>OZ012739.1:659476550-660774050 GCA_963859935.3 Lathyrus sativus
CGCAAATCCACATTTTCAAAAACGGCCTTCAACCTAATTGCAAGACTTTATTGGACGCCACCTCGGGTGGTTCATTGTTGTCTAAAAGCACCGATGAAGCTATCGATATCATTAACCGTATGGCTCTAAATGACCTCCAAAGTCAAAGTAGAGGCAACATTTTGAAGAAACCGGGAGTGCTTGAACTTGGGACAAACGATGCTATTCTTGCCCAAAATAAATTCATTTCACAACAAGTTGAACTCTTAACTTAACAAATAAAAGAGTTGAAAGAGCCTTCAAAAGCTAAACAAATAGCTTTTTGTGAGCTTTTCAAGGGTGAACATAATACCGGGTTTTGTCCACCTTCCGGGTTTGAAGAGGTGAATTACATGGCGAACCAACGAGACTACCAACCGAGGCAACAACAACAACCGTATCAACAATATCCTCAAAATCAACAACAACAACAACAACACTTTCAAGGGAATCAAGGGTTCCAACCAAGGGCTAACTATCACCATAACCAAGGTTATGGGGGTGGTACTTCTAGCCTTCAAAATCCTTACCAATCTCAACAACCGCCGGTCGTGACTTCAAAGTTAGAAGAGACATTGACACAATTTATGCAATTGTCGATGGCTAATCAAAAGAGCAACGATGTGGCAATTAAAAATCTCGAAACTCAAGTCGGTCAACTTGCTAAACAACTAGCGGAACAACAACTCGGACCATCTTTTTCGGCAAACACGCAAACGAATCCAAAAGAGCATTGTAAAGCGATAACGACGAGAAGTGGAAGGGAGTTGATTAGTGAGAGTAAAAAAAGAGATGAGAGTGAAAAAAGAGAGGATGAGCAAAAAGATGAGGAGAAAAAAGTAGATGATAGAATTGATGGTGAAGTTGGGGAGTGGAGTGAGGAAGAAGTTGAAAAGAATAAAAAAATGGTTGAAGTTGAAAAGGATGAAAAGAATGGTGAAGTAGAAAATAAAGAAAGTGTGGAAGTTGAAAAAAATAAGAGTGATGAAGCGAAGGTGGAGGGAGTAAAAAAGAAAAGAGAGAGGAATTCTAGAGTTTCTAAAGGAAAGGAGGTAGTGGGCGCTACTCCAATCCAAAACCTTCCGTATCCGCATGCTCCATCTAAGAGGGAGAATGAACGGCATTACGCCCGGTTCATGGATATATTCAAACAAATTCAAGTGAAAATTCCGTTTGCCGAAGCATTGGAGCAAATGCCTAAGTATGCGAAATTCATGAAAGACATACTTACTAAAAAGCGGAGGTACACAGAACCAGAGACAATTGTCCTAGATGCTAGTTGTAGTGCTATAATTCAACGGAAGCTTCCGAGAAAAGAGGTTGACCCAGGACGAGTTACTTTGCCGGTTACAATTGGTGATGTCTATGTCAGAAATGGGCTAATTGATTTGGGGTCAAGCATTAATCTAATACTATTGTCTATTTTGAAGAGGCTTGGCAACATTGAAATGAAGGCCATCCGGATGACTTTGCAATTGGCCGATAAGTCGACTACCCATCCTCATGGGTTAGCCCAACACGTATTGGTCAAAGTTGAAAAATTCTTCTTCCCGGTTGATTTCGTTGTGATTGATATGGAAGAGGACGATGATGCTCCGCTTATTCTTAGCCGACCGTTCATGAAAACCACACGCATGATGATTGACATTGACGAAGGTTTGATGAAAGTAAGGGTCCAAAATGAAGAAGTTACTTTTAATCTATTCAAAGTCATGAAGCATTCAAAGGATAGTCGTGATAGCTTTCGAATTGATGTGATCGAAGAGGCAACTTTTGAAGTTTCTAAACATATTCATGAGATATCTCCTATGGAGTTAGCTCTTGATGACTCCTTTGAAGTTTTCACAATTGAAGAAGAGCAAGCTCTTGATGAATGCCTAAGGGAACTCGATACTCTAAAAGATTTACATCTGTGGGAAGTTGAGGAGGAAGTATTGAAGAAGGAGGTTAATGAAGAAAAATCGCCAATTGAATTGAAAATGCTACCTTCTAATTTGAAGTATGCATTCCTCGACGAGATTGAAGCAAAGCCGGTTATCATAAGCAATCTTTTGTCAAAGAATGAAGAATCTCGTTCGATTAATGTTTTGAAAAAGAATCAAGAAGCCATTGGTTGGACTCTTTCCGGTCTCAAAGGAATTAGTCCTTCCTATTGCATGCACAAGATCTTAATGGAAGAGGACTTTAAGCCGGTAGCTCAACCTCAATGCCTCTTAAATCCTACTATGAAGGAAGTTGTTAGAAAGGAGGTTGTTAAGTTGTTGGATGCAGGAATGATTTACCCGATTTCGGATAGCCCATGGGTTAGTCCCGTGCATGTGGTTCCGAAGAAAGGTGGCATTACCGTGATTCAAAATGAAAAAAAATGAGTTGATCCCAACAAAAGTGGCAACAAGGTGGCGTATGTGCATTGATTATAGGAGGTTGAATACCGCAACTCGAAAATATCACTTTCCACTCCCGTTCATGGATCAAATGCTAGAAAGACTTTCCGGGCAACAATACTATTGTTTCTTAGATGGCTATTCCGGGTAAAACCAAATTGCGGTTGACCCGGCCGATCATGAAAAGACAGCGTTCACATGTCCTTTTGGAATTTTCGCATACCGGAAAATGCCCTTTGGGTTGTGCAATACACCGACGACTTTCCAACGATGTGTGCAAGCTATTTTTGTCGACCTTATCGAGAAAACAATGGAAGTCTTTATGGACGATTTCTCCGTATTTGGCGGTTCCTTTGGTCTATGCTTGGACAACATGGAAACGGTTCTTGAAAGATGCGTGAAGACAAATCTTGTTCTTAATTGGGAGAAGTTCCACTTTATGGTGATCGAGGGGATAGTGCTTGGCCATAAAGTCTCTTCAAGAGGGCTTGAAGTTTATCGTGCTAAGGTTGAAGTGATTGAAAATTTGCCTCCTCCGGTGAATTTGAAGGGAATCTAAAGCTTTCTAGGGCACGCCGATTTCTATCGGCGCTTTATCAAAGACTTCTCAAAGGTAGCTAGGCCTTTGAGTAACTTTCTAGCTAAGGATCAGGTATTTCTTTTAACCGATGATTATTTACAAGCTTTTGAAATTTTAAAGGAAAAATTGGTTACCGCTCCAATTATAGTCGCTCCAAATTGGAATTTAAATTTTGAGCTCATGTGTGATGCGAGAGACTATGCAATTGGAGCGGTATTAGGCCAAAGAAAAGAGAAAAAATTTCATGTGATACACTATGCGAGTAAAGTTCTTAATGAGGCTCAAGTTAACTATGCCACCACTGAAAAAGAATTACTTGCGATAGTGTATGCGCTTGAAAAGTTTAGGTCCTATCTTATTGGTTCCAAGGTCATAGTGTATACCGACCACTCGGCGATTATATATTTGCTCACCAAACCGGACTCGAAGCAAAGGCTCATCCGTTGGATCCTCTTGTTACAAGAATTTGATGTTGAAATCAAAGACAAGAAAGGATCAGAAAATTTGGTGGCGGATCATTTATCTCGCTTAGTTAATGTGGAGGTTACCGCTTCCGAGAAGGAAATCCGGGTGGAGTTTCCCGATGAAAAAGTTTTCAAAGTTCAAGTTAGGCCGTGGTTTGCGGACTTTACGAACCATAAGGCTACTGGTTTGGTGCCTCCCAACCTAACTTCGAACCAAAAGAGGAAATTTCTCTCGGATGCTAAATATTACGTGTGGGATGAGTCATACTTGTTTAAATTAGGTGGTGACAACCTTTTAAGGAGGTGTGTTACTAGCGATGAATCGCAAAGCATTCTTTGGCATTGTCACAACTCGCCTTACGGTGGACACTACAATGGGGCAAGAACGACAACTAAAGTCCTTCAGTCAGGATTTTATTGGCCTACTATTTTCAAAGACGCAAATGCCCATGCGCAAAGTTGTGATAGTTGTCAAAGAAGTGGTGGCATTGGTAAGAGAGATGAGATGTCTCTCCAAAACATCCAAGAGGTCGAAGTATTCGATTGTTGGGGTATCGACTTTGTTGGACCATTCCCACCCTCATATGGTAATGAATATTTGCTTATAGCGGTTGACTACGTTTCTAAGTGGGTAGAGGCGATTGCCTCACCTCGGGTGGATGCTAAGACAGTAATAAAATTTTTGAAGAAAAACATCTTTTCCCGTTTTGGAACCCCCCGTGTGTTGATTAGTGACGGAGGGTCACACTTTTGTAATGCACCGTTAGAAAACGTTTTGAAACATTACATTGTATCACATAGAGTGGCGACTCCGTATCACCCACAAGCTAATGGTCAAGCCGAAGTCTTTAATCGTGAGATTAAGAGAATTCTTGAAAAAACTGTGTCAAATTCGAAAAAAGAGTGGTCGCAAAAGTTGGATGAAGCTTTGTGGGCGTACCGTACAGCTTATAAAGCTCCAATTGGGCTAACTCCTTTTCAATTGGTATTTGGTAAGATTTGCCACTTGCCGATCGAATTGGAGCACAAAGCCTTATGGGCCTTGAAATTATTGAACTTTGATAAGAATTTGGCCGGTGAGAAAAGAAAAGTGCAATTGTTTGAGTTGGAAGAAATGCGCAATGCCGCATATTACTCGAGTTGGTTGTACAAGAAAAAGGTGAAAGAGTATCATGACAAAAAGCTAAGAAAGAAGGAATTTGTGCCCGGACAGTTGGTGCTTTTGTTCAATTCTAGGTTGAGGTTATTCCCCGAAAAATTGAAGTCTAAATGGTTCGGGCCATTTCGTGTCAAAGAAGTCAAAACGTATGGAGCTATTGTCATTGAGGACTTGGATAAAAAGGATAGTTGGACGGTGAACGACCAACGTTTGAAGATTTATTTTGGAGGTCTAGTGGATCGCGAGAGTTGTGCAATCCGTTTGGATGCTCCTTTGTGAGCATCTCGACCGTCGAGCTTATCCGACGTTAAACAAGCGCTTGTTGGGAGGCACCCCAACATTGTAAGTATTTACAGTTTTTTTGTTGATTGTGTGGTGTTGGTGTTCAAATTGGTGGAAATGTTGAATTATGCAGTGATGTTTTGAAAAAAATAAAATACTGTCATGTTCGCTAGCTGCTCGCTAGGCGAAGACAGTAGCGAGTTGTTCGCTAGCTGCTCGCTAGGCGAACGTTGTGAAATAGACATTTTTATTTTATTCAGTGGGCCACCCATCTGAGCCCAAAAACCGCTTTAGTTGGTTTTGTGTTATTCTGCACTTAGGGTTCACAATTCCAATCTCACTTTATCACTTTTCATTCTCACATCACACAAGAATTTTCATATCTCTCTCTCTGTGCAAACCCTAACCTTGGCATTTCAGATTCATTCACCTCTGCAATCAGGTTTGATCTAATTCCTTTGCTCTTTGTTTTTATTGTTTAAATTGTAGAAGAATAGAGATTTTGGGTTGGATTTGAAAATTAGGGATTTGAAAGTTTTAAGGTTGCATGTGTGTCTAGAACAATTCCTGTCACGATAAATAAATTTTTTTTTGGAATGGTGATTGATAAGACCTTGGATTGTTTGATTTTGGATGGATAACAATGGAGAACTCAGAAACCCGTAACATTCGCTGTCAGTTCGCTAGGCGAGCCCGTAGCGAAGCTTCGCTGGGTCTTCGCTAAGCGAAGCTGTAGCGACCATGACAACATTTGGTTTTTCTGTTTTAATCACTAATCAGTCTTTTGATTGTGTGTTGTTTCTTTTCTATGTGTTGTGCAGATGGAATTCAGGTCCGGTGCTGGAAAAAAGCAAAAGGTCGGAAGCACTTCCCGTCCTGTACCAATTCAATTCGACACTGATAAATTCATTGGGCCGAAGCAACCTGCACGCTATGTGGCGTTGGAAAAAATAAAAATCTTACCTGAGAAGAGGTTCTTGATCAATGCACAAGGAAATTATTGGACATTTGCAGGGTTGATAAATAGCAAGAAGTGGGACAAGTTGATCTCTCCACCCGACAGCTATGATATTGAGATAGTGCGCGAGTTCTATGTGAACGCGCTGCCAAATGATGACGAGCCTTTAACTTGGACTACAAGAGTGCCAGGACGTCAAGTTGCTTTTGATCGAGATGTTATTAACCAGGTGCTCGGTGAACCGCTCCATTTGGGAGTTGATGAAGGGATGCATACCACAGAGATCTTAGGCTCAACAGAAACATTGATGATATTTCAGAGGCCCTGTTATTGGAGGGAAGGGAAAGAGTATAGAGAGAAACCCATCTGGGGTGGCTGTGAGATATCACTGTGAGGATTTGATACCTATTGTCTAGTTGATTTTGCTACTGATTTTGACCAACATTAAGTCTAAGTCACACACATCTACCGTGCCGATCCCAGTGGCACACTTGGTCCACTGTACTCTGACTAATGTACAGATCGATGTGGCGCGAATCATTACGAATGAGATGAAGTTCGTGATTGAGAGTGGGCTGAAGTCGAGGGCGCGAGTTAATTGCCCCCTTTCTTTTCCTTGCCTCATCATGGCTTTGTGCGTGCAGTCGAGGGTGAGTCTACCCTCCCGCAGTCAGGTAATGATTCTGTACGCAATTGACGTTCGATATGTGGACAAGTACTGTAGGCCGAAGAACTTTCGAGGTAGTACAGCTGCTGGTGATACCGGGACTACTGATGGTCCTGGTGCTTTTTCTCAGGGGTTTGATCCTTTTTAGCAAGCAGTCTGTAATTATAATTGGGATTGGATGGCAGCGACTCAGCGTGCCATGATTGATATACATGACTCTATGCAGGTACTTCAGCTACAGTCTCGCGATCCTTCGGTAGAGCGCAGCATGATTACACGTGAGCAGTTCCTGCGAAACGCGAGCTGGCCTGTGGACAGGCCTGTTTTTGGAGAGGGGGCGGGTGTGTCTAGTGGTCTTGTTGGTGGTGGTGATGATAATGCTGATGATGACGGTGATGGTGATGATGATGATGATGGTTCCGGTTCTGAGTCTGGTAGTGAAGAGGGTTCTGAGTCCGATGAGGACTAAGTTTTTTTTTATCTTTATTGTTTTTATTGCTTTGTATTTTCGGATATCTTGTTTGTGATTTCAGTTATTTTGGTTATGTACTTTTTGAGGTGTTTTGTCCCCCACGCACATTTTAACAATTTGAAGTAATGTTTAATGTTTTTGTTTTAAATTATTGTGTTTGGTTTAAGTTTCTTTTGTTTAATAATTTTTTGGTTATTGAAGATCAAACCTTCTAGATTGATTGCTCTCTGAAAGAAGTATCCAATGAAGGTGCATCCGAGCTTGGATGGCAATGATAAAAATAAAAAGCGAATAATGCTAAGGTACATGGTTACCTTCGGTTAGAACTTTAGAATGCATGAAGAACTTTACTCTTGTCGTAATTGAATATTGTTCTTTTTGCAACATAATTGAATGAATGATTCACTTAGGACTTAAAACCACAAATTGTGAGAAAACCTCCATTGTACAAATAAATGATGGATTCTAATAAACTGTGTTGATTCATTTGATTCATTCTTTGTCTTTTATTATTGTGAATTTATGGAAGTAATTAGAAATGATCAAGGCACTTGTTTTCTTTCGAGCACAACCAGTTCCAAATACAACCTACCCGTGAGCAGAGAGTATTCATGAACCCCTTTGAGCTTAAACATTTGAATCTCAGCTTGAAGTAAGGCGAGACTTCAAAATCTTTTTTTCTTGAAACCCTGAAAACTTTTGTTAATTGTTCTTTTTCCGTAAAGAGTCAAGAGCATTCACTTATGGGGTGAGTAAAAGATAAGTTGGGGAGAACGAAAATGAAAATTGGTAGGTTACCACAACTCTAAAATAACCGAGCAAGCATTGAAAAAAGAAGAGAAAAAAAGAGAAACATTTGTTTTGTGAATATGGTGTGAAAAAGAAGAAAATAAAAGAAGAGAATGGAAATGAATGCTTGCTTGGAAGAAAAATAGTGGAAAACAAATTGAGTTGTGAAATAAGAGTTGTGAAGGTTTCAAATGAGAAACAAGTAGAACAGAGTTGAGATGTGTGAATAGTTGTATAGTGAATGTCTCTTTTGCATCGACAATTTCGTTTTCAATGGCCTTAGATATGTCCCTTGTTTGTAAACCTGACCAAGCTACAACCGGAAAAGACCTTAGTGATCTTCGTGCTTCTGCATTTTCATTTATAATTGTTAGACATTGTATGAATTGAATAGATTTTTGCATTGTTTGTTGGAGAGTGAAATTGTCCCCGCGGTTGTAAACGCGTAATTTCTTCAATCCTTATTCGAAGAGGAGAGATATGGTGATTCATTCAGGATAACATTGTTATGGATTGATACATGTTTTGATTGCTATAAGGCTTTAGTTCTTGTGTATTGTGTTATTCTAACCATTGGGAACTTGTGTCTGGTTGATTTTCTTGTGTTTGAGCCATTTGATCCGATTTCGGAGAAATCTTTTTCTTTAAGCAAATCCTCTTGTTCTTCAAGAGGCATACTTTGCTTGAAGGCAAGCAAAAATCTAGTTGGAAAGAGTTGTTAGATGCCCAATTTTGCTTATTTGAGCTATCAGATGTGGGCATCTTTCACTCCCTTTTGTCGAGAAAGTGTTCAAAACCGCCCTTGCTTTTGTTGATTTGCAATATTATGTGAAATGATATTGGTACCTTTAATTTGTGTGTTATTATGCAGTAATTAGGCATGAAAGAATAGAAATTGAAGACACAAGAAAGATGACAAAGGAATCAAGAAAGAAAGCAAACAAAAGAAAGCTCGCTAGGCGAAGCACTGGCGAGTGAGGTAGCGAAGTGTTCGCTAGGCGAGCACGCAACGAGCTGCCAGCGAACACTCCCAGACTTGGACAGAATCAAAAAGATCAAATTTCGCTGAGGCGAGGGAGGTAGCGAAGTGCTCGCTAGGCGAAGCACCAGCGAGCAAGTAGCGAACACTTCCAGAATCAAAAAGATCAAATTTCACTGTGGCGAGGGAGGTAGCAAACTGCTCGCTAGGCGAAGCTCCAACGAGCAAGTAGCGAACACTTCTAGTGACAAAAAGGACCAAAATTCGCTGTAGCGAGTGAAGCAACGAAGGACTCACCAAGCGAAGGAATGTTCGCCTAGCGAGCATCTGCAAAGTTATCTGGTTTGATTCCTCAAGACACAGGCTTTTCTAGTGTAACATTTTGGGGCTCGCTAGGCGAACTGTAACAGTCCAATTTTAATTAAGTGATTATTTTAATTAATTAAATGAATTATGGGGTTTATTTAATTAATTGGGTGATTATTTATTAAATTGGTAGATGTTTGAGAGGAAAATAAATTGGAAGGAAATTGGATAGAAAGTGATATAAAGGAAATTTGGAAAAGAAATAGAAAGTTAGAAACATAAGAAGGAGAAAGAAGAGAAAGAAAGTGGAAGAGGAGAAAAAAGGAAGAAAAGAGCAAAGCTTGCATTTTCATCAAGAACAACTCTCAAGCATCAATTTGAGTAAGGTAAGGGTGTGAAATATCATTATCTTATCAATGTATGTGATTATGTATGGATTGTTTGAGTTTGTTTGAGTGTTTTTCTCCATTTTCCATTCTAGGGCATAAATGGTTTAATCGGTAGAATCGAGTTTTGAACGGTTAGAATTCAAAATAAATTGCATCGTTTAGTCGGGTAATGTTTAGCCGTGATTATTGGATTTCGTTTGATTGAATTTGGTTGAGTTTGTGAGTTTTGACATTTTTGGATAATTGAGGGTTTGAGATTTGAGTGGAAATCGGACGTCGTAGAAATCGTGTTTAATGGTTCTAATTCACTGCTATATGTTAGGTGAGTATGAGTATGTGTTTGTTTCGAAAAAAAGAATTGAATCGGTCAGATTTTCGGGCGAAAATGCAAAATCCCGTAGCCGTGTTTAGGCAAAATTCTGGTTTTTTGGAAAACTTCGAAAATTCATAACTCTTGAATCGTAAGTCGGTTTTGACCCCCGTTTAAAGTGTTGGTAAGTTAACGAGATTATCTTTCTAGAAAAATGGCTTTGAGGCCTGTACCTGGTTCAATTATAGCAGAAAATTGAAAACATATTGTTGTGTTGATTTTTACCGTCGCGAATGTGTGTGATTGATGTGTTATTGTGCAGAATACTTTTGTTATATAACGTATAGCTTGTGCATGTTGTGATATGATATGTTGTTGGTAGCCGTATGGCGTGAATCCTAGATGGTGGAATCGATTATGAAATATAGTCTTTTGACAAATATATGCATATTGTTTGTATGTGAAGAATGCATGAGAACATATTGTGAATATGTGTGCATTGCTTGATAAATATGGTAATGATATTGAAGTGTAAATGCATATTGATTGTATGCGATATTGTAAATGTATGAGAACATATTGTGAATATGTGTGCATTGTTTGAAAAGGTAATGAGGTTGAATTATGAATGCATATTTGTTGTATCTGATTATTGTGAATTAATGCATGGGAGCATATTGTAAGATATGCGTGCATTGTTTGATAAACATGATGATGTAAAGTATGAATACGTGATTTAATGATATGTTGTATGTGCAATCTTGTTTTAATTCTTGAAGGGAGGAATTATTTGAATGCATGGGATTAAGACGTGAGATCGGTCTTAAGTGCATTTGTGGTTGATTGCATATGCATCATTTAGTTAAGAGGCAATGTTTGCTAGTTTCGTGGAGACTAGTGGCTTGTCCCAAACCTAGAAGGGTGGGTTTGAAATCTTAGGGAACGAGCTTTGTTGTTATCGGTCTAGAAGGGTGGACCCGGTTTAAATGTAAAAACGGAAAAATGATAACAAGTGTTGGTACCACATGGCATTGAGTTACATTGAGTTGTGTTGAGTAACATAGCATTGATGTCATTGTTATATGAATTATGCTTGTATGTGAATTGGTGATTTGGTGAATTGTGAATAATGGATTGGTGTGTTGGTGAAAGATGTTTTGTGATTATTCATATGTGTTTATACATGTCGTGAAATGTATAATGAGTTATGAATGATTTGTCGTGAGAATTGTGAAATATTTGTATCTTTATTTGTGTATATGTATATATATTTATATGCATTGATTATTATGATAATATTTCTCACCCTTCTGCTGTTTTATAATGCTCTATGAGGCATTGCAGATTAGGTTGCTGGAGGTTCTTTTTGTGAAGTTTTATCTTCATTCTTTTGTCGGGTCGCTCTGATATGTAGCACAGGGTAGATAGGTTGTATAGCATTCTTTTGAGATACATTGTATATGTATCTGTTGGCAAATGTGTTTTGTAAAACCATGATGATGTGATGAACAAACTAATTTGATATGTATATTTATGATATTATGTTTTCAAATGGTTTAATGTTTTAATCTTCCGCTGATATTTCGAAAATTGAAATGTGGGTGTAAGGACCAAGTCCTCTATTTCAAAACTACCCCACTGTTACATGTCATTTTGAGCAGGTGTTGTATGATTTATTTTCATGTTTGTGTGACATGCTCCTTTTATACCATATTTTAAATTTACTCTGACGAAATTTCAATAAGTGATTAAGTGATTTATTTGTTTATTTGGGGGTATAGAAAGGGGGTGTTACATTAGTGGTATCAGAGCAGGTCGGCCAGTTGGTCAAGTTGTTAACGTGTTTGTTTTCTCATTTATATCTGATTGTGTGTGACACTATCGATATTGTTTATTCTTATGGAGTTCTGTTGTTGGAATTCAGAACTATGGTTGCCGGTAGGAATGATGAAGCGATTGCTGAGGCTTTGGCGATGTTGGCTGGAGCAATTGGGCAGAATCCGCAAGCCAACGTGAATGCTGGAAACAATGCTGATGATGAGTTTCGTGCTTTGGGAAGGTTTCAAAGGAACAATCCGCCAATTTTCAAGGGAACCCATGAACCTGACAAAGCACAGGTTTGGCTGAAAGCGATCGAGAAGATCTTTCGAGTCATGAACTGTTCAGATGCGCAGAAAGTGCAGTTTGGCAGTCATATGCTTGAAGAGGAAGCTGAGGATTGGTGGGATAATACTCGCCAAAGGTTTGAAGAAGATGAGGTTGTGGTTACATGGGATATTTTCAGAGAGGCATTTTTGGAGAAGTATTTTCCAGAAGATGTGCGTGGTAAGAAGGAAATTGAATTCCTTGAGCTGGAGCAGGGTAACTCAACTGTGGCCGAGTATGCGGCAAGGTTTGAGGAATTGATTAAGTTTTGTCCTCATTACAACACTGCTAATGCTGAGAGATCTAAGTGTCTCAAGTTTGTGAATGGTTTGAGACCTGAAATCAAGCAAGTTGTTGGTTATCAGGAAATTAGAAGATTTTCTGAGTTGGTCAACAAGAGTAGGATTTATGACGAGGATAGTAGGGCTCGATCTAGCCACTACAAGAGTTTGAATGATAAGAAAGGAAAGGTTCAGTTTAGAGGAAAGTCGTATGTGACTCCTGCTGATAAGGGGAAACAGAAAGTTGGTTTTGGCAAGAAGCCAAGTGGGGGAGTTTCTACTCCGGTGAGATGTTTTAGATGCGGTTAAGCGGGACATCGTGCTCCCGAGTGCAAAAGTGTTGAGCAGAAGTGTTTTAAGTGTGGCAAGCCAGGCCACAAAGCTCTTGAGTGCAGAAGCGGTGCGAATGTGACTTGCTACAATTGTGGTGAACAAGGGCACATTAGTACCAAGTGTGACAAACCGAAGAAGACTCCAGGGAAAGGGAAAGTGTTTGCTCTATCAGGATCGTACACTGCTAGTGATGATCGATTGATCCGAGGTACGTGTTTTATTAACGGTATACCTTTGATCGCTATAATTGATACCGGAGCTACGCATTCTTTTATTTCATTGGATTGTGTTAAGAGGTTGAATCTTGAGTTGTCTGTTATGGGTGGTAGTATGGTTATTGATACTCCTGCTATGGGTTCGGTAACTACTCCGTATGTGTGTTTGAATTGTCCGTTGAGTATTTTTGGTAGAGATTTTGGGATTGATCTAGTGTGTCTTCACCTAGACCAACTTGATGTTATTCTTGGGATGAATTGGTTAAGATTCAATCGGGTTTATATTAACTGTTTTGACAAAATAGTGATTTTTCCTGAATCTAGTGATGAAGGAGATTTGTTTTTGTCTGCTAAGCAAGTGAAGGAATCGGTGCAAGATGGTGCTAAGGTGTTTATGTTGTTGGCAACTTTGAGTATTGGTGAAAGTGGAGCAATTGATGCTTTACCAATTGTCCGTGATTTTCTGGAAGTTTTTCCTGAAGAGATAAGAGACTTACTGCCGGAACGAGAGGTGGAGTTTACGATCGATTTGATTCTTGGAACTAGTCCGATATCGATGGATCCGTATCGTATGTCCGCATCATAACTGAAAGAGTTGAAGAGTCAACTTGAAGATTTACTTGATAAAAGGTTTATTCGTCCGAGTGTGTCGTCGTGGGGTGCACCAGTGTTGTTGGTTAAGAAGAAAGAAGGTTCTATGAGACTTTGTGTGGATTATAGGAAATTGAACAAGATGACTATCAAGAATAAGTATCCACTTCCGAGGATTGATGATTTGATGGATCAGTTGGTTGGTGCAAGCGTGTTTAGTAAGATAGATCTGAGGTCTGGGTATCATCAGATTCGTGTGAAGGCTGAGGATATTCCGAAGACTGCCTTTAGAACAAGGTATGGACATTATGAGTATTCTGTAATGCCATTTGGTGTGACTAATGCACCAGGTGTATTTATGGAGTACATGAACAGGATTTTCCATCCTTATTTGGACAATTTTGTGGTTGTGTTCATTGATGACATTTTGGTTTATTCGAAGAGCGAAGAAGAGCATGTCGAGCATCTGAGGATTGTGTTATCTGTGTTGAAAGAGAAGCAGTTGTATGCGAAACTTTCTAAGTGTGAATTTTGGTTGAAGGAAGTAACTTTCCTTGGTCATGTGATTTCGAGTAGAGGGATTGCGGTTGATCCGTCGAAGGTTGAAGCGGTATCGCAGTGGGAGACTCCGAAGTCAGTTTTTGAGATTCAAAGTTTTCTTGTATTAGCCGGTTATTATCGGAAATTTATTGAGGGATTTGCTAAGTTATCCTTGCCATTGACGCAGTTGACTAGGAAAGGTCAAGCTTTTGTTTGGGATGCTAAGTGTGAAGCAAGTTTTCAAGAACTTAAGAGAAGGTTGACGACGGCTCCTGTGTTGATTTTACCGAATCCGGCAGAACCGTTTGTTGTATATTATGATGCTTCTTTGATGGGTTTGGGAGGTGTGTTAATGCAAGATAAACAAGTTGTAGCTTATGCTTCGAGGCAACTCAAAGTGCATGAGAAGAATTATTCGACGCATGACTTAGAGTTGGCCGCCGTGGTGTTTGTATTGAAACTTTGGAGGCATTATTTGTTCGGTTCGAGATTTGAAGTGTTTAGCGATCATAAGAGTTTGAAGTATCTCTTTGATCAGAGAGAATTGAATGCAAGACAGAGAAGATGGTTAGAGCTTCTGAAGGATTATGATTTTGGGTTGAATTACCATCCGGGTAAAGCGAATGTGGTAGTTGATGCTCTGAGTAAGAAATCATTGCATATGTCGATGATGATGGTAAAAGAGTTGGAATTGGTTGAGCAATTTCGTGATTTGAGTTTGGTGTGTGAGAAGACTTCTAGTGGAGTTAAGCTGGGTATGTTGAAGCTTACGAGTGGTATTTTGGAGGAGATTCGAGAAGGTCAGAAATCTGATTTGAGTTTAGTTGATCAGTTGACTTTGATCAATCAAGGCCAAGGTGGTGATTTTCGGATTGATGAGAATGGTATTATGAGATGTCGTGATAGAGTTTGTGTTCCTGATATTGTTGAGCTGAAGAAGAGTATTCTTGAAGAAGGACATCATAGTGGATTGAGTATTCATCCGGGTGCTACTAAGATGTATCAAGATTTGAGGAAAGTATTTTGGTGGCCTCGTATGAAGAAGGATATTGCTGAGTTTGTGTATTCTTGTTTGACTTGTCAGAAGTCAAAGATTGAACATCAGAAACCGTCGGGTTTGATGAAGTCGTTGTTTATTCCTGAGTGGAAATAGGATAGCATTTCTATGGATTTTGTATCTGGTTTGCCGAGGACGCCGAATAATTTTGAAGCTATTTGGGTTATTGTGGACAGATTGACTAAATCTGCTCACTTTATTCCTATGTGAATGGATTACTCGTTGGAGAGATTGGTGAAGCTGTACATTGAGAGGATTGTCTGTTTGCATGGCATTCCGTCTAGTATTGTATCGGATAGAGATCCGAGGTTTACTTCGAGATTTTGGGAAAGTTTGCAAGTTGCTTTGGGTACGAAGTTGCGTTTGAGTTCAGCTTATCATCCACAGACTGATGGTCAGACTGAGAGGACGATTCAGTCACTTGAGGATCTTTTGAGAGCTTGTGTGTTGGAGAAGGGAGGAGCTTGGGATAACTACTTGCCTTTGATTGAGTTTACTTACAACAACAGTTTTCATTCGAGTATTGGTATGGCACCGTTCGAGGCTTTGTATGGTAGACAGTGTAGGACGCCATTGTGTTGGTATGAGTCGGGAGAGAGTCTTGTAGTTGGACCGGAGTTAGTTCAACAGACTACCGATAAGATTAAGATGATTCAAGAGAAGATGAGGATTTCTCAGAGTCGCCAGAAGAGTTATCATGACAAGAGGAGGAAAGCACTTGAATTTCAAGAGGGAGATCACGTGTTTCTTCGAGTCACTCGATGACTGGTGTTGGTAGGGCATTGAAGTCGCGTAAGTTGACGCTGCGTTTCATTGGTCCTTATCAGATTTTGCAGAGGATAGGAGAAGTGGCCTATCGTGTTGCTTTACCGCCGTCGCTTGCTAATCTCCATGATGTGTTCCATGTATCTCAGTTGAGGAAATACATTGTGGATCCGTCTCATGTGATCCAGGTAGATGATGTGCAGGTGAGAGATAACCTGACTGTGGAGAAATCACCTATGCGGATAGAGGATCGGGAGTTGAAGCAACTTCGAGGCAAAGAGATTGCTTTGGTGAAGGTTGCCTGGGAAGGACCGGCTGGTGGAAATGTTACTTGGGAGCTGGAGAGCAAGATGAGGGAGTCTTATCCAGAGTTGTTTGAATCAGGTAACATTTTCGAGGACGAAAATTCCTAAGTGGGGGGGAGTTGTAACAGTCCAATTTTAATTAAGTGATTATTTTAATTAATTAAATGAATTATGAGGTTTATTTAATTAATTGAGTGATTATTTATTAAATTGGTAGATGTTTGAGAGGAAAATAAATTGGAAGGAAATTGGATAGAAAGTGATATAAAGGAAATTTGGAAAAGAAATAGAAAGTTAGAAACATAAGAAGGAGAAAGAAGAGAAAGAAAGTGGAAGAGGAGAAAAAGGGAAGAAAAGAACAAAGCTTGGATTTTCATCAAGAACAACTCTCAAGCATCGATTTGAGCAAGGTAAGGGTGTGAAATATCATTATCTTATCAATGTATGTGATTATGTATGGATTGTTTGAGTTTGTTTGGGTGTTTTTCTCCATTTTCCATTCTAGGGCATAAATGGTTTAATCGGTAGAATCAAGTTTTGAACGGTTAGAATTCAAAATAAATTACGTAGTTTAGTCGGATAATGTTTATCCGTGATTATTGAATTTCGTTTGATTGAATTTGATTGAGTTTATGAGTTTTGACATTTTTGGATAATTGAGGGTTTGAGATTTGAGTGGAAATCGGATGTCGTAGAAATCGTGTTTAATGGTTCTAATTCACTGTTATATGTTAGGTGAGTATGAGTATGTGTTTGTTTCGAAAAAAAGAATTGAATCGGTCGGATTTTCGGGCGAAAATGCAAAATCCCGTAGTCGTGTTTAGGCAAAATTCTGGTTTTTCAGAAAACATCGAAAATTCATAACTCTTGAACCGTAAGTCGGTTTTGACCCCCGTTCGAAGCGTTGGTAAGTTAACGAGATTATCTTTCTAAAAAATGGCTTTGAGGCCTGTAACTGGTTCAATTAAAGCAGAAAATTGAAAACATATTGTTGTGTTGATTTTTACCGTCGCGAATGTGTGTGATTGATGTGTTATTGTGCAGAATACTTTTGTTATATAATGTATAGCTTGTGCATGTTGTGATATGATATGTTGTGGGTAGCCGTATGGCGTGAATCCTAGATGGTGGAATCGATTATGAAATATAGTCTTTTGACAAATATATGCATATTGTTTGTATGTGAAGAATGCATGAGAACATATTGTGAATATGTGTGCATTGCTTGATAAATGTGGTAATGATATTGAACTGTAAATGCATATTGATTGTATGCGATATTGTGAATGCATGAGAACATATTGTGAATATGTGTGCATTGTTTGAAAAGGTAATGAGGTTGAATTATGAATGCATATTTGTTGTATCCGATTATTGTGAATTAATGCATGGGAGCATATTGTAAGATATGCGTGCATTGTTTGATAAACATGATGATGTAAAGTATGAATACGTGATTTTATGATATGTTGTGTGTGCAATCTTGTTTTAATTCTTGAAGGGATGAATTATTTGAATGCATGGGATTAAGATGTGAGATCGGTCGTAAGTGCATTTGTGGTTGATTGCATATGCATCATTTAGTCAAGAGGTAATGTTTGTTAGTTTCGTGGAGACTAGTGGCTTGTCCCAAACCTAGAAGGGTGGGTTTGAAATCTTAGGGAACGAGCTTTGTTGTTATCGGTCTAGAAGGGTGGACCCGGTTTAAATGTAAAAACCGAAAAATGATAACAAGTGTTGGTACCACATGGCATTGAGTTGCATTGAGTTGTGTTGAGTCACATAGCATTGATGTTATTGTTATATGAGTTATGCTTGTATGTGAATTGGTGATTTGGTGAATTGTGAATAATGGATTGGTGTGTTGGTGAAATATGTTTTGTGATTATTCATATGTGTTTATACATGTCGTGAAATGTATAATGAGTTATGAATGATTTGTGGTGAGAATTGTGAAATATTTGTATCTTTATTTTCGTATATGTATATATATTTATATGCATTGATTATTATGATAATATTTTTCACCCTTCTGCTGTTTTATAATGCTCTATGAGGCATTGCAGATTAGGTTGTTGGAGGTTCTTTTTGTGAAGTTTTATCTTCATTCTTTTGTGGGATCGCTCTGATATGTAGCATCGGGTAGATAGGCTGTATAGTATTCTTTTAAGATACATTTTATATGTATCTGTTGGCAAATGTGTTTTGTAAAACCATGATGATGTGATGAACAAACTGATTTGATATGTATATTTATGATATTATGTTTTCAAATGGTTTAATGTTTTAATCTTCCGCTGATATTTTGAAAATTGAAATGTGGGTGTAAGGACCAAGTCCTCTATTTCAAAACTACCCCACTATTACATGTCATTTTGAGCAGGTGTTATATGATTTATTTTCATGTATGTGTGACATGCTCCTTTTATACCATATTTTAAATTTACTCTGACGAAATTTCAATAAGTGATTAAGTGATTTATTTGTTTATTTGGGGGTATAGAAAGAGGGTGTTACACGAACCATTCTGCTCGCCTAGCGAGCATGACAGCTCAGAACATTTCCTATAAGTAGCATGGACTACTTTTTGTAAAAAGATCTTTTTCTTTTGTTTTTGCTTCAGAAGTGATTTTTGTGCCCTAGAAACCCATTCTCTCATTATTCATCATCTCTTGACAATATTTTCCCAAAAGAAGGTGGATTCCCATCCAATCTCGATTCTTCGACTCGGATGTTAATCGACCTTCTCCCGAAACTTCTTGTGCAAGCTATCATGGAAATGAGTGGCTAAATCCCTTATTTTGTCAAGGTTAGATGTAGATGATCATAAGCTTTGTGTGTATATGGGTTGATCTTCATTTGTAAACTCTTTGATGATGAATGTATGGTGAAAACCTTGTTTTATTGATAACTCTTTCTGTTGGTTTATTATTGAAAGGTGTTTTCCAACTCTTTACCTAGGTTTTCATCCATCTATGTTCTTGAGCTAGAGATAGTTTTGAATGTGTTTGTTCACTAAAATGTCAAACCTAAAAGTTGTAATTTTGATAGATTGTGTGAGAAATCGACAATGGATCGAAATGGGAAAACCCCACAATGTGTGTTAGAAATAATCACATTGGGAGGATATTGTGAATGTGTTTATCATCTAATGGAGTTTATGAGTTTTGTTTGATCGAACATATGCATGCAAAGTGATCGTCGAACCCTAACTTTGACAATCTTTCTCAAATCGTAAAACCAAAACTTTTACCGCAATTTCTTACTTTTTATGCAAGCTACCGTAACCAAAAAACCAAAACCCCCTTGTTACTATAATTTAAGAACTTAGCAACTATCGAACAGCGGTAATATCACATAATCCCTAAGGACGATAACAAACCCCGATACTCTATTCATGTACTAACAAAATGGCGTCGTTGCCGGGGAATGAATGCTTGCTTGGAATAAAAATAGTGGAAAACAAATTGAGTTGTGAAATAAGAGTTGTGAAGGTTTCAAATGAGAAACAAGTAGAACGGAGTTGAGATGTGTGAATAGTTCTACAGTGAATGTCTCTTTTGCATCGGCAATTTCGTTTTCAATGGCCTTAGATATGTCCCTTGTTTGTAAACCTGACCAAGCTACAATTGTAAAAGACCTTAGTGATCTTCGTGCTTCCGCATTTTCATTTATAATTGTTAGACATTGTATGAATTGAATAGATTTTTGCATTGTTTGTTGGAGAGTGAAATTGTCCCCGCGGTTGTAAACGCGTAATTTCTTCAATCCTTATTCGAAGAGGAGAGATATGGTGATTCATTCAGGATAACATTGTTATGGATTGATACATGTTTTGATTGCTATAAGGCTTTAGTTTTTGTGTATTGTGTTATTCTAACCATTGGGAACTTGTGTCTGGTTGATTTTCTTGTGTTTGAGCCATTTGATCCGATTTCGGAGAAATCTTTTTCTTTAAGCAAATCCTCTTGTTCTTCAAGAGGCATACTTTGCTTGAAGGCAAGCAAAAATCTAGTTAGGAAGAGTTGTTAGATGCCCAATTTTGCTTATTTGAGCTATCAGATGTGGGCATCTTTCACTCCCTTTTGCCGAGAAAGTGTTCAAAACCGCCCTTGCTTTTGTTGATTTGCAATATTATGTGAAATGATATTGGTACCTTTAATTTGTGTGTTATTATGCAGTAATTAGGCATGAAAGAATAGAAATTGAAGACACAAGAAAGATGACAAAGGAATCAAGAAAGAAAGCAAACAAAAGAAAGCTCGCTAGGCGAAGCACTGGCGAGTGAGGTAGCGAAGTGTTCGCTAGGCGAGCACGCAACGAGCTGCCAGCGAACACTCCCAGACTTGGACAGAATCAAAAAGATCAAATTTCGCTGAGGCGAGGGAGGTAGCTAAGTGCTCGCTAGGCGAAGCACCAGCGAGCAAGTAGCAAACACTTCCAGAATCAAAAATATCCAATTTTGTTGTGGCGAGGGAGGTAGCGAACTGCTCGCTAGGCGAAGCTCCAGCGAGCAAGTAGCGAACACTTTTAGTGGCAAAAAGGACCAAAATTTGTTGTCGCGAGTGAAGCAGCGAAGGACTCGCCTAGCGAAGGAATGTTCGCCTAGCGAGCATCTGCAAAGTCATATGGTTTGATTCCTCAGGACACAGGCTTTTCTGGTGTAACATTTTGGGGCTCGCTTGGCGAACCATTCTGCTCGCCTAGCGAGCATGACAACTCAGAACATTTCCTATAAGTAGCATGGTCTACTTTTTGTAAAAAGATCTTTTTCTTTTGCTTTTGCTTCAGAAGTGATTTTTGTGCCCTAGAAACTCATTCTCTCATTATTCATCATCACTTGACAATACTTTCCAAAAAGAAGGTGGATTCCCATCCAATCTCGATTATTGGACTCGGATGTTGATCAACCTTCTCCCGAAACTTCTTGTGCAAGCTATCATGGAAATGAGTGGATAAATCCCTCATTTTGTCAAGGTTAGATGTAGATGTTCATAAGCTTTGTGTGTATATGGGTTGATTTTCATTTGTAAACTCTTTGATGATGAATGTATGGTGAAAACCTTGTTTTATTGATAACTCTTTGTGTTGGTTTATTATTGAAATGTGTTTTCCAAATCTTTACCTAGGTTTTCATCCATCTATGTTCTTGAGCTAGAGATAGTTTTGAATGTGTTTGTTCACTAAAATGTCAAACCTAAAAGTTGTCATTTTGATAGATTTTGTGTGAGAAGTCAACAATGAATCAAAATGGGAAAAACCCGCAATGTGTGTTAGATATAATCACATTGGGAGGATATTGTGAATGTGTTTATCATCTAATGGAGTTTATGAGTTTTGTTTGATCGAACATATGCATTCAAAGTGATTGTCGAACCCTAACTTTGACAATCTTTCTCGAATCGTAAAACCAAAACTTTTACCACAATTTCTTACTTTTTATGCAAGCTACCGTAACCAAAAAACCAAAATCCCCTTGTTACTATAAGTTAAGAACTTAGCAACTGTCGAACAACGGTAATATCACACAATCCCTGAGGACGATAACAAACCCCAATACTTTATCCATGTACTAACAATAAGCAGAAGACATTGTCAAACTCGTACCTTGTAGCTTGAATAAATGTTACCAAAAGGAACTTGTAAACACTTTATCCTTATCAGATACAATGGATTTGGGCATTCCATGTAATTTGACAATATTGTGTATAAAGATTTCGACAACTGGCTTACTAGTGTAATCCGTTTTCATAGGAAAGAAATGAGCATATTCTGATAACCTATCTATGAACACCAAGATAGTAGTATACCCATAAGATAAAGGAAGCCATGTGATAAAGTCCATAGACACATCTTCCCATACTTGTAATGGTATTGGCAGTGGTTGTAGTAACCCTGCAGGTAATGTGTTACAGGTTTTAGCTTGTTGACACGCTACACAACTTTGCACATATTGATAAATATCCTTCTTCATATCAGGCCAATAGAATTGGGACTTGATTCTAGCCATAGTTCTAGTAAAACCAGCATGACCTCCAAGTGGGGATGTATGGAATTCATATAAGACTTGTTGCACCAAATCATTGTGTTGAGGAATCACAATTCTCTGTTTCCAATATAACAGTCCGTCTCTGAAAGTGTATTGGAGATATGAATTACCTTGGCCAGTACGCTTTTCTATAATCTTGCTCCATTGGGTATCACCTCTCAACGCTACTTTCACTTGTTGAATAAATTGACAATGAGGCTCTAACCAAGACAATGTCATTAACCTAGACAAGGCATCAGCTGCAAGATTCTCCTTGCCAGGTTTGTACTTTATAACAAAATCATAACCCAAAAACATGTGTAACCACTGCTGCTATTCAGGTGTCTGTAGTGATTGGTCCATCAAATTTCACAAACTCTTTTGATCGGTTCGAATAATGAACCTATGACCCATTAAATCGTGTTTGGATTTGGCTATAGCTTCAGATATGGCAAGCATCTCTCTAAAATAAGTCGATTTATTTTGGTTTCTATGGACTAATTTATTGGAAAAATAAGCAATGGGCTGACCATCTTGGTGCAGCACTGCACGCACTCCTACCCCTGAAGCATCTGTTTCCAAAATGAAGGATTTGTTGAAATCAGGCAAGGCCAAAACAGGAGCAGAAATCATTGCATTTTTTAACTGGTGGAATGCCATCTTAGCTTGGTCATTCCAAACATAACTCTCCTTTTTTAGTAATTCAATCAATGGTGCAACCAATTTTGCATATGATTTTATAAATCTCCTATAGTACCCTGTGAGACCTAAAAAGCCTCTCAATTGCTTCACATTCTTAGGAACTGGCCAATCCTGCACAGCTTGGACTTTATCTTTGTCCATTGCAACTCCTTGACAAGTAACTTTGTGTCTCAAGTACTCAATTTCTGATACTCCAAATGAACACTTAGATAACTTGACAAATAGAGTATTATCTTGCGGTATTTTTAGAACTGCATCTAAGTGGTTCAAGTGTGCTTGCCACGTAGGGCTGTATATGAGAATATCATCAAAGAAAACCAAGACATATTTTCTCAAAGCATGTTGAAAAATATGATTCATTAAGCTTTGATACGTAGCTGAAGCGTTGGTCAATCTAAAGGGCATGACCAACCACTCATAATGTCCTTGGTGTGTTCTAAAGGTTGTCTTATATCTGTCTTCTGGATGTAATAGTATCTGATGATAGCCAAACCTGAGATCCAATTTTGAAAAATATTTAGCCCCAAATAACTCATCCAATAACTCATCTACTGTAGGGATGGGAAATGAATCCTTAACAGTGATAGTATTTAATGCCCTGTAATCTGTGCAAAACCTCCATGTACCATCTTTCTTTTTCACCAATATGATCGGTGAAGAAAATGGGCTCGTACTTGGTTGTATGATGCCTTGCTGCAACATTTCATGAATCATTTGTTCAATTTGTGTCTTTTGGCTATGAGGATATCGATATGGTTTAACTTTGACAGGATTTAAGCCCTCCATTAAAGGAATATGATGATTATGTGACCTATCTGGTGGCAAGGCAACTGGTATGTTAAACACCGCTCTGTATGTATGCAGCAACACAGCAATCTCGAGTTCAGGATCAGTAGGTAAATCCTTGAACATGTCTTCAGCAACATTTGATTTGAGCCATTGAATAGTAAAACATTCAGCTATAACATCAGTGATATGCAACCTCTTAAAATGGTAGAGTTGAGCAGCTGAAGGTCTGGGAACTTTCTCACCTTCTAATGTGACAAACTTGCCATTTAGAAAGAAGTTCAGTGTAAGGGAAGCATAATCAGCCACATTTGGCCCCAATGTTGCTAGCCAAGATGCACCCAAAATCATATCTGCCCCAGCTACAGGTAACAGAAACACAGGTACCTTCAGTTCATTACCCTGTATCTTAACTGACAAGTCCGAAATTACCCTTTCTGCGTTCATCATTTCTCCATTTCCAACCAGAACTCTGAACACCGGACCGGGTTCTATGGGTAATTTCAGAAACTTAGCTATTCTTGGTTGAAAAAAGTTGTCTGAACTACCTCCATCAATCAATACTTGCACCTTAATGTGCTCAATTAACCCAGAAAATCTTAGCACACCCATATGCGAATCTCCTTTCATTGCATTGAATGACAAATGATGCTCCGGTTGGATGGTGGTAAGGATTTCTGTGGTTAAATCAGGTGGTTTAAGATTATCCTCACTAAATTGGTCCTCCTCGGTATCATCGTAATGTAATATCATAAGTTGTCTGTTAGGGCACTTGTGAGTAAATGAGAATTTGTCATCACACCAATAACAAAGGCCTTTGTCTCTTTAGTTTTAAAATAATAGTCATTGACCTAAGTAGGGATTAGGGACAAGCTAAGCCATGAGCCGTTATTGGTGTGAATGAATTCGGCGTCAAATGTAAAATCAAGCATGCATGTATATAAGACCTAAAATAGAATACTAAGAGAATTTATTTGCATCCAGTACCTCTCCTTTCAATCGTGGATCCTTAGGATTGACTAGTAGAACAGCTTCTTGGTAGGCCAAGGGTTGGCATCTTCCTAGCATCCGATCTTCCGGAAAAAGGCATAATCATTTGCCTATTGTCAGCCATAGCCATGTACTGAAACCTATAAACTTGGTTGTTAAATTGGATGAATATTCAAAAGCAAAAAATTATTGAAACCCTCTCCACTATTGTTTTGAATGTAACATTCCCAAAGATCCAGATGAATAATGCATATGTTATATGCAAATTAGAATTCCTTCTAGAACACAATTATATCATGCACGCAAGAATAAAGCATATGAAAATTGATTTATTCTTAATTTGAGAGAAAGTGCTAGCTAAACATCTTGATGTAGTTTATATTCTAGGTACATACCAGTTGGCTGATGTGTTAACCAAACCTATTGCCTCCATCATATTTCTGGAATTAAAACACAAACTCTGGGTTGCACGATCCCCATGAGTTTGAGAGGGGGTATTAGAGAGTGCTAGCCTAAGGTAGTTATAACTGACAATTCTCAGTGTTAGTTAGTTAAGTAACCAACTACTGCTGGTTACATGATTGCTTCTATAAAATGCAATCAGTTTTAACACTTTGCAATGGATGAAAGAGGAAAAAGGTTAGTTGCAACATAATTACTAACAATGCTACCATAACTTTCTAACATCAACTCTTTACTTAACCATAAAATACTTTTTAGATAATGGTCAAATAGGAGTAATAAAGAGAGACCAACAAAGCGCCATAAACTAATCTGAAGGTTAAGAAAAATGTATCAGTAATCTCTCAAAAGTCAAACTCCCATAATATTAACTGTGGATTTGGATCCTAGTGAAGAATTCATGAAGGATCGACTGTTGGCTTCAAAAGAGTTGGAGAAAACACAAATAGCTTCCCAAAACTTCCAAACTACAAAATTTGGAACATCTTTATGCTTCAAAAAATGTCAAAAAAAACTCATAACAACTAACATAGGGGTGCAACTCTTTGAAATACTGATTATATGAACTAATATTACTTTCAGCATTCAAGAGATATAACATAGGTTGCAATGGTTCAATAATAACCACCTCTAACTATATGTCTTTCTTATTCAAAAGTTGTGACTTAGAATCTCATCAATGTACATTTTCATTCTTGTCACAAGCAATAGTCCATTTACTTTGCCAATGCCAAATATTATATCCTAATCACTTATAAAATAAAACTTTTCAAACATATATTTTGGAAATTCACCAATTATTTTATAATTTTTTAAATGTATATTTTGGAATATTTCAATATTTGGTGTTGTTGATATTTGTAAATATATATATATATATATATATATATATATATATATATATATATATATATATATATATATATATATATATATATATATATATATATATATATATATATATATATATATATATATATATATATATATATATATATATATAGTTAAGAATATTTGTATATAGAATAGTCCCACATCGACTATATTATGTAATTAGTTGTAATCTATTTATATATAATAATGTCTCTGTAGTGTTTTTCAAAACACACAGTTTATTCATGTCTCTTAGTCTCTTGTATTTTAACATGGTATCTAGAGCCTACTAAGAGATAATTCTTTCTTCGCCATATTTTACCCAGTTGACCTACTGTCTTCCGGTGAGAAATTTTTGTTTTGGCAAACCATGTTGTCACTCCGGTTTGCCTCTCACTTTTCAAAATTCTCCCGTAACCGTCTTGCCGCCTTGTCGTCGTTACAGTTTCGGCAAAACTCCCGATGAAGTTTTGAAAAACCGATTTTGTCGCTGTCCTCCGATCCGGTCGTCGCCCTTTTTCCCGCTGCTGCCCCTTTTTCCCGTTGTTGCCCCAGCGCGACCGGCGGCTGATTCCGACCGTTTTTCTGCCGATCTACTCACCTCTCCTCACCCATTCCAGATCCGACCTCTGTTTTACTTTCCGACTCACGGAAAATGGTGCTCCAGTGCAAATTTTCTGCCGATCTACTCATCTCTCCTCACCCATTCCAGATCCGGCCTCTGTTTTACTTTCCGACTCACGGAAAACGGTGCTCCAGTGCAAACAACCCCGATTTCACTCTGTTTTTTTGTGTCATTAAGCTATGAGAGACGTTGATTCTTCCCGTTTACTAAAGTTCCTCTTATCCCATGTGAAAAACTGACCGGATCAGCAAACTATAACATATGGGCTCGTGCTGTCGATATGTGGTTTCGTGGTCAGGGATTTGAAGATCACCTAACCACACAATTGACTAATGTTGCCTCCGACAAACTTGCTAAATGGAAGAAAACAGATGCCTCTCTCCCTACCGTGTTATGGTTCTCCATAGCACCTAACCTCCAAGCACAGTATCAAGCCTTCTCCACTTGCTATGAAGTTTGAGAAAAGGCCAAGAAAGTCTTCTCCAACGACGTTCATTGTCTATACAGTATCATCCTCAAACTCGACACACTAAAGATGGAAAATATGGATATGCAAACCTATCTGAGTAAGCTTGATACCTTGAAAGCAAGTTACGCAACTCTCACGTCATACGCAAAAGACACAACAGCTCATGTCGAACAACAGAGTAAATTTTTCATGGTGATGGCACTTAAAGGACTACCATCCGAACTCGACTCCGTTCGTAACCAGATTTTATCAGGTACTATTGTTCCTAACTATGACGCAGTTAGTGAACAACTGTTGCGCTTGGCTACACCTCATGTGTTTGGTCCAGTTTCCCCTCCATCTACTGTTGCCCTCGCATCTCTTGGCAACAATCAGAGTCGCCCTCGAGGAGGATCATCCAACTCCAAACCTCGTC
Organism: Lathyrus sativus; assembly: GCA_963859935.3. NCBI lineage: Eukaryota > Viridiplantae > Streptophyta > Magnoliopsida > Fabales > Fabaceae > Lathyrus > Lathyrus sativus. The sequence continues at coordinate 659,503,890 of OZ012739.1, forward strand.
CCAAGTGTAACCATTGTAACCGGCTTGGACATACTATCGACTGTTGTTGGAAGCTACATGGCAAACCCCCGCGCCAGGTAAATGCAGCTCAAAGTGATAACTCAGAAACTATACAGACTTCACCTTCTATTCAGAACCCTACGCCAAGCTACGAAGATTTTCTCAGATGGTGTCAGACTAATCAGATCTCTGGTTCCACTACTTCGGTTGCACACACTGGTAATTCATCTGTTTTCTTCTCTCAATCATCTCCTCTTGGTCCTTGGGTCCTTGATTCTGGTGCGTCTGATCATGTTACTGGTAATAAATATCTTTTTTCTTCCCTCTCTACCTCTGGTTTCTTGCCTATTATAACTGCCGCAAATGGTTCTCAAACCCGATCCCAAGGGATTGGTACTGTTCAAATTTTACCATCTCTCTCTGTTACTTCTGTCCTTTATGTACCTAATTGCCTATTTAATTTACTGTCAGTCAGTCGTTTAACTCGTTCCCTTAATTGTTCTATCACCTTTACTAACAGTAATGTTACTCTGCATGATCGAAGTTCGGGACAGACGATTGGCGTTGGATGTGAGTCTCAAGGCCTCTATTACTTCTCTATGTCATCTACCACATGCTCCACCACAGATTCTCCACTCATTATGCATGTGCAGTTAGGTCATCCAAGTCTTCCCAAGCTACAAAAGTTGGTGCCCAGTTTATCTAAGTTATCCACTTTACATTGTGAGTCTTGTTAGTTAGGGAAACATACTCGTAGTCACTTTTTCGATCAGGTCAATAAACGGGTTGCGTCCCCTTTTGCTTTAATTCACTCTGATGTTTAGGGTCCCTCACGTACCGTGTCTACTTTTGAGTCTAGGTATTTTGTAACCTTTATTGATGACTTTTCACGTTGCACATGGCTATTTTTAATGAAGAACAGGTCTGAATTGTTTTCTATTTTTGAACAATTTTATCGAGAAATAAGAACCCAATTTGGTTTATCTATTCGTACCCTAAGAAGTGACAATGCATGTGAATATTTATCCCAACAATTTCAAACATTTATGTCATCCAATGGTATTTTGCACCAAACATCTTGCCCTCATACACCCCAACAAAACGAGGTAGCCGAACGCAAAAATCGGCACCTCGTAGAAACCACTCGGACACTACTTCTCCATGGTAATGTTCCTCTCCGGTTTTGGGGAGATGCAGTGCTCACAGCATGTTACCTCATAAATCGCATGCCCTCATCTATCCTTAATAATAAAATCCCTCATTCAATCCTGTTTCCAAACTCTCCACTCCACTCAAATCCTCCTCGAGTCTTCAGGTCAACGTGTTTTGTACACAATCTCTCCCCTGGTCTTGATAAACTATCAGCTCGATCACTAAAGTGTGTCTTTCTTGACTATCATTGGTCCCAAAAAGGTTATCGTTGCTACTCACATACTCTACAACGATACCTCGTATCCGCCGATGTTACCTTCTTCGAGTCTGTTCCATATTTCGAATCCAGCCAAGTAACTACAAAACCTCTACGGGAAAGTATTCCCACACCTCTTTCGGAAGTCCCATTTGTCATTATCCCCCATCATTCTAGGGAACCTGACCCACTAGTTACCCCTACGATTGACCCCCTCACTCCTCACTCACTTCAAACATATCAGCGTCGTCACCCAAAGTCTGTCGTACCTGTCCCTGAAGTTGTACCTGTACCTGAAGTTGTATCTGTCCCTGAAGTCGTACTTGTTCCTGAAGTTGTACCTGTCCCTGAGGTCACTACGGACTTTCCTCCGACGCTCTCGCCATCACCGGATTCGATCCTACAACCTGAGTCTGATCTTCCGATTGCCCTTCGAAAAGGTATACGTCAAACACGAAATCCTTCTCCACATTATATTGATTTATGTTATCATCGTCTTTCCCCTTTGCAGTATACTTGTTTGTCTTCTTTGTCTTCTATTTCTATTCCTAAAACTCCAGGTGAAGCATTATCTCACCCTGAGTGGAGGCAAGAAATGATTGATAAAATGTGTGCTCTTCAAAGCAGTGGTACCTGGGAACTGGTTCCTCTATCCCATGGAAAATCTTTAGTAGGTTGTCGTTGGCTTTATACAGTGAAGGTTGGTCCGGATGGCAAGATTGATCGATTTAAAGCTCACTTGGTAGCCAAAGGATACACTCAAATTTTTGGGTTGGATTATGGTGATACCTTTTCGCCTGTAGCCAAGATGACATCTGTTAGACTTCTTCTAGCCATTGCAGCCATTCGACATTGGTCTCTGTCGCTACTCGGAAAAAAAAAAGCATCGCGCAACGACGGGGAGGCGAAGAGAAAGGACAGAAGAGTCGCCACCGAACTTTATTTATCCCATGAGGGGAAAGGAAAATATCGAGAAAACCTAAAGAAACAAACGGATAAGATGGTCTCGCGACCAAGAACGGGTTCGGAAGCCGGTTATGCGAAGGGAAGGTATTAGCACCCCTCGCATCCATCGTACTCGATGGGATCCTTTTGTTTGTCGATGTGTGAATTATTTGCTTAAATATTATGCTATAAAAGAGTGTTCCAAAATAAAAGAGAAGGATTTAGAATCAGGGAAAGAGGGGGTAACGGGGAAAGAAAGGAAGAACAGACTCGGTAGGACTTCGCGGTCCTAGGCCTACGTATTCTCAACAGGTATGAGAAAGTCAGAGTCGACGTAGTTCGGGGCTACGAATATTGGGGGAGGTGTGCTCGACAAGGATTGCGGCCCTTGTGCCTACGTATCTTTACTTGAACGAAGTAAAGAATCAGAGCAGCCGTAGTTCGGCCAACTACGGTTTGTTGATGTTTTTACGGATGACGCTATCGTGCGCATTCTAGAAGTTAGGTGTTTTGCTGCTCGCTCGTTGGAGACTTAGGCGTTACCTGTTTGCGGTAGAACGGACGTAACATATCCTTTTTGAAAGGTTGATTAGGTTTTCGCCACTCGGGGCAAGAAGTCACATTTGATTGATTGATTGTTTTTAAGGGGGGAGACGTATCCTCGGATAGTAACCCCTACGGGTAGTACCCAATTCGTTATCTCAAGGTTTTTGTTATGAAAATTGTGTGGTGAACGAGGCGTCTTCGTATTGAAAGACGAGCGTCGAAACCACCCTCACTACAGTGGGCATCCCAACACTCGAAGAAGAAGAGGTCTACACCCAATCCTCTCTCTTTAATTCAACATAAAGAGAGCTTCGTTCTCTTATTAAAGTGTTTTTGGTTTTGAATGGTAAGTGCCTTGTGACAGAGAACCCTACGGTAAACGTCGGCACTCGGGATAGGAGAAGGCCTACGCCTAACCACTCCACGACCATTCAAGTTTTTGTTGCGAAAAGAATTTGAAAAATGCACTCGGTGCGAGACCGAGGTTTTATGTGAGAAAGGTTACAGGATGAAGTTATGAAAGTGAGATATGGTGGATAAAGTCGAGTCTTCGTATTGAAAGACGAGTGTCGAGACCACCCTCACTACAGTGGGCATCCCAACACTCGAAGAGGAAGAAGACTACACTTAATCCCCTCTCTTTAGTTCAATACAAAGAGAGAATAATAATTTATTATTGAAAGTGTGCTCGGTACAGGACCGAGGTTTTAGGAGGAAAAGTTTAGAAGCGTCTTCATATTGAAAGACGAGTGTCGAGATCACCCTCACTACAGTGGGCACCTCAACACTCGAAGAAGAAGAGGACTACACCCAATCCTCTAATTTTAATTCAATACCAAGAAAAGTTATTTTTAAGAAGATGAGAAATGTTCATAAGATACAACATACGCGAACCCTAATAGAGGGTCAACTTTCAAGCAAGTCAAGGGTTTTTAAAAAAAGAAAAAATTAACATGTCATTTGATTAAGTGAAAATATTAATTATTATAAATAAATTGGCAAAAGTAAAAGATCAAAAATAATTAAGTATGCAAAAATTATTGTTTTTTTGGAAATTATGTAGTTAAAACAAACAAATAAAATAAATGAATTTAAAAAAGTGCAAGAGGTGGGAATTGAACCCACCTCCCTTTGGTAACCAACAAACAAACCTGACCACCGGGACACACGCGCGTCTGGTAACATGGGAGAGGGAGAAAAATACAAAAGAAAAGAGAGAAAGATATGAGGGAAGAAAGAAAAGGGAAATAAAAAGGATGGTTTTATCCACAGCAGGACTCGAACCGGGTACATGGGGAAACAATACGCAAGGCCTTACCGCTGGGGCGGTGATACGTCCAATGTTTAACTTGGAAAGAAATATATACATAGTAAACAATGATAATTACTGGGCAAAAAAATAAAACAAACTTCAAAGCAAAAGCAAAAGTTGTCCAAAGTTCAAGCAGTGATACCGCTGTATTCAATCAAACAGTAACAGTACACATGATTCTAAAACCAACATGAAAACAACACACTCACATAATTCTTCTCTTAGACCAAACCAAAAATTCAAACAATAATGCAAGATGATAACAGTAACAGTATTAACAAACTGAAACTTCAAAACAGCAGGACATTGACAACTCCAAACAGTCAATCCAAACGCAAACAAAGTGGTTCACATGACCAATGCAATAACAAAACAAGATTTGAATGGGTTGAAAATAGATGGATGTTCCAATTCTTGATCAGAATATGATGTTCATTTATTCTAACCAAAACAAAACAAACACAAATTCCAAAATCAGAGCAAGCAAACAGAAATTCTCTGAACACAAACTGTTGGCAACAGGTAAAAGCAAATGTCTTGATTAATTATATCATAACAACAGCAGGTTGAAGCAAACCAAAACCAGGCAGAGATTCAAAACTGTACTACATCCAAACACTATGCCATCATATTAAGACACACACCTACATTTTGCTTCACATGCAAGTTTTAAACATGATAAATACAATACTCCATAAACAAACAAACAACAACACCTGACCTCAAGGCCAAACACAAAATCAAAACTTTCAGCCCTCAATCAATACACATCTGAAATTAGCAGCATACCACCCCACTGATCATAGTATTTAAAAGCTACAAAATGAGCAAAAAACCCCCACTTAAACCAACACTGATGCTATGAATTCCAGCCAAATACACACAAAAAGAGGATAGGCAAAACAGCAGGCATTTGGAATGAGGAAAATGCAAGTAAGATCCCTAGACATTCTACTGCTGCAAGTTAACATTTCCATTACAATCACAGCACATACATAGCAAAGAAGTAGTACATTCTATACTAACACACACCTGCACACCACATATTATCATAGCAGCAAAAAAAATTTAATAGTGTAGATCAAACAAACTTCTTTTAAAATAAAAAAAAAACACAACAGCAGTTTGACAATGCCTAACACCTAACATCAACTCAATATATATGCTCACACATGGTTAACACAACCAAATTCAATATTAAGTCACAAAACCTAGGCTCCATATATTGACAATCTAGCTTCTCATACAGATGTTTCACAAATCCCATGGTATTCTCAAGCCAGCATGGTTACAAAACAAACCTACAAAGCTCCAATAAAACTAGCCCACAAGCAAAATAACCAAGTCACATCAAATACCAAGCTCCTAATGGCAGTTACACATATACAAACAAATCTGGAAGCAGTCCTAACAAAATGTATGACCCAACTTTGACATGCTGAACTGTGACAGTCATCTTTACAAGCATACATAGGTTCCTATGGCAGACACAAACTATCATGACAAAGTACAAACCAATACTGCAGATGCAAATGAGAATCCTAACAGCCAGATCTAGGCATGAATGTTATACAAATAGATCCACCATAACAGAATATTTTTAGCAGCAAATACCATGATATCTAAAGCAAAAATCCACAACAAGCGGCTCAGATCCAAACAACAGCTAACAAACAAACATTGTCTCCATAGTAGCATAACAAAAAGAAACCAAAACTCAACAAGTTTATCTAGATAGAAAAAGGGAACAGGTTATGTACTCCAAAACAATGGTGTTCTAGTCATCCTGAGCTTTAATAAAAAAATAACATAACTTAACCAAAGCACATAACACACACATTTTTCAAACTGTCATCAGGATACGAGCAGGATATCATAAACACATTCATGTTTTCAGCATATGTAAAGTTTGAAAACAAGCTTAGTAAAACAAATACCTAATCATGATATATGCATATGATGAGAATAAAAACAGATATCCATACCTAGAAACAAGAACTGAATAGCCAAAGAACCTTGAAGAACCCCACCTTTGAGAGCAGCTCAAAAAACCAAACTCTTCAAGATACTTTTCCCTTTCAAAAAAAATCGTGGCTGCTAGGGTTTGTCCTAAACCTACTCCTTTTATACTCCCGTTTGAAATCCAAATCTCTGCTGAGCTTTTTTTTCCTCGTGGCCTTTGTTGGAGTGGGATGGTGGTACACACTAGGGTTTGCAGCAGGTTGTAGTGGCTGCTGGCTCTTGCCTATATTGGTGATAGATTCAGAAAATGCCCAGAGCAAGTACCTTTGGTGTTTGGCCTTGAAATGGAAAACTGCAGTACAATTCAAACATGAAAAGCCAAATGCTCCACATTGCAAATTGGTTGATAGCTTGAAATTCCTTCCTCAATCATCAAAAATATCTACACCATAGTAAACCTTGCAAAAAATCAAATGGAATGGAATTTTGAATCATTGGAAAAGATTCAGTTTTGCCCAATTTTCCCTTCCTCACGCACGGTCATTTTGCTCTTCCAATTTCTGCCCAGCTATGAACGAAACAAGCTACTTAACAAAACTGGGGTGGGATAATCAAGCGTGCGTTTATCATATGGTCATGAGTTCGAATCTTGGTGGGAACAAAATCCACCATATTTTTATTTCATGCGCCTTTGTCTTCAAGTCTTAAAACATATACTTTTCCTTTCTCCTTGTAATCACAAGCGCTCGTTTGGCTGAGTGGTAAAGGTGAGAAATTGTAGAGCAAAAGGTGGTGGGTTCAAACCCCACCTTATGCATTTTGCCTCTGAAAAAATTACATTCCCTGCCTCTGATAATTTGAGCCCAAAATTCTTTTTTGATGAGGCCTACATACATTATATTTTTTGAATACACATTTTCCTGATCCCTGTAAGTAATGACATGCCATGTAATTTTTTATGCAATATGCTGGTGCAGATGAAATAAAACATAAGCCAGAGAGGTTGGTCAAATTTTGGGGTGCAACAGTCTCTTTATCAACTTGACATCAAAAATGCATTCTTACATGGCGATCTTGAAGAGGAAGTATATATGGAGCAACCACCTGGGTTTGTTGCTCAAGGGGAGTCATCGGATATGGTTTGTAGGCTACACAGGTCTCTTTATGGTCTTAAGCAATCTCTGAGAGCTTGGTTTGGCAGATTAAGCACTGTAGTACAACAATTTGGTATGATCCGTAGTGAAGCTGACCATTCTGTTTTTTATCGTCACTCACCACAAGGGTGTATTTATCTTATTATGTATGTAGATGACATTGTCATAACTAGTAGTGATCAGCAGGGAATACTCCAGTTGAAACAACATCTCTCGAAACAATTTCAGACAAAAGATCTTGGTAAACTCTGTTATTTCTTGGGTATTGAAGTAGCCCAATCTAAAGATGGTTTGGTGATTTCTCAGCGAAAATATGCTATGGATATTTTGGAAGAAACAGGTTTGTTAAATGCTAAACCAGCCGATACTCCTATGGATCCAAGTGTTAAACTACTACCCAATCAGGGGGAGCCTCTATCTGACTTAGGAAGGTATAGGAGATTGGTTGGAAAGTTGAATTATCTCACGGTCACTCGTCCGGACATTTCTTTTGTAATCAGTGTGGTAAGCCAGTTCTTAAATTCCCCTTGTCAGGAACACATGGATGTTGTTATCCGGATTTTGAGATACATCAAATGTGCTCCAAGAAAAGGTCTTGTATATGAGGATAAAAGACATACCCAGATAATTGGATACTCTGATGTTGATTGGGCAGGGTCATCCATTGATAGACGATCCACCTCTGAGTATTGTGTACTTGTTGGAGGAAACCTTATATCATGGAAAAGTAAGAAACAAAATGTAGTTGCAAGATCAAGCGCCGAGGCAGAGTATAGGGCGATGGCAATGACAACATGTGAACTTATTTGGTTAGAACAGTTGCTCAAGGAACTTCAAATTGAAGAAGCAAGACCAATGACACTTATTTGTGATAATCAAGCTGCATTGCACATTGCTTCAAATCCAGTCTTCCATGAGAGGATCAAACATATTGAAATAGACTGTCACTTTGTCAGAGAGAAGATCGAGTCAGGCGACATCGTCACAAGCTTTGTCAACTCTAATGATCAATTGGCAGATGTGTTTACAAAATCTCTACGAAGCCCCAGAACTAATTATATATGTAACAAGCTTGGTGCATTTGACTTATATGCTCAAGCTTGAGGGGGAGTGTTGATATTTGTAAATATATATATATATATATATATATATATATATATATATATATATATATATATATATATATATATATATATATATATATATATATATATATATATATATATATATATATATATATATATATAGTGTTAAGAATATTTGTATATAGAATAGTCTCACATCGACTATATTATGTAATTAGTTGTAATCTATTTATATATAATAATGTCTCTGTAGTGCTTTTCAAAACACACGGTTTATTCATGTCTCTTAGTCTCTTGTATTTTAACAGGTGCTATAAAAGTCTAATACTAATAACATGGCACAACCAATAAAGTCCACAAACAAAAGAAGATATCATTCATATACTAATAATAACAAAATTTAACAAAATTTAAATTTATCATAAAATTGCAAGTATTATATGGTATGTGAATTTTTTAATACCCTCAAATACTAAGGGTTGTTATATAGATGAAACACTCATTATTCAACAAAGTGTGCACACAACTAATGTTCAATCTGTCTGTTTCATGAATAATGGTGGATGAACTAGCCTAACATAAACATGTATACATTCCAACATTCATAAACATAAACAAAAACATCTCATTGTTTCATTAAAAAAGCAAAATACATTCCAACATAAGGAAAAAGCAGTAGTTTTTTGTATCATTTATTTCCCTGGGTTAAACTACTTCTTTAAGAACAAGGTGGGCCTTCCAAACGAATATAGTCATACATCAAACCCTGGAAAGGACTGGTGCATCTTGGCTGTGTAAAATATATAGTATTTGAGCCATCAACAAGAAGACAACTTGGTATGTTCACATGGTACAGCCAATAAAGTCCATGACACCCGAGTCTTGCAATTGAGTTCTCCCTTCCTATTAATCCGGTGGTAAATACAGGACGCCCTGCATTGGGATTATTGACTCGAATCTTCGCAGGCAACATATACAAAGTTAGGACAAAATTTTAATCCAACGGGCAACAAGGGCCTGTGTCATTTGATTAAGTAGGTTGGTCTAGATTTCAAGCAATTTTTTAAAATCTAAAATGCCGAGCTTGAAATTTAGACCGTCTGATCTTAATCCAACATTCACATGTGTGCCGACCACATGCAATTCGGATCCGTGTGAGGGGAGTTTACCTGCAATTCAGCTAATGTTGCAGATGCAATTGCAACTCTCAATTTATATGTAGTTTCTTGATTAACACCACTGAGTTCAAACTTGATTTGCCAAGTTGTTCCTTCATGAGTGTTATCTTCTCTTTTTCTGCAGTTATATAAGCTTAAAAAATGACAAGCTAATACATAATGTTTAACTAAAAAAGAAATGCAAGTATGCAACTATTTAAGATGAAGTACGCCTCGAGCCATGTTATACAAATAATCGATATTTCAAGAACCCTCCCCGTACCTGGGAACATGAGCATAAAACCAATCCTTCCTATAGTCACTAACACCAATTGTGTAAACCAAATCTGCATCAGGATATAATTCTGTGTATCTGTCCCACAATCCATACTGCCTGAACCTACAAGTTGTGAGAAAAATGGAAGATATAAAAACAAGACCGACATATCAAGGAAATATTTTCATCATATGTAAGCACGGTAGGATCATGATTTCAGTATTTAGTTGTGTTATATGTAAGCATAGATTCAAAGGGGAGGACAGAAGAAATAAGCCTCTTATAAGATAAAACGAAGCTAACCTGTCTGGATGATTGATAAAAAGCTTATTAATATATTGTGGATTGGGATCAGGAACATAAAATTCTGCGGCGGATCTATCAGGAATGCCTATTTCCCACAATGTGGGGCCATCCCTTGGAGGTTCATATACAAGTTCCCCCAGTTCAATGTAAGAACCTACATTGCAAGTTCAGTAAGCATGTAATTTGTTTTTCATGATGGGAAATGATTTCAACTTTGACCAAGCTAATGAACCTGAGGTTATCTTCACAAAATCACCGAATTTGTAATCTCCAACAAAACCAGGTACCGAGGCAAAAAGGTTGTAGTCGCCAGGAAGTACTTTGCTAATCGTAAAAAATCCATTCACATCTGCTCTGGTCCAGAATTGATAATCCTGGTAGGAGTAGAAGTTAAAAAATGTCCAGGAAAGGAATTTATTTGGGCGCACACAAAAGCACTCTTATTACTAACGTGATTTAGTTAATTTATGTTTTCCATAAGAGAAAAACAATATTATGTTGATTATGTTTACGTGGACAAATTAATCTGTGAAGAGTGAGACTATTACATTGTTGGCCTGAAGCTTAAGCTATTATCTGTTTTCAATTACTAAATAACAAACAGATCATATTGTCAAGTAAAGACTAAGTCTGTAACTGTAAGGAATATCTGCTGCCGACATAGCCCATACTATAGAGCAAAGAGAAGTTTAAGAGGCCCGTCGTGGAGTCCCCGTCCCAGAGTGGAGAGGGAAAATGACGGGTGAGCACAAACTACAAAAGTACAACTCATGAAATTAAAATACTAGGTTTCAACAAAGGAAGCAAGAACACCTTGCATTCTCTTTGCCATGATCCTGCATCTCCCGGTGGAGCCAGACCAACATAAGCACCATTTGCTGATATTAAGTCAGTGCTGATGTACCTAAAAATAATTAAAATATTTCACTCAAGGAAAAAGAACAACCATAATCCTGTTGCAGCTCAGCAACTGATTACTTATTCAATTAGTGATATTTATGCATTCCGAAAAGATTTGCAGTACTTAGCACTAAACTTGAACTACAACATAATTTGGAAAACTGTGCTTGTATCCATACAATACACTAACATGTAAATAAGATGCTTTTATTTTTACAAAAAGTTGTTGATTTATAAGTATTAACAACTTATTTACATTAGTACATTATGAGAAGTAAATAAGATACACATCCAACAATGCAAAATTAAAACCTCACAGGAACAAACTAGGAAAAAGCATGCCTGCATACCTGTCTAAGACAAGTAATCTGCCATTAACGTTGCCCCGTTGATCTGGTTTTAAAAAATCCTCTGAAGTGGGGAATAAATATGGCCAGCTTTGAACTTCGGTAGCCATCTGAATATCAGTTCAAATCAGTCTTTATCTTAAAACTTACTGCATCCATCTGAACTATACTACCAACATTCAAACATAAAGTACAACGGATACATGTGTATTAGGTATACCTTTATTTTTGCATCCTCCCATAGCACGAGTGGGTCATCACCGGGTGATCCAGAATTGAGATAAATATATACAGGACCGAAAACTTTCTTCCATGGTTCACCGCCTCTCCATTTGGGTACCAAATCTTGTCCGGCATAGTGGCCACTAAGAAATATCTGATGAGACCAAATTAATATGCATGTGATGTTATAAGAGATAATAATACAGTAAAATGTGCTCGGCTATTAATAGCCATGCAGGAAATCTATCACCATGGACGATGTTCATTCACTTACGGCAAGTGTGGTGGGTCCTACATGAGAGGTCAAGCTCTGCTTGAAGGGTCCACCAGAACGAAACTCATCACTAGGTGTGATCTGCCAGAATCCTACAGGTGGATTGAAAGATATCCACCCATGGACTTTATTGTCTATATTTTTACATGAATATTGATACTTGTCATCCACCTACAACCAAATAAGAACATAATAGAAGACTTCATACACAGAAAGAGAATATTAAAATGGAAAATAGTTGATAAACTTTCATTCTACGTCTATATCTAAGGGCAAAATAAGATGCATTTTCGTTTTGTTTCTAATATATTTAATCGTGAATTTCATCTTTTCTCCTTATTTATTGCAGAATTGATCAGCCAAATGGCTGCTGTGAGTTGGAAAAAACTTGACTGAAAGGAATCTAGGAGACATCTTTTTGGAATTTTTAGAGCAAGGACTAATTTCACCTTTAGTGGCTCCGAGATGGTCAAGGTGGACAAAAGGGATGAATTTGTGGACTTCAGGAGCATGTTGTGCTCACAACACGCCCATGCAATTTAGCATGTTTTGACATTAGTTTTAAACATGATCGTGCATATATCAAGTGCACTCATGCAAATGGACAACACACCATGCTACTTAAGAAACATACACACACTCTAATGACCAGACATTCATATTCACCCTAATCTGTCTACCCTTTTGAAAAAGATTTTGGCACCCTTTACACACTCTTGCACTTCTTTCTCTGTTCCCTATAGTCATGGCAGCCATGAACACCTTGCCACTGCTGTTGTAGACTTCTCTCCAGGATTTTTGTGTAGATTGCATGTGTGAGACGAGTACTTATCTTTAAAACTGAAGACTATTCTTCTTACAAATGGGGTTTCTGGTTTCTTGTTTTGATTTTTACCTTTGAGATTATGGGCTTCAACTATGGTCTTTTTTTTCTAGATTTTGTTTTTCTTTTAGCATGAGTAACTAAATCCATAGCTAGGACTACGGTAGAACCTATGTCTTGACTTTCTATATTTTTTTAAAGCCAAAGTGAAAAGGTTGAAACAAACACGGTAGAAAAGTTACATTCCCCAAACCACATGGAGGTAAATATAATTTAACCATATTTTAGAATAATAGTCATTGACATAAGTAGGGATTAGGGACAAGCTAAGCCATGAACCGTTATTGGTGTGAATGAATTCGGTGTCAAATGTAAAATCAAGCATGCATGTATATAAGACCTAAAATAGAATACTAAGAGAATGTATTTGCATCCAGTACCTCTCCTTTCAATCGTGGATCCTTAGGATTGACTAGTAGAACAGCTTCTTGGTAGGCCAAGGGTTGGCATCTTCCTGGCATCCGATCTTCTGGAAAAGGCATAATCCTTTGCCTATTGTCAGCCATAGCCATGTACTGAAACCTATAAACTTGGTTGTTAAATTGGATGAATATTCAAAAGCAAAAAATTATTGCAACCCTCTCCACTATTGTTTTGAATGTAACATTCCCAAAGATCCAGATGAAGAATGCATATGTTACTTTTGTCTCTAGATTTGTGAAGTAAGTTATATGCAAAAATTAGAATTGCGCGCTCGCGCACACACATACAATATTTTTAAGTAAACTGATTACTTGTCTTTTCTAAGCTTGAAAGTGATCCTCGTTTCACTAAGATCAAAATCTGGCCATCCGTGTAAGTGCTCATAAATTCCATAAGAATAGAAGCCTGATGAACCGCGGAGCAAAATGAATCTGAAATGGACCATATACAAATATTAATCCAATAGTTATCATTTCAAAAGGCATTATACACAAAATTTGAGCAATTACCTTTTATCAATATTTAAGGGGACATACTTTCCCTCAAGAGAATGATTCCACATTCTTTTGAATGATAGCTCCACCTGATCCTCGTTTTGAACTATAACTTCGAAACATGTTCCTTTAATCCTGAATCACAATATCCTGAATTTACATTTGCTTCAAATATTATCCTCAAGCAAAAATTGAATTGATAGGATTGCCAATTGAACCGTTAAGAATAATAGAGGGGATTTGACAGCTGGTTTAAATTTCATATTCAGGTGTGAGATAAAAACCACTCACTCCCATTTTAATTGTAAACTCTAATTGACATGGCATAATAATATCAAAAGACCCACTCACGCCGTAACAAAATAAAATAGTATTGGCATACACATCAAAGCCCCCTTTGACTCCTGGTGCACTCCAAACAAGGTCCCAATACCTACACATTCAATTGAAAGATAAAATTAAGATTCTGTCTTAAAAAAGGATATCTCCCTCTGATTTCTACACAATCAGTAAGAAAATAGCAATTTCTTTCTTTCATAAATTAGATGTAAAAACACCATTCGTCATATGGCAAACAAAAAATTTGATTTTTCAACCAAATACATCATGTGTACATCTTTGCATTTGTACCATGAAAACAAATTGTGAACCTATGACTTACCTATCAGTTTGAAATGTTGATTATCTAATACTTCATTTAAGCATTACATTTTCAAAACAGTGGATCCTCATGGTTTTAAATTACAGTCTACAACCGTAATTGTGACCACAGTATTGTTGATGTGGTAGTCTCCGCAACTGCATCGGACCGCAATTGCGGTGTGATTTATTATCACGCGTCTGGTTGCAATGGGAACTGCATGAAACAACTTTGTCAATGTTTCTTTAAGTATTTTTATCAAAACTCAACATCAGAATTGTTGGATCGAGCGCTTACCACTGCGCTAAAAGCAATTGTTGTTAATAAGGGCGCAACTTCATTTCCTTATAGGATAGGGCCCTCAAGGGGCTGCACCTAGCATATACTAAGCGCCACGGGTTGGGATGTTAAGCCATCGAGTCCCTAAGGGTGACGCTGGATTAATAAATCCAACAAGAATCCCAAAACTCTAACATCAAGTGTTTTTCAATGGTGTATTTCAAACACCTCCCAATCAAATTCACGCTGCAATGGCCGCAACGCGCATCACAGCAACCACAATGACCACAATCACAACACCCACAACCACAAACACATCTGCGACCGCAATTTAAAACCATAGATACTCTATTCGATTAATCCAAAAAAAGAGATATATGTGTTTATGTAGGAGTCAAAGACAAAGAGAAACAACAACAATTAACCTCTAGAATATAGAACCACAATACATACCCTCTATTAGTCTCCTTATTGAGAACTTCAAGCAAATTGTCAACACCATTATATCGTATTCCAGTGACAATTCCATCTGGTTTTGATAATGTAACTTGTACAATACCATTATCCATCACCACCTGCACATGCCAAATAGTTAAATAGCAATGCAGTAATCCAACGCATACACCAGACACAACACTAACACTAACAAAATAAAACTAATTAAACCTAACCGCGAAGTCTTCAATCTAAAATGCCAATGTTCTACATATCAATGCACAATCCACATAATCTTAACATGATAACATGATAAAGAATGAGAGAAGCAATGGACAACAAGTAACTTACATGGTGTTGTTGAATGTGTAACTGTACTCCTGGGGAAGACATGGTGAATCCTTCCTTTTTCTTCTTCTTTATACTAGCAAGAAATCTAAGGTAGATAGGGTTAAGAATCAATCAAGAATATCAAATTCAATTAGTTCAATTGTTGATCATGAGGTGAAAAAACGGTTATAACAGATTAGAAAACGAACCGAGAAATCATGAATCGTTATCGGTAGAGATGGATTGATAGGAGGAGTGCGATGAAATAGACACGTGGCGTAACTGTAAAATAAGCGTATAAATTATTAATAACGGAACGAACGAAGAGCATAAAACAAGGAGGAGAATAAAAGAAAGGGAATTAAATAAGAAACTTCTTCCGACCAAATATTTTAAAGGAAGAGAATAATAATAATATTTGATTTACCATTAATTGAGCCAAGGATTAAAAATAATCATAATCATGTTAATTTTATTCTTTTATTCTACTCATTTGATTTAAGAATTCAAATTTTATAAGAAATGAATTTTGTTCAAATTGTAATTCAAAAAATTAAGTTACATTTTATTTCTTCTACATCATAAAACAAATAAAAAAGGGACTTTCATGCCCTTCACCACCATTCTCATATCCGACCCTCTCCCCTTTTTATGAGACACCCCCATTTTGGCCCATTATTTTTATTTTATTTTGTTTCTTTTTTGTTGCTTCTTAGTTTCTTTAGTTATAATATAAACATTTTTATGAGAAGTAACCTTTTCTTTTTACATTTTGTATTTATTTATTTTAGTTTAACATCTTAAAAAACCAATTAGTTTCTTATATAACTTTTTTTATTATGTATTTCCCTTAGAAAAGAAGAAAGAAATCGTTGTGTTTGTCTAATTATAATTTTAAAATAGTCTTCTCGATTTTTTATAAAGGGGAAGGTTCAAAAGTGTTTGTCATGATTATAGATTTGATTTTGATTGAATGCAAGTTTGGTTTGATTATTGCTTGCTTGTGTGAATGATTTGCATGTTATATTTTTTTTCATGTTTTGCTTAGACCTTGATTTTAAGTTAAGTTTCAGACCCTTGATTAAGATCACGTTAGTCTTCAATATCAATAACTTCAAAATATTATCTAACCTCGATCAGATATCGAATGACATTTCCTAATTTCAATTCAAAACAATGTTAAAAAAAAATCTTAAAAAACACAAAAGAAGAGGATCATTGGAATCTACCATTTCAGTGGGAACCCTCGAATAATCGGTCCCGGACCACGCGTTTTTGGTTAACCATTCATTCTTTTTCTTTCGTTCCTTAAAACGCTTTAATTAACTTTGATAAATAAAGGTCGTTGGGATCAAGTATTATGGTGTAATTCTTTGAACAATTGATTCTTATCAAGCGTTCATTGTCCATCAACAATTTTCTTAAATAATTCTAATGTCTCGTTCTCATCAAACATTTGTCATTCACCTAAAACATATTCAACAAATCAAACTATTCCTTACCGCCATGCAATTAATCCTAAAACGTTTTTTTATAAACGAAAGACACTTTATCTTAAGATGATGCAAAACAATGTTTCGTCCACAATTGTTGAATTGAGATAAGTGACGTTTTCCCGTTAATATTGATTTGTAAATTCACTCAATGTGATGCAAACGACTGCTCCTCACACGTTTTGGGAAAGACAATATTTTTCGTCGGTTAATACAAGATAGCTTTCGCTAAAATCGACTAACAAACAAATATTTTCTACCCAGAATTACGTAACCTTGAATTCTCTATTGCACCTGAAGATACGTAGGAGCAGGATTGCGAAATCTAGTCAGCCCCACTAATAATAAAAACCTTTTTAGGTTCTTTCTCATTAATAAAAATTCAAAAACATTTATATTCTATCTCTTTTGATCCCAAATAAATAGAAAATTAGAAATTAACATTACGCTAACATTCATTTGACTCAAACTAAATAGTTCCCGTTTAGTATAACGAACATGAAAGGTGCTAATATCTTCTCCTTGAGTGACCGACTCCCAAACGTTGATATTGGTTGCAAAGACCATATCCTTATCTTTCTTTTAGGGGTTTTATCAATATTTTCCCTTTCCCTTTTTGAAAATAAATAAAGTTTGACGGCGACTCTAATAAGTCCATCTCGCAAGCGTGCGATTGTGCTTCGCTAAGTCGTTCTCATTTCTCAAGGTACGACAGATGGTGACTTCATTAGGGACAAGAACATCTCCTAAGCGAGTCAACCTTAGTTTAGTTAGTTTTTCGTATGTGTGTCAGATTTGTTTATTTCTTCCTATTTTTTATATATCTGTGTGTGCGTGTGTGTGTGTGTGTGTCTATATATATATATATATATATATATATATATATATATATATATATATATATATATATATATATATATATATATATATTATGTGTGAGTTTTAGGAATTTGATAATATGAATAAAGCTATACACCCGAGCTTTGGAAAAAGAAGAGAGAACAAATAGTTTAGATTTGGAAGTTGTGTAGTGTTAGTCCCTAAGGTCGACTCCTTGTGTGCTTAGCATGAAGACTCCCTTAGAGTAAACATATTCGTAGATCTTGTTATAAGACAGTTGGCCTATCGCATGACATTGATTCATGAAAGGTCCAAGACTCTAGGACCCCCTATTAGAACCATTTTCTGCTTTGGTGGTTGCATAATGTTAGACTTCAAGGGTCTCTTCTCTCCTTGTTTGACAAAACATGAAAACCTCGTTCAGAAGAGACCGTTTTGCCTCTCTTGTCATAAAGCGGTTTGCTTGTTGCATGACATTGATACAACTAAGGTCCATGACTCTGGAAACTTTGTCCATCAACTATAGAAACTATCAAGTGAGTAGATTTATGGGTAGAAATCAACTATCTGATATAGGGAAATCAACCTAGTAGGGTGTTCTGAATTACTCATGTCATCTCAGATCCTAACCATCGTGCATTGCATTTCTTTGCGTACTAAAATATGAAAAACGTTCATGCATTTTCATTTCATCAGCAAGCATGCATATCATTTTCCAAGAAAAAAATGTGTTCATGCATCCATATGCATCTTCATGCATTGTTCAAAATAAAAACTCATTACAGTGTCTTCCTTTAGTTTCATCTTAAGTCCTCAACACCAGACAAGCGCTTGACAAAGGATGGTCGAGCAAGAACAAGAACTGAAAAAGGTGAATTTCGAACTTGATGACCTTAGAGGGAATGTAGGTCAGATCGTGGAGATGATTCAAGCTTTGTCAACCAAGTTGGATACTTCTCAAGCAGCGGTCATCTCAAGAATCTCTGGTCCTATTCTTGATCAGCCCCTGGTGTAGTGCAATCCACACAACAGACCGTACACCTACCAGCTGCCGCCAAGGCTCATCCTGTTGTCCACGCATTTGCACCACTAATTGTCTATACACGTGTGCAACCTTATTCTGAAGATCAACAATATGTTATAGATTTGTCTGAAGAAGAAGAGGAAAGACATGAAGAGATAAAGGGAGTAAATAAGAATTACCAGATTTTTGAAAAAAGATTAAGGGCTATGGAAGGTGACTGAGTCTTTGGTGTTGCCGCTAGAGAGATGTGCCTAGCATCTGATCTTGTGATTCTTACAAAATTCAAGACTCCAGAATTCGATAAATACGAGGGTCACTCATGCCCCAAAAGTCATCTCATTATGTACTATCGAAAAATGGTTGTCCACGTTGAGGACGATAAGCTCATGATATATTATTCTCAAGATAGCTTAAAGGGTGTTCCCTCCAAATAGTACTTAAGCCTCGATCAGAGCCACATCTAATGCTTCTAAGAATTATCTTACGCCTTCATCAAACACTACAAGAATAACATGGATATGACTCCAGATATGAGACAGTTGTTTAGCATGTCCCAAAAAGACAATGAATCTTTTAAAGAATATGCGGTGGAGAGAGGTGGCCTCCCATTAAACCACCTCTGACCGAGAAGGAATTGACTGATTGGTTCATTGACACTATGAAGTCCATGTTTTATGAAAAAATAGTAAGCAATGTATCTGCAAGTTTCTCTGATCTTATTGTTGTAAGTATAAAGGTTGAGCTCGAAATGAAAAATGGCAAGATGACAACTACTACTGAAACTTCCAACAACAATGCTAGAAAATTTTGCAGAGACTTTCAGAAGAAAAAGAAAGGTGAGACAAATAGTGTATCAGAAATTTTCAAATTCCCAGAAGTTTTTGCTTGGTACCAGAAATTTAAAAATTTCTGATATTGGTTTCAAAATGTTCATGGTCTTCAACAAATATTTCCAAATTTTCAATATAAAGTACCAGATTTTTACAAATTTTCAGTAATATATACCAAATTTTTTGAAATTTCTTATATAAACAAGGAAATTTTCAAATTGTGCCCAAATATGTACCAAAAATTTCGAACAACTCCTGAAAATTTTGAAATCTTAAGTAAAAAAAGTGAATTTTAAAAAATATATATATAAATTTTTTAGGTAAATAATACCAGGGGTTTTTATCTTGTCCATAGGATTATGTATTGGGTGTTTAACTTGAAATCTTTGTTTGGCATGACTTATGCCCTTTCTAACATATTTCTTTTGGCTTTACAAAAAAAATTTGTTGCTATAAGACTTCCTCGTTTTTGTCTCCGACAGTAATTGAAAGACATAATTATATAAACAAGGAATGTCAATCTTCATAGTGAATGACTCAAATTTATCTCTTGGTAGTTCTCTCCAAAATCCAGAACCAGAGTAAATAGTACATAATCACTGGTCACAATGCCGGTGTGTTTTAATTTACTCCTAGTAGTAAAACACTTCTGTTGTAAGCAAATAAATTATGCAGATAGAGCAATTTAAACTAACATAGCATGTTTCCGTCAATGCTGCTAATGCACATTACTGTCCTCTACCTTTCTCGGATAAAAAATAGATCCAAGTATAACAGCGATACCAGTTATCGCTATTGTGATAAGAAGACGGCTTTTTGAGAATTCGTTCTGCTGCCTTCTTGGAGCACTTGCATCTCTTTCAGCTGGCCTCTCATTCCTTCACATGAAAAGTAGAATAACTAACTTTAAGATGTGTTTTTTCTTAGAGGGAGTGAGTCTAATAATGCATTTAAAACTTGCACAATATGGACCAATATTAGAACAAACAAGTAAAATAATACTGATGCACTGTAATTATATTTATATTGAGTTGTTGTACCTTGAAGACCCAGCAGCATTGTCTTCAAGTCTGTTGCAATTAACTTCATGAATGTTTATTTCACGTAGTCTAACATATTTGTTACAAAGGTGACACATCTCTGTTCGATTCCCACATACTTCCTGAAAGTTATTAAAGATCAAAATGAAATTAGTGTCTCCATATATACTGTATAGATTTACGCAAACTTCTTAATTCAAAGGTTTTTTTATGACCACTGCACTGTACCTGATGCTCTGCCAGATTAATTGCTGGCAATGGAAACTCACAGAACTCACAGTCGACAATCCTTTGAGGGCAATTTTCACCTTTATGGATATCTAAAATTTCACGCCCCATTGTTTCACTGCACAATGAACATGCCACCTGCACAATGAACATTTTCTTTTGAAAAAATATTGCAAAAGTGATTTTCTAAATCCAACTTCAATATGTCATAGTGTGCCCAGTCTGGGATAGCACCCTGGGGAACTGAATCAATTGAGATGGGCATGTGACAAGATTACCCAAATTTTTCATTATTTATGTTAGTCACAGGCCACAGCATATATAGTGACGGATAAGAACCTTCACATTACATCCACGATGATGATACAGTTAAAAATACAAATGACTCAATAAATTTACATGTTATGTTAGTCATTACTGCAAACTTTCCAACAAATTCCCATTCCCCAGTCCATACATGATTACTAAAAATTGAATCCTTTGAACAAAAGTATCAAGAAAACATTACAAAAACCAATACTCATCAGTATGCAAACCATTTGACAAATTACTAAGAGCAACTGAAAGATTGTTCACAAAATGTCTTTCAAAAATATATTATTTTGTAATGGGGAATCTTAAAAGGAAATCCCATAATCATTTTCAGAAAAAAAACATGTTTCAGACCTCAAATAAGTTCAAGTAATGAAACTTGAAACCAAGCACTTTAACACAGCCAATCTTCATTCATAATAGATTTCCCAAACACATAAGCTATTCTAGCTAAGACATCCAACTGCCACAGTTTTATATTTACACACAAGAGATTAAAAAAACAGCATTTAATCTTTCTAGATAGTCATCATTAGATCAGCAGAACAGTACCCTTAATGCTTAGGTCCATCCAATTTATACTAAGGATGGTAACTCAATGGATCAAATTCCAATGGAAAGTTCAAAATCAAATTAATCATTTTCCAATTCAAATTTCACATAAAATTACGAAGAAAGCCTAACTAACCCATCCCTAAATCAATTTGAATATATTAATACCCAACTCCTCTTATTCATCTATTATTTCATTTTCTATTTTTCCAAATCCTTACTACCTCTATGAAACTAAAAATAAGTCCCATCTTTTTTTCCACAACTACTGATCGTCAAATTAATTATTTCAACTTGTGAATTACATTGGTGTGCGCGATCATTACAATCAAGTTTAAAATAATTCTGATATTATTTAGTTTTTTCATATTCTTATTAAGTGTATTCCCAATTTACTGTTGTCATTTCCAGTAGGTAATATGGGAACAAAAGTAAGTAGAAAAAGGATATATAAACTGTTCACAAAAAAAAAAAAAAACTACTGTCACTAAGTGGTGAGGTAGATCTAATATATCAAACACTCCACCCAACCCATTAAACATATCCTTATAACTGAGATGAAATGGATGGGATCAGTGCTCTCAAATATTGACCACGGCAGATTGCAGTCATGGATCTTTTGACAACCGCCATGGCTAATTTGTGAAGGACGGCATCATCATGGTGGATTTTTGGCTTTCCGCCATGGTTTTCTATCAATAACATTGGATTGGATAATTTATTATTACTACTAATATTATTATTATTATTATTATTATAGACTGATGGAGCAGTGATGAACCCTAATTAAAATTGCAAAACCCATTCTATTAAATTTTGGCAATTAATCTTAACATAGACATCAACTTTCTACCCGTGAATCCCTCAAAACAAACCCACAATCTCGTTACTTTATCCATTTTTTCTGTTACTCTTTATCATCAAGTAACACACACTTCTCAAATTCACATACTAGTAAATGATTTCTCTAAACAAAAACAAGACAAAAGTTTTCATACCGGCGCATGAGTATTTAAGTAGTGTTCCTCAGCATGTTGCTTTGGTACCATATCACCACAAACCTTACACTTTTCAAGGTTCCTTAAGCAATGAACAGAATGCAAATCAATATTCGCAACAGGAATAGCCCGATCACTGAAACAAATCATAAAAATATAACAAATCAACGTCAATAAAATCCAAAATCAAACTCAATTAGTGATCATTTTGAGCCGGGAGCTTGTAAATCAAATAATAGACAAATCGAAAGCGATGTGTTTACCAGTGAGAGCATATAGTAGTGGCTTGATCGGGCACAGGTTCCATGTCAATAATGAATCGAAGAAAACGTTGTTCTATGACCTAATCATGAGAAAACTGGAAAATTAGAGAAAAAGAAGATATTTGAGAATGAATAATAAAAAACTGTGAAGAAAATTAGATAGATAGATTATAGAAGGCGAGATTACGATTGGGGTTGAATTAGGTTACATGAAGATTTGGGAATTTGGGAATGGTAAATAGAAGAGAGATTTTGGTCGTTTGGTTGAACAGGTTTGGTAAAAGAGGCTTTATGGGACCTTTTCTTCCGCCGTTTAATCTAATATAAATAAATTATAAATTGATGAAAGAAAATAGAAATGGAAAATAGGAATAGTAGTTGCGGTTTATTCTACGTACCGTTAGGGCGAGGGAGACACCCACGTTATTTATCAAGTTCTCTCCCATAATGAATGGGCTTGGGTCACTTGTTAATAATTAAGAAATATATTATATATTTTATTTATATATGTCAACGTCACAAGATAAGGGGATGTTAGATTTATTAAGAATCAACTCATTTGTTGTAATGGGGTACCAATCAAGATTATCACTGACAATGAATCAAATCTGAACAATAGAATGATGAAAGAGTTATGTGAGAAGTTCAAGATTGAACATCACAATTCTTCTTCATATAGACCAAAGATGAATGGCGTTGTTGAGGATGCAAACAAGAAGTAAAGAAGATCATTCAAAAAATAGTTGTCACGTACAAGGATTGGCATGAAATGTTTATGTTTGTTTTGCATGAGTATTGTACTTTAGTGCACACATCAACATGGGCAACCCTCTTTTCGCTTGTTTATGGTATGGAAGTTGTACTCCCAATAGAAGTTGAAATTCCTTCGATGCGTGTTCTGATGGAGGCTAAACTCTTAGAGGCTGGATGGTGTCAAAGAAGATATGACTAGTTGAATTTAATTGAAGAAAAGAGGATGACGGCTATGTGTCATGGTCAACTCTACCAGCAGAGAATGAAGAAAGCTTTTGATAAAAAAAGTTTGACCTCGTGAATTCAAGGAGGGCGACCTTGTGCTTGAGAAAATTCAATCTTTCATCACTGATTCTAGGGGCAAGTGGACTACTAACTATGATGACCTATATGTTGTCAAGAAAGCATTCTCCGGTGGTGTTTTGTTTCTCGCAACTATGGATGGGGAGGAGATCATTCGTCCTGGGAATATTGATGCAGTCAAAAAATACAATGCCTAAAACATGAAAAGAACGGCTCGTTAAGTCGAAAACCTGAAAGGGCGACTTAGGCAAATATGAGCGTCTCGGTGGACTGAAAACCCGAAAGGGCGGTCTAGACAAAATTAGAGACATAAATCAGAAAATAACATTCCGATAGATTGAAAATCTGAAAAGGTAATCTAGGCAAAAGTTAGGGACAAGGCTAGTTGACTGTATCAAATCAGATTGGATTGTCAAAAGTCATTTCTATCAAAGACTCATCAGTCAAATCTCCAGAAGCTTGAGAACGCATGGAATTCAAAGTTATCGGGATGGATAGTGATCATTGTTTTTTATGTAACCTTTCCATTATTTACCATTTTCTAAAATTGTAATGATCCATGGAGTCATGCCATTTGCTGACTATCATTCAATAAATGAGATTTGAGCCTTATCTGTTTGTTTGCATTCTTCTATTTACTTCTATCTTGCAGAATGTCTTTTATTTTTTTATAGCACTTTTTGAAATAAATTTAAAATTGCTTTTAAAGAAAAAATTTATTGTGTATTTTACTCTGACTGATGAACACCAGAAGGACATTAACAGTCTCTTCAAGAAGGGTAAATTGTAAATGCAGAACTATGTTTGTTCTTTGCTATGTTCCCCAATAACTATCAGCTTCAGTGGACTTTGGCAAATTCTCAGAGATCTTGGTAGTTCCGCGGTAAGTTCCGACTTCAGGCGGTTACGACAAGTTTGGTGACCTAAGGATCCCCTAGTGAATTTCTTGTGGCTCCCCTTTCTTCCCCAACGAAGTGGATGTTTATTTCATTCTCCATGAAAACTCAATGGTAGCATCTTTTGTTGACCTCTCCAGTGAAGTAGATATTTATTTTATCTCCTGTGAAGTTTCAGCTCTCGCACTTTTCAGCTCTGATGCAGACTCCCCTCTTGAAGTGGATATTTATTTTATCCAGACCTGGCACCCTAGATGATGACTCAAGTTTTTCAGTTATAATTGGTTTCTCCTTCAGTGAATCTTTCTTCCCTTGAGAAGCCTATTTTTCAATCATGAGTAATCATTCCCCAATGGATTTTTCTATTCCTCATGAAATTAGAGTCATTTTGACACTCCCCTAAGTGAAGTTAAGACGTTGTTATCCCAAAGTGGAGTACTCTACTTCCCCAGAGAAGTTTGAAGCCTCGAAGCAGGACTATGTTCCATTTATAGCTTTCAGTGTACCCCTAATGATGTTCCTATTGGCAGAGTATATAGTTGAGATGTTTATTTCATCTCCAGTTTACTTCTCTTGGTTTGTTTTGTCAGCATAAGCATCACATGACATACATTCATTCATACAAATACACATGGCATATGTATATTTTGCAATCTTGATGTTATTTGATTCATTCACCCTGGTTGTGTTTATCCTCGGGTGGTTTAGTCTGCTTTCTCTCCAGTATAGTCGTCAGCCTTAAGCAGAAAGTGCATATCCTTTCTAATTCCCCATTGAGTTATCCCTCATGGAAGATTTTGTTTCCTTTAGCTATATTTTCTATCTTGGATAGGAGAAATCCCCAGTTGAGTTCATTCCTCATTGGGTAGAGTCTTGTTTGACCGTTTCTTTCTAGCTTGTTCCTAGTTTGAACTTTGGTCTCTGATAATGATTTGATTTCAAATCTCTCCAGACTGTTGAACCTAGATTGAGTGTGCATTTATTTTGCACTTTGTCTCCTCAAGAAGAATATGTTATAAATCCCCAGTTGAATACAATCATATTACCTAACAATGTTTCTGTGAGCACTCTCTCGAAATTTATACTAGACAACAACTGGCAGCCTCTTTATTTGAGCAGCTTGTTATGATCAGACTTTAGATGACTAATGGCAGTCTCTTCAAGACAGTTTGCGTATCCCGATGAAGTCGTCAGATTATCGACTTTGGATGACAAATGGCAGTCTCTTTAAGACAGTTTGTGTATCCCGATGAAGTCGTCAAATTATCGACTTTGGATGAAAAATGGCAGTCTCGTCTCAAGACAGTTTGTTAATCCCCAGTGAAATTATCATTTTACCACCTCTCTTTTAAGAAAATGGCATCTCTTCGGAAGCTTCGTCAAAGAAGTTTGTTGAAGACTTTTAAAAGTATTTCTCTTTATTTGAGATATCATAATTACCAAAGATGTTATTTGCTCCAATGCAATTTCAAGTTATTATTGGTGAGGTTCTCCCCAGTGAGTTCACTATTCAATTTTCTTCCATCAAATGGCATCTCTTCGAGAAGTTTGCTGAAGATTCAGACAATATTTCTCTTTATTAGAGAAGACATGTTTTACAAATCAACCGGCTTGCATCTCTTTTGAAGATCCCGGTGAAGTTTTCTTATCCTAGTGAAGTCATGGATCCTCATCAAAGTTAAAAAATCTCCAGTATAACTTTTAACCCCAGTGAGGTGTTTATCCCCAATAAAGTTTTATTTCAAAAGTGAAGTTATTTTCCATCAAATGGAATCTCTAAGAAAGTCTCGAAGGGATGTTTGGTGAAGTTTAAGTTTCCATCAAATGGCATCTCTCTGAAAGTCTCGAAGAGAAGTTTGGTGAAGTTTATCTAACTTTCCCGCATCTTTCTTGAAGATCCTCGGTAGGGCTGTTGATTCTTAATTTCTAACAAATGGCAGTCCCGTTGGCGGAGACAGATTATATTAGGTCATTTTCAAGTAGAAGACTTGATCAAAGAAGAAACTGAGATATGCTCGTGGCATACAACCTTGAAGAGTTTGGAAAGTTTATTACCTTTTCTAAATAGATCATTTAGTTAACGAATAAGTTGAATCATGTTTTGATCACAAAAGCTTATATGTAGATCAGACACATTTGGCTTAGGCTGCCATGTTTGGTAGTAGGTGATATTTTCTCTTGAGTTTATTACATGTGGCTTAGGCTATCAAATATTTGATAGTAGGTAATACCTGTCTCTTTTGGTCAGATAACTTTGCTCAGGCTACCATGTTTGGTAGTAGGTCATATTTCCTTTCCAGGTTATTACCTTTGCTTAGGCTACCGTGTGTTCAATAGTAGGTGTAACTCCAGTTTTCATGACACGACCACTACCACATTTAGTGCTACTTTCTGATTTCTAATATTTATCCTATGATGCTTAAAGGAAAGGGAAGATATCGTAAACTAACCCTGCTCGCAAGTGTTTTTTCTACAAATGCTAATAGATCTGGAATCGGGGGATGGTTATACTAAGGGAAGCTATTAATACCATGAGTATCTATAGTAATCTATAGGAAACTTGATTGTATATTTCTACTGTTGAATTACTTGCTTGTTGTTTAACTGGGAAATTTTCTCCTTTGTGAAAACCGAGGGGATGTTTTTGTTTAGTGTTTCTATGGTTTTCTATTATTTTTGGAAGGTATCAGGACCTACGGGTTTTTTATTAGCATGCTCGCTAAGATCTCGCTTTCTTATGCCTACGTATTCTCAAAAAGGAAACTGAGAAATCAGAGCCTTCGTAGTTCCTCCTAATTTATAGGAGGAAAAAAAGGTTTGTTTTCTATCTTGTTTATAAAGCCCAAGATGATGAAGCTAAAAAGTGTGGTGGAAATATTTGACAAATTGTCATCTTTAAGAGAGATGTATCACCTATTCACTACAATTATTTGAGAATTATGTCATAAGGAAAGAAAGCTTTAAACTTATTGTGTTAAGCAATACCACTTTTTCTTTATGAGTTCTTTACATACTAAGAGAGGGACCTTAACTTAGGTATAAGATCGACAAGTGTGCCACTTACATCAGTTAGATGAAATAATTTTTTTGGAACCATGATAAGAGAGGGACCCCAACTTGGATTTTGAATCAACAAGTGTGCCACTTACATCACTTATATAAAAAAAGATTTTTTAATATTTGATTTGAATTGTAGTTATTAAAAGAGATGTCTTCCTACAGAGATGACTCAATGTCTCATCTATGAGGATATTGCTTTATGTATATTGATTGAAGCCCAAGATATGAAGCTAAAAGATTGAAAACTGACTCAACCAGGGAGTTTTATCTGTCTTGTATAAAGCCCAAGATTGAGGTTGACTGACTAGAGAAATTATTTGTGTAAAATCCTGAGAGAAGGCTAATGACTAACTCTTTTGGGGATTTTTATTTGTATCATGTACAAAGCCCAGGATGAATGAGGCTAAAAGAATTTATTTGTATCCTGTACAAAGCCCAGGATGATGAGGCTAAAATATTTATTTGTATCTTGTACAAAACCCAGGATGATGAGGCTAAAAGATTTATTTGTATCCTATACAAAGCCCAGGATGATGAGGCTAAAATATTTATTTGCATATATGACTAAGACTTGACTTATGCTTTTGAGAAGCCTG
Source organism: Lathyrus sativus (assembly GCA_963859935.3). Taxonomy (NCBI): domain Eukaryota; kingdom Viridiplantae; phylum Streptophyta; class Magnoliopsida; order Fabales; family Fabaceae; genus Lathyrus; species Lathyrus sativus. Next base: position 659,532,457 of record OZ012739.1, read on the forward strand.
AGGGTCCTTGTATGAAGTCCAAGAGAAGGTTGTGAGGAACTGAATGAGACTTCCTAAGTCTCCTTGTATGAAGCCCAACAGGAGGCTATCTTGCTGGGGAGATTCCTTGTATAATGCCCAAGAGGAGGCCAGAGAACTAGTTGTTTGAACTAAGTTATGATTTGAAGGGATCCTATTGTTTGACCTATGTCTAAACTATTGATGATGTAAAAGTCAAGGGAAACTTAACAAAATATGAACAAATATGATTGAAGATGCACAAGTATAAACATGTTTGAATTCAAGGAAGATTGCATATCTTCTAAGGTTTGATGTGTTGAATATTTTATTTGTGTGTTTTATTCTATTCACAAAGGTGTTAGGTCTCACACTCTAAGCAGAGGCCCAAGATTTATTTTATGTACAAAGGTGTTGGGTCTTACACTCTAAGCAGAGGCCCAAGATTTATTTTATGTACAAAGGTGTTGGGTCTTACACTCTAAGCAGAGGCCCATGACTTATTGAAAAGAAAAGAAAAGGTGTTGGGTCTTACACTCTAATAGAAGCTCATGACTTATTCAAAAAGAAAAAGAAAAAATGTTGGGTCTTACACTTTAATAGAAACCCATGATTTATTGAAAAGAAAAGAAAAGGTGTTGGGTTTTATACTCTAATAGAGGCCCGAGATTTATTGAAAAGAAAAGAAAAGGTGTTGGGTCTTACACTCTAATAGAGGCCCAAAGAGTTTGAAAAATGTAATGTAATGGGTCTTACACTCTAACAGAGGCTCGTGACTTATTGAAAAGAAAAGATGATGTGAATTTCAAAGAGATGTATTTATAAAGGAAACATTTGAACATTGAATTAAGGATACAATTTGAACATGTTAATGACAATTTGATAACAACTAAACATGTATATTAGGGTTAAAACATGGTCAAAAACAAGTAAGAAACACCACAAAAGTTTAAGCATACAAGAATGTATTCATTGGTATATTCAAGGCAAAAATCAAGTGTATAAGGACACTAAGACATGGTGAAATCATCAGCAAGGCAAACATGCATATCATGGTGTAAACATGGAAGGAACATCACGTGTTAAGGCAAAATAGTCAAGCAAAAGTTCATGGTATAGACAAAATTGAACATATACTTTTACATGTAAACATATACTTGAAAAATTTATCAAAAATAAGTGGGAACAAGGATGTATAACATCACAACATCATACAAGATTCATATAAGTTAGACATGGTGCAAACAAGTCTTTACAAGCAAGGGAAAGCAAGGAAACATTCAAAAGGATCAAAGAAGTCCTTTAAAAAACCCTGAAAACACCACCACTTTGAACACTCATAAATGTATTAAAACTAATCATTTTTGGTATTTTCTTTTCACAAATTTAAAATAGACATTATCATAAATAATTTGTAAAAATAATGGGTTTAAAATAATAAAAAAATGAGAAATTTATGATAGTTTGAAATTTGAAAAAAAATATATATATGAAAGGTGGTAATAAGAAATTTCAAGGGTGGGATTTAAACCCACGCCTTCTCACTCCAAGTCACAAAACACGCTATGGCCAACTGAGCTAGCGTGTGCTGGTGATAAAAACACCAAACCAAAACATAATATATGAAACATGCGTGGAAAATTCAAAATTCCACACCAGACTTCATCTTATTCCTTGAGCCAACTTCTGAATTTGCAAAACCTATGCTATATATCTCAATACGCAACCATTTGACATGATGTAAACACCAAAGTTGTGTGTGTTTTAACAAGGAATTGAATGACTCTTTTTTATTATATTTATTTTTAGTGTGGCACGAGGTATTAAGCATGAACACAAAAACCCTAGAATTTGCAAGAACTAATATTAAATTCCATACACGAATGATAAACAACAATTGAATAAGGATAAGCAATCTATGAACTACCAGAAGCATGTTGGTAACTTGAACTATTATTTAGGATGCATGTTTCATGGAGTTTGAAAAGTTTCAGGCTTACCTTGCAATAGGATGTTAAATCCTTATTTGTAGGTGTTAAAGATGTGAAATGATGATCTGGACAGCTTCCCTATACCTAAAGGAATGTGTTGATGTGCTTGGAATGGATGGAAACCTTCTAGATTGGTGGGCTCGAATCCAACTGCAGCTGAGTTAAGTGAGGTTGTGATCTTGGTAAATTTGATGTTACAAATTATGTTTAAGTGTTTGGATCACTTATACATGATGTATGTGAGGTGTGTGAATGATTGGTTTGAGTGGAATTGCTCTGAAATGAGAAATTTGATTTCTCAACTTTTGAACTATGCAACTTTGAAACAAGAAAGGAAATGTGAGAAAACAAGCTTTGGTATTGTTTTGGTGTCTTTGAATTGATGCAAAATGACCTCTATTTATAGGAGAACTGATTTGTTTTGGATAAATAGTGTAGGATGAGGGAACATGCTATTATCCAATGGGTATAGCCACGTAGCTCTAACTTAAAGGCTAAGGTACCAAAAGTCTTCTATAGCATGACTAGAATCTTGACTCAATTGCCATTTGCAGGTTTGAATACTCATTATTTTTGAATTGAACTGAACTGGTGTGGCTCATTTCATTCTAATTCAGTGCTTTAAATAAATGCCAAATGACAAACTTGAATTCATGGCTTTGTAATGATGGTTTTCACATGTTAAGAGATAGAATTCTTGACTAATGGTTCAAATTTGAAGAGATTATGTGATTCAACAAGATTCCTTCTGATCTTGGAGGATGACAAGGCTTGCAAAGTGACAAAATTTGAAGGTGAAAATCGTATGACACAAGTAATGCACCAATGCTGTCTTGAAAATTAGTTTGATCAAGGCATGTTATGAGGATCATATCTCCTTGCTTAAGTGGAATCAAAGGATGTTCTTGTACTTGTTGGAAACTGAGATATTCTACTTTAACTTTTATGTTCACAATTGGTCTTGATTCAATTTGGATTATTGTGAAAAATGACCTTGAAGTTGGCCAAAACACAAAACAGATTCTGGCTAAAAAATTTCTAAGTGTTGAGGTTCAAAAAGTCTTGAAACCCTAACTTCATGGCTTCATATCTCAAAATCTATGCATTTTTTTAGGAATCCACCATAAGTGACAAAGTTTTATTATGTAACAAGCTCTTTAATTTGATCTTTGGATCCAAGAAAATGGTTGCTTGGTTTGGAAGTTATGACCTTGCAAAGCAGGGGAAAAATTAATGTTTTTCATGACTTAGAAAAATTTCTAAGTTTTCTAAGGTTGCCCTCTTTACAAGTTATCTCACTTTTCTTGATTTTTCTTGATCAATCATGACCTAAATCACATATTACCATTTTTCTTGACTTGAAAAAGGCATGGTTAACCAAAAACTCAAAAACTCAAACTTGATTTTGAACATAGTTGACTTTTTGTATTAGATGAATCTTGAACTTTGTGATCTTTTGTGAAATAAAACCTTAGGCTAAATTAAACATCTTGGATGGATTCCAAGGGTATTTTTGAATGTATTGGGTCATGTCCCAAGGTTTGAGGTCATATCTTAGTCAAGAGTCAAAGGTATGGTTGACTTTTCATCAGAAACCCTAGCTTGTGGTCCAGATGAATTTGAATCTTTGTTTTGCTTATGAATCAAGTTCTTTGGATTAATACAAACATATGAATGGACTAATATGATTTATTTTAGGTCCTTGAAACATATCTTGTGCTATTGGATCATGCCTAGCTCCAAAAGTTAACTCAGGGAATGAATTAGGTCAAAACCCTAATTTTGGTGTGCTAAGGATCTTGAGGCTTATTAATTTTGAAATAAGGAATATTGTACTTTGATTGTTGGTTAATGAGAGCTCTTGATCTTCATGGATGGATGAGAGACTTGATAGGTTGAAGATCATGCTTATCCTTGATTGATTTTTTGCCTAAATCCTTCATGAAGCTCAAAACTCTAATTTGCAGTCAAGAATGAAACAAATAACAAATTTTGTATTCTCTAATGGGTTAGTGATGTATGAGAGTATATTCATATGTGTGAGGATAAACCCTCATATAGCAAACATACATGAGTTTTGATGATAACAAAACGCGATCATGAATGAATTGGTTTTCTCGACCCTACCTCTACAACAAATGCAATATTTCACCTCTCATGTCCTTCTTATATCCATCTAACGTGTCATATTAAATTCAATATATATGGGAGACCATTGATTATGACTAGATGCATAAAAACCACAAAAATATGTATTTTTGCATATTTGCAGGGTTTGAATCGACCATAGGTCGACGCATGGTCGGCGCATGGATCAGTGCAAAAAGCCACGGGTCGGCGCACGTCGACCTATGGTCGACGCATACTGTGAAGACTTTTCAATTTGCCTAAATCTGCAGGCTATGCGTCGATGCATAGTCCTGCTATGGTCGACCGTTCACGCGTTTATGTTGTTGCTGAAGACTTTCCACTTTTGGTGAAAAGTTGTTATGTTTGTTGGCTTGTTGGTTACTATATATAGATGTTTTATGTTCATTTCTAAACAACAATTGAAATTTTGAGTCAATTGTACAAGAACAAGAAAAGTGAAATAGGTGCCATCAAATCTCTTCATCTTCATCCTCAACAATTCACAACACAACAATTACACACAATAATTCTTGGTGTGCTTTGTGTCTCGTTCAAGGTGATAAGGTCTGAAGCCGTCGATTGTGAATCCGGTTCAGGTTGAGCTTGTGGCAGGTTTTTCTTGAATAAAACCTTGAAGGTTTTATCCTCCAAGATTCGTAGAATTTGGGGGGTTTTTGGTACGGATCGTCTCTACCAACTTTCAGCTGAGCGAAGGTGATTGAGAAGCAGAAGTTTTCGTCAATCTAGTAGCAGGAATCAGTGAAGTGTGCAAGAGAGTTTCGGGTTTGATTTGTGTGTGCTTGAGATCAGTCGGGCCGAGGGTTTGAAGAACGAAAGTTTATTCAACAAAGGGGCTGGAATCGGAGGTCTACTCACAAGGATTAAAGAACTTGATTCGACTCGAATTAAGGAACAAGGAGAGAAAGCATCATCAACATCAAGAGAGCTTGTTTGTATATTTTGCTTTTCTATCCTTGTATAAACATTTCAACTCTACAGGTGATATCTATTATATTGAGCTCAATTCTAGTTTTAGAATTGAGGGTAGACGTACCCCGAAGCGAGGACGGCGGGGGAACTGCCTCAACAAATCTTTGTCTCATTTACTTTGCTGCACTTACATTTTTGCTTCAAAATTGAGTAATTTTAGTATAAGAAATTTTATCGAACTTATTATTTGATTGAGTAAGTGCTTGTCACTATTTTGAACTCTAGTGCAATAGTATATTGTACAAGGAATCTAGAGTTACTTACTCAAGTCAAAACTCACTTGGAGTGCCTCGCACACCAAGTGTTTGATAAATTGTCTACACCAAAATTCATTTGTGTTGTTTACATATTTTGTGGTAATTGGGTAGCATTAGACCTAGTCCTACTAAATTAGTGGTAAAATCAATTGATAGTGTGACTAGTGTGTTGAATATATTTTTTGGTCATTATCACTTCCATAAGGCTAGACGCATATCCGGTCTTCTAATAACGGTTTGTTTTAGACGGTAATTTTTCCACGCCCGCTTCCGCAAATCAAATATTTTTAAAACCAATTTTTTAATTGGTAGCGCCGACTGATTTTTTAATTGGGATCTATTCAACCCCCCTTCTAGATCCTATCCATCGTTTAACAAGTGGTATCAAGAGCACCGGTTCACTCCATGCTTCAAATATAACTTTGATAGAAAATGGCAAACGAACCTAAAGGGGCTTATAATAAAGCTCTCGTTTTTAATGGAGAAAATTACAGTTATTGGAAGGACTGTATGCAGGTGCACATAAGTTCCATAGATAGAAAAGTGTGGAATGTTATTCTCAATGGTCCAATGGAAATAACTATGACCAATGAAAATAATGAGATTGTGCCTAAGCCCGAAGCACAATGGACTAATGATGATGAAAAGAAATATAACTATGATTGGAAAGTCAAGAATATTTTGATCTCCTCATTAGGAGTTGATGAATATTATCGGATTTCTCATTGTCTTACGGCAAAAACTATGTGGGACTCATTACAAGTCGCCCATGAGGGGACTAATGATGTTAAGCTAGCTAGAATCAACACACTAACACAAGAGTTTGATCTCTTTTACATGGAGCAAGGGGAAACCATTGCAGACATGCAAAAGAGATTCACTCATCTCATCAATAGATTGCATTCACTAGGTAGGCCAGTGGCCAATGATGTTGCTACTAACAAAATTTTGAGATGTCTTAACAAGGAATGGCAGCCAAAGGTAACCGCCATCAAGGAAGCTAACGACCTCACAATTTTGGATTTAACAACATTGTTTGGAAAATTGCAAGAGCACGAACAAGTGCTCCTAAGCCTAGAGCAACATGAAAAGAAAGAAAAGAAGGACAAAACAAAGATAGTTGAAAAGAAATCTATTGCTCTTAAGACTTCCTCCTCAAAGTCTAAATCTAAGGAGCATAGTGATTATTCATCGAGTGACGATGAAGAAGATGACAAGAGTGAGGACATGAGGCTGTTCGTAAAGCACTACAATCACTATGTAAGAAAGAACGACATCCAACACTCTGAGAAGAACCTTGTCAACTTCCGAAAGCAATCCAGGTACTCGAGAAATGATGACACAAAAGGGAATAAAACTAGAGGATTGTGCTACACGTGTGGAAAGACCGGTCATTATAAACCGGATTGTCCTTTGAACAAAAAGGGCAAAGAAAAGGAATCAAATAAATCACATAAGAAGCCATCAAATTCTAGAAGAGCATACATAGCTTGGGAAAGCGATAATCACTCCTCCGAAGATGAAAGCTCAAGTGATGAAGAAGAATCTGTGAACTTGTGTCTTTTCGCCCACCAAAAGAAAAAGAAAAAACAGGTACGACATGTTAAATTTGATAATTCTTCAAACATATCTCATTTCGAATTACAAGATGCATTTAATACTTTGCATTGTGAAGCTAAAGAAGCCTTTAAAAGGCTTTCCTCGAATAAACAAATTTTTGTTCACTTAGAACAAAAGATTCATGAGTCCGAAAGAAAACTCGAGGCACTTAAAGCTTCCATAGTGGAAAGTACTAAATCAGGTTGCGAGGACCTTAGAAGTAGAATAATTAACTATGGGTGTGATACGTGTTATGTTTGGCAAAATGAAGTTAGAACCCTAAAGGCCAAACTTAACAAGGCTCTTGAGCCCAAAATTACTTTTGCTATCGATAAATCTGATTTTAGAAAAAGTATGGTGAATCCATATCAAAAATACAAATATGTTATAAGGGATCAAGATAGTTAAGGCAATTCAAAAGTTAATTTTTCTTGTCTATATTGTTGCAAGAAAGGCCATTCCATTGCTAAGTGTCGTTTTAGGAGATTTCTAGTTCTTAAAGGTGTTTATCAATGGTTGCCCAAATATGACTATTTTGTTACTCACAATTTAGGACCCAATAAGCCATTGGGTACCTCCTCTTGTTGATTTTTTTTCATAGGTACAATGTGTCGAGACCACCGAGAGAAGATGGGTTCTCGATAGTGGATGCTCAAGACACATGTCAGGAGACATATCCCTCTTCATCGACTTCGTGGCAAAGAAGAAAGGATATGTAACCTATGGTGACAATAATCGCAGTGCAATACTTGGTAAAGGTAGTGTAGGTAACCCTTCTTCCACTATTATTTCTGATGTGTTGCTTGTCGAGGGTCTTAAACATAATCTACTTAGCATTAGCCAATTATGCGACAAAGGATACGATGTATCATTTTTAAAAGATTGTTGCAAAATTGTGCAAAGTGATGATAAGAAGAGTATGTTTAATGGCCTAAGAGTGAACAATGTCTATATGCTAGACTTGAATGAAGTATCGTTAACAAGTGACAAATGTCTCATGACAATGAGTGAAGACTCATGGTTATGGCATAGGTGTTTAGCACATGTTAACTTTGACTTGCTAAATAAAGTGGTCTCAAAAGATCTAGTCTTAGGTCTCCCCAAAATTAAGTTTACCAAGGATCGCCTTTGTGATGCTTGCCAAATGGGAAAGCAAACAAGGATCTCTTTTAAATCCAAAAATATTGTTTCAACTACGAGACCTCTCGAGCTTCTTCATATGGACTTATTTGGGCCATCTAGAATTAAAAGCCTAGGTGGAAACTATCACGGTTTTGTAATAGTGGATGACTTCTCTAGATTTTGTTGGACTATCTTTTTGGCTAGCAAGAGCGATACGTTCGCCGCCTTTGAGATATTTGCCAAGCTTTCCCAAAATAAACTAAGAAAAAACATTGTGTCAATTAGAAGTGACCATGGAGGTGAGTTTGAAAACCATTTATTTGAAGAATATTGCGATAATCATGGAATTGATCACAACTTCTCCGCTTCACACACTCCTCAACAAAATGGGGTTGTGGAACGCAAAAATCGTATTTTAGAAGAATTAAGGAGAACCATGACCAATGAAAGTGGATTACCGAAATATTTTTGGGTCGACGCCATAAGTACGGCTTATTATGTTTTGAATAGGGTGCTCATCCGCCCCATTCTAAATAAAACATCGTATGAAATTTTAAAAGGGCGCAAGCCAAATGTATCTCATCTACATGTTTTCGGTTGCAAATGTTTTGTTTTGAATAATGGAAAGGAAAACTTGGGTAAATTTGACTCTAAGGCTGACGAAGGTATCTTCCTTGGATACTCTCAGTCAAGTAAAACTTATAGAATCTACAATAAAAAATTACTTATTGTTGAAGAATCGGTACACGTAACATTTGATGAATCTTATCCGAAAAATGTCGAAAAATGTAGTGTTATTTATGGTGGAGGTACATCTACGAAAGACATACTCAAAGGTGCCGAGCCGGGAGTTGATCAGCCCGACCAAGCCAAAGTTGAGGAGGAGAAAGATGTCCGCCATGAGGAAACCGAGGAAGTTCATCCGCCCTCAAAAGATGATCTCCCTCCAGCTTAGAAGTCTTCCAAAGACCATCCAATTGATAACATTCTCGGAGATATATCAAAAGGTGTTACAATCCGTTCTCAGATAAGTAATTTTTGTTATCACTTCGCTTTCGTTTCGCAAATTGAACCTAAAAACCCTACAAACGCCTTACTCGATAAACACTGGTTTTTGTCAAGCAAGAGGAACTTAATCAGTTCACTAGAAATGAGGTTTGGGACCTTGTCCCTCCTCCGCGAGGACATCGAGTAATTGGCACCCGATGGGTGTTTAGGAACAAGTTGGACGAAAACGGGGTAATAACCTGAAACAAGGCGTGTTTAGTCGCACAAGGGTATAACCAAGAGGAAGGCATCGACTATGAGGAGACTTATGCGCCGGTTGCCCGACTCGAGGCTATACGCCTTTTGCTTGCCTTCGCTTGTGCAAAAAACTTTAAGTTATTTCAAATGGATGTTAAGAGTGTATTCCTTAACGGTTACATTAATGAAGAAGTTTTTGTTGCACAACCTCCGGGTTTTGAGTCTCACGAATATCCCGATCATGTTTACAAACTAAAAAGAGCCTTGTATGGACTCAAGCAAGCTCCTAGGGCTTAGTATGAGCGTCTAAGCAAGTTCCTACTTGATCAAGGGTATTCGAGAGGCAAAGTGGACACAACTCTCTTTATTAAGCGTCAAGGAAAACACTTGATATTGGTACAAATTTATGTTGATGATATTATATTTGGGTCAACTAACATGAATCTCGTGAGAGAGTTTTCTAACCTTATGCAGGGAGAATTCGAGATGAGTATGATGAGGGAGCTCACATACTTTCTCGGATTGTAAATTAAACAGTTTGAGGATGGAACGTTCCTGAGTCAAACTAAGTATTGTTTGGAACTTCTCAAGAGATTTGGCATGGCAAACTCCAAAGTCATAGACACACCTATGCCTACATGCGCAAACTTGAATAAAGATGAAAGTGGTAAGGATGTAGAGGTAAAAAGGTATCGAGGTATGATCGGTTCACTTCTTTATCTTACCGCATCTAGACCCGACATTATGTTTAGCGTGTGCATGTGTGCTCAATATCAATCGGCTCCTAAGGAATCCCATTTGAAAGCCATTAAGTGCATACTTCGCTACCTATCTGGTACTCTGAAGTATGGGCTATGGTATTCCAAAGGAAATGATTGTTCGTTGGTAGGCTTCTCTGATTCCGATTTTGTCGGGTGCAAATTGGATAGGAAAAGTAATAGTGGTACATGTCACCTATTTTCAAATTCTTTGGTCAGTTGGCATAGCAAGAAACAAGTTTTTGTTGCCTTGTCAACCTCTGAAGCGGAATATGTTGCCGCCGGCAGTTGTTGCACTCAAGTTTTGTGGCTTAAGCAACAATTGTTGGATTTTAACCTCAAACTTGAACGTATTCCTATTTTTTGTGACAACACAAGTGCCATTAATCTAATAAAAAATTCGGTATTGCATTCACGCACCAAACATATCGAAATTCGACACCATTTTCTTAGGGATCATTTAGAGAAAGGGGATGTGATTTTTGAACATGTTGATACTAAAAATCAACTAGCGGACATTTTCACAAAGCCGTTAGCAACTGAACCTTTCTTTCATATCCGACGAGAACTTGGCATTCTTGATATTTCAGATCGTGTGTCATAATATTACTTGTTCATCAGTTTATTCATTTATGATTATATTCTCGTACATCTAACAATTCAAGGTTGTTATAAGTACAAGTGTATAGTTCATCAAGCTATCCTAGGTATTGAGGTGATGTTGTTCCTCTTCTTTCTCTATCTCTCTCTAAATTTTTCGTGTTTAAAAGTTGTATCGCATGATAAATATTGTCAATATGACATTTTCTATGTATCATATCTGTTTGGTTGCTTATTGTTGTGTGGCATTGTATTTATGCATCAATTATCTGCTCATATGTGCATAAAATTGAAAATCTGCAAATTTTGCCTGTACGAGTCGACCACAACAGGGCAATGGTCGACGCACACATTTAATTTCTTTTGCATTTATCAAAATTCAAATAGTATGCATCGACGCATGCAGAGGTATGGTCGACGGCTCGCGTGAAAAATCAGATTTTTTTCAAAAACGTTGAAACTTCTTGTGCATTTAAAAGTGTCTTCTCATTTGATTATGCATTTGTCTAGATTCATTGAAAATTGCATCTACCTAATGCCTAATGATTCTTGTCCTCTCCTCTTCCCCAAACCCTAAATTGCATCTATAAAAAGGAGGCAGATCATATTCCTTCTACTCACTCCATAATCTTCTAAGCATTTTTGCTCACTACTATCAACAAACTTCTCTCTATCATCTCTTACAAACCACCATCAATGGCTTCCAGAAGGATTATCGGTAAGATAACAACAAGAGTATCACCATCCAGTTCTGTTCCGGTGACTGCTGTCTCGCTTGTTCCACCCTCACTCACAGAAAACTTTAACAATAATTTCAGCAAACGTGCCATGGTGAAACAACATGCGTACTATCGGAACACTGCTGAGCGCATGCATCTCTCTCACGTCATCTCTCTGCTGGACTTCCAAGGTATCAACAACTTCTTGGAGTGTAATTCAAAATATAGTGAAGATCTTGTCAGAGTCTTCTACACATGCATCAATGATCAGTTCAGGGGTTCTCTGTTTCATACTTATATTGGTAATTGATCGATAAAATAGCAAGTGTACTATTTTTACCGATGTAGTAATAAAGAAAAATTTCCCGAGTATCGATCTCGAGGACTGCGTAGGAATCAACAGTGATTTTATGATTCAAAGGAACAAAAATAACTTGGGTTTTTTTGTAAAAAGTTATAAAAACTAGTACTAGAAAAATAACGGTTTAAAGTAATTATAAGAACAATGTTAGGGAAGTGGATAAATTGCTAGTAAAGACCTGAAAGAATTATTCTGAGATACTTGCCTCCAACCTTAGTTTAAGTCAAATTTCAAAATCAGTTTTCCTTAATTCCTTAATGAAAAACCCTTTGATAATTTTCCTACGCACTAATTCCTTAGTTGCACATAAAAATTATCAAGCAATAGTTCTGACATAAGAAACACGTTATTACGGGGTATCCCCATTCCTAGGCAATATCAACCGTAATATTAATTTGCAAAGCATTAGATTGACTTTCCAGACCTAAACCTAATCGTCAATCAAATTCCATTTTCCAATACGAATTCGGATTAAGATCGTTGCAAAATAAAAGATATAAGGTGAACAACATAAATCTCATAGAATAATCCCAACAAAGGTCAATACATTGCAATTTAGGACCACCCCCTAACAAATGGGGGTTTAGCCACTCATGTTCTTAATCAAAACAAATACACTTAAAAATAAAAGGAAGAAAGTCATTACAATAGGGATTGGTGTCCTTGGATCATTAATTGCTTCTGCTTTTGATCGATCCTTGTTCTCCAGAAATCTCCTTCTCAAGTGTAAAAACTAGATCCAAAATTCAAAAGTAAAAAAGTCTTAGCCAAAATGCGGCTAATATATCCAAATTCAAATTACATCACGAAATGCCTAAAATTCCCTTCGAGACAGCTCAGCCAGCATAAAAACAAGATAAACAACAAATTTTCTTTCAGTGGCCCTGACACGGGCCGTGTTAGGCTGCTGCACAAGAGGGCGTGCTCTTCCTCTTCAGGGGCTGCAACACGGGTCGTGTTTTGTGACACGGGCACCCGTGTTGCACGTCTGCTTTGCCATTTTCCTCTTCAAACTTGGCCGTGTCCTTCCATCCATGACCCTCCTGACACGGGTTGTGTCAGGTGACACGGGCACCCGTGTCAGGCCTCTGATTTCCACTTCTTCAGCGGTCTTTGTCCCCGAAACGGTACAGATATCGGATCACCACTTCCTGCCAAAAACACACTAAAAACAACCAAATCAAACGCACCAGCGGCATAAAATGATACAAACCTCAAAATAAGACTTTCTCAAAGACGACTGAAAATAATGATGAAAACATAAACAAAAGACTCGAAAACAGACGAAAACATTGCAAAACAAACGACACCCGCAGTTTGAAATACACAACTAAAACCTACTGATCAAACTCCCCCGAACTTGAACTTTTGCTTGACCTCAAGCAAAAAGCTCGCCAAGCAATTTTTTATTGCACAAATGAACTGTCCCAAGAACTGGGAGTTACGGTGCTGATACTCATACGTGAGTTTCTCGTTCCAAGTCACTAGAGGATTTGTCTCGGCACTACTCCGTCAATATAGGTATCACACAAACACTATACCGCGGCGAAACCGTGGACCTCAATCTCCCTATCGGTAACCTCTCCAACTATTCTTTGGACTTAAGTCTTATTTTTCGATTTTCCAACCCTTTTCATTCGGACAATCACTTAAAGGATTTTATGATTTTTCCTCGTATGCACAAGATTGATCAACATTTTTTCTGGCACTGTTATTTTCTTTATCCACTTAGGGACGACTTTCAGGTTCGATCGCCGTTGGGCTGAATAACCGTGTGAGGGTTACCCAACTTAGAAGGATTGGTCGTCTAATTGCCTTTATTTTTACTCTTTTTTTTTGTTCCTTTTCTCAATACTTTTTAGATCAACCCCGCACACATGATTCTTATAGATTAAGCCCGACTGTCTAGATAAACTACTGGGGGAGTACTTCTCAAATCAAATTACTATGGTACAAATCTACACGTCGGACTCGTTCCTAACTCGAGAAACTCAGGATGTTTGCACTTTACCTACATCTCAAGATTATTTCAATTTCCTCCTTAAGGTCTTTTCATTGAGCACTCTATATACTTTCTCATCACTTCACTCGCAAAATAGCTCAACCATATTGCTCTCAGAAATTTTTTTTATCAGCTCAAATTCGGGGGGTTTTCACTATGGAGCTTCAATCATGCTTTCAAACTGACAACTAACACACGACAATACACTCAAGTAAAATGACATAATAAAGAAAAACAAAAACACATAAATAAATACCCCCACACTTGAACTCAACAGTGTCCCCACTGTTGACGCACTAGTAGAGGAGGTGATTCACAGAGCTCATTGTTGAGGATATTGGTCCCGCAGCATCATCTGCCGCATCCACTCGTGCATCTCCCTAATCAACCTTCCTTGGCGGATCTTCTCGTTGCCTTGCCGCGTCTGCTCCTTCCTTTGCCTCGTCTGCTTGCTCCGGAGATAACGTACCTCATTCTCCATCCAATCCCACTCTTTCTTTGTCAAGCTCCAAGAGCCAAACTCCTGATGGGAAGAGACTCTAGGAGTCGGTACAGGGACTTCTTCTGTCCGATCTCCTTCTTCTTCATTTTTACCTGCACAATCATCAAATTTCTCTTCTTCGTCGTCCTGCATCAGGTTCTCATATAACCAATTATTTACATTTTGAATGCTAATAAAGTCAGGAGCAGGTAAAGCTAGGAGGTGACTATTGCGGCTTACCAACGAGTAATAATCATTAAAGACTTGTATCATACCTTGGGTGGTGAGGGTAGCTAAGTCGATCTTAGTTTTACCTGCGACCGTACGTTCCTCTATCAGGAGAGGACCGTACCCCAAGTGGTCTGCAATCTAAGTTGTCATCCCTCCCACACTTATTTCGCCTGAAGTTGCATTCGCAACACGCTTCAAATGGTCATCTGCAAGGGCAGCTACATTTATCAGCTCCTGGTTGGCCATGCCATACAACAGGTATAACTCCTTCTGAGTCGCCACCCCACTACTGTCACCTCTGCCAAACAGTGTATATGCCAGCCCTTTTTGCGCATACCTGAAACATGGGTTATAAATGCAGGAAGCCTTTGTCGCCTTCGCGACATAATCATATTTTCCTGTAATGGCCCTCCAAAAATCTCCTGCACTAAAATTACCCGGAGGTGCTCCAGGTCCAAAACTGGGGAGCTTCAGAACATCTCCCAATTCAACCACCGTCAGACTGTGATCAGTATCAAACAGACGAAATCTCAGAGTACCAAAATATTCTTCCTCAGTACCTGTCCACCTATGATTAAGCGTAGAAGTGACCACAGTGATGAAGGGAATGTTTTTTGTGAAGAGAGGAAATGCTTTTGAGAAGTGGGTGTTGGTGAAAGTGGAGCTTTTGTGGAGGAGAGGTTATGGAGTTTTAGGTTTTTTTTAGGAGCAAAAGGTGAGAAGATAAGGAAGATGAAGTAAAAGTGTAAAATGAGTGGGTTAAAAGAGATAAGTGAGATAGAAAGAGGTGGGCCCCACAACGGGAAAAAAATTATTGCTGCGCCTTGCAACACGGGTCGTGTCACAGGACATGGACACCCGTGTTACGCCCATTGGAACATGCATTTTCAAACCTCTGAGATCTGTGACACGGTCCGTGTCATGGGATACGGGCACCTGTGTCACACCACTGATTTCAGCCCCAAAACCTCCTCCTCCTGACACGGCCCGTGTTGTGTAACACGACCATTCGTGTCAAGGTCCTGATTTGTCTGTGAATGGTCATTTTTAGGCCGCTTTCTCTGGACTTTTGCTTCCTCACCTCGGCTCATGACTAAGTCATCTGCAAAATAAACAAAATTACATTAAGCAAAGAAAAACGTGGGTTGCCTGCCACGCAGCGCTGCGTTTAACGTCGCATGGCTCGACGATCGTCCATCCTACAAGGTAAGACGAATGACTTCCACTTGGCCGGTTGAGTCTCCTTGGTAGTAAGGTTTCAACCTCTGCCCATTCACTTTAAAAGTATCTCCATTGGCTTGATTTTTTAACTCGATAGCTCCATGTGGAAAAACCTTGTGAACCACAAATGGTCCCGACCATTTGAACCGTAACTTTCCTGGGAATAGCCTCATCCAGGAATTGTATAGGAGGACAAGGTGTCCTTCCCAAAACTCTTTTCTCAGTATCCTCTTATCATGCCATTTTTTTGTTTGTTCTTTGTAAAGTTTGGCATTTTCATAGGCGTGATTTCAAAACTCTTCCAACTCGTGCAGTTGAAGAATTCTAGAACTTCTGGCTAGCGATAAATCCATGTTCAAGAATTTTGTTGCCCAAAATGCCTTATGTTCTAGCTCTAAAGGTAAATGGTAGGCTTTTCCATAGACAAACTGGTATGGTGGTATATCGATGGGCGTTTTAAAAGTTGTTCGGTATGCCCATAACGCATCATCCAACTTGGTTGACCAATCTTTCTGCGGCGAACTTACAATTTTCTCTAAAATCTGCTTGAGTTGTTGATTTGATACCTCTACCTGACTACTTGTTTGAGGATGATATGAAGTGGCTACCCGATGCTTCACATTGTACTTCTAAAGGAGTCTCTCCATAAGGTGATTTAGGAAGTGAGTTTCTTCATCACTTATCAACGCTCTCGGGACTCCAAACCTTGCAAAAATGTTTTCTCTTAAAAACTTTACCACAACCTTTGCATCATTGGTAGGCAAAGCCACAACTTCAACCCATTTAGAGACATAGTCCACTGCAACCAAAATGTAGTTCTTTCTAGAGGATGGTGGAAACGACCCCATAAAATCTATGTCCCAAACATCAAACAATTCAACCTCCAGCATAAAATTTTGGGGCATTTGGTTCCTTTTTGAAATATTTCCAGTTCTTTGGCACCTGTCACATTCTTTCACCAACTCTTGAGCATCTTTAAAAATAGAGGGCCAGTATAACCCCGATTGGAGGACTTTGGTTGCGGTTCTATCCCCACTGAAATTTCCTCCGTACTCTGAATCATGACATGCTTTCAGCATATTTTTCTGCTCTTCCTCTGGTACACATCTTCTGACCAATCCATCCACCCCTCTTTTGTAGAGAAACGAATCATCCCATAAGTAAAACCTGCTGTCATGAACAAACTTTTTTCTCTTGTTAGAATCAAAGTCATCAGGTATGATACCCCCGACCAAATAATTTGCGTAATATGCAAACCACGGAACATCAGTAATAGCTAGGATGTGTTCATCAACAAACTCATCCTTTATAGGGTGCTTGTCCTCGTTCTCTTCAATCGGAGACATTCACAAGAGGTGATCAGCTACGGTGTTTTCACACCCTCTCTTATCTCGAATCTCCACATTGAATTCCTGGAGAAGTAAGATCCATCTCAGGAGCTTGGGCTTTGATTCCTGCTTAGCAAAAAGATATTTTAAAGCAGCATGGTCAGTATAAACAATCACTTTGGAACCCAACAAATACTGCCTAAATTTATCAAAGGCGTACACCACAGCTAACAACTCCTTCTCGGTAGTTGCCTAATTCATCTGTGCAGGGTTCAAAACGTGACTAGCATAGTAAATAACATGAAACAACTTCTCTTTCCGTTGTCCCAACACAGCCCAAACGGCGATGTCGCTGGCATCACACGTGATCTCAAACGGTAGAGACCAATCGGGGGCAATCACAATCGGTGCTGAAACTAATTTATTTTTCAGCTTTTCAAACGCATCAGCACACTCCTCATTAAACACAAACGCTTTATCCTTGACCAACAAGGAAGTCAACGGTTTAGCTATCTTGGAGAAGTCTCTTATGAACCTATGGGAGAAACCCGCGTGGCCTAAGAAACTTCGAATACCTTTCTCGTTCACAAGTGGTGGTAACTTGGATATCACCTCCACTTTGGCTTGATCGACTTCGATCCCCTTGTGTAAGATCTTGTGACCAAGGACAATGCCCTCTCGTACCATAAAATGGCATTTTCCCAGTTTAGGATCAAGTTACTTTCCTGACATCTCTGCAAAACAAGTGAAAGGTTAGTCAAACAATTATCAAACGACGAGCCAAAAACAGAAAAGTCATCCATGAAGACTTCCATATGCTTCTCGAGCATATCAGCAAAAATAGAAGTCATGCATCTTTGAAATGTTGTTGGCGCATTACATAGCCCGAATGGGATCCTCCTGTAAGCAAAAACACCGTATGGACATGTAAAAGTTGTCTTCTCTTGATCCTCTGGTGCAACCGTAATTTAGTTGTACCTGGAGTACCCATCCAGAAAACAATAGTAGTCATGCCCAGCCAATCTCTCTAACATCTGGTCAATGAATGGCAACAAAAAATGATCTTTTCTTGTGGCTAAATTTAGTCTCCTGTAATCAATGCACACCCTTTAACTAGTGACCGTTCTAGTAGGAATCAACTCATTCTTTTTATTAGTTACCACAGTTGTACCTTCTTTCCTGGGCACCACATGAACATGACTTACCCATGAACTGTCTGATATAGGATAGATAAGTCCTGCATCTAACAACTTCACGACTTCCTTTCTCACTACCTCCTTCATAACGGGGTTCATTCTCCTTTAGGGTTGTACAACCGGTTTGTGGTCTTTTTCCATAAGAATTTTGTGCATGCAAACTGTAGGACTTATACCCTTGAGGTCTTCAATTTTCCACTGAATAGCTGTCATACCCCAAATTTGTCCTACCTTTTTCAAAATTCTCATTTGCCCGACTTTGTTTTTAATTTACCTCGCTTATACAGCGTAGCGTATTTTTCAGCAAAAATAACTTTTTCATTTTTTTTGCCCAGTAAAAGTGTGACACGTGGCTTAGAGTTGTCCTTGAGTTTTTTTATTATTCTATTTGTGTTTTCGTATTTTCTTCTTTTTTTAAATTTTATTTATTTACAGTTAGCGATATTTTAGTTTATGTTTTAAATATATATAGGTTCATAATATTAATTTTGTTTATTTTAAAGTTTTGTAAATATCAGTTTTGTTATTAATATTATTAGTAATGATATTTTGTGTACATATATTGTTTTTGTTTATATTAACATTAAGTAAATTATAATATTTCATATTTTTTTTCTTAATTTGTTTTATAATAGTTGTTAATATATTATTTAGTTTGTAGTTATATATATATATATATATATATATATATATATATATATATATATATATATATATATATATATATATATATATATATATATATATATATATATATATATATATATATATATATATATATATATATATATATATATATATATATATATATATATATATATGTGTGTGTGTTAATATTTAGTAAAAGTTATTAATAAAATAATGAAAAGAAAATACTGAAAAGGAAATTAAGAAAAGAGAATCAGATTTTGAAGAGAAAATGTTTGGAAAGTGGGGTCTGGCCCATCGTGTGAGGCCCATTAGGGTGGAAACATTCAGCTTATTTAATTGAAGAAGGATTTCAGAAAAAGAACTACTGTTCATCCCTCAAAAAGTCCCAAAACGGCGCCTCCCGACCCTAACCTTCTTCCCCTCAAAATTATCCGCCGCCGTCCACAAAACTCTAGATGAAAGGTCTTCTTCCGCCGTCACCATGTTCCCTTCACCACCATTTCTTCAACACCTCTAATCTCTCCTTAAACCTCTAAACATAAGCGTCATCAAACCGGAAACCTTGCTACAACACACCTTCCCGTCTCAGCTCAAAATCATCACTGCCATTTCTCTTCCATCTTCACTCGAATCGTTGGATCTCGATCTTACCACCATTATTTACCCTCAGTGACGAACAATGGGAAGGCATTGCGTAGGTTGATGTTCGAGCTGAAGCGAGAACATGCTATAGGTGAACAACAATGTCGGAATCATCAGATATAGCATTTGACAACAAGCTCAGTAGTAACTCGCGCTCTTGGTAACACTTTGAGCATGTAACATCGTCTTCAGCTTGACAACCTTTCAGCCAACAATAAAAGCCCCAGATCTGCGACAACAATGCAAAGTCCCAAATCGTGTCAACTTTGCCACACCTGAGCTGCAACTCGCAATGGTGTCGATCCCATTTTCGGCCTTCAAGTTCAATAAAGTGGAATCAATAGCCTCAAACTCAACTCATTGAAAGAAGACACTAAGAAGGTACAATAGCAGTTCATTAACAACAGAGCAGTTTGTAGTAGTGAAAGTCTATGTCTCAACCGAGATCAACCTCTCTTCATTGCCAAGGTTGCCGAGTTGCGACAACTCCGGCAACGACTCCACAAGACATTAAGAGGAAGCAACTCTCTGTATTCAACTGAGCATCAAACTCGGCAACAACAGAACCAGCTTGCAGTCTTACCTATTCGACATCCCGCGACAACAGCAGCAGCTGGTGGCTAGTGCGAATTGTCACAGTTTTTACATTGATTTTCGTTTTGACCACAACATCAAGAGCAACTCAGCGGCCTTGTATTTTTGGTTGGTGTATTTTTTCATCTTCTACCTATGTTTGATTGTTGTTGCTGATATTTTCTCATAGTCGTTAATATTTCTGATGCCGCTTTATTGCTTTGAGCTGTTCTGTGTGGTTTCGGTTAAGATTGTTATGTTATGATAGTTTGTAAATATAACATCATTGTGTTTCTGTTTGTTAAGGTCGTTCTTTGTCATTTGTTATACTGGTAGTTATGACTTGAGCATACACATTTAAAGTAAGATTATGCTACTTGTTCATTGCCGCAACCAATTATAGTTGTTGTTTCTGGCTGTTGTGTTTTATTCTGCAGCTAGTTTTATGTTTGGTAAAAATTGAATAAACTAGAGATTTTGGCCTTAAGTGAAATTTTGAACATGTTGTTATCGATGCGATGTTTAGGTGGAAGTGCTTTAAATTTTGTATGTGATTTTGATTCGGTGGTGTAGATTTAATTCATATAAGCTCGCGTCGATGGCCTTTAAACTTTGATTCTTTTATGTTCAATGCTCATTTTGTTTCAGTTCAGATTTGATTGAAGTTTCTGGCTCGTCGTATCGTGTCTATTGTGTCGCTTTGCATTCAATTGTTTCAGTTATGGTTGGCTGTCCTGCCGCAGTGACTTGGTTTTTGTAGCACTTCCTAATTTATATGTGCATCATTATATGTTGCTGTTAAGTTCTAAAGCTGTCGAAATTACATTATTACGACAACCTGTTGAAACGAAATGTCGGTCGCCTTAGGTTTTGTGTTGCTGTTGTCCCGTGATATTGCTTGCCTTTCGGTTTTAGTTTTTTGTATTTCAATGTACATATGAATGTTGACTTGGCTATTAATCATAAATTCATGGGCTTCATAGTGTTATGTTAATTTGGTATTCACGGGAGATAATAGTGTAAGGATTGATAGGGGTAGATTTTGAGCTGCTATTGTATTTTCATATCTTTTGTAACGTGGTGTTGTGGTGGTGTCAAGTATGTGATCCGAAAAATAATAGCTTGAATTAATCGGATACTTTTTATGTGGATAATTGGTGAGTCTTAGCATTGGCAAAGTGATGTAGCATATTAGAAATTGGTTTTTTAATTTATAGTTCAAGTTATGGGTTGGATGTGTTTGTTTATAAATCGTCAGCTCTCTGTGTCATTGTGGTAGCTGATGTTCCATCGCACTTCTATTTTTCTTAAGCTCTTTATACAAATTGGAAAGAAATATTTTTACTTATAATATGAAATTATAATATGAAATGAGCAGTATTTTAAACTTCACTTTTATATTATGTTATCTTAGTTGTAATATTTAAGGCAAATAGCTTTGTTGGCTATAAGATTAATTTTGACCCTTATTCCATCTGACTGCCGCTATTTACACATCCATGAGAACTTCACGCCTTAATCTTCTTTGGGTTTTAGTTATTTATTTACTTGTTTTTCACATTTTGATGTTTAAGTACCTGAATAAGATGATAGTACTAATAATAATGCTTCTAAACCTTTTCTTATATTAATTAATGAAAGCAGTGGGCTCTTGGGGTCTAGCATCCCTTGAGTCTTTGAACAACCGCTCTCGAGGCGCACGCCCTTGAGTTGTGGTTGTTCCGTCTTTTGATTTTCAAATAGTTTTTTCATTTAGTTTAATTGAGATTTATAAAAGATATTTTTATTACTATTAGATATTTGTATAAGAAATTTCCAATTATTCTTTTTTTAAATAAATATAAATTTCAAAAATTTTATCAAATATATTTTTTTTAAATATTAAACTTAAAAAAAGACTACTTTATTAATTAAGTTAAAACTTTTTTCTAAAATATTAAATTTTTCTCAAAACAATTAATTATGATTAGTTTTTCGTAAAAACCTTTTCATAATTGATTAATTAATTTTATATATGAAAATTAAAACTATTTTTTTTCTTAATTAAATTATACAACCTTCCTAAAACAAATTTCAAAATAATTGAATTCTTGGATCTCGCCTTCCTTGAATTTCCGAGCGACTGCTCTCGAGGTGCACACCTTGGGTTGTGATCCTTTTGATCATACATTTCTAGAATACCTAGGGCGCCTAGTCCGAGTACGCTAATATTTTCAAATTGTTTTCATAATTAAATCACGAAAGAATCAAGTTCTTCGAGTCGCGTATTCCTCGAATTCGAGAATGATTACTATTGGGGCGTACGCCTTGTATAATGTGTCATTCAAACTTTCGTTCTTAAAACATCTCTAATTATTTGGACAAGTATTTACTGTCCAACAAATATATTTTGTAATTAAGGGAATGAAAAAGATGTCGATGGAATCTAACATTCCAACGATATCCGGACTAATTGGTTATGAGACCGACGTCTTGCTTATCGAATAGTCGTCATTCCTCCCAAATTTTCAACCCATCTAACCTCGTTCCCCACCTCCGTGTGATCGAGTATAAACCCTAGTATGTTTCTAAACCATACGTCAAATCCAAACTATTTTCTTAACTAAACTGCGAAAGAATTGAGTTTTTGGAGTCTCGCATTCCTTGAATTCTAAAGTAACCACTCTTGGGGCGTACGCTTTAGGTTGTGGATTACTCGACCTTTCGTATATAAAATACATGCCCTAACTATTTGGACAAATATCGTCATTGCCCATTCAAATACAATTTCATAATTAATTGAATGAAAAAGGTGTTGTTGGGATCTAGCATTCCAACAATACCCCGATTAATTGATTGCGAGGTCGACGTCTCGTTTATCGAGTAGTCGTCATTCTCCCTTAAAATATTCAATCCAACTCTTTTCTCGCCCCCGTGCGATTGAATCTTCCCAAACACTAATTTCTCGCCCTCGTGCGATTTCCAACCCAAACACTTTTTCCTAAAGAACATTGTTAGTCCCTTCTTCCGCGCATAACAAACTAGTGCTTCAGCCTCCCCTAGCGAGCAGACAAGCCAACGTTTAGCAGTTAGAATGCGACCTAAACCCTTGTTCGATTCAAACACACCTTCTTACCAAGAACATTGTTTAGTCCCTTCTTCCGCGCATAACAAACTAGTGCTTCAGCCTCCCCTAGCGAGCAGACAAGCCAACGTTTAGCAGTTAGAATGCGACCTAAACCCTTGTTCGATTCAAATACGCCTTCTTACCAAGAACATTGTTTAGTCCCTTCTTCCGCGCATTACAAACTACTGCTTCAGCCTCCCCTAGCGAGCAGACAAGCCAATGTTTAGCAGTTAGAATGCGACATAAACCCTTGTTCGATTCAAACACACCTTCTTACCAAGAACATTGTTTAGTCCCTTCTTCCGCGCATAACAAACTAGTGCTTCAGCCTCCCCTAGCAAGCAGACAAGCCAACATTTAGCAGTTAGAATGCGACCTAAACCCTTGTTCGATTCAAACACACCTTCTTACCAAGAACATTGTTTAGTCCCTTCTTCCGCACATATGAACTTGTGCTTCAGCCTCCCCTAGCGAGCAGACAAGCCAATGTTTAGCAGTTAGAATGCGACCTAAACACTCGTTTGTTTCCAAACCTTTTACCGTAGTTAGCCGAACTACGGCTGCTCTGATTTCTCATTTATCAATGAGAATACGTAGGCACAAGATTGCGATGATCTTGGCGAGCACAATCCCCTCCTTTTCCCGTAGTCCCACGAACTACGAACACTCTGATTTTCCACTTCTTATAAGTGAAGATACGTAGGCACAAGGGCCCCAATCCTTGGCGAGCACCCTATTTTAAAACCCCCCATTCCCCCCTATAGGAGAAACCTTAGAAGAAAACTAACAAGCTAGCTAACTTTACTCTCGAATCGAATCAAGAGGTTCCCGTTGAGTACAACAGACGTAGAGGGTGCTAATACCTTCCCTCTGCGTAACCGACTCCCGAACCTAGAATATTGGTTACAATGACCATGTTCTTATCTCTTAAAAGGTTTTATCGATATTTTCCTATTCCTGCATTGGAATGAATAAAGTTCGGTGGCGACTCTGTTTCGAATGTATTTTCCGCGTCCACCGCGAGGATCGTATTTTTCGAGGTACGACAGATGGCGACTCTGCTGGGGAGACGCATTGCCCTATGCAAGAGAGAGTCAAGCCTCACTTGACTCGATTCAAGAGTACTAACCTTTTGCTTAACTGATTTCTTTATGTTTATTTTCTCCTGTTCCTTATTTATTGCTTTCTCTTTCTATTATATGCTCTGTATTATATTTGCTTGTTGAATTCTGGGAAAATATCACAAGTAAAGCTCTACACCCGAGCTTTGGAAAAAGAAGAGAGAAAACATAGTTTAGAATTGGTAGTAATTAGTGTTAGTCCCCAAAGACTCGCTCCTTGTGTGCCTAGCATGAAAGCTCCTCCAGAATAGACCTTTTCGTAGATCCTATCGTAACGCAGCTAGCCTGTTGCACAATTTGATTCATGAAGGGTCCATGACTCTGGGAACCACTCGTAGAACCAGTTTCTATATTGGTAGTCGTGTAGTGTTAGTCTCCGAGGACCCGCTCCTCGTGTGCCTAGCATGAGGACTCTGCTCAGGAGAGACCTTATCGTACTCTCGTTATAATACAGCTAGCCTGTTGCGTAATGTTGATGCGATCGGTGTCCGTGATCCCGGGAACCTTATCCATCAACATAGAAGCTATCCCGTGAGTGGGTCTGTGGGTGCAGAATCTAGAACTTGCCTTGTATAGTCTACCGGTTAGGGAGCTTTGACCTGCTTATGTTATCCTGGATCTCGTTTATGCCTGCATTGCATTTGCATATCATCGCATTTGCATTTCATTTGCATTGCATATTTTCCAAAAACCAGAAAGCTCATCCATCCTTTGTCCATAATCCGCAGCTGATTTCCCGACACCCGTATCGGACTCGAAGCAACTTTGGGAAGAATCATGAGCTCAGAAGAACAGAACCTGTTTGCGTCAAGAGCAGATGTTGACTTAATGAAGAACCAGTTGGATCAGCTTGTGGATGCTATGTTAGCCTTGTCAAGGAGAGAGAACAACCCTCAACGACCTATAGTCACTGAGAACGTCATACCTCAGCCTGTGCGGATTCCTGTTGAAAACCAGGTTATACAAGAGTGTCACAATATTCAGGATGAACATACCTCGTCTCTTGATGCTGTTGAGTACCATAGTTTCACATTCACTACACCGAATTCCCAAGTGGCAAGCTTGGTGGGGAATGTTGAACGACCTCAGGATGTAGGGTTTGCTGAAAGATGTCGTGTGTTGAAAGAGAAAGTTGAAGCCATGATGGGGCTTGATACTTCTGATCTGAATGCTTTGAATATGTGTTTGGTACCCGGACTTGTGATACCTCCAAAGTTCAAGATGCCAAATTTTGAAAAGTACAAAGGAGATAGCTGTCCAAAGCAACATTTGGTAATGTTTTGCAGAAAAATGACCTCATATGCTCACAGTGACAAACTCATGATTCACTGTTTCCAAGACAGTCTGAGTGAGGCATCGCTAAGTTGGTACATGCAGCTAGAGAGTAGCCATATCCAGTCATGGTCGGACTTAGCCAACTCCTTTGTGAAGCAATACCAATATAATCTTGATGTGGCTCCCAACGGCATACAGTTGCAAGGCCTATCTCAAGAGGAAAACGAGTCTTTCAGAGGGTATGCTCAGAGATGGAGAGAGGTAGCTGCTCGCGTCCAACCACCGCTCTTGGATAGGGAATTGGTTGACATGTTCATAGAGTCTTTGCAAGAACCCTATTTGGAAAAGATGATGGACAATGGGACATCAAACTTCTCTGACTTAGTTTCAGTAGGAGAACGTATCGAGAGTCATCTCAAGAACGGAAAGTTCCAAGACGCCTCAAACATCCCAGCCAGTGAAAGTGAATCAGTTGTCAGCTTTGAAGAGGAAGAAAAGGATGAGATCAATACGATTTGGGACACTCCACAGGCTCCATTCTCGGTACCTTACCTTCAGTACCCAAGCATCTCAACTGTTAAAAGCCAGCAATCATATGGGTCTACCTGTGTGACTCCGGTCTCTTCACATGGCCAATATCCTCCTGTCAATAGACGTCCGCAATAACGACGTTACTATAATCAAAGACCAAAGAGACACTTTGATCCATTACCAATGCCATACAATCACGTGCTACCACGTTTGATTAGTAGTGGACTGATAGTGCCAAAGAGCTTAGATCCTGTGATCCCACCATATCCACCAGGCTTTGACACCAATGCACGATGCGGCTACCATGCTGATGCCATGGGGCATTCGACCGAAGATTGCAAACAGTTCAAGAATAAGGTTCAAGATCTGATCGAGTCCAAGCTAATGTCGTTCACACCTCAAGGACTTCATATCAACATCAAACCTTCATTTGGTCAAGTGAGTTCATCAGTCCATGACATGGAAGAAGCTGCAGATAGTAGATATGAAGAAGGTTATCATACTGGTCTCGATGAGCAAGAAGGGTAGCTCAACTGTGATGCAAGAGAGAAAAGCCTAGTTCCTCAATACTGACAATTTCCATATTATTTTTACGCATTTGTAGTTTCTTTTCTGTTATAATGCTACTTGCTTTTAGACATTGTTTCTTATTAATGGTATTGTAATGTGATAATTATGCATGTTTTTGATCAAATCCATTCGTATTCACTCACATTTTCTCACTTATTGCAAAAAATCACAATTTTTTTTTCACTTCACTTCCTTTATCGCACTGCTGTTTAGCACAAATTTGAGGGAGGATGACAAAAACTAAATACCCATAATTGTTGATGGTATGCTTTTGGATAAAATTCTGCTATGATGTACAGGCATTGTTTTGAACCCCAAACACTGAAGAGATAAGGAGTTAGTCCCTAGTCAACCACTTCGAGCCTAGAAGTAGGAGTTTCCTTCGGATTGCTAAACCCTTACGCTTAACCTAGGGCAGGGTAGTGTTCAGTTAACCTGATTACGCACTCGAATCACGAGGCAAAATCCAAAAGTCATGACGGTTCATCAATGACCAATGACTTGACAGTCACAAATCCTTCAAAAAAATTCAAAAGCCTGCTAAGTCGAACACCTCAAAAGGGGACTTAGGCAAAAATCAAGGCAATCCCGATGGATCTGACAAGCAAAGTCAGTCCATGCAAAAGTTAGGGATCAAAAACAAAACCAAAAGAGGTCCTCAAACCCTCGACAAAAACAAAATAAGATTCAGTGGCCACCCAAATCAAGGGGTTACTAACATCCATCAAAATAAGGTGGATGCCATTTCAGGCAAACTTTGAACCATCAAGTTTACACCGTCAAGCAGGTGCAAAATTAACTGAACGTAGGTATGGAGGTCATTAAGAAGAAGGGGTGGGTACAAATCAAACTTTGAGCCTTATATCTTTTGTTTCTATAACCGTGAACCAGACCATGTTACAACCCTCAAAAGACCTAATTGAGGCGGGGTTTATTCTGGAAGCATACTGCAGCAAGGTTGCGTAAACTGACTCCTACATATTTGCTAATCTTCTATATTGGTGTCATATTCTTGCTATATCTTTCGCACCAGATAAATTAGCAATGCGTTTGGACTAATAGTCCACTCGTCATACACTGTCACATCATTCTAATAAATGATCCTTTCAAATTTTGCATAAATGTCGCATTAAAATTACCATTTTTGAATAAACACTTTTAACTGCGAGTCAGTACTTGGCATTATGGAAATTCCAACAAAAGAACAATCAAAGAGGAACTCGATCACTCATTGGTGTTGACCTGAATCAAGAATTTCTCATAAACCCTGCAGACTGGGGCAAGTTCTTCCGAGTTTCAAACAGGGGCATATTGTTGCAAAATCCAGACACTGGGGCAATCATCGTAGACCATGTCATGGTATAAATCTTTAAGAAAAAATCTTCAAATACCTGGCAGACTGAGGCAGACTAGTTGAACAGGGGCAGTTTCCCTCCTTACTTTCAAACTTGGTCAAGCTGACCATGCCAGACATCAGTAACTGTTGAGTCCACAACAAGCGTCAAAAGCCTTGGGGCAGAGCAAAAGCACGATCAACATGCATTGGTTAAGTCGTTGCGCTCGCATATTCAACATGCTTTGGTTATGTCGCTATGCTCAACGTTTGTAAGCCGTCATGGCACATTGGCTAGAAGTTAAGGTTCTCCCAGGAATAAGCAGCCAACTTCTGCAAGGATCTAACTTGGGGCACCAAGAGCATCCACATATGTTCTCTGATCATATCATTATCAGATACCGAATGTCGAGAAGTCAAATCCTTTCACCATATAAAAGTCCACCTGGCTGGCATCATAACCCAAAAGTCCAACCCCGCTTGGCATCTATTAAAGTCCAATTTGTATTGGCAATCAATAAAAGTCCAATCCTGCTCAGTACCCCTCCTAAAAGTCCAAATTCATATTGGCAACTACCAAATAAAGTCCACTTCTGTTGGCATCCCTTAAAACTCCAAAAGTCCAATCCTTTATTGGCAACTACCAAAGTCCAACCCCGCTTGGCATCTCCTAAAGTCCAATTTGTATTGGCAACCATTAAAAGTCCAACCCCGCTTGGCATCTCTTAAAGTCCAATCCTTATTTGGCAACTACCAAAGTCCACCCTTGTTGGCACCTTCATAAAACCAATCTCCTGCTTGCATTCACATATGCATCATATAATTGACATGTATCATACGCATACATAGCACGATCATTTCCTCTTTCAACCCCCGAGTTGATATGTCTTTATTTTCTCGACCCCCGAGTCGATATTTGCCTTTTCCTCCTTCAACCCCCGCGTTGATATTTTGTTTTTTCCGACCCCCGAGTCGATATTGTCTTATTGTTCTCAACCCCCGCGTTTATATTTTGTTTTTCTCGACCCCCGAGTCAATATTTTCCTTTACCTTCGACCCCCGAGTCGATATTAACCTTTCTTCAACCCCCGAGTTGATATGTCTTTCTTTTCTTGACCCTTGAGTCAATATCTTTGTTATCTTTTTCTCTCGACCCCCGAGTCGATATTTACCTTTATTTTCCTCGACCCTGGAGTCGATAGTATACTTGTTTTTCTCAAACCCCCGAGTTGACATACCAATATATCCCGTAAATATTTTCACCCTGCTGCACTTAATCCCAATAATCCCTCGTTAGAAACCAGAAATAAAGCTTTACCAGATCCAGTTACCCGGTTGCATTCTCATAAGCATTAGCATATCATTTGCATACGCATCTTACATTCCATAGTAGTTACATTTTTAGTCGCATATTTGTGCATCATATCGCATACCATCGTTGTCCCCAGTGGCAAGACATAGCAGGATCCAGGGACAATTTGCAAGCATCTTGGTCGTCCTTCCATCAAGTCGGCAATGTTTCTTTGAACAAAGATGATACCCCGCATGTGCTTGTGGAATTTTTATTCCCCAGCAAGTTATTCTTCAACCATGCAGTTGATAATGATAGTCTCCAGCAGTTGTTACTCTGATATCTCCCCAAGCGGAGTTTATTTTAAGAGTTTCTTTTGATCTTTTCCCTTGTTGTTATTCCTATATCCTCTTGCATTTGCACTTTTTCCTGCGTCGGACAAATTTCGGGGTCTTCTTGTATCTAATTGACTTCCACCTTGAAAATGAACGCCATGCAGCTGTTCATTCTCTTAGGTTCAAGGCAATTAGATAGGAGCATCTGTCATACCCCAAATTTGTCCTACCTTTTTCAAAATTCTCATTTGACCGACTTTGTTTTTAATTTACCTCGTTTATACAGCGTAGCATATTTTTCAGCAAAAATAACTTTTTCATTTTTTTTGCCCAATAAAAGTGTGACACGTGGCTTAGAGTTGTCCTTGAGTTTTTTTATTATTCTATTTGTGTTTTCGTATTTTCTTCTTTTTTTAAATTTTATTTATTTACAGTTAGCGATATTTTAGTTTATGTTTTAAATATATATAGGTTCATAATATTAATTTTGTTTATTTTAAAGTTTTGTAAATATCAGTTTTGTTATTAATATTATTAGTAATGATATTTTGTGTACATATATTGTTTTTGTTTATATTAACATTAAGTAAATTATAATATTTCATATTTTTTTTCTTAGTTTGTTTTATAATAGTTGTTAATATATTATTTAGTTTGTAGTTATATATATGTGTTAATATTTAGTAAAAGTTATTAATAAAATAATGAAAAGAAAATACTGAAAAAGAAATTAAGAAAAGAGAATCAGATTTTGAAAAGAAAATGTTTGGAAAGTGGGGTCTGGCCCATCGTGTGAGGCCCATTAGGGTGGAAACATTCAGCTTATTTAATTGAAGAAGGATTTCAGAAAAAGAACTACTGTTCATCCCTAAAAAAGCCCCAAAACGGCGCCTCCCGACCCTAACCTTCTTCCCCTCAAAATTATCCGCCGCCGTCCACAAAACCCTAGATGAAGGGTCTTCTTCTTCCGTCACCATGTTTCCTTCACCACCATTTCTTCAACACCGCTAATATCTCCTTCAACCTCTAAACATAAGCATCATCAAACCGGAAACCTTGCTACAACACACCTTCCCGTCTCAGCTCAAAATCATCACTGCCATTTCTCTTCCATCTTCACTCGAATCGTCGGATCTCGATCTTACCCCAATTATTTACCCTCAGTGACGAACAATGGGAAGGCATTGCGTAGGTTGGTGTTCGAGCTGAAGCGAGAACATGCTATAGGTGAACAACAATGTCGGAATCATCAGACATAGCATTCGACAACAAGCTCAGTAGTAACTCGCGCTCTTGGTAACACTTTGAGCATGTAACATCGTCTTCAGCTTGACAACCTTTCAGCCAACAATAAAAGCCCCGGATCTGCGACAACAATGCAAAGTCCCAAATCGTGTCAACTTCGCCACACCTGAGCTGCAGCTCGCAATGGTGTCGATCCCGTTTTCGGCCTTCAAGTTCAATAAAGTGGAATCAATAGCCTCAAACTCAACTCTCAAACTTAACTCATTGCAAGAAGAGACTAAGAAGGTACAATAGCAGTTCATTAACAACAGAGTAGTTTGTAGTAGTGAAAGCCTATGTCTCAACCGAGATCAACCTCTCTTCATTGCCAACATTGCCGAGTTGCGATAACTCCGGCAACGACTCCACAAGAAATTAAGAGGAAGCAACTCTCTGTATTCAACTGAGCATCAAACTCGGCAACAACAGAACCAGCTTGCAGTCTTACCTATTCGACATCCCGCGACGACAGCAGCAGCTGGTGGCTAGTACGAATTGTCACAGTTTTGACATTGATTTTCGTTTTGACCACAACATAATTAACAACAACAATAACATTCCAAGAAGCAATAATAACTTTGTAGCAACAACATCAAGAGCAACTCAGTGGCCTTGTATTTTTGGTTGGTGTATTTTTTCATCTTCTGCCTATGTTTGATTGTTGTTGCTGATATTTTCTCATTGTCGATAATATTTCTGATGCCGCTTTATTGCTTTGAGCTGTTCTGTGTGGTTTCGGTTAAGATTGTTATGTTATGATAGTTTGTAAATATAACATCATTATGTTTTTGTTTGTTAAGGTCGTTCTTTGTCATTTGTTATACTGGTAGTTATGACTTGAGCATACACATTTAAAGTAATATTATGCTACTTGTTCATTGCCGCAACCAATTATTATTGTTGTTTCTGGCTGTTGTGTTTTATTCTGCAACTAGTTTTATGTTTGGTAAAAATTGAATAAACTAGATATTTTGGCCTTAAGAGAAATTTTGAACATGTTGTTATCGATGCGATGTTTAGGTGGAAGTGCTTTAAATTTCGTATGTGATTTTGATTCAATGGTGTAGATTTAATTCATATAAGCTCGCGTCAATGGCCTTTAAACTTTGATTCTTTTATGTTCAATGCTCATTTTGTTTCAGTTCAGATTTGATTGAAGTTTCTGGCTCGTCGTATTGTGTCTATTGTGTCGCTTTGTATTCAATTGTTTCAGTTATGGTTGGTTGTCCTGCCGCGGTGACTTGGTTTTTGTAGCACTTCCTAATTTATATGTGCATCATTATATGTTGTTGTTAAGTTCTAAAGCTATCGAAATTACATTATTACGATAACCTGTTGAAACGAAATGTCGGTCGCCTTAGCTTTTATGTTGCTGTTGTCCCGTGATATTGCTTGCCTTTCGGTTTTAGTTTATTGTATTTCAATGTACATATGAATGTTGACTTGGCTATTAATCATAAATTCATGGGCTTCATAGTGTTATGTTAATTTGGTATTCACGGGAGATAATAGCGTAAGGATTGATAGGGGTAGATTTTGAGCTGCTATTGTATTTTCATATCTTTTGTAACGTGGTGTTGTGGTGGTGTCAAGTATGTGATCCGAAAAATAGTAGCTTGAATTAATCGGATACTTTTTATGTGGATAATTGGTGAGTCTTAGCATTGGCAAAGTGATGTAGCATATTAGAAATTGGTTTTTTAATTTATAGTTCAAGTTATGGGTTGGATGTGTTTGTTTATAAATCGTCAGCTCTCTGTGTCATTGTGGTAGCTGATGTTCCATCGCACTTCTATTTTTCTTAAGCTCTTTATACAAATTAGAAAGAAATATTTTTACTTATAATACGAAATTATAATATGAAATGAGCAGTATTTTAAACTTCACTTTTATATTATGTTATCTTAGTTGTAATATTTAAGGCAAATAGCTTTGTTGGCTATAAGATTAATTTTGACCCTTGATTCCATCTGATTGCCGCTATTTACACATCCATGAGAACTTCACGCCTTAATCTTCTTTGGGTTTTAGTTATTTATTTACTTGTTTTTCACATTTTGATGTTTAAGTACCTGAATAAGATGATAGTACTAATAATAATGCTTCTAAACCTTTTCTT
Organism: Lathyrus sativus; assembly: GCA_963859935.3. Classification (NCBI taxonomy): domain Eukaryota; kingdom Viridiplantae; phylum Streptophyta; class Magnoliopsida; order Fabales; family Fabaceae; genus Lathyrus; species Lathyrus sativus. The sequence goes on from OZ012739.1 coordinate 659,565,516, forward strand.
ATATTAATTAATGAAAGCAGTGGGCTCTTGGGGTCTAGCATCCCTTGAGTCCTTGAACAACCGCTCTCGAGGCGCACGCCCTTGAGTTGTGGTTGTTCCGTCTTTTGATTTTCAAATAGTTTTTTCATTTAGTTTAATTGAGATTTATAAAAGATATTTTTATTACTATTAGATATTTGTATAAGAAATTTCCAATTATTCTTTTTTTAAATAAATATAAATTTCAAAAATTTTATCAAATAGATTTTTTTTAAATATTAAACTTAAAAAAAGACTACTTTATTAATTAAGTTAAAACTTTTTTCTAAAATATTAAATTTTTCTCAAAACAATTAATTATGATTAGTTTTTCGTAAAAACCTTTTCATAATTGATTAATTAATTTTATATATGAAAATTAAAACTATTTTTTTCTTAATTTAATTATACAACCTTCCTAAAACAAATTTCAAAATAATTCAATTCTTGGATCTCGCCTTCCTTGAATTTCCGAGCGACTGCTCTCGGGGTGCACACCTTGGGTTGTGATCCTTTTGATCATACATTTCTAGAATACCTAGGGCGCCTAGTCCGAGTACGCTAATATTTTCAAATTATTTTCATAATTAAATCACGAAAGAATCAAGTTCTTGGAGTCGCGCATTCCTCGAATTCGAGAATGATTACTATTGGGGCGTACGCCTTGTATAATGTGTCATTCAAACTTTCGTTCTTAAAACATCTCTAATTATTTGGACAAGTATTTACTGTCCAACAAATATATTTTGTAATTAAGGGAATGAAAAAGATGTCGATTGAATCTAGCATTCCAACGATATCCCGACTAATTGGTTATGAGACCGACGTCTTGCTTATCGAATAGTCGTCATTTCTCCTAAATTTTCAACCCATCTAACCTCGCTCCCCACCTCCGTGTGATCGAGTATAAACCCTAGTATGTTTCTAAACCATACGTCAAATCCAAACTATTTTCTTAACTAAACTGCGAAAGAATTGAGTTCTTGGAGTCTCGCATTCCTTGAATTCTTGAGTAACCACTCTTGGGGCGTACGCTTTAGGTTGTGGATTACTCGACCTTTCGTATATAAAATACATGCCCTAACTATTTGGACAAATATCGTCATTGCCCATTCAAATACAATTTCATAATTAATTGAATGAAAAAGGTGTTGCTGGGATCTAGCATTCCAACAATACCCCGATTAATTGATTGCGAGGTCGATGTCTCGTTTATCGAGTAGTCGTCATTCTCCCTTAAAATATTCAATCCAACTCTTTTCTCGCCCCCGTGCGATTGAATCTTCCCAAACACTAATTTCTCGCCCTCGTGCGATTTCCAACCCAAACACTTTTTCCTAAAGAACATTGTTAGTCCCTTCTTCCGCGCATAACAAACTAGTGCTTCAGCCTCCCCTAGCGAGCAGACAAGCCAACGTTTAGCAGTTAGAATGTGACCTAAACCCTTGTTCGATTCAAACACACCTTCTTACCAAGAACATTGTTTAGTCCCTTCTTCCGCGCATAACAAACTAGTGCTTCAGCCTCCCCTAGCGAGCAGACAAGCCAACGTTTAGCAGTTAGAATGCGACCTAAACCCTTGTTCGATTCAAATACGCCTTCTTACCAAGAACATTGTTTAGTCCCTTCTTCCGCGCATTACAAACTACTGCTTCAGCCTCCCCTAGCGAGCAGACAAGCCAATGTTTAGCAGTTAGAATGCGACATAAACCCTTGTTCGATTCAAACACACCTTCTTACCAAGAACATTGTTTAGTCCCTTCTTCCGCGCATAACAAACTAGTGCTTCGGCCTCCCCTAGCGAGAAGACAAGCCAACGTTTAGCAGTTAGAATGCGACCTAAACCCTTGTTCGATTCAAACACACCTTCTTACCAAGAACATTGTTTAGTCCCTTCTTCCGCACATATGAACTCGTGCTTCAGCCTCCCCTAGCGAGCAGACAAGCCAACGTTTAGCAGTTAGAATGCGACCTAAACACTCGTTCGTTTCCAAACCTTTTACCGTAGTTAGCCGAACTACGGATGCTCTGATTTCTCATTTATCAATGAGAATACGTAGGCACAAGATTGCGATGATCTTGGCGAGCACAATCCCCTCCTTTTCCCGTAGTCCCACGAACTACGAACGCTCTAATTTTCCACTTCTTATAAGTGAAGATACGTAGGCACAAGGGCCCCAATCCTTGGCGAGCACCCTATCTTAAAACCCCCCATTCCCCCTATAGGAGAAACTTTAGAAGAAAACTAACAAGCTAGCTAACTTTACTCTCGAATCGAATCAAGAAGTTCCCGTTGAGTACAACAGACGTAGAGGGTGCTAATACCTTCCCTCTGCGTAATCGACTCCCGAACCTAGAATATTGGTTGCGATGACCATGTTCTTATCTCTTTAAAGGTTTTATCGATATTTTCCTATTCCTGCATTGGAATGAATAAAGTTCGGTAGCGACTCTGTTTCAAACGTATTTTCCGCGTCCATCGCGAGGATCGTATTTTTCGAGGTACGACAATAGCATCTTTAAACTCTTTCAGAACTCCAATCAACTTGTCCTCTTGGACACTTTTCAAACTAGAGCTAATGATAGCGGGGCATTTTTCTTCAGTGTCGAGGAAAACATACTTGAGATTCTCCGGAAGTTGTTTCAACTCTGCATTTTTTGGCTTTTCTTCATCACCTTCCAGCACTATAGGTTGCCTTAAGTCTTCCCAACGATGTGGTCGGGATCCTCTTTGAAAAGTTTGAGTCTCTAACATTTTTACCACTTCCATATCGTTACCATCAACTTCTTTATCTTCCTTAAAAATTGACATGCTCAACACTCTCTCGAGAGGCAATTGGTTCACACTCTCTAAATGTTCACTCTCTACCACTTGCTCTAGCACTTGTATGTTCCTACTTGTGCCAAAATCCTCTTTATGCTTCATGGTATTCCGAACATCAATTTTTAACTCCTCGTCATAAACCTTCAAGGTAAGGGTACCACCTTCCATATCTATCATGACTCTCCCGGTTTCCAAGAATGGTCGGCCTAAATTTAAAGGGATTTCTTCATCTTCCGGCATTTTAAGGATCACAAAATCAACCGGAAACACAAACTTATCTACTTTCACAAGAACAACTTGGACTACTCCATAAGGCCGCTTGAACTGCACCAATACCCAACTTTTTGTAGATGGACAAAGGCATGAGACTAATACTTGCCCCCAAATTAATTAAAGCTCTTTTGAATGACCTATCACCAATAGTGCATGGAATAGTAACAGCTCCGCTGTCTTTCTTCTTCACCGGGATCTTCAAACCCTGCAAAATAGTACTACAAGTTTCAGTTAGAATAATAGGTTCGAACTCACTAGTCCACTTCTTAGCGATGATATCCTTCATGAATTTAGCATAGGTGGGCATTTGCTCTAGTGCCTCCAATAACGGAATGTTCAGCTCTAACTTTTTAAACAACTCAAGGAACTTCTCGAAATTCTTCTCCTGCTGTCCTTTATTTTTATTCCTTGAGGGATAAGGGAGCTTGATCACCGGTTTCGATTCTACAACTTTTTCTTTAGTTACCGGTGTTGGTGTTACCACTTCTTCTTCAACTACATCATTCTCTTTTATTTCCAGTTCCACTTCAATCATATGATCATTCAACTCAGTTTCCTTTTCCTCCACTTCCTTGGATTTACCACTTCTTGTTATTACCGCCTTAACTTGGTGGTGATCTTTAGGATTTGGCACTGTAGCACTTGGAAGTGTACCCGACGCTTGAGAACTCGCCAGTTGTTAAGCAATCTGACTCATCTGTACTTCAAGATTTTTAATGGATGCACCAGTATTCCTTAAGTTGCTCCTTGTCTCTTCTTGAAATTGTTAACTTTGGGCAGCCATCTTTTTAATGGCGACATCCCAATCAGCTTTTCTAGGGGCTTGTTGTTGAGGTTGTTGATATTGAGGTTGGTATGGTGGTTGTTGATATTGTTGCTACTGAGGTTGATACGGTTGTTGGCCTTGAACCGATTTCTGCACATTTCCTTGCTGATCTTTCCATGAGAAATTTGGGTGATTTTTCCAACCAGGATTATATGTGTTGGCATAAGGATTGTTCTACCTTAGCATATTAATTTGTTCCACCTGCTCTTGAGTTGCTACACAATGCACGATAAAGTGCGGTCCACCACATATTTCACAAGGTGACGCTTGAACTGGTTCAACTTGTGCCACTGTCTGAGTTCCAATATTCATCTTCTTTAACCTTCTCTCTACCTCGGCGACAATTTGATCCTCCATTTTAACAACCTGATCCGCCAACTTCAAATCAATCTTACTCTCCTGTTGGTTCACAGTGCGATCGTACAACTCAAGATGCTCGTTGGCGGCAATTGCTTCTATGATCCTATTGATACCGATGGCTGTTGAGAAGTTGGTTGAGCCACCGACAACAGTGTCTATAAGCTGTTTTGTCTTGAGTCGTAATCCATTCACAAAGTTCTGAATCTGCTCAGTGGCATCCATGTTATGAGTAGGACATGCCGTCAGACACCTCTTAAACCTCTTATATGCATCTTCTAGAGATTCCCCTTCTTTTTGTTTGAAGTTGACAATGTCATATCTTTTTCGAATAAACACTGAAGCAGGGAAATACTCGTTAAGGAACGCATTTTCCATCTCTTGCCATGTTGTGATACTCCCAGCTGGAAGTGAGTAGAACCATTCTTCCGCATCATCAGTCAGTGTGAACGGAAACATAACAAGTCTCTTGGCCTCTTCAAAATGACCTTCTATCTTCAAAGATGTGGTAGTCGTTAGGAATCTCTGTAGATGCTTGTTTGCATCTTCATTGATTCTTCCTGCGAAAGGCTTGCTCTCCAACTGGCAAATGGTGGAAGGATGTAGCTAAAAGTATGCCACATTCACCGGTTGATTTACGATAGTCATCCGGTTTGGTTGAGCATTGGCCCCTCCATAGTCTCCCAAAAGTCTTTCAGGCTGAGGTGGATTCCCAGCCATTTGAACAGTTTCTGGTGTTGTCTCCCTCTCTGCTTCTGAATCACTATGCACAAATACAACTTCTTCTCTTTCTAGCAACAGAACGTCGGAGCCTGAACTTGACCCTGCCAGTCTTTCAACTCTAGCTTTTCTCAGTCTTTCATGCAGTGTGATCGCGACTTTCTATGTCTAATACAACCTAACTGCAAGTGCACAGTCTATCGCGTAGTAATAATAGATATCGATCCCACAGGGACTCGTAATCAAACTAGTGTTCTCGGGAGTTACTATGTTTAGCTAGGTAGAATATGTTTAAGGGAATAAGATTGTCACTAAAAGGGAACTAAGAATGCTACTTAGATTATAATTGATTGAATCGATATGCAGTAATTGTGTTCTTCAGGGATTCGACAAGTTACCGGTGTATGAAATAATTTTCAAAGTTTATTTAAGCAGAAAATGGTGATTTAAAGACTCTCGCCTCACGATGGTTATTGACGCTAATCATAATCCTAAGGGCCAAACGTACACTTTCGTGTCCCATTCGGGGTTAAGATTATTTTTTGGAAATCTCTAAGTTCTAATTCATTTTAAAGTGCTTTCGCTGTTATTAAAATGGATGACTAGTGTTTACCATCTGATCTTACCGCAGCTTTCGCTTGTTGGTTCGTATCTTAATTAATTTCCCACTTTCGTGGCAAAATTACTTTTAAATAAGTTCTCGCTTTCGCGACGAAGTTTATTCAGTAAATTAATTTTAAACACTCAGACCATAAATTACTTTTGAAAAGAAAGTTTTTCAACCAGTTGTTATCAAATCCCTTTCGAATTATTACTACATATCGATTACCTAAGTTTAGCTAGACATGGACTTGGGAAAGATAAAACATAAATAAAAACAATAAATAATAATTTGCATTATAATAAAACTGGAATCGATTAAAATGAGAAACCTGTAAATATTCCAATTGGCCTTTGGGCAGATCCTCCACAGATGTTGGCAGGATTCTGGTCTTTATGCCAAATTGATCGTACAGTAAAGTAGAAATTACAAAAGAATGAAAATGGAATACAGAAGAAGTAAAGAGAAACAAATAAGAATATAAAACTGGAAAGTATGCTCTGGAAATAAATTTGGCAGCACTTCGTTGTATGAATGCGGCTCTCTTTCTGAGGTCCCCTGCTTCCCCTTTTATAGAGATGGAATTCTAACGGTTACTGCTAGAGAGAGTGGACTTTGAGGCAGATAATTCAGGGAGTAGTGGTCCACTCTTTGGGAATTGTAACTGCTTCTTTAACGTGTAATTGAAGTGGGGCATTTTTGCCTGCATGACGGTCGTCACAAGGTATGACGGTCGTCACCCGTGTGACAGTCGTCATGGAGCTGTGACGGTCGTCACATCAGCAAAAACAGCCTTCTGCGCTTTTCATGATGTTTTCACTCCTTTTTCGTCCATATTTCATCTGAGATTGCTTCTTTTCTTCATGTTGCCTTGTTTAGACGTGATCGTTGAATACCTGCAAAACATCAGACAAATAACACGGAAATAACCCGAAATCGGATCGAAAACGGTTAAACTTTAGTTGAATTATGCATCAAAATATATATACGATTTCGTGTTATCACAGTGCTCGCTCTGGTTCTGTATCAAAAGAATACTTAGCTGAGGCCTGACCTCGCATACACAGTTAGACAAACGTTAGATATTTTAAGCACAGAGATAATACCGCGAAAAATTAAAAAATTTAGTCGCAGAGCAACAAAATTTCTTTTGAATCTTAAAAACAACGTTAATTTGGCAGTCCCCAGCAACGGCGCCAAAAACTTGATCGATAAAATAGCAAGTGTACTATTTTTATCGATGTAGTAATAAAGGAAAATTTCCCGAGTATCGATCTCGAGGACTGCGTAGGAATCAACAGTGATTTTATGATTCAAAGGAACAAAAATAACTTGAGTTTTTTTGTAAAAAGTTATAAAAACTAGTACTAGAAAAATAACGGTTTAAAGTAATTATAAGAACAATGTTAGGGAAGTGGATAATTGCTAGTAAAGACCTGAAAAAAATTATTCTGAGATACTTGCCCTCCAACCTTAATTTAAGTCAAATTTCAAAATCAGTTTTCCTTAATTCCTCAATGAAAAACCCTTTGATAATTTTCCTACGCATTAATTCCTTAGTTGCACATAAAAATTATCAAGCAATAGTTCTGACATAAGAAACATATTGTTACGAGGTATCCCCATTCCTAGGCAATATCAACCGTAATATTATTTTGCAAAGCATTAGGTTGACTTTTCAGACCTAAACCTAATCGTCAATCAAATTCCATTTTCCAATACGAATTCGCATTAAGATTGTTGCAAAATAAAAGATATAAGGTGAACAACATAAATCTCATAGAATAATCCCAACAAAGGTCAATACATTGCAATTTAGGACCACCCCCTAACAAATGGGGGTTTAGCCACCCATGTTCTTAATCAAAACAAATACACTTAAAAATAAAAGGGAGAAAGTTATTACAATAGGGATTGGTGTCCTTGGATCATTAATTGCTTCCGCTTTTGATCGATCCTTGTTCTCCAAAAATCTCCTTCTCAAGTGTAAAAACTAGATCCAAAATTCAAAAGTAAAAAAGTCTTAGTCAAAATGCGGCTAATATATCCAAATTCAAATTACATCACGAAATGCCTAAAATGCCCTTCGAGACAGCTCAGCCAGCATAAAAACAAGATAAACAACAAATTTTCTTTCAGTGGCCCTGACACGGGCCGTGTCATGGGACACTGGTGGCCGTGTCAGGCTGCTGCAGAAGGGGTCGTGCTCTTCCTCTTCAGGGGCTGCAACACGGGCACCCGTGTTGCACGTTTGTTTTGCCATTTTCCTCTTCAAACTTGGTTGTGTCCTTCCATCCATGACCCTCCTGACACGGGTCGTGTCAGGTGACACAGGCACCCGTGTCAGGCCTCTGATTTCCACTTCTTCGGTGGTCTTTGTCCCCGAAACGGTACGGATATCGGATCACCACTTCCTGCCAAAAACACACTAAAAACAACCAAATCAAACGCACCAGCGGCATAAAATGATACAAACCTCAAAATAAGAATTTCTCAAAGACGACTAAAAATAATAATGAAAACATAAACAAAAGACTCGAAAACGGACGAAAACATTGCAAAACAAATGACACACACAGTTTGAAATACACAACTAAAACCCACTGATCAGTAATATAAAGGTCAGTTTAAATTCTGCTGCTTGGAGGAAATACTTTAACTTGGAACTTGATGGTGATGGTCATCCTTTATATGAGGTAACTGATTCTCGTACTATAGCTGGATATGATTTCAAAATTGCTTTAAATTCCATGTTGAAACGGCCATATCCACCACATATTGTGGCCAGTGATGCGTTCCCAAGAACTGTCACTGCGGGAAAATTGAAAACAGGTGATCGTATCCTACAATGGATCGTGGCGCGTATTCTGCGGCCCAAGAAAGAAGGTGTCTCTCGTGTCGAGCAAGCAGAGGTTCACCTCATGTATCTTCTGAAAAATATAATCAAGATAAACTGGCATTATTACATTGCTAGTCGAATGTATGCTCTAAGGGATTCTGGTAGGGGAACCGCTCTTGTTTATGGTTCATTCATACAAGAAACTCTCACAGCTGCTGAAGTTGTTTATCCAAATTTTTGCTACACATAAATCACGTCTGACTAAGAATTCTGTCAGAAGACATTTTCCATGATGGGTTACTTTTGGTCCGAAGAACAAAGGCAGTACAAATTTGTTGGCAAGGCAACTACTCGTAGAAATGTTCTAGAATCTGATGAAAATGAAGAAAGTGAAGAAGGTGAAGAAAGTGAAGAAGGAGAAGAAGAGGAAGATGAAGAAGCAGAAGAAGCACCAGCACATGAGGAACATGAAACCCACCAACAAATGGATACTGATGCGTATACCAATGACGCTTGGGCTCAATATAACAATTCTGCTGAAGAAGAAGAAACTAATAATCAAGGTTGAGGTGAATGGCAATACACTGGATGGACCACATTGAGACAATATTATCAGCTGTATCAAGGCGGTTCTGAAGCACCTCCATCTCCTCCACAGTCAAATACTTCTGAAATTCTCACCATGTTGCAGTCTATGCAATTGGACCAACAAACCTTTATGAGGACTCAAGACGAGTGGTTTGGTCAAATTCAAAGAAAGCTCCAGACGCAAAATGAAAGGTTAAATTCATTTTCAAAAAGGATGGATGCAAGGTTTGAGGCTCTAGCTGCATCAAATGAAGCTCAGGAAACGACCATAACTCGCAGCATGCGGTATTTGACTAGTGTTGTGGAGTTGATTACCGACATGACCGACCCATACCGCAATCCATATTTCGCTGGGAGGGGACAAGGACATTAGATTGTGTTTGCATTTTATCAATATTTGTGTTGTTATGATGTTATTTTGTTTCTTACTTTGTACTAATGCCAACTGTGTGGTTTTTTTTTTAATTTTTATGTCTTTTTGAGTTTCGAATTGTATGCTATCCCTTAATTTATAATATGATTATTAGTTGCTTTCTCTTTTCATTGACAGTATTTTGTATGGATATTGGTTGATGCTAGTTATTACCTGTTGAGCATGTTTTAAGTTGAACATATCATTCTTAACCTATCTCTTTCTCTTTTTGATGTTGTCAAAGGGGGAGAAAAGAGTTGGAGTGTGCCAAAGCCAAGAAGATCACATCAGTTTTTTTTCCAGTTTTTTAAAGTATGGAATTGCAAAAGCAAGGGGGAGATTATGTTATCAATATTGCTCGTTGCTCTCGTTGGCTTTGCGAGTTTTGTCATCATCAAAAAGGGGGAGTATGTGAGGGCAAACCCTCATATAGCAAACATACTTGAGTTTCGATGATAACAAAACGCGATCATGAATAAATCGGTTTTCTCAACTCTACCTCTACAACAAATGCAATATTTCACCTCTCATATCCTTCTTATATCCATCTAACATGTCATATTAAATTCAATATATATGGGAGACCATTGATTATGACTAGATGCATAAAAACCAAAAATATATATATTTTTGCAGATTTGCAGGGTTTGAATCGACTACAGGTCGACGCATGGATCAGTGCAAAAAGCCACGGGTCGGCGCACGCCGACCTATGGTCGATGCATACTGTGAAGACTTTTCAATTTGCCTAAATTTGCAGGCTATACGTCGACGCATAGTCCTGCTATGGTCGACCGTTCGCGCGTTTATGTTGTTGCTGAAGACTTTCCACTTTGGGTGAAAAGTTGTTATGCTTGTTGGCTTGTTGGTTACTATATATAGATGTTTTATGTTTATTTCTAAACAACAATTGAAATTTTGAATCAATTGTACAAGAACAAGAAAAGTGAAATAGGTGTCATCAAATCTCTTTATCTTCATCCTCAACAATTCACAACACAACAATTACACACAATAATTCTTGGTGTGCTTTGTGTCTCATTCAAGGTGATAAGGTCTGAAGACGTTGATTGTGAATCCGGTTCGGGTTGAGCTTGTGGCAGGTTTTTCTTGAATAAAACCTTGAAGGTTTTGTCCTTCAAGATTCAGAGACTTTGGGGGTTTTTGGTACGGATCATCTCTACCAACTTTCAGCTGAGCGAAGGTGATTGAGAAGCGGAAGGTTTTGTCAATCTAGTAGATGGAATCAGTGAAGTGTGCAAGAGAGTTCCGGGTTTGATTTATGTGTGCTTGAGATCATCCGGGCCGAGGGTTTGAAGAACGGAAGGTTATTCAACAAAGGGGCTGGAATCCGAGGTCTACTCACAACGATCGAAGTTGATTCGACTCGAATCAAGGAACAATGAGAGAAAGCATCATCAACATCAAGAGAGCTTGTTTGTATATTTTACTTGTCTATCCTTGTATAAATATTTCAACTCTACAGGTGATATCTATTATATTAAGCTCAATTCTAGATTTAGAATTGAGGGCAGACGTACCCCGAAGCTAGGACGACGGGAGAACTGCCTCAATAAATCTTTGTCTCCTTTACTTTTCTGCACTTACATTTTTGCTTCAAAATTGAGTAATTTTAGTATAAGCAATTTTATCGAACTTATTATTTGATTGAGTAAGTGCTTGTCACTATTTTGAACTCTAGTACAATAGTATGTTGTACAAGGAATCTAGAGTTACTTACTCAAGGCAAAACACACTTGGAGTGCCTCGCACACCAAGTGTTTGATAAATTGTCTACACCAAAATTCACTTGTGTTGTTTACATATTTTGTGGTAATTGGGTAGCATTGGAACTAGTTCTACTAAATTAGTGGTAAAATCAATTGATAGCGTGACTAGTGTGTTGAATCTATTTTTTGCTCATTATCACTTTCATAAGGCTAGACGCATATCCGGTCTTCTAATAACGGTTCGTTTTAGACTGTAATTTTTCCAAGGCCGCTTCCGCAAATCAAATATTTTTAAAACCAATTTTTTAATTGGTAGCGCCGACTGATTTTTTAATTGGGATCTATTCAACCCCCCCTTCTAGATCCTAGCCATCGTCTAACAATATGATATGCTAATGATGTAGAATCTTAGGGTCAAAATTTAAGGTATAGCAGTAGGTAATACACCGTGTCTTTTGGGTCTGTTACCTTTGCTTAAGCTACCAGGTTTGGTAGTAGGTAATGTTCTCTTTCAAATTAGACAACTTTGCTTGGGCTGCCATGTTTGACAGTAAGTGATCTTGCTTTTGATATTACATTTGGCTTAGGTTATCAAATGTTTAATAGTAGGTAATATTTGTTTCTTTTGGTCATATACATTTGGCTTAGGCTACCATATTTGATAGTAGGTCATCTTTGATATCAAGTTTATTAGCTTTGCTTAGACTATCATATGTTTGATAGTATGTAATATGTCTATCTTCTTTTGGTCAGATACCTGTGTCTTAGGCTATCATGTTTGGTAGTAGGTCATCTTTGCTTTCAAGTTCATTACCTTTGGCTTAGGCTATCATATATTTGATAGTAGGTAATATACAAATCTCATTTATTTCATTGGATACCTTTTGCCTAGGCTACCATGTATTGTTAGTAGGTTATTTAAGTCTCTTCGATCACGTCGAGATGAAGATTGAGTCGCGGTGAGAATCAGATACCATAGTTATTAGGTTAACTAGGTTCACAGATCTTAAATCACCACCAATCTTTAATTTATCCAAGAGAAGGGAAAAAGAATGAATAACCTAAAATATAAAATGCAAAAATAAAGCAAAAGAGAATCTAAGGTTCAGAGGTTGGTTATACATAGGGAAGGTGCTAGCATCCTAAGTATCTGTAGTACTCTACAGGAACCTCTTGTTTTATTGTGTTATTTGTTATTTGTCTGCTAAAGAGTGAAAAGGTAAAGGGAGACTTAAGGTGTTATTTCTAAGTATGTTTGCCAAGACACTGCATCTCATGCCCACGTATCCTGACGGGAATGGAATCATAGAATTCGTAGTTCCCCTTAATAAGGGTGAGGAACTCTTGACTATGGTCAAAATTATAGGGGGGAGGTAAGTGTCTATGGAAGAACACCTTAATAGAGTTAAGAAACTCTAAACCTAAGGTTAGGTTGAAAGGGAGGTAAGTATCCATGGCAGGACACTTACATAGAGTGCGGTGACTCTAATCCTAAGGTTAGGATAAAAGAGAAAAGAAATGTCCATGGCAAGACACTCACATAGAGTACGACGACTCCAATTCTAAGGCTAGGATAAAAAAGGAAGGACCTAAGGTTAGGTTAAGTATGACGTGGTAGTCAACAAAAGGATCCTCCTTTGGAATCAGGCAACAAGAAATTATTAATTAATTTAAATATTTATATTTATATTAACTAATAATTACAACATATTTTTTATATATTTTTTTAATAATATCGAAAAACTTGATAAGAATATTAAAAACAAAAGATTAAAATATTTTTGATCTTTTTCTAGAATATGCAAATAAATAAAGAAATGATATTAACACACACACACACACACACACACTATATATATATATATATATATATATATATATATATATATATATATATATATATATATATATATATATATATATATATATATATATATATATATATATATATATATATATATATATATATATATATATATATATAAAGCATTAAACCGAAAAACTTAAAAAGACTGAAACTAAAAAGAAGGTACATGTAAAACAAGAAAAAAAATGGAAGGTACATATGTGTAACTGAAAAACAGATTTATAAATATATTATTATAACCTTTAAAAAGTAGAAATAAGTATATCACTATAGCTTCTAAAAGACTACCAATGGGTATAACTTTAAAAAATAGTAGTAACTAAAAAAACTAGCAGTAATTATAACTTTAAAAAGAAAAAAAAAACTACGAGTAAGTATAGCTAAAAAACTTAGAAGTAAGTATAATATATAATTATATCTTAAAAACAAACCGAAGTATATGTGTAACTCTAACTAAAAAAAAGTATATAATCAAAACCTGATAGAAACGAACATTTAAAACAGAGCCAAGATATGGCAGCAGAATAACATGCCAATGACTCAAGCAAAACCACAAATTAATAGCAGCAACACATCAATAATGATAAAATCGCATTCAAACCGAAACAAAACTCAACACACACCAATCGGTAAATCAAAACCAGCACAAAATATCAAAATATCACACAACATAATACAAGAGAAAACTCGTTTTCAAATGTTATCGCGATGTCGAACCGTTGTTGTCAGAAGTTAGAGGAGCAAGATTTTGCGTTCGCTGTTGCAGAGTGAGTTGGTACACTGTTGTGGAAAGGGGGACGAAACATGAGTGTTTTTTTTATTTTGTTTTATTTTGTCCTCTTTGTTTTTTCTAATGCATATATATATGACTAGAAAATAGACAAGAATGATAATAACATTTAACACAATATTTTTTTAATTTATTTTTATAATAAGACAAGAATAAAATGAATTAAAAATCATGCTTTTTGTGTTTTTTTTATAAGACAAGAATAAAATGAATTAAAAATTATATTTTTGTGTTTTTTATGATAAGACAAGAATTAAAAATCATATTTTTTGTGTTTTTTTTATGATAAAACAAGAATAAAAAGAATTAAAAATTATGTTTTTGTGTTTTTTATGATAAGATAAGAATAAAAAGAATAAAAAATTAATTTTTTGTGTTTTTTATAATAAGACAAGAATAAAAATAATTAAAAATATTTTTTTTTGTGTTTTTTATAATAAGACAAGAATAAAAAGAATTAAAAATTATGTTTTTGTATTTTTTTATAAAAAATAAAATATTAATAAACAAATTAAAAATAAAATTAATTAATAAAAATTTTAAATTTAAATTAAATCTAAATAAATTAAATGATTATTTAAATAAAAATGAAATAAAAAGTCAGACAGAAAAGTGCTCGAAAAAATAAAATGAACACACCAAAATAATCAGCGCGAAATAAACATATTGAAAAAATACAACGTTTGGTCAGATTTTAAAATAAATTTAGACCGGTTTGTCTGTAAATCCAACAAATTTATTTTGACTGACATTTTAGAAACTATGCAAGATGAAATGCATGCTATACTATGCAGATGATGCGAAACGAAGAAAAAATAGAATCTTATGGTCAAAAATTAGGGTATGACATATGTCATACTTTCTTTTCAGTTTATTACCTTTGGCTTAGGCTACCATAACTAATAGTAGGTAATACACATCCTTTTCCTATTGAGGCTGCTCCGTGGTTGTCAATTTCATCCCCAGTAGTAGTCTGATGACTTTTCCCTGTGAAATTGTCAATCTTTCCTTGTGGAGTAACATCTTTTTCCGATACACCTTTTATCCCCTGTGACATCCTTGCCTCACATGATTTTTGTCTTGCATATCATATCAGTTCATAAGCATCTTTGTGAAATCTTAGGGCCAAAAATTGTGCATGTTTGTATTTAAGTCTCTCCTATCTCGCCGAGACGAAGATTTCAATCTCCATATCTCCGGATAGAAGAACCTTAAATAAGGGCATCTGTCACACCCTAACTTTTAACCATAATATCCCATCTCATTTTGCATCATTTTTGCATAGCATCTATCATTTCATGTGTGTGTTTTATGTTTTCACTAACCCCTTAGAGCACGTGCTATGGTTGTGTTTGATCACAGGTTAGGATTTTGCTCTCATGAAGCTCAAGGTTTGACCAGTCAAAAGATTGTGGGATTCTCAACATCACATGCCCTAATCCATCCAATTTTTTTCAAGGGTCTCCCCCATTCATAATCAAGTGCAAGATTGCATTGAATCAAGATCAACAAGGCTCAATTCATCTCGTGCACCCAAATTAGTGTTTTGACCAAATTCATCCCTGGGTTAACTTTTGAAGCAAGTCATGATCTAATACCTCAAGATATGTTTCAAGCACCTAAAAATCACCATATTGGTTCATTCTCATGATTGGATTAATCCAAGAAGTTTGATTTATAAGCAATGCAAGAATTCAAGTTCATCTGATGAAAACTCAATTGTCCCTCAAAGTCAAGGTTTGACTTTTGAGATTTTTTGGTCAAACATGGATTCCTCAATTCAAGGATCATTATGAAATGTGATTTGGACCATAATTAATCAATAAAAACCAAGAAGTATGAGGTTACTTGTAAAAGGGCAACCATGAAGAAATGGAATTTTTTCTAAATTATGGAAAAACCCCTAATTTGGTGTTAACTTGTCAAGGCCATAACTTCCAATCCAAACATCCATTTTCTTTGCTCCAAAGATCAATTTGAAGAGCTTATCACATACTACAACTTTGTCCTTGAGAATGATTTCCCAAAAAATGCATAGATTGTGAGTTATAAGGCCATGAAGTTGATGTCCAAAGAGAAAACACTTAGAGAAATTTTTCAACCAAATCTGCCTTTAAAAAGTGAGTGACTTTATGGTCATTTTTCATCACGATCCACTTTGAATAGTTTCCTCCAAACCCTACAGTTCCTCCCTATTTTAGAGTTAGGGTTTGTAGCACATGCCTTTCTCCTATCATATATCGTGAGCAACCATTGTCCAGGTACCAGGACTACTACTTTGCTTCTCCCTTGAAACATATCAGATTTAAAGACAATTTCAAATTTACGTACCCATAATCTGATAGGTCCTTTTTGGTTACTTCTGAAAGGCATTTTCTTATTTTGTACCTTAGCTTTTATGTAGTAGGGCTTGAAATCACTCAAGAATCTTGGTTCAAAAGTTTTGTGTCTTGCGTTAATCTTAGCATTTGGTTGTGAACCTTTCAAAACCCTAGACTCTGATGTCTTAGTTATGTTTTGTTCAGAACTTTTAACTTTGGAGTCTTTGGTTATGGTTTATTTAGAATATTTGACTTTGAAGTCCCTGGTTCTGGTTTCTTTAGAACCTTTGACTCTACAGTCTTTGGTTATGACTGGTTTCGAACCTTTGCTTTACCAGCAGCTGGGACAAAGTAGGATTATAACCCTTTATGAGCAGAGATAGAACAAGAAGGTTTTATTGGTTTAATTAAAGTTCCTAACCTTAGATTAAAAGTTTTTTTGTGAAAAATCAATGCCTTCTCGTTTTCTCGTACTAACACCAAAAATCATAGATGCAAATTTTGTCCTATAAAAGCCATTTATGACAAATTACTAAAGAGAAACTTCATCCTCATTTGGATATTTATCACACATCTTTTTCACTTAATCAATATGACTTTTTTCTAAATCTTCATTTCTAATTTGAAAATATTTTAATTCATTTGTCACTAGCTCATATTGATTTTCTTAAAATTTTGGTGTGTCTAGATTTATCTTGACAATGACATATAAGGTATTGAATAAGAGTAACTAAATTAGAATAAGTGTTAGATGCCAAACTTCGCTTATTTGATCTATCAAATGTTGGCATCTTTCATTCTTTTTGTAGATGAATTGAATTGAATCACTCTTGTTTTTGATGATATGTTTAATTGTGTGAAAATGTCTTGGTTGCTTTGATGTGTGTGCTATTATGCAGGAATTAGGCACAAAATAAGAATAAGACACAAGACATGTGACAAGGAAACCAAGTCAGCAACAAAACATCAAGAAGTTTGCACACCGAACTTCCTAGCAAAGTAGCCCAGAAAAAACATCATCAAGTTCGCACAACGAACTTAGCGAAGCCATTGGGAACCTGACACTGTTCATATAGAGAGAAAAGGAACGTATATTCGCTATGCGAAGGAAGTAACAAAGGGTTCGCTGGAGAGAAGAAGAAGCGAAGACCTAGCGAACACCCCCAGACCTGGGGCAGTAAGTATTTGGACAAGAGTTCGCTGTGCGAAGTTTGTAGCGAAGCCTTCGCAGTGCGAAGGATTGCTCACACAACGAACATTTGGAAATATCTCAGGGGCGTTTCCACTGTACACTGGCACTTCAACTTCCCCTTTTGGTTGTTCCCTAGGCGAACAAGTTATTCGCACTGTGAATTTAACAGCTCAGCAACATGTCTATAAGTAGTTTGTACCACTTTTTGCCAAAATATCTTTTCTTTTGTACTTTTCATAGTTTTATATTTTTCAGCACAAAAACCCTAGTTTCTCCATTTTCATCATCTCTTAGCCATCTTTTTCAAAACGAAGGTGTATTCCCATCCAATCTCGATTATTCGACTCGGATGTTATCAACCTTCTTTCGAAACTTGTTGCTTAAGCTATTATAGAAATGGGTGGCTAAAACCCCTCTTGTGTCAAGGTTAGAGGTAGCTAGTTCTAATTTTATGTATTCTTCTTAATCTTTTGTATGTGAACAAGGCTTTGATCAATATAGATGAAGTTATTTGCTATCTTTTGTTATATCTATGGTTTGGATTGCTTTAGACATGAACTTTTTAAGTCTTGACCTAATTTCTTCATCTATCAACTATACAAACTCTAGACATAGATTCGGAAGTTGATACTCACATTGTATTGATCTTAATGATTATTGTTTCGAGTGTTATTTAGAGAGATCATTTAACAATCGAAACAATAACATTCACAAAATTTCTTTAGAGATGAACGTTTTTTGCGAGGATACGCGATTATATTGGTTAAAACTAAGTTCACATATTTGATTGGTTGGATACGTTTAAGACAGATTAATAAACCCTAATCTTGCCATGCTTTTTATCAAACTAAAACTAAATTTTACCTTGCTTTATTTCTTACAAAATCATGTTACAAAATAGAAATCAATTTAAAAATCCCTTCTTAAATCACTAAACCATTGAACGACAAGCATCAAATGTTCTCATCAATCCCTGTGGATACGATAAAACACTCCCGACATATATCTCTAACAATAAGATAGTTTAGAAAATACATAATCTTCTTCTTCAGAATCTAAGCCAGAGTCTAAGTCAAATTATGTGTTTGCAGATGTTAGAGCCATCAGAGCTAAATTGGCTTCTTCCTCATCTTTATCAGATTCTTCTTATTTGTCAAGTTCATCCCATGTTGCCATGAGACTTTTCTTAACTTTATTTCTGAATTTGTCCATCTGATGATAACTTCATTTATTTAACTTATCCTTATGCAACTCTAGATAGTTAACAATAAAGTGGTCAAGCTTCTTACAATTGAAGCATCCCTTCTAGTCATGTTTCTTATCAATGAGCTTGATCCTTTGAAGCCACCACTTCTGCCTGAGGACCTTATATTATTCTTAGCCAGATACTGAAACCTCTTGATTACAACTGCCATTTCTTCATCATCTAAACCTTCTTCAAACTTCTCATGCATGAGCCGCTTCTTCAGGTTCCCACACTTGAGGAGACTTAGCAGATTGATCAACAGATTTCAAGGCAAGAGACTTGGATTTCTTTACAGATTCATCTCCCATGCACTCCATCTCATGACTCTGGAGATTTATTATCAAACTTTCAAGACTTACTCTATTCAAGTCCTTGGCTTCTTGGATATCTTTCACATTTGGTCTATATTTGACAAGAAAACTCCTAAGAATCTTCTTGACATGATCATAAGTTGTATAGCTTTTGTTCAGAACTTGTAGTATAGATACAAGAACTTGAAACCTTGAGAACATGGTTTTAATGTCTCCATTTTCCTTCATTTTGAACAATTTATATTGTTGGACCAAAAGGTTAACATGTGCCTCTTTCAGCTGCTGATTGCCTTCATAGGTAGCACACAATGATTTAGTTTTTTTTTACAGTAGACTTGTTAATTATCTTGAGTTACTCAGAGTGAGGTAAAGCATATACCAAAATGTCATCCGCTCTGTGATATTCTCTATAGATCTTATTTTGAGGAGGTGTGATACTTTTTCTATCAATAACCATTCCTACTCCATCAATTGTGATATCAATGCGATCTTCAAGAATGTCCCACAACTCATCATCAACGCTTATGATGTGAGTGTACATCTTACTTTTCCACCATTCAAAACTTGTGGAATCTCCATTGGAGGTTGGAGGTTTAACAATATAGTTGTTTTCTCATAAACACTATAATCATAGTTCATAACATTGTTAACACCAAAACCACCAGTGTTCTCAGACATATCAGACATGTTTTTCCCGCAAGATCTTTTTTGTACCTCCGTTAAGTATTTAGAGCACCAACCTTACTTTGATGTCAACTGAAGGTTAGAAAAACACAAGAAGGAGGATTGAGTTGTGTTAGCTTTTTCTTTCTTTTCTGAAAATCTCTTATCAGATTCTTAACTTAAAGTATAGAATCTAATACAAAGTTAAGTGTTTGTAGCAGATAAAACATGTTCAGAGTTAGAGAGTGAAAGAAAGAGAGACACAAGTAAATTTATCTTGTGTCCTCTCACAAAACAAGAGTAGTCGAATCTCCTTGCACTTCCAAGGGATTTCACTATAATCATAACTGATTGCAAATGCTTAAGCACATAAGCAAGAGACTTACAATGCTCAAACACACAAGTAACAGACTTATAATACTCAAACACACAAGCAAGAGACTTAAGATGCTTAAGCACACAAGCGAGAGACTTCTAACGATATAACTTACAAATAAAAGATTGTTTGAATAATACACTTGATATACAATCATAGGTATAAATAAAATACAACTATAAAAGACTCTTGAGACTTGAGAATTTCAAAGATGTATAAATGATAAGAAATTTTAAGTTAGACTTGTGTTTTTTATTTGACAGAGTAACAACTCTTTTTATTGTCAGAGATTAGTTATCTTTCGTCAAGTCTTCAGCTCCTTGTATAGATAGACGAAAAATAGTTGTTCAAGCAAAGAGTTTGCACAAGTGAGTTTGTGAAAAACATGATCATAAACATTGGAATGTTACTTGATATGATTAATGTCGTTGAAAAAACATTTGAATTTCCTTTGCTTCAAAAGGAATTATCTGTTGCATCCTAGCTGTCTGTGTAGACTTTTGCTTGGATCTGCACGTGATTAGAAGAAGATAAAAATGCTCTTTGAATTTAATAATGACCTATCAAAGGCTTTTTGATCCTTGCGTTGACTGACTTTAGAGTCGAGGAATTATTTAATATAACATTAATTTAATTTTGATTGAGTTTTTCTACTAAACTTAAAAGTGGCAATTTAATGAAATAAAGTTGACTTCCTCTGAGTCGTCTGATTCTCAAGCTGATCTTTTAAATTTTAAATCTTTGTTCATTTTCAATATCAATATTAAATTTATATTAAAAAATTAGTTTATAGTCCTCCACACTTAATAAACATATATTAGTATATCTCAATTATTTTTTAAATACTCCATCCTCTTCAAAATTTAAAAGTATAGTATAAACCAAATGTATTCAAAAAGTATCGTCATCGTGTGTATTAGTCCATATCATTTGCACTTCTTTAAAAAATCTAAAAGTGATTGATAAGTTTAAAATATCAATACAATATTTTGTTATTCTTTACTAATATATTTATTTATAAAATTTTATAAGTTTAAAATATCAATACAATATTTTGTTATTCTTTACTAATATATTTATTTATAAAATTTTATTTCACTTAACTAATCTCCTAAATAATTTATTAATGATATTTTAATAAATAAAACTTAAAAGTGGCAATTTAATGAAATAAAGTTAGCAAATTATAATTTAAAAATATATGCAGGCTGTGGGGTTCGAACCCACGCGCATTGAAATGCAGAAGATCTTAAGTCTTCCCCCTTAACCTCTCGGGCAAACCTGCTTGTGTTATTAAAGCCCAATTTAAACGTTGTAATACTAATAAACGTTGTAATACTAATAAATTTGCTCTATCTATCCAACCAAATCAAGAGAAAGAGTATTCAAATTTCCCATTAAAATACGTATACGCACAAACATAAATCACACCTAAACCAAAGAGTTATAGAATTACTAAAAATCTAAGTACTTAGAAAAAAAAAACCAACTAAGATGAGTACTACTAATTTACAAAGCAGCAAATGCATCATCCACCCATCTCTTTTGCTGAACACTTCCCTCACCGCCATCGCCACTATCCTTTGAAAAACCTCTAAATATGCCTCCAACAGCAGCTCGCACCTTGTTCATCCTTTTCCGGTGACGAATTCGTCGGAGAATCACTTCTTTGTTAAGATTCTTACAGTTCTCAATCGGTTTCATCGACAACTGACTCGTCACACTCATCACTGACTCTTCATCTTCCTCGGCACCAACTTCGAGTCGTTTTTCATTTGAAACGTCGCCTCGTCGTTTCGTTGCCTTGTTGTTTTTGTTGGAAGAAGTAGAAGACATGTTTTGTTGTATGTTTGTTTGTGAATGAAAAGTAATGCGGAAAATGTTTGGGATTTTAGAGTTAAAAGAGTGAGCAAGAGCATCTGCATAAGTCGTAAATAAGGAACTGCTTTTATAAGTGGGGGCGGAATATTTCGATTCTGAATTATCCATTTTTTTATATGTACAGTTACCAATTTTTATTTTATTATTTGCAGTTTGAGAAAAGTCGGTGAGGCGCAATGTACGATGTGTCTTAAACACCGACAGTAGTAAATAATTTTTTTTAGGGGAATATGAAAGTATGACATGTTATTGGGTAATGTCTAAATGTTCATCGTGGAAGCAGGCTATAAAGTTTTCATCAAGACGAGGGTGTCCAAGTTTTGTTGTTGAATGAGCATCATCAAGATCAGGAATCTCAATATCATGTTTTTTTACAAAAAGACTTAGTAAATAATTTATCTCAACCATCTTCTCTCAATTCTTGAATAAGAGTTTTTGTTGTACAAACCAGATGCATAACATTAACTATATCATGTGATTGTTGTTGTAAGGTTTGGCAAAGCATATTTGTGACATTCATAATTTATTTCATCAGATGCAATATAATATAAAATTAAATGATTTCAAATAATTGTAAGCAAATACTTTTTTCTTAAAAGTTAAAGATGTATTGTCATTAACACGACCAAAAAAGATTTATTGTATAAAACCATCTTTACCAACAAATCTCAAAACAAGAGACATTTGCTCTTTTTTAGATTCATCGCGGGCTTCGTCTACAACTATACAAAATTTGGAATCTTCAATTTCTTCATGAATATGTTTTTTCACTCTACTTGAAAGAATGTGCAAGATCTCTTTTGAAATTTTATGTGAAGTGTACTTGCTATTAGATGGAGCATTTTCTAACACAACTTTTGCAACTTCATCATCGAAACTTGCCAAGAATTTTATCAATTGAATAAAATTACCTTGGTGTGGAAAATGAAGGAGATATGTTATGAACACCAAAAAGAAGCAAAATTGATCAAATTAGTTTGTTTCTCAACTCTGAAGACTTTGGAAAGGGGAAGAATATGCATATTGCATATATGCTTCTGTTCATAATCCTTATTGGCTATCTGATTCCCAAGGAAGGTAGTACTTATCAGATATCATAGGATCACAAACAATTCATTTGGTTTATGGTGAATAAAGAGAAGATCAATCTGTCTGCATACATCTTCAATCATCTTTGTGAAGCTATAAAGGAAAGCCACAAGAATGATAAGAAGAATGTACCTTATCCTAGGCTTTTGTTTGAACTATTCCATCAGAGCAGATTGACTGAGACTCTGAAGCAAGCTGGTACTCCTCATGATTTGGAAGAATCTCTGGAAGTATCATATATGCTGTTGTTATGGGCAATATGAAAATCATCTAAAAGAAGGATGTTATGAAGTCAGAAGTTAGACTAAGAATTAGAAGTGCCAAGTCTGCATATGTTTAGGATTTTCCTATCATTCATAAGTTGGAAAACCCATAGGTGATTCAGGAGCATATTAATATGGCCAGAGAAGAAGCTGATGTTATTCTGACAATAGATGATATTCCACCAGAAGGCTTGTACAAGCCTTCTATAAAGAAAAAAGTGGCTTTTTCTGAAGCTCAAAAGGAGACTCAGAAGCCATCCAATAAGAAGTTTGTATCACTTGTTTAAAAGAAGGTGAAGGAGGTAGTCTCTTCCATTGTCTTGATGCCTTCCAAGACAAGGAGTGGACCCTTTAGAAAAAATCCTCTGAAGATAACTTATTCATCTATCTCATCTGCTCTTGTGAAGAAAATTAGGAAAATAATTCTACCAATTGAAGAAAAAGAAGAAGATAATCAACCTCTGGTCAGGAAGACCAAGGAGGTGATGAAACATGCTTAGGACCTGCTTAAAGAATCTATTCAAGAAAGAGCTAAGGCTATGGAAGAACTATCGGTTGCTTAGGTTCAAGAGGAACAAGATTTACAAGTAGAAGCTAATGTATAAGAAATTTTGAAGAATGCATAGGGAATTGAAAGTGCTATAGAAACTCAAGCTCCGGAAGATGTTACAGGACCAGAGACAGTTGCAGAAGCTTCAGATGCTACAAATCTTGTAAATTCAGGTATATTTCCAAATTCTATCTCTGATTCAACTTTAAATTCTTCGTATATTTAATATGAAACCATTATACTAACCTACACCAATCGCCTACGAATTCCTTTGAACACACACCCTCACTCAAACCTGACATGGTTCTACCCTTAGAACTCATCAGGCCTTCCCTTAAACCAACTTATAACTCTGATTCTGATGAATCAGATTCCTAAACCATAAGTATGATTCTAAACTCATTCAAAATATCACCTATCATAGATGAACTATCCAAACACCTGGTTGGTGAGTTCACTTCACTAACTAGTGTGTATGCCAGAATCTGAACAACCCACTCCCATGAACACCATGATTGATACTGATCAGATCATGGAATTGAGCTCTCCAACCTTTCCCTTTACAGTGATGGGTTATGCCATTAAGCTCATTATGCCACTCTAGTGGGGAATGTGTTATCTGTAGCCAGCCCATCACATACTTTCAAATCTACTTCAAAGTATGACAATCGAAAAATAGGTGGTGGATAGTTTCCTGCTTTAAACAGAAGCAGCAATAATCATTACCAATCAAGCTAAATATATTCATTCTCTCATTTTTTGCAAGCCTATATTTGACATGTAATCCAAAGAATAAGTTGAGCTATTGGTTTTGCCACATTATCATAAAATATTTTCCTTCACTGGACAACCTGTTGAACTCCTTTAAGGCCATGATAAACTTCTTTTATTTTGAATTTAGCGCTTGACTGTAGGGTCTACCATTTTGTAGTTGATTTACCACCTCCCTCGGGTTCACAATGTTTTTCCTGATCCAAAAATATTCGCTTGTCACAAGTACTGTCATGATAGCATCATTCTTGTGTTAGGTTTATATTTATTTATTTATAATTTATGTTGAGTCAGTCCTATTTTTAAGTCTTTGTTTTACTGTCAGTTAGTGCATTTGCTAAGTCAAGGTTGTTAGCATGTTAGTAGCAGTGAGGACCAAGTATTTAGGAGGCAGTTATTTTGTAACTGGTGTAGTATATATTGCTACATCTGAATTAATAATAAACACAGTTTTTGAGCTTGTCATTTCGTTTGTTAATTTTGACAAATGCTATCAGAGCGGTTATACAAAAACTGACAGCAATTTAGTGATTAGGAAGAGAAACACAAAGAGAGTAATCAAGGGAGGATCTCTGGGTAGGGTAAACACAGAGAGAACCGAGAGAGGATTACAGAAAGTGAGTGTGTTCCAAAAGAACTGAGAATGGGTGACGCAAATTTCGCGAAGGCTTGCATTCCGATCTTTGATGGAGACTATGATCACTGGAGTCTCTTGATGGAGAACTTGCTGCGTTCCAAGGAGTATTGGAAGGTAGTGAATGAGGGCTTCACAGAACCAGCCGCAGATACAACATCAACCGCAGAACAAAGTAAAGCTTTGGAGGAAATGAGGTTAAAAGATTTTAAGGCTAAGAATTATCTATTTAGTAGCATAGATAAAATTGTCCTTAAGACAATTACAAAGAAGGGAACAGCCAAGGAACTTTGGGAATCCATGAAAACCAAATTCCGAGGCAGCGCCAGGGTTAAGA
This sequence comes from Lathyrus sativus, assembly GCA_963859935.3. NCBI lineage: Eukaryota > Viridiplantae > Streptophyta > Magnoliopsida > Fabales > Fabaceae > Lathyrus > Lathyrus sativus. The sequence goes on from OZ012739.1 coordinate 659,590,995, forward strand.
GAGCTCAACTTCAAGCTTTAAGGAGAGAGTTTGAGGTGTTGGAGATGAAGGAAGGAGAAACGATTAACGATTACTTTGGCAGAGTCATGATTGTTTCTAATTCCATGAGAAATTGCGGAGAATTGGTTGAAGAGGTGAAGATTGTTGAGAAAATACTTAGGACTCTAACGGACAAGTTTAATTATGTGGTGTGTTCGATAGAAGAGTCTAAGGATTTGGATGAATTGACCGTTGATGAGCTGCAAAGTTCTTTGTTGGTGCACGAACAGAAGCTGGTTAGGAAAACGATCACAGATGATCAAGCTCTAAGGGTTGGAGTTGAGTATAGTAGAGGAAGAAGCAGAGGTCGTGGTAATTATCAGGGAAGAGGTAGAGGACGCAATAGTTCAAGAAGCAAGGAAACGATTGAATGCTTTCATTGCCACAAATTAGGCCATTACAGGAACGAGTGTCCTGAGTGGTCCCATCAGGCGCATTACACATGTGAGTTCAGTGAAGAAATATTGTTGATGGCTATGGAGAACGGTGAGCAACATGAGGCTCTGTGGTTCTTAGACTCGGGTTGTAGCAACCATATGACGGGCAACAGACGTTGGTTTACACACCTTGATGCATCTTTTGCCTGCAATGTCAAGTTAGGCAATGGCATGAAGTTGGAGGTTCTTGGCAAAGGGAGCATAAAGGTGAAAATTGATGGTACTGTTGCTGTTATCCAAGATGTTTACTATGTTCCGGGACTGCAGAATAATCTATTCAGCATAGGGCAGATGCAGGAGAAGGCTCTAATATTTCTAATCAAGCAGGGAACTTGCAAGGTGTTCCATGAGAACAAAGGCTTGTTGTTTGAGACATCGATGAAGGCAAACAGAATGTTTGTGCTTCAAGCCATATCGTTAGGCAGTAAAGAAGCTGAACAAGGGCAATGCTTGATGGTGTCAAAATCTGAAAAGGAGAATCTCGAGCTCTGGCACAGGCGTTTTGGACATTTGAATTACCAAGGCCTAAGAAAGCTTCAGCAGAAATCAATGGTTCAAGGCTTGCCGCAGTTGAAACAAAGTAGCACCCCTGATGTATGCTCAATCTGTCTTATGGGGAAGCAACATAGAAAATCGTTTGCACAAAAGAGCTTGTGGCAGGCTACATGGAGGTTACAGCTGATTCACGCAGACTTGTGCGGTCCTATCACACCCGACTCTAACGGCGGTAAGAAGTACCTTTTTACCTTGATAGATGACTACAGCAGGAAACTATGGACTCATTTCCTTGTAGCAAAATCTGAGGCCTTCGAGGTGTTTCAGAAATTCAAGGTGTTTATCGAGAAGGAGTCCGGAACAGAGATAGCTTGCTTAAGAACTGATAGGGGAGGTGATCACACTAAAATTCACCGTATTTCTGACTCCGATTTCGCATGCATTCTTAGCTTTTATTGTTGTTTTGCTTTGTTATTGCTTTGTTTTCTCATGTTTTCAGGTTTTTATAATAGTCGGAGCTTGAATCGGGAAAAGGAGCGAAAAAGGAGTGAAAACGGACGAAAACCTAGAAATTCAGCATTTTGCACTTACGGCACCCACTGTGGCGGGCGCCATGGGGTTAGCCATGACGTGGCCACGTCTCAAGACCACTCCTCAACCTCCAAGACCCACGATCCCCACTACATCATCCCCTGTAGGGACCGTGGCGGGCGCCATAGGCCTGTGGCGGGCGCCACAAGGCAAAAATCCACAACCTCCACTTTTTAGTGGAGGGGCGTCCCGGTCATTTCGCGCTTTCAGTTTCTCCTATAAATAGGACCTTAGATTTTCGTTTTTCTTCATCCAGAATTAGAATTCTCTAGGCATATATCAGTTATAAAGCAGTTGCCATTCCACATCGGGGTGCCTCTGCAATCGAGTGATCGAGTCTGTAATCTGTCTGTGGTTCGAGTTTTGGAGCACTCTGGAGGAAGTTAATCCTGCCGCCATTTTAATTCCAGTTCGTATTTTATTTTTCCGCATTGCTTTACTTTTATTTATTTTCTCGCACTTTACTTTGTTTATTTCCCGCACTCGCACATTTACTTTGTTTATTTCCCGCACTCGCACATTTACGTTGTTTATTTCCCGCACTCGCACATTTACTTTGTTTACTTCCCGCACTCGCACATTTACTTTGTTTACTTCCCGCACTCGCACATTTACTTTGTTTACTTCCCGCACTCGCTTTAAATTACTCATATGAAAAACTATAAAAAGAATATTTACTTTATCATGTCTAACTAATCCCATAAAGGTTAGAATGTAAGGATCGTAATTAAACCAGTAATCAGTATAATTGTTCGTGGAAACACCTAAGGGCTATTTTATCTTTCAATTCAAGTAATTGTTTTTAACTATTTCAAAAACAGCCAAAAGCGCTTTGTATAGTTCATTAGGAGTTTTTAGATTAAAAAGAAAAGAGATTTTAAAACGATTTTCGGACGCGTTATGAGATTTAGAGTCTGGTTCATAAGAACCTCTTTTTGCTAAGAAGTCCAGGTTAAAATACTTTTCAACTTTGTTAAGAAACTATATTTCTTAAAAATAGGTTTACTACTCTAACGCAGTACGCACCTTTTTATCCGTGACAATAGGAGGGGTTGATTAGAGAGTACAACTCGGTTCTGAATACGCGAAAGCGACAGTTCCTGTTAAATTAGTTCTTTTCAAAGGAGAAAACATTGCCCATAAGTAGTTCCATTAACAAGTACTGGATTATCATTGATTACGTGAATTACATTCGAGCCTGTCTTTTATTTATTATTTAAAATTATAATTTTATTTACCATTGCACCCTTACTAAAACCCTTAAAAATAGTTGCCTTAGATAAACACCATAACAACAGGTACGATAGATTGACACTTGGTCTCTGTGGATTCGATAATCTTTTATATTACTTTGACGTGATTCGTACACTTGCGAAAAACACGCATCAAGTTTTTGGCGCCGTTGCCGGGGACCAATATCGTCAAATTTCATTACCCTGTAGTTATACCGTTTAGACTAAGGTTGTTACCCACCGGTCAATGCGAAAGACTCGCAGTGCCGGAAGTTTAGTAGACCCTCTAGCTGAACCTGAACGTTACGCTCGCGCACGTTTATTTTTCCATAGGAATAGGAGAGCTATGGCCGAAGATCTAAATCGAAGACCTCTTAAGGACTTCGCCCAACCATCAAACGAGGAACCTAGTTCCAGTATAGTAAACCCCGCTATCCCAGCCAATAATTTTGAACTTAAACCATCCCTGCTGCAATTAGTGCAACAGAGACAATTCGCAGGTCTCGCTACTGATAACCCGAACCAACATTTAAAAAACTTTCTTCAGTTAGCAGACACCTTTAAAACCAATGGAGCTTCTCCTGAGGCAATACGCTTAAGATTATTTCCCTTTTCCCTCAGAGATAAAGCTCTATCATGGTTAGATTCCCTTCCACCCAATTCAATAACAACTTGGGATGACCTTAGAAAAGTTTTCCTTGCTAGATATTTTCCCCCAAGTAAGACCGCTCTTCTTCGAAACCTAATAACTAGATTTACCCAACACCAAGGAGAGTCGTTGTTCGAAGCCTGGGAGAGATATAAAGAACTATTAAGAGCATGCCCACACCATGGCCTAGAGAATTGGCTAATCATCCAAACCTTCTATAATGGACTTCTTTATAACACTAAAATGACCATCGACGCTGCCGCTGGTGGCGCACTGATGAACAAACCTTACCCTGAAGCTAGTGCCCTTATCGAGGATATGGCCCAAAACCATCAATCATGGGGAGTAGAACGAGCGACAGTGGAAAAGAAGGAAGCCCAAGGAGGAATACATGAGCTAAGCTCTATAGACATGATGCAGGCTAAAATGGACGCGTTGGCCCTTAGAGTCGAACATATGTGTACAACTCCGAATACTGTTGCCGCAGTTTCGCTGAATTGTGAGATATGTGGAACGCAAGGACACCAATCTGCCGAATGCAATCTGTTGAATGAAACCAACACTGAGCAAGTGAACTATACCCAAGGGAACCCATTTTCAAACACATATAACTCTGGATGGAGGAATCACCCAAACTTCTCCTACAAAAATAATAACCCTATCCAAAATACCGCACCTCCGAGACAACAAGGTTACCAAGCCCCTAGAACAAATCAACCTATGCAACCTGTACCACCTAGCCCGAGCTTTGAGGAAGTTGTAAAAGATTTTATCGTTGCTCAAAAACAACAAAACAAAGAGTTCATGAACCATAACGTCCATGTTAACGAACTAATTACCAAGTTAGGAACCAAGGTTGATCAAATTATTACTCATAATAAGATGCTTGAAACCCAAATCTCTCAGGTAGCGTTAAACCAAGCCCCACAGACTACACCTGGAGGACAGTTCCCTGGACAACCTCAACAAAACCCGAAAGGGCAAGCTAATGCCATTACTCTACGAAGTGGAACCGCTTATAAGGAACCTTTAAACCCTAGATTAAGTGAGCCCAAAACTTCTGAGAGGAATGAGGAAAAGGAACCAGAGAAGCCTGAAACCCCGGAAAGTCAAGAAAAAGGAGAAGAACCTAAAAATAAAACCTATGTACCGCCACCGCCATACAAACCACCAATACCTTACCCTCAAAGATTAAAGAAAACCCAAATCGATAATCAATATCAAAAATTCGTTAAGGTTATAGAAAAACTTCACGTAGAAATCCCCTTTACAGAAGCCATCACCCAAATACCTTCTTATGCTAAGTTTCTCAAAGACATACTTACAAATAAACGTAGACTCGAAGATCCGAAACCCGTGGAATGTAATTCTATTTCCGAAAATAGGTTAGCAAAGAAAGATAAAGATCCCGGAAATTTTTCCATTCCTTGTGTTTTGGGGAATCATGTCATCGAAAAATCTTTTCTAGACTTAGGAGCTAGTGTGAGCTTAATGCCTTTAGCAGTTTGTGAGAGATTAAACTTAGGAGAATTACAACCTACTAAGATGTCACTTCAATTAGCCGATAGATCCGTTAAATACCCTATAGGCATACTTGAAGACGTCCCTGTTAGGATAGGTCAGCTGTTTATACCTACTGATTTTGTTGTCATGGACATTAAAGAAGATGACGACATACCAATCCTCCTAGGTAGACCGTTCTTATCGACTGCTGGAGCCGTAATAGATGTTAAAAAGGGAAAACTAACTTTTGAGGTAGGTGGCCAGAAGATAGAATTTATATTGTCAAAATTTCTTATGGCACCGGTGATAGGAGATTCTTGTTATGCCTTAGATATCATCGAAGAATGTATTAGGGAATTAGAACAAGAAGAAGAAACTGAATCTATAAAATTGCCATCAACCCTTATTTTGGAAGATGACAATTATAAAACACCCTACATTGATGATAACCTTCACGAATGTTTATCTCTTACCCCAGATCCTATGCCTTGCCCTATAAAACCGACCGTAAAACTTAAGGAACTGCCTAAAAACCTGAGATATGAATTTCTTGATGAAGATATGAACCGTCCAGTTATAGTCAGTGCTACCTTAAACCAAGAAGAAACCGATCAATTATTAGAAGTTTTACGTAGGTACCCCTCAGCCTTAGGATATAAGATCTCTGATCTAAAAGGAATAAGCCCATCCGTATGCATGCATCGGATTTTGCTTGAAGAAGATTCAAAACCTTCCAGAGAACACCAACGTAGAATAAATCCTATAATGAGTACTGTAGTTAAGACTGAAGTTCTTAAGTTACTAGAGGCAGGTATAATATATCAGATCTCGGACAGTAAATGGGTGAGTCCTGTGCATGTAGTACCTAAAAAGGGAGGCATCACAGTCGTGCAAAACGAGAAGGGCGAACCTGTAGCAAAAAGAACTGATGGAGGTTGGCGTATGTGCATAGATTATAGAAAATTAAATAAAGCAACTAGGAAGGACCATTTCCCATTACCATTCATAGACCAAATGTTGGAGCGCCTAGCCAGACACTCTTACTTTTGTTATTTAGATGGATATTCAGGATTCTTCCAAATACCTATTCACCCCGAAGATCAAGAAAAAACTACCTTTACATGCCCAGTTGGAACCTTTGCCTATAGAAGAATGCCTTTTGGACTTTGTAATGCTCCTGCAACTTTCCAACGCTGCATGATGTCTATCTTTGCTGATTATTTGGATGGAATCATGGAAGTATTTATGGACGATTTCTCAGTTTGTGGGTCAGATTTCAAAAATTGTCTTGTCAACCTTGAGAAAATCCTGGAGAGATGTGTGGAGGTAAACCTTGTGCTAAATTGGGAAAAATGTCATTTCATGGTCACCGAAGGGATTGTTTTAGGACATATAGTTTCCGAAAAAGGTATAGAGGTAGATAAAGCAAAAATAGAAGTCATAGAGAATCTAAAACCGCCGAAGACTATCAGGGAGATAAGAAGTTTTCTTGGACATGCCGGATTTTACCGACGTTTTATCAAGGATTTCTCCAAAATAAAAAAGCCCTTAACTGGTCTTTTAATGAAAGATGCTGAGTTCATCTTCGATGAAAAATGTACTGAAGCATTTAATCTTCTGAAGCAAGCTCTGATTTCAGCACCTATAATGAAACCCCCTGATTGGTCGGAACCGTTTGAGATAATGTGTGACGCCAGTGATTATGCTGTTTGAGCCGTTCTAGGTCAGAGAAAAGATAAGAAGTTACATGTGATTTATTATGCCAGTAGAACCCTAGACGCTGCACAGCTCAACTACGCAACAACCGAAAAAGAGCTCCTAGCTGTAGTTTTTGCAATAGACAAATTTAGATCTTATCTAGTAGGAGCCAAGATTATAGTTTACACCGACCATGCTGCCATTCGTTACTTACTAAGCAAAAAGGATGCCAAGCCTAGGTTACTTCGATGGATTCTATTATTACAAGAGTTTGATTTGGATATCCGTGACAAGAAAGGCACTGATAATGTGGTAGCTGATCACCTATCTAGGCTAGAATACCTGAAACCTGATCCAGTACCCATAAATGACGATTTTGCCTACGATAGACTGATAGCCCAACTAGAAACCATTGAAGATGATAACCCAGACCCTCATGAGCAATTTCATAAATCCTTAGCTATAAGCAATGTACCTTGGTATGCAGATTTTGTTAATTACCTAGCCGCTGACATCATACCCCCTGATCTAAACTACCACCAGAAGAAGAAGTTCTATAGTGATGTGAGAAACTTCTATTGGGACGATCCATTTCTTTTCAAGAGAGGTAAAGATGGCATTTTCCGCCGTTGTGTTCCAGAAGAAGAGGTAAATAATATAATTGAGCATTGTCACTCTGCACCCTATGGTGGACATGCAAGCACATCTAAGACCTACGCCAAGATTCTTCAAGCTGGCCTATTCTGGCCTACTATGTGGCGTGATGTCCATGCTTTCATTGTCAAGTGTGACAGATGCCAACGCACAGGAAATATTTCAAGACGTAATGAAATGCCGTTAAGAAATATCCAAGAAGTAGAACTCTTCGACGTATGGGGTATGGACTTTATGGGACCGTTCCCACCATCTTTTGGAAATCAGTACATATTAGTAGCTGTTGACTACGTGTCTAAATGGATCGAAGCTATCGCCGCACCCACAAACGACACCAGAGTAGTCATCAAATTATTCAAGAATTATATATTTCCCAGGTTTGGAACACCCCGTTTAGTCATAAGTGATGGAGGATCACACTTCATATCGAGAATATTTGATAAACTTTTAAGCAAGTATGGAGTTAAGCATAGAGTAGCAACACCATACCACCCACAGACCAATGGACAAGTGGAAGTATCTAATAGGGAGATAAAACAAATCCTCGAGAAGACTGTCTCTATATCTAGAAAAGATTGGTCGCAGAAACTTCAAGAAGCATTATGGGCCTATAGAACCGCTTTCAAAACTCCTATAGGAACAACCCCTTATCAACTGGTCTATGGAAAATCATGTCACTTACCATTTGAGTTGGAGCATAAGGCCTATTGGGCCATCAAAACTTTGAATTTGGATTACTTGACAGCTGGTGAGAAACGTATCCTTGATATCCACAAATTAGAAGAGCTCAGACAATCTGCCTACGAAAATGCCATCATATACAAAGAAAGAACAAAAGCTTGGCATGACAAAAGAATCATAAGAAGAGACTTCAAAATAGGCGATCCTGTTCTCCTGTTCGATTCTAGGTTACGACTATTTCCAGGTAAACTCCGTTCGAGATGGACTGGCCCTTTTGAAGTATCTAAGATCCTGAGATCCGGTGCTATTGAAATCAAGAACCAAACATGTAAACCGTTCATAGTCAATGGACAGAGGTTGAAGCCCTACGAAGGAGGTGACATTCCAACAACATACACCTGTCATACTCTGAGTGATCCACCATATCCTTCCAATGATGTTTAAATATCGGTCGTCGAGCTAATGACGTTAAACAAGCGCTGCATGGGAGGCAACCCATGGTTTTTCTTATTTTTTGTACTTTTTATTTTTACTTTATTTTAATTTGTTTATTTTATTATGTCAGGACTCACGATTGAATGTTTTATGTGCTTTCAGGACTTGTTTGCTAACCTTGTACAGAATGCAGAACCCTGATGACATGCACGTGGCCTTTAGAGATGATGCACAGAGAGAGCGCTACTATGTTCACATGAGACGCCCTATGGCTCCTACCAGGTACCCTGACCATGTCTGCATGGATGCCTTGGGGATAGAGCCAAGCGTCAGATTTTTATGCCATCAACTCCAGTGGGACCAGTTTGACGACAGGAACGACACTTATAGGAACTTGACTCTTGAGTTCCTCAGCTCGTTTCATCATGACCCTTGGGCTGGACCCGATGGACTCGCTGTTTTCAGGTTGTTCGGGATTGACTACTCATTCTCTCACAAAGGGTTTGGTGATTTACTAGGTTTCCAGACTACTCCTGATGCTATTCCAGAGACTCCGATGGGGTATTTTATGAGCAGAGAAGTGGAAAAGTTTTGGACTAAAATATCAGGCGGAGGGAGCCAAGATCCTTCTACCCAGTTTTCTCAGGTAATCCACAACCCTGCATTGAGGTACTTCCAGATGATTCTAGCACATTCTTTCCTAGGTTTTCCAGATACAGAGACACTGCTAAGGGAAGAGGAGATTTTCCTACTGTTTTGTGCGACTCAGTCTCGCCCTGTTGCTTGTGGCAACTTTCTACTGAAGGGCCTTGCTAGTGTTGCCAGATCATCAGTAGGAATCATCCATGTCGGTGGGATTGTTACACAGATTGCTACTGCATTGGGTTTGTCTCGCAAGCTATTGCACCTCAGGACCTTCTGCTGCTACACCACCCTGGATATTGATTTTTGTCTTGATAGAGGACTGATGAGGAGGGCTTCTTTTGAGCCCAACATGTTTAGATTGCTGATCGACGGTGAAGCGATACACTACTTTACATTACCAGATCCGCTGATGACCAGTGTCCATGATCCTGCCAATTGGAGTTATGCTCTAGAGGGTTATGGAGAGACTGTCGAAGAGCCGAAATCGCCTCCCGCCGCTGAGTACACTCCTACACCTCTTACTCCCCGAATCACTGTTATGTCTAACAATATGTCTCTGCAGCCACCTGACCTACAAACACAGATTTATGAGCTTCGCAAGGAGACTGCCCTGCTCAAGCAGGAAGTGGCAGACTTAGAGTTACAGATGCAGGTTTCTGATCTCACTCATGCCTCAGAGACCGATGCTCTACATCAGGCGATCGACGAGCTTCGGAGGGAGATAGCTGAGATTCGTGGATCAAGCCAGGATAAGAAACCTACCACATGACTCATTCCACCCTGACAGCACTACCCTAGTATTTAACTTACTTTTATTTATCGCATTTCCAGACATATTTTACTTTATTGCAGCTTTTACATTTTCATGCACTTTGAATTCCTTATATATATACATATTATGCACTAATTTTTATTTTTATTTTTCTTTTTTTGATTTTTAATCATTTTATTTTTATCGTGTAAAGAAAAAAATATATAAGACAAAAATATGCAAGCCAATGCCTTGAAAAGAAGAAGAAAATGCTATTCAGACCCCCCCCGGAAGACCAAGGTGCAAGGAAGGCCCAAAAGGAGGATCCAAAACCACAAGGCCCAGGAATTGGCCTTGTGGCGGGCGCCATAGGCCCTGTGGCGGGCGCCACACCGTATCATCACCAAATACGGGATTCAATCCCCATTTCCACCATTTTCATCCCTTTCTTCACCAAAAACCCATTTTTCCAACCTTCCAAATCCTCCTTGAACCCCATTAAAGCTCCCCCATTTCCAAAATACCCTCCATCCATAAAACATATCCAACATCCATTTCCATTTTCATCCATCAAAAACCAAAAAAATCAAAACTTTATCATTCCCCTCATAAACCACTTTTCTACTATTTTCTCTACCTAAGGAGCTTTTCAACAATGGAGTTCAACGGATTTATTCTTCGTGATGGAAGACCGGGCGAAAGGCAACGGAAAATTATTCAGAGGCTTCAAAGTCGAGAAATCCTCTCGACTAGGTACGTCGACGATAACTGTCTGTATGCTTTGGGTATTTATCATAGTGTTTTTAATTTATTAGAATTTCTAGGCTTGCATAATATTTTCATTAATCAGGAACCTACCTATGAGAGGCTGACAACTGAGTTTTTGAGTTCTTTGATATACACTGTCAGTCCTGACACTGCTAGCACTGTCGGTACTGTTATTTTTAGACTGTTTGGAATTGAATATGAATTCAGTACCAATGAGCTAGCAGATTTGTTAGGAATCCCTCATAGGGAAGGTTCGATTTGTGAGGCACCTTTGGATGCTGAATGGTCGGCCGAGGTATTTACCTTCTGGCTAAGGCTTTCAAGTACTTCAATCAATTCTTTTGAAGGGATACTTGCGTCGACCATTCACAACCCGGCCATAAGAGTTTTTAGACTTCTTTTGGCATGTACTATTTTTGGCCGGGAAAGTCCAAACAAGGTTAATGCTCGTGAACTCCTATTTTTGCAAGGATGCCTCACTAGAACCCGCATCAATCCGGTCCCGTTTATGCTTGCCCACATGACTTTATTTACTAATAAAACAGGACCGATTGTTTTTGGAGGGTTTGTTACGTCTATTGCTCGGGCTCTTGGCCTGAATGATGAGATAACTACACTTGAACCACTACCTCCTCGCACAATTAATTTAAAATTTCTGAAAGACATGAAATTGTGTCGAACAAGGAGAGAAGGTGGTTATGAGTTGATGGTTCATGGGGTAGCTATCCCATCTGTTGCTTTACCATGCAGTAGACGTACTGATGTACGTGATGAAAGGAACTGGACCTATGATCTTAATGCTCCACGTGTTTTGGGTCCACTTCCTCCTAATATTCCCGATGGGGAGGCACATGACACTGATGATGAGTATGATCGGAGAGAGCAGTCTCCCATCCCTCACATGTCCCCCCATCGTCCTTCACAGTCACACACTGCACCATCTTCCTCTAACCCTGTTGCAGGTACTGCTCCTGGATTCTTTGTCACCGAGGAGATGTGGCGTGATATGACAGCTAGAGAGGAAAGGCGTGATGGCCTTCTCTCTACTATTTCACAACAGCTGACGGACAATATGAGCTTCATGCAACAATCGCGATTGGTTTCGGATCGTTCCTATAGCAACGTTTGCCGTACCTTGAACGCTATTTCATTAGAGCAGAACCGTCAGAGAGAGTTCAACAGCCGACACTACCAGCTTGTAGAGGCTACTCAGGGTTCCATCTTGGGTAACCTTCGAGAGGTCCGGAGTGCTCAGGCTGCTTTATCAGCACGACTCGACCGGAGGGACCAGCATCGTAGTAGATCCCGTCGTTCCAGACCATCACATCAGGACGGCGAAGGCACCAGTGCCCCTCCTCAGTAGTCTTTTTCCAGGTTACCCCCCTTATCTTATTTCGAAACATTGGGGACAATGTTCGATTTAAGTGTGGGAGGGGATTCTATTGCTTTCTGTTATTTCCCTTTTTAGTTAATTTCCTTTCAGTTATTTCCCTTTTCAGTAATTTATTTTTCTTAGATAATGCATGAGTCTGACGAGTCACCAGTATAGTGTCTTTTTAGTTCATCTTCATTTTTTCCCATTTCCTTAGCCTTACCAGAAAATTTTTAAAAAGAAAACAATGTTGTTTCACATGTTTTTTGGGCTTTGAGACAGGTTTAGATTAGGATGTGGTGACTTAGGTCAACTTTTTGAAACATCAGAACCATTTTAGCACCATAGACCTCTTGAATATAGGAATCACTCCTAAACCCCACCACCATGGCCTTTACTATCATTCAAAAAATTGTCCTAAGTAGTTTATTTTAGCAGTCAGCTCCGGCCTAAGCATACTCTACGTAGGGGGCCGATGAATATAAGTGAATGATCCAGTGCTAATAAAAAAGGAAAAAAAAAAGGCAAGCTCTGGTATAGGTGACCCTCACAAAGTCATTTAAACCGAAAAAAGAGAAGAAAAAAAATTTTGCCACAAAAAGAAAAAAAATTGCAAGTCACCTATTGTTAGTTGGTTCAGAGGTATCTGGCACTGAACTTGGTAGGGCGGATTATGATCCGATCCCCCGCAGCTACATTTAGGCGAAATAAAAACAGGTTTACACATGCTTATGTGCCAGAAACCTTATGTTATGGATCAGAATCACTAACCGGTCACTCTACTATGAAGCATGTACGGATAACGGGCTTAATGTGATTGCGCCTGAATGAAAAGGACACAAAAAGATGAGAAGATAGGCCTAGGTATCGTGGGATGACATGGAGTGGTTAATATAGGATTGAAGTTTGTGTTTGTGTTACTATGGTACCCTTGGTTCACTTAGTTAGTATCTGTCACTGCATCCTGACTTGAACTTAGAATCCCTTTAGCCCAAAGACAAGTGTTGACACCATATTTTCTTAAGCTTTAATGTTTGCTTGAGGACAAGCAAAGGTTTAAGTGTGGGAGAATTTGATCACACTAAAATTCACCGTATTTCTGACTCCGATTTCGCATGCATTCTTAGCTTTTATTGTTGTTTTGCTTTGTTATTGCTTTGTTTTCTCATGTTTTCAGGTTTTTATAATAGTCGGAGCTTGAATCGGGAAAAGGAGCGAAAAAGGAGTGAAAACGGACGAAAACCTAGAAATTCAGCATTTTGCACTTACGGCACCCACTGTGGCGGGCGCCATGGGGTTAGCCATGACGTGGCCACGTCTCAAGACCACTCCTCAACCTCCAAGACCCACGATCCCCACTACATCATCCCCTGTAGGGACCGTGGCGGGCGCCATAGGCCTGTGGCGGGCGCCACAAGGCAAAAATCCACAACCTCCACTTTTTAGTGGAGGGGCGTCCCGGTCATTTCGCGCTTTCAGTTTCTCCTATAAATAGGACCTTAGATTTTCGTTTTTCTTCATCCAGAATTAGAATTCTCTAGGCATATATCAGTTATAAAGCAGTTGCCATTCCACATCGGGGTGCCTCTGCAATCGAGTGATCGAGTCTGTAATCTGTCTGTGGTTCGAGTTTTGGAGCACTCTGGAGGAAGTTAATCCTGCCGCCATTTTAATTCCAGTTCGTATTTTATTTTTCCGCATTGCTTTACTTTTATTTATTTTCTCGCACTTTACTTTGTTTATTTCCCGCACTCGCACATTTACTTTGTTTATTTCCCGCACTCGCACATTTACGTTGTTTATTTCCCGCACTCGCACATTTACTTTGTTTACTTCCCGCACTCGCACATTTACTTTGTTTACTTCCCGCACTCGCACATTTACTTTGTTTACTTCCCGCACTCGCTTTAAATTACTCATATGAAAAACTATAAAAAGAATATTTACTTTATCATGTCTAACTAATCCCATAAAGGTTAGAATGTAAGGATCGTAATTAAACCAGTAATCAGTATAATTGTTCGTGGAAACACCTAAGGGCTATTTTATCTTTCAATTCAAGTAATTGTTTTTAACTATTTCAAAAACAGCCAAAAGCGCTTTGTATAGTTCATTAGGAGTTTTTAGATTAAAAAGAAAAGAGATTTTAAAACGATTTTCGGACGCGTTATGAGATTTAGAGTCTGGTTCATAAGAACCTCTTTTTGCTAAGAAGTCCAGGTTAAAATACTTTTCAACTTTGTTAAGAAACTATATTTCTTAAAAATAGGTTTACTACTCTAACGCAGTACGCACCTTTTTATCCGTGACAATAGGAGGGGTTGATTAGAGAGTACAACTCGGTTCTGAATACGCGAAAGCGACAGTTCCTGTTAAATTAGTTCTTTTCAAAGGAGAAAACATTGCCCATAAGTAGTTCCATTAACAAGTACTGGATTATCATTGATTACGTGAATTACATTCGAGCCTGTCTTTTATTTATTATTTAAAATTATAATTTTATTTACCATTGCACCCTTACTAAAACCCTTAAAAATAGTTGCCTTAGATAAACACCATAACAACAGGTACGATAGATTGACACTTGGTCTCTGTGGATTCGATAATCTTTTATATTACTTTGACGTGATTCGTACACTTGCGAAAAACACGCATCAAGTTTTTGGCGCCGTTGCCGGGGACCAATATCGTCAAATTTCATTACCCTGTAGTTATACCGTTTAGACTAAGGTTGTTACCCACCGGTCAATGCGAAAGACTCGCAGTGCCGGAAGTTTAGTAGACCCTCTAGCTGAACCTGAACGTTACGCTCGCGCACGTTTATTTTTCCATAGGAATAGGAGAGCTATGGCCGAAGATCTAAATCGAAGACCTCTTAAGGACTTCGCCCAACCATCAAACGAGGAACCTAGTTCCAGTATAGTAAACCCCGCTATCCCAGCCAATAATTTTGAACTTAAACCATCCCTGCTGCAATTAGTGCAACAGAGACAATTCGCAGGTCTCGCTACTGATAACCCGAACCAACATTTAAAAAACTTTCTTCAGTTAGCAGACACCTTTAAAACCAATGGAGCTTCTCCTGAGGCAATACGCTTAAGATTATTTCCCTTTTCCCTCAGAGATAAAGCTCTATCATGGTTAGATTCCCTTCCACCCAATTCAATAACAACTTGGGATGACCTTAGAAAAGTTTTCCTTGCTAGATATTTTCCCCCAAGTAAGACCGCTCTTCTTCGAAACCTAATAACTAGATTTACCCAACACCAAGGAGAGTCGTTGTTCGAAGCCTGGGAGAGATATAAAGAACTATTAAGAGCATGCCCACACCATGGCCTAGAGAATTGGCTAATCATCCAAACCTTCTATAATGGACTTCTTTATAACACTAAAATGACCATCGACGCTGCCGCTGGTGGCGCACTGATGAACAAACCTTACCCTGAAGTTAGTGCCCTTATCGAGGATATGGCCCAAAACCATCAATCATGGGGAGTAGAACGAGCGACAGTGGAAAAGAAGGAAGCCCAAGGAGGAATACATGAGCTAAGCTCTATAGACATGATGCAGGCTAAAATGGACGCGTTGGCCCTTAGAGTCGAACATATGTGTACAACTCCGAATACTGTTGCCGCAGTTTCGCTGAATTGTGAGATATGTGGAACGCAAGGACACCAATCTGCCGAATGCAATCTGTTGAATGAAACCAACACTGAGCAAGTGAACTATACCCAAGGGAACCCATTTTCAAACACATATAACTCTGGATGGAGGAATCACCCAAACTTCTCCTACAAAAATAATAACCCTATCCAAAATACCGCACCTCCGAGACAACAAGGTTACCAAGCCCCTAGAACAAATCAACCTATGCAACCTGTACCACCTAGCCCGAGCTTTGAGGAAGTTGTAAAAGATTTTATCGTTGCTCAAAAACAACAAAACAAAGAGTTCATGAACCATAACGTCCATGTTAACGAACTAATTACCAAGTTAGGAACCAAGGTTGATCAAATTATTACTCATAATAAGATGCTTGAAACCCAAATCTCTCAGGTAGCGTTAAACCAAGCCCCACAGACTACACCTGGAGGACAGTTCCCTGGACAACCTCAACAAAACCCGAAAGGGCAAGCTAATGCCATTACTCTACGAAGTGGAACCGCTTATAAGGAACCTTTAAACCCTAGATTAAGTGAGCCCAAAACTTCTGAGAGGAATGAGGAAAAGGAACCAGAGAAGCCTGAAACCCCGGAAAGTCAAGAAAAAGGAGAAGAACCTAAAAATAAAACCTATGTACCGCCACCGCCATACAAACCACCAATACCTTACCCTCAAAGATTAAAGAAAACCCAAATCGATAATCAATATCAAAAATTCGTTAAGGTTATAGAAAAACTTCACGTAGAAATCCCCTTTACAGAAGCCATCACCCAAATACCTTCTTATGCTAAGTTTCTCAAAGACATACTTACAAATAAACGTAGACTCGAAGATCCGAAACCCGTGGAATGTAATTCTATTTCCGAAAATAGGTTAGCAAAGAAAGATAAAGATCCCGGAAATTTTTCCATTCCTTGTGTTTTGGGGAATCATGTCATCGAAAAATCTTTTCTAGACTTAGGAGCTAGTGTGAGCTTAATGCCTTTAGCAGTTTGTGAGAGATTAAACTTAGGAGAATTACAACCTACTAAGATGTCACTTCAATTAGCCGATAGATCCGTTAAATACCCTATAGGCATACTTGAAGACGTCCCTGTTAGGATAGGTCAGCTGTTTATACCTACTGATTTTGTTGTCATGGACATTAAAGAAGATGACGACATACCAATCCTCCTAGGTAGACCGTTCTTATCGACTGCTGGAGCCGTAATAGATGTTAAAAAGGGAAAACTAACTTTTGAGGTAGGTGGCCAGAAGATAGAATTTATATTGTCAAAATTTCTTATGGCACCGGTGATAGGAGATTCTTGTTATGCCTTAGATATCATCGAAGAATGTATTAGGGAATTAGAACAAGAAGAAGAAACTGAATCTATAAAATTGCCATCAACCCTTATTTTGGAAGATGACAATTATAAAACACCCTACATTGATGATAACCTTCACGAATGTTTATCTCTTACCCCAGATCCTATGCCTTGCCCTATAAAACCGACCGTAAAACTTAAGGAACTGCCTAAAAACCTGAGATATGAATTTCTTGATGAAGATATGAACCGTCCAGTTATAGTCAGTGCTACCTTAAACCAAGAAGAAACCGATCAATTATTAGAAGTTTTACGTAGGTACCCCTCAGCCTTAGGATATAAGATCTCTGATCTAAAAGGAATAAGCCCATCCGTATGCATGCATCGGATTTTGCTTGAAGAAGATTCAAAACCTTCCAGAGAACACCAACGTAGAATAAATCCTATAATGAGTACTGTAGTTAAGACTGAAGTTCTTAAGTTACTAGAGGCAGGTATAATATATCAGATCTCGGACAGTAAATGGGTGAGTCCTGTGCATGTAGTACCTAAAAAGGGAGGCATCACAGTCGTGCAAAACGAGAAGGGCGAACCTGTAGCAAAAAGAACTGATGGAGGTTGGCGTATGTGCATAGATTATAGAAAATTAAATAAAGCAACTAGGAAGGACCATTTCCCATTACCATTCATAGACCAAATGTTGGAGCGCCTAGCCAGACACTCTTACTTTTGTTATTTAGATGGATATTCAGGATTCTTCCAAATACCTATTCACCCCGAAGATCAAGAAAAAACTACCTTTACATGCCCAGTTGGAACCTTTGCCTATAGAAGAATGCCTTTTGGACTTTGTAATGCTCCTGCAACTTTCCAACGCTGCATGATGTCTATCTTTGCTGATTATTTGGATGGAATCATGGAAGTATTTATGGACGATTTCTCAGTTTGTGGGTCAGATTTCAAAAATTGTCTTGTCAACCTTGAGAAAATCCTGGAGAGATGTGTGGAGGTAAACCTTGTGCTAAATTGGGAAAAATGTCATTTCATGGTCACCGAAGGGATTGTTTTAGGACATATAGTTTCCGAAAAAGGTATAGAGGTAGATAAAGCAAAAATAGAAGTCATAGAGAATCTAAAACCGCCGAAGACTATCAGGGAGATAAGAAGTTTTCTTGGACATGCCGGATTTTACCGACGTTTTATCAAGGATTTCTCCAAAATAAAAAAGCCCTTAACTGGTCTTTTAATGAAAGATGCTGAGTTCATCTTCGATGAAAAATGTACTGAAGCATTTAATCTTCTGAAGCAAGCTCTGATTTCAGCACCTATAATGAAACCCCCTGATTGGTCGGAACCGTTTGAGATAATGTGTGACGCCAGTGATTATGCTGTTTGAGCCGTTCTAGGTCAGAGAAAAGATAAGAAGTTACATGTGATTTATTATGCCAGTAGAACCCTAGACGCTGCACAGCTCAACTACGCAACAACCGAAAAAGAGCTCCTAGCTGTAGTTTTTGCAATAGACAAATTTAGATCTTATCTAGTAGGAGCCAAGATTATAGTTTACACCGACCATGCTGCCATTCGTTACTTACTAAGCAAAAAGGATGCCAAGCCTAGGTTACTTCGATGGATTCTATTATTACAAGAGTTTGATTTGGATATCCGTGACAAGAAAGGCACTGATAATGTGGTAGCTGATCACCTATCTAGGCTAGAATACCTGAAACCTGATCCAGTACCCATAAATGACGATTTTGCCTACGATAGACTGATAGCCCAACTAGAAACCATTGAAGATGATAACCCAGACCCTCATGAGCAATTTCATAAATCCTTAGCTATAAGCAATGTACCTTGGTATGCAGATTTTGTTAATTACCTAGCCGCTGACATCATACCCCCTGATCTAAACTACCACCAGAAGAAGAAGTTCTATAGTGATGTGAGAAACTTCTATTGGGACGATCCATTTCTTTTCAAGAGAGGTAAAGATGGCATTTTCCGCCGTTGTGTTCCAGAAGAAGAGGTAAATAATATAATTGAGCATTGTCACTCTGCACCCTATGGTGGACATGCAAGCACATCTAAGACCTACGCCAAGATTCTTCAAGCTGGCCTATTCTGGCCTACTATGTGGCGTGATGTCCATGCTTTCATTGTCAAGTGTGACAGATGCCAACGCACAGGAAATATTTCAAGACGTAATGAAATGCCGTTAAGAAATATCCAAGAAGTAGAACTCTTCGACGTATGGGGTATGGACTTTATGGGACCGTTCCCACCATCTTTTGGAAATCAGTACATATTAGTAGCTGTTGACTACGTGTCTAAATGGATCGAAGCTATCGCCGCACCCACAAACGACACCAGAGTAGTCATCAAATTATTCAAGAATTATATATTTCCCAGGTTTGGAACACCCCGTTTAGTCATAAGTGATGGAGGATCACACTTCATATCGAGAATATTTGATAAACTTTTAAGCAAGTATGGAGTTAAGCATAGAGTAGCAACACCATACCACCCACAGACCAATGGACAAGTGGAAGTATCTAATAGGGAGATAAAACAAATCCTCGAGAAGACTGTCTCTATATCTAGAAAAGATTGGTCGCAGAAACTTCAAGAAGCATTATGGGCCTATAGAACCGCTTTCAAAACTCCTATAGGAACAACCCCTTATCAACTGGTCTATGGAAAATCATGTCACTTACCATTTGAGTTGGAGCATAAGGCCTATTGGGCCATCAAAACTTTGAATTTGGATTACTTGACAGCTGGTGAGAAACGTATCCTTGATATCCACAAATTAGAAGAGCTCAGACAATCTGCCTACGAAAATGCCATCATATACAAAGAAAGAACAAAAGCTTGGCATGACAAAAGAATCATAAGAAGAGACTTCAAAATAGGCGATCCTGTTCTCCTGTTCGATTCTAGGTTACGACTATTTCCAGGTAAACTCCGTTCGAGATGGACTGGCCCTTTTGAAGTATCTAAGATCCTGAGATCCGGTGCTATTGAAATCAAGAACCAAACATGTAAACCGTTCATAGTCAATGGACAGAGGTTGAAGCCCTACGAAGGAGGTGACATTCCAACAACATACACCTGTCATACTCTGAGTGATCCACCATATCCTTCCAATGATGTTTAAATATCGGTCGTCGAGCTAATGACGTTAAACAAGCGCTGCATGGGAGGCAACCCATGGTTTTTCTTATTTTTTGTACTTTTTATTTTTACTTTATTTTAATTTGTTTATTTTATTATGTCAGGACTCACGATTGAATGTTTTATGTGCTTTCAGGACTTGTTTGCTAACCTTGTACAGAATGCAGAACCCTGATGACATGCACGTGGCCTTTAGAGATGATGCACAGAGAGAGCGCTACTATGTTCACATGAGACGCCCTATGGCTCCTACCAGGTACCCTGACCATGTCTGCATGGATGCCTTGGGGATAGAGCCAAGCGTCAGATTTTTATGCCATCAACTCCAGTGGGACCAGTTTGACGACAGGAACGACACTTATAGGAACTTGACTCTTGAGTTCCTCAGCTCGTTTCATCATGACCCTTGGGCTGGACCCGATGGACTCGCTGTTTTCAGGTTGTTCGGGATTGACTACTCATTCTCTCACAAAGGGTTTGGTGATTTACTAGGTTTCCAGACTACTCCTGATGCTATTCCAGAGACTCCGATGGGGTATTTTATGAGCAGAGAAGTGGAAAAGTTTTGGACTAAAATATCAGGCGGAGGGAGCCAAGATCCTTCTACCCAGTTTTCTCAGGTAATCCACAACCCTGCATTGAGGTACTTCCAGATGATTCTAGCACATTCTTTCCTAGGTTTTCCAGATACAGAGACACTGCTAAGGGAAGAGGAGATTTTCCTACTGTTTTGTGCGACTCAGTCTCGCCCTGTTGCTTGTGGCAACTTTCTACTGAAGGGCCTTGCTAGTGTTGCCAGATCATCAGTAGGAATCATCCATGTCGGTGGGATTGTTACACAGATTGCTACTGCATTGGGTTTGTCTCGCAAGCTATTGCACCTCAGGACCTTCTGCTGCTACACCACCCTGGATATTGATTTTTGTCTTGATAGAGGACTGATGAGGAGGGCTTCTTTTGAGCCCAACATGTTTAGATTGCTGATCGACGGTGAAGCGATACACTACTTTACATTACCAGATCCGCTGATGACCAGTGTCCATGATCCTGCCAATTTGAGTTATGCTCTAGAGGGTTATGGAGAGACTGTCGAAGAGCCGAAATCGCCTCCCGCCGCTGAGTACACTCCTACACCTCTTACTCCCCGAATCACTGTTATGTCTAACAATATGTCTCTGCAGCCACCTGACCTACAAACACAGATTTATGAGCTTCGCAAGGAGACTGCCCTGCTCAAGCAGGAAGTGGCAGACTTAGAGTTACAGATGCAGGTTTCTGATCTCACTCATGCCTCAGAGACCGATGCTCTACATCAGGCGATCGACGAGCTTCGGAGGGAGATAGCTGAGATTCGTGGATCAAGCCAGGATAAGAAACCTACCACATGACTCATTCCACCCTGACAGCACTACCCTAGTATTTAACTTACTTTTATTTATCGCATTTCCAGACATATTTTACTTTATTGCAGCTTTTACATTTTCATGCACTTTGAATTCCTTATATATATACATATTATGCACTAATTTTTATTTTTATTTTTCTTTTTTTGATTTTTAATCATTTTATTTTTATCGTGTAAAGAAAAAAATATATAAGACAAAAATATGCAAGCCAATGCCTTGAAAAGAAGAAGAAAATGCTATTCAGACCCCCCCCGGAAGACCAAGGTGCAAGGAAGGCCCAAAAGGAGGATCCAAAACCACAAGGCCCAGGAATTGGCCTTGTGGCGGGCGCCATAGGCCCTGTGGCGGGCGCCACACCGTATCATCACCAAATACGGGATTCAATCCCCATTTCCACCATTTTCATCCCTTTCTTCACCAAAAACCCATTTTTCCAACCTTCCAAATCCTCCTTGAACCCCATTAAAGCTCCCCCATTTCCAAAATACCCTCCATCCATAAAACATATCCAACATCCATTTCCATTTTCATCCATCAAAAACCAAAAAAATCAAAACTTTATCATTCCCCTCATAAACCACTTTTCTACTATTTTCTCTACCTAAGGAGCTTTTCAACAATGGAGTTCAACGGATTTATTCTTCGTGATGGAAGACCGGGCGAAAGGCAACGGAAAATTATTCAGAGGCTTCAAAGTCGAGAAATCCTCTCGACTAGGTACGTCGACGATAACTGTCTGTATGCTTTGGGTATTTATCATAGTGTTTTTAATTTATTAGAATTTCTAGGCTTGCATAATATTTTCATTAATCAGGAACCTACCTATGAGAGGCTGACAACTGAGTTTTTGAGTTCTTTGATATACACTGTCAGTCCTGACACTGCTAGCACTGTCGGTACTGTTATTTTTAGACTGTTTGGAATTGAATATGAATTCAGTACCAATGAGCTAGCAGATTTGTTAGGAATCCCTCATAGGGAAGGTTCGATTTGTGAGGCACCTTTGGATGCTGAATGGTCGGCCGAGGTATTTACCTTCTGGCTAAGGCTTTCAAGTACTTCAATCAATTCTTTTGAAGGGATACTTGCGTCGACCATTCACAACCCGGCCATAAGAGTTTTTAGACTTCTTTTGGCATGTACTATTTTTGGCCGGGAAAGTCCAAACAAGGTTAATGCTCGTGAACTCCTATTTTTGCAAGGATGCCTCACTAGAACCCGCATCAATCCGGTCCCGTTTATGCTTGCCCACATGACTTTATTTACTAATAAAACAGGACCGATTGTTTTTGGAGGGTTTGTTACGTCTATTGCTCGGGCTCTTGGCCTGAATGATGAGATAACTACACTTGAACCACTACCTCCTCGCACAATTAATTTAAAATTTCTGAAAGACATGAAATTGTGTCGAACAAGGAGAGAAGGTGGTTATGAGTTGATGGTTCATGGGGTAGCTATCCCATCTGTTGCTTTACCATGCAGTAGACGTACTGATGTACGTGATGAAAGGAACTGGACCTATGATCTTAATGCTCCACGTGTTTTGGGTCCACTTCCTCCTAATATTCCCGATGGGGAGGCACATGACACTGATGATGAGTATGATCGGAGAGAGCAGTCTCCCATCCCTCACATGTCCCCCCATCGTCCTTCACAGTCACACACTGCACCATCTTCCTCTAACCCTGTTGCAGGTACTGCTCCTGGATTCTTTGTCACCGAGGAGATGTGGCGTGATATGACAGCTAGAGAGGAAAGGCGTGATGGCCTTCTCTCTACTATTTCACAACAGCTGACGGACAATATGAGCTTCATGCAACAATCGCGATTGGTTTCGGATCGTTCCTATAGCAACGTTTGCCGTACCTTGAACGCTATTTCATTAGAGCAGAACCGTCAGAGAGAGTTCAACAGCCGACACTACCAGCTTGTAGAGGCTACTCAGGGTTCCATCTTGGGTAACCTTCGAGAGGTCCGGAGTGCTCAGGCTGCTTTATCAGCACGACTCGACCGGAGGGACCAGCATCGTAGTAGATCCCGTCGTTCCAGACCATCACATCAGGACGGCGAAGGCACCAGTGCCCCTCCTCAGTAGTCTTTTTCCAGGTTACCCCCCTTATCTTATTTCGAAACATTGGGGACAATGTTCGATTTAAGTGTGGGAGGGGATTCTATTGCTTTCTGTTATTTCCCTTTTTAGTTAATTTCCTTTCAGTTATTTCCCTTTTCAGTAATTTATTTTTCTTAGATAATGCATGAGTCTGACGAGTCACCAGTATAGTGTCTTTTTAGTTCATCTTCATTTTTTCCCATTTCCTTAGCCTTACCAGAAAATTTTTAAAAAGAAAACAATGTTGTTTCACATGTTTTTTGGGCTTTGAGACAGGTTTAGATTAGGATGTGGTGACTTAGGTCAACTTTTTGAAACATCAGAACCATTTTAGCACCATAGACCTCTTGAATATAGGAATCACTCCTAAACCCCACCACCATGGCCTTTACTATCATTCAAAAAATTGTCCTAAGTAGTTTATTTTAGCAGTCAGCTCCGGCCTAAGCATACTCTACGTAGGGGGCCGATGAATATAAGTGAATGATCCAGTGCTAATAAAAAAGGAAAAAAAAAAGGCAAGCTCTGGTATAGGTGACCCTCACAAAGTCATTTAAACCGAAAAAAGAGAAGAAAAAAAATTTTGCCACAAAAAGAAAAAAAATTGCAAGTCACCTATTGTTAGTTGGTTCAGAGGTATCTGGCACTGAACTTGGTAGGGCGGATTATGATCCGATCCCCCGCAGCTACATTTAGGCGAAATAAAAACAGGTTTACACATGCTTATGTGCCAGAAACCTTATGTTATGGATCAGAATCACTAACCGGTCACTCTACTATGAAGCATGTACGGATAACGGGCTTAATGTGATTGCGCCTGAATGAAAAGGACACAAAAAGATGAGAAGATAGGCCTAGGTATCGTGGGATGACATGGAGTGGTTAATATAGGATTGAAGTTTGTGTTTGTGTTACTATGGTACCCTTGGTTCACTTAGTTAGTATCTGTCACTGCATCCTGACTTGAACTTAGAATCCCTTTAGCCCAAAGACAAGTGTTGACACCATATTTTCTTAAGCTTTAATGTTTGCTTGAGGACAAGCAAAGGTTTAAGTGTGGGAGAATTTGATCACACTAAAATTCACCGTATTTCTGACTCCGATTTCGCATGCATTCTTAGCTTTTATTGTTGTTTTGCTTTGTTATTGCTTTGTTTTCTCATGTTTTCAGGTTTTTATAATAGTCGGAGCTTGAATCGGGAAAAGGAGCGAAAAAGGAGTGAAAACGGACGAAAACCTAGAAATTCAGCATTTTGCACTTACGGCACCCACTGTGGCGGGCGCCATGGGGTTAGCCATGACGTGGCCACGTCTCAAGACCACTCCTCAACCTCCAAGACCCACGATCCCCACTACATCATCCCCTGTAGGGACCGTGGCGGGCGCCATAGGCCTGTGGCGGGCGCCACAAGGCAAAAATCCACAACCTCCACTTTTTAGTGGAGGGGCGTCCCGGTCATTTCGCGCTTTCAGTTTCTCCTATAAATAGGACCTTAGATTTTCGTTTTTCTTCATCCAGAATTAGAATTCTCTAGGCATATATCAGTTATAAAGCAGTTGCCATTCCACATCGGGGTGCCTCTGCAATCGAGTGATCGAGTCTGTAATCTGTCTGTGGTTCGAGTTTTGGAGCACTCTGGAGGAAGTTAATCCTGCCGCCATTTTAATTCCAGTTCGTATTTTATTTTTCCGCATTGCTTTACTTTTATTTATTTTCTCGCACTTTACTTTGTTTATTTCCCGCACTCGCACATTTACTTTGTTTATTTCCCGCACTCGCACATTTACGTTGTTTATTTCCCGCACTCGCACATTTACTTTGTTTACTTCCCGCACTCGCACATTTACTTTGTTTACTTCCCGCACTCGCACATTTACTTTGTTTACTTCCCGCACTCGCTTTAAATTACTCATATGAAAAACTATAAAAAGAATATTTACTTTATCATGTCTAACTAATCCCATAAAGGTTAGAATGTAAGGATCGTAATTAAACCAGTAATCAGTATAATTGTTCGTGGAAACACCTAAGGGCTATTTTATCTTTCAATTCAAGTAATTGTTTTTAACTATTTCAAAAACAGCCAAAAGCGCTTTGTATAGTTCATTAGGAGTTTTTAGATTAAAAAGAAAAGAGATTTTAAAACGATTTTCGGACGCGTTATGAGATTTAGAGTCTGGTTCATAAGAACCTCTTTTTGCTAAGAAGTCCAGGTTAAAATACTTTTCAACTTTGTTAAGAAACTATATTTCTTAAAAATAGGTTTACTACTCTAACGCAGTACGCACCTTTTTATCCGTGACAATAGGAGGGGTTGATTAGAGAGTACAACTCGGTTCTGAATACGCGAAAGCGACAGTTCCTGTTAAATTAGTTCTTTTCAAAGGAGAAAACATTGCCCATAAGTAGTTCCATTAACAAGTACTGGATTATCATTGATTACGTGAATTACATTCGAGCCTGTCTTTTATTTATTATTTAAAATTATAATTTTATTTACCATTGCACCCTTACTAAAACCCTTAAAAATAGTTGCCTTAGATAAACACCATAACAACAGGTACGATAGATTGACACTTGGTCTCTGTGGATTCGATAATCTTTTATATTACTTTGACGTGATTCGTACACTTGCGAAAAACACGCATCAAGTTTTTGGCGCCGTTGCCGGGGACCAATATCGTCAAATTTCATTACCCTGTAGTTATACCGTTTAGACTAAGGTTGTTACCCACCGGTCAATGCGAAAGACTCGCAGTGCCGGAAGTTTAGTAGACCCTCTAGCTGAACCTGAACGTTACGCTCGCGCACGTTTATTTTTCCATAGGAATAGGAGAGCTATGGCCGAAGATCTAAATCGAAGACCTCTTAAGGACTTCGCCCAACCATCAAACGAGGAACCTAGTTCCAGTATAGTAAACCCCGCTATCCCAGCCAATAATTTTGAACTTAAACCATCCCTGCTGCAATTAGTGCAACAGAGACAATTCGCAGGTCTCGCTACTGATAACCCGAACCAACATTTAAAAAACTTTCTTCAGTTAGCAGACACCTTTAAAACCAATGGAGCTTCTCCTGAGGCAATACGCTTAAGATTATTTCCCTTTTCCCTCAGAGATAAAGCTCTATCATGGTTAGATTCCCTTCCACCCAATTCAATAACAACTTGGGATGACCTTAGAAAAGTTTTCCTTGCTAGATATTTTCCCCCAAGTAAGACCGCTCTTCTTCGAAACCTAATAACTAGATTTACCCAACACCAAGGAGAGTCGTTGTTCGAAGCCTGGGAGAGATATAAAGAACTATTAAGAGCATGCCCACACCATGGCCTAGAGAATTGGCTAATCATCCAAACCTTCTATAATGGACTTCTTTATAACACTAAAATGACCATCGACGCTGCCGCTGGTGGCGCACTGATGAACAAACCTTACCCTGAAGCTAGTGCCCTTATCGAGGATATGGCCCAAAACCATCAATCATGGGGAGTAGAACGAGCGACAGTGGAAAAGAAGGAAGCCCAAGGAGGAATACATGAGCTAAGCTCTATAGACATGATGCAGGCTAAAATGGACGCGTTGGCCCTTAGAGTCGAACATATGTGTACAACTCCGAATACTGTTGCCGCAGTTTCGCTGAATTGTGAGATATGTGGAACGCAAGGACACCAATCTGCCGAATGCAATCTGTTGAATGAAACCAACACTGAGCAAGTGAACTATACCCAAGGGAACCCATTTTCAAACACATATAACTCTGGATGGAGGAATCACCCAAACTTCTCCTACAAAAATAATAACCCTATCCAAAATACCGCACCTCCGAGACAACAAGGTTACCAAGCCCCTAGAACAAATCAACCTATGCAACCTGTACCACCTAGCCCGAGCTTTGAGGAAGTTGTAAAAGATTTTATCGTTGCTCAAAAACAACAAAACAAAGAGTTCATGAACCATAACGTCCATGTTAACGAACTAATTACCAAGTTAGGAACCAAGGTTGATCAAATTATTACTCATAATAAGATGCTTGAAACCCAAATCTCTCAGGTAGCGTTAAACCAAGCCCCACAGACTACACCTGGAGGACAGTTCCCTGGACAACCTCAACAAAACCCGAAAGGGCAAGCTAATGCCATTACTCTACGAAGTGGAACCGCTTATAAGGAACCTTTAAACCCTAGATTAAGTGAGCCCGAAACTTCTGAGAGGAATGAGGAAAAGGAACCAGAGAAGCCTGAAACCCCGGAAAGTCAAGAAAAAGGAGAAGAACCTAAAAATAAAACCTATGTACCGCCACCGCCATACAAACCACCAATACCTTACCCTCAAAGATTAAAGAAAACCCAAATCGATAATCAATATCAAAAATTCGTTAAGGTTATAGAAAAACTTCACGTAGAAATCCCCTTTACAGAAGCCATCACCCAAATACCTTCTTATGCTAAGTTTCTCAAAGACATACTTACAAATAAACGTAGACTCGAAGATCCGAAACCCGTGGAATGTAATTCTATTTCCGAAAATAGGTTAGCAAAGAAAGATAAAGATCCCGGAAATTTTTCCATTCCTTGTGTTTTGGGGAATCATGTCATCGAAAAAGCTTTTCTAGACTTAGGAGCTAGTGTGAGCTTAATGCCTTTAGCAGTTTGTGAGAGATTAAACTTAGGAGAATTACAACCTACTAAGATGTCACTTCAATTAGCCGATAGATCCGTTAAATACCCTATAGGCATACTTGAAGACGTCCCTGTTAGGATAGGTCAGCTGTTTATACCTACTGATTTTGTTGTCATGGACATTAAAGAAGATGACGACATACCAATCCTCCTAGGTAGACCGTTCTTATCGACTGCTGGAGCCGTAATAGATGTTAAAAAGGGAAAACTAACTTTTGAGGTAGGTGGCCAGAAGATAGAATTTATATTGTCAAAATTTCTTATGGCACCGGTGATAGGAGATTCTTGTTATGCCTTAGATATCATCGAAGAATGTATTAGGGAATTAGAACAAGAAGAAGAAACTGAATCTATAAAATTGCCATCAACCCTTATTTTGGAAGATGACAATTATAAAACACCCTACATTGATGATAACCTTCACGAATGTTTATCTCTTACCCCAGATCCTATGCCTTGCCCTATAAAACCGACCGTAAAACTTTGGAGTGGTTTACCACCGTCAGTGGATCATCTCAAAGTTTTTGGAAGCCTATGTTATGCTCATGTGGCCGACCAACAACGCAAGAAATTGGATGATAAAAGTGTTAAGTGTATTTTCCTAGGCGTGTCACAAGAATCTAAAGCATACAGATTGTATAATCTTCAAACTAAGAAAATTATGGTGAGTAGGGATGTTGTTTTTGATGAGTCCAAAGGATGGCAAGACATCAATGAGAGTTTAGCTGAGTCTACTCAGCTCAGATGGGAAGGCAGTGAAGATGAATTCTGGGAATCTGAGGATGAAGCAGAATCTGTCCAAAATGACGACCAGGACACAATAATAGCAGCAACGGGCCAGAACTCTGTAGCTGCAGCAGTTGACGGCAATGAACTGACCTCATCTGGGAGCACGACGCAGATTGAAATAGAAGAGGAAGAGGAGGATGCTGTTGAAAGCCTCCCACAGGCTGAATTAAGGCCAAGAATTAGAAGTAGGCCGGTATGGCATGATGATTATGTAATGGGCAACTTCTGTGAGCAGCTTGCACTATCCGTAGATGGGGCTGATCCAAGCAGTTATGAGGAAGCTAAACAAGAGGAGAAGTGGAGAAAAGCCATGGCGGCTGAAATGGAGGCAATCAACAGAAATGATACATGGGAGTTGGTTTGCTTACCATCACAAGCTAGTCCAATTGGAGTGAAGTGGGTTTATAAAACCAAACTCAATGAGCATGGCAAAGTGGAGAAGTATAAAGCTCGACTTGTGGTGAAGGGTTATGCTCAAAAACACGGTATAGATTATAATGAAGTTTTCGCGCCGGTAGCCAAGTGGGATACGATCAGATCACTATTGGCTCTTGCTGGACACCATGGATGGGAAATTCATCAGCTTGACGTGAAAAGCGCCTTCCTTCATGGGGAGCTCTCCGAGGAAGTATTTGTTGTGCAACCTCCTGGTTTCATGGTTAAAGGAGAGGAACATAAAGTGTATAGGCTCAAAAAAGCTCTATATGGCTTGAAGCAAGCGCCGAGAGCTTGGTTTAGCAAAATAGAAAACTATTTCTTGAGTGAAGGCTTCACCAAGTGCCCATATGAACATACTTTGTTCATCTATGCTCATGAATCTGATGTACTCCTTGTGAGTCTGTATGTGGACGATATCATGCTCACAAGTAGCAGTGAGAAACTTGTGAAGGAATTTAAGGCATCAATGCAGTCTAAGTTTGAAATGACCGACTTTGGCCAAATGATGTATTTTTTGGGTGTAGAAGTCAACCAAAGTGATCAAGGGGTTTTCATCTATCAAAGGAAGTACACGAATGAACTTCTCGACAAGTTTGGAATGTTGGACAGTAATCCGGTGAGAAATCTTATTGTGCCAGGGACAAAACTAAGTATTGAGGGAGATGGAGTGCTTGTGGATGAAACACAATACAAACAGCTGGTAGGAAGTTTATTATTCCTCACTGTGACCAGACCGGACATCATGTTTGTGGTGTGTCTTCTAAGCAGGTATATGACGAAACCTACGAAGCTACACATGATGGCTGCAAAACGTGTGCTAAGATATTTAAAGGGAACTGCAGAGTTCGGTATAAAGTACCACAGAAAGGGACAGGGGAAGCGCCTAATAGGATACACTGACAGTGACTTTGCCGGGGATACGGATGATAGGAAGAGTACCGGCGGCTATGTGTTCTTCTTGGCGGGAGGAGCAATCTCATGGGCGTCCAAGAAGCAACCGATCGTGACTCTATCAACAACCGAAGCTGAATTTGTTGCAGCTGCTTCATGTGCAGCACACTGTATATGGCTGAAACGAATTCTTGAGCAGATGGGATGGATTGAAAGTGTTGTAGGAGCAACCACTGTGTTCTGTGACAACAACTCTACCATTAAACTGTCAAAAAATCCCATGCTACATGGACGGAGCAAGCATATCGATGTTCGTTTCCATTTTCTTAGGGATTTGGTCAGAGATGGAGTTGTAGAGCTCGAGTACTGTGGTACCAAGGTGCAGATAGCGGACATTATGACCAAGGCCGTGGGGCTTGAAGTGTTTGAACGACTAAGAGCACATCTTGGAGTCATGAAGAATGAGAAGACCTTGGAGGCTTCTGTTGTTTAAATTCAACTTAAATATGTTGAGTTTAGGGGAGAATTTGTTAGGTTTATATTTATTTATTTATAATTTATGTTGAGTCAGTCCTATTTTTAAGTCTTTGTTTTACTGTCAGTTAGTGCATTTGCCAAGTCAAGGTTGTTAGCATGTTAGTAGCAGTGAGGACCAAGTATTTAGGAGGCAGTTATTTTGTAACTGGTGTAGTATATATTGCTACATCTGAATTAATAATAAACACAGTTTTTGAGCTTGTCATTTCGTTTGTTAATTTTGACATCTTGATGTAATAGAAGTTTATCCATTTGATCCAAAGGCTATCAACTTTTCCACTCAGATTCCAAAGTAGATTGATCATACTAGCTTGATTCCATTCACTTAGAGATATCAAATTCAACATCACCTTGATTCTTTGGAGAAAACACCTGCTACCATGCCACGTGAGACTTTCTAGTGATTTCATCCCCTCATGTCCACATAAATGTTATGCAGATAGCCTCAATTTTTTTAATCTCCTTTCTGGGTAGAGGTAAGAACTACATATAGTAATTTGTAGTTGCAAATATCACACTCTTTATTAGTTGAATCATGCTTGCAAAACTAAGCAATCTTGCACTCCCATGCCTGATTCTCACAACTATCTTATCGATTAGGATCATATAGTATGTGCACATGGAGTTTTTTGCTAGTAAGTGGAACCCCTGAGTATCTAAAAGGTAATGGACCTTCTGCAAAGGAGGTGAAAGCATTGATCTCGGCATTGATGTTATATGCAACTCCACCATAATAAGTTTACATTTTGTAGGGTTGACTATGAGCCCTGTAGAATTGAAAAACACAGAAAACTAATTTGATAAATTTAGTATCCCCTCGAGAAAACAACGGAAGGTCATCGGAAAAGTTAAAGTTAAAAATATGAAGCTTTTCACATTTATAGTGAAATTTGAAATCATGATCTCCTTTGAGCTTCTAAAAGGATGTGTGGTAGTATTTGTTGGAACATTATGTCCATATTTAAATATAGGGAGATGAATTTGAAAAAGTTTCTTAAGTCAAGTCTCACATTGTCTAGTTGAAAAAATTCTTTAGTCCCACATTGCTCAGATGAGATTTATTTCCTTCCACACTTTATTATATAAGAAAATTCCTTGTTTCATTTCAAAATACACCAAAAACTCAAATTAGTTTTTTTCTCCCTCACTCTCATAACTATGTCCCATTTGAATTGTTGAAGTGACAACTTCTCTTCTTTTTTTCACTCTTTGAATTTTCCAAATATTTTTTTGAATTCTCTTTAAAGAATTATGTTAATTTCTCCTCCTTTGAGTTGAGAAATTATCAAGTATAATTTTTTTGGGTTCTATTTATAAAATTATTTGAATTTTTCTTTGTTTGAGAAATTATTTTGAGTGGTTAAATGACCATTAATATATTTTCTTTGGAGAATTATTGGAATTTCTCTTGATTTGAGAAATTATTTCGACTGGTTAATATATTCTTTGAAGAAATTATTGATACTTCTGCGACTAGTGTTTCTGATAAACGGTTCAAGTTTGAGGGAAGTCACTTCAATATCGGCAAAAAAAAAAGTTGCCAACATTTTGACCAATGATATTTTTGTTGCTCCTTATGGATCAATCGAACAAATTAACGGTAAAAAATCTGTGGGTTCATATGAAACACGTAATAGTGTTGAAGTTGAATTTGCTGCACAGATTAAAGCAAATGATTTCTAGCTCAGAAAAGAAACCGCCTTATGGAAAGAGAATGATTATCTTTATAAAATCATATTTTTAATAGACTTGCAGATGATCTGCAATACTGCAAAATAGGTTTGTAAGGCTCTATAAAAGAAGTATGACACCAAGGAAACTGGAATAAAGAAGTATATCGTTAACCTCTACCGAGCATCATATGGCTTAAATCATAAGTGTGTGGAGGCTCAAAGTTATGAACTTCAAAAGTTTGCTTATAAGATCATCACAAAAGGTGTGTGTTTAGATGAACAATTCCAAATTGCTTTTATTATTGATAAATTGCCCCTAGTTTGAAAGTTTTAAAAAAATTTGCTTCACCACAAAACAAAATAATTTTTTAATTGAGAGTCAAATTATTCGCCTTCGAGTTGAAGAAGAATCTCAGAGACAAGATCAAAAATAAAAGTCTTGGTTGTTCCAAACAACAAAAAGAAATTCAGTGTAGTTCTGAAGCTAATTGACAAATGATTAAAGAATCAAAACTGCGATATTGTGAACTGAATTAAGAATGGGAACCCTTCAACGGCTTGAATTACTCCAATTGATAGGCAACAATTGTAACACCCCAAATTTAATCGAAATATTTTAATTAATTTATTTAATTGAGAATATTTGTATTTTGGTGTTTTGAGTGTTTTTGGTGGTTTTGAAAATTACTGAGAAAATGTGCATGTTGGACTATTTATTTAATTAATAGTATACTATAGGAGAATACTAGTATTATTATTGATTAAAATGAATATAAGAGAAATAAAGGTAAATTGGGCAGTATGAAGAGTTAGTAAGGGTGTTATGGAAAAAACCCAATTTGTGAGGCCTAAGACTAAGTTAGACAAAATTGAGTTCGGAAAGGAAATCTGATTTCATTTTGTGTTTAACGTGAAAGTTCGTGGCCAGAGCTCTGAAGGAAAAGCTGAAAGTAAAAGGTCCCAAAGATTAATCGTGAAAGTTGCGAATCGACTAAGGTATGGGGAGTATCGCATTTCATGATTTTCCATGTATTCCTTTCGGTGTGTTTATGGTTGATTTAAGATTTAAGGTATTTTGGGTTGGTTGTGGGAAAATAGGGAAATTGGTGATAAGGCTTTGAGGTTATGGTTAATGGTATGTAACACTGAATATTGATATGAGAAAGGAAACCTTAGGCCTTTGTGGCTAAAACCTTAGATGGTTATATGTCTGCCCATATGAGATAGAATATTTGATATTTGAAATTACGATGCCTTCGGAGCAATTGTAAGGAAATTGACGGTAGACCCTGGAAGTTAGTGGTTAGTATCCTTGACCCTTTGAGTGTATAAATGAGAAATAATGATTTTTGCCTTCGTGGCCAAAACCTTGGATTGTGATATGTTTGACCCTGCAGGAATAGGAATGTTCATATGTGAGTAACTCTGATGCACTCAGAGCAATTGCAGGAAAATAGTGATTTAGGTAGTGCAAATGTTGCCGGATTGGCCTAATAAACTGTAGGTTTTGTGCCTTTATCGCCGTAGGACCTTAGGGATGATTTAGGGATGTTTTGGGGGCATTAAGGAAGTGAATCGTGTGGACTTTTGGGTTGATTTAGGTTCCGGAGCGTAACAGCGTTTTGCTGTTCGTCACGACTGTTCATGTTTTTGGTCGAAATTGTTTTGGACGTAACTTTTGATCTGTAAGTCCGTTTTGACCCCCGTTCGAAGCGTTGGAAAGCTAATAAACAGGGCTATAACATAATAAGATAAGAGAATTGTTTTCCCAATATTTTTATATCTAATTATGTTTGAGAAGTCAATTGTGTATATGTTCTATTAATGAATCATGTTCTGATTTAAGGATGTCTTGATGTTTTGATGCTGCGATTTTCCTGATGAATTACCATGAGGGTAACTGTGATAATATGATGAATTAAAATGATTAGGACTGTGAAGTTTATGTGATTGATAGGCGATAGTGTGAGGATTACCGTGAGTATAATTTGATAAAGTAATATGAGATAATATGGGGTAGCATTATGAATTAATATGGGATAATATGTGATAATATGACTATGAGCTAATATGTGATTTCTACGTGATTATATGATGACATGATGTGTGAGATTAATTATTATGATGAATTATGATTATATGATGTTTGATGAATTATGATGAATTATTTGATAACATGAGATATGATGATTTATGTGATGACGATGATTATTATGATGAGTTATATGAGATACGATGATTTATGTGGTGATGATGATTATTATGATGAGATATGATGTATGAAGATGATTATTATAACAAATTATGATGACGTAGCATACGATGATGACTGTGTTGATGAGCTATGACGTTTGATGATGATGAATATGACGAATATGATGAATATGATGAATGATGATGCACCTATGATGTTATTATGAGGATTATTGTCAAGTGTGCCTCATGCATTCATGTGCATCCGGACTTCGGTTCAGGATCTCGATTACTTTGACTTCAATCCCACTGTGCGGATGTGAAGCATTTTGATGTGCTCCGATCCTATCGATGAGGACCTATGGAGGATTGATGGCCCAATGTCCATCGCGCTGTGATGATTGGTACCGTATGAATTGAGTCTATGTTACATTTGCATTTATGAGCCTTTGTGTATAATTATGACATTGTGGCCTTTGAGGCATAATTGAAGAATATCAATGTGTTGAATATAACTATGAGTAATATGCCGTTTATGCATTAATTATTATGAATTGTCTTACTCACCCTGCCTGTTTGAATGTTACCTCCACGTGGGTAACATGCAGATGAGCAAGTTTAGCTGTGGACGCTGTCGAGGAGTATTGTGACGTCTTAGAGTCGTTAGCCTTTATGGTTAATTTAGAGGGTCTTGCTCTGATATGTAACATCAGGTTGGGTTCCTTGAGTTGATTGTATATCATTGGGTTATTTTACTGGTGTTCCCTTATGAGGTAAATATTGAGTTATGTTTTGAGTTCCGCTGTATATGATGTTTGATGTATTTTGAGAAAACCCGTGTGTTACGGAGTATTGACCAATTTTGTTCACTTTGAGAAATGTACGCCCTTTGTGGCTTTTTAATGAAAGTTAATATTTTACTCTGAAATTCGTGTTATTTTGCTGTAATATCTGTGGGGTAGAATAAGGGTGTTACATTAGTGGTATCAGAGCAGGTCGGTCCGTACGGC
This sequence comes from Lathyrus sativus, assembly GCA_963859935.3. Classification (NCBI taxonomy): domain Eukaryota; kingdom Viridiplantae; phylum Streptophyta; class Magnoliopsida; order Fabales; family Fabaceae; genus Lathyrus; species Lathyrus sativus. Next base: position 659,626,818 of record OZ012739.1, read on the forward strand.
CAAGTTGTCTAATGTTGTTGTTCCTTGGTATGCGACATGTGTAACACCCTTATTCTATCCCACAAATATTACGGCAAAATAACACGGATTTCAGAGTAAAATATTAACTTTCATTAAAAAGCCACAAAGGGCGTACATTTCTCAAAGTCAACAAAATTGGTCAATACTCCGTAACACACGAGTTTTCTCAAAATACATCAAAACATCATATACAGCGGAACTCAAAACATAACTCAATTTTTTCCTCATAAGGGAACACCAGTAAAATAACCCAATGATATACAATCAACTCAAAGAACCCAACCCGATGTTACATATCAGAGCAAGACCCTCTAAATTAACCATAAGGCTAACGACTCTAAAACGTCACAATATTCCACGACGGTGTCCACGGCTAAACTTGCTCATCTGCACGTTACCCATGTGGAGGTAACATTCAAACAGGCAGGGTGAGTAAGACAATTCATAATAATCAATGTATAACAATTAATGCATAAACGACATATTACTCATAGTTATATTCAACACATTGATATTTTTCAATTATGCCTCAAAAGCCACAATGTCATAATTATACACAAAGGCTCATAAATGCAAATGCAACATAGTCTCAATGCATGCGGTACCAATCATCACAGCGCGATGGACATTGGGCCATCACCCCTCCATAGATCCCCATACATAGGATCGGAGCACATCAAAATACTTCACATCCACACAGTGGGATTGAAGTCAAATTAATCGAGGTCCTGAACCGAAGTCCGGATGCACATGAATGCATGATACACACTTCACAATAATCCTCATAATAACATCATAGGTGCATCATCATTCATCATATTCATCATCATCAAACGTCGTAGCTCATCAACACAGTCATCATCGTATGCTACGTCATCATAATTTGTTATAATAATCATCTTCATACATCATAGCTCATCATAATAATCATCATCACCACATAAATCACCGTATCTCATATAACTCATCATAATAATCATCGTCATCACATAAATCATCATATCTCATGTTATCAAATAATTCATCATAATAATCATCATCATCACATAAATCATCATAATTCATCAAACATCATATAATCATAATTCATCATAATAATTAATCTCACACATCATGTCATCATATAATCACGTAGAAATCACATATTAACTCATAGTCATATTATCACATATTATCCCATATTAATTCATAATGCTACCCCATATTATCTCATATTAATTTATCAAATTATACTCGCGGTAATCCTCACACTATCGCCTATCAATCACATAAACTTCACATTCCTAATCATGTTAATTCATCATAGTATCACAGTTACCCTCACGGTAATTCATCAGGAAAATCGCAGCATCAAAACATCAAGACATCCTTGAACCAGAACATGATTCATTAATAGAACATATACACAATTGACTTCTCAAACATAATTAGATATAAAAATATTGGGAAAACAATTCCCTTATCTATACTATGTTATAGCCCTGTTTATTATCTTTCCAACGCTTCGAACAGGGATCAAAACGGACTTACGGATCAAAAGTTACGTCCAAAACAATTTCAACCAAAAACATGAACAGTCGTGACGAACATCAAAGCGCTGTTACGCTCCGGAACCTAAATCAAACCAAAAGTCCACACGATTCACTTCCTTAATGCCCCAAAACATCCCTAAATCATCCCTAAGGTCCTACGGTGATAAAGGCACAAAACCTACGGTTTATTAGGCCAACTCGGCAACATTTGCACTGCCTAAATCACTATTTTCCTGCAATTGCTCTGAGTGCATCAGAGTTACTCACATATGAACATTCCTATTCCTACAGGGTCAAACATATCACAATCCAAGGTTTTGGCCACGAAGGCAAAAATCATTATTTCTCATCTCTACACTCAAAGGGTCAAGAATACTAACCACTAACCTCTAGGGTCTACCGTCAATTTCCTTACAATTGCTCCGAAGGCATCGTAATTTCAAATATCAAATATTCTATGCCATATGGGCAGACATAACGATCTAAGGTTTTGGCCACAAAGGCCTAAGGTTTCCTTTCTCATATCAATATTCAGTGTTACATACCATTAACCATAACCTCAAAGCCCTATCACCAATTTCCCTATTTTCCCACAACCAACCCAAAATACCTTAAATCTTAAATCAACCATAAACACACCGAAAAGCATAAATGGAAAATCATGAAATGCGATACTCCTCATACCTTAGTCGATTTACAGCTTTCACGATTAATCTATGAGATCTTCTGCTTCCAGCCTTTTCTTCAGAGCTCTGGCCACCAACTTCCACGTTAAACACAAAATGAAATCTAATTTCCTTTCAGAACTCAATTTTGTCTAACTTAGTGTTGGGCCTCACAAATTGGGTTTTTCCCATAACACCCTTACTAACTCTCCATAATGCCCAATTTACCCTTATTTCCCTTATATTCATTTTAATAATAATAATAATACTAATATTCTCATATAGTATATTATTAATTAAATAAATAGTCCAACATGCACATCTTCTCAATAATTCCCACAACCACCGAAAACACCAAAAATACGAATATTCTCAATTAAATAAATAAATTAAAATATTCCGATTAAACTTGGGGTGTTACAACATGTGTGTGAAAACACTGTCGGTACATGTTTGTTGTCTAACCTTTGTCTGCAGAAGTGAGAATGAAACAAGTGGGGGAGAAGCTGTGCTTCTCCAGGATGCTGCAAGTGTAGAGTTGTAGCTCAGTGTGTGGTTGAACGCTCTTATAGTTTGGTAAAGATGGTTTATACCCCATCATGATTTTCGGCTGTCTATTGACAAATTGAGGAACTGATCAACCTTAACCTGTTGTTGATAGTAGACAGGGTCATGTTGGATGGGATAGACGTGTCTTGCAAGCTTAGATGGCGTGAGCAGTGAATTGTTTTGAGTTAAGCTCAATGCTTAGAATTGTTTTGGTGATTCGATGTAGGATGATGCCGAGATGCTTATTTTGATGGGAATTTTGAGTGTTACTGAAAGTGGGGAAGTTGGCGGTTTGCCGATTAATTGTGGTTGTCTGGAAGTTATCCTGACAAGATTGTGATATACAGCTAGGATGTGAAGTGGAGTTGTGATCGACTTAGTTACGGGAACTAGTCCGATATTGAGAGCTCCATATTATATGTCTGTTTGGATGGTCGAAGAACTAAATGGATTGAGTAGTTTTAAAGCTTGTGTCTGGTGTGTGTGCTAAGGCAACAGATTGTGAGGTCAGATATATTAAAGGTGGACGATGACTTCTGATGATTATTAAAGAAGGTCAGATGTGGAATGCAATATTGGTATAACTGAGTTTTAAAATATTTCAAAAATTGGAAATGTGTTGAATGGCCTTCTAAGTGTGAAATTGTTGTTGTACGTTGAATTCCAAGATCGCAGCTTTTTACAGAATCGAAATCAGACACCCGGAAGTCAAGTAACGGTCGAAAATAGAATTTCGGACTGTCAGGTTCGCTAGGACCTTCGCTTAGCGAACATCCGCTCGCTGCTGTGTTCGCCTAGCGAGCATGTCCTGGGCAGAAGGATGTTGTTTTGGTATTTTTGTCATAACGGGAGAACCGTAACTCGGAATGACGCATGGTTTGAAGCGTTGGAAAGCTATTCCAATGCTCTATGTGATGGTGAAGTAGTGCATGGAATTAAGTTATTTATTGATGGAATATGTTTGGATGTTGTGGCAAGTGTAGAAGGTGCAGTTCGTGTTTCCGCCATAACTCCCAAATTGAGTGTCCGTTGGCATGAGATTTTCCATACTTAATTGAGCGAGTCAGTGGTTGTGTTAAATGATGTTATTTTGATATATTCGAAGATTATAGATGATCATGTTGAGCATCGGGAACTTGAGTTATCAGTGTTAGGGAAGAAGCAGGGATATGCCACTGTGAAGAAAGCTCAGAGAGTTTTTGGGAGAGCTGTCAACAGCTCGTGTGTTGATTTTTTCGAATCCGACAGAACTATTCGTTGTGTTTTGTGATGCTTTGTCGATGTGATTGGGAGATATGTTAAGTGTAACATCAGCAAGTTTTAGTTATGCTTTAAGGAAATTTAAAGTACATAAGAGGGATTATCTGACGAGTGATTTAGAGTTGGTTGTTGTTGTGTTTGTGCCGGAGTTGGAGGCTTCAATTGGTTAGTTTGAGATTTGAAATGTTTGGTGATCTCAAGAGCTTGAGGTATTTGCTTGAGTTGGAAGAGTTGAATATGAGGTAGAGAAAATGATTGGGACTCCTGAAGGATTATGGTTTTGGATTGAATTACCATTCGGGTGAAGCAAACGTGGTAGCTTATGCATTGATTTAGAAATTTTTGCATATACCGATGATAATGGTGAAAAGAGTTAGAACTGATTGAGCAATTTGGTGATATGAGTTTGGGTTGTGAAGATACTTCTTATGGAGTTAAGCTTAGCATGTTGGAGCTTACTAGTGGTGTTCTTAATGAGATTCAAGAAGGTCAGAAATCTGAATTGAGTTGGCAGATTGGTTGAATTTGATGAATTAAAGTCGAAGAGTTGATTTTCAGATTAATGGAAATGGCATCATGAGATGTCGTGATAAAGTTTATGTTCTAGATATTATTGAGTGGAATAAGAGTATTGAGGTAGATGGAGTATCCATCCCGGTGCTATGAAGAGGTAATCAGATTTGAGGAAATTATTTTGATGGCCATAGATGAAGAGAGAAGTGGTTGAGTTTGTATATGCTGGTAAGACTTGTCGGAAGTTGAAGAATAAACCTCAGAGACCGTTGGCCCTGATGTAAGTTGGATATTCCAGGGTGGAAATCGGCTAGTATTTCCATGGATTTTGTGTTGGATTTTCCGAAGAATTGGAGGGATATGATTTTAATTGGGTGATTTTGGATAGATTGACTAGATTGGCTCCTTTCTTACCAATGAGGGTTAGTCATTATATGTTGAAGCTAGTTGAGATGTACATCGATGAAGTTGTGAAGTTGTATGAGACGTCGTCGAATATTGTGTCAGATGGGAATCTGAGTTTTCATCGAGATTTTGGGAGAGTTTACGGATGCTTTGAGTACCATGTTGAAGTTGAACTCTGCCTATCATCCGTGGACGGATGGACGGACAGAGAGAACTATCCAGTCTTTAGAGGATTTGTGGAGAGCTTGTATGTTGGATCAAGGTTGGTCGTGGATAGTTAATTATCGTTGATTGAGTTACCTACAATAACAGTTAGCATTCTAGTATCGGAATGACACGGTATAAGGATTTGTATGGTAGAAGGTGTAGGACTCCTTCATGTTGATATGATTCAGGCGAGAGTGTTGTGCTCGGACCTGAGAATTGTGTAAGGGACGACTGAAAAGATCAAGAAGATCCAAGAAAAGACGTGTTTTGAGAGTTACGGTGGTGACTGGTGTTGGTCGAGCTTTGAAGTCTCGAAAGCACACACTGTATTTTGTTGATTTGTATCGGAAGTGACACAGCGGAAGCATGGGAGAGGTAGCATGTTAGACTGTTTTACCGCTGTCGCTTGTGAATTTACATGATGTGGCATGTACCTAAGTTGAAGAAGTACATTGATTCAGATGGATGGTGTACAAGTGAGAGGTAATTTGATTGTCGAGGCGTTGCTAGTTCAGGTGGATGAACAAGAAGCAACTTCGAGGTAAAGAGATTCCTTTGGTGAAGGTAGTTTGGGAGGACCAGCTGGAGAAAGTTGGAATTGGGAACTTGGAGATCAGTTGAGGGAGTCGTATCCGACTCTGTTCCTTAAGGCAATTTTCGAGGGCGAAAATTCTTTTAAGTGGGGGAGAGTTGTAACACCCCAAATTTAATTGAAATATTTTAATTTATTTATTTAATTGAGAATATTTGTATTTTGGTGTTTTCGGTGGTTTTGGGAATTACTGAGAACATGTGCATGTTGAACTATTTATTTAATTAATAGTATACTATAGGAGAATACTAGTATTATTATTGATTAAAATGAATATAAGAGAAATAAGGGTAAATTGGGCAGTATGAAGAGTTAGTAAGGGTGTTATGGGAAAAGCCCAATTTGTGAGGCTCAAGACTAAGTTAGACAAAATTGAGTTCGGAAAGGAAATCAGATTTCATTTTGTGTTTAAGGTGAAAGTTGGTGGCCAGAGCTCTGAAGGAAAGGCTGGAAGCAGAAGATCCCAAAGATTAATCGTGAAAGTTGTGAATCGACTAAGATATGAGGAGTATCGCATTTCATGATTTTCCATGTATGCCTTTCGGTGTGTTTATGGTTGATTTAAGATTTAAGGTATTTTGGGTTGGTTGTGGGAAAATAGGGAAATTGGTGATAAGACTTTGAGGTTATGGTTAATGGTATGTAACACTGAATATTGATATGAGAAAGGAAACATTAGGCTTTTGTGGCCAAAACCTTAGATCGTTATATTTCTGCCCATATGGGATAGAATATTTGATATTTGAAATTACGATGCCTTCAGAGCAATTGTAAGGAAATTGACGGTAGACCCTGGAGGTTAATGGTTAGTATCCTTGACCCTTTGAGTGTAGTGATGAGAAATAATGATTTTTGCCTTCGTGGCCAAAACCTTGGATTGTGGTATGTTTGACCCTGTAGGAATAGGAATGTTCATATGTGAGTAACTCTGATGCACTCAGAGCAATTGCAGGAAAATAGTGATTTAGGCAGTGCAAATGTTGTCGGATTGGCCTAATAAACCGTAGGTTTTGTGCCTTTATCGCCGTAGGACCTTAGGGATGATTTAGGGATGTTTTAGAGACATTAAGGAAGTGAATCGTGTGGACTTTTGGGTTGATTTAGGTTCCGGAGCGTAATAGCGTTTTGCTGTTCGTCACGACTATTCATATTTTTGGTCGAAATTGTTTTGGACGTAACTTTTGATCCGTAAGTCTGTTTTGACCCCCGTTCGAAGCGTTGGAAAGCTAATAAACAGGACTATAACATAGTATAGATAAGGGAATTTTTTTCCCAATATTTTTATATCTAATTATGTTTGAGAAGTCAATTGTGTATATGTTCTATTAATGAATCATGTTCTGGTTCAAGGATGTCTTGATGTTTTGATGCTGTGATTTTCCTGATGAATTACCATGAGGGTAACTGTGATAATATGATGAATTAACATGATTAGGACTGTGAAGTTTATGTGATTGATATGCGATAGTGTGAGGATTGCCGCGAGTATAATTTGATAAAGTAATATGAGATAATATGGGGTAGCATTATGAATTAATATGAGATAATATGTGATAATATGACTATGAGCTAATATGTGATTTCTACGTGATTATATGATGACATGATGTGTGAGATTAATTATTATGATGAATTATGATGAATTATTTGATAACATGAGATATGATGATTTATGTGATGACGATGATTATTATGATGAGTTATATGAGATACGATGATTTATGTGGTGATGATTATTATTATGATGAACTATGATGTATGAAGATGATTATTATAACAAATTATGATGACGTAGCATACGATGATGACTGTGTTGATGAGCTATGACGTTTGATGATGATGAATATGACGAATATGATGAATATGATGAATGATGATGCACCTATGATGTTATTATGAGGATTATTGTGAAGTGTGCATCATGCATTCATGTGCATCCGGACTTCGGTTCAGGACCTCGATTACTTTGGATTCAATCCCTCTGTGCGGATGTGAAGTATTTTGATGTGCTCCGATCCTATCGATGGGGATCTATGGAGGGTTGATGGCCCAGTGTCCATCGTGCTGTGATGGTTGGTACTGCATGCATTGAGTCTATGTTGCATTTGCATTTATGAGCCTTTGTGTATAATTATGACATTGTGGCCTTTGAGGCATAATTGAAGAATATCAATGTGTTGAATATAACTATGAGTAATATGTCGTTTATGCATTAATTGTTATACATTGATTATTATGAATTGTCTTACTCACCCTGCCTGTTTGAATGTTACCTCCACGTGGGTAACGTGCAGATGAGCAAGTTTAGCCGTGGACGCTGTCGAGGAGTATTGTGACGTCTTAGAGTCGTTAACCTTTATGGTTAATTTAGAAGGTCTTGCTCTGATATGTAACATCGAGTTGGGTTCCTTGAGTTGATTGTATATCATTGGGTTATTTTACTGGTGTTCCCTTATGAGAAAAACATTGAGTTATGTTTTGAGTTCCGCTGTATATGATGTTTGATGTATTTTGAGAAAACCCGTGTGTTACGGAGTATTGACCAATTTTGTTTACTTTGAGAAATGTACGCCCTTTGTGGCTTTTTAATGAAAGTTAATATTTTACTCTGATATCCGTGTTATTTTGCTGTAATATCTGTGGGGTAGAATAAGGGTGTTACAACAATCACCATCATAAAGCAATGACAATGTAGAAGCAGAACTTTGACAAAGTAAAAGAGTAAGAGTCGCTAAAGATTATGGGCCCGATTATGTGACTTATAATGTAGAAGAAGATCCAATAAATCTTAAAGAAGCCTTGTCATCTCTAGATGCAGATTTATGGCAAAAAGCTATAAATGATGAGATAGAATCTCTAGATTCTAACAAGACCTGACACTTAGTAGACTTTCCTCGTGGTTGCAAACCAATCGGTTATAAATGGGTGTTGAAAAATAAACTAAAATCTAGTGGAACTATTGATAAATACAAGGCTCGCCTTGTAGCCAAGGGTTTTAGACAAAGAGAAAATATATATTTCTTCCACACATTTTCTCCAGTCACTAGAATTATATTCATTAGGGTACTTATTTTAATAGCGACTATTTATAACTTAATAGTACACCAAATGGATGTTAAAACAACTTTTTTAAATTAAGACTTAGAATAAGAAATCTATATGGAACAACCGGAAGGGTTTATGATCCATGGACAAGAAAACAAGGTCTGTAAGTTAGACCAATCTGTGTGTGGACTAAAACAAGCTCCTAAGCAATGGCATGAAAATTTTGATAACTTAATGATATCGAATGAGTACAAAGTGAATGAAAGTGACAAATGCGTTTATTACAAATCTGAGAATCACATTTGCATTATCATATGTCTTTATAAAGACAATCTACTCATACTTGAATCAAACATTCATGCTGTTAATGATGTGAAATCTTTGTTGTGCAACAACTTTGATATGAAAGACCTCGGAGAAGCGAGCATGATTCTTGGTATCAAGATCACGAGATTCGAGCAAAAAATTTCTTTGGATCAATCATACTATGTAGAGAAGACCTTAAATAAATATAAATACTTTGAATATAAACTTGTGTGCACACCATATGATCCAAGTGTGAAACTATTTAAGAACACTGGTGAAAGTGTGAGATAAACAGAATATGCAAACATCATTGGAAGTCTTAGGTATGCCACTAAATGTACTAGACCTGACAATGCATATGTCGTAGGATTGGTGTGCAGGTTTACGAGTAAACTGAGAAACGACCACTTGCAAGCTATTGAGTGAGTCACGAGGTACCTTAAAAGGACCATGGATCTCAACCTACATTACTAGTAATTTCCTGTTGTACTAGAAGGATACAACAATGCAGATTGGAACACTTTATCAGATGATTCCAAAGCTACTAGTGGCTATATATTTAGTATAGTTGGAGGAACTGAATCTTGGAAATCGAAGAAGTAGACTATCCTTGCTCAGTCCACAATGGAGTATGAGATGATATCACTAGCCACAACTAGTGAAGAAGCAAGTTGGTTAACATGTTTGCTAGCAGAGATCCCTCTGTGGGAGAAACATATGTCAGCTATGTTGATCCACTGCGATAGTACCGCTGCTATTGCAAAAATTAAGAACCGCTATTATAATGGTAAAAGACGCCAAATTAGAAGAAAGCACAACACTGTTAGAGATTATATCTCTAAAGGAGCTGTAACAGTGGATCATGTACGCACTGAAGAAAACTTAGCAGATCCTTTGACGAAAGGATTAGCCAGAGAGAAAGTCTATAATACATCCAAGATGAGACTAATTCCTATAAAGAAATGAGTTGTTCATGATGGTAACCTAACCTAGATGACTGGAGATCCCAAGAAATAGGTTCAATGGGTAATAACAAGTAGTGAGCAATATGAGATGATCATGCAAGCGAAGCATGAATCCTAAAGTAATAAGAGGATGAGATGATAGAAACTCTTAATGAGATCTATACTCTGTATATGGGAGTACCTAGGCTATAGGAGTACTCTTGATAGACTCACCTCTGTAATTGTGGAACTTAGGCCAATTCCTATGGAATTTTAAGGCAGAATTCTTAGAGTCTTCACTAAAGCGAGTTATACGTGTAGGGCCATTAAAGCATGGACTACTAGAATACACCTTAAGAAAAGGTTGTGTGCGGGTTTGATGTCTGAGATAGAGTTCAAGACAATGGTGTCACTCTTGTTGAATCAGGATCATACCTGCTACGCAGAGGTTTAAGTCGTAGACACTTTTGTTTATGCACAACCTTAGAAAAGTTTGACGTTACTTCTGAAACACTTTTTTTAAATTCAAGTGGGGGATTGTTGGAACATTATGTTAATATTCAAATATAGGGAGATGTTGAAAAAGTTTCTTAAGTCAAGTCTCACATTATGTGTTAGTTGAAAAAACTCCTTAGTCCCACATTGCTTAGAAGAGGTTTATTTCCTTCCACACTTCATTATATAAGGAAATTCCTTGTTTCATTCCAAAATACATCAAAAACTAATTTTGAGTTTTTTCCTTCCTCACTCTCATAACTCTACGTCTTTCGAATTGTCGAAGCGCCAACTTCTCCCCCTTTTTTCTACTCATTGAATTTTTCGAGTATTTTCTTGAATTCTCTTTAGAGAATTATGTTAATTCTCCTCGTTTGAGTTGAGAAATTATCAAATATAGTTTTTTTTTATTCTCTTTAAAGAATTATTCGAATTTCTCTTTGTTTGAGAAATCATTTTGAGTGGTTAAATGACAATTAATAAATTTTGTTTGGAGAATTATTGGAATTTCTCTTGATTTGAGAAATTATTACGACTGGTTATTATACCAGATACTACTAGTGGTATTAACCATATTCAAACGATATTTGTACCATCAGAGGGTGTATTTCTAGACCGATTATCAATCATGCGACTGCTTTGCATAACTTTGGGCAGTGCCACGAAACGTCTTAAAAAGAGCGACCTAGTCCGCAACTTGGCCTGATAATTTCTTCTGTGGCTAATTTTCAAAGCCGTGAAAACAATATTCATTCACAACCACAATTAACAATGGAGAGAGTGGTCTCCATGTCTCAAACCCCTTTTAGACTTCAAAAATTTTGTATGTTATCCATGCATACTGAATTTATAGGACACAATGGTAAAAAATAGCATGGTCCATCTTATAAACTTGCTAGGGAAGCCAAGTTCTTTAAGTATGGACTCCAAGCCCCCACTCAATTGTGTCGTAAGCCTTTCGGAGCTCCATTTGCAACATACATCTAGGTACTCCCCCTTATGTTGAATAACCTCTTATAAGTTCATTGGCAAGTAAAATGTGATCTTGAGTAAGCTGTCCTGGAACAAAAACTACATGACTATGGTGTATAATGCTACTAAGAACTTTGCCTAATCTTGTGCTCATGACCTGATGACTTTTTAGATATTTGTGCCTTAGAAGATGGGTATGTACTCTTTGATAGTTTTAGTTGTAGGTTATTTTGGTATAAGGGTAACAAAGGTGCTATTTGTGGCCATGTACATTCTTTCTTTATCAAAAATTAGTAGAAAACCCGTGCGGCTTCCGCACGGGTAAATAAATTTGTAAATATATATCTAATTTTGATACATATATGTGTATAAGAGTTAAATGAGAGAGAATGCAATTAAAAAGAAATCATTATAAATTAACAACACAAAAATTGAATACGAAACAACTAATTTAACTTAATGAAATGGTAATGTTGTCAACAAAAGAGTAAAGTAATAATAAATAGTAAAAGAGAAGTACTACAACAAAATGTCATCTACATTAGTCTTTATTTGTCATTTGACCACAATCATAGTTATTTCTTTGGTTTTGGGTTTTCTGCATCATATTTTGTGTTGTGATTGTATTCTTTATTTTCTCTATGACGATTTTTCTCAAAAACTGATAGCAGTGCTTCTGGTTCAGTCAAGGTATGATTTCTAAGTAGTTTAGTGGTTGCACATTTATATGATATTTTCACATTATAAAAAAAGAAAAGAAGAATGTTGTTGTTAAGTTGTAGTCACAAACTCTGTTGTACAATTTGGATTAAAAAAAATGGATGGAAGAATCATTTTTGACTTATGAAAAATTCAAATAAAAAATATATTGATACAATTAAGATTATATAAGGTGTTGATTAATATAGTAGTATTGATTGACATTTATACAAAATGTGTTGTGAAGGTTGAAGCATACAGAAATATACATCATGTGAAAAAAATAAGGCATAGAAATTTACAAATGAAAAATAGTATGGATGTACTTGCCCCACATGTATGGACTTATGTTCATCTCTACCATTAAGTATATTATGGACAGTCTTAATTGCAAGAGAGAAAAATAAAATATATCACATTGAGAAGAATATACAAAAATCCTAAAAGACTTACTATCCTATTACACTTAGAAAAAAGCTAAAATTCTTATTCATTCATCTTCACACCATGCATCAAATTTATACATATGCTGATCTACAAAATCCTAGCTTAACACACATTACTGCTATCATACTACATACTGATAAAGAAAACCAGAACTGAACAAACACAGAAATATCACTAACTGATATAAGTATTATCCCTTTTCAATTTCGCTAACATCAAAAGACCCTTCTAAAACTTTAGTATCTAGGAACATTCATTGAATTTTCCCAACTCAATGAAGAGTTCAATGTTCTTGACAAAGCCGATACAATCTCATTCATCGCAGGACGATTTCCCGGATCCTTCTTTAAACAGCTCTCAATTATTTCAATCACAAACATAGTAAGTTCAAATGGATAATTTCCTTGCAAGGAAGAGTCAATTAACTCCTTCAACTTCTCATTACCACTTTCCTCATCAACTACACCACTTAAAAAATCTATCAGATTCTCATTATCTTCTGATAAAATAGCAGCAACCTCTTTCCCTGTGATGATTTCCAACATCAACACATCAAACGCATAAACATCAATCTTCGTAGAAACAATTCCGTTTTCCAAATACTCCGATGCCATGTAACCTCTTGTCCCAACAATATGTCTTGTAGCAACAAATTCTTCATCATCATCGAATCCTTCCACACACCTCACAAGCCTTAAACTCGCAACTTTTGCCTTGAATTCGTTGTCGAGAAGAACATTACTACACTTTAGATCCTTATGAATATATGGAGATGAAGTGAAACTGTGAAGATATTCAACACCTGTGGCAACAAATGTAAACAATTGACTCCAATCATGCACTATAACCTATAATTATGTATCAAGTACTCTCCCAATGAAGAAACGCATACAGTACAAATTTTATAAAAACTTGATCACTTAATAATGTCAACACTATTATGTACTCTAATTGGCAATATATAACTAAAATCTGGCTAGTATGTTAAATCAAAATATATAACTAACAATGAACAAAGTCAGCTCAATTAGCAAAAAGACAACATAATGTTAACCGGTATACAATGCATAACTTACAATGCATATTTTGAAGACCTAGCAGTGTATTGATCATAGGATAGGTTTGCATACGTTGTATTGCTTGATGATAAAGTAACTATAAATTTAGACATTATAGTAGTAACAATGATGGAGTTGTAAAATATAAAATGTCTACAATAAGAAGACTTACTCTCTTAAAATAGAAGTTCCACACACATTTAGCATGGGGCTGCATCTGACAGGTTGATTTGTGTACGATGGGACGATATCACAATGTGAACTATTCTCATTTGTATCGTGCGTTACAACATTTGTGAATTTGGCCAACAGAATTGCGAACATGAAAGCCATCCCAAAAAGTTCAGCCTTGACAGATTGCTTTTGTTCAACATTATCAAAAGATGCTATCATTGAATCTTCCCCCATTTTATCGGAGGTACTGTAGAAAACTGATCATCTGCACTCTCATGTTCATCAATAACATCAGTTTCATGTACCATTTATTTTCTGCTTGCATTCTGGGAACTTTCTTCGGTGTTGCATTTAAATTCGCCGCATTCATCATTTGACGTTTGTAATTTGTCTACATGATAGGGTATCACCGTGTCCAAGAGTGCAGCAGAAGGCGCGTTAGAAGGGGGCGAGCCCTTGATGCCACCTATATGTTTCTGTTTCTCAAACATCATCTGAAGATGTTTCCCTTGGTTTCTAATTTGAATTTGCAACTTCCTTTGAATCTGTATAACAGATACAATATCAGAACATGAAAGTTCATTGGTGTTTGTTTGGTGAATTAATCACATACCTCAAGTTGTTCGTGAAGCCGTTTTTGGAGGTCCATTGCTAGTGATCATAATGTCATCGACATACACAAGCAAATAAATCATCTCCTGGAAAAATGGGTGCAACAGATAGAATGATCAACTTTATTCAGTGTCCTGCCAAATCATTGAGCTAAACTGTTGAAATAACAAAATCAAGCCCTAGAGATTGATTATATATGCAAGGATTAGTGAAGATGATAAATCATGGCAATAAAGAATGCATAGAAGAAGGAAAATGATGATTCTTAATGACATAATGTGGAAAAGTAACATATATTTTCCAACATTACAGTTAACATAAGAGTGCCTTTCTCCACGATTTCCCGGATCCTTCTTTAAACAACTCTCAATTATTTCAATCACAAACATAGCAAGTTCAAATGGATAATTTCCTTGCAAGGAAGAATCAATTAACTCCTTCAACTTCTCATTACCACTTTCCTCATCAACTACACCACTTAAAAAATCTATCAGATTCTCATTATCTTCTGATAAAATAGCAGCAACCTCTTTCCCTGTGATGATTTCCAACATCAACACACCAAACGCATAAACATCGATCTTCGTAGAAACAATTCCGTTTTCCAAATACTCCGGTGCCATGTAACCTCTTGTCCCAACAATATGTCTTGTAGCAACAAATTCTTCATCATCATCGAATCCTTCCACACACCTCACAAGCCTTAAACTCGCAACTTCTGCCTTGAATTCGTTGTCGAGAAGAACATTACTACACTTTAGATCCTTATGAATATATGGAGATGAAGTGAAACTGTGAAGATATGACATACGCATCCCATCAGAACAACTTTCTTGTAAAGGACTGGTTAATTGTCATATATATACGTGAAATATAAATGAAATGGTTGGGTACTCTGTAACATAATCATAAACTCAACTGTAATGCATAATTCATTGAGATAGAGAACTATCAATTCATAACCATCACAATATTGCACGAGGAAAAAAATCAATGTTCGTGAAGGTCATGTATGCTACTACATTTACGACAACGGTGTTACAAACATAAGGGAGAGACACAACATCAAAAAAGAACAGACACCACCTGGTGTCTTCAAAACCACGCAGTTCTGAGTCCAGGAGGCCTCCCTCACACTTTAAATAATAATCAATAACATCTACCATATTATGTACACATTGCAATTTGTTAGATGTCAACCTACTATGCCTGGATGTTGGAGTTCCCCTTCGTAAGAGCTTTAACAAAGTAATTGCGGATCTCTGGTATTGTGCGCTGAATCAAATCAGTGTGTCTGCAAACAGTTGGCGCAAACAGAATTTAGATATTTAAAAAACGCACAAATTAAAAGATAATTAAGAACTAATGCAACATTAATGTGAACTTCAGTTATCATTTGAAGTATATGGAAGCAACCATGCTCCAAACAACTGCTTTAACCTATCAACTAAAAGTCCTCTGCAAAAATGAAACTGACCAACTAAAACTTGATTATCCAGCTTTTCAAAGCGAAGGTTGATGTCTACCGTCAATCTATCTATACAACTATGTATAAGACTGCAGTCTATGATCATATTGGTCAAAATGAAAGCAAGCAAGATGAATAGAAGGGAATAAGAACCAAGCTTATTACTTTTCTTCAAATGTTGAGAAAACCATTTGCTAGTCCCCGTTCCATATATCAGTGAGAAACCTTTACTCAAGGTGAAATAATTCATGATTATGAAGACCTATTCCTTTTTAGTTACCGGGTTATGCGCCGGAAATTTTCAATATACGGACTCCTTTTAGGTCAACATGTTTGCCAATACTACAAAGAAAATAAAGACTAAACTTATAGCTTATTCAAGATTCTAAGATATATAATCCACTTAGGTTGCCTATATATCAGTTTATAAAAAATGCCTTCTGGACAATAAAAAGGTAAAGAGAGTTCTGAAAAAAAGCAAGTAAATGTGCGATTGAGGAGATCTGATTAGATACCCCGGCGTTGCACTTAATTTATCGAAGTGCTCCAAGATAAAAAGGATGCATGTGTGTCTCAATGATATAGCATTGAATGCTTCCGAAAGTTCATACATATTTGACACACTCTCCAGTGATACATCCTGTGACAAAAAACTCAAGTAATGAGAGATTTTCTTTCTATTATATTATTATGTAGTGATACATCATGCGACAAAAAAACATGTATTGAGGAATTCACTATCTATTCTAATATTAGTTCAGGAAACAATGCACTAACAAACCCAATTCACTAAGCTAACCTGTGCGATTGTGTATTCACATAATCTTTTAAGCCCTTCTAAAAGATATTGATCAGCTGCTCGGAGGAGATCTTGAGCAATTTCAACAGTGAGATCAACTGATCCAGTATATATAAATCTGGACAAAGATTAAACAATGAAATTTAAGTTGCCTGCAAATCATTAAAAGCTTTTACAACATAACTTTCATAAAGCATATGATTAGACCTCATCATCAGCTCAAAGACCTTCCATCTAATATTTGGTATCTCAATGTCCCTTGCATCCTTCTCCTGTCATACATAATAGCAGCCACAAAGTCCTTGTTCACAACACTCCAAGCAGATTTAAAAAACTTAGCTCCATAACCATCTAAGTCAGGAGCCTTAAAATCTCATATATCCTTCAAATCTTTCCTTATCCCTATTTCTGTCACTGAATTTATCAAAGATTTACTCTCCTCATGATTAAGATGACTACCATGTCTTATGGCAACAATGTCTATTCCCTAAATCCTGCTTGCTGCAGTCCCCATCAAGTTGCCATAGAACTCCCAAGATTTCTTTTTTAATGTCCTCTTTGGTTGTCAAAATGGTTCCATCAGTTTTGTAGAGGGCCTGAATGCCTACTTGTCTTTGCTTAGTTTTCAAGAAAACATGGAAATAAGCATTATTCCCATCCCCAAGTCTGAGCCAATCGATTTTTGCTTGTTGCATAAGAACCCGCTCTTCAAGAATATTCCACTTAATGACCTCTTCAATACATATCTTAAATTTTTCAATTTTTGGAACAACCATTCTATCAGCCAATAACTCTTTTTGAGCCTCCATTAGGTCTTCCCTCATTATCTCGAGTTGCACTTTGATGCCAGAGATAAGTTTACTCTTGACTCGTATTATTGGTTGTAGCCTCTATAACATTTTTCCATAAAATACACATTGCTCCCACTGCCATGGATATCCTCCAGTTTGTTGAGACTACTGCTAAGAGTCCCTCCATATCTATTACAATTTAAGAATTTAAATTTTTATCTCTTGACTGGCTTCTACCCAACTTATTTTAAACAAAGTAAAACATGATATGAAATACCAGGTTCTATGATGTGAAAAGTAGTATACCTCTGTTGTTGAAACCATTCAATGTTTCTAAGAATCCTGTCAATTCTAGAGTAAATAGTCCCACCCGTATGCCTATTAGACAATGTGAAGTGGCCCTCGCGCTCTCCATTTCATATTGGCCAATGCTTCCCATCATATCCTCGATGTCAACATACTCTGATTCATGAATAGCATTACCTTCAATCTTATCCTTAGTTTGCATAACATTTTTGAAATCTCCAATCAAGCACCAAGGGCCCTGTAACTGATGGTGTAAATTTTCAATATCTTTACATAAAATTCTTCTTTGGTTTAATTGATTGAATGCATAGATGGCAGTGAGCTAATACTTGAAATTTCCATTAACAATATGTATACCTCAATGTATCATTTGAGCTATATACTAGACATACTTCCGACCTCCACTTTAGTTGCATCCCATAAAACTCAGATTCTAGCATTTTCATGCTTAGGTCCAAATATGACCAGTTCACACACAATTTATTCCTAATAGAGATAACTTTTGTATGTTTAACCCTAGTTTAAACTAAAACAACAATATCAAGTTTAAGACTATAGAGATGGGAGTTTATCTCTCTATTCTTACCTGTTTTATTTAGCCCCCTTACATTCAATAAAATGCTCATGGTACCTTGTCCAATATCACTACATGATCACTCAAAATCCTTGGTGGTGTGAATCCATTGTGGTATTTAACATGTGCACTAGGATGCCTCTCATCGTTATCTTCCATCACATTTCCCCTTGATCATTCATGCTTTTGCCAACATTAGTCCAATTCTCCTTATGATTATCCTTTGGATTATTGGCACTGGACTGTTGTTTGAGGCGAATTTTATCTCCTGCTGGTTGATATGTTGATCAGTTTTGGCCTTCCATTGTTTGACATTAGCAACTTTCTTTTGTGGCCCAAGACGATTCAGACATTTATGACCTATTTTTTTTGGCTGGTTCCACAACTTAGTGGTTTCCATTCAGATTCAACATGTTACTTGATTCTCCTGCCTTTATTATTCTCTGTGGTAATAGCCTCACACAACTTCTGAGTAACATCTATCTCCACCAGTATTCTAGCATACAAAACTCTGAGTTTGTTGGTTATACATTCATCTGTGAATAATGGTTTACATAGTGTGCTACCAATTTTACTCAAACTCTTTGCTCCCCACAAATACAGAGGTAATTGAGGTAGTTTCACTTAGACAGGATTGGTATCATTTGCTTCAAATTTGCATATCATTTCCAAAATCTTTACCAAATAAGACATTGCTAGAATAAAAGGCTCATATACTACCTCAATGATTGGTGAGAGTTTTCTCATGCTAAAATGTCTCAATTTGCATATCATTTCCAAAATCTTTACCAAATAAGACATTGCTTCAAATTTCAAATGAAAAAAAGGGCATCCCTGTCTCCTGAAAATTCCTCATCTATCATTCCCAAGTGACTTAAGACTTCATAAATTTCTCCTGAATTCAAACAACACTTATCATCAGCAACAAACTTGTGGATGGTTTGATCAATTTCAATGAAACTCCAAGCAGAAGCAATCACCACACCCCTATCTTTCATCAATTTTCTTACCTCTGAAACACCTTCCCACTTACCCATATTGGCATACATGTTCGCCAAAAGAATGTACCTACCACTATGTTGAGGCTCAAACTCTATCAAATACTTGCCAACTTTCTGTCCCAATTCAAAATAACCATGCATCAAACATCCATTAAGCAAAGACCCCCATATAGCCCCATCAGGTTCAATATGCATACTTTTAATAAAAGTTAAGGCCTTTATTACTTGTCCACTTCGAGCCAAAACATCAACCACACATCCATAGTGTTCAATAGATGGCTTTATGCCATATTTTTCACTCATAATTCCGAATAACCGCAATGCTTCACAGAACAGATCTTTATGATTGCAAGCAGTGAGAACACCAATGAAAGTAATCTCATTAGGTTTTGGTCCAACCTTCTCCATCTTTTCAAACAGTTTCATTGCCATCAGATTATTCCCATTAATAGCAAAACCCAAAATCATAGCACTCCAAGTCGCAACATCTTTAAAAGGCATTTTATCAAACACTTTCTCTGCACTCTTAACTCCTCCACATTTCGTGTAAAAATCAATCAACGCAGTTCCAAGTTCAAGTTCATATTCCAAACCGTTTTCCTCAACATAAGAATGAATCCATTTTCCTTCTTCAAAAGCACCCACCATTGTACACGCGTTAAGAACACTCACCAAAAGAGGTCCATTGGGCTTCACACCTGCAGAACCCTTGTTCTTCTTCAATTCACGAAAAAGTTCAATCCCCTCACTGAAAAAACCGTTCTTAACATACCCAGAAACCATAGCACTATAAGACGCGTCATTTCTCTGTGGCATTAGGTCAAACAATTCCCTCGCTTCACTAACCAACCCGCAGCCGCAATAGCCACTCACGATACTCGTCCAGCAAACCACATTTCTCTTAGAACTTTCATCAAACACGTTACGAGCAAGTTGTATAGCTCCGTGTTTTGAAAACGCATTGATAACAGAGCTCACGAAATACACATCAGATGAATTCCCCATTTTCATAGATAGAGTGAAGACTTGTTCGAGATAAGGAAGTGTAACACATGCTTTTACAAGAGCAGTGAAAGTGTTCGAATTGGGGCGAATGTTAGTGTTGAGCATTTTGGTGAAGATATAGAGTGCTTTGTGGAATTGTGAGTTTGTTGTGTAAGAGGTGATGATGGAGTTGTAATCGAAGAGATTGGGATTGGGCATGTGGGTGAAAACGGTTTCTGCATAGCGAAAATCGCTGCAAGGTGAGAAAGAGCAAAAGGCTAAGATTCTGCTGGAGATGTAGGAGAAACGAGTGAGGTTGTTGGTGATGGTGTGAGCATGGATTTGTTTCATTTGTCTCGTGGTTAGGTTTTGCCATTGTTGTAAGAGATGAAGACATGGACTGTGTCTGGTTGAGCTCATTACCTCACAGCACCTACCATGAAAAGTGTAACGTTTTCTAATATAGAAACTTGTTGAATTAAAGAACCCTGTTACTCTTGTTAATTTCTTTCGATTGGTTTGCAATGAAATTGTCCCGAGAGAAAGAAGATATTTCGGTCCCACCATTTTTTTAAAAATATTTCGGTCCCACCATTTTTTTAAAAATATTAGGCAACTTACAAAATAAATTGAGTGAATATCCATCTATACCCTTTATTTTTTATTTAAACCGCTTCGCTCTTATATTGTCTTGTGTTTGAAAGACGGTAGAACGCTATATCTCACTTTAACCCTTTCATTCTTACATGTCTCGTGTTTTAGAAATGTCTCGTGTTTTAGAAATATTGGACTATTATGAAATAAATGAAAAATCTTGTCTTCTTACAAATTAGGGGTGTGTATAGATTATAAATCATATATGGTTTAGTTTGGATCTTAAAATCATTTATATAAAATCGATTTATTTTTTTAAAACTAGTTTACAAGTGGATTGATTCGGTTTTAAACCAATTTTTTTTTTTAAATCAATTTTAAACTGGTTATTCTCAAAACCATTTTTTTATTTTTTTTTAAAAAAAAATCTGTTTTAAAATCAATTTTATAAAAAAAACCAATTTTTAAAAAAAAAATCAATTTGTTTATACCTCTGAAACTATTCATTAAAACACGGTTACCAAATCAATGAAATTATACGTCAACAGGGAAAAACCACCCTTTATCTCACCACTTTTATATTTTAATAAATAAATATTAAAATAATAAGATATTTTTTTCTTTGTTTTGTAATACGAGGAATGAAATAGTGGTATAAGTTAAGCATTTTATATATTATTGTCAATTAAGTCATTTCAATACTCTGCGACTATTGAATTTAATATTTTAAGCTTATAAATATAATTATGCAGGAATATTAATTACAGGGGTACAAAAATTCTTTGTTCACTTAAAAAATTTTAATTACTAAACTATTTAACAAAAAATTTGTAATGCCAAAAATTTGAATTTTATGGTGATTATGATAAAAGTTAGGTATTTTAATAATTTAGTAGTTATAAAACAAAGACTTTTGTTATCGACTTAATTTAGTCCACCCACCTTTTAAAGTGTAAGGACCTAGTTTGAATTTTATTATATAACAAAGACTTTTAAGTAAATAATATATATTTTTTTTAATTTCTTTATAACAGATCTTGTTTTATTATTTTTATAAATTTTGATAACAAATTCAATTGTAAAATGTTTTTACAAAAATATATTAAATTAAAGTATAAGTAATTTATTTTAAAAATCAGATGTATTATAAATGTTTGAGAATGTAAAATGTTTAAGAGGTATAAACAAATTCTTATTCATTTTATTATATTTAGTTTTTTTAATCTAGTCTTTCCAAACTATTTATTGAAAAATAGTTACCAAATCTCAATCCGGTTTGGAACAAATGGTTACTGTTTTTTTTTTTTTATTTTATAAATGGTCAACCAAATTTAAAATATAAATTTGGTTTGGATTTTAAAATTTGGATTTATTTGGATAGGAATTTGGTTTATGGTTATTGGTTATTTTGCACACTCCTACTACAAATACAGAGTTACAAAAAGACAATGCATAAAATACAAATACAAAAATACATTTTTAATTTTCCTAAATGGGAGCAGTTTTCTCATTAGAATCATTTACAAGTGTAATCGTCCCCTCTATGAAAAACATGTTATTTTCCTCTTTAACCACTTATTTCTCTTCCACCATGTTTGGTTAGGAACTAAATATGAAAAATGAGATGGTGAAGTTGTGTATTGCTACGACAGATAAGTACTTCTCAAGCAACAAAGCGAGGAAGACTTGAATAGTTAACGTTCAAATGCCCTAGTTTGTGAGAAAAATTAGAAGTAATGTGTGAGTGATAATGGATTAGAATACCTGAGATGACATGTTTTACCCTGATATATCAAGAGTGGTTAAAGTCGCTCACGTATGACGCAACATGATATGCGAACAACGGTTAGATTGACTCATAAGGTGATTGATGTGTTGGTGTGTAGAATTTTATGCTTTTGGTTAGAACGAAAGTTGACATGTTATGAGCACCTTTCAACTTAAGGTATGCTCTTGGACCTTTTTCCATGGGCCTTACATACAGCCTAAAACACACCTAACACATAAGCTTCCCATCACCAATCACCTTAAAAAGACTAACCTCTCTCAAACAGTGTTTTAAAACCGATCGACCTAGCCGTTTAGACCGGTCAGACCGTGAATCAAAGGGTATGGCGGAATGGAAAGGTCAAAGAACTGAATATTTGATCGATTAAGTGAAAATCGATGTGTCTCGACCGATTCAGCGATCAAACCAGTAAACCAGTGGGTTTGTTTGAATTTAGGGGTGCACTCTTTTTACTAACATATTTTGCAAGGAGTGATAAAAATTTAAAATTGAAACATATCTTCCCTTGTATCTCAACTCAAAACTTTTAGAATCCTAAGAATCTACCTCTCATTCATTAATCCACCTCAAACTCTTCACTCTAATAATCATCCTCCTTCAATATTATATGACTAGCTCTTGTTATTTAATTTTATTATTACTATCTAATTCACTACTTGTATTTGTATTAGTGTTATCGTTATTCACTTTTAATGTTACATTTTAGTTTTGCATTTAGCATTTGTCATTTGATTTGGGTGATTTTGCTTAAGGTTTAAGACTCATTATTTTATTTTTGTTTTACGTTAATGTTTGTACTTAAGACAGTTTTAGATATGAAATGATGATTATATAGTAATAATTTTAAGTTACTGCCTATTATAAAAGAATTTATCTTTACTTTATATGAACTTGATTATTGGACTTTATGTCAATTAAGATTTTTATTATTTTTATATATTGGATAAACAACCATGCAGTCTGACCAGTGAACCACGGTTATGACCGGTGACTCAATGATCTAGTACCTTGATTGGAATGATCATCGATCCGAATTTTAAAACATTAGTCCAAAACCCAAGTCGGGGGTATAGAAACAAGATTTTTACATTGCCATCTAGGAAATTTGATTTAATTCAAAGATGCCATACATTCAAAACTCTTCCAAATTAGCTTCCAACGCATTTTTGGCAGCGACGTCAAATGTGGATGCCTCATTCAATATCTCTACCTCTTTCTTCATCTGCATCATCTCATCACTCAAGTTTTTAAAGGATTCTTCCTTGCTCTTATTTTTTATTATAGTTTCTCAATGGAGCGCTGGGCTTCTTCATCATTTCTTCTCTATGGAAGAAAGACTCTTGTTAGCCAAGGACAACAAGGTCTTGCTATAATTATCACCCTTTCACCTTTTCCAGATAAGATTTCTAAATTTGCTATCCTCTCTTAGGGTTTGTTGCATAAAGTTTTGCAGTTTGTCTTGTTTATTATCAGTTATTTTATCGTTCATTGAGTCACCTCTCAGTTAGAATATTGCACATCTCTTAGAATTGAGCATTTCTTTGGGTAAATCGTAATTTTGCATAATTCAAAACATTGTGTTTTAAGTCATTGCCAAATGGTTCAAGTTAATTATTCAAAAACTTGGGTCATAAAACCCATGAATGCCAATTTCTATGATACTAAATTTTGATTCAATCAAATACTTCAATTTTCTTTAAAAAAAATAATTTTTTGAAATGTGATTCGAATTAGGGTTATGCATGATTAAAATCATGAAATAGTTGTGAAATTTAGATTTGCCTCAGCCAAAGTGATTCAAATCACATGTATTTCTGATTCAAATCAAATGAGATTTTGATTTTAATCATTAAAAGGATGATTTGATTCAAAGTTGTAATTAATTTTTTAGATTTTGGTTATGTCAAAGTGATTTTGAAGAATCAAGATTCTCAAATGTGTTTTGATGAAGACAACAACATTATACAACCAATTGAAGCTCTAAAAAAGGAATGGCTCAAGACAAGTAGCATTTTTCAAGTTTCAAAGTATATCAAATGTCTTGAAGTTGTTAAGAGATTGATCATGAATTATAAGGTATATGAACTCAACTTGTCTTTGCATATACAAGTGTTCAAAACATCAATTTTACTTGCCATTATTCATTAAAATATGTGTTTTAGAAAACCATTGCACTTCATATCATTTTCAAAAATGTTTTTTCTGTTTTTAACACTGGTTAATCGATTAACCATTGAAAAATTTGAATTTTTTGTAACTTGCAAGAGGTTAACTGATTAACCATTTGCTAGTGCAAATGTGTTAATCGATTAACACTTAACCAACATGTAAAAATGCTTTGTTTTTTCAGCAGAATGATTTTCAAATGTGATTTTTTAAGTATGGCATCATTTCATTGATTGCACTTATTTGTAGAGATGCATTGTGTCTATATAAACACATTTATTTTCAAAATTAAACTCACCTCTTTTTGCAAATTTCATACATTCAAATTTTCTCTTCATCTTTCAAGAAATTCTCCAAGTGTTCAAAATCAGAATTTTTAAAGTAAAACTTTTTGCACTTAACCTTCATTGAAAAATCATTCTAAGTTTCATTCCATATAACATTGAACACTTGTGTATCATTGATAATTTGCTTTCTTAAAGGAGAAGATCAATCTTAGATTGATAAATGTATTATACATTTCACATTCTTGTTAAAGAAATTCGATAACTCTTGTTATATCACATCTTATTTTTCCTGGATTGTTGGATATAAGATTGTGTGGTTTGTTATCCTTGTTGTCCAAGTTGTTGGAAACAATAGGTTTATTTTGAGAGAATTGTTCTCATTTGAACTTAGTGAAAAATCCAAGAGGATTGTTCTTGGTTTATTAGTGATAGAAAGACTAGGATCAATCTTGTATAGGTTATAACAATATTAAAAATCTATTTCATGTTGAAAGGGGACTGAAGTACTCTCAGACTATGAGGGGAACCAGGATATATCCTGGTGTCATTTACTTTCTGCATTTTATATCTTTCATAACTTAGTAAATAATCAGGAAAGAAAACTCAACATTAGATAAAATCGGAAAAAATTTCAAAGTATCTAATTCACGCCCCCTCTTAGGTGCAAACTATAATTACAATTGGCATCAGAGCAGGTTATAGGTAACCTGTTCCTACAGATCCAATATGGCTTCCACAAGCACACATCCGGTTTTTAAGGATGGCGGTAGTAGCAACAAACCTCCACTACTTTCTGGTGAGTATTTTGACTTTTGAAAAATTTGTATGAAAGCACACTTAGAAGCACAAGGAGAAGGAATATAGGAAACCATTGAAAATGATCCATATAATCCTGTTAGTGTCATTAATGGTGTTGGGACTCCAAAGGCTAAAACTTCCTATGATGAAGATGATAAAAAGAAAGTTTTTAATGAAAAGAAAGTCATTAACATATTGCAAAGTGCATTAATTATAGATGAATTCTTCCGCATTTCTCAATGTAAATCCACAAAAGAAATTTGGGACACTTTGATGGAGACTCGTGAAGGAAACGCTGAAGTTAAAAGATCAAGATTGAATAAATTAAGTCAAGAATATTAAATGTTTCAAATGCAGCCCGGAGAATCCATCGTCGCTTTGCAGAAAAGATTCGTACATTTAAAAAATCACTTGATTGCACTTGGTAAAACATTTTCTAATGACGAATTGAACCTTAAAGTACTAAGATCCTTGACTAGAGAATGACAACAAAAAGTGGTGGCAATATTGGAAAAGAAAAGTCTTTCTACCATGACATCCGCATCATTATTTGGAAAACTACAAGAACATGAACTTGAACTTGGAAGACTTAAAAAGCATGAAAATCAAAAGAAGAAGTCCAAAGGCATCGCTTTGAAAGTAGATTCAAAAGAAGATCAAGATGATGGTGCACCAGAGGAAGATGAAAACTTCATGCTCCTTGTAGAAAGACTTGGTAAGTTCCTTGGTAAAAATGACAAATCCTTTAATTATGAAAAAAGAAATAAACACTTCAGGAAAAAGGAGGCTTCCACTTAAACACAAGATATCACATGTTATGAAAGTGGTAAGCAAGGTCATATAAAGCCAGATTGTATGAAACTTTCCAAGAAAGGTGGATTCAAAGGCAAAAAGAAGAAAACGAATAAAAAGACATATATTGCATGGGAAGACAATGTCATAATCTCATCATTCGATTCAGAAAGCGACGAAAGTGAAAATTTAGCATTAATGTGTTGCACCCCAAAATTTGCCCAACCTTTTTCTGTACCTAGCTTATGTTTCATTGCATTCATTGTAGCATTAGCATATGCATTACATTGTCATGTGTGCAGGGATCAAGAAGTGTGCTTATCAAGAAGAGTTTACCAAAGGTTCTAGGGCCCATCAAGAAGCTACAGTCAAGTTATCATCCTCAACAAACCTTCATGAAGAAGTCAAAACCCTTGGGAAAAAGGGGTGGATACAAGTGTGCATACCTCCTATCTTGGGGGGTCAATGAAGATTATCTGATGATATTGAATCCATGTCTATGGGTGGAATCTATTATGAAAGCTCATTGGATACCCTGAGGTTCATTGTGGAGCTTATTCAAATCATTATTCAAAGTACAAGAGGCCACAACCAAAGTTGGTGCAATTAGGGTTCACTTGGTCAACCCTAAGTCAACAATTAAATTGAAGGAGTTTGAGACTCAAATCTAAGTAACTATGATCATGGGATGTTATGTTGAGACACCTAGAAGATTGTTCCAAGATCAATTCATCAAGATTCAAGAGTGTGAGGAGTTGCTAGGCTAGTGTTTCTAAGCTGGACAGTGTAAAATCCCCTATTTTAGTGCCTAACTTCAAGACCACATAACTCAAGATACAAGTTTCATCTCATCTTGACTCCAACATGAGACTTGTAGAGCATGTTCATAGATTTATTTTGATTACTATAAGTCCCTCATTGGATTTATAGAACTCACGATATGAAGCAGACAAGTTACAGATCATCAGATGAATGTGATTTTGGTTCTTGAAAGTCAACCAACTTCCATGCCATTTTTGACCTAGGAGGAGGTCTCACTTGTCCTTGACCCAAACATGAATGTTATCATAATATTAGCTTTACAAAGAGTACTATAAGTCCTCATTTGGATTTGTAGAGCTCAAGATATGAAGCTTGCAAGGCAAGGGTATTTTGGGAAACTTTGATTATAGGTCACTTTTGATTATAGGTCACTTTTGATTATAGGTCAATTTCACCACCTTGCACATCTCAAATGGAAATCTTTCCAACTTGAAAGTTGCTTAGAATGGGGTCATTTGTTCAACCAAACATATAAGAACCATTGATATGGCTTGTATTGAAGATTTATTGAAGAAAATTTCATGAAATGAACATTGAAGGCCATTAAAAGTCAAAAATTCAAATAAATTCAAAATGGATCATTCCAAGGGATATGTGTGCATTTTTTGAGTCTACAAGATAATCCAAGAGCAATGCAATTTCCACATTTGAGGTTTGGAGTCATTTACATGGCAAAATTCAAGGTTATTTCATCTTGAAGTAACATGATTAAGATCCACCATTAATAAAAAACAAAGATCAAATCTCAACCCTTGAGTTACACCACACAACCAGCAACTGATTTAAGCAAAAATGAAGGCATTTTGGAGCCATTTTCGTGCACTTCCATAGGCATCCAAGTGAGGAAACAGTTGGATATCCATTTTCAATTACAACCACAATTGGGCCTCAAATCCATTCCCATTCAATTCTATATAAACTCTAGAGTGTTTCCATGATTGAATTGATGAAGTTTGGTGAATAATTCTGTTAGAAGCAGTTAGAGAAGTGAGGAAGAAAGTGAAAATCCGTTTTCAAGAATCAAGCACATTCATTTCAATTCAAGGTCACCAAGAGCTCTAGGAGGATCCATAGAAGCTTTCTGGATCAATTGGAGCAAGAACCAGCATCAGTTCACATCTCTGTGCAAGCTTCTAACAAGGTATTTAGAATTCATCATAGCTTACTGTTTAGGGATCTTTATCACACCATTGTTACACAAACATGTTCCCCTAGACTTGTAGATGGATTTAGGATAGTTTAGATGCTTGATTGTAACAGTTCTTGACATGACACGATTTCTTGAAGCTCTCGGTTTAAACAATTTATAGGCTAAAAATGAAAATGGATGTTGGATTAGTGATCTAGGCCATGAGACGAAGAGATTGGTACCAAAAATCGCAAGTTCTGTGAACTTTTATGAACTGGTGCTGTTCGTCGTCGCCGGAGAAGGTGACCGGTGTTAATCCGGCCACCGTCTGCAATAATTCCCCCCAATTCCCATTTAAATCACCAAGTTGCATCTCAGCCACAAGATCCTGATACTCTTCCCTTAATCCAATGACCGCGACTTAACCTCAGTTTATGTTGAACTTCCTTAAGTACGTGGCTGAGTGATGATCCTTGGATGTGATGACTTTTTGCTTTGGATGGATAGGATTAGAGCCCACCATATGCACGCGTTGACTGAAGCACATGCTAGCCCCTTTGAAACTATGTGTTTCATTTAAACTCTGATTTGGACTGGGCCTTAATTGATATTTGCACCCCCACTACAGGATGGCCCATTGAAATAAGCGTGTACATATTGCTATTCAACACCAATCTTTTCCATTTTTCATTTCTTTTTCTTTATTTTCATGTTTTATGGCTATTTACTTTTAATTAATAAAAAATAGTAAAATGCATGCAAAATTCATGATACTTTTTCTTAAGATTCCTCAATATGTTAGGTGATTTTAGAAATTGTTGGATTATTGTTTAGAGCATTTTTCATTTTAATGTGAATTTTCCATGATTGGTTGTTCTTTAAATGTGAGAAATATACATGTTTACTTCTAGGATTTTATTTCCTTATCAAAGCATAGAATAAATTTATGATTTTTTGTGTGATGATTCTAGACACCTTGATTGATTTCTAGGTATTTTTGTTCTGATTTTTGGATAGCATTTAGTTAGGGTTTTGAGTAGATTTTTAGCACCCTCCATCTTTGCCTCCTTCACAGGACACTTTAAGGTTTTGCTCTCTGTTAGCATACCTAGACTTGGAGTTTTGCTCCACAATTTTAACCATAGATTTATAACATCATGAGGAGCCTCTAGGATTTCTAATAGAATTTTTAGGATTCTTTTCC
The DNA here is from genome assembly GCA_963859935.3 of Lathyrus sativus. Classification (NCBI taxonomy): domain Eukaryota; kingdom Viridiplantae; phylum Streptophyta; class Magnoliopsida; order Fabales; family Fabaceae; genus Lathyrus; species Lathyrus sativus. Next base: position 659,656,818 of record OZ012739.1, read on the forward strand.
TATTTTTCATAGATTTTGCATTCTAGCTGTTGTTAGTGTGTTACCCATTAAACCTTCACCTAGTTTTGCCTTATAAGTGATCTTTTTGCTACCCTTAAGCATCCAACCCTTGCATGATTCCATAGTACATAGGTTAAGACCTTTATAGGATAATTTTCAAGTCCTTATAATGCTCATAGCTTGATTAGGATAGGTGTCCTTTAGAGCTTTGCTTTTAGGGTTCCTTAGAAGCTCTTAGTGATTGATTTCTCTTCTTTGTGTGGTTCCCTTTGCCTTGCCTTGGTAAATCCATTTCCACATTCCTTTGTCCTTAATTAGGATCCTTATTGTGAGAGCCTAATTCCTCATGTGGAGGAATTCTGTGCATTCCATAAAGAGGTTGAACCATTGAGGACTTTGAATGTGATGAGATTGGTTGAGTGCCATAGTAAGTTCCTGTGGATCTTACTTGGCTTCCCATCCTCATCCTCCTCTCTTCTTCCCAAATCCTGTGATATTAGGATCCTTCTTGTGAGAGCCTTATTTCTCCTGTGGAGGAATTCTGTGCATTCCATAAGGAGTTGAGCCTTGAGGATTCAAGTACTTTGTACACACCTTCTTCGCATGTCCTACATTCTTAGGATCCTTCTTGTGAGAGCCTAATTCCTCCTATGGAGGAATTCTGTGCATTCCATAAGAAGTTTGAGCCTTTGATGGACTCTTATGATGATGCACATTGAACATGGTGAGTTCCCTTTGGTTCACACTATGCTTTCTCTCATTCCCTTGCATGATTGTGTGGTGTTGTGCATTAGAAGTAGGGTAGACTTGATAGCTTTCTCTTTTCACTTACATGTTTGCATTTAAAGGTTGAGCTAGTCTCCCTTTGCTTGTGTGCTTTCTCTGTGCATCTCTTGCTTGCATTTAAAGGTTGAGCTTGCCTCCATTTGCTTGGATGTTTATCTGCTTTTCATACTTGACATGTCTGCATTAAAGGTTGAGGTGTCCTCCCTTTGCTTGTATTGTTGCATGGCATGTGCATTTTATACTTCATTTGCTTGATAGCTTTGTTTTGCTGTTGCTTTCCTTTTGGCATGTTTTCTTAGGACTCTCACTTCCTTGTTTAAGGAGTGATGATAGAACTTTAGGTTGAATCCTTTGCATGATAATAAGTAGGATAGATTCCCTTCTAAACTCAACCTTAGGACCATTTTGCATGACAACATTAGGGTTTTGATGTCCCCTTGTAGAGTCCTTCTCTCTCTTCTCATCTTCAAACCACAGTAAAGTACGTAATAAAGGAAAATTTGTATTGTACGTTAAGAGCCTTAAGCTACTTGGGAAATGATGATTGGATGGTTGCCTCTCAATCATCTAGAGTGTTAGCGTATGTCTTTTGGACGATATGCGACGCATTCGCTCCTAAGTCATAGTCTCTAGTGCAATATGAATTACAAACATTCATCAAAAACACTTCTCCGATAAAAGACAAAAACAAACATCAAACTTCTTTTGCCCTTTGGGGCTCCCTTTAATCCAGGAAAACCTTTTCAGATGAAAAGAGTGTTGTTAAGCTTCGGTTCTACCGCAAACAGGCGTTGTCCCTAACTGCTGGAATTGTGGTTTAACCTTACTCGGATAAAAATCCATGAACAAACTCGTGTTCCGTTTTATCCCGAAATATGTTAGCTCTGATCTCTCGTACCTGTTGAGAGTACGTAGGCACAAGACGCGATGTCTTAGCGAGCAACCTTCCCCCTTTCACCCGTAGTTAGCCAAACTACATTGACTCTGACTTTCCCTTTTCACGAGGGAATACGTAGGCCCAGAGCTGCGATGCTCTGTCGAGTCCTTTTTCTTTTCTTTTAACCCAGACCATTAGCTAGATAGATAAACAACCTTTTAGATAAACGAACAAGCGTGGATCTCGTTGAGTACAACGGACGTGAGGGGTGCTAATACCTTCCCCTTGCGTAACCGACTCCCGAATCCAGGACTTGGTTGCGATGAACAATCTTATCCCTTTTCTCTAGGTTTCTCCTAATCGTTTCCTTTCCCTCCGGTGGGATAAATAACGATAGGTGGCGACTCTTCTGTCATTGCCGACACCCTTTTTCGCAGTAGCGACATAATGGCCTCACACAATTCCGATGATGAAGATGATGAGGTTAGTAATATTTTTTCTCTTTATGATAATGATGCACAAGATTCCATAAATGAACTCTTAAATGAATGCAAAGTATTGTACAAAACAATATCTTCACAAAAGAAACAAATTACATCTTTAGAAAAAAAAAGTGGAGATTATGGAAAAATATCAAAAGATGAGAAACAAAAGATTATTAGTGAAGAAAAACAAAACTTTGCATGTAAAAATTGTGAATCACTTTCTTTCCAAATTGTCCAATTAAAAAGAGTTCTTGAAAGATATGAAAAGGGACAAATTGGGTTGGAAGGTGTCCTTAGTCAACAAAGATATTCAAATGATAAAAAATGGACTTGGTTATTCAACGTTTTCCAAACCAAGTTCTAGTAAAGCTATTTTTGTTAAGACTAGTGACCAATCTTCCAAAGAGAAAGTGAGCAAACCAAAAATTGTGCATCCTTATCCTAAAAGGAAAAGATTTGTGAAAGAGACGTCATATGTTCCTAGATATAAAAATAATTTTGTTTCTACTTGTTTTTATTGTGGTATTGTTAGCCATACACCTAATACTTGCTATGTTAGAAACTTTAGTGTTGCAAGTGGGTATTATGTGTGCATAAAGAAATGTACTAATTATTAAGGACCCAAGACAATTTGGGTACCTAACAAAACTTAATTTGTTTTGTAGGTATGCTTGAAGACCACTTCTAATTTATGGTATCTTGATAGTAGTTGTTCAAAGCATATGACGAGAGATATTAACAAATTTTCAAATCTAGTGCTTAAGGCCGAGGGTTTTGTTACTTATGGAGATGACAAAAAAGGAAAGATTATTGGCATAAGCAAAGTTGGAGCACCACCTTTCACATTCATTGAAGATGTTCTTTATGTTGAAGGACTAAAGTACAATCTTTTTAGTATAAGCCAACTTAAAGGATTCAAAATCAAGTTCATCAAGGATGAATGCTTGATAGAAGACAAAGTCACTAATGAGGTTAAACTCAAAGGTAAAAGAATCAATAATATATTCATGATTTCCCTTGATGATTTGTCTTTGAAGGTAAATGTCTCATGGAAAACAATAATGATTCATGGCTTTGGCATAAGAGATTTGATCACATTCATATGGAACATTTAAATAAGTTAGTCAAGCATGATCTTGTTATTGGATTGCCTAAATAAAATTTGTCAAAGATAGATTATGTGATGCATGTCAAAAGGAAAAACAAACCAAATCAACTTTCAAATCTAAGAATGTGGTGTCCACTACAAGGCCACTACAATTGTTGCACATGGACTTATTTGGTCCATTAAGAATAAGAAGCTTTGAAGGTAAAGATTATGCATTGGTTATTATTGACGATTTTTGTAGATTTTGTTAGACATTCTTTTTAGTGCAGAAAAAGTGACGCTTTCAAAGCATTCAAGAAGTATGCAAAGCAAATTCAAAATGAGAAATCACTAAAAATTGCTTCCATAAGAAGCGACCTTGGTGGAGAATTTCAAAATGTATCTTTTGAAGAGTGTCACACCCTAATTTTTGACTCTAAGATTCCACGTCTTTTTACATCATCTGTATAGTTCATCATGTTTCATCTCGTATAACACCCAATTTACCAGCTGGAATAAACTTGTTGGATTTACAACCGAATCGGTCAAATTAAAAGTCAAACGTGCGTAAAACCAGTGGACAAAAAATTTTAAAGTTGAGCTTGCAGACGTCAGTGATATTAATTTACATTTCGCGTACTTTAACCTGACGTGCTCGTTTTAATTTTTTGACCACTTTTTGGTTGTTTTTTTATCAGTTTAAGCCATTTAATCGGGGAAAATTAATTTCGAAATTTGACAAAATGCTGTATTTTTCCAATACATATATTTTGCACCAATCATTTTGGTGTATTCTTTTTATTTTTCTGAGCACTTTGATACCGGTCTAATTTTTCGTTTTTTACCGCTTTATTATTATTTTTAATTAACATTTTAATTTATCAATTTTTATTTTAGGTTATTATTTTTTTATTTTTTATTTAATTTTTTTATATATTTTTTTAACAAAACGTGCTAACTAAGTGTAGGAAGGTGTTTTTGTCTTGTTACTATATTCATGAAATTTCCTTTGAACCACTATACACTGTATGCTACACGCTTGACTTTAAAAAAAAATGATTTCAAGAAGAGAACAATAGAACACAGAGGAGAAAGAGACATGTGCATGCATGCGCTATCATCCCCATGCAGACCCACATAACCTGTTCTCTCTTATTTTTAAAAGGTTTCATAACCTCTCCATCATCCTATCACGCATTTATTTTTGCAATTTTCACTAAAAAATCATCCTCCACATACAACGTTCCACACCCACCAGAAGACCTTTTCTTTTCACATTTTTTTCATATTATTTTATTGTTACTCCCATCATCCACTTTACTACACTTTTCTTCATCACCGTCATTTCATAAAAGGCAACTACCTGAATCCACCTCTCCAATTTTCCTACACGGTCCCCGCTCATAATTCTCCTTGTCTCCTGCGCATGAGTTATAGGCCAACTTGCTCTCACTTTTAATCGGGGATGCACATGATACCCCGTCCTGATAAAAACTAAAACGGATTCAAACCACCTACACTACCTCAAGACTTCAAAACCTTCCTCACTGTGCTGCCACTACCAACTTCGGTTACTCCGCCGCAACATGCAAGCAACAATAACACTTCAGCTTCGCCATCATCATTCAACCGTCACCATTCAACAACTATAGCAATAACTCAAACAGCGGCGGAAAACAAGTGAGCTTCAAGTGTGCTTACGGTCCATTGTCGGTAACATTTTTGTTTCAACCTTTGTTTTTTTTTTTTATCTTGTTGTGTTATTGAATGTTCGTCATATGTGTTTGATCAATTGTTGATATAGTTTCATTGTTATTATATATGTTGTTTGTTCTTTAAATTTGTGCTATTCACTATATGTGGGGCAAAATAACCTTTTTAGTCCCTTAACATTAGCTCGGGGTCCATTTTGGTCCCTTATTTTTAAAAAGTGTCAAATGGGTCCTTTAACTTTTAAAATAGTGTCATTTTAGTCTTCATCGTCAGTTGCCCCCAAACGTCCGTTTGTTTTGTATATCTGGCAGATGAGGTGGCAATCTTGTTCATGATGTGTCTTCCTTCTCCCTCCTCCTTCTGTTGAAATCCCTAAAATAATCTCAAATCCCAAATCCCAAATCCCAATCCCAATCACGAATCCGTAAATTAATCTAGGGCAAGCATGAAATCCGAATGTTCCTCTTCCATTTCAAAAACGAAAAGTCGGAATTCGAATGTTTGTAGTCGGTCACGATGGAAGCCCATGTGCCATTGTGGAGACATGGTTGTTCTTCAAAGGGCAACTACTGTTAAGAATATGGGAAAACTTTTTTGGGATTGTCCAAATTATAAGGTATGCAAGCTGGTTTTGTTCTCTGTTGAAGTTATGTTTTTGTGTAAATTATGTTTATGTTTCTGTTTTTTGATGTTTCTGTTTATCATATATCATCCTCTAAACAATGAATCTTACAAGGAGGTATGCAAGCTAGTTGTGGCTTCTTTGATTGGTTTTATGAGGAGATGGGTGATGAGAACGAGCAATTTTGGATCCATAGGCTGGGTGTGGTAACTAAGGGACTTGCTGAAGCAAAAAAGGACATTGGAAAAGCGACAATGGAAAATGAAGAATTAGGAAAAAAACTGATGAAACTTGAAATTGAAATGAAGAATATCATAGTGGAAAAAGATTTTGAATTTGATGTTTGTGATGATTATCATTGTATTAGTTGTTAGGGGTAGTTAGGTTATTACAGTTTGTTTGGAAGTATTATGTTTAGTTAAAGTTTGTATGACTTCAACATGAATGTAATAGTTGGATTTTAATATATGGATTGTATCAGTTTAGTTAATTTCAGTTTTTGCAGTTCAACATGAATGAATATAACAGTTTTGGATTATATCATGTCAATGTGTTTTTTATATTTGGTATATAACAGTTTGGATTATGTTTGGTATATAACAACAGTATACATAAAGCAGCATACATATAACAGTTTGGACTGCTTTTAGGTTCTGCTTTTAGGTTAAAGTGTTTTACCCAGTTTTGGTTATACATATAACAGTTTTGGTTGTACATAAAGCAGCATACATAAAAGTTTGGATTATATGTTTGGTATATAACAATTTTGCAGCATACATGTTTGGTATAAGCAGCATACATATAACAGTTCTTCTTTTAAATTGATCAAGATTCTTACACTATATACCCGTGGGGGTATATGTACTGTGAAGCTGCTTGCACTATATACCCGTGGGGATATATACACTGAAGATAAAATCTGAAGCATATTTATTCTAAGCAGCATACATATAACAGTTCTGCTTTTAGGTCACATTTTTTTATGTTTGGTATATAACAGTTTGGATTATATCACAGTTTTAGGTTCTGCTTTTTGGTATATCACAGCAGTAGAGTACAACATGTTCAAATTATAAACCTGTAATACTTTCCAAAACAACATGTTCATGACAGCAGTAAAATACAACAATTGTAAAACTTGTTCATGACAACAGTAGAGTACAACATGTTCAGACTATAAACTTATTCATGACAGCAGTAGAGTACAACATGCTCAAATTATAACACATAAACTTGTTCATGACAACAACAGTAGAATGTAATAGACTTGTTCCAAAACGACAACAGTATAATACATAAACTTGTTCTAGGTGGCTAAACATGTTCCACAACTTAGAGTTTCTTCTTTGGCGTGGTCCTCTTTGTTGGAGTAGACCTCCTTGTTACTGGGCCAACAACATTCTTCGCAGCACTCAACCTAGTTGTAGGACTAGGTGGCACAAAAGGTCTTGTTGGCTTCCTTATAGGAAGCTTTTGTGTCTTGCCCTTAGCAGCCTTTCTATTAGAAGTCTGAGATGCTTGGCAAGATTGTTGAGTAGGCTGACTTGTTGAAGTGTGGTGACTAGTTCGTTGAGCAGTATGAGATGGAGTGTGTTGACTAGCTTGTTGAGTAGTTTGAGATGGAGAGTGATTGAGTTGGGCTGATTATTGGCTAGGTTGTTGAGTTTTTGTGTCCTTACAAGTAGATTTGTAATGTCCTGCTTTCTTACACCTACTACACTTCACCAGAAAACCTGTTCTTCTCAATTTGCAAGCAAACCCATCAATTTCACCTTGTTCTAGGTTCCTCTTCTTTTTAGGTCTACCTAGCATCTTCCTGAACTTGGGTGGTTGCACATCTGGGTATGGTGTCTTAACCCATAAGTTTGCTCCATTAACAGGGTAGATCACATGCTTATAAACTGCCTTGTACCTTCCTACCCTGTAATAATCTGGAATGTAAGTATCCAGCTTGAAATTCCTACTCTTCATAGCAGAATGAGCATGAACACATGGGAGCCCTGTGAGTTCCCACATTCTGCATGAACATATTTGATCTTTCAGGTTCACAACAAACTTGTCAGCTTGATTTTCTATATGTCTTACTTCAAATATATATTCATCAGACATCCTAAATGATTAAACAAACAAAAGTAAATTAGTCACATGTATGTCATAAACAAACAAACAAAATACATTATTCACATGATGTGACATACCTTACTAGCCAATTGTTGATGTATGTGCTTGTGACATCAAGTTTCTTTCTAATATTGGGCAAAATATCATTCTCATCCAAAGTTCCAAATCTCAGTCTGTTATTTGCCCATTTCTCCATCATGTATGTTCTGATGTCTTATAACATAGTGATTAGAGGTTTTGCCCTTGCTTCAAGAATGACACTGTTAAATGACTCAGACACGTTGTTAAGAACAACATCACATTTGTTTTCAGTCCTAAAGTAGGATCTACTCCAAAACCTTGGTGGGGTCTTCATCATATGTTTAAATGCTTCTTCATTGATGGCCCTCATTCCCTTCATCTCTTTTTCCCATGCCTATGGGTATGTTGACTTGGCAGCCTTCCATATTATGTCCTTCAACATCTTTCAAGGAAACGTTTTTCTAAAATTGTTATAAAGGTTCCTAACACAAAACCTGTGCTCCACCCTTGGCAATAAATCATCCATAGTATGTAGCAGACCCTGCAATAACATACAATGTAGCATATAAGTTTGGATACCTATATCAACAGCAGCATACACAAAGTTCATTAATCAGTTTGGATACCTATATAACAGCAGCACACATATATATTTCATAACAACAGCACACATACATAACTTAGGTTCATATTTGGATGAGTTATTTCATAACAGCAACACATCATACATATTTGAGAATCTATCAATTCAAAAAAAAATTGGACAACACAAAAATCATGCAACACAATGTTCATTAATCAGTATAGCAACATATTTGGTATATAACAGTAGCGCACATACATATTTCATAACAGCAGCACAAGAAAAAAATAAGTGAAGCTACACATACATATAACAACATATTTGGTAACAACAACATATTTCATAACAGCAACACATCATACATATAACAGTTTGGATGAGTTATTTCATAACAGCAGCACAACATACATAACTTAGGTTCATATTTGGTATATAACAACAAGATATATATAACAGCAAGAATAAATGAAAAACTTGCCTTTTGTTGGTTTGAGATGAAGGTGTAAGTCAGACATTCATCTTTGCCTCCAAGGTCATCAATTAACAGCTCTAAAAACCAAGTCCAGCTACCCTTGTTTTCACTCTCCACAACTGCATATGCTATGGGAAGCATCTGATCATTAGGATCCCTCCCAATGGCAGCTAGTATCTTCCCTCCACACAACCCCTTAAGAAAACACCCATCTAGACCTATTACATGCCTGCACAACTTAAAACTTTCCTTACACGCAACAAAACATATGTAAAGCCTTCTAAAATATGGTCTTTCATCCTCAACACCTACTTGTACAGGCTCAACATTGAGCTTAACTATTGAGCCTGGATTGGCTCTTAACAGTTCATGACAGTAGTGATAAACCCTTGTGTAATCTCCCAAAAAGGAACCATCTACATACTCTCTAGCTGCAAATCTTGCTCTTATAGCTTTTGTTTTGTTGACCCCAACATTCCACTTTTTTTGTGCCTTCTCCTTGATATCCCTTATACTCAACCTTGGATTGTTTTTCAAGCTATTTTGAATTCTTTTACTCAACCACTTTGTACTCATCAGCTTCACATTAAAATTTCTACTGCAACTGTGTTTATCAATTACTTTCCTGAGTTGCCAAGTGTCTTCAGTTGACAATTTGCTACAATAAGCCTCCCACTCACAACCAACTTTACATCTAACCCTTACCCTAACTTTGTCATTTTTTACAAACCTTAGGTCTCTACCATTTTGAACAGCATAACTTGTTATTGCTTCCCTAAAATCATCCTTTAAATTAAAGTACATTCCCACATCCCACTTGTAATCTGACATGTCTTTTGGCTGTCTGAAAATTTGATGTTTTTTTCTTACCACTCCACTGCTATCATCACTGTCACAACCACTTTGCATTTTCTCACTGTCATTGTCACTTCATTTACCATCATTTTCTCCCTCCTCTCTGTTACCATCATTTTCAAGACCAACTAGGGCATCAAGTTCATCCTCCCTAATCTCATCACACCCATCAGACTCATCCTCAAAAGCAACATCTTCTGCGCTATCATAATTGTAGTCCTCATCTTCACTATCATCAGATGATAGACTTAAGTCATCATACACTGCAGCTTTGCCTTTTCCAACTCCAACATTACCTTGTTCCCCTGCAGCACTCCCTTTTTCAACTCCAACAGTATGATCATCCACTGCAGGAACCTCAACAACTCTAACAACAGTGGCTTCATCAACCCTAACATTGGCTTCATCAACCCTAATATTGGCTTCATCAACCCTAACTTCACCTTCCACAACTTCTTCATGTAGTTTACTAAGTAACTCCTCTACCTCATCTACAATTTCAGCAGGATCCTCATCAACTTCATCAACAACAACATCACAATAGTCAGGATGAGACAATGTGTGTTCAATATAAATATCAACAGTTTAGTGCACCCTATACAGATCTGCAATTTCTAAAGCACCATTGTCATCAACAAGTCGGTTCATCCCAAATTGAGGGTCCTTGTAAAATATTGTTTCAAACTCCCTATAACCTAAGTCTTTCAATACACCAACTAGCTCAAAATAACTCCATTTGTTTACATCCACCCTCAAATCATCTACTACTCCATTCTCATATACAGTACGACCTTCATCTGTGAACTCACCACTATGATGAATTTTCAGAGTTATGTATTCATCCATGATACCTAATCATACCATGTAAGTAGTTAACGTTTAAACTAACAAATTTATATAAATCATAAATCTGAACCTCTACCAGAAAACCCTAAATCAGAGAGAAATGAACTAACCTTTTGAGATTGGCTCTTGAATCGTCTTCAATCCTCAATCAAAAAACCAGGTCTTCTTCTTCAATAGTCTTCTTCTTAAATCGTCTTCAATCTTCAATCGTCTTCAATCTTCAAGTGTCTGGTCTTGAATCGTTCCTCTTCTAATTGAATGGTTCCTTCAATCTTCTTGAATCGTTCCTTCCTTCTTTGTCTTGTACAAGTAACGTGAGTAATGAACACCAGAAGTGTTTGCTCTTCCACTATGACACTTCACTTCACTTCCACCTCAGCACTCCACGTGGACAAACGTGACAATTTTTTCAGAAACAAACTAACGGCAACACACGGAAGGATAAATGTGACACAATTTTAAAAGTTAAAGGACCCATTTGACACTTTTTAAAAATAAGGGAACAAAATGGACCCCGAGTTAAAGTTAAGGGAGAAAAAAAAATTATTTTACCCTATATATGTATTTTGTATCACGTGTGAGTTTGGTATCATGTGTGTATGTGTTGTTAATGTTTTTCGACGTGTATCATGCGCCAGTGTTTGATATGTAGATACGTTGTGAATATTAGTATTATGGTTTGTGTGTTTAAAACGTGCATGTATAATCGCTTGAACACTATTTCTTTTGCTTGTATTTTGAATACTGTAATGAATTTGTGTTGATATGATAATTGGAGTCTTCACACATAACTTGTTTGTTCCCTTTCATTTATTTCACTTCACTTTGTTTTTTATTTATTTACTGTTTTATGTATAATGGTAGAACGTTTAGTTTGACCAAGATATACTTTGTTTCATTTTTGAATAATTGATTTGCTAGTTTTAATTGCAATATGACTCTTGTTTTTAATTTTAGCTTTATTCTTGTTTTTAGAAATTGTTCTTGGTTTATTATAAATAGAAAAATTTATATTTAGTTACTTACTTTAATCTAGTTTTTCTTTAATTTATATAATATTAAAAAAGACCAAAAATATTTTTATTATGTATTTTGATATTTTCTTATTCTAGTTTTAATTAAATATTTGGTTTAAGGTTTAAAGTGTAAAATTTTGTTTGATTATTAATTAATTTAAATATTTTTTATTTAATATTGATTAATTAAATTATTAATTAATCTTATTAAATATTTATATTTAAATTAATTAATAATTTTCTTGTCACTTAATTCTATGTGCTGACCTGGTTTGCTAGCATGTTCTGGGCACATTATTTGATTAATTCTTGATGCTCTTCCTTGTTTAATCTACTTTTCACGATGCTTTGCCGTAAATGTGATTGATTTTATCTATTGTTTTACACAATTGCTTTGTCGTGACTGTCTGTTGATTTTATGTGTTGATGATTCATCACGATGCTTTGCCGTGAACGTGCTTGTCGATTTCTTTTCGCGATGCTTTACCGCGTATCTTTGTCTGTTTATACATGATGTTTTTCCATGTATGCCTTACTAACTGCTTGATTGCCATGATATTTTTCCATGTGTATCTTTTGTTGACTTTTCATTTGTCTGATTATCATGATGCTTTTCAGTGCACTATGTTTGTGCTTTTATTTGCTTGCCATTTATATGATGTTTTTCCATGTATCTGTTGTTGTCTTTGATCCTTGCTGACCTAATCCAAGGGAAGGAATTGTATGTTGTGGTCATTGTGCATGTCCCTTACGTGTTTGTTACTTTGCATGTCTTCGTCGTTGTTCATGTTTCATAGAACCTTAGCAAACCGCAGTTCCACGAACTACAGATGCTTTAATTTCTCAAGTTCCTTTTGAGAATACGTAGGCACAAGGGCCCCAATCCTTGGCGAGCAACCTTTTCTTTTTTACACTCTTTTTCTTTTCACCCATTGTTTTTGAACTACAGTTGCTCTGACGTTCTATTAAGGATACGTAGGCATATGATTGCGAGATCCTAGCGAGCTACCTTTTTCTTTTTTCCACCTTTTCTCTTTTATTTACTCATCCTTACCTTTAGTAAACAATTTTAGTCAACACAAATATTTCAAGAGGTTCCTGTAAAGTGCTACAAATGTTTAGGGTGCTAGTACCTTTCCTTAGTATAACCAACCCTTGTATCTTTGATCTCTATTTGCTTAGTTTTGGGCCTTTCTTTTTGCTTCGCATTTTTACTTAGGGTTTTTGTTCGATCTTTTCTCCCTTCCCTTGGATAAAATAAAAGTTCGGTGCTGATATTTTATTATTGCGAGCCAAGCTGATCCTATATCTTTGGTATACGATTCTCACCACGACAAAAAGTTTTTTGAAGAACAAAGAATCAATCATAATTTTTCAGCACAAAGAACTCAACAACAGAATAGAGTGGTAGAAAGAAAGAATAGGTCACTTGTGGAACTTGCAAGAACAATTCTAAGCGACTCAAAACTTCTAAAGTATTTTTAGGCCGATGCGGTGAGTACAACATGTTTTGTAAGTAATAGAGTAAATATAAGACCAATCTTAAAGAAGACTCCTTATGAACTTTTCAAAGAAAGGAAACCAAACATTTCTTATTTTCACATTTTTTGGATGCAAGTGCTTTATCTTAAACAATGACAAAGACAATCTCGGTAAGTTTGATGAGAAATATGATGAAGGTATTTTTCTTGGTTATTATCTTAATACTAAAGCTTATAGAATATATAACAAACGAACTTTAACAGTTGAAGAATCTATGCATATTTCATTTGATGAATCTAACCCCTCCATGGAGGAAATTGTTTTGTGTGATGATGATGATGATATTATAGGTGTTCCTAAGGAAGATTATTCTAAAGCAAATATTGATGATCAATTGAAGCATCAAGAAGAACCAATTCAACAAGAGACAAATAATAATGATCTACCTAAGGAATGGAGAACTCATAAAGATCATCCAATTGATAAAGTCATTGGTGATATTAGTCAAGGTGTTACAACTAGACTAAATCTCAAAGATGCATGCTTGAATATGGCGTTTGTCTCACAAATTGAACCTTCAAAAGTTGATGAAGCCTTAGGAGACGACCAATGGATAATTGTTATGCAAGAAGATTTAAACCAATTAGAAAGGAATCAAGTTTGGGAACTTGTTCCTAGGCCAAGTGATAAACACATCATAGGTGTCAAATTGGTATTTAAGAACAAACTTGATGAGAATGGAATAATTGTTCAAAACAAAGCAAGATTGGTGGCCCAAGGATACAATCAAGAGGAAGGAATTGCTTTTGAAGAAACGTTCGTTCCGGTTGCAAGGTTAGAAGTTATTTGTTTATTACTTGCTTATGCGTGTTCATTAAATTTTTATTTATATCAAATGGATGTCAAGAGTGAATTCTTAAACGACTACATCATTTAAGAAGTCTACGCAAACAACCCCCTAGCTATGAAAACTTAAAGAATCCTTCGCATGTCTTTAAGTTGAAGAAAGATCTTTATGGCTTAAAGCAAGCACCAAGGGCATGGTATGCAACTTTCTTTGCGAAAGAGGATTTGAAAAAAGTAAAGTAGATAAGACCTTTTTCATTAAGAGAATTAAGGACGACACTTTATTGGTTCAAGTCTATGTTGATGACATCATATTTGAATCAACAAAAAAAGAACTTTGTGAAGAATTGTCATTGATGATACAACGAGAATTCGAGATGTCTATGATGGATAAGATGAATTATTTTCTTGGATTGCAAATCAAGAAACTAAAGGATGGAATCTTCATCAACCAAGCCAAGTATTGCAAAGAGTTGTTGAAGAGATTCAACATGGATGGTTGCAAAACAATGTCTACACCTATGGGTTCCGAAACTTATGTGGATTAAGATGAATCAGGTGTTTCAGTTGATATTACAAAATATCAAGGAATGATTGGCTCACTATTATATTTGACGGCGAGTTGTCCTGACATTATGTCCAGTGTTTGTCTTTGTGCATGATATCAAGCTAATCCAAAGGAATCACATCTCGCATCGATGAAGAGAATTATTAAGTACTTAAAGTGAACAACAAATGTCGGCCTATGGTATCCAAAAGGTAGTATATATGATTTAATTGGTTATTCTGACTCGGATTATGCAGGTAGTAAACTCATTTCAAGAGCACAAGTGGCACATGTCTCATTCTAGAGAATGTGTTAGTATCATGGTCTTATAAGAAATAAGCTTGTGTCACACTTAGCACGGCCGAAGCAGAATATATTGCAGCAAAAAGTTGTTGTGCTCAGATTCTATGGCTCAAGCAACAACTACGTGACTATGGACTCAATCCTGGATGTGTTCCTTTATGATGTGATAATACAAGTGTGATCAACATAAAAAAGAATCTAGTTAGGCATTCAAGAACAAGACACATCAACATACGACATCATTTCCTTTGTGATCATGTACTTCAAAAGGATGTCGAAGTCGCTCTCGTGGATAGACATAACCAACTAGCGGACATCTTTAAAAAACCGTTTGCAAAAGAACAATTTTTCAAAATTCGAAGAGAGTTAGTATTCTCGATGAAGGTGACATATAATTATTCAAGTTTTATTCATTATAATCAATAGTGAACCAAAGGTACTCATTAAATTTTATCTTTAGAAATTTTAAGGTTTCTAAAATATGTAAGTTTTTCTTATTTTCATGTTTTATGGTGTTTAAAATAATTTGTATGACATGTGATCTTACCGGTTGATCAGAAACTGAGGTGGGCCAAAGATAAACGTCTGTGATGCTGGGTTTGAAAGAGGAGGGGGTGTACATGCAAGACACTCTGATGCTAAAGTAAGAAAATGAGAGAGAGAGAGAGAGAGAGAGAGAGAGAGAGAGAGAGAGAGAGAGAGAGAGAGAGAGAGAGAGAGAGAGAGAGTAAGTACAAAATATGAGTGTTTCAGGGTGAATATTGGATACCTGACCCTCTCAAGTGAGAGGGTTTTTATAATGACCCCAACACTTGGCCATTGGTCCCTATTTTCAGAGCGAGGTAATTGTTTCCCGAAGAATAAATAACTGCCAGAACTAGCCGCTGGGACGGGCAGATGTGCCCAAAACTAGCCGTTGCCATGGGCAGAGGTGCAGTAACGGGCACAAGCGTCTTGGCTGTTTCTGGATGGTAGAACCGTACGTTACGGGCAGAGACTGACGAGGATAAGTGTCGCGACCAAGGGTAAATTGGTCAGCCTCCCCTGTTGGAGGGGTAGAAAGGAAAATTCTCCCAAAAGTGATTGGACTTAGGCAATTGGGTCGTTCTGGGAGCAAAAGTGGATTGGGTGCCATTGGGCCGGTCCAGAACAATATGTTTGATAAATTAAAAGTTCCATTATACTATATTATAACATGTCAATGTGTTAAATTAAAATTTTCATGACATACTCAAAGTTATTAAGTTGCTGTTTTTTGAGGTATGTTAATTGATTAACCATTTGCATGTGCAAATATGTTAATCGATTAACATTGAATGTATTTGTAAAAAATTTCGAATCGTTAATCGATTAACCAAGTTATAATTTTTTTGGGTTAATCAATTAACCCTGTAGCTGTTTTGAAAAATACGTTTTATTAATTATGCAGAATTTTTGCTTTTCATTTATTCCCTTTCTAATGCATTTGTCTTATTCATTTAAGTGCTTTTTAGAAAAGTCAAAATCACTTCCAACTCCTACATTGGTACTTTTAAAGCTTTCAACTCTCACTTACTTTCTTCTTCAAAATAATAACTCCATTCAACCTCAAATTAAAACCCACTCTACCAAACTTTTCTTATAACCTCTTCACACCTCAAAACTCCCATCTCTAAACCCTCTCCTTCCCAAATCCGAAAAAGTCACTCTAACTCTCAAACTTTCATCCATCTATGGCCTCCTCAAGGAAATATAATTGAAAATCCAAACTGGGAGATGGTAGCTCAAATTCAGAAGAACATGCACCAACCACTAAGTCCAGAAGACTCACCTTCGACTTCAGGAATTGTCTACTCATGCCGGTCAAGTATGTAAACTTATCATCCTTTCCTGAATACAACTTTGATTTTCCTGATATGTTAAAGAACCATGGAATAGATAAGTTTGTGTCTAAAATTGGTCCTTTCTATCCTGACCTCGTTAAGGAATTTTTCTCAAACTTGCATGTTGGAACTGATGAATTTGATTGATGATCACATTTTAACATTAAAGGTTAAGAATGTAGAAATAAGTTTGGATTTAGAAAATTTTGGAAAATGCTTAGGTGTATCTCATAAGGGTCAGTCTATTCGTCAAGGTTATACCCCAGATTCTGATGGTTGGCAAAATTACAAGAAAATGGGTTAGTATTTAAGCATTTCTCGTATGAGTCAGGATGAAATTCTGAGTCGGCAAAATGTTGCATCTTCTTGGGTTTTGTTATTTGCAAAGAATTTGTCTGTTAATGATAGAATGCTTCACTATATTATTGCTTATGTTTTGATGTCGAAGCATTCAAATCATGCACAAATTAGTGACACGGAGTTGCAGATTATGTATGCTCTCAAAAATGGGTTGCCAGTCAATTGGGCATACATCATCATGTACGACATGTTTTATCAATAAACTCTTAGCGGAGGTCTTCTGTATGCAAGAATTGTTTTGAAATTTATGGAATCAATTGACATTCTTTTAAAAAGAGAATAAAATATTGTTATGACTTCAAAAGAGTGTGAGATAAATGCTTCTACATGTCTTCGGAATACGAGAATTATCAAGAATCAAAATGGACTTTTTGTGTACAAAGATGATGTTCCTTCAAATGTTCTCCACCGACTCCGGAAGGTGGCTACATAAATGAAGCGCTTTACAACAAGATGTGTCATATTGAGGCAACCATGAATAGGAATCACCAATAACATACCTTTGAAATGACTTCCATAGAGCATATGTTGCTAAAGCTTACCAAATCCCATCGCCAAAAACCAAGAGCGGAGGAAAGTGAAGAAGAGGAGGTAGAGGAAGAAGAAGACACTGTGAGACATTGGATCGAACTCTAGTGTGGTCGAAGTCTGTTCGCAAGTAATGCGTGTTGTAGTCGAAGTTTGTTCTAACATGCATGAGTAAATATTGCTAAGGTTGTTAGCATGAGTAAATATTGCTAAGGTTGTTAGCATGAGTAAATATTGCTAAGGTTGTTAGCATGAGTAAATATTGCTAGGGTTGTTAGCATGTGCTATTATAAATAGGATGCTAGTTTCTCAATCTTGGCATAAGGAAAAATAGGAAGATAAAATCCTAATTTCAAGGGAGAGAGGTTATTTTGTTATTCTTGTATACTTGTAATCTTGTTCAAAGAGAAAGGAAAGAATAGCAGTTTAATAACGAATCCTTGTTGTTCCTTGTTGTTTTACCTTGTTTTCTTTGTTAACCCTAACCCTTGTGTGTTTCTTGATCATTAAGAAACAGTTTATACTTTGTTTAAAGGTATCCGATTCACAACAAATTGGTGCGGTGAGCGTGGAGAAGATGCCTTCAACAAAGTATGAGATTGAAAAGTTCACCGGAGTGAACGACTTTGGTCTGTGGCGCTTGAAGATGAAAGCCCTATTGGTTCAGCAGGGTTGTTTGGAAGCGTTGAAGGGTGAGGCAGCCATGGACGCTGCGTTAACGGCAAAAGAAAAGACGGGCATGATCGAGAAAGCCCACAGCGCAATATTATTAAGCCTTGGTGATAAGGTTCTTCGACAGGTATCAAAGGAGACTACAACATCGGGATTATGGGTGAAACTTGAAAGTTTGTACATGACCAAATCTCTGGTGAATCGACTATACCTGAAGCAAGCTTTATATTCATTCAAGATGAGTGAAGACAAAGTGTTGGCTGAGCAGTTGGATATGTTCAACAAGCTGATTCTTGATCTTGAAAATATTGATGTGAAGATCGATGATGAAGATCAAGCACTATTGTTGCTGTGTGCTTTGCCCAGAACACATGCTCACTTCAAAGAAACTCTCTTGTATGGAAGGGAGTCCCTGACCTTTGAAGAAGTTCAATCAGCCTTGTATTCTAAGGACTTGAACGAACGAAAGGAGCATAAACCTTCGACGGTGGACGAAGGTTTGGCCGTTAAGGGAAAATTCTTGCGAAAGGATGGTAAGTTCGACAAGAAAAAAGGTAAAAGTCAACAAAAGTCTTATAGTGGCGAAACATCTAGTATTCGATGTTACCACTGTAAGAAGGAGGGTCACATAAGAAAGCTGTGCCCTGAACGCCTGAAAGATCATGGAGGTAATGGCAATGCAGCCATTGTTCAAGATGACTTCGACTCATCTGATGTTCTTGTGGTTTCAAGTGGCGACTCGAGGAAAGAGTGGATTATGGATTCAGGTTGCACTTGGCACATGACTCCAAACAAAGAATTGTTCGAGGAGCTATGTGATCAAGATGGTGGATCTGTGCTGTTAGGAAACAACAAATCTTGCAAAATTGCAGGTATTGGATCTGTGAGATTCAAGCTCCATAATGAGTCAATAAGGTTATTGACTGAAGTCAGGTACGTACCTGACTTGAAGAGAAATTTGATTTCTCTTGGTGAATTCGACAGAAAAGGATATGTTTTTCAAGGAGAGAAAAGTATCCTAAGAGTCATGAAAGGGTCGAAGGAAGTCTTGAGAGGCGTGAAGAAACAAGGCTTGTATACCCTTGAGGCTGAGGTTGTAAGTGGTTCGACAAATGTTGCATCCACGAAATCTATGTCGAAGACAGAATTATGGCACATGAGATTGGGCCATGTCAGCAAAAGAGGCCTGGTCGAATTGGGGAAGCAGAACCTGCTAGGAGGTGACAAAGTCGAAAAGTTGGAACTTTGTGAATCTTGTGTATTTGGTAAATCCTGTAGGGCGAAGTTTAACAAAGGCAAGCAAAGAACACATGGATCCCTGGATTACATTCATGCTGATCTTTAGGGGCCTGCAAGGAATCCTTCACACTCAGGTGCAAGGTATTTTCTATCCATCGTTGATGACTATTCCAGAAAACTATGGGTATTCATTCAGAAGACGAAGGATGAAACTTTTGAGAATTTCAAAAGTTGGAAGATTCTAGTCGAAACTCAGACTGGCAGAAAGGTTAAGAGGTTGAGAACCGACAATGGCCTTGAATTCTGCAACGAAGCTTTCGACAGTTACTGTGTTGGGTCTGGGATTGCAAGGCATAAGACTGTAGCAGGTACTCCTTAACAAAATGGCTTAGCTGAGAGATTCAATCGAACAATCCTTGAAAGGGTTAGATGCATGTTGGTTAGTGCTGGATTGAAGAAGGTGTTTTGGGCGGAAGCTGTTTTGACAGCAGCTTACCTGATAAATAGATGTCCCTCGACTGCCTTGGGAATGAAGACACCTGAAGAAGTTTGGTCGGGACATCCACCTAGTCTCGACAGACTGAGAGTATTTGGCTGTGTGGCCTATGCTCATATTAGGCAAAACAAGGTCGAACCTAGAGCTCTGAAATGCATGTTCATGGGATACCCTGAAGGAGTCAAAGCCTATAGGCTATGGTGCCTAGAGCCAGGTCACAGGAGGTGTATCACCAGTCGAGATGTAGTTTTCAACGAAGCAGAGATGGCTTTCAAGAAAACTGATGATGCTGACGAAGAGCTGGAACAGGGAGAGATTCCTGTTGAGGTGGAGCATGTTGATGCTGAATTGCTTACCCTAGATAAAGTCGAAGAAGACACAGAAGATGTTGTCGAAGATGAGGAGACTGATAATGACTACCTGCTAGCAAGAGACAGGTCGAGGAGAGTCATCAAGCCACCTCAGAGACTTGGGTATGCAGATCTTATAGCTTATGCCTTAATCTCTGCAAGTGAGGTTCTAGATGAAAAACCTAGAGACTATAAGGAAGTTATGAGGAATCAAAAGAAGACAAATTGGTATTTGATGTATGCTATGGTCTGTACTAGACCCGACATAGCATATGCAGTAAGTCTTGTAAGCAGGTACATGGCGAATCCTGGAAAGGCTCACTGGCAAGCATTAAAGTGGATTTTAAGGTACATAAATGGGTCTCTGAATAGAGTCCTAATTTATGGTGGAGCCTTGGGTGAAGATAGTAAAGCAGTAATCGAAGGATATGTCGACTCTGATTCTAGAAAATTTATCTCCGGATATGTGTTCACTATGTTTGGGACAACAATCAGTTGGAAAGCAACACTTCAGAAGGTCGTTGCCTTATCAACCACTGAAGCGGAGTATATTGCTCTAACTGAAGCTGTGAAGGAAGCAGTGTGGCTTGAAGGTTTTGCAAAGGAGCTAAAACTTCAAGGTCAAGTTATCACTGTTAAATGTGATAGTCAACGTGCAATACATCTGTCGAAGAATTCAGCCTATCATGAGCGAACCAAGCACATTGATGTGAGGATTCATTTCATCAGAGGGGTAATCAAGCGTGGAGAAGTCCAAGTGCTGAAAGTTTCGACAGATCATAATGCTGCTGATATGATCACCAAGACATTGCCCAGTTGCAAGTTTTTCCACTGTATGCAGTTAATAAATCTGCATGAAGAAAGCTAGTTTCTTGATGTTATAGAGTTAGATCCAAGGTGGAGATTTGTGAGACATTGGATCGAACTCTAGTGTGGTCGAAGTCTGTTCGCAAGTAATGCGTGTTGTAATCGAAGTTTGTTCTAACATGCATGAGTAAATATTGCTAAGGTTGTTAGCATGAGTAAATATTGCTAAGGTTGTTAGCATGAGTAAATATTTCTAAGGTTGTTAGCATGAGTAAATATTGCTAGGGTTGTTAGCATGTGCTATTATAAATAGGATGCTAGTTTCTCAATCTTGGCATAAGGAAAAATAGGAAGATAAAATCCTAATTTCAAGGGAGAGAGGTTATTTTGTTATTCTTGTATACTTGTAATCTTGTTCAAAGAGAAAGGAAAGAATAGCAGTTTAATAACCAATCCTTGTTGTTCCTTGTTGTTTTACCTTGTTTTCTTTGTTAACCCTAACCCTTGTGTGTTTCTTGATCATTAAGAAACAGTTTATACTTTGTTTAAAGGTATCCGATTCACAACAGACACCAATATGTAGGAGAGTGATTAGTTGCATTATTGTAGTATTATCTTATTATGTTATTGCTTTATGTTAAGTTTTTAAAGAACTTTTGCTCTTAGGCCATGTTATGTTTTGTCTTAATATTCTAAATTCGTTGCTATATTTTGTTATATGGATTATATTATGTTACGTCAAACTATATTATGTTTTGTTTTGATCATTTAGTATTGTGCAAGTATTTCAAATGTGTTATGTTTTACTTGTGTTTTTCCATGTTCATACATATTATAAATTTTCAAATTTTAAGTATTTTCCCTTCCTTTTTGGTAATTACAAAGGGGGAGAAGTATTATTGTTTGTTTGTTTGTTTCTCTAATATTAAATTGCAGCAAGTCAAATATTTTAAAACTCTTAAACATGGATTAAGAGGGAGCATTCATAAAGGGGGAGTATTGTCACATGTTAGAGAAAACAAGGTTGAAACCAAACTTTCAAGAAAAGGGTTGTCATCATAAAAAAGGGGGAGTATTGTCACATGTTTTGATGAAGAAAACAACATTCTACAACCAATTGAAGCTCTAAAAAAGGAATGGCTCAAGACAAGTAGCATTTTTCAAGTTTCAAAGTATATCAAATGTCTTGAAGTTGTTAAGAGATTGATAATGAATTATAAGGTATATGAAATCAACTTGTCTTTGCATATACAAGTGTTCAAAACATCAATCTTACTTGCCATGATTCATTAAAATATGTGATTTAGAAAACCATTGCATTTCACATCATTTTCAAAAGAGTTCTTTTTGTTTTTAACACTGGTTAATCGATTAACCATTTTCCTGTACAAATCTATTAATTGATTAACCATTGAAAACTTTGAAGTTTTTGTATGTTGCAAGGGATTAATCGATTAACCATTTGCTAGTGCAAATGTGTTAATCGATTAACACTTAACCAGTATGTAAAAATACTTTGTTTTTTTTCAGCAGAATGATTTTCAAATGTGATTTTTGAAGCATGGAATCATTTTATTGGTCGCACTAATTTGTAGAGATGCATTGTGTCTATATAAACACATTTATTTTTAGAATTAAACTCACCTCCTTTTTCAAATTTCACACATTCAAATTTTCTCCCAGTGTCTGACCGGGAACCGGCCTAGTAACCGGCCTGGTTTATTAGTTCGATCGTCTGTGTCATCAAACCGGTAAAAATCGGGTTGGGTTGGGAAAAACCGGATTTAAGGTTGGACCGGTTCTAATGTATTTTTTATTTTTTAATTAAAATTTAAATACAAAAATTATAAAAATTAAAAAAAAAATTGTTTAAAATTAGATTATGTTACAATTATTTTGTAATTTTGTATTATTTTGTTATGTGTGATACATTTGTTTAAAATTTGAATTTAAATTATGAACTTGTGAATTTATGATATGATATTTTCAAAAAAATATTTTTTTAGAAACTGAATCATCCGATTCGACCGGTTTTATATCTATATAATGACAGGTCTATTCAACCGAGTTATTCGGTTTAGTCATGCGGTTCGACCAGTGACCCAGTGGTTCGACCGATAAACCAGTGACCCAATACCCTCACCGGTTCGATGACTGGTCCGGTTTTTAAAACACTGTTTTCTCCTCATCTTTCAAGAAATTCTCTAAGTGTTCAAAACCAGAATTTTTAAAGTAAAGCTTTATGCACTTAACCTTCATTGAAAAAGCATTATATGTTTCATTTCATATGACATTGAATATTTGTGTACCATAGATAATTTTCTTGTTCAAAGGAGAAGATCAACCTTAGATTGATAAGTGTATTCTACATATCACATTCTTGTAAAAAAATTCAATAATTCTTGTCGTATCACATCTTATTTTTCCAGGATTGTTGAATATAAGATTGTGTGGTTTGTTATCCTTATTGTTCAAGTTGTTGGAAATAAGAGGTTCATTTTGAGAGGATTGTTCACATTTGAACTTAGTGAAAAAATCCAAGAGGATTATTCTTGGTTTTTTTAGTGATAGAAAGACTAAGATTAGTCTTGTATAGGTCAGAACAATATTAAAATTCTCTTTCATGTTGAAATGGGACTGAAGTACTCTCGGATTATGAGAGGAACCAGGATATATCCTTGTGTCATATACTTTTTGCATTTTATCGCTTTCATAACTTAGTAAATAATCAGGAAAGAAAACTCAACATTAAATAAAATCGGAAAATATTTTAAAGTACCTAATTCACCCCCCTCTTAGGTGTAAACTATAATTACAGATTTGAATCATAAAATTTCTTGACTTAAAAAAATTATTGAAATCAACCACTTGAATCAAATATGCATGATATGAGTTTTTAAATTTTTGATTCAAATCATTCTCTAATATGACTTAATTTATCATCTTTGCTTTTGTTATGAATCCATTCTTCAACTTACCCAAGTTTTGAATGATGTCAAAACTAGGAATATGACTTATCAGTTTTGTATATTGGACGATATCGACCTAATTTTAGATGTGCCTAGATAATTTTGGCCTTAGGATGCATACAAATGTTTTTGAGAAGGAGTGAAAAACCTTAGAATGTCATACACATCAAAAACCAAGTTATATGTGTAAACACATTCACATAGCCTGACATATAAGAGCTTATGTAACGCCCCGATTCCGATTTCCCTTATTTCGAGTCCTTTTATTTTAATTGATTGAATTATTATTTTAAATATATGATTTATGTGTTTAATATGTTATGTGTACATATTATGCTATTTTCTCTTTTTACCGATTTTGAGTGTTTCAGGTAAAAATAGACCGGAAGGTATTTTGGGCATTAGTAATTATGTTAAGTGGATATTTTATGAGGATTGATTAATTAGTGTGTGGAAAGAATTTGAGAGGAAAGAAAAGAGAATATGAGTATATGAGAGAAAAAGAGAAAATTGGTAAGGGGGAGAAAAATAAAAGGAAAGAAAGGAAGAGAAGAGAAAGAGGAGAGAAAGAAGAGGAAAACCTAGAACTTCAAGAAATCATCACCAAAGCTTTCGATTGATCGGGTAAGGGTGTGAAACTTTATTATTCTATCAACGTGTATAATCATGTATGATTTTGTTGGATTGTTTTGGATTGTTGGTAGTTTTTCTACACTTTCCATTTTAGGTTGAATTTGGTTTAATCGATAGAAATCGTTGTCTAACGGTTAGAATCGTGATTAGATGGCGTAGATTAGTCGATATATGTTAGACTAAGGCTACTGGAGATGAGTTGGAGTTCATCGGGTGATTTTATCGGTGGTTTTGGATTCTGAACAGTGGGAAGAAGTGGAAATCGCAGACGCTCGCTAGCAGTTCGCTAGGCGAGCAGGTCGCGAGTGGTCGCTGGTAGTTCGCTAGGCGATTACTCAGCGAACGGTCCCAGACTTGGGACAGAATGGTTTTAAGGTCCCTCGTTGGCAGTGAAGGGAGTAGCGAAGAGCTCGTTGGAGGTTTGCTGTGGCGAACAGTGTGGCGAACGAGGTCTGTAGCCTCTGTTCAGGCTCGCTAGTAGTTCGCTAGGCGAGGAGGTAGCGAACGCTCGCTAGCAGCTCGCTAGGCGAGCGTGTAGCGAACGTAGCAGGATGGATTTTCCCTGTTGCTGGGTGCTGTCGTGGCTTGGGGTTTCGGTTGCGATCGACCCTTCTTTGATTTAGTAGTTTATATGCTGGGTTGTGTTGTGCTGTGGGTAGCCGTATGGCGTGAATCCTAGATTATGAATTGTGGCCGCTTGGGCAATTATGTGCATTGTTTAGCCTGATTAAAAATCTATGATGTTTGTATGAATGTGTAGAATGCATGAGTATGTTTGTAAACATGTGTGCATTTCAAGAGTGTCATGAGTCGTGTTGCATGTGAAGCATCATGGTATGCATTCTTGTGTCGATTGATTCCTCGGTGAATCTGCAGAACCTCGTGTGCCCTTGTGGGGTGTGAGCGATGGTTAATTATTGATTCCTCGGTGAATCTGCAGAACCTCGTGTGCCCTTGTGGGGTGTGAGCGATGGTTAATTATTGATCCCTCGGTGGATTTGCAGAACCTCGTATATTACGATGGTTATTTTGATTCCGCGTAGAATCTGCAGAACCTCGTGTGCCCATGTGGGGTGTGAGCGATGGTTATTTGGTTCTTCAACTGAACCTGCTGAAATGAGTCGGTACCGCATTTGCATCTGCATAGAGTCGTGTGTCGGTCTCTATGAGTTGCATGTTGACATCCTGCATGGTGTATGGTGAATGAACATAATTGTAAATGTTTATATGAATTGTTGATGATTGGTATGCTTGAAGACACATGTATGTGTGAATATATGAATGTGTATGTTTTGTGTGATTATGAACCGATATAAACATTGTTGACGCATATTGTATATGCATGATGTTCTATTTGTAAATAGATAACGTGAATACATTGCGATGTACGGTATGACGAGGTGAGTTGCGGTGAGAATGCGAAAGACGTATATTGGATATTATGTATATATATATGTTTGTATGCGTTGTTATTATGATATCGTTTCTCACCCTTCTGTTGTTTCTTTTAATGCTCTACGAGGCATTGCAGATTAGATCACTGGAAGTTTTTTTTGTGAAGCGTGGCTTCTTCCCTTTTGGTCGGTCGGCTTTGATATGTAGCACCGGGTAGAATAGGATTTATTTTGATTCTTTTGTGATACATCTGAGTATGTATCTGCTGTGGATATGTTTTGTAAAACATGATGAATGATAACTGTATATGT
Organism: Lathyrus sativus; assembly: GCA_963859935.3. NCBI lineage: Eukaryota > Viridiplantae > Streptophyta > Magnoliopsida > Fabales > Fabaceae > Lathyrus > Lathyrus sativus. Next base: position 659,683,102 of record OZ012739.1, read on the forward strand.
GAATACATGTTTGTTGAATTATGAAATATTTGGATATTTCCGCCTTTGTTCTAAATATTTCTTGTGGGTGTTATTCCGTTGTTGCATATCTGTTGAGCAGGTGTTGTATGTGTTGGAATTTTTATGATAATGTGATATTTCCCTTTTATGCCATGTTGCATATGTACTCTGATGAAATTTTAAATTTATGCCTAAATGATTAATTGTATTATTTGGGGGCATAGAAAGGGGGTGTTACATTAAGTGGTATCAGAGCCCAGTGTTGAGTCAGTTGCATCTGTCTCGCTGTTTTGTTGGTTGAACGGTTGTTTGACCCTGTTGTTATTTTTGGGAATAATCAGAATATGGCTGGTCGTAATGACAACGCGATGGCTGTGGCATTGGAAGCTATGGCTCGAGCGGTGCAGGGTGCGCCGAATGTGAATGCTAACGATGAATTTAGAAAGAATCAACCGCCGGTGTTCAAAGGAAGGTTTGATCCGGACGGTGCTCAGATTTGGCTGAAAGAGGTCGAGAGGATCTTCAGAGTTATGAATTGCGCTGAGAGGAACAAGGTGAGACTTGGGTCTCACATGCTGAGAGAAGAAGCCGATGACTGGTGGGTCGGCATAAGACAAATTCTTGGAGTTGATGATGAGGAAATAACTTGGGATTTGTTCCGCACTGAATTTTTGAGGAAGTATTATCCGGAGAGTGTGAAGGGAAAGAAGGAGATGGAGTTTCTAGAATTGAAACAAGGGAACATGTCCGTGGTCGACTACACGACTAAGTTCACGGAGTTGGTGAAATTCCATCCTCACTATGATGCGGTGGCGGCGGAATTTTCCAAGTGTATTAAGTACGAGAACGGCTTGCGCCCGGAGATCAAGCAAGTTGTGGGATATCAGAGGATTCGAAGATTTTCGGACTTAACCGAATGCTGTAGAATTTTCGAAGAGGATAGCAGGGCTCGTTCTACTCACTATAAGAGTTTGAATGAAAGGCGAGGGAAGCAACCAGTAAGGAGTGGGCCTTATGTGACGCCTGCTGATAAAGGGAAGCATAGGGAACACTTTGTCAAGAAATCCGGAGGAGGGAGTTCTGGTCCCGTTAAGTGCTATAGGTGCGGCGAAGAGGGGCACAAATCTTTTGAGTGTAAGAAGGCTGGGGAAAAGTGTGCTAACTGTGGTGGTCTCGGTCATGCTACAACTGAATGTAGAAGGAATGTGATTAAGTGTTTTAACTGTGGGGAGGTTGGTCATATTAGTACGAAGTGTACTAAGGCAAAGCAAGCTCCGTCAAGCGGGAAGGTATTTGCATTAGCGGGTGCAGACACTACTAATGCGGATCGGTTGATTAAAGGTACATGCTTTATTAATAATATGCCCTTAGTTGCTATTATCGATACCGGAGCGACTCATTCGTTTATTTCGTTCGAGTGCGCTAAGCGTTTGGATTTGTGTTTTTCTTCTTGTGGTGGTGATATGGTTATTGAGACACCCGCTTCGGGGTTGGTAACTACGTCTTCGGTATGTTTAAGTTGTCCCTTGACCATGTATGGTAAGGACTTTATTATGGACTTGGTGTGTTTGTCATTAGAAGGATTAGATGTGATTTTGAGTATGAATTGGTTGCAGTATAATAGAGTTCATATTGATTGTTATCACAAGTTGGTGAGGTTTCCATCTTCGGGAGATGAGGAGGAAGAGAGTTTTCTATCCACTAAAGAGTTGAAGAAACTTTTTGCGGATGAAGCTCAAGTGTTCTGTTTGTTTGTGTCGCTGTCGGTAGAGAATAAGGTTGAATTGGATTTGGTTCCAGTAGTATGTGACTTTCCAGAAGTATTTCCGGAGGACATTACAGATGTACCGCCAGAAAGGGAAGTCGAGTTTTCGATTGATCTAGTTCCCGATACTAGACCGATTTTGATGGCACCGTATCGTATGTCGGCATCGGAGTTGGTAGAATTGAAGAGACAATTGAATGATTTATTGGAAAAGAGATTTGTTAGGCCGAGTGTTTCTCCTTGGGGTGCGCCGGTATTGTTGGTAAAGAAGAAAGATGGGAGCATGCGGTTGTGTATTGATTATCGGCAGTTGAACAAGGTGACTATCAAGAATAAGTATCCGCTTCCTAGAATTGATGATTTGATGGACCAATTGGTTGGTGCCCGTGTTTTTAGTAAGATTGATTTGAGGTCAGGTTATCACCAGATTTGTGTTAAAGGAGAAGATATTCAAAAGACGGCTTTTAGGACACGGTATGGTCATTATGAATTTTCTGTGATGCCATTCGGAGTTTCTAATGCGCCGGGTGTGTTTATGGAATATATGAATCGTATCTTTCATGGGCAGTTGGATCATTTCGTTGTTGTGTTTATTGACGACATTTTGATTTACTCTAAGTCCCAAGAAGAGCATGAAGAGCATTTGCGGGTTGTGTTGCAAGTATTGAAGGAGAAGCAATTGTATGCTAAGTTATCCAAGTGCGAGTTTTGGTTATCGGAAGTGAGTTTTCTTGGGCATGTTATTTCTGGTAGTGGTATTTGTGTTGATCCGTCCAAGATTGATGCGGTGATGCAATGGGAGGCTCCTAAGTCGGTTACGGAGATCCGAAGCTTTTTGGGCTTGGCCGGTTATTATCGGAGGTTTATTGAGGGATTTTCGAAGTTGGCTCTTCCGTTGACTCAGTTGACTTGTAAGGGAAAGACTTTTGTTTGGGACATTAATTGTGAGAAGAGTTTTGTTGAACTTAAGAGACGGTTGACAACGGCGCCGGTTCTGATTTTGCCAAATCCGACGGAAGCGTTTGTGGTTTATTGTGATGCTTCTTTGTCCGGTTTAGATGGTGTTTTAATGCAAGACGGTAAAGTTGTGGCTTATGCTTCAAGGCAATTGAGAGTGCATGAGAAGAATTATCCCACGCACGATTTGGAATTGGCGGTCGTGGTCTTTGTTTTGAAAATTTGGAGACATTATCTCTATGGTGCGAGATTTGAAGTTTTTAGCGACCACAAGAGTTTGAAGTATTTATTTGAGCAAAAGGAATTGAATATGAGGCAAAGGAGATGGTTAGAGTTTTTGAAGGATTATGACTTTGGGTTGAATTACCATCCGGGTAAGGCAAATGTTGTAGCCGATGCTTTGAGCCGGAAGTTAGTGCATATGTCTACATTGATGGTAAGAGAATGGGAACTTTTGGAGAGTTTTAGAGATTTGAGTTTGGTTTGCGAAATGACGCCAAGAAGTGTAAAACTTGGTATGTTGTATGTTACAAATGATTTTCTAGCTACCGTTCGTGAAAAGAAAAAATTGGATTTGAAATTTGTGGATTTGATGATGAATGAGAATGAGGACTTTAAGGTTGATAATTTTGGAGTTTTGAAATTCTGTGGTCGTATTTGTATTCCCGACGATGTGGATTTGAGAAAGATGATATTGGAGGAAGGACACCGGAGTAAATTGAGTATTCACCCGGGTGCGAATAAGATGTATCAAGATTTGAAGAAAATCTTTTGGTGGTCCGGATTGAAGAGGGATGTAGCTCGATTTGTGTATTCGTGTTTGACTTGCCAGAAGTCTAAAGTGGAACATCAGAAGCCTAGTGGTTTGATGCAACCGTTGGATATTCCGGAATGGAAATGGGATGGTATATCAATGGATTTTGTTACGGGTTTACCAAATACGCAAAGAGGTCACAATGCTATTTGGGTGATTGTTGATAGGCTTACTAAATCTGCTCACTTTATTCCAATTGATATTAGTTATCCTTTGGAAAAGTTGGCCGAGATTTATGTTCGGGTGATTGTGAAGTTGCATGGAGTTCCCAAGAGTATCATGTCGGATAGAGATCCTAGATTTACTTCGAGATTTTGGGAAGGTTTGCAAAAGGCTTTAGGTTCTAAGTTGAGATTGAGTTCGGCGTATCATCCGCAGATGGATGGCCAAACTGAGAGGACGATTCAATCGTTAGAGGACTTGTTGCGTGCTTGTGTGCTCGAGCAAGGTGGTGTTTGGGATAGCTTTTTGGCATTGATTGAATTCACTTACAACAACAGTTTTCATGCAAGTATTGGTATGGCACCATTTGAGGCTTTGTATGGTCGGAGATGTCGAACACCTTTGTGTTGGCATGAAACCGGAGAGAGATCGGTTGTTGGACCGGAAATGGTACAACAAACGACGGAGAAGGTGAAGTTTATTCGGGAGAAGATGAAAGCTTCCCAGAATAGGCAAAAGAGTTATCATGACAAGAGAAGGAAGGACCTTGAATTTCAAGAAGGTGACCATGTGTTTTTGAGACTTACACCGGTTACGGGTGTGGGTCGTGCTTTGAAGTCGAAGAAGTTGACTTCTCATTTTATTGGTCCGTATCAAATTATTGCACGAGTTGGTGCAGTGGCTTATCGTGTGGCGTTGCCTCCGAGTCTTTCGAATTTGCATGATGTGTTCCATGTTTCGCAACTTCGGAAGTATGTTCCGGATCCGTCACATGTGATTCCTATGGATGAGGTGGAGGTAAGAGATAATCTTACGGTTGAGGTTTTACCAGTTAGGATTTTGGACCGCAAAGTTAAGAACCTAAGAGGCAAGGATATTTCGCTTGTAAAAGTAGCATGGGGAGGTGCTGTGGAAGACAATATGACTTGGGAATTGGAGAGTAAGATGCGTGAGTCGCATCCTGAGCTGTTCGAATCATGTAATATTTTCGAGGACGAAAATTCCTAAGTGGGGGAGAGTTGTAACGCCCCGATTCCGATTTCCCTTATTTCGAGTCCTTTTATTTTAATTGATTGAATTATTATTTTAAATATATGATTTATGTGTTTAATATGTTATGTGTACATATTATGCTATTTTCGCTTTTTACCGATTTTGAGTGTTTCGGGTAAAAATAGACCGGAAGGTATTTTGGGCATTAGTAATTATGTTAAGTGGATATTTTATGAGGATTGATTAATTAGTGTGTGGAAAGAATTTGAGAGGAAAGAAAAGAGAATATGAGTATATGAGAGAAAAAGAGAAAATTGGTAAGGGGGAGAAAAACAAAAGGAAAGAAAGGAAGAGAAGAAAAAGAGGAGAGAAAGAAGAGGAAAACCTAGAACTTCAAGAAATCATCACCAAAGCTTTCGATTGATCGGGTAAGGGTGTGAAACTTTATTATTCTATCAATGTGTATAATCATGTATGATTTTGTTGGATTGTTTTGGATTGTTGGTAGTTTTTCTACACTTTCCATTTTAGGTTGAATTTGGTTTAATCGATAGAAATCATTGTCTAACGGTTAGAATCGTGATTAGATGGTGTAGATTAGTCGATATATGTTAGACTAAGGCTACTGGAGATGAGTTGGAGTTCATCGGGTGATTTTATCGGTGGTTTTGGATTCTGAACAGTGGGGAGAAGTGGAAATCGCAGACGCTCGCTAGCAATTCGCTAGGCGAGCAGGTCGCGAGTGGTCGCTGGTAGTTTGCTAGGCGAGTACTCAGCGAACGGTCCCAGACTTGGGACAGAATGGTTTTAAGGTCCCTCGTTGGCAGCAAAGGGAGTAGCGAAGAGCTTGCTGGAGGTTCGCTGTGGCGAACGAGGTCTGTAGCCTCTGTTCAGGCTCGCTAGTAGTTCGCTAGGCGAGGAGGTAGCGAACGCTCGCTAGCAGCTCGCTAGGCGAGCGTGTAGCGAACGTAGCAGGATGGATTTTCCCTGTTGCTGGGTGCTGTCGTGGCTTGGGGTTTCGGTTGCGATCGACCCTTCTTTGATTTAGTAGTTTATATGCTGGGTTGTGTTGTGCTGTGGGTAGCCGTATGGCGTGAATCCTAGATTATGAATTGTGGCCGCTTGGGCAATTATGTGCATTGTTTAGCCTGATTAAAAATCTATGATGTTTGTATGAATGTGTAGAATGCATGAGTATGTTTGTAAACATGTGTGCATTTCAAGAGTGTCATGAGTCGTGTTGCATGTGAAGCATCATGGTATGCATTCTTGTGTCGATTGATTCCTCGGTGAATCTGCAGAACCTCGTGTGCCCTTGTGGGGTGTGAGCGATGGTTAATTATTGATTCCTCGGTGAATCTGCAGAACCTCGTGTGCCCTTGTGGGGTGTGAGCGATGGTTAATTATTGATCCCTCGGTGGATTTGCAGAACCTCGTATATTACGATGGTTATTTTGATTCCGCGTAGAATCTGCAGAACCTCGTGTGCCCATGTGGGGTGTGAGCGATGGTTATTTGGTTCTTCAACTGAACCTGCTGAAATGAGTCGGTACCGCATTTGCATCTGCATAGAGTCGTGTGTCGGTCTCTATGAGTTGCATGTTGACATCCTGCATGGTGTATGGTGAATGAACATAATTGTAAATGTTTATATGAATTGTTGATGATTGGTATGCTTGAAGACACATGTATGTGTGAATATATGAATGTGTATGTTTTGTGTGATTATGAACCGATATAAACATTGTTGACGCATATTGTATATGCATGATGTTCTATTTGTAAATAGATAACGTGAATACATTGCGATGTACGGTATGACGAGGTGAGTTGTGGTGAGAATGCGAAAGACGTATATTGGATATTATGTATATATATATATATATATATATATATATATATATATATATATATATATATATATATATATATATATATATATATATATATATATATATATATATATATATATATATATATATATATGTTTATATGCGTTGTTATTATGATATCGTTTCTCACCCTTCTGTTGTTTCTTTTAATGCTCTACGAGGCATTGCAGATTAGATCACTGGAAGTTTTTTTGTGAAGCGTGGCTTCTTCCCTTTTGGTCGGTCGGCTCTGATATGTAGCACCGGGTAGAATAGGATTTATTTTTATTCTTTTGTGATACATCTGAGTATATATCTGCTGTGGATATGTTTTGTAAAACATGATGAATGATAACTGTATATGTGAATACATGTTTGTTGAATTATGAAATATTTGGATATTTCCGCCTTTGTTCTAAATATTTCTTATGGGTGTTATTCCGTTGTTGCATATTTGTTGAGCAGGTGTTGTATGTGTTGGAATTTTTATGATAATGTGATATTTCCCTTTTATGCCATGTTGCAAATGTACTCTGATGAAATTTTAAATTTATGCCTAAATGATTAATTGTATTATTTGGGGGCATAGAAAGGGGGTGTTACAGCTTAGGCTGACCTATATAAGCTTTTGCTTTAGTACAGGTCGACACATAGAATTACAGGTCGCCTCTCATGCTCCTATATTAAATCATGTAGGCTTTTCCCATAGGTCGCCTCACTCAGGTCGACCTAAACACCTTGACAGGCCGACCTATTGCTTTCATAGGCAGACCTATAACCTTCCAAAACTTAAAGTTTTGTTTTGTATTCTATTTTTATTGCATCCTCTTTGCCTATTTCCACACTGTTGCGGTGGAATTTGGATTACAAACTATTAATGAGTTTGAATCGCAATTCAATTCACAACCGCTCTTTGATTTATCCGAAGGAAAAGGTCAAAAGAGGGAAAACCTATTTTGCATCGTAAACACAATGCGGGGAAAGATCTAGGGTTCGGGGGTTGGTTAAATTTAGGGAAGGTATTAGCACCCTAAACTTCTGTAGTACTCTACAGGAACCTTTTGTTCAAATGTTTACTATTTGCTTTATTTATTTGCTTAAGGTATATGCACAAAGGATTAAAAGTGAGAAAAGAGACCTAAGGGGTTAATTCTAAGTTTACTCGGCAAGACATCGCATCTTGTGCCTACGTATCCTTACGGGAGTGGAATCAGAGTAATCGTAGTTCCCCTCAAAAGGGAGGTTAGAGACTTCTTGACTGTGGTCAAGGTCTCAAGGGGAATAAACGCATCTTAAGGACACGCTTACGCGGAGTGTAGAAACTCCAAATCTCTACGTTGAATTGTTAAGTTGTAATTAGGGTTAAATTAGGTTAGGGATTCCACAGCGGGAAACCCTAAAATGAGCGTGGCGGCTCTTTGACCTAATGCTAGGGGTAAAATTGTAATCTTGCCTGCGGCGAGGCATTTGTGAAAATTTAGGGTTGAAAAGGTGTAAGGGTTGAAGGTGAGGACTATTGACACGGCGGTCAAACGACTAGACCTAATTCCTTCGGAGGAGTGAGATTATTGGTAAAGACGCGATAAACATACAATGGCAGAACATAAAATGCGGAAAGATAAATGCGACAATTGTCTCGCAAAATTACATCCCATAAGCAGTTACAAATATGATAATTGAATATTTAAACTGAAAATAAAATCAATTGAACTTAGTCAGCTGCAAAAAACCAAAACAAACCGAGACTGTTATTATACGGGGTTAGACAAAAAATTAGATGAGAATGTTAGGAATTTAAGTAGAAAATTATAATTTTAACGAAACAAGAAAAAAAGTTAGAAATTTGGATCTTAAAAATGAGGATGTTAGCGAAAAATTAATAAATAATAAAAGTTGATACGCAATGAAGATGATGATAATATACAAGTGATAATGGAATATGAAATAGCAACGATGATGTTAGATTATGTACAAATATAAAAATAAATACAAAAAAAAATAAATAAATATTAGTGAACAGGTTCATGGATAATCAATAATACTGTTAGGAATGAAGGATGAAAATTGGAGTTGACGATAATTAGAAGTTAAGTGATGAACGTTTTGAGACGATGAGAATTTAGGTAATAAGAAAAGAGTTAGAATGGAATTAGGTTTTTTTTTTGGGTGAAATTTAGAAAAGTTAGAGTTTTTAATGTGATTAAGAAAAAGAAAATAGATTAAAAGTTAGAATTAAAAGTTAGCAAAAAAATTAGAACTTCGAAATTTGGTTTTAAAAAAAAGGTTAGAAAATAAAAATAAAAGTTTGAAAATAAAAGAGAAAAGGTTAGAATTTTAATTAAGAAAAAAATGGTAGAAATTTTGAAAAAAGATATAAAAAAGATTAGAAATTAAAAAAAAGGAGTTAGTTACTTTTGATGAAGACTGTAAGAGTTTTTGATGCTTGTCGATCCCCCGTTTTGTTGCTTCTGAGGGTCCTTTTATACTTGATTTTTTAAATCTTTTTCAATCTCAGATTTGATTTGAATATCTCAGTCTTTTTCAATCTCTGATTTGATTTGAATGAATTTTTATGATGATTTCAGATTTGATTCAATGATGGTGATGTTGATATTTAGATCTGATTTTCTTATGATGATGATATGATCTGATTGATTTGATTTTGCTCCATCTGGAATTCATTGGGATTGGATTTGATTAAAAAAGTGTTGGATTTAAATTTAAAAAGTTAGCAAAGAAAATAAGAGTTTCAAGTTAAATAAAAATTAGAATTTTAAGTTTAAAAAAAATGAGTTAGAATTTTAAAATAAAAAACATTTGAATGTTGATTTTAAAAAATGTTAGAATTATTTTGAAAACTGTTAGAATTTAATTTTAAAAGGAATTTAGATCTTAATTTTAAAAAAGAAAATAAAATGGCATTAGAATTTAATTTTAAAAGGAATTTAGAATTTTAATTTGAAAAAGGATGGTGTCAAAAAGATTTAGATTTAATTTTTTAAAAAAAAAGGATAGATTTAATTTATAAAAAAAAGGTTAGATTTAATTTTTAAAATAGTTAGAAAAAAAGATTTAATTTTAAAAAAAATTTAGAGAAAAAAAGATTTAATTTTAAAAAGAAGTTGGAGAAAAAAAAAATTTAATTTTTTAAAAAAGTTAGAAAAAAAGATTTAACTTTAAAAAGAAGTTAGAGAAAAAAAAGATTTAATTTTTTTAAAAAAAGTTAGAAAAAAAGATTTAACTTTATAAAAGTTAGAAAAAAAATTTAACTTTAAAAAGGAGTTAGAAAAAAGATTTAATTTTAAAAAGAAGTTAGAAAAAAGATTTAATTTTAAAAAGAAGTTAGATTTTTATTTTAAAAAAAGTATTTGAATTTGATTAAAAAAATGTGTTAGAAATTAATTTAAAAAAGGTTATAAAAAAAAATTTACTCTTAAAGAAAAGAAAAAAAAGTTAAATTTTAATTTAAATCCTAAAAGTTAGTAAGAAGAGCTTAAAATGATTTAAATAAATAAACTAAATAGAAAAAAAAAGTTAATAAAAAACATTAGTAAAGTTATAAAAAAAATTTAATTAAATTATTATTAGTTAAAAAAACAAGATTTAAAAAAAAAGGTTAATTTATTAAGTTAATCAGAATTTAAAATAAAAATAAAAAAGAAAGGGTAAAATTTGGGGTATTACACACACATATATATACTCACACATGCACCTTTTTCTAGCAAGTTACTAGTAAGGTACTAAACCTAAACGAAACTAGATTACAAAGTATTCCCATCATTTTCAACCTTTCTTTTATACATACACACAATTGAACTACACATAATCATTTTTCGATTAGGTGACCATCTATATTAGGATTGATAACGTCCAATTAGGTTAGTGTAACCGAGAATATTAGGTTGGGATCTTTGTTTGTTTCAAATAAGAAAACCAAGGTGAGGTTTTCCTTTAAGATCGTTAGGATTTAAAGATTTTGGACAAGATCACGTAAACACGAATTCGACCGAGTGAAGGCCTTGAGACAAGGTGGTTTCCTTGCAAGGAAGTAATGTGAGACAGTGAATCGTGTACGGGAATCTTGGGTTCAACAAGTGTGTGCTCGAGATAATCGGTGAATTGTATCCGCATTGTTGGTGACATGATCAAGGGTTTGAAAGTGGTTGAATCAACAACAAACCTTAAGGTTTGTGGGTTAGAGTTATTTACCTCTTGTATAAACATTTTTGTAAAGATAAGGTTAATTGCAAGTATCTCAATTTGATTTCGGATTGAAGGCAGACGTGCCCATAGCGAAGCCGATTGGGGAACTGCCTAAACAAATATTTGTGTCTCTCTCTCTCTATCTCTCTATTTATTTAATTGTTGTTCTTACAAATTATCGATATCATTGTTGTTTCAATTAATTCGATCGGAAATTATTTTCAATTATCTTTTAAAAGTTTTGTTGTTGATATAATCATAATCACTTTGATTGTGATTGTCTTTTAACATCAAAAAAACAAATTAAATTTCCAAACTTGATCGATCGCACACAAAGTGTTCGATAAATTGTCTTTGAGTATTTTTATCGCTTCGTGTTCATTGGAAATAATCTTTACGAATAACTTTACATTTGATTGATCCGTTTATTAATCGTTGTTGAACAACTTGTGTTCATTATCATTCCATCGGTTTTCATCACGCATATCTGAGATTTTCGATAGCAGGTTCGGTCAGACAATTCGATTCAGGTTGTTTCCACTATGCGATAAATTTTTGAAAACAATTTTTTGCCAAAAGTTTTTATTTTAAATTTGTGATCTATTCACCCTCTGTCTAGATCGAAGCCTATCGTCTAACATTTGACTCCAATAATGAGGGCGTTTTTACTCATTTCTAGTGCTTAAACTCCACCAAACATATAAATAAAATTCTCTCTCTCTCTCTCTCTCTCTCTCTCTCTCTATATATATATATATATATATATATATATATATATATATATATATATATATATATATATATATATATATATATATATATATATATATATATATATATATATATATATATATATATATATATATAAAATTAATCATAACTTTGAAAGATTTTCAAAAACCTTGAAACTAACTTTTAAAAAACATTTTTCACAATTCTCGATTGCATATGAATTTATCTTCAACCACTAGTAAGATTATTGTGTTTAGGTTGCTTCTAAAATTTAAGGGAGTGTGAGATCTATAACACCCCCTTTCTATACTCCTAAATAAGCAATTAAATCATTTAGGCACAACAATAAAAATTTTACATCAGAGTATGAATTAACACATAGTATAAAAGAGGTATGTCACACTATCCAGGAAATTCAAAACACATACAACACCTTCTCATAAAGATATGCAACAAAGGGTAAATCACTACAAAGGAACTTAGTCCTTAAAACCCACACATCAATATTTAGAATAAAAGCGAAAACATCTAAACATTGAATCACTTCATTCATATAAACATCGTATACATCAACAGTTTAATTCAAGTCATAAATCATGTTTACAAAACATTCCAGCAGATACATACACAGATGTATCACAAAAGAACCCAAAAGAATTCCTAACTACCCAGTGCTACATATCAGAGCCAACCGACCAAAAAGAATGAAGCCTCGCTTCACTAAAGACCTCCAACCACCTACTCTGCAATGCCTCATAGAGAATCATAAAACAGCAGAAGGGTGAGAAACATTATCATAATAAACAATGCATATAATACATATATATACATACACCAACATAGAATACTCATACTACATTCCTCACTGAAATACATCATAATTCAATCATATACATATCGCAACACATATATAATTCACCACTACACATATACAGTTATTTTCATTACACTGATATATCATATAAAGATAATAATGCACTCATAGAGACCGACTCACGACTCTATGTAGATGCGAATGCGGTACCGACTCATTCAGCAGGTTCAATTGAAGAACCAAAGGAACCATCGCTCGTTACCGAAGTAACTCCCCGTCGGGCCTACGATATTCACCCATTGCTCACACCCCACATGGGGACACAATGTTACAGGATTTCTCACACCCCACAAGGGCACACAATCGTTCTGTAGATTCTCCACGAAATCAAAATAAACTATCGCTCACACCCCACAAGGGCACACGATGTTTTTGCAGATCCTCCTAGGGATCAAAGACAAACCATCGTTCACACCCTACAAGGGCACACGAGGTTTCTACAGATCCTACGCGGGATCAGACACACATGAATGCAATCATGATGCTTCACAAACAAAAAGACTCCATACATTCTTGATATGCATACATATACACCATATATAGTCATGCATTTTCACTCAATTCAATCAATTGCACAAAATTTCCAAACGACCACATTTCACACTTCACGATTCACAGTCTAGGATTCACGCCATACGGCTACCCACAACATTTCATATCACACACATAAATATGCATAATAAGAAAGGATTAATCATACTTGAATCGAATAATCAACATGGAAATGAAAACATAAGAAAATAACATCCTGCCACGCTCGCTACCTTGCTCGCCTAGCGAGCTCCTAGTGAGTACTCGCTTCATGTTCGCCTAGCGAACGTGCTTGCGAAGGCAAAAAGAAGCCTCTGACTTGGTTTGCTACCCCACTCGCCACAGCGAATTCCCAGCGAATGCTCGCTACCCCATTCGCTACCAGCGAAGAACACCCAAAACCATTATGCCCAAGTCTGGGACCGTTCGTTACTGGCTCGCCACAGCGAATGCCCAGCGAAGGCTCGCGACCCGCTCGCCTAGCGAACGTGCTAGCGAGGGTTTGCAAACTCAGAATTCTCACTGTCCAAAACTCCGAAATTAATCAAAATCCACCCGATTCAATCCCCACTCGTCTCGGTAGCCTTAGCCTAACATTCCTCGACTAAATTCTACCACTCATTCTCATCTCTAACCTTGAAAACTCGGGTTCTACTGATTAACTCAAATTCGACCTAAAACGGACAATGAGTAAAACTCTCCCCAATCCAAAAGCAAACCACACGAAACATACATAATCATATACATCGAAAGAATAATAAAGTTTCACAGCCTTACCCGATTAATCGAAGCTTAGAAGTTTGATTCCTGATGATTCTAGGTTTTTCTCCTCTTCGTCCTCTTTTCTCTTCGCTCTTCTCTTCTCTTCTTCTTTCCTTTCCATTTCTTTCTATCTCATTTCTTTTCTCTCTGTTTCCACTTATACTATTCCTATTCTATCTCTCTCTAATATCTACTAATTAAGGATTATCTAAAACACCCTCTAATTAATTCCCAAAACTCTCCGAATAATAAAATAACATAATAAGCACACAATAACATATTAATGTTCAAATTCCACAATTAAAAGAATAATTCAATTAAAATAAATTAAAAGACTCAACAAAAATGGGAAATTCAGAATCGGGGTGTTACAAGATCTATTGTAGATGAGGTTCATTTGTTGTTAATGTTTCTAAATTTGTTTGTTGTATATCAAGAATTAGGTTGTATGGTGTAGTTGGGGTTGACAATCCGACAAGATCAAAATGGAAGGAATTCTTCTCCATTGAAGACTTTGGTAGAACTGATAGAAGGTTGCTATAGACATAGTTGGGAGTTTCTTTTCCTTCAAATAAACCCAAATTTAGGACATTGTATTTGTAGGTTCAAGTGAAGACTGTTGCTTAATGGAGGCTTGAAGTGGATTTTGGATCTCACTAGGTGGACATTCAAGACTGTGTGAAGGTCTTGTAGAATTCAGCTACGTGAGCTATACACATCAGAAGAAGGAAAGATTCAGATCAGAGCTTTTTAATTGTGTTTTAATTTCAGCATTATCTGGTCCCTTGATTGTATCAAGCACATGTTGTAAAAATTGTAAAATAGTGAAAAACTATGAATTTTCAATGGTTCTCCATTGGATATTGGATTAGGCGCAAAGCAAGGACGAATAATTTGAGCCACTATAAACACTAGTGCATTCTTCTATACCCATCTCTTTAATTTTCTGCATAGTGTTGCATGATTAGGTTTTATTACTTCCGTAGAATCACATGTTTCTAGGTTTTATATGCTTATAGTGATTTATGTGTAAGAGTATGTCTAAAATAGATTAAGTCGTCTGGTTCGCCTTTTTGGTGATTATATTTGTTAGTAACTTGTAATGTATTGGTTGATTGATTAATAAAATTTGATTTAGACACCTCATATAAATTGAATGTGTATTGATTAATTCATTGATTGTTTAGAATTCTCATTATTTTATATTTTATTGTAGTGTTTGAATATAGTGGAATTCCTAATATCAAAACGACACATATTTTATAAAACTCCACTGCCACATTTTTGTAAAAACTCTATTTTTAAGAATACAATACTTGAAACCATTTTTAGGGGAAAGTTATATTTAACTCTCCCGTTCTAGACCATTCTCACCCATATTCCCCCCAACAACTTCGACTTCCATTCGCTTTTCTCCACATCATCATATTGTTTAAACATAAAGTTACTAAAAATCGTGCTTCTTTGTATGTAAGTTCCCATATTTTAGACTAGTTGTTTCAAACCAATCAGTCTCGCCTTCTCAACATCCTTCGGCGCGTCGAGATGATCATAGAAAAACAGATGCTATCAAATATTTTTCCCAAAAAGAAATCACCTCTAGGATTCCCAAAAGACTTCGTGAGGAGGGTTCCTAGCGAGGAGCCTTCCACACCCTCATTTAAAGGAGCCCAATTTTCCAAGTTGATGGAGGCATCTTTCTCCAAGTCGATGTGGATACCCTTCCCTAAGTCATCCTTGTATATTTTGGTCGGTGAGGACCTGATTCGTTAGAAGTGGGAGCCTTCACTGTGGTAATGGGTTTGGCGTGAATGATTTTTCTATTACCTACTTGTTTTCTCTTTTTGGAAGTTAGGGCACTCATCTTGGAAAGATCACTCATCTAGGCGACGAGTCTCACCTTGCCCTTTTACACCTTATCTTTTTCTAAGTACATCTTTCTTTGAAACAAAGATCGGGGACCATTCTCACTGGATAAACACAATATTACATGATAAGTGCATATAAACATAAAAAGAAAAATTAACGTAGAAACATGAAATATACTTACGTAAATATTCATCCAACCCTGCCAGCTTCCCCTTAACATCTATCAGCTCTCTAACATTTAGAACATCAAACTTATGTGAAATTAACCTCCTCCTTTTCAAAGTTGTTGAGCTTGCCATAATCAAAGCCCAATTTCAATACAAGGTTTATTGTCCAATAAATTAGAAACTTGTGAACTCCCTCACCATCAAGAATGACCTCTAGACAGTTGATATTCCATGAAAATGGTTTTTTTTCTTTCCAATTCTTATAGTTTGATGAATAAAGATAAAATAACCCATATTTGGGAAGGGCACTTATGGAAATATAGTTCAATTTTATCCACTCCTTTGTACCATAAAATGAGAAAAAGCTGCCCATAATAGGTGAGATGCTCACATTTCCAAAGAGGATTCCAAATCCCTTTACAAAAGCCCAACTATTTGCATGAAGTTGTAAGGGTACATCATTGATTGCTTTCAAAATATAAACTTTGAAAGGGGTGAAGGGAATATCTACCCCTAGATTAGATATCACACAAGCATACATAAAGAAATATTCCCCTTTCACTCCATGGGGTTGTCTTATTCAAGCCTTCTCGTCCTCTACATGAGGATTTGACATGACACCTGTAACACCCCATTCTAACCCAATAGATAAACAAGAAAATAACAATCAGAATGCACGAAAAATGGCTAAGTGACAATCATGGTGGAACCGTCACGACCGTGATGGTCATGACGATCGTGATGATCATGACGAACGTGAGGGTCGTGACGATCGTGATGGCGTGGTGATGGTCGTCACACTCATAAAAACTGGGCGTTACATTTCAACTTACACAGACCACACACACCTGCAACACAATCATTTAGTACATACATAGCACAAAATTGGATGAACAAATAACGACAACTTGCTTAGCATCTCAATTACAAGGCAATCTGTTATTTTGCAACGAAATCTAATACACTTCCAACATTTATAATAAACCAACGCAAGACCAAAAAAGTCTGCAACTAAATTCCATTAAAATTCAGCAAGTAATTATCTTGCACCAATTCACAAAACAACTAGTTTCAACCATAACAATCAGCATTTACCGCTTCGTCGGTCTAGTGCGTACAACCAACATTTGGCACTATTAGAAGCAACCAATTTATTAAAGAAAAGTACTTAATAAAATTCAGCAACAAATAAATCAATTAACACAATACAATTAATCGTTCATCCCCCCCAAGAGTGCTACGTATCAGAGCGACCAACGACACCTTAAACGGAAAGCTACACTCTATTCCGAGTTACTTGAAAATTACCACCAACGGAGGTAACATACAACGTAAAGGGTGAGATATCAAAATTATAACATAAGGCATGATAAAATTCATGTCAGGATCATATCACAGCATTAAAATTCTCGCAGTTCTCCAAATATTAACACAACGAACTACCAGGAAATTCATCATTCATATATGCAACAATTAGCAGGAAAATTCAGCAACTCATCATTACTTGCAAACACATAATGACGCGACTCAACTATGCGACTCAATTGTGCATATGCATATGGTACTAATTCGGAGCAGCACTCCACAACCAATTTATTTGCCGTTAAAGGCCGCCAATACAGGCACAACCAACGCCAATACAGGCCAACCAGGATGATATGCTATGAGATGCATCTATTATGGACTATAACACAACCACAACAACTACGCAGCAAGGCATTAAGCCTACAACCAAATTGTCCATAACCGAAACATCGCAATTTCATACTCATCAGATAACCACAATTTCCAATATGATATAATCAAGTAAAAGCATAATAACAACATTCTCTCAACAAATGGGGAATTAGCGCGTGTCGGCGCCGTTCCCAATAATATTACCTAGAACTAATGACATAAGACACTAATTCAGGCACATACAAACATTAACCCTTAATATTTCTCAACCTACGGGAACATTAACCCTTAATATTTCTCAACCTACGGGAACATTAACCCTTAATATTGCTCAACCTACAGAAACATTAACCCTTAATATTTCTCAACCTACGGGAACATTAACCCCATGATTCAATTCCCTTCATGAAATCGATCATACCCATAGTTATAGAATTGAACCCCACCCTTACCTTTGGATTGAGGACAACTCTAAACTTCCAGTTCCGGTTTGCTCTCCGGTGACTCTTTTGCAAATACCTTGAATTTCCCCCGGCGGTTAATTCCTCTGTTCTCAATTTCTCCACAGCTACGTTCCTTTTTCCTCTTTCCCTTCTCCTCAACTTTTTTTCCCTAAATTTTGTTTCTGAGCAGTTTATCGTGTTTCTCCCCTTTTTCTCCCACAACCTCTCTAATAACTCCCTTATTTCACTTATTTCATCCACTAATATTACAACTAATAATAATAATAATAATAATAATAATATTACTACTAATTATTAAATTATCATCATCATTAATTATATTATATTATTATTAAACTCTATATTTTATTAAAGGATTTCCTATACTTTAAGGACACCCTCCAACGCTCTCAGACGCACTCCCACATAAAGGCACACCAACAATTCATAAATAATTTAATTTAAAATGAACGGGCATTACAACACCCTCTTCTTTTCCAATTGAGAATATTTTCAAATTGTACCAAAACACCTTTATCTTATTTAATTACTAAATAGGAAGTTTGCGTTCACAACTTCATCACAAAAATAATGTAAGTTTGCATAAGTAGTTTCCATATCTAGCCTCTTTGCACTTCCTGCCAAACTTGGGTAAGAAAAAACTAAAACAACATCATTATTGCTAGACATGTCACAATGAAACTACTAGAACTATTATTGTAACTCCTAAACATGTCCATCTTAATAAATATCCAATTTATTTTCCCTTATACTTACCCCAAACTCTCTATACAATGATGCCATACATTTCACATATCTTTATTAATATTGGGCTAAACTACATCACCATTCTCATCGCAATCTCTAAGGAACACTATATCCTAATTACAAAATGGAAAGAAATAAAAGAAGGGAAAAAATATAGTATCCCTTGAAAGGTTTCGTATGATTTGGGCAAAACTAAGTTTGAAGGAACCATATTGCAAAGTATACATTCATTATTTCAGTTAAGCATAAGACAAACGAATGATAAAAATGGTATAAAAATGTCTTGGTATTTATTGGGATGAAAAATCCCATAGCCTGATATCCATCATTAACATATCAACATCAAAGGGCTAACTTTCAAGAACGAAAATCAATGAACAGTCTAGATAAATTTGTCATTCCCAAGACAAGTTAGTCATCACCGCTTTAATCAGAAACTTAAAAAACCTTAATGCAAACATATTGATCAATGATTTAAACTAGGGGTGGAAAAGGTTTTAGGCCTGCACTCTCTAATATGACGGCCCGTCCCGCCCTTGTTTCTTTATGGGCGCAACCATGAACATAAAATTTTCCAATTTTATACTTTAAAGATTCAGTATCTGCGGGACCGCCTTGCCCATCCCTATTTTTTTTGCAGGATAGACCAAGATTATATACCAACACTCTCAATTATGCTTGCTCCGTTTTTGTTTGGACTTTTACGGGGTGGACATGCTTGTTTGCCACCCCTAGGTTGAACTATCTATACCTATCAAATGACTATGATTAAAGAAACCTTAATCACGTAAGATCAATATTATCACAAACTAGCCATCCTTAACCACCTCTCCTTTATAGGCCTCATGCTTAAGGTATTATGGATTGTTATGTCACCCTTTAATGAGTTATCCCTTACGGGACTCGTGTTTGAGGGATTATGGATTATTATATCTCAATTTAATCAATTCATCCTTACAAGCTACATGTTTAATAGTCCGTGAACCATTAAGAAATAAATGACCCAAACTCATACGATATCAACAGATCTGAACCCACTCATCCATGTTCACATAAGGTAAACAAAGAGAACTTAAATAAGGATAATAAAAATTGGATATTTGTCACATCTTAAAAGCAATCTTTCTGCATCACTCTACATCTCTAGTGATGAGTAACCCACTATGTCACCTAGTGGTGTAGGGTGATGAGAGTTATATATGAGATGTTAGCCTCAAGGGAGTATTTCCTTAGCCATTCACATGGTTAGTATTATAATTAATTTTACTGGTCATAAAGTTTGAAGGTGGTTTCCCTTGGGATACTTGATCAAAGTTATGAAACATATTAACCTCATAGTCGTTTGAATTTCCATTATGACTATTACTTTGATTATGAGATACTGTTAGTTATTTTTCAATTGGATCAACCATTTTACATTTTCACAAACACATTCAATTGTTAAAATTTGAAATAAACGATCTATCATTTAGTCTCATTGAGTGTATTAATTTATTGACAATAAAATATGTTTTTGTCAAACAAATAGAATTGACTATTAGAACTTTGAACCACAAGATTGGTGAATAGTGGATAAAATTAGAGTGTGGAAGGGGAGAGGGGAATTGATAGAGAGATAACTGAGGGAGAAAAGTATTTTTTTTATTAACATTGATGAGGATGCATCCAAGGCATATATGCAAACATTACAAATTGATTGGGACACAAGTTACACAATTACATAATTGGAAAAAAAATTTACAAACTTGTAACCGATTACACTACACCTGTAATTGGTTACAGTTTCTACAAAAATAAGTCCTTTCAGTGGTAACCAATTACGTTAATTGGTTACACCCATGATGCATGTTTTACTTCTTCAGCTCAAAACTAATATTTTCCAAACTGTAAACGGTTAGACCCCCGTGTTAACCACTTACATCACTTGAATGATTAAATTTCATTTAACACCACCATCTTAATTCAAGCGCTCCAAGTCTTCCATGCCTATGTTCATCATCAACCTTTTGAACACATCATTTGTGACTCACTTAGTCAACAAATCAACCACTCAGTCTTCACTTTTACAATATTACAATCTTAAATTTCCTTCACTAACAAGCAAGGTTGTCAAACTTGCGAGTCTACTCAGATTTGTGAAGGGTCCATAGACTCGAATCACAGACTCAACTCACAAACTCGTACGAGTATATGGAAAATAAAAAATAACTTTCAAAAACTTATAAGTGACACATATATGACACACTCCCGTGTTTTTAAACTTATAAATGCCTCGTATATGACACAAATATATAAGAGAACACCAATTAACACAAAATTTTAAATTTCATACTCCATAACAAATTTCTTAACAAAGAAACTTGATAATAAAACAAACAAAATTTTAAAGTATGTAATTAAATACTTAAATTACTTAATTCTTCTTAAATGGCTACTACATCAAGTAAAAAAAATTCATAAAATAGATATACTAATAGCTTTAAACATCCAAAGCTCTAGCGAAAGCACTACCACCAATATAATCATCATCATCTTTATCGGTATCTTGAGTATCATCATCAAATTCTTCCTCAGAGGAAACACCTTCTTTATCATTAATCAATTTTGGATTGCTTGAAGTTCCACTTCCACCTAATTTAACATTGTGACCACCACCACTTTGCACAATATTTGTTATAACAACATCAACTTCCACAACATTATTAACAATAACATCATCTTACTCAACATGAACTTCAGTTTAAACATTTTCTTCATTAGGTTCTTCAATTATCCATTCATCATGTGAATGACTATCTTTAAGTTGTACATGAAATAAACCAACTTATTCACCTTTTTTTGATGCAACATATTTCTTCTCTCTGTATGAACCTAAAAAGTAAATAGTAATTCAACTGAATGTTTCTAAAAAAAATTTAAATCAAGTCTATAAACAAAAAAATAATAATTCATTACCATTTCAAAGGAACTCGAATTACATTAACAATCAGAGGAGCTATAAGTAAATTTAAAGCACGAATTACAAATTTCTTTAACTCTGGAGTCATACCTCCGTAGAAATCCCACCCTTCAGTAGATAACATATCCTTCCTAAACTATTTTTTGTCATAAATCATAAATTTTCTAAACTATTTTATCATATTAAAATTGATATATTAACAAAGCAAGGAACATAACAAACTCACGTCGTTGATGAAGAAAGGAAATTTTTTTACTGAAATAAGAGACTAGGAAAGAGATTTTCTAATTCATGTACAAGCAAAAAATAAGGTTTTTTTTAAATAAAATAAAATAATTTGGGGAATTGAGGCCTTTTTTATTTTAAAAGAAATTCAAAAACTTATAGACTCGTAAACTCGATATAGACTCACGAGTCTATACGAGTTTGTGCGAGACTACTCGATTCTACTCGAGTCTATCAAAATACGATTATATGCATGAGTCTACTCGTTTATTCTTCCTAGACTCGTAAACTCGTATGAGTTTACGAGTCTACCCGCGATTTTGACAACCATGCTAACAAGTTCCCTCAAGTATCTCAATGTGCTTTCTCCTCCCATGTGCAATTAGGTTCTTAGCAATATTAATTGCGAAAATGTTATCATCCAAAAGTGTAATAGCCTCACCCTCATTGCTGCCCAACTCCTTCGATATATTCATTAACCAAGTTGATTAACATACACATAACAAAGCGACGATGTACTTAGCCTTGTCATACCCCAATTTCATCTAGGCATTTTAAATTTATCTGATACATGTCCATTTCTCAAGTTATATATTTTTAGCCATTATGCATTTTTATCATTAAATAAAGTCACCATAATCATGCATATATGCATTATAATAAAATAAAAAATCAAAATAAAGTTAACATTTTACATGTTGAAGAAATTGGCTAAAATTGAAATTTTTTTATTATGCATTTTAAAAAATAAATTAATGATCATTTGATTTATCATCAAAATATCCAATTGAATTTTATTAATCATTTTCATGTATCATAAAACAAAAATCAATATTTTTAGAAGATCCAAAATATCTCTTATTTATTACATCATTATTTCATTAATATATTATATCATTATTCCATGCATATATTACATCATTATTCACTATTTAATTAAATAAGTTTTTAGAAGGCACTCACAGTATTTGCATAATTCTTAAACCACCCCTTAACCTAATTCTAGAGCCTATAAATCAACCTCATTTCATTGACAAATGACACCACCAATCCTTCACAAAAACTAAGCCAAAACTCTCTTCATTTTTCTTTAAGTCATTCCTTTCTTTTTTTTATTGAATTTTATTTTAGGTAGACTCTTATGCTAGTCATTTATTTAATTTTATTACATTTTTATTCATGCTTCATTTAATTAGTACTTTAATCATTACTATTTTGCATGGAAAGTCAATTGATTTTAAATCAAGAGTTGAAAACTGTTCTTGAACCTCTATGAGTAAAAGTGATTAAATGTAAATTAATTTTTATTTATTTAATTTTCTTTACATTATTATGTTGCTGCACTTAATTAGTACCTTAGTCATCAATATTTTGCATAGAAACTCAATTAATTTTAAATCAAGAGTTGAAAAGCGTTATTGAACCTTCATAAACAAAAGTGATTTGTTATTTAATTTTTCGTTTTATTTTTGTTACTTATTTTTTAATTTATAGCATTCCATGTTGTTCGCGAGATCGATTAGATGAATTTTAATTATTAATTTGCTTAATTTCATGAAAATTTGAGCAAGTTATGATTAATTTAAGATGAACATATGCTTGAACATTCATACCTATCCAGATTTAATCCTGACCATACCTCAAATCTGCCCTTCCTTCAAAGTGCCATGTGGCACAATCCCTTCCACGCGGATCCCATGTGCTCCAGCCCACGTGAGTTATCTCATGCTTGCCTATTTTTATGGCCGCATGATCTGATCCATCTTAATCCAATGACCCAACTTGTTTTTTCTTTATTTTTTTACTAGTAAACACGCACGGGTCACGCTATGTCGATTTATTTATGAAGTTTGTCATACCCAAATTTTACCGTTAGATTTTTTGATCTTTTGCATATCATTCTAGGTCAATCACCTTTGCATTTACAATTATGTAGTCCATCTTATGCATAATCTTCAAGTTTAATCTTTATTTTAGAATCTTAGAACTGTATGCCTTCATTTCTAATTTAGAATCATTTTTTTTCTTATTACTTTTAGATCACTAATTTAGTTTAAATTTATTTCTTAATTATTATTATTATTATTATTATTATTATTATTATTATTATTATTATTATTATTATTATTTATTATTAGTTATTATTTATATTATTTTATTTGTTATTAGTTATTTATATTATTTATTATTTTTGTTTATTGTTATTTATTTATTTAGTTATTATCATTATTATAATTTTATTATTATTATTATTATTATTATTATTTATCACAAAGTTCATAAAAGGAAAAACAAATCCCAAAAAGTCCTTCTACTCTTGTTACAAAAACAAAATCAAAGAATACTAAGTTTGTGAAAGTTGTACATTCAAGCTACCACAAAACTCAATACCCTCCCACACCAAGTCAAAACCTTGCTGTAACTGACTTCTTACACCAACCTGTGATAGCCTACACTACCAAAACAAACTAGCCACTTAAACCAATACAAACACCTCAATAAAACTCCAAAACTTGTTTCACAAAAACTTGCCCCAAAATTCTGAGTAGCACCTGCACCATCCGTCCAAAATCTTTGCGTTATGCCTGCACTATCATGTCAAAAAGCATCCTCATTCATGCCAAAACTTATGCATCCTGCTACACAATGCTATAAACCGTACAAACCATAACAACAAAAAACTGCACCACGCCTGCTATCACCAAATTATTCAAAACCTATTACAAAATTATGACCAAAAGACCTGCACAAGCTGCCACTGATAACAACTACACAAGCAACAACAATTTTAGGGTAAAAAGTTTGAATTGGTTTTAGGAGAGAATGCAGAGGCAATCATAAAAAGGGAGGCAGAGAGAAAAATAAAACAAGACTTCTGCGAAGAAAGAAAAAAAATTGGAATCAAACAATAAACCACCATCGATACCTCCACAATGAATCACAATTGAGACGGGGAGTCTCCAAAAAACACCAAACTTCAACTTTCTGTCTCCATCTAAAACCTCCTTTAACGCACCTCCTCCAATCTCCCTCAATATCGGCCGCCACTTTCAAATCAACAACAACATCCCACCTTGTTTCTTCTTCCTCTTCGTTTTTCCGGCAACCACCATCATTGTCTCGTCGCCATCTTTCATCACCTTCAATCCCAAGTATTCCTCATCCTCTCACCACAACAATCCACTGTGAAAAAACCGCGGAACAGAAACAAGGAGAACCATTCGGAAAGTGAAAACTTTCTGGAAAAAAACAAAACTCTCTGAAAAACAAAACATTACCTCATCTTCTTCTTTCCGCAGACACAGTGAAAAAACAACATCATTCACTTTGCAAGATCCAACCAGAACTGTAACACCCTTTTCTACCCTATAATTTAATAGCAAAATATTCACATATATCAGAGTACAATATTTAACTCAATAAAATCACCTCAAAAGGGCGTACATTTCCCAATAAATCAAAAATAGGTCAAGGCTCCGTAAACAACGGGTTTTCCCAAACGACATCAAAAATTGCAGCGAAACTCAAAAGGCATAATCCAAAGTTTTCCTTATACGGGGAAAATAATCAAAATAAACAAATCAAATAAATCATGGTTTAACTCAAAGACCCCAAACCGATGTTACACTATCAGAGCAAGACCCTCTAAGTTAACCAAAAGGCCAATAACTCAAAACTCTGAAACGATCCTCGACTGCATCCACGGCTAAACCTGGTCATCTGCACGTTACCCACGTGGAGGCAACATTCAAACAGACAGGGTGAGTAAAATGATTCATAATAATCAATGTAGGAAAGTCAACATATAAAATGGCGCCATTTTCATATTCAACATCATCATATTCATCAATAGGCATCAAAGGCCACAACATCATAAATTACTCAAAATCATCTCATAAATGCAAATGCAACAAGACTCAATGCATGTGGTACCAATCATCACAGCTCGATGGACACTAGGCTATCAACCCTCCATAGATCTCCATCAATAGGATCGATTCTATACAAGAACCGGAGCCCATCAAAATACCTTACATCAGCATAATGGAACTGAAGCCAAAGTAATCGAGGTCCTGAACCAAAGTTCGGATGCACATGAATGCATGATGCACACGTCAATAATCATCCTCATAATAACATCATAGGTGCATCATCATTCATCAAAATCATCATCATAAATTATGTCATCATAGAATCATCAAAAAATCATGGAAATATAATCATAGCTCTGTTAGAACACAGATTGGTTCTTAATAATAACTCTTTGTTTTGATGATAACTGTTAGGAAATTTATATTTAAGAATTATATACTCTAAAATTTGTTTGAGAGTTTTACTACAGATTGAAATAATATTAACTCTCTAGAAGCAAATCTGTTTTGAATACAAGAAGTTATTCTGACTCTGAAGCGCCAGATGCACCTTACAGAAGAATCTGTTTGCTCCTTACAGAAGATCCTGAGCGTTGTCTCCAGAAGGATCTGAAGCAAGAAGCTCCAGAACATTCTGAGTCAGAAGCATCTGAAGATAATCAGAAGCATCTGAAGCTGAAGCATCTGAAGCATAGAAGAATATTGATTGAAGAGTTTCTCAAAGCATTAGTCTACAGAAGTTTCTGAAAGTACCTACGCTGCCTAGTACTGAAGCTCTGTGTCAAATATGCTCTGATGATCAACACGCTGAAAGCACACATGCTGCAGAAGACTCTGATACATCATAGTTCTGAATCTCATTAGAAGACTCTGATCCATTCAGACTCTGAAGAACTTGCTGAAAACTGAAGAAGCAATTTTCAAGAATATATCCGTTGGAGCTATTCAACGTCTCTTTCCTTATTTGTGCTAGACACACTTACACAGACAAAAAGGATTTTTCTGTGTCATCTACTTCTAGGAAAGGTCAGTTGATGTGAAGACAAAAAGGCTCATACCTTTTTGGGACTCTCTTTTCAACGCTCAGCTTGCATGGATCAACTGCCTATAAAAGGAGAACTTCACCACATTCTTCAGTTACACAATTTGCTGAAAAGAAATCATTATATTCTAAAGCTCTCATTTATTCTTATTCTTCATAGAATCTCATTGTACTTAAACTTAAGAGAAAAATCACTGTTGTGATAAAAGCTTTTTAGAAGCATTAAAACTCTTGTATTTAATTTACATTGATTGTAAATGATATTCCTTAAGAGGATTCAGTTAGAATCAGTAGCTCTTGAGAAGACTAAGAATTGTTGTTCTTAGGTGATACTATTGTAATCAGTTTGATTTAATAGTGGATTAAGTCCTTGTTGAGAAAGACAAATCACTCTAGGAAGGGTGGACTGGAGTAGTTGTTAAACGAACCAGGATAAAAATAATTGTGTGAATTTTTTTAAGTCTTAATTTATCATACTTATTCAACCCCCCCTTCTAAGTATTATCTCACCTTCAGTTGGTATCAGAGCTCCGGTTCTGAGTGTGCTATCACTTAACAGTGTCAGTAAAGATCCAGAGAGATATACTTTGATATTTATATTTATTTGTTATCATGGCTGATAATTCAATGTCAAATATTAACAATAAATATGAAGAGAGGGATAGGATCAGCACCAAACCCCCAATGTTTGATGGGGAGAAATTTGACTACTGGAAAGACAGAATTGAGAGTTCTTTCCTAGGATATGATGCTGATCTATGGGATCTTGTCATAGATGGATATGTACATCCTACAGATGGGGATGGCAAAAAGATTGACAGAAAATCTATGACAGATTCTCAGAAGAAAGACTTCAGAAATCACCATAAAGCCAGGACCATATTACTGAATGCTATTTCACATACAGAGTATGAGAAAATTACAAACAGGGAGACTACTTTTGATATGTTTGAATCCCTAAAGATGACACATGAGGGAAATTCTCAAGTTAAGGAGACAAAAGCTCTGGCTCTGATCCAGAAGTATGAGGCTTTCAAAATGGAAGACTCTGAATCTGTTGAAGTCATGTTCTCCAGATTCCAGATACTCACTGTTGGGCTGAAAGTTATGGACAAGGGATATTCTACATCAGATCATGTAAAGAAAATCATCAGAAGTCTGCCTATCAGATGGAGACCAATGGTGACTGCCCTGAAGATGGCCAAAGATCTGAACAAGATCTCTCTAGAAGAACTCATCAGCTCACTGAGGAGCCATGAGATTTAGCTTGAGGAAGATGAACCTCAGAAGAAAGATAAAGGTAAATCTGTAGCATTAAAATCTAACAAAACTGCTAAAGCTTTGCAGGTCATTCAAGAAAGCTCTGAAGAATATTCTTCTGAAGAAGAAGATGAGTTATCCATGCTGTCCAGAAGGATTAACAAACTCTGGAAGCACAAGGGAAAGAAGTTCAACAACTTCAGAAGATCTGACAACAGAAAGGAATCTTCTAGTCACAGAAGATCTGCTAAGAAAGAAGTTGTGTGCTATGAGTGCAAAGAACCTGGGCACTACAAGAATGACTGCCCCAAACTTCTGAAAGAAAAACCTAAGAAGAAGTTCAACAAAAAAAAGAAGGTTCTGATGGCAACATGGGATGACTCAGATGAGTGTGAATCATCTTCTGAATCAGAAGAAGAATGTGCAAACGTTGCACTGATGGCCAGGACAGAGGATCAAGAGGAAGGTACCTCAGGATATGAATCAGAATCAGAATCTGATGATGATGCAGAAGAGGTAATGGCTAAACTTACCAAAGAAGAACTCATTAAAGTTTTAACAGAAGTTCTTAAAAGTTATAACAACATCAAACTCAAATACAAGAAGCTGAAAAGCAATCTTGAATCTGAGATTGATCTTCTGAAAATAGAACTTGTTGAGCAAAAAGAAATAAATTTAAAAATCAAAAATGACTTTGAAAGAACTCAACAAGAATCTGAATCTGAGACTAAGTCATGTGAAAATATTTTAGAAAAATATGACTCTAGCTTTCAGAGATTTCTCACTAAGAGCATAGACAAAAGCAAGATGGCTTCCATGATCTATGGTGTTAGTGGAAACAACAGAAGAGGCATTGGATATGAGTCTTCATCTGGAAGAAATCCAAAACCTGTTGACAAACTTCTCATCAGGAAGACACCTCTGTATTCTCAATTCAAATTTGGTCACTTGAATGACATTAAACACACAAGCTCTGAGAAGAGTACTTATGTGTTTAAACCCAAGGCAAGTCAGAATAAACACTATGTTGCAAAACAGAAGTTTAGACAAACCTACAAACCAACTAACCCCAAAGGACCTAAGAAGATCTGGGTACCTAAAAACAAAATAATTCCTGTTGCAGATGTTCTTAGCAGCAAGGTCAGGACACCAATCATGGTACCTGGACTCTGGATGCTCACGACACATGACAGGAGAAAAGTCTATGTTCCAAAGCCTGGAACTTAGATCTGGAGGTGACGTGAAGTTTGGAGGGAACCAGAAGGGCAAGATCATTAGATCTGGCACCATTGGAAATGGTAAACTTCCCTCTATTACTAATGTTTTACTTCTTGAAGGGTTAAAGCATAACTTATTGTCCATAAGTCAATTAAGTGACAATGGTTATGATATAACTTTTAATCAAAAATGTTGTAAAGCTATTAGTTAGAAGGATGGCTCTATCCTATTTAGTGGTAAGAGGAAAAACAACATTTATAAAATAAATCTTTCAGAACTTAAAGTTCAAAATGTTAAATGCCTCTTGTCTGTTAATGAAGAGCAATGGGTCTGGCACAAAAGATTGGGCCATATTAATATGATACGTATATCTCAGATTAATAAACTTAATATTGTCAGAGGACTCCCTAATCTGAAGTTCACTTCAGATGCTCTTTGTGAAGCATGCCAGAAAGGGAAGTTTTCAAAAACATCTTTCAAATCAAAAAATGTTGTTTCTACCTCTAAACCATTAGAACTACTTCATATTGATCTGTTTGGACCAGTGAAAACTACATCCATCAGAGGCAAGAAGTATGGATTGGTCATTGTTGATGACTTTAGCAGATGGACATGGGTAAAGTTCTTGAAACACAAGGATGAGTCACATTCTGTGTTCTTTGACTTCTGCAAGCAAGTCCAGAATGAAAAGAATTTCAAAATTATAAAAGTCAGAAGTGATCATGGTGGTGAATTTGAAAATAAATATTTTGAAAAATATTTTTCTGAAAATGGCATTGCTCACGATTTTTCCTGTTCTAGAACTCCACAACAGAATGGGGTTGTAGAGAGGAAAAACAGAACTTTGCAAGAAATGGCCAGAACCATGATCAATGAGACAAATCTGGCAAAACATTTTTGGGCAGAAGCAATCAATACAGCATGCTACATTCAGAACAGAGTGTCTGTTAGACCTCTTCTGAAGAAGACTCCTTATGAATTGTGGAAGAACAAAAAGCCCAACATTTCATATTTTCATCCTTTTGGATGTATCTGTTATATGTTAAACACTAAGGAAAATTTGAGCAAGTTTGATTCCAAAGCACAGAAGTGTTTCATGCTTGGATATTCTGAACGCTCTAAAGGCTACAGAGTATACAACACTGAGACACAGATTGTGGAAGAATCCATTCATGTCAGATTTGATGATAAGCTTGGCTCTGAAAAGCCAAAGCAGGTTGATAACTCTGCAGATAGGGAAGTAGTCTTTATTGACTTTGAAGTTCCAGAAGCAGATAAACTTCAAGTAAAGGAACCAGAAGCAACTCCAGATGCTACTCCCTTAACCTCTCAGATGAATAATCTAAAAATTTCTGAAGAGTCAACTATCAGAGGATCATCATCCAGAATTAAAGCTTCTCATCCAGAGAATGTAATTATTGGAAAGAAGGATGATCCCATCAGAACAAGATCATTTCTAAGATCATCTGAAGCATCACTTTTTGGACTAGTGTCAGAAATTGAACCATCTTCTGTAGAAGAAGCTCTGCAAGACAATGATTGGATTATTGCAATGCAAGAAGAGCTTAACCAATTTAGCAGAAATGATGTATGGGATCTAGTTCAAAGACCTCAAGGATTCAATATTATTGGTACAAAATGGGTCTTCAGAAATAAGCTAAATGAGAAAGGAGAAGTTGAGAGGAATAAGGCAAGGCTGGTTGCTCAAGGGTACAGTCAGCAAGAAGGTATTGATTACACTGAGACATATGCTCCAGTGGCAAGGTTAGAATCTATACGCCTTCTTATTTCCTTTGCTGCACAGTATAACATCACTCTGTATCAGATGGATGTTAAAAGTGCCTTTCTTAATGGTATTATAGAAGAAGAAGTTTATGTTCACCAACCCCCTGGTTTTGAGAATGAAAAATTTCCAGATCATGTTTTCAAATTAAAGAAATCTCTATATGGATTAAAACAAGCTCCCAGAGCTTGGTATGAGAGATTGAGTAATTTTCTTCTGGAGAAGAACTTCATCAGAGGCAAAGTGGATACAACTTTATTCTGTAAAACTATAAAGAAAGATCTTCTAATTTGCCAAATTTATGTAGATGATATTATTTTTGGATCAACAAATATTATGCTTGGAAAGGAGTTTGCTACATGTATGCAGGCAGAATTTGAAATGAGCATGATGGGAGAACTCAGATTCTTTTTAGGAATCCAAGTTAATCAAACTCCAGAATGTACCTACATACATCAGACAAAGTATGTTAAAGAACTTCTGAAGAAATTCAACATGTCTGACAGCAAGCTGGCAAAGACTCCAATGCATCCTACTAGCTCACTTGGCAAAGAAGAGGTAAGTAAGAAAGTAGACCAGAAGCTCTACAGAGGTAGGATTGGCTCTCTTCTTTATCTCACTGCTTCTAGACCTGACATATTGTTCAGTGTTTGTCTGTGTGCTAGATTCCAATCAGATCCTAGAGAATCACACTTGACAGCTGTCAAGAGGATTCTAAGGTATCTGAAAGGTACTTCTAATGTGGGTTTGTGTTACAGAAAATCTGATGATTTCAAATTAGTTGGATTCTGTGATGCTGACTATGCTGGAGACAGAGTGGAAAGAAAAAGTACTTCTGGAAGTTGTCAATTTCTAGGAAGAAATCTAATCTCCTGGTACAGCAAGAAGCAATCCACAATTGCACTTTCAACCACAGAGGCTGAATACATTGCTGCTGCTGGATGTAGCACGCAGATGCTCTGGATGAAAAGTCAACTAGAAGATTATCAAATTTTTGAGAGTAACATTTCTATCTTTTGTGATAATACTTCTGCTATATGTTTGTCCAAGAATCCCATTTTACATTCTAAGGCAAAACATATAGAAATTAAGCATTATTTCATCAGAGACTATGTTCAGAAGGGAATCATAAATTTAGCCTTTGTTGATACAGATCATCAATGGGCAGATATTTTTACAAAACCCCTTATTGAAGATAGATTCAATTTTATTCTGAAAAATATTGGTATGGATTTTTGTCCAGAATGATATTTATCAGAAGCAAATTGTTACAGATGCAAAAATGCTTAATTCATCTGAAGTATTTCTTCTGTTTATCTATTCTATTCTGATTAATATTTCTGATGTGAAACTCTGAACTAACCATCCTTAGAAGATCTGAACGTTGGCTAACGTTTCATTTCTTGAGAGAATTCAGAACAGCATGCAAGCAAACACGTGTCACACAAAATCTGAAGAGGTAGCGTGTACATAACTGAAAAGACGTTTAAGGTGAAATTTGAATAGTAAATATCTTGGTTTCCCCCCCCCCCCCCCCCAAACTGTCAGAAGCATTTATTATTTGAAATGATTTTATTCTCTTCATTTAATGCTTGCTCAAACATGTGTTTTTCTGACCTTTGATGTGCCTGAGTGATTAGTATAAATACTTGTTGTGTATTCACTTTCACACTTTTCACTCTCAGAATTTACATGTGTTTTCATTTCTTGTTCTCTCTGCATAAAAACCCAAAACCTAAGTGTTTGAAAAAGCAATCTTCAATGGCGTCTTCTTCATCAACAACTGCTCAGTTTCAATCTACAATGGCTGCTGTGACTTCAGATAACTTAGGTGCTGCTCCATATTCTCCTCCCAAGAGAACTCTGCTCACACCTATTGATAAACTAGAAGTGTTGTGTGAATCTATGGTTGAATTTGATTCTCTGGCTGACAATGGGTTTGACTTTCGCTCCATTGTTAGAGCTCAAGGTTGGGTGAAATACTTTGATAGATTGTTTGGACCAGTTTACCCTCTACTTGTGAAGGAATTCTGGATTCATGCATCTGTGTATCCCAAGTTTATTTTATCATCTATGCTGGGAAAGGAGATTATCATCACAGAGGATCTGATCAGAAGATTGATTGGTTATGAAGAAACAAATGGTGTTTCCCACTTGCCAGCTGGGCGTGTGGATATGGATGAAGTTTATGAGGAAGTTATGACTGCTGGACAAGCCTCTAACAGATTCAAAGATCTGAAGCCTGATTACAAGATCTGGGCCAAGATCTTCATGGGATGCATACATCACAGGAAGTCAACAAATTCCCCAGATTATGTCAACAATGAACAGATCTATTTTATGTACTGCCTTAGTCAGAGCAACAAGGTAGATCTTCCTTACATTTTGTTCATGCATCTGTGGAATCACATCAATGCATCTAGAGAATCTGCAAAAGAAAAAGGCCAGAAGATCAGGACTTGGATCCCATTTGGAAGAGTGATCTCAGATCTTCTCACTGAAAATGGTTTAGTGGCTGCTCTGTATGATGCTGGGGTTACAGAGGAATTAGAGTTCATTATGGGAAAGCCTCTGAACGCTAAAAGTCTTCTGAGACTCAAGATTGTAGATGAACTCACTACTGCTCCAAAGAGGTTAAATATGTCTGATTTGAATAAGAGGGTTCCAGTATCTGAATTTCCTCTATTCTTTGCTGAAGAACCTAGACATATAGTACTGATGTATATAGAGGAATGCAAAAAGGAAGGAGTACCTATTCCAGCAAATATGTTTTAGCTTGTCAAACAACCACTGCCAGATGCAGGAGAAGAAGAAGAAGTACCACTTCAGAGGAAAAGGTCTCAGCCTGGAGCAGAATCTGAACCTGTCCAGAAGAAGGCTAAGATTGCTGAGAAACCCAAGAATCTCTTAAAGAGAAAGGATTCTGAAGAAGCTGCCTCTGCATCTGCCAAGAGGATTAAACTAAAAGGTACTAAGACTTCTGTTATTTCTAAAAATGTTGTTATTAATGATTCAACTATTAAGTCTGTTCCCAAACCACCTGTTACTCAAACAACTTCTGTTGCTGCCCCTAGTTCTGTCTCACCTCAAAAACAAAACACTGCTTCTGTATCAAAACCACCTCAACCCAAAATACACATCAAACACTTCATTCCACGTCCACAACCAACAGAACCACAACCAACAGAACCACAACAAACAGAACCACAACCATCAGAACTACAACAACCTTCTGATAAACAAAACTCTGATCAACCAAAAACTTCTGAACATCCAGAAAACCAAACCATAGAAGATCAACCAGAAAAAGACTCTGTCATACCACCATCAAACATTCCATCTTCTGAACCTGTTGCACCTGTTACTTCTGAACCCACAAAAGTAACTTATGCTCCTATTTCATCAGAACCACCATCCCAACAATCTGATACTCCTTCAGAACCTTCTCATATCCCTGAGACAGAAGTTCTTGATATCACTCCATTAAAAACAGTGTTTCAAGTCTCTTCTACCTCTTGTACACCTACAACTTCCTCCAACTCATCAGAATCAAAAATACATCCAGATTTTCTAATTAATCCATCTGACAAATACCCTGTACATGAACCTGAACCTGAATCAACCATACTTGCTAAAACTCCCATTTCAGACCCTTTGCCTCCACCTGCACCATCATCTGAGATGATTGTTCCCACTTCCAATCCATCATCATCTGGTATATCTTGTGCCCAAGTGTCTTCTCTTTATCATAATTTATCTTATGGTTTCAAACTGAAAGATTTTTATGATAGAGTTGAACCTTCTGAACCCCTGAAACCTCTGAAACCAAAACTCAGACAGGCTCTTCCATCTGTAATCCTTTCATATATTCAATCTATGAACAATGAAGGATCCTTAGCAACAATATCTGCTACATCTAGTAAAGCTGTTGTTTCAGCTCTGCAACCTGCATCTGATAACAAAGTTGCATCTGATAAACCATCAACCTCTGCTTTCATACCATATTCTAATGCACCCTTTGATGTTGTTTACCCACGCACAAGACCACAACCTAAACTGCTTAATGCTTTAAACAGATCCTTACCTCAAAAACCAGAAATTCCTTTCATTCCATATTATCCCCCTCCTCTGATTTCCATCCCAAAATCACTGATACCACCAACTCCCAAACCTAAACATATGACTCTGGAAACCTTGCTTAAACCACCACCCAGACTTAATATTGATCATTTATTTCAAACGTTTTTGCAAGAAATACAGATGTCTTTAGGTACTGTTCAGAAGAGATGCTCTGAAACTATGGATGCAAATGAAACTGACATCATCTGGAAAGGATTCATCAATAGATTCAACACTGTAGCTTCCAATCTGAAGAACATCTATTCTGATGATGCAAAGCTCAGAGCTGAAAGAACTCAATTCTGGATTGTCAACAAGACTGAACCTCTGCTTTGTTTGGATGCTCCTCCTCCTCCACCAGAACTAACTGTCAATGCATTGACTATGACTCTGGTAGAACCCTCTTCAGGATCTCCAGAACCTATAGCAATTGACTCTGTTCAGGCTGCAGAACCTCCCTCCACCTTCTTCATCAGAGATAAAGACAGAAAATCCAGATTTTGGAGACAAGATTGCTGCTCTGGAGGCTGGTCAATCTGAAATAAAATCTTGGATGGCGTAGCAAGACAAGAAATCTGAGGACATGACAGAATGGATGTCAAAACAAGATGAGAAGAATGAGACAATGACTAAGTGGATGTCAAAGCAAGAGCAATCATCATCTGAGATCACAGACCTATTGAAGATGCTTTTGTCAAAACACTCTTAGATTTTCTTTTTCATTCTACTGTTTGTGCATCTGTTGTTTTGCATCTGAATTTTATTGTTATATCTTATGATGTTTACCTATGTACTCTTGCTCTATTTTGATTAAATGAATCAGTTTTTCTCCATTGAATTATCTATTTATTGTTCCTTTTATTTGTCTTTATTAAAAGTTTTTACTTTTTGCTTATGACAAAAAAGGGGGAGAAAATAAAGATCTGGACTATTTAATATAATTTCACTAGAATGAATCTTCAGACATATATATTCTTTCTAATATCTAAATTGACTATTTCAGAACATTTGATAAGAACACTCTATAAAAGAATCTCTGAGTTTCTCAGATCATTTGCTTTTTTATCAAACTCTGAATCTTATATCTGCAAGATATTCTGACCCTTAATTATTACAAAGACAAACAAGATCTGACTCTGAAGATTACTCAAGAAAAAAGGGAAGTTTCTATTCCTTTTTCATATTTAACTCAGGGGAAGATTCATCATCTCAGGGGGAGTTATAATTCTTTATGTTCAGTTAAATAAAATTTCGGATACTTTTTGTCATCATCAAAAAGGGGGAGATTGTTAGAACACAGATTGGTTCTTAATAATAACTCTTTGTTTTGATGATAACTGTTAGGAAATTTATATTTAAGAATTATATACTCTAAAATTTGTTTGAGAGTTTTACTGCAGATTGAAATAATATTAACTCTCTAGAAGCAAATCTGTTTTGAATACAAGAAGTTATTCTGACTCTGAAGCGCCAGATGCACCTTACAGAAGAATCTGTTTGCTCCTTACAGAAGATCCTGAGCGTTGTCTCCAGAAGGATCTGAAGCAAAAAGCTCCAGAACATTCTGAGTCAGAAGCATCTGAAGATAATCAGAAGCATCTGAAGCTGAAGCATCTGAAGCATAAAAGAATATTGA
The DNA here is from genome assembly GCA_963859935.3 of Lathyrus sativus. NCBI lineage: Eukaryota > Viridiplantae > Streptophyta > Magnoliopsida > Fabales > Fabaceae > Lathyrus > Lathyrus sativus. The sequence continues at coordinate 659,719,804 of OZ012739.1, forward strand.
TTGAAGAGTTTCTCAAAGCATTAGTCTACAGAAGTTTCTGAAAGTACCTACGCTGCCTAGTACTGAAGCTCTGTGTCAAATATGCTCTGATGATCAACACGCTGAAAGCACACATGCTGCAGAAGACTCTGATACAGCATAGTTCTGAATCTCATTAGAAGACTCTGATCCATTCAGACTCTGAAGAACTTGCTGAAAACTGAAGAAGCAATTTTCAAGAATATATCCGTTGGAGCTATTCAACGTCTCTTTCCTTATTTGTGCTAGACACACTTACACAGACAAAAAGGATTTTTCTGTGTCATCTACTTCTAGGAAAGGTCAGTTGATGTGAAGACAAAAAGGCTCAGACCTTTTTGGGACTCTCTTTTCAACGCTCAGCTTGCATGGATCAGCTGCCTATAAAAGGAGAACTTCACCACATTCTTCAGTTACACAATTTGCTGAAAAGAAATCATTATATTCTAAAGCTCTCATTTATTCTTATTCTTCATAGAATCTCATTGTACTTAAACTTAAGAGAAAAACCACTGTTGTGATAAAAGCTTTTTAGAAGCATTAAAACTCTTGTATTTAATTTACATTGATTGTAAAGGATATTCCTTAAGAGGATTCAGTTAGAATCAGTAGCTCTTGAGAAGACTAAGAACTGTTGTTCTTAGGTGATACTATTGTAATCAGTTTGATTTAATAGTGGATTAAGTCCTTGTTGAGAAAGGCAAATCACTCTAGGAAGGGTGGACTGGAGTAGTTGTTAAACGAACCAGGATAAAAATAATTGTGTGAATTTTTTTAAGTCTTAATTTATCATACTTATTCAACCCCCCCTTCTAAGTATTATCTCACCTTCAAGCTCATCATCATTACTCATAGGAATTATCATTATACAATCCTGTATTAATCTCGTCGAAATCATAGTTATACTCATGGTAATTCATCATACAATCACGTATTTAATCTCATAAAAATATTATACAATCAATTATCTTATTTATACTATGTTATACCCCTATTCATTAGCTTTCCAACGCTTCGACTTACAGATCAAAAGTTACGTCCAAAACGATTTCGACCGAAAATATAAACAGTTGTGACGGACAATATGCAATTGTCTGCGCTTTTCACCGTTGGAGGCGTTCCGGACCTCCGATTTCGATTCCGTAAAAACCCAAACTCTCATAAAATTGCAAATCATTCAATACTGTAATTATCTCAAATAAATTTACAATTTTAACACAATTAAACCATCGAATCATTATTTTAAGATTATGCCTAAAATCTTTAAAATTAAGGGATATAGGTTCAATCCCGTATCATATTTACGCCTCTAATTCCCATAATTTCTTACAAATACCCCACAGTCATTAGAGTTCCTCACTATCCAATTTTCCCTACAGGGTTAGACAAATGTCAAATCAGAGGTTTGGACACGAAGGCCTAATTTCCCTTTAACCCAAATAAATCCCTACGGTTAAAATCTCAATAATAGATTAAGGCCACGAAGGCCAACTTCCCTTTACCTCGCAGTTCCTTCACTTCTCGTTCATCAATCTGAACCGGCAACGCCTCAACAGTCAAGTCATCTCTCACTTGTACATCATCCATCTGAATCACATGCGACGGATCTAGAATGTACTTCCTCAATTGAGACACGTGAAACACATCATGTAAATTCGTAAGAGATGGCGGTAAAGCAATCTGATATGCTACTTCCCCCACCCTCTACGAAATTTGATACGGACCAGCAAAACGCGATGTGAGCTTTCGAGACTTCAAAGCACGACCAACACCAGTTACCGATGTAACTCTCAAAAATACGTGATCCCCCTCTTGGAATTCAAGTGCTTTCCTCCTTTTATCATGGTAACTTTTTTGACGACTCTGCGATGCTTTCATCTTTTCTTAGATCATCTTGATCTTTTCAGTCGTCTCTTGCACAATCTCAGGTCCGAGTACAACACTCTCGCCTGACTCATACCAACACAAAGGAGTCTTACACCTCCTACCATACAAAGCCTCATACGGTGCCATTCCGATACTAGAATGGAAACTGTTATTGTAGGTAAACTCAATCAACGACAAATGACTATCCCACGATCCACCTTGATCCAACACACAAGCTTTTAGCATATCCTTTAAAGACTGGATAGTTCTCTCTGTCTGTCCACCCGTATGCGGATGATAGGCAGAACTCAACCTCAACTTAGTACCCAAAGTTGTCTACAAACTTTCCCAGAACCTCGATGTAAATCTCGGATCTCTATCAGACACAATACTCGAAGGAATACCATGTAGTTTCACAATCTGATCAATATATAATTTGGCAAGCTTCTGCAACGAATAATTGATCCTCATCGGTATAAAATGAGCCGATTTGGTCGATCTATCGACAATCACCCAAATCGAATCATATCCCTTCAAATTCTTTGATAAACTCGTCACAAAATCCATAGAAATGTTATCCCATTTCCATTCTAGAATATTCAACAGTTGCATCAGACCCGACGGTCTTTGGTGTTCAATCTTCGACTTCTGACAAGTCAAACAAGCATACACAAACTCTACAATTTTCTACTTCATACCCGGCCACCAAAACAACTTCTTCAAATCTTGATACATCTTTGTGGCACCAGGATGAATACTCAATCCGCTTCTGTGACCTTCCTCAAGAATTCTCTTCTTGATTTCTGACACATTGAGAACATACACTCTATCTCTGAACCTCATCACGCCATTCTCATAGATCCGAAAATCACCCTCGTTACCTTGATTGGTTAACGTGAGACGATCTACCAAACTCAAATCAGATTTTTGACCTTCTATGATTTCTTGGAGAATACCACTAGTCAACTTCATCATACCCAACTTCACACCGTTAGGAGTCTCTTCACAAACCAAACTCATATCTCTGAATTTCTCAATCAGTCCTAACTCTCGAACCATAAGCATCAACATATGTAAGGACTTCCTACTTAACACATCAACCACGACATTAGCCTTACCAGGATGGTAACTCAATTCAAAATCATAATCCTTCAGAAATTCAAGCCATCTTCTTTGCCTTATGTTCAACTTTTTTGATCAAACAAATACTTCAGGCTCTTGTGATCACTTAACACTTCGAACCTAGACCCAAAAAGATAATGTCTCCAAACTTTCAACACAAACACCACAGCGGCCAACTCTAAGTCATGCGTAGGATAATTACTTTCATGAACCTTCAGTTGTCTGGAAGCATAAGCAACGACCTGACCATTCTGCATCAATACGCCTCCAAGTCCCATCTTCGATGCATCACAATACATTACAAAAGAATCACTCAGATTTGGCAAAATCAACACTGGAACAGTCGTCAACTTCTTCTTGAGTTCTACAAAACTCTACTCACAAGCAACATCCCACATATAAGCTTGACCCTTTCGAGTCAACTGAGTCAATGGCAGTGCCAACTTTGAAAAGCCTTCTATAAATCTGCGATAATAACCAGACAATCCAAGGAAACTTTGAATCTCAGTAGCAGACTTTGGAGTCTCCCACTGCAGCACGACATCAACTTTCGACAGATCAACAACAAATCCTTCACTAGAAATCACATGGCCAAGGAAACACACTTCCTTCAACCAAAACTCGCACTTGGACAACTTGGCATAAAGCTTCTTGTCTCGCAAAACCTGCAATACCACTCTTAGATGTTGCGCATGCTCTTCTTCAGACTTAGAATATATCAAGATATCGTCAATGAAAACTACCACAAACTGATCCAAATAAGGATGTAAAATCCTATTCATATACTTCATAAATAGACCAGGTGCATTAGATACACCAAACAACATCACAATATATTCATAGTGCCCATACCTCATCCTGAAAGCTGTCTTCGGAATACCATTCGGCTTAACGCGAATCTGATGATAACCAGACCTTAAATCAATCTTGCTAAACACACAAGCACCCACCAATTGATCCATAAAATCATCATTGGAAGTGGATACTTATTCTTGATTGTTACTTTATTCAACTGCCGATAATCCACACACAATCTCATGCTACCATCTTTCTTCTTCACCAACAACACAGGAGCACCCCATGGAGAAACACTCGGTCGAATAAACTTCTTCTCAAGCAGCTCTTCCAATTGTTTCTTCAATTCCCCTAACTCAGATGCAGACATATGATGAGGAGCCATCGACACAGGACTAGTGCCCGATATCACATCAATAGTAAACTCTACCTCACGCTCAGGAGGTAAGTCACTCACGTCGTCTGGAAACACTTCTGGAAATTCCCGAACAACTAGTAGCTCCATGCTCACTGCTTCATAATCAACTTGAAGTGATGCAAACAATGCAAACATCTGAGCCTCATCTTCTAAGAGTTCTTCTACTTGCTTAGCAGATACAAACATCAGCTCTCCATAATCACCAAACTCTGGGAACCTCACAGTCTTGCTGTAGCAATCGATATGAACATAGTTATACTCCAACCAGTTCATCCCAAGAATAACATCAATTTGATGCAAAGGTAGACAGACCAAGTCCATCACAACATTCTTATCATAAATGGTCAAAGGACAGCTCAAATAGACTAACGCAGTAATCATAGAACCATTAGCCGGGGTATCAATAACCATACTCCCAATCATAGAAGATAATTTCAAATTCAACCTCTTAGCACATTCAAGCGAAATAAACGAATGAGTAGCACCAATATCAATCATAGCAATCAATTCAACATCATTAATAAAGCAAGTACCTCTGATCAAGTTATTTGTATTGGATCCTTCTGCACCGTTCAAAGCAGACACTCTGCCATTTGTCTGAGCAGGAGTAGAAGTCTGTGAGGGAAGATCCTCATATACCATAAGTACTTGTGTTTCGATGATGTCAAAACATAATCATGGAAGAATCGGGTTTTCGGCTCTACCACCACAAGGTAAATGCATATCACACCTCTCATATCTCTCTTGTGTGCATGTCATGTCTATCAAACTTGCCATATGGAGTCCAATGTATTTGGTAGATCATTGGTTATGTCTAGAAGCATATAATCCACAAAAATAAGCATTTCTGCAAAATTACAGGTTTTGAGTCGACTAGAGGTCGATGCATGTAGGCGCATGGAAAAGTATGAATTCCCACGGGTCGACGCATGCTAACCTATGGTCGACGCATGTTGTTAAGATTTTGAATCTGTCTAAAACTGCAGGCTATGCGTCGACGCATAGTCCTGCTATGGTCGACCGCTCGCTGCATTTTCTGCATACGTTGAAGACTTTCACTTAGTTTGAAAAGCTGTTATGTCTGTTGGTTTTTGGGTTACTATGAATAGAAGTTTGCTTCATTTCTTCAACAACAATTGAAACATTGAGTCAATTGCATAAAAACAAGAAAAGTGAAATAGGTGCCCTAGTTCTCATCATCTTCATTTCCAACATTTCACAACACAACAATTACACATAACAATTCTTGTTGTGCATTGTGGTTTGTTCAAGGTGATAACGTGTGAAGCCGTCGATTGGGAATTCAGTTCGGGTTGAGTTTTGGGCAGGTTTTTCTTGAATAAAACCTTGAAGGTTTTGTCCTCCAAGATTCGTCGAATTTGGGGGTTTTTGGTACGAATCGTCTCTACAACATTCATCTGAGTGAAGGTGATTGAGGAACAGTGGGTTCCGTCAATCTAGTAGCGGCAATCGATGGATTACGTAGGAGATATTTGGGTTCGATTTGTTTGTGTTTGAGATCATCCGGGCTGGGGTTTGAAGAATGCAAGGTTATTCAACAAAGGGGCTATAATCAGAGGTCTATTAACTATAATCGAAGGACTTGATTCAACTTGAATAAAGGAACAAGGAAAGAAAGCATCATCAACAACCAGAGATTTTTTGTGTATATTTTGCTTATTTATCCTTGTATAAACGTGTCAACTCAACAGGTGATATCTATATTATATCGAGCTCAATTCTATTATTAGAATTAAGGGCAGACGTACCCCAAAGCGAGGACGGCGGGAGAACTGCCTCAACAAATCTTTGTCTCCTTTATTTTTCAGCACTTTCATTTTTGCTTGATAATTGAGTAATTTTAGTATAAGAAATTTTATCAAAGTTAGCATTGGTTTGAGTAAGTGATTAACACTGTTTTTAATTCTAGTACAATAGTGTATTGTACAAGGAAGCTATAGTTACTTACTTAAGGCAAAACTTACTTGGAGTGCTACGCACGCCAAGTTTTTGATAAATTGTCTACACCAAAATTCTCTTGCATTGTTTACATATTTTAGTTGGCATTGTGTAGCATTGGAACTAGTCTTACTAATTAGTGATATTAATCAATTAATAGTGTGAATAGTGTGGTGATTCTATTTGCTCATTATCATTTCCATAAGGCTAGACGCATATCCGGTCTTCTAATAACGGTTCGTTATAGACGGTATTTTTCCACGGCCGCTTCCGTATATCAAATATTTTTAAATCCAATTTTTAATTGGTAGCGCCGACTGAATTTTTAATTGGGATCTATTCAACCCCTCTTCTAGATCCGTGCCATCGTCTAACACAGTCTTCTTTGGCTGTTGGCACTGGGTACTGATATGACCTTTCTGTCCATAGTTGAAGCAAGTCGGAGCTTCGTCTTTACAGTTAGTAGCTGTATGACCTCTCTTGCCACAATGATGACATCTCAGCGCCCTACAAACCTCAGCATGGTGACCTTGCTCACCACACTTATAACACTTTCCTGGAGCAGTAGTTGCTCCCCCACTTGACTTTTTCCCATATGAAGCCTTCTGCTTCCCTTTATCACCAGAAGTCACATACAGTTTCCCTCTATACTAACCTTTCTCTTTGTTCTCAGTCAGCTGCTTGTAGTGAGTAGATCGAGCTCGGTTATCCTCATCATAGATTCTGCTCTAGTCCACCTGTTCCACAAATCGACGAATCTGCTGGTACCCAATCCCTTGCTTAATCTCTGGTCTCAATCCATTCTCAAACTTGAGACACTTTGACATCTCTACGTCAGCATGATTGTAATGCGAACAAAACTTTACCAAAGACTCAAACTTTGCCGCATACTCAGCCACAATCATATTCCCTTGTTTCAGCTCAAGGAAATCCACCTCTTTCTTGCCCCGAACATCTTCAGGAAAATACTTCCTCAAAAATTGTTCCTTAAACACAACCCAAGTTATTGCAATGCCAGCACCTCCCAATCTCTGACGAGTGTTATCCCACTAGTCCTCAGTTTCCTCTGCTTGCATATGCGTACCAAACTGCACCTGCTGAGCATCAGTGCATGCCATAACTTGGAAAATCTTCTCAATCACTTTCAGCCACTTTTGTGCACCATCAGGATCATGAGTGCCCACAAAATTCGGCGGATTGTTCCTCTGAAACTTCCTCAAAGCACGAAACTCATCTAGAGGTCCACCATTCTGGGCCATCACTTAGGCAAGTGATTCCAGCACATCAACAATAGGACGATCATTATTTCCAGCCATCTGCAACCACCAACAGGGTTAGAAGAAAACAACTCATCCAACAGTGTTCTCACACTATTGATTGACAGGGGACTAACAACATAAAAACTTGGACGGACGGGGCGACCTGCTCTGATACCACTAATGTAACACCCTTTTCTACCCCATAATTTAATGGCAAAATATTCACATATATCAGAGTAAAATATTTAACTCAAATAAATCATGGTTCAACTCAAAGACCCCAACCCGATGTTACACTATCAGAGCAAGACCCTCTAAGCTAACCAAAAGGCCAACAACTCAAAACTACGAAACGATCCATGACTGCATCCACGACTAAACCTGGTCATCTGCACGTTACCCACGTGGAGGCAACATTCAAACAGACAAGGTGAATAAAATTATTCATACTAATAAATGTAGGAAAGTCAACATATAAAATGGCGTCATTTTCATATTCAACATCATCATATTCATCAATAGGAATCAAAGGCCACAAAATCATAAATTACTCAAAATCATCTCATAAATGCAAATGCAACAAGACTCAATGCATGTCGTATCAATCATCACAGCTCGACGGACACAAGGCTATCAACCCTCCATAGATCCCCATCAATAGGATCGAAACTATACAAGAATCGGAGCACATCAACATACCTCACATCGGCATAATGGAACTGAAGCCAAAGTAATCGAGGTCCTGAACCGAAGTCCGGATGCACATGAATGCATGATGCACACGTCAATAATCATCCTCATAATAACATCGTAGGTGCATCATCATTCATCAAAATCATCATCATAAATCATGTCATCATAGAATCATCAAAAAATCATGGAAATATAATCATAGCTCATCATCATTACTCATAGGAATTATCATTATACAATCATGTATTAATCTCGTCAGAATCATAGTTATACTCATGGTAATTCATCATACAATCACGTATTTATATCATAAAAATATTATACAATCAATTATCTTATTTATACTATGTTATAGCCCTATTCATTAGCTTTCCAACACTTCGAACGGAGGCCAAAACGGAGTTACAGATCAAAAGTTACGTCTAAAACGATTTCGACCGAAAACATAAACAGTCGTGATGGACAACATGCAATTGTCTGCGTTTTTCACCGTTGGAGGCCTTCCGAACCTCCGATTTCGATTCCGTAAAAACACAAACTCTCATAAAATTACAACTCATTCAACATTGTAATTATCTCAAGTAAATTTACAATTTTAACACAATTAAATCATCGAATCATTGTTTTAAGATTTTGCCTAAAACCTTTAAAATTAAGGGATATAGGTTCAATCTCGTATCATATTTACGCCTCTAATTCCCATAATTTATTACAAATACCCCATAGTCATTAGAGTTTCTCACTATCCAATTTTCCCTACAGGGTTAGATAAATGTCATATCAGAGTTTTGGCCACGAAGGCCTAATTTCCCTTTAACCCAAATAAATCCCTATGGTTAAAATCTAGGCCATGAAGGCCAACTTTCTTTTATCTCATACCCAGCCTCAAAAACCTTCAAACCCTTAAATCAACCTTAAATACATTGAAATTATACATTGAAAACAATGAAGGCAATACTCCCCATACCTTAATTGTCGACTCTAAGCCTTCTCAAATCTTTCTGAAAACCTTTTGAAGCTTTTGCCTCAAACCTCCTCCTCAGAGCTCTGGCCTTAATTCTTTCCACGGTCTAACAAAATGAATCCTAATTCCATCATAATTTCATTTTTGTTAAACCTAGCCTTGGGCCTCAAAATTGGGCTTTTCAATATTACCCTCACTAACTCCTCCTCAATTGTTTAATTTGCCCTTAGTTAACTTATATTTATTTAAATTAATAATAATACTAATATATTCATATTATATACTATTATTTAAATAAATAACCCAAAATTCACAATTCTCAATATTCCACAACAAACCCCCGAAAATCACCAAAATGCGAATATTTTTATTTAAATAAATTAAATAAATATTCCAACAAAATTGGGGGTGTTACAAGAACCACCCTCATAATCCTTTTCTCTCATGTTTTGAGACCCACAAGACACAAATCTACAACTCCCTCCATCGCCACTGAGAGCATAGAGAGAGTGAGCACGAGAGAGGATCAAGAGTGAACTAGAGGAAGCGACGGGATAACATTGAGGGTAGGAATTTTGAAACGCGTTTTAGTGATGAAGAAATATAGGTTTCTGGTGAAATCATGATCTTTTTTTCTTAGATTAGCCGTGACCTTTTTTTTAGTTTAATTTTGTTGTTGTTTTCAAGACCAAACTGGGTCAACCGACCCATCCATGTCATCTATTCAACCCAAAAGCTCACATTGTTCCCTTTCAGACCGTCTTTTCACTTTTTTATCCTCTCAGGAGACATACATGGCTAATGGGCCTAGAACTTGGACCCCCGTGCGCCTAATTCTTACACCCCCTGACCCAAACCCTTTTTTTTCTTAAATTTCTCTTTCTTTTTTAAAATGTTTTTTATAATCTTGTTTGTAGAATATCTTATAATCTTGTTGTTTTTTTTAGAATGTATTATAATCATGTTTTTTAAATATATATTAATTTTTCTGCTTAAAATTTATTTTTCTAAGTTATATTGATTTTGTCAGTAGTAATTATTAAATTGTTTAGTTTAGTTATATATATAAAAAAGAACTTCAAAATATTTTTTTAATCAATTTTGTGAATTAATCTTTTCATTTTGATTCATGTTTAGAATGTAATCGTTAGATCTTAATCTTTGAGTATTTAGATTTTATTTTCTATTAATTATTTCTATTGATTTTTTGACTTCTAACTTTTGTGACTTGTGACTTACACGCCTTTTGTTTAATCTTGTGATTCTGATTCTTGTCTGACTTTTATCTTGCATCTATCTTGTGTATATCATTAATTTAATTTGTGCACTTTCTCTTATCTTGTAACATTTCTCTTTGCCTGATTCTATTTTGTGATTGGTACTTCATCCTATTTTCTTGTATTAATTCCCTATTCACGATTCTAGAGGAAAGGATCATACTTGTTGACTGCCATGTCATACTTAGCCTAGCTTGCTAGTTTACCTTCCCGTTTATCCTAACCTTAGGATTAGAGTCACCGTACTTTATGTGAGTGTCCTGCCATGGACATTTCCTTTCCCGTTTAACCTAGCCTAGGTTTAGAGTCGTCGTACTCTATGTAGGTGTCTCACCGTAGACATTTACTTTTCCCCTTGGAACCTTTACCATAGTCAAGAGTTCCTCACCCCTATTGAGGGGAACTACGAACGCTCTGATTTCTCATTTATTGATGAGAATACGTAGGTACAAGATGCAATGTCTTGGCGAGCTCACTAACAAATAAATTTCTGTTAATATTTACAACTTAGGATTGGAGTCACTGTGCTCTAGGTAGTCGTTCCGCCGTGGACATTTCCCAGGTTTACCTTTTCCATAGGACTTGTAATCGTCGTGCTCTATTTAGTCGTCTCGCCGTAGACCTTCTCTTCCTTGCAAACTTAACCTTAGTTTGGAGTTGCCGCACTCCATGTAAGCTTCATGGTGATGGATACTTACTTCCCCCTTGAAACCTTGACCATAGTCAAGATTTCCTCACCTCTATTAAGGGAAACTATGGATGCTCTGATTCCATTCCCGTCAGGATACGTAGGCACGAGATGCAATGTCTTGGCGAGCATACTTTGTACATACTTTGTATATACTTTAGATCTTTACCTTAGCACAGTTCCCTTAGCAAGCACACTTTAGCATAACACAAATACTAACAAGAGGTTCCTGTAGAGTACTACAGATACTTAGGATGCTAACATCTTCCCTAGGTATAACCAACCCTCGAACCTTAGATCTCATAGTTGTGTTGTTACATAGCGCACTTAGGGTTTTCTTCGATCTTTGTCATTTCCTTTGGATAAATCAAAGCTCGATGGTGAACTTCAAGATTTGTGATTCAAGTTAATTAATAGCTTGATATCTGATTCTCACCGTGACAAAGTTGTTAGATTATTTGTTTTCTATAATTGAATGTGCAATTTTGGAGTAAAAGCTATATTGTTATATTATTCTGTTAAGGAACTTTTGATATTAAATAAAACAAATAAAATAAAATAAAAAGTTATATATCTAACCTTTTCAGTTTCAATAGCTGCAAAGTGTAATGAGAAATGATAGTAAATTTGTAAGTATTGTTCAATTAAAGTAACGCGTCATATACTTTTAATGTCAGGAACGGTTAACAGTATTAGAATAAATATAAAAAACTTTGATATTTGCATTGTGAAATGATAGCATAACTTATCTTTTTAACATTTAATTAAAAAATTTATTTTTTTGCACATTCTATAATTCGAAGAAAAAAATTAACATAATCTAACATTCAATCGCAAATTAAACTAAAAGGTTTCCGTTGAGTACAAAGGACGTGAGGGGTGCTAATATCTTCCCCTTGCGTAATCGACTCTCGAACTCGAATATGGTTGCGAAGACCGTTTTCTTTTTTCAAAGATTTTATCAATATTTTCCATATTCTTTCATTGGAATAAATAAATTTTGGTGGAGACTCTCTTGGAATCATTTTTTCCGCGACTTTGTGAAAGATCATATTTTTCGAGATGCAACATACCTCACAAGACGAGAGTGCAATTCCTTCTTCAAACACCATGGGGTTGGTGTTCTGTCGAACATAAATATGTATCTAGCTATAAAATTTTGATCATCTTTTTCTCCCCACCAATTGGAATTGGTAAAACCGAGCAAATTACATTTTCTTCTTGTGTCCGTTGCGGGAAAGAGAATTTCACAGCCTATCGATCCTTTAACGAATCTTCTAATCCTCTTGACTACTTCAAAGTGCGACACCTCCGGTCTCTCAATGAATTTACTCACAATACCGACACTAAACTCCAAGTCTGGTTGCCTATTGCACAAACACCCACAAGGATGTAATCAGCCTCCTATACTGAGTTGGACCAACATCTTGCTCATCCTTATTCATCGACAATTGTAGTCTCGGTTCAACCGGAGTAATGGAAGCATTACAATTCTCCATTTCAAATTTCTTCAATATCTCAAGCGCATCCCTTCTTTGGTGCATGAACATTCCCCTTTTGGACTTATGAAACTCAATCCCAATGAAGTATGTTATGAGGCTAAGGTTGGTCATCTAAAATTCTGCCATAAGTTCACTCTTGAACTTAGAAATTCACTTTTCATAGTTTCCCGTTATCAACAAGTCGTCTACATATAGATAAAGGATAATCGCTCCTTCACTTGTATCCGTCTTCACATACACGCCATGCTCGGATACACATTTCTTGAAGCCAACTTCCTTTAGGAAACCATATATTCTCTTGTTTCAAGCTCTTTGAGCATGCTTCAAAACATATACCATTTTCTTCAACTTGTAGAACTTTAGCTCTTGGTTTCTCACAACAAAACCAGGGGTTGTTCTACATACACCTCTTCTTCAAACGGCCTGTTCAAAAACATATATTTGACGTCCATTTGATAGATGGACCAATTGTTTTTATTCGAAATACCAACAACTAGCGTAATGTTTCCAATCCTAGCAACTGGTACAGATACCTCTTCAAAGTCTATGCTTTCTCTTTGCAAGAATCTCATTGTAACTAATCGAGCCTTATGCTTGATTATTTCACCCTTGGGATTTTCCTTCACTTTGAACATCCATCTCACACCAATTGGCTTCTTCCTATCCAATAGATCAACCAACTCCCAAGTTTTGTTCTTCTAAATAGATTCTAGTTCTTCCTTCATAGCACAAATCCATTTTGGATCCCTTAAAGCCTCTTCCTTTTTAACGGGTTCAGATTCGGCCATATGTGCAAAATGGACAAAAACACCATTATCATGACTTCATTGTCTTGGAGTAGTTCACAATCTTAGAGTCTTTTAGGTAAACCTCTTTGCCTTTTTGTTTTTCTCACATTCTCTTCAGTTCGGGCTTCAAGGACAGATGTTTTTGCACTTCTCGATTCTACAAAATCTGGATTTTCAAAGCTGTAACCGATTATAGCTTTTACATAACCGGTTACAGGCTGCTATTGTTGCTTTATTTTGTCAAAAATAATGTCTTAACTGATCACGAAGCTCTTATTTGCTGCAACCACTGGTATAGTGATACCCTACAAGTATCATCATTTCTCCCTTACCATCCAACTTTTTTATAAGCTGCCTTGAAACATGTCGATACGCTATGAAACCAAAAACTCTCAAATGATTCATATTCGGTTTGAAGCCCGACCGTGCTTCCTCCAGTGTTACCTTCTTAAGATTCTTTGTTGGATACCTATTCAACAAATAGAAAGTTGTGGATACCGCTTCTCCCAATAACTCTTTCGGTAAGTTCTTCCTCTTTAACTCGCTTCTCACCATGTTCATGATCGATCGATTATTCCTTTTAGAAACACCATTTTTTGCACTGTATAAGGTGGTACAACCTCGTGTACTACCTCTTATTGATCATAAAACCTCTCAAAGTCTTTTGAGACATATTTGTTTTCACCATCTGTTTTGAGCACTTTGAGCTTGTGACCGCTTTACCTCTCAACCATGGACTTGAACTTCTTAAAAAATTCAAATACATCATCCTTTAACTTGAATAGGTTTGTCCTGAGTTTTCTACTATGATTATCAATGAATGTGGAAAAATATCTATTGCCACCAATGAAATCTACTTGTATCGGTCCATACACATCAGATTACACCACCTCAAGGTGATTATTGGTTCTACAACATGCACCCTTGCTGAATTTACCCATTTGTTGCTTCACTTTCACACATTCTTCACAAATTTCAGCTGGTATGCTGATTAATGGAGACCTCGTTACCATTATATTCTTTTGCAAGTCTTTGATATCTCGAAAATTGAGATGCCTAAGACGATATTGACATATCCACTCTTCTCGACATGGCGTTGTAGAAAAAAAATCTATGCTTCATAACCTTCAGCTCAACCTTGAAGATTCTATTGGCATCCATATGAGCTTTAAGAACCAAAACTAAGTTTGCATCCATAACACGTAACCCCTTGTTTTTCATGTGAATCTTGTAACCCTTCTCAAGAAAATGGATAATATTTAAAAGGTTACATTTGACTCCTAGAATGTACAACACATATTTGATCAAGTAATGTTCATGATCCATTCTCATGATCAAAACATCACATATTTCATTAGCTTCTTGAGTGGTGTCATCCCCAAACTACACTTTTTTTCATGACAAAATTGATTTTAATAAACCAATCCTTTCTCCCCCTCATATGAGTAGAGAAACCAGAATACAAATACCATTCTTCCCTTTATTGGACTCCTTTTCTACAACCACCATACCATCTTCTTCTTCATGTAACTGGTTATAGCTTTCACGTAACTGGTTATAACCTATTTTTGCAACATCCCCAGAATTGTTGTTGCTGCATTCACCTTCTGTGATTATGACCAAGAGTGTATTCTTCTTATCATACTCTTGTATTGAAACCTTAGCTTCATCTCCTTGAGGTTCTTTCTTGTTCACATTCCACTCTCTTGGAAAATGACCGAACCTTTGACACTTAAAGCACAACTTCTTGATTTTGTCAAACCTCTTCTTTTCACCTCCAAAGTTGCCTCGACCACCATTTTTGTTGCAACTGCTCTCACCTCTTTGACAATTTGAATTCTTGGAACTCTCTTCCACCAAAATTATGAAAATTCCCTTTACACTTCATGAGCCATTTTGCTTTCGGTGTCTTGTTTTTATTATTGAAGCAAGCTTGCAAATAAATCTCCATCTTTACCTCATCATTATTTCTCCCCTTTATCCTTTTCCCATGAGCCTCAAGAGATCTTTGCAATTCCTCTTTACTCATCATCGCAAAATCCTTTAATTTCTCAATCGCTACAACCATGTTATCAAATCTTGGCGTTAAAGAACACAAGATTTTTGCAACAACATACTGCTCTGTGACTACTTCTCCACATGTGTTCACTTGATTCACAAACCGAGTGATTCTCATTGTGAAATCATTGATTGTCTCATTTTCCTCCATTTGAATCAATTCAAGTTGACGTTTGTGAGTATGTAACCTTACCACCTTTACCTTGTCAGCCCCTGCATATGCCTTTTCTAAGATTTCCCATGCTTACTTCGATGATTCACAATCACCAAATTTTTTTAAGTTGTAACTATCCACACATCGATGGATAAAAAATAACTCCTTGAAATCTTTCTTCTTCTCTTCCTTATGTGTTGCTCGTTGTGCATCGGCTGCACCTTCGACAAAAGGATTCACCCCGTTCTTGATCAATTCAAGAACATTTTGGTAGCCAAACAACACTTTCATTTGTTTGCACCATTTGTTGTAATTCTTCATATTAATGATGGGTAGGTTTATATAGATTCTTTCATTGGAGATAGAATTCATGATACACACTAGGTGTTTGTGGATCAGAACTAGACTCTTGATGTCAAATGTTAGAACTTGGAACCACAAAATTGATGAATGATGAGAAAATTAGAGTATGGATAGGGAGAGAAGAATTGAGAGACAGATAATTGAGGGTGATAAGTATTTTATTATTAGCATTTATGAGGATGCCTCCAAGACATATATACACACATTATGAAATGATTGGGACACAAGTTACATAATTACATAACTGGAAAAAAAATAGAATTTACAAACCTGTAATCGGTTACACTAAACGTCTAACCGGTTACTGCTACTACAAAAAACAAATCCTTTTAGTGGTAACCGATTACGTTAACCAGTTATGCCCACGATGCATGTTTTGTTTCTTTAGCTCATAAGTGATTTTTGCCCAGTTGTAACTGGTTACATCCCGTGTTAACCAGTTACATCACTTGAATTATCAAAATTTATTTATCATTGACGAACAATCTAAAATTTTAATCAAATCATTTAGATTCCAAATTGATAGATTTACCATTCAAATTATTAAGTATTGGTGGATTGTTTAAATGTATAAGGAGTGTGTTCAAATAAAACTAAGATTATATATTAGGGAAACGCAGCTACAAATGAAAAAAAAAGGCTAACTACAATTGTTAACTAATATAAATTTATTGTTTAAATAAAAATTGAGTTACATACTCCGTCCATATTATTTCGAAGATTATGTATTTTAAGAGAACATATACTTACATCTTATTGTTTGAATAAAAATTGAGTTACATACTCCGTCCAAATTATTTCGAAGATTGTATATTATAAGAGAACATATACTGGCATCTTATTGACTAGTGTTTTGAAAGAAAGATACTTTGTATTCTAAAGAGATTAATCCTTTGGTATACAAAATAACGGTCAATTGTGATTCACTTGAGCAATACTTTATTTCAAGTTCACCTCTATTCACCTTCTCTCTTAAGAAGTGAAATCTAGCTTCGATGTGCTTACTTCTTCCATGCAAAACTAGATTCTTCACCAGATTTATGACTGACTTGTTGTCGATCTGCAGTACCAAAGGTTTCTTCACTTCAACCTTAATTTCTTCAAGCATATATCTGATCCGAATTTCTTGACATGCAACATAGGATCCAGTTATACATTCAGCCTCACACGATGACAATGCAACCACAGGTTACTTTCTCGAGCACCATGAGATTGGGGCACCAAATACTTGAAAGAAATATCTAGTAGTGCTTATTTGATCTTCCTTATCCCCACACCAACCAACATCTAAATAATAAGTAACCATATCTTCTTTGCTTTCAAATTCTCGTCGAAATAAAATTATATAGTTGGTTGATTCTTTTAAGTATCCCAGGATTCTTCTTGCAGTCTTCATGTGTGACACCCTTAGTTCAGTCATATATCTGCTCACTAATATGACTGAGAAACATATATCGGGTCGACTATTGCACACATATTTCAGGGATCTGACACTTTTTTTGAATAAAGTTGCATCGACTTTGTCTTCCTCTCCAGGCTTCTCCAACTTTAAATTTGGTTTGATAGGCAAAGATGCAGGAGTAAAATCATCCATCCTGAATCTCTTGAGTATCTTATTGACATACTTTCTTTGTTTTAGCACCATACCTTACTTCGACATTTGAAATTCCATGCCTAGGAAGTACGACAACTTTCCCATATCTGACATTTCAAATTCCTTTTTCATAAGCTCTTTTAACTTCGACAAGTTCTCCAAGCTACTTTAAATTACTAACAAGTCATCGACATATAAGCAGATGATTGTTATATCTTGTGCCACAACCTAAACATAGACCCTATACTCAGATTTTCATTTGACGAATCCCAATTCGACCAAGTATGAGTCGATCTTCTTGTTCCATACCCTAGGTGTCTGCTTGAGACCATAGAGCACTTTGTGCAATTTGTATACTTTTCTCGCTTCCTTCTGAATCACAAATCCAAGAGGTTGTGTGACATACACCTCTTTATCTAAAGGTCCATTTAGAAATGCAAATTTCACATCTAAGTGAAATGTCGACCAACCTTGATTGCATGCCAAGGCTACCATTAGTCGAACAGTTACCAATCTTGCAACAGGTGCAAATACTTCAGAGTAGGTGAGTCTTGCTCTCTAAAGAGATCCTCGAGCTACCAATCTCTCCTTATGTCTTGTTATCGACCCATCAGCATTGTGCTTCAACTTGAACACCCACTTCACTTCAATAGCTTTTGTATATGCTGGCAATTCGACTAACTCTCATGTGTTGTTTCTTTAGATTACTTGTAACTCTTTGACCATATCATACTTCTATTTTTTATCTTTGAAGACTTTTCTATAGTTGATTGGTTCAGCACCTGCATGTAAAGAAAAATGAACTAGTTCTCCATCTGTTGTGACTTCATCATCACCAACCACTTCATAATCTTGAAGTCTTGCTAGACAAGCTCTAGTTCTTTAGGGTCTCTGGCTTGTACCAGCCATATCCTCTTCAACTTCGAATGTGCGGGGGTACGTCAACAACAACTTCGACTTCAATTGGAATATTGATGGCATCTTCGACTTTGACATCATTACTTGCTTCGTCAAAATCACAGCTCATCAATGGCTTGTTAATTGGATCACCAGAATTACAATCCCATACAGAGTTCTCATCAATCATAATGTCTCGACTTATCACGATCTTATTGTTCATTGGATTGAATAGCCTGTATGCTCTAGTATTATGATATCCAACCAGAATTATAAGTTCACTTTTGTCATCAAGCTTCCTTCTTCTTGCATCAGGAACGTCCTTATAACAAATAGAGCCAAACACCTTCAGATGACACACTGATGGTCGTTTGCCACTCCAGACTTCTGTAGGAACCTTGTTCTTTAGTTTCTTGGTAGGGCACATGTTTAGAATATAAATAGCAGTCGAAAAAACTTCACCCCATAAGGACTTTGGAAAATTCTTCTGTTTCAGCATGCATCTTGACATGTCCAATATGATCTTGTTTCTTCTTTATGCTATTCCATTATGTTGAGGAATATAAGGACCAGTTACCTCATAACTAACACCATGTTCTGCATAAAATGCTTCAAATATCTTGGATGTGTACTCGCCACCTCCATCTGTTCGCAGAACTTTGATCTTTTCCTCAGTATGGTTTTTGACAAGCATCTTGAATCTCTTAAGATTTCGAATACTTCATCCTTTCTCTTGATCACATAGATCCACAACTTTCGACTAAACTCATCAATAAATGAGACGAAATACCTGTTTCTGCCAATGATATGCTTTTCAAAAGTACCACATACATATGAATGTACAACTTCGAGTATGCAAGATGATCTTATTGGCATATTCGAAACGAAAGACTTCCTGGACTGCTTTCCAACTAGACAACCTTCACAAAGTTTGCCAGGCATCTCAAGACTTGGTATACCAGTTACCATATATTGAGTGATCATTGATTAAGCGACCTAAAGTTTAGACTTGGTATGCCACAACCAACTATTCTTGTGGTCGACAACTGTTTTCAGACATTGTACCTCAGTCGAACTAATCATGGTCTTAAATTTCCTATTCTTAGACAAAGGATATTTAAAAACCAATTTATTCTGGATGTCGAAAATTTCTAAGGCTCCATCTTTCATAACCACTAAGAACCCCTTTTTGACTAGTTGTACAACACTTAGCAGATTGCATTTCATTCCAAGGACATAGAGAGTGTCTTTTACCAAGTTTTTTGCTCCATTACTCCTTTGAATGACTATGTCGCCAATACCTTCTGCTTGCAAAGAGCTATTATCAGCAAGTTGGACCTTGCTCTTCTTCGACTCGTCGAAATCTACTAACCATACTTTTCGACCAGCCATGTGATTCGAGCATCCTGAGTCGAGGAACCATATCTTGGATTCGACATGGTCATCTGCAACTGCAACCATAACCACCATATCATCAGGATCATCTGAACCTTGACGTGCAAGGTTCACTCCATGGTCCTTGCCTTTTGTCGATCCCTTGTCTTTCCTGTACCAACAATGCTTGGCCAAGTGACCCTATTTTTCACGGTTATAGCACTACACACCTTTTTTCTCTACTTTGTCTTTCTGATAGGAATTTTCTTCTCCTCTGTTCGAGGATTCAGAAGTTCTATCATCGATCTTATTCTTGTGAGGATTTGACCAAAACTTCTTGCCCCGAGTCTTGTCAATTTTGCCTTTAAACTTGTTAGAACCAACATTCTTCTTCCATGACTGAGCCTGTAATGCTTGTATCGAGTCTTGAACTCCTTTCCTTTCGACAATCCTAATCTCACGCGCCTCCAACAAACCAGCCAAATCTTCTAGTTTTAGGGATTCAAGTTTGTTGGATTCTTGAATAGCTACAATAACGTGATCAAAGTGAGAGGTCAACATACGCATTACCTTCTCAACTATCATCTTATTAATTAGGGTTTAACCATAATCCTTCATGAGATGGACGAGTTTCTGCACCTTCGACACATAGCCATTAATCTTTTCGTCTTTTCCCATTGACAACAATTCATATTATCGTCGCAAAGTTTGCAACTTTACAACCTTGACTTTCTCGCCTCCTTCATAGTACTTGACAAGAATACCCCATGCCTCCTTCGTTAATTCAGCATGAGTGACTTTGTCGAAATTAGTTGCATCAACCGCCGATTGGATGTAAAACGTCATTTTGCAATCCTTCTTCTTGGCATCCTTGTGAGTGGTTCTCTGTGCGTCGGTTGTATCTTTACCAAGCGCAGGAACACCATTAGTAACCACTTATAGGGTTTCATGAAAGTCAAATAGAGATTGCATTAGTTTTCTCCATTGAAGACAATTCTTGTCATCAAGAGTTGGAAGAGAGTTTGGTAAATTTCTGTTACCATTCATCTTTGCGGCGATTGATCAACAACAACCCACGATCCCGAGAACATGATCTCTGGCGTGTGATTCTTGAAAACACGATCAGAAATCTAACCAGAGCTCTAGATACCTATTTGTTAGTGTGTGAGAAACTTTTAGTAAGGAGAGAAAGATAGAGAATAAGGAAATAAGGATTGATATTATTGAATGAATAAAACTGAATTATAAAGTGTCTATTTATATACATCTAAGTGACTTGACTACTAAGTAAAATAACAAACTAAATAACAAACGCTAAATCCTAATTAGCTTTAGGCTTAGATCACACAACTCAACTTAAATTATATCTAATATCTCAACAAATAGGGAGAAGAGCCAAGGACACAAAGAGAACTATAACTAATTAACCAAAATGAGATGGACATTGGATGAATCACAAATTTTTTTCATCCTGTTAGAATACACAAAAATTGAATGCAATGCTAGAAACAATCCACTCTTGGCCTAATACATGCTTCTAAGTTAGTTAACTACTTCTAAAAAAAAAGGCCTAATACATGCTTCTAAGTTAGTTAACTAGTTCTAAAAAAAATTACCAAAGCAATTTGAATTGAAGTGTCATTACTTGAATTCTCATCACCCTCATAGACTAGTTATAGTTGTTGCTTCTTCTCTAAGCAGTGTAACTCTATTTTTATGGTCAATCCAAAACATTTTATAATTATAATATTTTAACGTCATTATTATCTATCCACTTTTTTCTTCCACTCCAATTATTTAACTAATGTTGTCAATGTCATGAAACTATTCTCTTAAGAGTAAAGTATGGAGTGTGAAAACAAGACAATGACAGAGGTGGGCGTGAAAACAAAACAAATTGTATTTCACATTTCTTAACGGATTTCTTTCTTTCATCCACACGCATTCTTCTCCAATCTAAACCCATTCCTCTCTCTCATCATCACATGCATTTTTCTGTTTCTTTTCTAATCTTCCAAAATAATAATACTCTCTTTTTTGTCTCTTTTTTTCTCTATTTTCTTTCATTTTAATCCCTTAAAAATAATGAAAAACTCACTTCCTTAACTAATCTCTACCATGATCATAAAACACACCCTTCTAATCCTTTTATTAGCATCACTAATTTCTCTCCCAATAATTAATTCTCAAGTTAATTACCGAAAGTGTAACCGAACATGTGGTTCATCCAAACCCTCCCCTTACCCGTTCGGATTCTCTTCCGGTTGCGAAATTCGCCTCAACTGCACCGGCGACGGCGGAATCTTCATCGGCGAATTCCCAATCCAATCGATAACCTCGAATAGCATAATAGTAAACATCAAAGCACAATGTAATCGTCCGTTTGAAAGGCTCAACCAGCTCTTCAGCCACAAATACGCACCTACTTCGGGAAACGTGATTCTGTTACAGAACTGTACCGATAATCTCTTGCCTTGCTCTATACCGGAGACTCTGCTTCCGATTCACATCGAATCAGAATCTAACGGTTGCAGCAACATCTCCGGTAGCGGCGGCGGAAAATTGAGTTGTTATTTTGAAAATAACACGAGACGTTTCGTGGATGAGAAAAAGTTGGAGCGAATCGGGTGTAAGTACTTTATATCCTCTATATCAACTGAGAATTTGAAGAAGAATTTGGATTCGGCGGTTTCTTTGGAAGTAGCTACGATTGAACTTGGATGGTGGCTTCACGGAGATCAGTGTCTTTGTTCTGATCATGCTAATTGTACTGAAATTGAGTCGCCGATTGATAGGAAGTTAGGGTTTCGGTGTGGATGTAAGGAAGGGTTTGTCGGCGATGGCTTTTTGGCCGGAAATGGCTGCCGGAAAGGTTAGTTCTTTTTTCCTCTTCTAATTTTTAATTAAATCTAAAGTATAATTAATACTTTTAATGGATATATGTAATTCATAAATCTAAAGTATAGTTAATAGTAGTATTTTTTAATGGATATATGTAATTCAGAAATTAGGGAGGAATAATTAAAATAAAGCTTAAATTTAATGTTTGATATTCTATTTAACTATCATTTCCCATTTTTATAATTTTAAATTTTGATGATATAAAGCTATGTGATACAATTTAATTTATGGTTAATAGATATTTTTTTTCCTATCCTATAAAACAAACTCATTCGTTTATGTGGTTTGAAGATTAGAAGATTTATTTGTTTTGCTCAATCAAAAATTTAATCATAAATAATGATATTGTTGAGGAATTTTTCTCGTCAATTTAATTGAGACCAAATATGTATAAATTCTTAAAATTTATATAACATTTATTAGATTATTATTGGATAAATTTCTTCTAGATGACATAACAGAGAAATTTTCATAACTTGATAATTAAATGTAGAAGATATTTTGTGCTTTGACTAACCATATGCTTAGAAAATGTTTTATGTTGTTTTCTTAATTATCTTAAAGTGACATGGGAAAGATATAGAGACCTTAAACATGCGTGTAAGACTTAGCTAGATCAATCATCCATGATTACCGGGAATTTAAGTCAAGAAAACTAATCAAATAGCTAACTGGTCAATTTTTCTTTTCATAATTCGGTGCACTTTTCTTTTTATTCATCTTTTTCATTTAGAATAGTTGATTATTACCCGTAAAATAGGGAAGTTTCGCCTAAAAGTCTAAGGTAGTCGCTCAATATGGCAACTAGTATATTCTTTTGCACTCCTATTTCTAATCCTTTTATCACGGGACAATAGTAGAGTACTAAAATCCGATTTTTTTTTATCAGTGGTTGAAATTCTACATTTTAAAAGTGAATTTTAAATGGGATTTTGTCCCAGATATTTATAAAAATGATATTTGATAGAAAAAATAAAATAAATAAATGTAAGTGAAGAGTAAAAACATTACACTAAAATTAAATATTATTATGTATAATAGTATAAATATTCGAAAATTTCAATTATTTAGTTTACTCAAGAAAGACTATTTTGTAAATAAAATAATTTATATAAGATTAAAATTGAAAGAAATTTTTTTTCTCTAAAGTTTTGTGTTTTCTATTTATAGTATAAATAATTGAAGACATTGCCGAATTAATTGTTGTTTACTTCCTGAACAAAAAAAAAAGTTTGTTTACTTCAAACAACTACGCATGTTTTTTCTAGCTCTGAATTTGATTTCATTTTAAATATATTTCAATAAAAAAATTATTAGAAAATAAAAGGAAAGAAACTGTTGATGTTAACCTTGCATTTGTATGAAGTGTGTGAGTGGTTAAATCTCACGTATCTATAACAAAGATGATCATATAACTAATGATTTAAAGATTTTGAGCGAAGATGTGATATATCTCTTGTGATACGACTAAAGAAAAGGAAGTTGCTTGTTGAGTTATTAAACTTTAAGCCAGCCTTTGTTTGTTATCATTGGAGCATGTACAAATGACTGCCATATGTAACGACGGTTCCTTATATAAGCATGTTTTCATTTGTTTAAGAATGAAAAATGAATTTTGGAAGAGAGAACTAAAGTTGCTTAAGGATCTCTCCATTATCTTGCTAGTTTTGAAACTATTCCATGTATTAGTAATCTTAACTGTCTCATTTGAATTTGGCTTGTGAGCACACAGCCTCCTCATCAACATGCAATCCAACAAAGTACATGTCTGGAAAATGCGGAGGAACAGCTAGGTTCATTGTCTTAATCGGAGGTATGTTCCTATTTCATGTTCCAAAAACCATTTGAGATTGTTTTAGGACTTAAACAAATATCATATCAATGGAAATGTTGTCGACTGCAATGCCAACTATAGCTTATATTATTTTGCAGGGTTTGTTTTTGGTGTTTCACTGATGATTACTCTGGGTTCAGTATGTTGTTACTTTCGCCGACACACCAAATTGAGAATCACAAAGAGCACGAAAAGACGCTTCACCGAAACTACTAACAATTACAGTATTCCTATCTACCCCTACAAAGACATTGAAAAAGCTACAAATAGTTTCTCCGAGAAACAAAGGTTGGGAACCGGTGCATATGGTACAGTTTATTCTGGAAAACTTTACAATGATGAATATGTCGCTATCAAAAGAATCAAACACAGAGACAATGAAAGCATTGAACAAGTCATGAATGAGATCAAGCTAATTTCCTCTGTCAGTCACCCCAATTTAGTGCACTTGTTGGGATGTTCCATTGAATATGGCGAACAAATCTTGGTGTATGAGTTCATGCCTAATGGAACACTAAGTCAACATTTGCAAAGAGAGAGGGGAAATGGGCTTTCATGGCCTGTTAGACTCAAAATTGCAACAGAAACAGCACAAGCCATTGCACATCTTCATTCAGCAATTAGTCCACCTATTTACCATAGAGATATCAAATCAAGTAACATACTTTTGGACCGCAATTTCGGATCCAAAGTAGCAGATTTCGGCCTTTCTAGACTAGGAATAACAGAAATATCTCATGTTTCTCACGTTTCAACTGCGCCACAAGGAACCCCTGGCTACGTCGACCCACAATATCATCAAGACTTTCACCTTTCTGATAAAAGTGATGTATATAGCTTTGGTGTAGTTCTCGTTGAGATCATAACAGGACTAAAAGCAGTTGACTTTTCTCGTCCTCATAATGAGGTTAACTTGGCTTGTCTTGCTGTTGACAGGATCAGAAAAGGGCTATTAGTTGATATTATAGACCCAATAATATTTCTTGAGCCCCAAGTAAGCCACGACGGGTGGACACTTTCCTCCATACACAAGGTAGCCGAGGTGGCGTTTCGATGTCTTGCATTTCACAGGGATATGAGGCCTTGTATGACAGAAGTAGCTACTGAGTTAGAGCAACTTAGGTTGAATGAGAGGAACTCTTTTGAAGAAAACAACTCTATTATAGCTTCAATAGATCACATATCTTCATGCTCTTCTTCTTCTAGCGAAAGTGAGAAACCTTTGAGCACCACTACATTGAAGAACACCGTGCCTAAGGATAAATGTCATCTTAAGCTCGAGACTAAGCCCGTTTCTTTTAAGTCAGTTGAAAGGCTCAATAGTAGTTCACCGGTTTCAGTTCAAGACCCAGACCCATGGTTTAGTGAGCAGAGTTCTCCTTCGTCAAGTAGTTTCCCCAGCAAGTCATTTGATCATGGATCAGACTCATATGGTCAACAAGCTAGTTTGTAGTTTATTGTAACTGCCTATAAGTTTATCTCCCTGTATAATAGCTTTTATGATATGTAACATTAAACAATGTTTGAATTTTTAACTTAGTCATTTTAAAATCTTATAAATCTACAAAAGACATTGAGAAGGATTTTCACAAGTCCAAAGGGTATACCATATCACAAGTTATACTGGTGGCTTCAGTTGTTCAAATTTTGAGATGAGAAAGCACAAAAAGAATACGAACAAGAATAACTGAAACCTTCACTAGCATCTCCTATGAAAATATATGACAATGGATGCAAGAGAAGAAATAGTTAAGAAAAATAGTGAATGGATTTAGTTTGGGATTTGAGAATCTCAATGATAAGGTTTTTTTTGTTGCCTTGTTTTATGTTTGATTTAAACTAAAACAAAATGAAAACAACAATTAAGTGTCGCATTTATTTAATTTTGTCACATCTACAATTTAATGTTTGTATATGTCAGGGCTGAGGGAACACAACTGGATTGGATCTTTGAGATCTTTAAGGGGATAGAGAAATTACCCTGCTATCTCCACTTATACCTTGCACCTTTTAATTATTGTGAAATATTGCGAAATTTTATTTGTGAAATTTACACTGTAATGTCAAGAAATTTCGCGATTTATATCGAAAATTTTGAAATTTTTTATATATTTTTAATTTTATTAAAAATTTTAAAATTTTTGATAAAAAATAAAAAATTTATGAACAAAAAATACCAAAAATTTCATTTTTTTTACTGAAAATTTCAAAAATTTTAGAAAAAAATAATTTTTTTTACAATACCATTAATTTCGAAATTGGCAATACCGAAATTTTAGAAATTTAAAATTGGATGTAGTGTAAAAAAAATTTCAAAAATTTAAAATATTTTCACTACCAAATATTTCGATACAGTACTGAAAATTTTTCATTTTTTATCGAAAATTTTGAAATTTCGATAAAGTAAATTTTTTTCAAGGACAATTTTAGAATTATTGAGTTTCGGGGAGTGCCAGGTATAATTTGGAGGGTGGCAAGTTAAATTCTCAAAGGGATAATTTCTATGTGGCCTATTTCTAATTTTATAAGCTACCATGTAACTCGTTTATTTTGAGAGGATTTCTTAATGCACTTTGTATGTTACTTATACATCATGTAAAAATACTAAAATGTCTTTTAGATTCTGGAGATGAATCTCCGGACACACCATGCACCAACGTTATGACGCACCAAATGAGTGACACCCTAGATGGATATTTAAAAAAATCTGGAGATACATTTTTGAAATTTTCAACAAATATTTTGATAGTGTATCAACCCAGTGGTTATTTCGAAAATGAATCCTCGAAAGTTTGAGCGAAATTTTAAAATTTGTTGTCACCTTTGAATGTCAGATGTTTTCGGAGATGCATCTCCAGAACTGCATGATCACACAGCCATACTTGTTTTTCACTCAAAACACTCACTAAAAACCCTTACATTCTCAATCCACATTTTTATTCCAAATATTCAATCTTGTGTTTCATCACATCAAAGGAAGCAAAATAAGTTGAAATTCCAGATAAAGATCATTTATTTCAAGCCTCATTACTCACATTAGTCTTGTTTTTTGTCTGAAAAACTAGCGTTTTTTCCGCAGATACATTTCTGGAACGAGTATGAACTTAACCAGAAATGCATTTCCGGTATTTGTCTGTGTTCATTTTTCAGGCGTGTTTACAACATTAGTGTTTATTTACTGTTATGTGTAATTGTTTTCATTAGATATGATGCACCCCGATGTTTTCGCCAAACAAGTTGTATCTCCCACTATCAAAGGTGATGTTGTGAAGACGGTAGATGTTGGCAACTAATTTATAAATAAGCAAGAGTTTGAATCTCATGATCACATACTCCAATGGATTTGTATGGAGACCTCCAAACTGGGATTTAGTGTGGTTTTCGGAAGGTCCGATAATGGTTGGATATAAGATGTGCTTTTGTGACAATGACGTGCGAAAGAAGTGGGAAATATAGACATCCTCTTCGAAATTTTAAACAAGACCACACCGTTTCAAGAAAATGTGAGTGTCCCTTTAAGGTACATGGTTATATGTTGACAAATAATAACTGGAGATTTATTGTCATATGTGGTTTGCATAACCATGATTTGTGTGAAAAGTTAGTTGGCCATCCAATTACGTGTTGTCTCATGCCAGAAGAGAAGGAATGTGTTGCTGACATGACATTAAGTTTGGCTCAACCGAAAATGTACTTGCAAATTTGAAACGTAAAACACCGGATAATATCTCAAATATTAAGCAAGTCTACAATATTTGGTACCAAACTAACAAGGCGCTTGGGGGGTAGAATTGAAATGCAGCAACTCTTGAAAATTTTGGATGATAACAGTTATGTGTCTAGGTACCGAACATACGAGGATGGAGTTACCGTTAGAGATATATTTTGGAGTCATCCTGATTCTATCAAATTGTTCAACATGTTTACCATTGTGATCATACTTGATTCAATGTACAAGACCAACAAGTATAAACTTCCATTATTGAAGATTGTTGATGTTACCTCTATTGATAATACCTATTCTGTCGGGTTTGTATTTCTAGAGAGTGAAAAAGAGGAGAATGTTACTTGGGCCTTAGAGGTGTTTCGGACAATGTTGAAGGACCAAGAAGAGATGCCTAAAGTGATTGTTGAAGGTGAGAAAAATACATAAGAAGGGGATTTAAATTGTGTTATCCGTTTTTGCTTTGCTTTTGAACAGAGTTTAGATTTTGATTAATAAGTTGCAGCGAAATAATAATAGAAGGAAATAAATAACAATAAAACACATAGAGATTTATTTTGATTCCTCTCAAATTGAGAGTAGTCCAGTCTCCTTGCAACACGAGATATATTTCATTATAATCAAATCATGATTACAATTTATTATGCCCTCAAGCATAAGACTTTTTTGCTTAGACCCTCAGCCCGAGACTTCCTGCTTAAACCCCTCAGGTTCAAGACTTCCTGCTTATACCCTCAGCCCAAGACTTTCTACTTAGATTCCACGAATCCAAGACTTCCTGCTTAAACCCCTCAGGTTCAAAACTTCTTCTCAGACCCACGGTCTAAGACTTTCCTACTAAAATCCCACAGATTCAAGACTTCTACTAAAACCCCTCAAGTTCAAGACTTATGCTCAAACCCAAACTCTAAGACTTCCCTGCTCAAATCCAACAGATTCAAGACTTTTGCTTAGACTACAGTCCAAGACTTCCTTGCTCAATCAACAACTGATCGAGTCTTCAATGCTTAAGCACATAGCAAGAGACTTACTTGGCTCAAGCTCACAACAAGAGGCTTTGATGCTCAAGCACATAGCAAGAGTCTTTCTTTCTAAACTACTAAACAATATGTTTATCAGAATAGACAACAAGGTGTACTTGATATTCAATCAGAGGTACAAGGTAAATAACCATAACATAGATCAAAACACTTAAGATTTCTAAGATATTCAATGCTTAAGAAATCTCAAGGCTTTGTACAATTTACAACATATAACAGCAATTCTGCATACTCAATTGTGTTGCCATTGTTGATCTTGTTATTCTTCCATTTTGACAGAAGCGTGGACCACTTCTTTTCTTCTTGGCTCAATTTATTTATTTTCCTTGTTATTGATTCCAGATTGAATCTTCAACTAGTTATATAGCAGTTGTAGAAGAATATTTGTTGAAAGAGATGACTTGTACAAGTGTCTTTGTTACTCCATAATACTAATAGACGTCGAAGATAGATACACCAAAAGATATTTATCCATTGTCTAAGATGTTTAACCAAAGCGTATTCCTTGTGATCATGTACTATAGATCCATTGAGAGTAGATATCCGTAAAGCATGTCAATTTTCTTGAGCCATGTGAGCACAGGCTTTAACTGTAACACCCCAATTTTTAGTAATTATTTATTTAATTAAATTAATTGATTAATTGTGTGATTGTGTGCTTAATTGAATTAACTAATTTATGTGATTTATTTGAATTAATTAAATTAATTGATTTACTTGATATATTTGAATTAGTTGATTTATTGAATTTATGTGAAATATTTGATTTATATGAATTAATTAATTTATTAGATTTATATAAATTATTTGATTTATTTGAGTTGTTTGGATTAATTGGTTTACTGAATATATTTGAATAATTTATTTAATTTATTTGATATATTCTATTGGGTAGAATAGTGTAGAATTGCTAGATTAATTAGTTGGGCCTAATTATAGGTGTGTGAATAGAAAGTGAGAGTGAGTTGAGTAAAGCCCAATAGGAATGATTAAGTTGTTAGGGTTTAACAAAAAGGAATGAGAAAGAGAATAAAAAGATAGAAAGTTGGTAAAGAGAAAGAAAGAAAGCTAGAGGGAAAGAAGAGTGGAGAAGAAGAACCAATAGAGAAAGCTCAAGAAATCATCAGAAACTAAGGTAAGGGTGTGTTTTTATATGATTATTGGGACCGTAGGATAGTGTATGATGATTAGTATCATATTTAGGATAGAAATCCCTAATTTCCATGGTTTTGAAATTTACGATTACATGATATATGATGATATGATCTTTAAATATATGTTGTGGAATGTTATAATTGTCATATAATGGTAGGATTTC
Organism: Lathyrus sativus; assembly: GCA_963859935.3. Taxonomy (NCBI): domain Eukaryota; kingdom Viridiplantae; phylum Streptophyta; class Magnoliopsida; order Fabales; family Fabaceae; genus Lathyrus; species Lathyrus sativus. Next base: position 659,750,410 of record OZ012739.1, read on the forward strand.
GAATTCTAGAACTGGGGCTTTTTACGGAATTGAAATCAGAGGTCCGAAAGGCCTCAAACGGTGGAAAATGCAGAAAATTCTGCATTATGCGTTGTTTGTGTCGACGCATACGTCACAGCGGTCGACACATACTGAATGTGTATTTCTGGATTTTGTTTCGGCCTTCCATGCGTCGATTGACCCGTCGCTAGCGGTCGACGCAAGAATGTGTATTGGTAAAATTGTTGTTCCGACGATTTTGGCCATAACTTTTGATCCGTAAGTCAGTTTTGGTTCCCGTTCGAAACATTGGAAAGCTAATGAATAGATCTATAACATAGTATAGATAATATAATTAGTTAACAAATATTTTTATATCTAATATATTTGGGAAGTCAGTTGTGTATATGTTTTATTATTGAATTGTTGCACTGTTGTTGCCGGTTGTGAAATTATTTATGAATAATTTATCGAATACTTATGTGTATGCTTGTATAAGTATATTTTGGTGTTTGACAACATGAAATTCATGATAGTTATTTATTTTTGTAATGATAATACCGTTGTGATTGTATTGTAAAATGCGGTGTATACCATTGAAAATGAATTGTTTGTGAATGATTGATAAAAATGTGCAAGTATGTGTGATTGTGTGATAATTCAAGTGTGATGAATTATTGAAGATATGCATGAATGTTAAGATTAGGGAATGATCTTAATTGCATATGGTTGTGAACTTGCACGTGCATCATTTGTGTCAAGAGGCAATGCTTGTTAGTTTCGTGGGAGCTAGTGACTTGTCCCAAATATAGAGCGGGTTTGAAAGCTTAGGGAATGGGCTTTTCGTGTGTTATTAGTCTAGGGAACGGACCTGGTTTAAATGTAAAAACCAAAAAATAATAACAAGTGTTGGTACCACATGTCATGAGTTGCATTGAGTCTTGCATTGAGTTTTGCATTGAGTCTCATTGTGTATATGTTTGTGCTATGAAATTATGTGTATCTATGTGAATTGGTGAAATTGTGGATTGTGTGTATATACTTGTGAATGGTATGTTTACTTGAGTGATATTTTGTTGATGAAACTTTTGAAGTGTGAGAATAATTGTGATTATACTTCTTTACCTTAAATTATATATTATCTTATAATTTTGATAATTATGTGAATTCTCACCCTTCTGTTGGAATGATGTTTTATACGACATCGCTCAGGTACCGAGGAGTAGAGTTGCTTCTAGCGCGAGGTAGCTATTGGAGTAGCTTGCTTAGTTTATTTATTTATGTTGGGTCGAGTCGTGCTCTGATCATGTAACACTGAGATCATTTCGATTTAAGTTTGAGAGATACATTATGTACTCTTCTATATGTCATTATGTTTATTTGAATTATATGAAATATTGGCTTTTATGTCTAAGTATTGATTATGAATGAGATGAGTATGAGACTTTCATTATGTCAATTATGATTAAATTAAATTCGCTGCTACATGCTAAGATGAAAGTTTATGAAAAGTATGAATTTATTTTAAGTGTTAATGAGCATGACAGGTATTTGTGTGATGTTTTAAAATTATATGTGACACCCTTTTGTGAGATGCATGATAATTACTCTGATTATTTATATACATTCCGTGGGGTTAAGAAGGGTGTTACACTAACTGACAAACTGATTTGACATTGTAGCTTGTTTTTTGCAGTACAAATAACTTAGCTTAGTTCATGGTTTTGAAAGGTCACTAAAAGCTGATACATTCACTAAGTGTAGAGACAATATATTGATCTTCTTATTCTAATATTGTTCGCACGCAGTTTTTACGTGAACAACCTCTGACCTCCTAACGCAGGTTTACTTGCGGGACCGGTCAAACGAGTCACAAAACATTTGGTTTGGGATGTATGGGTGAAATGGTGGAATGGAATCTATTTGTAATAGGCTGGGAATTATTTGTAAGTGAGACTGAAAACTTAGAAAAGTGTGCAAAGGAATGAGACATAACTTATGTAAAAGGAGTAAAAAAAAACAAGGCAAAGACACATTTGGAATTAATGACATAAATTGCTTATAAATAAGGAAAAATAGACGCGGTCGTACATCTTGTAGGAGTGAAAAACTCTTTTATCGTAACACTTTGGTACTCAGAGTATCTTTCTTACAATCTTACAAAAAACGTCCTCTAAACAAAAACATACATTGCTTTAAATAGAGAAATAAATAACTGCCACGTTGAATCTGGTGATGCCACGTGTTCGCCCACTACTTCTATAACTTCCCATGTCTTTGGATTTCAAATCTATTTCCCGCTCAAACATACGTTCCTTTGCATGGGCTTTAGCTGTCTCAGTCGACTGACGCCATCAGGGGTCGACCCCATAATTTTACGTCTGTCGATGTCGATCTTCTTCCTTAACGAGCTATTGAGCATGTCGACCAATTACTGTGTTGCTACTTCTCTGGTCGAAACATCCGGTTAACAAATACATTCAGCTTCAGATTTTACGTAAATATCATCAGACTTCACTTAATGTGCATCAATTCCGAGCCATCAGAAGTCAGTAACTCAGCTTCTCTCAAATGCATTCTTCTATCAGATCGTGACTAGTTTCTTCTTAAGCTTTAGAACCGACATACTTAGAACACACATTAGATAACACCATTGTTCTTTCAACACTTTGTTTTTATCAAAACCCAAAGGATATATGTCATGAACAAATCATGTTCTAACAATTTCCCCTTTTTTGATGATGACAAACATAAGTATTTAAAGACCAATGTTGGGCTATTTTAATTTTCTTAGCAACATTAGAGTCTGAGGTTTGTAAGCTCCCCCTGAGTCTAATAAGGTTGAGGTTTGTAAGCTCCCCCTAAGTTCTATATTTAAGAAAATCAAAATATATATTTTAATTTACTTAGAAAGATCAGAGTTTGAGGTTTGCAATCTCCTTCCGAGTCTAATAGTCCAAAGGTAGAGGTTTGTAATCTCCCCTTAAGTTCTATATTCAAGAAAACAAAAATATATTTCCCGGGTAAAAAAAATAATCGAAATATCTGAATACTATCTTCCTACTTGGCATTCGTCTTAGAGGTTACTGTCACAGAAATATTAGAAACCTTGGAAAGAATAGCATACTCATGATTTAGCTCAATAATGGATGCATTAACCCAAAATTCTTTGACAAGATTTGAATATTTAAAGCCACAGAGCATATCAAAGTATCTATTCCAACCTTGTTCAGAGAAAGTCCTCTAGAAGTTGAAATCTACCTTAAACATCTCTTCAAAATCCACAAACTTTTCATTGATGACAACTAGTTGATTCAATGGAGAATTGACTAGAGTATTCGTTTTAGGTTTGGTTTGATCAACATAGATGAAAATAATAAAAAGAAAAGAATTGAACAAGACTCTAAAAGAATAAAAATCTTGTGAGAAGAACAGAAAGGGTGACAAGAAATGATGTTTCATAAAGATAAGGGATAAAGGCTATAGATGTATATAAGATAAAACATCATTACCCAAGGGTCTTTACCTAGTAGATTTCTGGAACACACTAAATGATTTTCAACTTTATGGAATTTTAAGTAAGACAATGATTTTAAAATAATTTTTACTTAAACTGATTTATTAGAAGTAAAGATTCATTTTCTCAATCTCAGAGACTGACAATTTTCAGAAGCTATATGTCATCAGAGTCTAGTAAGATTAGACTTCAAGTGAGACATCTTTTGTTAGTCATCAGCATTTGATATTCCATTCAGAGTCAAGTATTTTCTCTTGAAACTAGAATCATGTTTGATTTATGAATATTGAATTGGTTTCTTTGACTACTAACTAGCATCAGTATTATTATAAAAGGTGATAATATTGTTTCCATAAATATGATCATCATCTAGTTAATACATATTCAGGATAGTCAAATACAACATAGTTTCTTTTCAAATATTTTTGAAGATTCTTTTGTTGTCAACAAAAAGAATTTCTCAAGAGGTCTAACATAGACTTTGTGTTTACTCATATTTAAATAGTTCACTTAGTTAATAAATTTCCAAGAGTAATGAATTGAACATACCTTTTTTTTGTTTTTCTTGGTCAAACTTCAAATGAGTATTCAAATTTGACCATGAAATCTGAATTTTGTCTTAAGTGGATTCTGAGTCAATGACATTTAAACTAATGATTCCACTTTATTTTCCAAAATCCACATTTGTGCATCCTTCAGCTTTTAAGTTTGGGATGTAGGCTTTTATTCCATCAAATGTTGTAAACAACCTTTGATAAAGTATCATGAAAGATGCCTTGCTCCTTTCTTCTGTGATATCTGCAGTAAATACAATTTTGGATATTGGTACCCATATTTCTGTGGGTCCATAAATGTTAGTCTTGGTTGACTTTCTCTTACTTCATGCTTTATTCTTATAGTAGTACTTAGATTCATTCCAGTCTGTTGCACCCTAAAATTTGACCAACATTTGTTTACCCATCAAGTGTTTGAAGGTTGATACCTTTATCAGAAAGCTCAAGAGATCCTCAGAGGAATTGGTTGAAATCAAAGTTGTGTGCCTCATAACTTGAGAGTTGTGGGTGCTCCTCAGATGATTCTGAGACTATGAGATTGAACTTGAAGCTTTGAGAAAGAATATGAGATGTCTTGAAATCCATCATGAAGCCCAGAGAGGTCATTATGCAAGAATTCAGAAGATTCAGCCATGAATGGTAGAATTAAGGTTTGACTGGGTCAACCCTAGGTCAATTAAAGATTTGGAGAGGGTTGAGACCTAATCCAAGAGCCATGTGATCATGGAATGATATATTGAAGTGTTATAAGGATGATTCCTAGACCAACTCATCATGATTGAAGAGTTTGAGAAGTTTTAAGCTAGGGTTTCTAAGGATTGACAGTGTAAAATCCCCTAGTTTGATCCCTATCTTCCAGACAGTTTTATCTCAATATGTGATTGTCATCTCATCTTCTCCATAACATGAATGTTGTAGAGCTTGTTCTTAGCTTTAATTTGAGTGGTAGAAGTCCTTGATAGGATTTGCAGAGCTCAAGTTATGGTTTTGACAAATTACAGGTCATCTGAGGTATGTGAATCTGGGTCCTTCAAAGTCACCCAACTTGCAGACAACTTTTGCCCTAGTAGGATGATTCCTGTGGTCTCTTGGTCAACATGAATGTTGAAGATCATCTTCTTAGCTTTCTAGAGAGTACTATAAGTCCTTGATAGGATTTGTATAACTCAACTTATGGCTTTGACAAGCCAAGGGCATTTTGGTCATTTGGAAGTTATAGGTCATTTCAAGCATAAGGCCATATCTCCTACTTCCAAGCTTCAAATGGAAAAATCTTCAACATCAAAGTTGCTTAGAATGATGTTTTAAGGCTATTAGGGTGGTCATGAGATGTTGAAAAGGCTCATATCAAAAAGTGATAAAAATGGCCTAAAAATGAGGCATAAGTTAAATAAAGTGAAATGGAAAATCATAAATCCCAAGTTCTAAATCCAAACCATATCATATGATAGGTCATTTTGACTCCAAATGACATTTTAAGAACAATGGTTCATCCACAATTTTGATTTGAGGCTTGCATCATAGGGTTGCTTTGTAATTTGGTTGCTTGCATAATGGGGTGCCATACCAAAACAAGGAAAAGCTTAATAAACAAGGGAGATATGCATTATATCTCATCCAAAATATCATATTGGGACAAATTCAAGTTGGTTACCAAAGATTACAAGCATTTGGCATGAGATATCATACAATGAGAAATGGAAATGCAAATTACCATGACATGGAAAATTCAAGTTCTTACTAGATGGTTCTAGGAGGTTCTAGACCTTTCTAAACCTCTCTATATATTGGATACAACCTGCATTGGTGAATGGTTGGTGATAGTTGGTGTTATTTGGTGTAGAGAAGAGTGAGAGATATCAAAATTCTCCATTTGCAAATTGCATTGAATCTTCATATTCTTCTTCACTACCATTCCATTTTTCTTCACAAATCATATCCATAAACATCCCTGAGTGTGTTCATGCTAGCTTGAGGTTCCATTGATGAAGAATTGAAGGAGTTCCAAGTGAAATTGCAAGGGAGCAAAAGGCATTTGATCTTGAGATACAAGCTTTCAACATCAAATCTTGTGCAAGCAGAAGAAAATTCACCATTCAAGGAGTGTTCTTGAGGAGTTACAAGGCTTGGATTGAAGAACTTCACCACCTACCATTTCAAGAAGAAAGGTATACAAAATCATTCTTACACCCTAATTTAGGCATGGCTAGGATGAATTCTTAGTGTAGATCCATTAGAGATAATTAGGTGGTTCATTTGGATGAGTTTAAGACCAATTGGAGAAGTTCCATCAATGGAGGTCAATTCTTTGATGATCAAGATCGTGTCATATAATGAATGTTAGTGCAAGTTGATTAGCTAGTTTTGATGAGTGTCACATAAGGATCATTTTGATATAAGGAATGTTGAGTTTGGTGGAGGTCAAAAGTTGATGACATTTTGAGTTTGGTTTGGTTTCCCATTCGGTTTGGGTGATAGAGTGTGTTTCAGTGGAATCTAAGATCACCATCGTGTTCAGCTTGGAGAGTAGAGTAAGTCTGGGCTTTGAACGAGTGAAATTGGTCAAGAAACGAAGGAGCACGATGAACTGGAAGTTTCATGCATGGAGTGAAGGTGAGATAATACTTAGAAGGGGGGGTTGAATAAGTATGGAAAATTAATACTTAAAAATAATCACACAATTATTTTTATCCTGGTTCGTTAAACAACTACTCCAGTCCACCCTTCCAGAGTGATTTGCCTTTCTCAACAAGGACTTAATCCACTATTAAATTAAACTGATTACAATAGTATCACCTAAGAACTACAGTTCTTAGTCTTCTCAAGAGCTACTGATTCACACTGAATCCTCTTAAGGAATATCCTTTACAATCAATGTAAATTAAATACAAGAGATTTTAATGCTTCTATAAAGCTATAATCACAACAGTGATTTTTCTCTTAAGTTTAAGTACAATGAGATTCTATGAAGAATTTAAGAATGAGAGCTTATAGAATATGTGATTTCTTTTCAGCAAGAGAGTAGCACTGAAGAATGAAGTGAAGATCTCCTTTTATAGGCAGCTGAATCATGCAAGCTGAACATTGAAAAGAGAGTCCAAAAGGTCTGAGCCTTTTTGTCTTCACATGCACTGACCTTTCCTTGAAATAGATGGCACAGATAAATCCTTTTTGTCTGTGTAAGTGTGTCTAGCACAAATAAGGAAAGAGACGTTGAATAGTTCCAACGGATACATTCTTGAAAACACTTCTTCAGTTTCAGCAAGTTCTTCAGAGTTTGAATGGATCAGAGTCTTCTGATGAGATTCAGAACTAAGCTGTATCAGAGTCTTCTGCAGCGTGTGTGCTTCTAGCGTGTTGATCATCAGAGCATCTTGACACAAAACTTCAGTACTTGGAAGCGTAAGTACTTTCAGAAACTTCTGTAGACTAATGCTTTGAGAAACTCTTCAATCAATATTCTTCTAAACTTCTGATGCTTTAGCTTCAGATGCTTCTGACTATCTTCAGATGCTTCTGATTATCTTCAGATGCTTCTGACTCAGAATGTTCTGGAGCTTCTTTCTTCAGATCCTTCTGGAGACTATGCTCAGGATCTTCTGTAAGGAGCAAACAGATTCTTCTGTAAGTTGCATCTGGCGCTTCAGAGTCAGAATAACTTCTTGTATTCAAGGCAGATTTGCTTCTAGAGAGTTAATATAATTTTAATCTGCAATAAAACTCTCAAACAAATTTTAGAGTATATAATTCTTAAATATAAATTTCATAACAGTTATCATCAAAACAAAGAGTAATTATTAAGAACCAATCTGTGTTCTAACAATCTCCCCCTTTTTTATGATGACAAAAAGTATCAGAAATTTTATTTAATTGAACATAAAGAATTATAACTCCCCCTGAGATGATGAATCTCCCCCTGAGTTGAATATGAAAAAGGAATAGAAACTTCCCTTTTTATCTTGAGTAATCTTCAGAGTCAGATCTTGTTTGTCTTTGTAATAATCAAGGGTCAGACTATCTTGCAGATATGAGATTCAGAGTTTGATAAAAATATAAATGATCTGAGAAACTCAGAGATTCTATTATAGAGTGTTCTTATCAAAGGTTCTGAAATAGTCAATTTAGATATTAGAAAGAGTAGATATGTCTGAAGATTCATTCTAGTGAAATTATATTAAATAGTTCAGATCTTTATTTTCTCCCCCTTTTTTGTCATAAGCAAAAAGTAAAAACTTTTAATAAAGACAAATAAAAGGAACAATAGCAGATAATTCAATGGAGAATAACCAACTGATTCATTTAATCATAACAGAGCAAAAGTACATTGGAAAATATCAGAAGATATAACAATAACATACAGATGCATAAACATGAGAAAAAAAAATCTAAGAGTGTTTTGACAAAAGCATCTTCAATAGGTCTGTGATCTCAGATTGTGATTGCTCTTGCTTTGACATGAACTTAGTTATTGTCTCATTCTTCTCATCTTGTTTAGACATCCATTCTGACATGTCCTCAGATTTCTTGTCTTGCTTCGCCATCCAAGATCTGATTTCAGATTGACCAGCTTCCAGAGCAGCAATCTTGTCTCCCAAATCTGGATTTTCTGTCTTTATCTCTGATGATGGAGGTTCTGTATCCTGAACAGAGTCAATTGTCATATGTTCTGGAGATCCTGAAGAGGATTCTACCAGAGTCATAGTTAATGCAGTGGCAGTTGGTTCTGGAGGAGGAGGAGGTGGAGGAGCATCCAAACAAAGCAGAGGTTCAGTCTTGTTTACAATCCAGCATTGAGTTCTTTCAGCTCTGAGCTTTGCATCATCAGAACAGATGTTCTTCAGATTAGAAGCTACAGTGTTGAATCTATTCAGAAATCCTTTCCAGATGATTTCAGTCTCATTTGCATCCATAGTTTCAGAACATCTTTTCTGAACAGTACCTAAAGACATCTGTATTTCTTGCAAAAACGTTTGAAATAAATGTTCAATATTAAGTCTGGGTGGTGGTTTAAGCAAGGTTTCCAGAGTCATCTGTTTGGGTTTTGGAGTTGGTGGGATTAGTGATTTTGGAATGGAAATCAGAGGAGGGGGAACATATGGAAAGAATGGAATTTCTGGTTTCTGAGGAAGTGATCTGTTTAATGCATTGAGCAGAGTTGGTTGAGGTCTTGTGTGTGGGTAAACAATGTCAAAAGATGCATTGGAGTATGGTACGAATGCAGAGTTTGATGGTTTATCAGATGCAACTGTGTTATCAGATGCAGGATGCAGAGCTGAAACAACAACTTTACCAGATGTAGCAGATATGGGGGCTAAGGATCCTTCATTTTCCATAGATTTAATATATGAAAGGATTATAGATGGAAGGGTTGGTCTGAGCTTTGGTTTCAGAGGTTCCAAAGGTTCAGAAGGCTCAACTCTATCATAAAAATCTTTCAGTTTGAAACCATAAGATAAATTATGATAAAGAGAAGACACTTGGGCACAAGATATTCCAGATGAAGATGGATTGGAAGTAGGAACAATCATCTCAGATGAAGGTGCAGGTGAAGGCATAGGGTCTGGAATGGTAGATTTGGTAGGTAAGGTTGATTCAGGTTCAGGGTCATGAACAGGATATTTGTCAGATGGATTAATCAGAAAATCAGGATGAATTTCTGATTCAGATGAATTTGAAGATGTTTCAGGTGTACAAGAGGTAGAAGAAACTTGAAACACTGTTTTTAATGGAGTGAAGTCAAGAACTTCTGTCTCAGGAATATGAGATGGTTCTGAAGGAATATCAGGTTGTTCAGTAGGTGGTTCAGATGAAACAGGAGCAGAAGTTACTTGAGTGGGTTCAGAAGTAACAGTTGCTACAGGTTCAGAAGATGGAATTGTTGATGGTGGAATGACAGAGTCTTTTTGTGGTTGATCTTCTGTGGTTTGTTTTTCTGGATGATTTTCTGTTTGTGGTTGTGCAGAGTTTTGTTTATCAGAATTTTGTGGTAGTTCTGATGGTTGTGGTTCTGTTTATTGTGATTCTGTTGGTTGTGGAACAGTTGGTTGTGGAACAGTTGGTGATGGACGTAGAGTGAAGTGTTTGATGTGTATTTTAGGTTGAGGTGGTTTTGATACAGAAGCAGTTGGTTGTTTCTGTGGTGAGACAGAACTGGGGGCAGCAACAGATGTTGTTTGAGTGACAGGGGGTTTGGGTACAGACTTAATAGATGAATCATTAATAACAACATTTTTAGAAGTAACAGAAGCTTTAGTACCTTTGAGTTTAATCCTTTTAGTAGAGACAGCTTCTCCAGAATCCTTTCTCTTCAGAAGATCCTTGGGATTCTCAGCAATCTTAACCTTCTTCTGGACAGGTTCAGATTCTGCTGCAGGTTGAGGTCTTTTCCTCTGAAGTGGAACTTCTGCTTCTTCTTCTTCTTCTCCTGCATCTGGCAGTGGTTGCTTGACAAGTTGAAACACATTGGCTGGAACAGGAACTCCTTCCCTTTTGCATTCCTCTATATACATCAGAACAATGTGTCTAGGTTCTTCAGCAAAGAATAGAGGAAAGTCTGATACTGGAATCCTTTTATTCAAATCAGACATGTTTAACTTCTTTGGAGCAGTGGTAAGTTCATCTACAATCTTGAGTCTCAGAAGGCTCTTAGCGTTCAGAGGCTTTCCCATAATGAACTCTAGTTCTTCTGTAACACCAGCATCATACAGAGCAGCCACTAAACCATTTTCAGTGAGAAGATCTGAGAGCAGCCTTCCAAAAGGTATCCAAGTCCTGATCTTCTGGCCCTTTTCTTTTACAGATTCTCTGGATGCGTTGATGTGATTCCACAGATGCATGAACAATAAGTAAGGAAGATCTACCTTATTACTCTGACTAAGGCAGTACATAAAATAGATCTGTTCATTGTTGACATAATCTGGGGAGTTTGTTGACTTTCTGTGATGTATGCATCCCATGAAGATCTTGGCCCAGATCTTGTAATCAGGCTTCAGATCTTTGAATCTGTTAGAGGCTTGTCCAGCAGTCATAACCTCCTCATAAACTTCATCCATATCAACACGCCCAGCTGGCAGATGTGAAACACCATCTGTTTCTTCATAACCAATCAGTCTTCTAATCAGATCCTCTGTGATGATGATCTCCTTTCCCAGCACAGATGATAGAATAAACTTTGGATACACAGATGCATGAATCCAGAATTCCTTAACAAGAAGAGGGTAAACTGGTCCAAACAGTCTATCAAAGTATTTCACCCAACCTTGAGCTCTAACAATGGAGCGAAAATCAAACCCATTGTCAGCCAGTGAATCACATTCAACCATGGATTCACACAGCACTTCTAACTTATCAACAGGTGTGAGAAGAGTTCTCTATGGAGGAATATATGGAGCAACACCTAGATTATCTGAAGTCACAGCAGCCATTGTTGATTGAAACTGTGCAGTTGTTGATGAAGAAGACGCCATTGAAGAATGCTTTTTAGAACACTTAGGTTTTGAGTTTTTATGAAGAGAGAACAAAAGATGAAAATGCATATAAATTCTGAGAGTGAAAAGTGTGAAAGTGAATACACATCAAGTATTTATACTAATCACATAGGCACACCAAGAGACAGAAATAACGCACGTTTGAGCAGCATTAAAAGAAAAGAATAAAATCATTTCAAATAATAAATGCTTCTGACAGATTTGGGGGGAAAACCAAGATATTTACTATTCAAATTTCACCTCAAACGTCTTTTCAGTTGTCCACACGCCACCTCTTCAGATTTTGTTGGACACGTGTTTGCTTGCATGCTGTTCTGAATTCTCTCAAGAAATGAAACGTTAGCCACGTTCAGATCTTCTAAAGATGGTTAGTTCAGATTTTCACATCAGAAATAATAATCAGAATAGAATAAATGAACAGAAGAAATACTTCAGATCATTAAACATTTTGCATCTGAGAGGTTGCTTCTGATAAATATTACTCTGGACAAAAATCCATACAAATATTTTTCAAAATGAACTTAAATCTATCTTCAGCAAGGGGTTTTGTAAAAATATCTGCCCATTGATGATCTGTATCAACAAAGGCTAAATTTATGATTCCCTTCTGAACATAGTCTCTGATGAAATGATGTTTAATTTCTATATGTTTTGCCTTAGAATGCAAGATTGAATTTTTTGACAAACATATAGCAGAAGTATTATCACAAAAGATAGAAAGATTACTCTCATAGATTTGATAATCTTCTAATTGACTCTTCATCCAGAGCATCTGAGTACAATATCCAGCAGCAGCAATGTATTCTGCCTCTGTAGTTGATAGTGCAATGGTAGGTTGCTTCTTGCTGTACCATGAGATTAGATGACTTCCAAGAAACTGACAGCTTCCAGAAGTGCTTTTATGTTCAACTCTGTCTCTAGCATAGTCAGCATCACAGAATCCAACTAATGAAAATTCATCAGATCTTCTGTAACACAAACCCATGTTAGCAGTACCTTTCAGATACCTTAGAATCCTCTTAACAGCTGTTAAGTGTGATTCTCTAGGATCTGATTGGAATCTAGCACGTAAGCAGACACTAAACAGAATATCTGGTCTAGAAGTAGTCAAGTATAGAAGAGATCCTATCATACCTCTGTAGAGTTTTTGATCTACCTTCTTACTTACCTCTTCCTTACCTAGAGTGCTTGTAGGATGCATTGGAGTCTTTGCCATTTTGCTATCAACCATGTTGAACTTCTTCAGGAGCTCTTTAACATATTTGGTTTGATGTATGTAGGTACATTCTGGAGTCTGATTGACTTGGATTCCCAAAAAGAATCTCAATTCTCCCATCATGCTCATTTCAAATTCTTCATGCATACATTTAGCAAACTCCTTTCCAAGCGTAATATTTGTTGATCCAAAAATAATGTCATCTACATAAATTTGACAAATCAACAGATCTTTCTTAACAGTTTTACAGAATAAAGTTGTATCCATTTTTCCTCTGATAAAATTTTTCTTCAGAAGGAAGTTGCTCAACCTCTCATATCAAGCTCTGGGAGCTTGTTTTAATCCATAAAGGGATTTCTTTAATTTGAAAACATGATCTGGAAAGTTTTCACTTTCAAAACCAGGAGGTTGGTAGACATATACTTCTTCTTCTATAATTCCATTAAGAAAAGCACTTTTAACATCCATCTGATACAGAGTGATGTTATTCTGTGCAGCAAAAGAAATAAGAAGGCGTATAGATTCTAACCTTGCCACTGAAGCATATGTCTCAGTGTAATCAATACCTTCTTGCTGACTGTATCCTTGAGCAACCAGCCTTGCCTTATTCCTTTCTACTTCTCCCTTTTCATTCAGCTTATTCCTGAAGACCCATTTTGTTCCAATAATATTGAATCCTTTAGGTCTAGGAACCAGATCCCAAACTTCATTTCTGGTGAATTGATTCAGCTCTTCTTGCATAGCTATAATCCATTCATTATCTTCCAGAGCCTCATCTACAGATGTTGGTTCTATTATTGACACTAAGCCAAATAAAGAAGATTCAGAAGTTCTGAGAAATGATCTTGTCCTAATTGGATCATCTTTCTTTCCAATTATCACATCTTCTGGATGAGAAGATTTGATTCTGGAAGAAGATCCTCTGATAGTTGGTCTATCAGAAATATGCAAGTTGTTTAGTTTGGAAGTCAAAGGTGTAGCATCTGGGGTTGCTTCAGATTCTTTGATTTTTGCCTTTTCTGCCTCTGATCCTTCAGAGTCTGTGAGAATCACTTCTCTATCTGCAGAACTTTCAAACTGCTTTGGCTTTTCAGAGCCAAGCTTATCATCAAATCTAACATGAATAGATTCTTCAACAATCTGTGTTTTAGTATTGAATACTCTGTAGCCTTTAGAGCGTTCAGAATAACCAAGCATGAAACACTTCTGTGCTTTGGAATCAATCTTGTTCAGATTATCTTTAGTATTAAGCATATAACAAATACATCCAAAGGGATGAAAATAAGAAATGTTAGGCTTTCTGTTTCTCCACAATTCATAGGGAGTCTTTTCCAGAAGAGGTCTTACAGACACTCTGTTCTGAATATAACAAGCTGTGTTAATTGCTTCTGCCCAAAAATGTTTTGCCAGATTTGTCTCATTGATCATGGTTCTGGCCATCTCTTGCAATGTTCTATTTTTCCTCTCTACAACTCCATTTTGTTGTGGAGTTCTAGGGCAGGAGAAATCATGTGCAATGCCTTTTTTAGAAAAATATTTTTCAAAATGTTTATTTTCAAATTCCCCACCATGATCACTTCTGACTTTAATAATTTTGGAATCTTTTTCAGTCTGGACTTGATTGCAGAAGTCAAAGAACACATAATGAGACTCATCCTTGTGTTTTAGAAACTTTACCCATGTCCATCTGCTGTAGTCATCAACAATGACTAACCCATACTTCTTGCCTCTGATGGATGCAGTTTTCACTGGTCCAAACAGATCAATGTGAAGTAATTCCAATGGTCTGGAGGTAGACACAACATTTTTTGATTTAAAAAGAGATTTTGAAAATTTACCTCTTTGACATGCTTCACACAGAGCATCTGAGTTGAACTTCAACTTAGGAAGTCCTCTGACCAGATTGAGTTTATTAATCTGAGATATACGTCTCATATTAATATGCCCCAATCTTCTATGCCAGACCCATTGCTCATCATTCACAGATAAGAGGCATTTTACATTTTGAACTTTAAGTTCTGAAAGGTTAATTTTATAAATGTTGTGTTTCCTCTTTCCACTGAATAGGATAGAACCATCCTTTTGACATACAGCTTTGCAACATTTTTGATTAAAGATTATATCATAACCATTGTCACTTAATTGACTTATGGACAATAGATTATGTTTCAATCCTTCAACTAACAGAACATTAGTAATAGAGGGAAGCTTACCATTTCCAATAGTGCCAGATCCAATGATCTTGCCCTTCTGGTTCCCTCCAAATTTCACGTCCCCTCCAGATCTAAGTTCCAGGCTTTGGAACATATACCTTTCTCCTGTCATGTGTCGTGAGCATCCAGAGTCCAGGTACCATGATTGGTGTCCTGACCTTGCTGCTAAGAACATCTGCAACAGGAATTATTTTGTCTTTAGGTACCCAGATCTTCTTGGGTCCTTTGGGGTTAGTTGGTTTATAGGTTTGTCTAAACTTCTGTTTTGCAACATAATGTTTATTCTGATTTGCCTTTGGTTTAAACACATAAGTACTCTTCTCAGAGCTTGTGTGTTTAATGTCATTCAAGTGACCAAATTTGAATTGAGAGTACAGAGGTGTCTTCCTGATGAAAAGTTTGTCAACAGGTTTTGGATTGCTTCCAGATGAAGACTCATATCCAATGCCTCTTCTGTTGTTTCCACTAACACCATAGATCATGGAAGCCATCTTGCTTCTGTCTATGCTCTTAGTGAGAAACCTCTGAAAACTAGAGTCATATTTTTCTAAAATATTTTCACAAGACTTAGTTTCAGAATCAGATTCTTGTTGAGTTCTATCAAAGTCATTTTTGATTTTTAAATTTATTTCTTTCTGCTCAACAAGTTCTGTTTTCAGAAGATCAATATCAGATTCAAGATTGCTTTTCAGCTTCTTGTATTTGAGTTTGATGTTGTTGTAACTTTTAAGAACTTCTGTTAAAACTTTAATGAGTTCTTCTTTGGTAAGTTTAGCCATTACCTCTTCTGCATCATCATCAGATTCAGATTCTGATTCATATCCAGAGGTACCTTCCTCTTGATCCTCTGTCCTGGCCATCAGTGCAACGTTTGCACATTCTTCTTCTGATTCAGAAGATGACTCACACTCATCTGAGTCATCCCATGTTGCCATCAGAACCTTCTTCTTCTTGTTGAACTTCTTCTTAGGTTTTTCTTTCAGAAGTTTAGGGCAGTCATTCTTGTAGTGCCCAGGTTCTTTGCACTCATAGCACACCACTTCTTTCTTGGCAGATCTTCTGTGACTAGAAGATTCCTTTCTGTTGTCAGATCTTCTGAAGTTGTTAAACTTCTTTCCCTTGTGCTTCCAAAGCTTGTTAATCCTTCTGGACAACATGGACAACTCATCTTCTTCTTCAGAAGAAGATTCTTCAGAGCTTTCTTGAATAACCTGCAAAGCTTTAGCAGTTTTGTTAGATTTTAAAGCTATGGATTTACCTTTATCTTTCTTCTGGGGTTCATCTTCCTCCAGCTCAATTTCATGGCTTCTCAAAGAACTGATAAGTTCTTCTAAGGAGATCTTGTTCAGATCTTTTGCCATCTTTAATGCAGTCACCATTGGTCTCCATCTGGTGGGAAGACTTCTGATGATTTTCTTGACATGATCTGACGTTGAGTAGCCCTTGTCCAGAACTTTCAGACCAGCTGTAAGAATCTGAAATCTAGAAAACATAGTTTCTACATTTTCAGAATCTTCCATTTTAAATGCCTCATACTTCTGTATGAGCGCCAGAGCCTTTGTCTCTTTAACCTGAGAGTTTCCCTCATGAGTCATTTTGAGTGATTCAAACATGTCATGAGCAGTATCTCTGTTAGTAATCTTCTCATACTCAGTATGAGAGATTGCATTAAGCAATATAGTTCTGGCTTTGTGGTGATTCTTGAAATCTCTTTTCTGCACTTCAGTCATTGATTTTCTATCAATCTTTTTGCCATCCTCACCAGTAGGATGTTCATATCCATCAATGACCAAATCCCAAAGATCAGCATCATACCCAAGAAAAAAACTTTCTATTCTATCTTTCCAATAGTCAAATTTTTCTCCATCAAACATTGGAGGTTTGGTACTGATCCTATCCCTCTCTTCATATTTATTGTTGATATTTGACATTGAATTATCAGCCATGATAACAAATAAATATATTGATCAAAGTATATCTCCTCTGGATCTTTACTGACACTGTTAAGTGATAGCACACTCAGAACCGGAGCTCTGATGCCAACTGAAGGTGAGATAATACTTAGAAGGGGGGGTTGAATAAGTATGGAAAATTAATACTTAAAAATAATCACACAATTATTTTTATCCTGGTTCGTTAAACAACTACTCCAGTCCACCCTTCCAGAGTGATTTGCCTTTCTCAACAAGGACTTAATCCACTATTAAATCAAACTGATTACAATAGTATCACCTAAGAACTACAGTTCTTAGTCTTCTCAAGAGCTACTGATTCACACTGAATCCTCTTAAGGAATATCCTTTACAATCAATGTAAATTAAATACAAGAGATTTTAATGCTTCTATAAAGCTATAATCACAACAGTGATTTTTCTCTTAAGTTTAAGTACAATGAGATTCTATGAAGAATTTAAGAACGAGAGCTTATAGAATATGTGATTTCTTTTCAGCAAGAGAGTAGCACTGAAGAATGAAGTGAAGATCTCCTTTTATAGGCAACTGAATCATGCAAGCTGAACATTGAAAAGAGAGTCCAAAAGGTCTGAGCCTTTTTGTCTTCACATGCACTGACCTTTCCTTGAAATAGATGGCACAGATAAATCCTTTTTGTCTGTGTAAGTGTGTCTAGCACAAATAAGGAAAGAGACGTTGAATAGTTCCAACGGATACATTCTTGAAAACACTTCTTTAGTTTCAGCAAATTCTTCAGAGTTTGAATGGATCAGAGTCCTCTGATGAGATTCAGAACTAAGCGGTATCAGAGTCTTCTGCAGCGTGTGTGCTTCTAGTGTGTTGATCATCAGAGCATCTTGACACAGAACTTCCGTACTTGGCAGCGTAAGTACTTTCAGAAACTTCTGTAGACTAATGCTTTGAGAAACTCTTCAATCAATATTCTTCTAAACTTCTGGTGCTTCAGCTTCAGATGCTTCTGACTATCTTCAGATGCTTCTGATTATCTTCAGATGCTTCTGACTCAGAATGTTCTGGAGCTTCTTTCTTCAGATCCTTCTGGAGACTACGCTCAGGATCTTCTGTAAGGAGCAAACAGATTCTTCTGTAAGTTGCATCTGGCGCTTCAGAGTCAGAATAACTTCTTGTATTCAAGGCAGATTTGCTTCTAGAGAGTTAATATAATTTTAATCTGCAATAAAACTCTCAAACAAATTTTAGAGTATATAATTCTTAAATATAAATTTCCTAACAGTTATCATCAAAACAAAGAGTAATTATTAAGAACCAATCTGTGTTCTAACATGGAGCTCGTGTTCTCATGGTTTCTGCAAACCCTAATGATCCAAGGAAGAAGACGACGTATGTACCGTCAGATGCGCATGGACCATTTGACTGAAAAAGCCATCTAACGACTGATATTCAAACGCGATTGGAGAGGGAAGAAACAGCAGCGTAAAACACTGCGTTTCATTAAACGCATGCTGGGCCTCACGTGAATGTTGCTAACCCCACCCCCAAACGAGCCCAATTCCAATCTGAACTGCAATTTACTGCTATTTACACCGCTGTTTTTCTTTTTTCTTTTATTTTTAATTTGTTTTTTCTGATTATGATACTGGGCCCAAGCGCTATGCTATACGCACCCCCATATCTGGGCCCATGTGAAAATAACTGAATAGCATTACTTTCTACACCCCATGATTAATTTCCATATTATTTTCACTCCAAATTTCATTTTACTTTAAAAATTCATATAAAATTGAAAAATCAATATTTTCTCATGGGAATTTTTTTCCCACTTTCCATTTTCTGTCTAGAAAAATATAAAATCATAAAATTGTCATTTTATTTCATTTTTATATTTTTTGCATATTTTCTCTTTTAATTTCTTTTTTAATTCTTTTTAGTTGATACCCTGACTTGTAGAATTTAGTTAGAGTAGCTCCCTTAAGATTTTTAATTCAATCTTTTTAGGGTAGTTAGATGAATGTTTTAGGTTCCCCCTGAATTAATGCCATATTTTTGTGGTGATTTGTAAGATAGTTTTGATTAGATAATTCTAGGTAGTGTAGAATTAGGTTAAAACTTCAACATAGGTCTATAACAATTTTGGATTTTGGGTTTTTATGACATTTTAGACTATGGGGAATATATGGGCATTAAGGGTAGGTATGTAGGATCCCTTAGAAATTATATTAGGATTTAATATAATAGTATGCTATTTTTAGTTGATTTTTGTATTGAATGATTGTTTGTGTTGCCTTTAGGGCATGTTTGTTTTAGTTTGCTTTGCTTTGGAGTTTTCCTTTAGTTTGAGGAGCTTGGTATCTCATTGTGGAGCATGGTTGAAGACTTGAAGGTGCATGGAGAAGCTTGAGAGCTTGTTCTTCTTTTCTTTTTGTTGTTTTAGGGTTAGGATTAGGAAGAGCTTAGATGTAGATAACTTCTTTCTCAAACATGGATGGTATCATTCACCTCCATTCCTCCCTATGATTCAAAGTCCTTCCATGGTATACACCTCTCTCCTTTGGAGGGATAAGTGCTATACCTAGGAGGTAGAACTTTTGAGGGAACCCTTCATTTGATATTGAACCCTTATAGGTCACCTTTGGTGATCAAATAAGTAGTTCAATATCCCCCAGCTTATCCAGTAAGTGATTTTTCTCTGGTTTTGATTGTCTTGAGAGATGTAGAGCCTGAGCATGAAGATGAAGACTTCATTGAAGATTGTTTAAGAGGATGAATCCTTGAAGATTGCCATTCCAGTTGAAGCTTGAAGAACATGAAGATCAAGTTGACACTTGAAGATCCCTGAAGATTAGGTGAAGCCCGAAGGTGGAGCTGATCAAGAAGCTGAAGCTTAAGGGAGAAGATGAGTTGAAACTCATATTGTAGGGTTGAAACCTGGAAGAGCAAACTGATATTTGTCAAGTGATTGAAGTCTGAAGACTGAATTGCTGCTGGAGGAGCTGAAGCTTTCTTCTGTTTTCTTTTATGTATTGTGTGTTTTGTTTGACTTGTCTGTTGCATTAGAATAAGTTCATCTAGAATAAGTAGAATCTAGGAGCATGATTGCATTAGAGGTTGAGTTGCTCCCTCTGCTTGTGTTGTTATTGAGTGGCTTTGCTTGCGGGTATTCGATAGAGCCCAGCTCCCTTGCCCATGTGTTTTGTTTGCCTGATGGCATTTTATTTCTTTTTTATCTGCATGATTGCAGTTTACTGTTTATTGCTTGATAACATGTTGTTTATATTTCAGTATGATTACTGTTATTTCATTCTGGCCTGAGGTTGAGATGAGCTTGTGGAGGCTGAAGCCCCAAACACATTTCCTCCCTCACTTGCATTGCATGCATTTTACCGTTAAGCTGATGTTTTGTCTGCTTTGGTGTATCATTGACATGATCCCTTAGGACTCTCATTTCTTTTGATAAGGATTTGATGATAGACTTTTAGGTTGAAACCTATGCATGACAACATCTAGGAGTTCCCTGTTCAAACCTCAACCATAGGATGAATCCATGGCATGATAACAGTAGGACTTGATAGTCTCCCTCCTAGTTGGGTCTGTTCTCTTCTCATCTCAAAATAGTTTAAGATACAGTAATCATGAATGATTTCTTTCGTACTTTACGAGCCTTAAGCTATCTGAGAAAGGATTGTGGGAGAGTTTATTTTCCACAGTCTGGATGTTTAGTATGGTACCCTTTGGGTGACATGCGACGCATTCACTCTCAGGTCATAGTCTTTAGCGCGGTTGAAATCGCAAACACAATAAAAAACACTTCTTTCGTAAAAGACAGGAAATAAACTGTAGTTTCCCGAACTACGTGAGCTCTGATCTCTCATGCCTGTTGAGAGTACGTAGGCACAAGATGGCGATGTCTTGGCGAGCTACCTTCCCCCATAACCCTTCGTAGGCCGAACTACGTTGACTCTGATTTCTCATTCTCTGATGAGAATACGTAGGCATAAAGCGCGACGCTTTGTCGAGTCATTTTTCTTTTCTTTTTCCAGTCAGCCTTGATAGGTAGATAGAATAAAACCAACCCGTCCAAGTAAACATAACAAGCGTGGATCCCGTCGAGTACGACGGACGTGAGGGGTGCTAATACCTTCCCCTTGCGTAACCGACTCCCGAACCCAGACAATGGTTGCGATGACCTTGTCTTACCCTTTTTCGTCAGGTTTCTCCGATCATTTCCTTTCCCACTCTGAGGGATAAATAACGAAAGGTGGCGACTCTTCTGTTGTGCCGGCACCTTATTTTCGCGCAAGCGACAGCTGGCGACTCTGCTGGGGACTCCAACAGTTCCCTGCGAGAGTCAATCCTACCGCTTGTATGTTTACTTGTTGGTTGCGCTTATTTATCGCATTTTACCTCTCGCACTTTATTTCCCGCATTTTATATTCAGTATAATATGATTATTTGTGCTGTTGTGGGATGGGAGTTCTGATGAGTGAGAAGCCAGACTCAGGCTTGAGTGCACTATAGACTTAGAGTGGAAATTAGTGGGTGCGTGCTTGCTTTGCAGGCACTAGTGTCTCATGAAATCCACGCTCAGATGAGGTTCATCCGGTTGGCTTCACTTTCAACCCTTTGGGTTGAAACGGTTGCTGGTTTGGTGGATTGTCGACTCTGGGGACCGATCATTTGTGATTCAGCTAAGTGAGGCCGCTTCATGAGCTGGTGATGCCACACCTTCTGGGTATCGTATCACCCCTCTTGAAAGTCTGTGACGCTGATGAACGCATAGGATGCCGTACCTTGAGTCAGTTTAGGTCCATACCTGTGAGTTGGATTGGGTTTATTGCAGGAAACTTTGACCTTCAGACTACCTAGTTTTCTTGACAGTGAATCAGTTATGTTGGTACCAGGGTTCTCAGTTGTTGATTTGTCTATTCTTGATAGAGCAAGTTTTAATCAGAGGATCTTATCATCAGATGTATGTCTGTTCTTGATAGAGCAGGTTTTGATCAGAGGATATTATCATCAGGTGTATGTCTGTTCTCGATAGAGCAGGTTTGATCAGAGTATTGCCGTCAGTGGTTTGTTCTTGATAGAGCAGATTTTGAGTGGGGTCTGAGGATCTCATCAGCAGCTGTATGTTTGTTCTTGATAGGGCAAATTTTTGATTTGGGGTCTGAAGACTTCATCAGCAGATATTTCTTGATCATGCATCTGAGGTCCTTATTATCAGACATTTGTTCTCGACAGAGCAGAATTATGATCTTGTGTATATGGTCCTATCAGCCGGTTGTTCTTGGCAGATCAGATTTGTGGTCTTACACCGGGGTTTTCTTCTCATCAGTGATTGTTGATACAGAATCTCCGCAGCACCAGTTACCTGGATATATTATTGCATGACTGCATTTTGCATTAGTTTGCATACTCATTCGCATTTCATTAACGTGTGTCTGTGTTGCAGGTACCGTTTCCCCGATCCAGGATTTCTTGCCTCCGATTGTATTTTTATGGCCTCTCTCAGGAAGACCGTTGCGTACAAGTTTCCGACCCCTGATGTGTCGAAGTTGACTGGTTTGATAGCTCTAGCAGGTGATGCTGTGAAGGACGAGTTCAGAAAATCTTATGGCCGGTTGCTCAGTTTGGTTTGCAAGCCTTCTACGTTCGAGCTGAATGGGTTGCATGCTCTGTTGCAGTTCTACGACCCTCCGCTGAGGTGTTTCACTTTTCAGGACTTTGTTCTCCCGCCGACGCTGGAAGAATATGCTGATTTGCTGGGTGTGCCTATCAAAAGGCAGGTGCCTTTTGTCCACATGGATGCTGGGCCTGATCTGGCTGGTTTAGCTTCTTCACTTTATTTGGACGCCTCTGAGTTAGTGCTGACTAGTTGGAACAAGGTTCCTGGGTTCTCTTTGCAGTTTCTGGTAGTTAAGGCTCAGCAGTGTGCTAAGGACGGCTGTTGGGATGCGTTCAATGCCATCCTCGCTTTATGCATATATGGCATTATCCCGTTCCCCAACATGCCCGATTTCGTAGACTTTGATGCATTTCACATCTTCGCTTCAGGGAATCCAGTCCCTACCTTGATCGTAGATGTCTATCACTCAGTCCATTACAAGAATGAGAACCGGAGAGGGAAGAATGTCTCATGCTGCGTACCTTTGCTGTATAAATGGCTTGATAGCCATCTGCCCAAGAGGGGTCCTTTCGTCTTGTCTGCAGCCACAACTGAGTGGCCTGAGCGTCTGATGAGTTTGTCTGCAGAAGATATTGATTGGTTCGACAGAGACAGGTTAAGTACTGAGGTGATCTTCAGTTGTAG
This sequence comes from Lathyrus sativus, assembly GCA_963859935.3. Lineage (NCBI taxonomy): Eukaryota > Viridiplantae > Streptophyta > Magnoliopsida > Fabales > Fabaceae > Lathyrus > Lathyrus sativus. Next base: position 659,773,618 of record OZ012739.1, read on the forward strand.
CGGGTTTCCTAATGTACCTCTGATAGGTAGGAATGGTTGCATAAACTACAATCCGTCATTGCTGATTCGACAATTCGTATATGCTTTAAGGACTCCGCCGAAGGAGGAGGAGGTACAGGAATCTCTGTACCTCACGGGTACTTTAGAAGGGGATTTGTTGTCCAAGCTTCAGCGTGCGTGGAACAGTATCAGTAAGCGAGGAAAGCCTTTGCTGGGAAAAAGCAACAGTCAAGCCTACCCTCCGTATACAGCATGGATCAGAGCCAGAGCCAATGCTATAGGGATGCCATTCCCTCATGTCAAGCCAGAAAGCTCTCTAGCAGTCGAAGAGCCTACTACTGTGCCCATTCATCAGCACAACCTAGTATTAGCTGAGCGGGACGAACTGAAACAGGCGAATGCAGAACTGGAGAAGGAGTTAGCTCAGCTTCGAAGTGAGAGGAACGAGGCCGTTCATTCTTTCAAAAAGCAGACAGAGTTGGTGAACCAACTGGGTGCAGACCTGGCAAAGCAGATTGCCGATCGTGAGCGCATGGGTCAAGATTTCAGGGTTGTTAATGACGTATTAGCTACGAAGAAGCAGCATTTGGACGAGGCATATTGGAGGATATCCAAGTTCGACCAGCACTGGAAGGCTTCCCTGACCACCAGGAAAGAGCGGGAGGACAAGCTGATGCTGCAGATCTCCAAGCTAGAAGCCGAGGTGAAGGGCAGTGGGCGGAGGTTTGATGAAGAGACCGCCCGCAGATACGCCGCCGAAGGCCAACTCAACAAAGCTCTTGTCAACCTGAAGGAGCACAAGCTGATGTTCGAGTCTAAAAAGCGGAAACTGGAAGATTGCTTCGACGAAGGAGCATGGGAAAGTTCAGTTCAGGGACTTTAGTATACCATTGCGCAGAGGGAACTACTCATCGAGGGGTTGCTCACTTTGCCAGATCATCCGAAGACGAAGGAGTTATTAGCAGAGTATCGCGCCCGTGGCCGTACTTGACTAGTTGTATTCCTTTTGTTTTGATCTTTGTTGTATGCTGACCATCACCAGGCTTGTTGGCTGAGGTCACGCTGTTGATTTGTCTTGTACTCGCTGATGCTATGTACTGCCCTAATAGGCCTTTCCTTTATATATATGAGATTGATGTTTCCATGATTGGGCTCGGACTTCTTCTTATTATTATTATTATCAACACTGGCACTCAGGCACTAGGATCGGGGAAAATCTCCCAAACACACAGACACACGCATGCATCTGCATGAAGCATTTGCATGGCGTACATTTTGTTGTTTTTCCTAACCTTTAGTGTTTGCAGGTTTTTTCAGGTTTACAGGTTCCAGACTGTTTCCGGTGACTCCCAGGATTGATCAGAGGCTAATTCACTGTTATCCAACTCGAGCTAATCAGACAAGGATCATGGATCAAGTGCAGACAGATGTCCAAGAGCTCCGTGAGCGGATGGATCGCTTTATGGAACTGATGCAGGTGGTCGCTAATGGCCAGGACCAGCTCTGGACTTTGGTTCAACCTTTGATCTCCAGGGTTGATAGTAACGGCATACTTCATGGCGGGGCTGTGCCTACTCCTCCACCAGTTGATACTCCGCAGAACGGTGTTCCTGTTGCCGAGGGCAACGGCAGTGCTAATGGAAATGTGATGGCCAATATCGGACTCAATGCGACGGGCGTCGGCAATGGTAGTCTGGGAGCTAATGTCAACATCAGGCCGGTCAACGGCAATGCTGGCGTCGGAAATCTGTTGGTGCCTTAACCATGGCTTGAGGATCATCAGGATGATGTGTTTTCTCAAAGAGGTGCGGAAGCGGAGCTGAATGCTAAAGCGCGACTCAGGTTCAAAGCACTGGAGGATAAAATGAGAGACATTGAGAATCAGAATACCTTGGGCGTTGATATGTCCAAACTGGGGTTAATTGCTGATTTCAAGGTACCTCCTAAGTTCAAGGTGCCTGTCTTTGAGAAATATAAGGGTACTACTTGCCCTCGTGTCCACCTTCGATCGTATTATAGAAAGATGTCTGCCTATTCCGAAGATGAGAAGTTGCTGATGCACTTCTTCTAAGATAGTCTTTCTGGGCCATCCCTCGAGTGGTATATGGGCTTGGAGCCCACTAGCGTGCGCACCTGGAAGGATCTCGCTGAAGCGTTTGTCCTCCACTATCAGTACAATAGCGACTTGGCCCCGAACCGAGTCCAGCTCCAGAACCTTTCGCAGAGAAATAATGAAGGCTTTAAGGAATACGCCCAGCGGTGGCGTGAGTTGGCTGCTCGGGTTCAACCACCGATGGTTGAGCGCGAGCTCGTGCAGATGTTTGTTGCTACCCTCTTGGGAATCTACTATGAGAAGTTAGTCAGTGGTATGTTTGGGACGTTCTCAGCTCTCATTACCATGGGCGAGCACGTCGAGAATGGTATTAAGATCGGAAAAATTCAAGGTGAATCATCCTCAGCTGGAGGAGGTGGAAAGAAACCTTATGCTGGTAAACATCGAGAAGGGGATGCGAGCGCTGTGACCAACGCTCGGAGAAAGGGCAAGGGCCTTCAGCAGCAGATAGCCAGTATAAATATCCCAGCAGCTCCGCAGCAGCAACCGAATCAACAGGGATATAGAAAGTACCAGAATCGGGCACCTTTGACAAACCGTCACTTCGAGGCTCCGCCCATGTCGTATGCGCAACTCTTGCAGACTTTGCTTCAGCTTCAGTTAGTTCAGAAGAGGACGATGGCACCCTTGACAGGGGCACCTCCACCAGGGTACGACGCAAATGCCACTTGCGATTTCCATACAGGGGCACCTGGCCATACAATCGAGAACTGCAAAGCCTTTCATAGGGGAGGCGGCGAAGGTGCAGGACCTGGTAGATGCCAAGATTATCAACTTTTCCGATAATGTGCCCAATGTCATGAAAAATCCTATGCCTAATCATAGGGGAGGCGGCGTGAACGCCATTATCGAAGAAGAGAGTGCGGATCTGTTGACTGATGTCAAAGACTTAAAGACACCGCTTAGTTTCGTCAAAGCTAAGTTGTTGAAGAAAGGGTTCTTTCCAGGATGCGGAGAGTTATGTATGGACTGTGCTACACATTCTGATGGATGTGAGCAGCTGGCAGAAGGAATCCAAAGTTTGATGACTGAGGGTATTTTGCAGTTCAGTCGGAGAGCTGAAGGTGTATCAGGAGAGGTTGTGTTGAAGCAGGCCGATGAAGTCGCCACCATCACCATTCCTCGCCAACCAATTACTATTTCTGCGCCCCGACCGCCTACGATCACTATTACCAAAGCTGGGCCGATCCCATTCGAGAGCACTAACGTCGTTCCGTGGCATTATGGCGCCGAAGTCTATTGCAACGGCCAGAGGTTAGAGCTGGAGCCGTATGGGTCGACTGTGCAGAATCTCGCAGGAATCAGTGGTATTACCCGAAGCGGAAGAGTATTTGCACCGCCAGAGGTTGTAGCAGATAAAGTGGTCAGAGCTGATGCTGCGGATAAGGGTAAAAGCAAAGTCGTCGAAGAGGTCCCGTGTGGGGCAGAGAAGGATTTGCTTGTCAAAGATGCCGAGGAGTTTATGCGGTTAATCAAAAAGAGCGACTACATGATTGTAGACCATCTTCATCAGACGCCGTCAAATATTTCTATTCTCAACTTGTTGCTGTGTTCTGAAGCACACCGCAACGCGTTACTGAAGGTATTGAACGCTGCCTACGTACCGCAAGAGATATCCGTGAATCAGCTAGAAGAGGTGGTAGCCCATGTTAATGCTGGAAATGGGCTAGGTTTCACAGATTTAGAGCTGACTCCTAAAGGTAGAGATCACAACAGCGCCTTGCACATCTCGATAGAGTGCAGAGGCACAATCATGTCACATGTCCTGGTGGACACGGGTTCGTCGCTTAATGTGCTTCCGAAGAAGGCATTAATGAAGTTGGACACTCGTGGATTGCTTAGCACGCCTAGTGATCTGGTGGTGAAAGCATTTGACGGAACTAAGCGCCACGTTTTTGGAGAGTTGACCCTGCCGATTCAAGTTGGTCCGGAAACGTTCGATACGGTTTTTTATATCATGGACATCATGCCTGACTACAGTTGCCTCTTAGGTCGGCCATGGATCCATGCTGCTGGTGCCGTGACCTCCACGTTGCATCAAAAGCTCAAATATGCTGTCGGAGGAAGCATAGTAACCGTGTGTGGTGAGGAGGACATTATGGTTAGCCATTTGTCATCCTTTAAGTATGTTGAAATGGATGGCGAAATCCATGAAACTCTCTGCCAAGCATTTGAAGCCGTCAAGGTGAAAGAGGTAGCTCCTGTCGTCACAGAGAAGCCAGAGATGAATCTCTCCTCATTCAAAGAAGCTCGGGCCGTCATCGAAGCCGGTTCTACCCCAGGCTGGGGGCATATTTTGGAGATACCGATCAAGCAAGATAAGTTTGGATTGGGGTACTCTCCTGAAGCTGAAGTTTCTTCTTCTTCGTCTAGCAGCACGTCACAGGGTAAAGGGCCGATCCTATTTACCAGTGGCGGTGTGATTTTCGAAAGCATCAACGCGGCGTCTGAGGACAGCGGGGATAGCGATTGTGATCTCGACGCTTGGATTCAGCCAAGCAAGTCGGGCAAGCACCTCAACAATTGGACCATCAAGGACATTATCTCGCTGACAAGTGAAGAGTAATGATTTACTTTTTACAATCATTGTACAACCCTATGTCCTACCCGGGGCATAGCGGTTTTATTGTCAGGGCCTTGTTGGATTATGTACATGCATTTTGTTAATAAATCAAAGGCGTTTTTTTCGTATTCAAATATTGTGTTCTCTGTTATTCCTGTTTTATATTTGTTTTGAAAAACAGTAAAATGGCAACGGGGTTCGTGCTAACCTGCATATTCTTGTTTTAAACTTAACCCTTGTTATTGCAGGATCCACATAACAGATGACATCGACTCTGGACCTTCTACGGCTCACTTCGACTTCGATTGCCCGATATATCAAGCCGAGGAAGAGATTGATGAAGACGAAGACCTTCCAGAAGAGTTGGCCCGCTTGTTGAAACAAGAGGAAAAGGTTATTCTGCCTCACGAGGAGGAAATTGAGATCGTAAATCTGGGTTCTGAAGAGCTCGTCAGAAATGTCAGAGTAGGGGCTGCGCTGCAGAATGATGTCAAGCAGAGATTGGTCGAGATGCTTCGAGAGTATAGTGACGTCTTTGCTTGGTCATACGAAGATATGCCCGGACTTGACACGGACATCGTGGTCCACCACTTGCCGCTACGAGAAGACTGCCCTCCAGTCAAGCAGAAGCTTAGGAGGATGAGACCAGACATGGCTGTAAATATCAAAGAAGAAGTCCAGAAGCAGTTGGACGCTGGATTTTTAGCCGTCACCACTTACCCTCCGTGGGTCGCCAACATAGTGCCTGTACCGAAGAAGGACGGTAAGGTACGCATGTGCGTCGATTATCGGGATTTGAATAGGGCGAGCCCTAAAGATGATTTCCCGTTGCCTCATATCGATGTGTTGGTCGACAACACAGCCCAGTTCTCCGTGTTTTCGTTCATGGATGGCTTCTCCGGTTACAATCAGATTAAGATGGCGCCGGAGGACATGGAGAAAACGACGTTTATCACCCCCTGGGGAACATTTTGCTATAAGGTAATTCCCTTCGGTCTGAAGAACGCAGGGGCCACTTACCAGCGAGCAATGGTAACTTTGTTTCATGATATGATTCATCATGAGATCGAGGTCTATGTTGATGACATGATTGCAAAGTCCCAAACGGAGGAAGAGCATCTGGTCAACTTATTGAAGCTTTTTGAGAGGCTTAGGAAGTTCAGGTTGAGGCTGAATCCTAACAAATGCACTTTCGGAGTGTGGTCCGGAAAGTTATTGGGGTTTATCGTTAGTGAACGAGGTATCGAGGTTGATCCTGCGAAAATAAAAGCCATTCAAGAAATGCCAGCGCCGAAAACAGAAAAAGAAGTTCGTGGTTTCTTGGGCCGAATAAACTACATTGCAAGGTTTATCTCTCAATTCACGGCCACTTGTGAATCGATGTTCAAGCTTTTAAAGAAAGATCAGGCGATTACTTGGAATGAATATTTCCAGAAGGCATTCGACAAGATAAAGCAGTATCTTCAAGAACCTCCAATCTTGATACCCCCAGTGGCTGGACGGCCACTAATCATGTACCTGACGGTTTTGGAGAATAGTATGGGGTGTGTTCTCGGTCAGCACGACGAGACGGGCAGAAAAGAGCATGCCATTTACTACTTGAGTAAAAAGTTCACTGAGTGTGAATCTCGATACTCGATGCTGGAGAAGACGTGTTGTGCACTAGCTTGGGCTGCCAAACGTCTACGACAGTACATGCTCAATCACACCACTATGCTAATTTCGAAGATGGATCCGATTAAGTACGTCTTCGAGAAGCAGGCTCTTTCGGGTAGGATTGCCAGATAGCAAATGGTGTTAACAGAATATGATATTCAGTACGTCCCCCAGAAGGCCATTAAGGGAAGCGTATTGTCTGATTACCTTGCCGAGCAGCCGATCGAGGATTACCAGCCGATGAAGTTTGAATTCCCTGACGAGGATATTATGTTTCTCAAAGCGAAGGATTACGATGAGCCGTTGCCCGGCGAGGGGCCAGATAGGAAGTCTCAGTGGAAGTTGATATTCGATGGAGCGGTTAATTCCTATGGAAGTGGCATCGGGGCTATCATCACAACTCCCCACGGATCCCATATCCCGTTTACTGCGAGACTGACGTTTCCAGTCACCAACAATGAGGCGGAGTACGAAGCATGCATCATGGGTCTAGAGGAGGCAATTGATTTGAGAATCAAGAACCTAGACGTATATGGTGACTCAGCGCTTGTGATCAACCAAATTAAAGGGGAGTGGGAGACTCGTCAATCGAATTTGGTGCCGTACATGAATTATGCCAGGAGGCTACTTCCGTTCTTCGATCGAGTGGAACTCCACCATGTGCCCAGGGCTGAAAATCAGATGGCTGATGCCTTAGCCACGTTGGCTTCGATGTATAAAGTCAATTTTTGGAATGAGGCTCCAAGAATTGTGCTTTCGCGTCTTGATAGACCGGCATTTGTCTTTGCAATCGAGGAGGCCGCCGACGGCAAGCCATGGTTCCACGACATCCAGACTTTCCTTATGACTAAGGAGTATCCTGCGGGTGCGTCAACCCAGGATAAGAAGACTCTACGGAGGCTGTCTGGAAACTTTTATCTCAACCCTGATGGGGTGTTGTATAAGAGAAACCACGATCTCGTGCTACTCAGATGTGTAGATGAGAAAGAGGCGAGTATGCTCATGGAAGAAGTCCATGAAGGCACATTTGGTACGCACGCCGGCGGGCATGCTATGACGAGGAAGATCCTGAGAGCAGGATACTACTGGATGACTATAGAGTCGGATTGCTTCAGATTCGCGAAGAGATGTCATAAATGCCAGATTTATGCTGATAAAGTTCATGTGCCGCCGTGCCCATTAAATGTCATGTCCTCCCCCTGGCCGTTCTCCATGTGGGGCATCGACATGATAGGCAAGATCGAGCCCACTACATCTAACGGTCATCGTTTCATTCTGGTAGCTATCGACTACTTCACCAAGTGGGTGGAGGCAGCCTCGTACGCCAATGTGACCAAGCAGGTGGTAGCTAAATTCATAAAGAGGGACATCATCTGTCGTTACGGAGTTCCCGAGCGGATCATTACTGATAATGGTTCGAATTTGAATAACAAGATGATGAAGGAGCTGTGCCAGAGCTTCAAGATCGAACACCACAACTCATCTCCTTACCGGCCAAAGATGAATGGCGCCGTCGAAGCCGCCAATAAGAACATAAAGAAGATTGTTCAAAAGATGGTTGTGACATACAAAGATTGGCATGAGATGCTGCCATTTGCACTGCACGGTTATTGTACGACGGTCCGTACGTCGACCGGGGCAACTCCTTTCTCCTTGGTGTACGGTATGGAAGATGTCCTACCGTTAGAAGTGGAGATCCCTTCTTTGCGAGTTTTGGTTGATGTGAAACTCGACGAGGCATAATGGATTACGAATCGCTTGAACCAACTCAGCCTGATGGACGAGAAGAGGTTAGCATCGATTGCATTTGGTCGTCTGTACCAAAGCCGAATGAAGAAAGCTTATGATAAGAAGGTGCGTCCTAGAAGCTTTCAGACGGGTGATCTCGTCCTAAAGAAGATTCTTCCTCCACACTCCGATCACCGGGGCAAGTGGACTCCGAATTACGAAGGGCCGTATGTCGTCAGCAAGGTCTTCTCGGGAGGAGCTTTGTTGTTATCCACGATGGATGGTGAAGATTTTGCATCCCCGGTGAACGCGGACGCAGTTAAAAAATACTTTGCTTGAAAGTGACCCGCTGGACAAAAAAGAAAGAGTCCAGGAAAAAAAGGGGCATCCCGGCGAACCAAAAACAGAATAAAAGGTTCGGGCAAAAAGTAGGGATATATTGAAAAAATGTACACCCGCGAAGTCGAAAACCTACACTGGGCGGCTTCGGCAAAAAAGGGTATCCCGGTGAACTGAAAACCCGCAAAGGGCGGTTCACGCAAAAGTTAGGGATTTAAATAAGCAAATGACTGCGTTCCGCGCGAGGACTTTCATTGTTTAGTGGTTTGGAAGACCTGAGGGCCGTTTATCTGAATCAATCTCTTCCGAAGCTGAAGCGTCGGAGAAGTATCGAAGTCGAGTGGGTCTTAGAGGGATCAACTCATGGTGTTCGTCTACGCCTCGTTGCCGACATTTGTATATACTGATGTATATTTATGTTTTATTTTGCGCGGCTTCCTCATTCCAGGAGCTTGCCTCTGTTGTAAAACATTTTTTACCCATTCAGGGGTTTGTTATCAATAAAATGCATACTATTCAGCAATTCTGTGTGCCTGTTTAGCATTTATCTGTTTTGTTTGCGAATGAGAACGCCGATGTTTTGATAAAATGCGCGTACATAAACTTACTGGCCTAGGCCCATTGATTGTTGAAACAATTAATTGCTTGAATATTGTCACGCGATAATAACCTTGATAGGTCCCTTTGAGAAGGGTATCTTGTCTGTTTGTTTGTGTTGTTACAGGTGTAGCATATTCCAGACAGTGCGCCGTGCGCATCCCCGAAGCAGGATGATTCCTCCTTCTCCAGCAGAGTTCAGTAGCCCCTCCTCGCAGAGTCTGAACGCAGAATAGTGAGCATTGATATGTCTTCCCATGCAGAGATGATTCTCTTCCCCACGCAGACGCATCCTGAAGGAACATCACCTCCTCAGCTGAATCACACGCCGAAGCATGAATTTCTTCCCCCGCACCGGGTCACAAGTGCAGATTTCGTAGAAGTGTTCAAGCGCCGAAGCTCGTGTTCATCTCCCCCCGCACCGGGTCACAAGTGCAGGTCTCGTAGGAAACTGTTCGTACGCCGAAGTATGCAGCGACTGATGGTGCCAGACTGAAGTCTCCAGCGAAATTGAGATTTCCCACCAGAGTCGTATTCTCCCCCGAAGTCGGACGCTTCCTTCTTCCCCAGCGGAATTGAGATTCCTCATCAGAGTCGGACCCTCCAGTGAAGTGGAATGATTCCTACCTCCCCGGCTGAGTTCGCAAACCCCAAGGGAGCCGAATCCTTGGAAGCAGTTGGGACCATGAGTGGTTTTCCCTAGCAGAGCGTTGAACAGCTGATGTTGTGTCTCCCCCAGAGTCGCACTCTCTCCAGTGAAGCAGAATGATTTCTTCTTCCCCAGCCGAGTTTGCAGATACCCAAGAGAGCCGAATCCTTGGAAGTTGATCAGACCATGATTGGTTTTTCCCAGTGGAGTGTTGAGCAGCTGAAGTTGTTTCCCCACGGAGTTATCATCCCCAGAAGAGTAGCCGAGACGGCCACGCAGTTACTCCCACGATTGACATCACTTTCTCTCAGCAGGTCCAGGTTCTCGTAGAGCTTCGTTCCCCTGCAGTAATCAACTGAAGTTGTGTCCCCTGCAGCAGTCAACTGAAGATCATTTCCCCAGACGGAGTCCAATTGATATTGGCGTGACTATGTTCTCCTCAGCAGGATGATTCCTCTATCTGAATAGTTCTTTCTCCTTGACAGAAGGATTTCCCCCTCGGCGTTTATTTTGCTGACGGGATCGCATCATTGTGCATGATTGCACAACATTTATCATGAACACATAGCATTTCCACCGTGTGGAGCATGGCGCCGAAGCATATGCATAATAAACATGATCTAGGTTGTTGCCGTTCTTGTTTTGTAGGTGTTCCGCCGAAGGATCAATTGCTCAGGATGATTCCTGACATTCTCCCCAACGAAGTCACTGGCTCAGGATGACTCTTGAGATCCCCAGCGAAGTCTTCAGTTCAAGATGATTCTCGAATCCCTCAGCAGGGCCGTTTGCTTAAGATGACTCTTAAGACCTCAGTGCAGTCTCTAGAATTGGTTGCTCAAGTTGATACTTAGAGGCCCCAGCTAAGATCGCCCAGGATGATTCCTAAAGCCCCAAGAGAGCCGAATCCTTGGAAGCTGTTCAAGCTATGATTGGTTTGTCCCCAGCAAGAGTTGCCCCGGATGATTCCTGGAATCCCCAACAAAATGTTTGCTCAGAATGGTTACCAGTTCAAGATGATTCTTGAAGGTCCCCGACGGAGTTATTTGTTCAAGGTGATTCTTGAAGTCCTCCGCAGAGTTGATCCCTCCAGAATGACTTCTGGATCCCCGGAGTGGAGTTACTTGATAGTTCTCCAGATTCCCCAGCGGCGAAGCGTCCTCCCCAGCAGGTTTTTCGACGGTGAAGTTTAAATCTCCCTTGAAGACTCCATGATTGAAGTCTGCCCGTGTTAATGAAGCAGTTATCTCAGTAATGCGGAATGTCTGATGGCATGATTGACTATATATTACGGGTTACCGTGTGACCCATTCCCCAATGAAGTTTCTTTATCCTGACGGCGAGGTCAGATTATGTCTGTTTCTGGCGGTGATGTCAGGTAGTTTCAGTTTTCCAGCGGCGATGTTGGATTTTTGTTTTGACGGCGAGGTCATATCATGTTTGTTTCCAGCGGCGATGTTGGATGGTTGTCTTTGACGGCGAGGTCAGATTATGTTTGTTTCCAGCGGCGATGTTGGATGATTTTTGACGGCGAGGTCAGATTATGTTTGTTTCCAGCGGCGATGTTGGGTGATTTTTGACGGCGAGGTCAGATTGTGTTTGTTTCCAGCGGCGATGTTGGAGGGTTGTTTTGACGGTGAGGTCAGAATATGTTTGTCTCCGGCGGCGATGTTGGATGAATGTTTCTGGCGGCGATGTCATGAGATATTGTTTGACGGCGATGTCAGATTCTTTAGCTCCCCAGTAGAGATTATGTTGAGTACTCAGCGACGATGTTGGGTGTTTCCCAGATTATACCAGTTTTCCAGCGGCGATGTTGGATGTTTGTTCGACGGCGATGTCGAATGTCTCTCGGAGTTATGTTTGTTTATGACGACGATGTCAGATTCTCTATTTCTCCAGCGGCGATGTTGGATGTTTGTGTCTGGCGGCGATGTCAGTTGATTTAGTTTTCCAGCGGCGATGTTGGGTGTTTCTCAGATTCTTTGTATCTCAAGCGGCGAGGTTGGACGGTTGTTTCTGGTGGCGATGTCAGATCCTTCAGTTTTCCAGCGGCGATGTTGGGTATGGTTGTTTCTGACGGTGATGTCAGATGATTCAGTTTTCCAGCGGCGATGTTGGGTGTTTTGGTTGTCTGATAGCAATGTCAGAAGAATTTAATGTCGGTAACTGACGGAGATGTCAGATCAGTAATTCTCCAGATAGTTGTCGTGCAGCTATTATTCCAGTATTCGTGCCGTTGGCAAATTTTCGAGTTTACCGGTATTCAACCGTCTCGCACCTTGATTGGCTGAGAGCCGTTCGCTCCTCACCCAATCAAGTTCAAGCCGTTTGAATAGGGGCAGATGTTGCACCCTAAAATTTGAGCAACATTTATTTACCCATCAAGTGTTTGAAGGTTGATACCTTTATCAGAAAGCTCAAGAGATCCTCAGAGGAATTGGTTGAAATCAAAGTTGTGTGCCTCATAACTTGAGAGTTGTGGGTGCTCCTCAGATGATTCTGAGACTATGAGATTGAACTTGAAGCTTTGAGAAAGCATCTGAGATGTCTTGAAAGCCATCATGAAGCCCAGAGAGGTCATTATGCAAGAATTCAGAAGATTCAGCCATGAATGGTAGAATTAAGGTTTAACTGGGTCAACCCTAGGTCAACTGAAGATTTGGAGAGGGTTGAGACCTAATCCAAGAGCCATGTGATCATGGAATGATATATTGAAGTGTTATAAGGATGATTCCTAAAACAACTCATCATGATTGAAGAGTTTGAGAAGTTTTAAGCTAGGGTTTCTAAGGATTGACAGTGTAAAATCCCCTAGTTTGATCCCTATCTTCCAGGCAGTTTTAGCTCAAGATGTGATTGTCATCTCATCTTCCCCACAACATGAATGTTGTAGAGCTTGTTCTTAGATTTAATTTTAGTGGTAGAAGTCCTTGATAGGATTTGCAGAGCTCAAGTTATGGTTTTGACAAATTACAGGTCATCTGAGGTATGTGAATCTGGGTCCTTGAAAGTCACCCAACTTGCAGACAACTTTTGCCCTAGTAGGATGATTCCTATGGTCTCTTGGTCAACATGAATGGTGAAGAGCATCTTCTTAGCTTTCTAGGGAGTACTAGAAGTCCTTGATAGGATTTGTAGAACTCAACTTATGGCTTTGACAAGCCAAGGGCATTTTGGTCATTTGGAAGTTATAGGTCATTTCAAGCATAAGGCCATATCTCCTACTTCCAAGCTTCAAATGGAAAAATATTCAACATCAAAGTTGCTTAGAATGATGTTTTAAGGCTAGTAGGGTGGTCATGAGATGTTGAAAAGGCTCATATCAAAAAGTGATAAAAATGACCTAAAAATGAGGCATAAGTTAAATAAAGTGAAATGGAAAATCATAAATCCCAAGTTCTAAATCCAAACCATATCATATGATAGGTCATTTAGACTCCAAATGACATTTTAAGAACAATGGTTCAGCCACAATTTTGATTTGAGGCTTGCATCATAGGGTTGCTTTGTAATTTGGTTGCTTGCATAATGGGGTACCATACCAAAACAAGGAAAAGCTTAATAAACAAGGGAGATATGCATTATATCTCATCCAAAATATCATATGGGGACAAATTCAAGTTGGTTACCAAAGATTACAAGCATTTGGCATGAGATATCATACAATGAGAAGTGGAAATGCAAATTACCATGACATGGAAAATTCAAGTTCTTACTAGATGGTTCTAGGAGGTTCTAGACCTTTCTAAACCTCTCTATATATTGGATACAACCTGCATTGGTGAATGGTTAGTGATAGTTGGTATTATTTGGTATAGAGAAGAGTGAGAGATATCAAAATTCTCCATTTGCAAATTGCATTGAATCCTCATATTCTTCTTCACTACCATTCCATTTTTCTTCACAAATCATATCCATAAACATCCCTGAGTGTGTTCATGCTAGCTTGAGGTTCCATTGATGAAGAATTGAAGGAGTTCCAAGTGAAATTGCAAGGGAGCAAAAGGCATTGGATCTTGAGATACAAGCTTTCAACATCAAATCTTGTGCAAGCAGAAGAAAATTCACCATTCAAGGAGTGTTCTTGAGGAGTTACAAGGCTTGGATTGAAGAACTTCACCACCTACCATTTCAAGAAGCAAGGTATGCAAAATCATTCTTACACCCTAATTTAGGCATGGCTAGGATGAATTCTTAGTGTAGATCCATTAGAGACAATTAGGTGGTTCATTTGGATGAGTTTAAGACCAATTGAAGAAGTTCCATCAATGGAGGTCAATTCTTTGATGATTAAGATCGTGTCATATAATGAATGTTAATGCAAGTTGATTAGCTAGTTTTGATGAGTGGCACATAAGGATCATTTTGATATAAGGAATGTTGAGTTTGGTGGAGGTCAAAAGTTGATGACATTTTGAGTTCGGTTTGGTTTCCCATTCGGTTTGGGTGATAGAGTGTGTTTCAGTGGAATCTAAGATCACCATCGTGTTCAGCTTGGAGAGTAGAGTAAGTCTGGGCTTTGAACGAGTGAAATTGGTCAAGAAACGAGGGAGCACGATGAACTGGAAGTTTCATGCATGGAGCTCGTGTTCTCATGGTTTCTGCAAACCCTAATGATCCAAGGAAGAAGACGACGTATGTACCGTCAGATGCGCATGGACCATTTGACTGAAAAAGCCATCTAACGGCTGATATTCAAACGCGATTGGAGAGGGAAGAAACAGCAGCGTAAAACGCTGCATTTCATTAAACGCATGTTGGGCCTCACGTGAATGTTGCTAACCCCACCCCCCAAACGAGCCCAATTCCAATCTGAACTGCAATTTACTGCTATTTACACCGCTGTTTTTCTTTTTTCTTTTATTTTTAATTTGTTTTTTATGATTATGATACTGGGCCCAAGCGCTATGCTATGCGCACCCCCATATCTGGGCCCATGTGAAAATAACTTAATAGCATTACTTTCTACACCCCATGATTAATTTCCATATTATTTTCACTCCAAATTTTATTTTACTTTAAAAATTCATATAAAATTGAAAAATCAATATTTTCTCATGGGAATTTTTTTTCCACTTTCCATTTTCTGTCTAGAAAAATATAAAATCATAAAATTGCCATTTTATTTCATTTTTATATTTTTTGCATATTTTCTCTTTTAATTGCTTTTTTAATTCTTTTTAGTTGATACCTTGACTTTTAGAATTTAGTTAGAGTAGCTCCTTTAGGATTTTTAATTCAATCTTTTTAGGGTAGTTAGATGAATGTTTTAGGTTCCCCCTGAATTAATGCCATATTTTTGTGGTGATTTTTAAGATAGTTTTGATTAGATAATTCTAGGTAGTGTAGAATTAGGTTAAAACTTCAACATAGGTCTATAACAATTTTAGATTTTGGGTTTTTAGGACATTTTAGACTATGGGGAATATATGGGCATTAAGGGTAGGTATGTAGGATCCCTTAGAAATTATATTAGGATTTAATATAATAGTATGCTATTTTTAGTTGATTTTTGTATTGAATGATTGTTTGTGTTGCCTTTAGGGCATGTTTGTTTTAGTTTGCTTTGCTTTGGAGTTTTCCTTTGGTTTGAGGAGCTTGGCATCTCATTGTGAAGCATTGTGGAGCATGGTTGAAGACTTGAAGGTGCATGGAGAAGCTTGAGAGCTTGTTCTTCTTTTCTTTTTGTTGTTTTAGGGTTAGGATTAGGAAGAGCTTAGATGTAGATAACTTCTTTCTCAAACATGGATGGTATCATTCACCTCCATTCCTCCCTATGATTCAAAGTCCTTCCATGGTATACACCTCTCTCCTTTGGAGGGATAAGTGCTATACCTAGGAGGTAGAACTTTTGAGGGAACCCTTCATTTGATATTGAACCCTTATAGGTCACCTTTGGTGATCAAATAAGTAGTTCAATATCCCCCAGCTTATCCAGTAAGTGATTTTTCTCTGGTTTTGATTGTCTTGAGAGATGCAGAGCCTGAGCATGAAGATGAAGACTTCATTGAAGATTGTTGAAGAGGATGAATCCTTGAAGATTGCCATTCCAGTTGAAGCTTGAAGAACATGAAGATCAAGTTGACACTTGAAGATCCCTGAAGATTAGGTGAAGCCCGAAGGTGGAGCTGATCAAGAAGCTGAAGCTTAAGGGAGAAGATGAGTTGAAACTCATATTGTAGGGTTGAAACCTGGAAGAGCAAACTGATGTTTGTCAAGTGATTGAAGTCTGAAGACTGAATTGCTGCTGGAGGAGCTGAAGCTTTCTTCTGTTTTCTTTTCTGTATTATGTGTTTTGTTTGACTTGTCTGTTGCATTAGAATAAGTTCATCTAGAATAAGTAGAATCTAGGAGCATGATTGCATTAGAGGTTGAGTTGCTCCCTCTGCTTGTGTTGTTATTGAGTGGCTTTGCTTGCGGGTATTCGGTAGAGCCCAGCTCCCTTGCCCATGTGTTTTGTTTGCCTGATGGCATTTTATTTCTTTTTTATCTGCATGATTGCAGTTTACTGTTTATTGCTTGATAGTGTCGCTACTGCGAAAATCGGCGTCGGCAATACAGAAGAGTCGCCACCGTGCGTTATTTATCCCAAGGGAGGGAAAGGAAACGCCCGAAGTAAACCTAACGCAAAGACGGGAAAAGGTATGGTCATCGCAACCAAAACCTGGATTCGGGAGTCGGTTACGCAAGGGGAAGGTATTAGCACCCCTCACGTCCATCGTACTCGATGGGATCCACGCTTGTTTATTTGTACGAATTACACTTCTATCTAAACTAAAGGATGAGGGCTGAAAAGAAAAGAAAACATGACTCGGTAAAGCATCGCACTTTATGCCTACGTATTCCCGTCTGGAACGAGAAATCAGAGTCAACGTAGTTCGCCTAACTACGGGTGAAGGTGGGGAAGGTTGCTCGCTAGGATATCGCATCCTATGCCTACGTACTTTCACACAGCATGGAAGATCTGAGCAAACGTAGTTCGGGCCACGCACGACACAAGCTGTTCAAGTGTCTTTTATGAAAAATCTCACCTTAAACAAGGGTTTTCTTATTTGCAAAAAGGTCGATGTCTGTTCAAATATTTTGAAGGAAGAAATGAATTAATCTCTGTCATAACCTTTATTAGTGTTTTTCTGTTGTTTTGAAGGAAGAAGAGATGACACTCTATAAATCCTAGGGTTAAAAGGGGAAAAAAAATCTACCCTAATGTTATCATGCATGGGTTAACTCTTAATGCCTGTCATGCTCCTCTCTTGCGCAGAGAGAAACAGAGCTCCTAAGGGAATAAACGGAAACAGAAACAGCAGATATAATAAAACAGTAAAAATGCATGGATGCAACAATACAAGCGAGGCAAGGGAGTCCCACTCAACCTCGAACCTAGAAAACAATAGGCAAAAGTGAACAGGATTCACTTTCAACCCAGCAAGCCAAACAGCAAACAATACAATCCGGGAAATTCACACAATACATCAAAAATTAAAACAGCAAAAGCTAAACAGCAAAGCAGTCTTCATCAGCATCAGCAACTATCTTCAAGTCCTAATCTCCAAGCTGAGGAATCAATCACAAGAGTAAACTGGGTGTTAAGCAATTAGTTGACCACTAAGGGTGGCAAACAGACTGCTATCAACACAAAGAATATTTCTCTCAAGAGTTCTATCCCTTAGACATTAGCACCAAGCCTTCCAAAGGAAGGGGATGAGTGTCTTAGAGAGACTCTGTATCACAGAGAAGAATGGAGGCAGTCAAGACCTTCCATGTTTGAGAATCAAGTTGGCTATTCTAGAGCTCTGCCTAACTCCTATATCCTACAAACTTCAGCAGCTACCAGCAAGAGATACTCATCATCAACTCTGGAAGTTGGTCTTCATTCTCTGATCTTCCACTGGGTTTCATCATCACAGGTCTTCAGCTCTCCCCAAATCCCAAACAAACCCAACCCCACACAGACAAAAAGATAAACCCTAAAGAGGGCACACCACACAATTAATCACATATAAGCAATATACTAGTAGCAGTAGGGAAATCCTAATATTTTCTAAGGGATCTATCCTATACCCATAACCCCTATAGTCCCATACCCCAAAAATCAAATGAAAATTTCCTAAAAGAATTAATCTATTCCACCTATGTACATTTAAAACCCTAATTTTGATCACACTAACCACACCTAATCAAATCACCTAAAATTTAATCCTAAAAATTGTGAATTAAATCCTATATTCAAGTTGAAGTCCTACACTAATCACTCTAAAAAGAATGAGCCTTAAAGCTAAAGGGAGCTATTAGAACAAAAATCAACAAATTTAAGTATCAAACTAAATCCATTAAAATGCTATTTACAAGAAAAATACACAAAAAATAGTAAAACAAAATAAAATGCTATTTTTATTATTTAATATTTTTCTAGACAGAATTATTGACCTATAGCAAAAAGAACCAATTAAAACAAGCCATTTTCCATTTTTTTATGATTTTTTAAAGGTATTAAAAATATAAAGGAAAATAAAAACACAAAATAGACATAAAAGGGGGAGGGGGTGCCATAAGCAAAGGCGCCTAGTTGTAATTCCTAATGGGCCATGAAACCAGGGTGTGAATAACAATTCCACTAGGCCCAGCGCGCTCAGGAAATCAATTGCAAAATAAAAAGAAAAAAGAAAAAACTCTCGGTGCGAAAAGCAGTAAAATCATGCGCAAATGGTTGGGCCTATCAAGAAGGGGGTGGGGATAGAAATCTGATCCAAAGCCCAACGTTTCATTTTAAATGAAACGCTGCGTTTTCATGCTGAGTCTTTCCCTCCATTTCCAACTTCAAATCTCGGCCATACGATGCGATTAATGAGTCAAACAATTGTGATGATCGGACGGCCCTGGGTCATCGTCCCCAAACCAAAACCCTAGAACTCAGAAAATTCTCCCATGCAGCCATGTTCATGCGCTTCGTTCTCTCTCCATACTCAACCAAATCCCACGATCTTAAAACCAAAATTGTCCTACTCAAAGCCCTCTACAAGGTCCTACCCTTAGATTTTCCTGAAACCCCCTCTATGATTAAACCCGATAGCTATAAGTCCTGGACACCATTGATTAGCTCTGTCATGCATGGTGATGGAATTTGCTCAAACTATACTATCATGTTCTAGAGACTATGGTGAGTACTCTGATCTATCTCACTAGTATCATCATGCCCTAAATGGAGTGTTCTAGGTCATCAAAGAAGAACTGCCATGAATCAAACCTTCACTAATGGTCACTACAGATTGTATACATGCTCTACTACCCTAACATAATACTTCTAACCTAAAAATCTAACCTAACAACACCTAAACAGAGAGGTAAAAGAAACTTCACCAACCTGCAATTCTTGATGAAACAGATGAGAAGGAGCTCGATTCAACACTTGTAAGCTTTCACCAATGATCCTTGGGAGGTGCTATGACTTCTGTTTGCAAAAAATATGATGATGAGGGCTTGGATTCTTGGCTGCAACTCTGGTACACAACTTTGAATCTTGGGCAACAACTCCTTAAACCTCCATTGATGGACCTTGCATCATGCTCATTCACCCTCACAATATACCAAAGATTGGAAATGAAGACCTCTCTTGAACAAAAATGGAAGATTATGATGATTCTCCAAATTTCTTACAATGGAAGCAACCTCTTAATTCTCTCTATTATCCCCCTCAATGCACCAACCCCTTGCACCAATGATTTACTCTCAATATATAGATGATGATTAACAGATTGACAAGTTTCTAGATTGATCCTAGAGGATTCTAGAAAGTGGTGGAAAATTCATGAACTTCTCATGTGATGACATGTTGAATATCTCTTATCTCATGCTTGCACCTTTGTAAACTTGTGTTAAAATCTCCTTTCATGAGATATTGGAGGTGTATGTGAAAAAACCAAGCCTTTCCTTGCCTTGTGTTGAGTTTTACCAAGTTGCCTTATGATGCAAGAAACAATATTACAAAGCAAGTCCAATTTTTAAACCCTAACTCAAAAAAGTGGCTGAACCAATGTCTTTAAAATGATGTTTGGAATCAATTTGGTATATTGGATGACCCATATTGGATTTAGATCTCTCAAACCAATTTTTCATTTCAACTTTTTCAACTTATATGCCTTTTTTAGGTCATTTTTCACCAACTTTGGTCAAGTCTCATTCTATGCATTTCCAAACTTCCATGACTTCTTTTCTTGACTTAAAATGACATTTTGAGCAACTTTGATGTTGTGAAGTTTTTCATTTGAAGCTTCCTTGTATGAGTTTTAGGCATATGCTAAGAATGACCTGTAATCCTTAAATGACCAAAATACCCTTTGCTTGCCAAGACCATAAGTAGAATTACACAAATCATATGAAGGCATACCATACCATTATAGAAATCTAAGACAATAAGGAACAACTCTCATGTTGGCAAGAAATCCATTTGAAATACCCTTGAAGGTCAAAAGTTGCTTGGAAGACAGACAATTTTCACAAACAAATTTCAGTGCCCTCAGATGACCTGTAACTTGCAAGAGCCATAACTTGAGTTCTATAAATCATCTTGATGACTTACACCACTAAAATTAAAGCTATGAAGATACTCTACAAGTTTCATGTGGACCAAGAATTCACATGAAGCTTTCATCTTGAGTTACACTGCTTTGAAGTTTGACCTAAATCAGGGGATTTTACACTGAAACCCTAATTTAGTAACTCCAGTTCTCCTTGACTCCTCTTGACTTTTATTTATCACAACATCATATCCATGTAGCAAATAATGAATCCCACATTCTTCAAATGATCCTTGATGCCCTTCAAAACACTTCTTTGACCTAGAATTGACCCAGTGTTGACCCTAGTTGACTGACTTCAACTGAGGCTCTTGCAATCATTCAAATGACTTGGTTCTCCTCAAAAAATGATTCTCTAGACTCTTCATAACATCCATACACACCTCATGCTCTTGGCTCGTAGCTCACACACCCTCTGATGATCCCCAAACAATCTCAAGATAGGAGAGAACTCACTGATCAACCTGTCAACACTTCCAAGCCCCAATTCTTCCCTGATGACCTGAGTAGACTTGAATATGAATGAAACCCTTAGATATACCTCATGAGATAAGAATAGCACTTTGATCCCCTGTTAAGATAGCATGCCTATGATATGCAATGCAGATGAATGCACTATGTACATGATGCCAATGTAAATGATTATGCAATTGAAACATAAACCTAGGTTAGAAAAGGTTGGGCAAATTTTGGGGTGCAACAGCTGCCCCTATTCAAGCGACTTGGACCCGACTGGATGAAGAGCGCGCAACCTTCAGACATTCGCGGTACGAGACGGTTGAATACGAAAGAACCCGGAAATTTGCCAACCGCAAAAATAAATTGCGAATACGACTACTGCTTGGGAAAACCCTTCAGGGAAATGACTTCTGTTGTCACAGCAACAACTAGCCATCCATCTGTCAAATAATCTGATGTTGTCCGCAGACCACTCCATTCCGAAGAAATGAGCATGCACCACACAACGAGAAATTGTTGACATCACTTATCAACCTCTGTTGATCTCACTTATCAACCTATGTTGATCTCACTTATCAACCTATGTTGGTCTCACTTATCAACCTATGTTGATCTCACTTATCAACCTACTGTTGATCTCACTTATCAACCAAGCACACGCTAACCAGCGGAAGAATACTGACTTCACTGATCAACCTTTCGTATCACGAAGAAACGAGCGAACGCTTACCCAAACGAGACAATGTTCGAAGACACGAACAACCAACTCTGCGGGGAAATGAGAAACTTAACCAAGTAACTCTGAGGGGACAATTCTGACAACTGCCGTCAAACACGTGCTAGGGGAATTGGGAACTTAACCAAGTACCCTTGCTGAAAAATACGAGGAATTTAACCAAACAACTCCTGTAGCAAGCTCCCTGCTGGGGACTATGAGAGACTTAACCAAGCAACCCATTGAAGTAACACCCTGCTGGAGAACATAACTCTGTTGGGGGAATTGCGGGTAACCACCCGAAAATCTGTATTACCACCTTCTAATACTGATACCACATCATCCTGAGAAAGACTCAGCTGGGGAAATACAAGTGACTTAACCAAGCGACTTGTCAAAGGATACCCTGCCGGGGACTACGAGGAACTTAACCAAGTATCTCGTTGAAGAACAAACCGCTGGGGATTACATCTCTACTGGGGTAACTGTGGGTAACCACCCAAAATCTGCATTATGCTATTTCTACGGCACTCTGAGAAAGGACTCGGCTGGGGAGAAAGAGAAATGCTCGACCAAGCAACTCTGCTAGGGGAATGTGCCATGGCGAACACGATCACTGTGTGTCTTGGCGCAACAACCTTCTGTAACAATATGAACACGATCACTGCGCGTCTCGATGCCACAAACAAAATCACATAGTGGGACAAACACGACGAACACGGTCACTGCGTGCTGCGTTACAACCACATCGACCATAAATCCAACCGGATGAGATAAACACGATCACTGCGTGCCAGACGGAATAAATCCACATAGAAGAGGCGAATACGTTCACTGCGTACTTCAACCACCAATATGATAAACACGATCACTGCGTGTGCTGTAATAGGACGAATACGATCACTGCATATCCTGACCATCAAACCCCCAAAATAACGTCAACACGATCACTGCGTGCCACGAAACCAACCCATGTAACAGGACGAATACGATTACTGCGTATGCCGACCAACAAACCCAACTGATACGATGACCACGATTACTGCGTGCTCCGCATCACAAGTTCCCATGGTACTAACAACACGATCACTGCATGCTGTACAAATACGATCACTGCGTATCTTGAACACGATCCCTGTGCGTTCGAACACGATCACTGCGCGTTCTAAGCCACGATCCTCTTGACTGGAGAAAAACACGATCCCTGCGTGTTGCGTGTCTCAACTAACCCACATAACTGGACGAATACGATCACTGCATATCCTGACCATACATAGGATAAACGCGATCACTGCGCGCTTCATGTCACGACCCTCTTGACTGGAGGAAACACGATCCCTGCGTGCTGTGACACAACTTCAAACATGGGACGAACACGATCACTGCGTACTTCGGCCACCAACAACCCGATGAACACGTTCACCGCGTGCCTTACAGCATAATCAAACTGCATAACGGACGAATACGGTCACTGCGTATACCGACCAACAACTGGATGAACACGATCACTGCGCGTCAATCTATAACCACCGTGTAATGGACGAATACGATCACTGCATATATCGACCAACGAAATCACATGATATGGTAACACGATCACTGCGTGCCTTGCTCAATAAAACCCCCGAAATGATACCAACACGATCACTGCGTGCCTTACAAAACAATCTTCTTAGATCGGGACGAATACGATCACTGCGCCATCCGACCATAGATATGCATACCAAGATCATCACGATCACCGCGTGTCCTACAACATGAACCCCGTAAAAGAAATAAGATACGATCACTGCGTACTTCAGCCACAAATCAACATCTTAAAATCAACACGATCACTGCGTGCCTTATAATATGACCCCCATAGATGGGGAAAATAAAAACCCACATCTTCCTGAAACCACGATTTCTCTTATCGGCAGGGAACCAACATATCCGAAACTGGAGAGGTAACCACCTGGCTTATGTTTCAAAAATGCATGTTTGATAATGACGTAATGCTTCCATACTGCATGGAAATGCTACGTATTTGGGTAAAATGCAAATGCTCACGATGCATGCTTATGCAAAGAGTTGCTTCAGCAAAATAAATGCTGAAGACACACTGGATCCGCTGGGAATGACCGGAATACCGCCGATACGCTTCCACCAAAATAAATGTTGGAAAGATGAACTAACTCCGCTGGGGATGACCACCCTGCTGGGAAAATAGCTCACGAACTCAGAACTCCAAAATCTGCTGAGGACGATCCTCCTGACGAGGAAGAGCGGATTGCTGGGGAAATAACGGACAATTCTGCTCGGGAAAACTCCTTTCAGCAGCTCCAACCACCTGATCACCCTCTGTGGTGAACCTCTCCTGCTATCACTGAGCTGGGGAAATCATCCCGTCATCACTGAGCTGGGGACTGAACCACATATCCTGATTTGCACTGCACGAGAACCCTCTGGGAGTTAATCACATCCATCTCGACCTTCACTGGAGAGAACTCTGCTCTGCTTGATAGGCCAATTTCTGAACTGAAGATACATTAATCTCAACTCTCCTGGGGAGATAACATTCAGTTTTGCCCGGGGCGACTTCACTGGGGAAGACACAACGTTCATCCTCTGGAAGGGATGCCAGCCTGCCATGGACTCTGGCGGGGAACTTTGCGAGCTTTTGAATACCTGCAAAAGTTAACAAGCAAACACAAGGCAATCTATGCAAACAGAAACATCTTGGTAATCACCCACGACAACCATTCAGGTAATTTTTGGTTTTAACAATCATCGGCCGAGGCCTGCCTGTTTACACACATGTAAGTTTATCAAAAACATCGGCGCTTTTTACAAACAAAACTGTAAAAAATTAAAACCAAAGTCACACACTACACTGAATGAAAACACTTTATTGATAACGGCCTAAGAATAGGCAAGATTTGTACATCGGATGCAACTCCTGAAAAGAGGTAGTCACACACAAACAAACTGCAGAAGTATACAAATATACAGAATAAAATTTGTACACATGTCGGCAACATGTTACAGACGAACACCATGAACCGATCCTCCTATGACTCGTCGGACTCTGACGCTTTCCCGACCTCTGTCTTCGGAAGAAATTGCTTTGAATAATTGACCCCCAGATACTCCCGAACCGCTAAACAATCAAACTTGGACCGCAGTCATTTGCTTCTTAAATCCCTAACTTTTGCGTGAATCGCCCTTTGCGGGTTTTCGATTCACCGGGATACCTTTTTTTGCCGAAGCCGCCCAGTGTAGGTTTTCAACTTCGCGGGTGTACACTTTTTCCATTTTATCCCTAACTTTTGCCCGAACCTTTTTATTCTGTTTTTTGGTTCGCCAGGATGCCCCATTTTTGCCTGGACTCTCTTTTTACTGTCCAGCGGGTCAATTTTAAGCAAAGTATTTTTTAATTGCGTCCGAGTTCACAGGGGACGAAAAGTCTTCACCATCCATGGTGGATAACAATAAGGCTCCTCCGGAGAAGACCTTTCTCACGATGTATGGACCTTCGTAATTGGGAGTCCATTTGCCCCTGTGATCCGATTGCGGTGGGAGAATCTTCTTCAGCACAAGATCACCCGTCTGAAAGCTTCGAGGTCGAATCTTCTTGTCGTACGCTTTCTTCATCCGGCTCTGATACAACCTACCGTGTGCAATGGATGCCAGTCTTTTCTCATCTATCAAGCTCAGCTGATTCAATCTACTTCTCACCCATTCTGCCTCGTCCAGCTTAACATCAAGCAAAACCCTCAAAGATGGTACCTCAACCTCTAATGGCAGGACAACCTCCATGCCATATACTAGTGAGAACGGTGTTGCCCCGGTTGATGTACGCACTGTAGTACGATAACCGTGCAAAGCGAATGGCAGCATCTCATGCCAATCCTTATACGTTACCACCATCTTCTGAACAATTTTCTTTATGTTCTTGTTGGCCGCTTCAACAGCGCCATTCATCTTGGGTCTGTAGGGAGATGAATTATGATGCTCGATCTTGAAATCCCGACACAAGTCTTTCATCATCTTGTTGTTCAAATTCGAACCATTATCAGTAATGATTCGCTCAGGAATACCGTATCTGCAGATTATATCCTTCTTGATAAATCTGGCCACTACCTGTTTCGTCACATTGGCGTACGATGCCGCTTCCACCCACTTGGTGAAGTAATCGATCGCAACCAGAATGAAGCGATGCCCATTAGAAGCAGTAGGCTCAATCTTTCCAATCATATCGATTCCCCACATGGAGAAAGGCCACGGAGAAGCTATAACATTCAATGGACTGGGTGGCACGTGGATCTTATCAGCATAGATCTGGCACTTGTGACACCGCTTGGCGAACTTGAAACAGTCAGTTTCCATCGTCAACTAATAATACCCTGCTCGTAACAACTTTCGGGTCATAGCATGCCCACCAGCATGTGTGCCAAAAGTTCCTTCATGGATCTCTTCCATGAGTAAGTTAGCCTCCTTCTCATCCACACACCAGAGGAGTACCGAATCGTGGTTCCTTCTATACAAAACGCCGTCGGGATTCAGATAAAAGTTACCTGCTAATCTCCTCAGGGTCTTCTGATCGCGACTGGATGCCCCATTTTTCGGATATTCCTTATTCTTCAGGAAATTCTGTATATCAAAATACCACGGTTTACCGTCAGATACTTCATCAATTGCAAACACAAAGGCCGGCCTATCAAGGCGAGAGATGACAATGCTGGGAGCCTCATTCCAACGGTTGACTTTATACATCGAGGACAACGTTGCAAGGGCGTCTGCCATTTGATTCTCCGCTCGAGGTACATGATGAAACTCCACCCTATCAAAGAAAGGTAGCAACCTTCTCGCATAATTCATGTACGGTACCAGATTAGGTTGGCGCATCTCCCACTCTCCCTTAATCTGATTCACAACCAATGCTGAATCCCCATATACATCCAGATTCTTAATCCTCATATCAATAGCCTCTTCTAACCCCATGATGCAAGCTTCGTACTCGGCTTCGTTATTCGTCACTGAAAAAGTCAATCTGGCTGTGAACGGGATGTGCGACCCGTGGGGAGTTGTAATGATTGCCCCGATCCCGCTACCGTACGAATTGACAGCCCCATCAAAAATCATTTGCCACTGGGAACTCCGCTCGGGTCCTTCACCAGGCAACGGCTCATCACAATCTTTAGCCTTCAAGTACATTATGTCCTCATCAGGAAACTCAAACTTCATAGGCTGATAATCCTCAATCGGCTGTTCGGCGAGATATTCGGACAGAATACTTCCCTTAATGGCCTTCTGGGAAACATACTGGATATCGTATTCTGTCAATACCATCTGCCATCTCGCAATCCTTCCAGAGAGCGCTTGTTTCTCAAACACATATTTGATCGGATCCATCTTTGATATCAGCATGGTTGTATGATTCAGCATGTATTGTCTTAGACGTTTGGCGGCCCACGCCAATGCACAACACGTCTTTTCAAGCATAGAGTATCGAGATTCACAATCCGTGAACTTTTTACTCAAGTAGTAAATTGCATGCTCTTTCCGCCCTGTCTCGTCATGTTAACCGAGAACACAACCCATACTGTTCTCCAGAACCGTCGGGTACATAATTAGTGGTCGTCCCGCTACTGGGGGTATCAACACCGGAGGTTCCTGCAAGTATTCTTTTATCTTTTCAAATACCCTTTGGCAATTTTCATTCCAGACAACCGCCTGATCTTTCTTCAGTAGCTTGAACAATGGTTCACACGTGGTCGTTAAGTGAGAGATGAACCTAGCAATGTAGTTCAACCTCCCTAAGAATCCACAGACTTCTTTTTCTGTTCTCGGTGCTGGCATTTCTTGTATTGCTTTTATTTTTGCAGGATCGACCTCGATTCCTTTCTTGCTCACAATGAACCCCAGTAGCTTCCCGGATCTCACTCCGAAGGTACATTTATGTGGATTCAGCCTCAGCCTGAATTTCCTCAGCCTTTTGAACAACTTCAATAAATTAACCAGATGTTCTTCCTCTGTTTGAGACTTGGCAATCATGTCATCGACATACACCTCGATCTCTCTGTGCATCATGTCGTGAAAAAGCGTTGTCATAGCCCGCTGATACGTTGCCCCAGCATTCTTCAAACCAAAGGGCATCACCTTATAACAGAAGGTTCCCCATGGGGTGGTAAAGGTTGTCTTTTCCATATCCTCCGGAGCCATTTTGATCTGGTTGTACCCCGAAAATCCATCCATGAAGGAGAATACCGAAAACTGAGTCGTGTTGTCAACTAACACGTCAATATGCGGCAGCGGGAAATCATCCTTCGGGCTCGCTTTGTTTAGATCCCTATAATCAACACACATCTGAACCTTGCCATCTTTCTTTGGCACAGGCACGATATTAGCGACCCAAGTGGGATAAGTGGTAACAGCCAGGAACCCAGCATCCCATTGCTTCTGCACTTCTTCCTTTATCTTTACGGCCATATCAGGACGAGTCCTTCGGAGTTTCTGCTTCACAGGCGGGCAATCTTCCTTCAATGGCAGACGATGAACAACCATATCAGTATCCAAACCTGCCATGTCCTCATAGGACCAAGCAAATATATCACTGTATTCACGCAGCATCTTGATAAGCTATCGCTTGATGTCCACTTGCAACGCGGCCCCTATACGGATATTCCTGACGCATTCTTCAGACCCCAAGTTGACAATATCAATCTCTTCCTGGTGAGGCAGAATGACTCTCTCCTCTTGCTTCAATAACCGACTAAGCTCTTCTGGTAAGTCACTATCCTCCACAATCTCCTCCTCAGCTTGGAAGATCGGATGCTCGAAGTCTAAACGAGTCATAGGAAGTTTTTGGTCGGTGTCATCTGAAAATTCATGAATCCTGCGAGGGAAACGGTTAAGTGCTTCAAAATGATGTACAAGCAAAGTGCATAACCGCGCTGCCATTTTATTGAAAAATAAAATAAAATGGAAAGAAAAGGATCACAACATTTGAATGTAAAAACGCCGTCATTTATTGATTATACAAACATACAAGTAAACAGTTAGGCCCTAAGACAAAATCAACGATGCCCCGGGCAAGGCATGTGATTGTACGATGATTGAAAAAAAACAATGCATTACTGTTTGGTGACTTGGATGACGTCCTGGATGGACCAGTTGCATAGGCTTTGCCCCGGGGTGCTGGGTCGAATCCACGAGTCCATGTCGCAATCGCTATCCGCTTCTTCCGTATCAGACACGGCATTGATCCTTTCAAAGCTGACACCCCCTGATGTGAACACTACGGGCCCGTTGTACTTCGGCACATTCTGCTTGAAAGATGGACGATACCCCAGGCCATACTTGTCTTGCTTCATAGGGATATCTGGAACCTGCCCCCACTTGGTAGTTTCTCCTGCCTGAACCAGCGCCTTGGCTTCTTTATACGAGGAGACGGCCACCTCTAGTCCTTCACTCTTTACCGGAGCTTCCTCTTTAACTTTCACCTCCTCGAACGCTTGACACAACGTTTCATGAATCTCTCCATCTACCTCCACGTACTTGAAAGAAGATAAATGACTGACTAGGATGTCCTCTTTGCCACACACCGTCACAATACTCCCCTCAACCATATATTTCAACTTCTGATGGAGCGTCGAAGTTACTGCCCCAGCGGCGTGAATCCAGGGTCTCCCAATCAAACAGCTATATGCGGGTTGTATGTCCATGATGTAAAACACTGTATCAAACACCTCCGGACCTACCTGAATAGGTAACGTTATCGACCCGAATACTGACCTCCTGGTTCCGTCAAAAGCCCTTACTACCAAATCACTAGGTGTGCACAACAACCCGCGGGTATCTAACTTCAACAGATCTTTCTTTGGTAACACATTCAACGAGGACCCAGTGTCTACCATCACATGGGATAACACAGTGCCCCGGCATTCGATAGAGATGTGCAAAGCATTATTGTGATCGCGCCCTCGAGGTGTTAAGTCAAAATCTGTGAATCCCAGTCCATGCCCAGCGTTGACATGTGCCATAACTCCCTCCAGTTGATTAACTGAAATCTCTTGCGGCACGAAGGATGTCTCAAGTACCTTCAACAGGGCGTTTCTATGCGCCTCAGAGCACAACAGCAGCGATAATATGGAGATCTTTGACGGGGTCTGCTGCAGGTGATCTACAATCTTGTAATCACTTTTGCGGATTAACCTCATGAATTCTTCCACATCTTTGGTCATCGGCTCTTTCTCTTTACCCCCTGAAGATTCCCCTTCAACAGCCTTGTTCTTACCTTTGGCGAGCCTCTCTGCTTCGACCTCAGGTGAAGTGAAAATTCTCCCACTCCGGGTTATACCACCTGCTCCCACTATGTTATCAACGGATCAAGCTGGCGGGTCATTCAAGTCAATCTTTTCCCCATTGCAATACGCCTCAGCACTGTAGCACCACGGGACTTCCTTTGTGCTTTCAAAAGGGACTGGCTTAGCGTTGGTAATAGTAATGGTCGGCCTTTTTGATGATGCCGAAATTGTCACCGATTTGAACGGAATGGTGACCGTAGCAATCTCCCTACGCTCTTCTACAGATTCTGTCTCAACAGACTTCTCTTGCCCCACAGCCCTGTCAAACTGCAAAGTTCCTTCATCAATCAAACTTTGAACTCCCCTCTTCAACTTCTCACAGCCCTCAGGTTGGATCAAACAGTCAACACACTCGTTACTGCAACCGGGATAGACGCCTCTGCTCAACAGGCGCTGCTTCACGAAACTCAAAGGGGTTTTCAGCTCACTCACTTCTGAAACTAAGTTCAACTCATCATTTGACATGATTGCATTGGCCCCGACTCCACCATGCTTGGGCATTGGCTGCTGCGTGATATTGGGGCCTTCCTTCCCAAAGTTGATGGCCGCACTATCAAGCAAGTCCTGCACTTTATGCTTGAAAGCCAAGCAATTCTCAATATTGTGCCCCGGCGCCCCCGAATGGAAGTCACAGTGCTCATTAACATCATATCCGGCTGGCAGCTGGCCAGTTGGTGGTGCTAAGGTCCTCTTCTCGACTAGCTGCAATTTCAACAAGGTCTGAAGGAGTTCTGCATATGACACTGGCGGTACCTCGAACACTCTCCTTGGTCGGGGGTTCTGAAATCTGCGTTGATTATTAGGCTGCTGCTGAGCCTGCTGCGGTGGTTGTTGTCTCTGCTGCTGAGAAGGCCCTGGAATGGTTACACTTGCGACTTGCGACTGCTGACGCCAGTTCTGACCTTTATTCTTTCGTCGAGCACCGAATATAGCATTGGCGTCACCTTGCCGTTTACCACCGAACGTCTTCTTATTACCTCCTGCGGGACTGGACTCACCTGCTTGAATTTTACCAATCTTCACCCCGTTTTCAATTCGCTCCCCCATCAAAATCAGCTCAGAGAAAGTACTCATCGAAAAGTTGAGCAGACGGTCGTAGTACATTCCAGAGAAAGTTCCTATGAACATATCCATCATTTCGCGTTCCACCATTGGAGGGTGCACCCTAGCAGCCAAATCTCGCCATCTCTGGGCGTATTCTTTAAAGCTCTCACTAGACTTCTGAGACATGCTTTGCAACTGAACTCGGTTAGGGGCGAGATCACTATTATATTGATAATGTCGAACAAAAGCCTCTGCCAGCTCTTTCCAACTCCTGATCTGAGTAGGTTCTAAGCTCATGTACCACTCCAGCGATGGCCCTGACAGGCTATCCTGGAAGAAGTGCATTAGCATCTTTTCATCCTCAGAATATGCAGACATGCGCCTGTAAAATGCGCGCACATGCACCCTAGGGCAGGTATCCCCTTTGTATTTATCGAACGACGGTGCTTTGAATTTCAGCGGGACCCTCAACCCTGGGACTAACCCCATATTTGACATATCCAACCCAAGAGCATTCTGGTTGGCCAACCCGTTCACCTTCTCTTCTAGCAATCTCATCTGATGGTTGTCACCCCTGGCTCTTTCATAGCCTTCATTCTGACCAGAGAACACATCTTCCTGGCGATCCTCCCAGCGAGGCACTGCTTCGTATCCAACATAATCTGCATCGCGACCCGGACCTGTTTGAACGTACCTGGGGTCATGCCTTAGATTACCCATCTCTTGAGTGTTGTACGCGCCAGCTCCATACCCAAGATTACCATAGCCACCAAACCCAGCCTTGGCGCCAGCCATGCTTCCATACCCCATATTCACACCGTTGAAGCCCTGGTTACCATTAATACCATTCATTCCGACATTCTCAACACCCCCACTGAAACCCTGGTTGACGTTGCCCACAAATACCCCAGCAGTATCTGTATTGACATTCATATTACCGGTGTTCCCACCTCCACCTACAGGACCAGTTTCTCCAACATTCAAACCGGTTACGGGACCAGCGTCAGCACCTTGACGATTCTCAACTCGGGGAGAAGCAGCAATGTTTTCACCCTGCGGTGTCCCGTTGTTTTCAGCCCGCGCGACTATCGGTTGAACCAGATTCTGCAGCTGCTCTTGCCCTTTGGCAATAGTCTCCATGGTTTGCATGAGCAGGGCCATCCTGTCACACATCTCTTGCATTTCGCTCTGCACGTTGTCCATGATCTTCTTCTGATTAATTCTGGTAGAGTAACGGTGGACCCGCTTTTCTGCAATCCTGAAAATACCTGATTCAAAGATGCAAGAGATAAGATACCTGGATCACAAACCTGTAATGCAAATATGAATACGTATGCAAAATGCAATGTGTGTCTGTGCATTAGGGATTATTATGCCCCGATTCTAGTGTGAGTGCCAGTGCGGTGACAGTGCTAGCAAGACAATGATTGGAGTCGAATCATAGAAAACCTCGTATATTGAAGAGAAATCCAAGAATACAATATCACCGAGGGTATACAGTAAGATGGCATGACCTCAACCAACAATCCTGGTGATGGTCAGCGCTAATGCAAATAAAGCATACAAATACATGAAATGATCAAGCACTCCCATGAGCCCGGTACTCCTCTATCAACTTCTTGGTCTCTGGATGATCTGGTCGGGTGAGCAGACCTTCGGCAAGCTGGTTTCTTCTCTTGAGAACATGTCGCGCGTCACCAGCGGTTTCCTCCCCTGCCCCTCCTCCGAAGCGATCTTCTAGCTTCCGCTTCTGAGACACAGCTTCGTTCCTGCCTTCAATGGCCTTGTTCAGTGCTTTCTGGAGACTGTATCTGGTCATTACCTCTTCTTCATGCTTCTCAATGCTATCCTTCAACTGCTTCTCGAGGTCGGAAATTTGCTGCTTCAGCTTATCTTCCCTCTTCTTATTGTTGGTGAGCGTAGCATTCCATGTCTTATTGCAGGAAGAGATTTCTCGGTGAGCAGCGTCGAGTGCTTTCTTTTTGGCCTCTAGCATGTCGTGGGAGCTTCTGAACTCTTGACCCAGACGTTCGCGCTTTTTCTTCTCTTCAGTCAACTCAGCGCCTAGCCTGTTCACTAGTTCGATCTGCTGTTGGAAAGAACAGACGACCTTATTCTTCTCACTCCTCATCTGAGCTAGCTCCTTCTCTAACTCTTCATTAATCTTCAGCAAGGCTTCCTTTTCCTTCACAACCTGCTCGTAGACCTCCCTTGTGACAGTGGTTGGCTCTTCTACCGGAATGTGAACGGGGACCGGAGCAGCTGGAAATGGCATCAATATCTATCTGGCTCTCTCCTGAATCCAAACTTTGTAGGGTGCATACGCCTGACAATCATTCTTCCCCAACAGTGGCTTCCCTTTCCTGTTAATACGCGTCCAGGCATGTCGAAGCTTGGCTAGCAAATCTCCGCTCAAATCGCCTGTGAAGTACAAAGATTCCTGTACTTCATCCTCCTGAGGTGGGCTCTTCAGCGCATATCCAAACTGACGGACGAACAAAGATGGGTTATAGTTAATGCACCCTTTTCTCCCTATCAGCGGAACATTAGGATACCCAGCACAACTGCAAATAAGCTCGGACCCCAGCAGGTCTCGATCAAACCACTCAATATCTGTAGAAGACAACCTCATCATACGCTCTGGCCAGTCAGATGTGGTCGCATTGTCCACAGAAGGTCCCTTCGAAGGAAGATGGCTCTTGAACCACATGGACAGCAAAGGCACGCAACAAGAGACATTCTTGCCTCTCCTGTTCTCATTCCTGTAGTGCATTGAATGGTAAAAGTCCCTGATCAGTGTTGGCACCGGGTTACCAGCAGCAAATAGATGAAATGCATCCATGTCCACGAAGTTTGGGAAGTTAGGAAACAACACGATCCCATAAATGCATAGAGCCAGAATAGCGTTAAAGACCACCCAACACCCATTCTTGGCGTACTCTTGAGCCTTACCAACCAGAAACTGGAGAGAAAAACCCGGAACTCCTCGCCGAGAAGTTATCAACAACTCAGAAGCGTTCATATGCAAGGCTTTGGCCAAATCCTCCAACTTAGGTTCAGCGGCAGAGTGAATAAAGGGAACTGCATTTTGCACTGGCAGCTCAGTAAACTCCACATACTCCTCCATGGTAGGTCCCAAAATGAACTCTGCAAATGTGAAACATCTCAAAGCCGGGTCATAGAACTGCATCAGCGTGTACAGCCCGTTCAACTCATCATCAGTGGATCTGCGAACCAGACTCAACAGCCGTCCATAACTCTGCCTGAAGCTTCTACGGACGTCCTCATCAGCAAGAGAAATCAGACCCAGGAGTGGAGTAATATCAGGGATAGGTAGTTTATAGGCGACTGTCATCCTCAACCCAGCCATAATCAATACCCAGAAGTCCAGACACTAGAACCGGGGAATATGCAAATGCCCCTGCAGCACAGACACACGTTAATGGGATGCAATGATACTGATTATGCAAACAATGCAATGCAAGCAACATGCAACAGGGACCAAGTGCTATAGCCGAGAAGCCTGAACCATATCAAAAATCTCAAGATAGACCCTCCAATACTCATCAATCCCTGGTCTCAGATGGACCTAACACAAAGCTCCAACATCGGTCTCTGATAGACCCATAATATAACTCCCACCGGTCTATGATAGACCTCACAAATATCCATAAATACCCAGGATCTCTGATCAAGAAATAACCGGTATCTGAAGGTCTAGTTACCTGCATAACCCCAAACCCTCTCACAGGTGGATGTCCTAGCAACTGACAAAGGTATGGCATCCTATGCGGTCGTCGGCGTCACAGACTTTCAGGGTTGATGATACGATTCCCAGAAGGAGTGGCATCATCAAATCCTGAAGAGGCCTCACTTAGCCAACTCCCAAATGATCGGTCCCCAGAGTCGACAATCCAACTAACCAGCAACCCGAGCCACCCAAAGGGCAGGACAGGAGGCCAACCAGAAGAACCTCGTCTGAGTGTAGATTTCACGGGACACTAGGACATGCAAAGCACGTGCGCGCCCACTAATCTCTACTCTAAGTCTAGGTGCACTCAAGCCCAGGTCCGGCTTATCTCTCAATCATAGAACACCCGTCACCCCCCATAATACAGCAATAATAATGATAATATAATGCTGAAAGGTAAATACAGAAATGTAAATCCATACAAATTCCTCGACGGGCAAACAAGCGCTAGGATTGACTCTCTTAAGGGACGTTGGATCCCAAATGCATAAGGAACTATCGCAGTCCTTAGCAGCCAGGGGACGTTGGATCCCCAGCAGAGTCGCCAGCTGTCGCTACTGCGAAAATCGGCGCCGGCAATACAGAAGAGTCGCCACCGTGCGTTATTTATCCCAAGGGAGGGAAAGGAAACGCCCGAAGTAAACCTAACGCAAAGACGGGAAAAGGTATGGTCATCGCAACCAAAACCTGGATTCGGGAGTCGGTTACGCAAGGGGAAGGTATTAGCACCCCTCACGTCCATCGTACTCGATGGGATACACACTTGTTTATTTGTACGGATTACACTTCTATCTAAACTAAAGGATGAGGGCTGAAAAGAAAAGAAAACATGACTCGGTAAAGCATTGCACTTTATGCCTACGTATTCCCGTCTGGAACGAGAAATCAGAGTCAACGTAGTTCGCCTAACTACGGGTGAAGGTGGGGAAGGTTGCTCGCTAGGATATCGCATCCTATGCCTACGTACTTTCACACAGCATGGAAGATCAGAGCAAACGTAGTTCGGGCCACGCACGACACAAGCTGTTCAAGTGTCTTTTATGAAAAATCTAACCTTAAACAAGGGTTTTCTTATTTGCAAAAAGGTCGATGTCTGTTCAAATCTTTTGACGGAAGAAATGAATTAATCTCTGTCATAACCTTTATTAGTGTTTTTCTGTTGTTTTGAAGGAAGAAGAGATGACACTCTACAAATCCTAGGGTTAAAAGGGGAAAAAAAATCTACCCTAATGTTATCATGCATGGGTTAACTCTTAATGTCTGTCATGCTCCTCTCTTGCGCAGAGAGAAACAGAGCTCCTAAGGGAATAGACGGAAACAGAAACAGCAGATATAATAAAACAGTAAAAATGCATGGATGCAACAATACAAGCGAGGCAAGGGAGTCCCACTCAACCTTGAACCTAGAAAACAATAGGCAAAAGTGAACAGGATTCACTTTCAACCCAGCAAGCCAAACAACAAACAATACAATCCGGGAAATTCACACAATACATCAAAAATTAAAACAGCAAAAGCTAAACAGCAAAGCAGTCTTCATCAGCATCAGCAACTATCTTCAAGTCCTAATCTCCAAGCTGAGGAATCAATCATAAGAGTAAACTGGGTGTTAAGCAATTAGTTGACCACCAAGGGTGGCAAACAGACTGCTATCAACACAAAGAATATTTCTCTCAAGAGTTCTATCCCTTAGACATTAGCACCAAGCCTTCCAAAGGAAGGGGGTGAGTGTCTTAGAGAGACTCTGTATCACAGAGAAGAATGGAGGCAGTCAAGACCTTCCATGTTTGAGAATCAAGTTGGCTATTCTAGAGCTCTGCCTAACTCCTATATCCTACAAACTTCAGCAGCTACCAGCAAGAGATACTCATCATCAACTCTGGAAGTTGGTCTTCATTCTCTGATCTTCCACTGGGTTTCATCATCACAGGTCTTCAGCTCTCCCCAAATCCCAAACAAACCCAACCCCACACAGACAAAAAGATAAACCCTAAAGAGGGCACACCACACAATTAATCACATATAAGCAATATACTAGTAGCAGTAGGGAAATCCTAATATTTTCTAAGGGATCTATCCTATACCCATAACCCCTATAGTCCCATACCCCAAAAATCAAATGAAAATTTCCTAAAAGAATTAATCTATTCCACCTATGTACATTTAAAACCCTAATTTTGATCACACTAACCACACCTAATCAAATCACCTAAAATTTAATCCTAAAAATTGTGAATTAAATCCTATATTCAAGTTGAAGTCCTACACTAATCACTCTAAAAAGAATGAGCCTTAAAGCTAAAGGGAGCTATTAGAACAAAAATCAACAAATTTAAGTATCAAACTAAATCCATTAAAATGCTATTTACAAGAAAAATACACAAAAAATAGTAAAACAAAATAAAATTCTATTTTTATTATTTAATATTTTTCTAGACAGAATTATTGACCTATAGCAAAAAGAACCAATTAAAACAAGCCATTTTCCATTTTTTTATGATTTTTTAAAGGTATTAAAAATATAAAGGAAAATAAAAACACAAAATAGACATAAAAGGGGGAGGGGGTGCCATAAGGAAAGGCGCCTAGTTGTAATTCCTAATGGGCCATGAAACCAGGGGTGTGAATAACAATTCCACTAGGCCCAGCGCGCTCAGGAAATCAATTGCAAAATAAAAAGAAAAAAGAAAAAACTCTCGGTGCGAAAAGCAGTAAAATCATGCGCAAATGGTTGGGCCTATCAAGAAGGGGGTGGGGATAGAAATCTGATCCAAAGCCCAACGTTTCATTTTAAATGAAACGCTGCGTTTTCATGCTGAGTCTTTCCCTCCATTTCCAACTTCAAATCTCGGCCATACGATGCGATTAATGAGTCAAACAATTGTGATGATCGGACGACCCTGGGTCATCGTCCCCAAACCAAAACCCTAGAACTCAGAAAATTCTCCCATGCAGCCATGTTCATGCGCTTCGTTCTCTCTCCATACTCAACCAAATCCCACGATCTTAAAACCAAAATTGGCCTACTCAAAGCCCTCTACAAGGTCCTACCCTTAGATTTTCCTGAAACCCCCTCTATGATTAAACCCGATAGCTATAAGTCCTGGACACCATTGATTAGCTCTGTCATGCATGGTGATGGAATTTGCTCAAACTATACTATCATGTTCTAGAGACTATGGTGAGTACTCTGATCTATCTCACTAGTATCATCATGCCCTAAATGGAGTGTTCTAGGTCATCAAAGAAGAACTGCCATGAATCAAACCTTCACTAATGGTCACTACAGATTGTATACATGCTCTACTACCCTAACATAATACTTCTAACCTAAAAATCTAACCTAACAACACATAAACAGAGAGGTAAAAGAAACTTCACCAACCTGCAATTCTTGATGAAACAGATGAGAAGGAGCTCGATTCAACACTTGTAAGCTTTCACCAATGATCCTTGGGAGGTGCTATGACTTCTGTTTGCAAAAAATATGATGATGAGGGCTTGGATTCTTGGCTGCAACTCTGGTGCACAACTTTGAATCTTGGGCAACAACTCCTTAAACCTCCATTGATGGACCTTGCATCATGCTCATTCACCCTCACAATATACCAAAGATTGGAAATGAAGACCTCTCTTGAACAGAAATGGAAGATTATGATGATTCTCCAAATTTCTTACAATGGAAGCAACCTCTTAATTCTCTCTATTCTCCCCCTCAATGCACCAACCCCTTGCACCAATGATTTACTCTCAATATATAGATGATGATTAACAGATTGACAAGTTTCTAGATTGATCCTAAAGGATTCTAGAAAGTGGTGGAAAATTCATGAACTTCTCATGTGATGACATGTTGAATATCTCTTATCTCATGCTTGCACCTTTGTAAACTTGTGTTAAAATCTCCTTTCATGAGATATTGAAGGTGTATGTGAAAAAACCAAGCCTTTCCTTGCCTTGTGTTGAGTTTTACCAAGTTGCCTTATGATGCAAGAAACAATATTACAAAGCAAGTCCAATTTTTAAACCCTAACTCAAAAAAGTGGCTGAACCAATGTCTTTAAAATGATGTTTGGAATCAATTTGGTATATTGGATGACCCATATTGGACTTAGATCTCTCAAACCAATTTTTCATTTCAACTTTTTCAACTTATATGCCTTTTTTAGGTCATTTTTCACCAACTTTGGTCAAGTCTCATTCTATGCATTTCCAAACTTCCGTGACTTCTTTTCTTGACTTAAAATGACATTTTGAGCAACTTTGATGTTGTGAAGTTTTTCATTTGAAGCTTCCTTGTATGAGTTTTAGGCATATGCTAAGAATGACCTGTAATCCTTAAATGACCAAAATACCCTTTGCTTGCCAAGACCATAAGTAGAATTCCACAAATCATATGAAGGCATACCATACCATTCTAGAAAGCTAAGACAATAAGGAACAACTCTCATGTTGTCCAGAAATCCATTTGAAATACCCTTGAAGGTCAAAAGTTGCTTGGAAGACAGACAATTTTCACAGACAAATTTCAGTGCCCTCAGATGACCTGTAACTTGCAAGAGCCATAACTTGAGTTCTATAAATCATCTTGATGACTTCCACCACTCAAATTAAAGCTATGAAGATACTCTACAAGTTTCATGTGGACCAAGAATTCACATGAAGCTTTCATCTTGAGTTACATTGCTTTGAAGTTTGACCTAAATCAGGGGATTTTACACTGAAACCCTAATTTAGTAACTCCAGTTCTCCTTGACTCATCTTGACTTTTCTTTATCACAACATCATATCCATGTAGCAAATAATGAATCCCACATTCTTCAAATGATCCTTGATGCCCTTCAAAACACTTCTTTGACCTAGAATTGACCCAGTGTTGACCCTAGTTGACTGACTTCAACTGAGGCTCTTGCAATCATTCAAATGACTTGGTTCTCCTTAAAAAATGATTCTCTAGACTCTTCATAACATCCATACACACCTCATGCTCTTGGCTCGTAGCTCACACACCCTCTGATGATCCCCAAACAATCTCAAGATAGGAGAGAACTCACTGATCAACCTGTCAACACTTCCAAGCCCCAATTCTTCCCTGATGACCTGAGTAGACTTGAATATGAATGAAACCCTTAGATATACCTCCTGAGATAAGAATAGCACTTTGATCCCCTGTTAAGATAGCTTGCTTATGATATGCAATGCAGATGAATGCACTATGTACATGATGCCAATGTAAATGATTATGCAATTGAAACATAAACCTAGGTTAGAAAAGGTTGGGCAAATTTTGGGGTGCAACAGATAGCATGTTGTTTATATTTCAGTATGATTACTGTTATTTCATTCTGGCCCGAGGTTGAGATGAGCTTGTGGAGGCTGAAGCCCCACACACATTTCCTCCCTCACTTGCATTGCATGCATTTTACCGTTAAGCTGATGCTTTGTCTGTTTTGGTGTATCATTGACATGATTCCTTAGGACTCTCATTTCTTTTGATAAGGATTTGATGATAGACTTTTAGGTTGAAACCTATGCATGACAACATCTAGGAGTTCCCTGTTCAAACCTCAACCATAGGATGAATCCATGGCATGATAACAATAGGACTTGATAGTCTCCCTCCTAGTTGGGTCTGTTCTCTTCTCATCTCAAAACAGTCTTTGAGTCTAGGATGAGTCATGGTACTAACAGAATCTTGTTTTTAGCAAAGTCTTTGATTCCATTGTCTTGGATTAAATATTTTGAATTTATAATGGAAAAATAACTTTTTTGGTCCCTTAACTATACCCTTGGGTTCAGATTGGTCCCTTAATTATTTTTTGTGTCAGATTGATCCTTTAAATCTTTAAAATGTGTCATGTTGGTCCTTTTTGTCTAATTAGCGACAAATTTAGCGACCGATTTTTGAATTTTTCCGTCGCTAATTTGACGAAAAGAACTAACATGATACATTTTAAAGAGTTAAGGGACTAATCTGACACAAAAATTACTTAAGGAACCAATTTGTCCCTACGGGTATATTTAAGGGACCAAAAAGGGTATTTTGCCATTTATAATCCTTGATTTTGAATTTTTTTACTACCATAGATTCAAATAGTGTTTTCTATCAGAGGTTAGTATGAAATAAGTTTTCAGCACTATCATAGTATTTCCAAAAAAAAAAAAGAAATGAAAGGTTTCTCACAGAATTTTCCTTTAACACGGATTCTATGATAGCCTTCAATTATCTTAGGAGCAATGAAGTCACTTAAGATTTTATCTTAAGAAGCAGACTCCTTATTATCAATATTGAAGCAAGATATATTAGAAGTTACCTCTTTCTCTTTAATATTTGATTTATTTATGGGTTCAGATGCTTCTTCAGAAGATTTAATGGTCAGTTGTGCCAGATTACACTTTTCATCTTTTTTCTGAATCCTCGACTTTGTCAGCTTCATTTGGATATACTTTGAAGCTCTCTAGCATTTTATTTTTGGATTTTCTGTCTGGTATCTTTACTCCTTGTTCTTAAGATTGAGATAATCAGTTGAAATATAAATATTTTAGAAGCTTCTGAAGTTATTCTTTCATCAACATATATCTCAATCATTTTAGATAGCTGAGAGAGTCTTTTGATAAGGAAGGCCAATTCTTCATCATCAGACATTCCATATGGATTTTCTTCAACAACTTTGAGGAAGATTGATCTCTTTGATAACTTTTCTTCATATAATTCTATTTCTTTACTTCGAAAATTGCTAATCAAACTTTCAAGAATCAACATGCTCAAGTTTTTTACTTCTTGAATAGTTGTGACTTTTGGTCTGAATCTAGCAAGTAAACTTCTTCGAATTTTCTTGGAAAAATTAGATGAAGTGTAACTTGTTAAGATTCTAAATGATTTTCTTCAAATTTTAGAACACAAGGATTCAGATAGTCTTAGCAGTAGACATATCAATGATGATTGTAACACCCTACTCTACCCATTCGTATAAAAATTAAAATACGAAAAATATTTGCGGAAATAAATCAGAGTTTCACGGGTAGGATGTCACATTCATAAAACGTCATCATGAAGTATTAAGTCACTTCATATCTTATTCATTAATAAAAACAAATAATTTGATTAAACATTGAAATTAATTCAAATGGTTTAACATTAAAACTCCAATTACATTAAATCACCATAGAATATGTGGCTCAACAACATTAATCAAAACTAGATATGTAACAAATACAATGTCAAATAATATAAAGAAAATACGAAATCCTCATCCTTCCCATGTTAAGTATCAGAGCGACTCCTAATACTCGATCAAATAGCAACACATGCTCCAAGCACTACTCAGGTACTTGATTATTTGTACTCTCTAAGGAGCACAAATACAACAAACAAAAAAGGGGTGAGAACTACATTCAATAATACACGGGGAAAATCACATGCTAAAGAGTAGTTATCACAAAAATCACACCAATCATACAATCACAATGCACATACAAGGGTTATACCAATACTCGACATATTCAATCATATACATATGCAATACGACTCAATTGACACGACACAATGCATGTGGTACCATCATAATCACATATGGTTCATCCTAGAACCTGATTCCTGTCAGAATTCGGATAAGTCGTATACGTTCCTCTAAACTATAACTTATCTCCACACAACTCCCACATGGAGTCCGGACGAGACTAGGCACCCATCATGGATTTCCACCTAGCTTATCTCCACATAACATGACATGAATGCATGACACAAAATTACGCACAATAACAATAATAACTCATGCATAAGCCATAATCCTCAATGATCACACGTGAGCCACATAATAACTAATGCATAAGATAAGATCCTCAATGATCACACGTGAGCCACATACACACTGTAATTCCCTCCAGAATTACCACCACAGTCCAAGACCGTCCACATACGACAAATTTTGGCACGCAATCATCAAACACGTCTCATACAGACCATCACGTAAAAATACCATGTTTTATCCCATTTAATTTTGTTACTATTTCCCCCTATGTTCCATTATACCATCTTAGTCTTACGAATCAAGAGAAATTACATTACACACGAAATCGGGACAGAAATTGCAAAAACGGGAAATTTTCACCACAGCTCTGCCCATACGCGTATGGCTATCTCCCTACGCCCCAGGCCTGCGTATCATACACGTAGGGAAATCTTCCCAGGCCATTCATACGCGTATTTCCTTGGGCCTTACGCGTATGGCCAGAGAGGGTTTCCCTCTCAGAACTCCTCCAAAACTCCCCATACGTGTATTCCCCCCCTAAAAGCTTCCCATACGCGTACTGACCATGCCATACGCGTATGGCGACTCCATTATACGCGTACCGGAAGAGGGTCATACTGGCTCTGAGGACGGGTGTGTATCATACGGGTATTGCTCTGGGCGTTATGCTTATTGACTTGCCTGCGCAGAAAAATCCTTAGTTTCACATCAGTGCGATTTTTCCCCATTGGAGCACCTCCAAGCTCCTGATTTTGACCCAAAATAACAACTACACTAGTCTATCATTAGTGAGTTTATTCAACATCATTCTTTTCAACGTTTTCTACTATTATAATCCATTTTCGTTAACCCCCTAAAACCCCAGTTTTTAGATCTGGCCCCATATCAAAACCCAGTAACAATAATATCAAACTTGCACGAATTTTCCATTCGAAATTAATATACAACACAAATTCATACACAATGTCGATACACAGTTACAAACTAACAGCAACCATCACACAATCATAGCAATCAGACAAGGAAAATGAAGAGTGTACAGAAAATCCTAAGAGGGAAAGGAACCAGCACTATCCTCTCATGTTATTATCACCATTAATGAATCTCATTCTCTCCCTTACCTGAATTCTAAGCTTTCTCCCTTCAACAATGGTGGAAACCTTAGTTCTTCTTGCCCTAGCTCTCCTTCTCTTCCTCTTTCACGTTCTAGTAGTTATTTCCCAAAACTCTGCTAATCTCTCTCTAATTTTGTTTTTATCTCACTTAATTAACTCCTAATAATAATATTACTACTACTAATAATAATAACAATAATAATAAGAATATTACTAATATATCCCATTCTTTATTAATTAATTATCATTATCATATTATTCTAAAGTTTTATTCATATTACTCAATTAAGGCTAGTTCTTGCCTCCTACCTTTAACCATGTACCCTTAATTAAGTCAACAAAATCACAGGTCACACTTAAATTATTTTCGTCCTTGAAAATGTACCTGACGAGAACAACTCTAGATACGACTCTCACATCTTGCTCTCCAATTCCCAAGTCACACTTCCTCCAGCAGCTCCTCCCCAAGCTACTCTCACTAAAGGGATGTCTTTGTCTCTTAACTGTATCATCTTGCGATCCTCGATCCTTAACGGCA
Source organism: Lathyrus sativus (assembly GCA_963859935.3). Taxonomy (NCBI): domain Eukaryota; kingdom Viridiplantae; phylum Streptophyta; class Magnoliopsida; order Fabales; family Fabaceae; genus Lathyrus; species Lathyrus sativus. The sequence goes on from OZ012739.1 coordinate 659,817,558, forward strand.
TCGCCTCCATGGTAAGGTTATCTCAAACCTGCACTTCATCCCTTTGAAGCACATGGAATGGATCAACAATGTACTTTCGAAGTTGCGACACATGAAACACATCATGCAAATTCGAAAGTTCGAGTGGCAGCACCACTTTATACGCAACATCTCCAACTCTCTGCAAAATCTGATACGGTCCAATGAAATTAGGATCCAACTTCTTCGATTTCAGTGCACGACCAACACCGGTCACAGGATTGACCCATATAACACATGGTCGCCTTTGCTGAACTCCAAGTCTTTCCTCCTTTTATCATGGTAACTTTTCTGCCTACTCTGAGATGCCTTCATCTTTTTCCTAATCATCTGGATTATCTCAGTAGTATGTTGCATAATGTCAGGTCTGAGTACCGTACTCTCTCCCGACTCATACTAGCATAGAGGTATTCTACACCTTCTACCATACAACGCTTCAAAAGGTGTCATTTCAATACTATAATGGTAACTATTATTGTAAGTAAATTCAATCAACAGTAAATAAGTATCCTAAGCACCTCCCTACTCGAGTATACAAGCTCTTAATAAGTCTTACAATGACTGAATACTCCTCTCAGATTGCCCATCTATCTGCGGATGATAAGCAGAACTCAACTTCAAACTAGAATCCAAAGCTTCCTGCAAGCTCTTCCAAAATTCAGAAGTAAACCTCGGGTATCTGTCAGACACAATGCTCGACGGAACCCCGTGCAAATTCACTATTAACCTAATATAAATCTCTGCTAACTTTGACAAATGGAAACTGATGTTAATCAGTATAAAATATGTCAATTTCGTCAGTATATCCATAATCACTCAAATAGCATCAAAGCCTCTCGTCGTATTCGACAACCCAGTCACAAAATCCATCGCGATACTATCCTACTTCCAATCTGGTATTTCCATTGGTTGCATCAAACCAGAAGGTTTCTGGTGTTCCACTTTTGACTTCTGACAGGTCAAACAAGCATACACAAACCGAGCTATATCTTTCTTCATACCTGGCCACCAAAACAATTTCTTAAGATCTTGATACATTTTCGTAGCCCCTGGATGAATACTCAAGCTACTCCTATGGCTTTCCTCTAAGATCACTTTTCTCAATTCAGGATTATCTGGAACACAAATTATGCCCCTAAATCTCAACACACCAAAATCATCTACTTTAAAGTCACATTTTGCATCCGACCCTCCTGCGGCCATCAAATCCACCAGCTTCAAATCAAGTCTCTGGATCTCTCTAACCTCATTAAGGAACTCATTATTAACTTTCAGCATACCCAACATCACACTCTCAGGAGTCAGTTCACAAACCATGCTCAAGTCTCTAAACTGTTCAATTAGATCTCACTCTTTAATCATCAATGTCGACATATGAATCGTCTTCCGACTCAAAGCATCCGCCACGATGTTAGCTTTACCAGGATGGTAACTTAAGCTAAAATTATAGTTCTTCAAGAATTCCAACCATCTTCCCTGTCTCATATTCAATTCTTTTTGGTCAAATAAATATTTCAAACTTTTATGATCAACACTTTAAACCTCGACCCGTACAAGTAACGTCTCCAAATTTTCAACACAAAAACCACTGCAGCTAACTCAAGATCATGAGTATGGTAATTTCGTTCGTGTACTCTCAATTGTTGTAAGGCATGAGCCACGACCTTACCATCCTGTAATAATACTCCGCTTAAACCCATTTTAGATGCACTGCAATACACCATGAAAGGTTCATCTGGATTTGGTAGAATCAATATTGGCGTTGTAGTCAATCTCTTCTTCAATTCCCGAAAAATTTCTTCACACAAGATATCCCACACAAAGGCCTGTCCTTTTCTAGTCAATTGAGTCAGAGGAAGGGTCAAATTAGAAAACCCTTCGATTAACCTACGGCAATAACCTGCCAAACCTAAGAAACTTCTAATCTCCATCACTAGTTTCAGAGGTTCCCACTGAAGTATAACACTCACTTTGGATGGATCCACTACTATGCTATCACCCGAAATGACATGTCCCAAAAAACTCACCTCATGCAGCCAGAACTCACATTTTGAAAGTTTCGCAAATAACTTATTATCTTTCAACACATGCAATGTAATCCTCAGATGTTCTACATGATCTCTTTTTGACCTGGAGTAAATCAAAATGTCGTCAATAAAAACTACAACAAACTGATCCGAATAAGCATGAAAGATATGATTCATGTACTCCATGAATACGCCCGGCGCATTAGACACTCTGAATGGCATCACATCATATTCGTAATGTCCATATCGAGTCCTGAAAGTCGTTTTCTGAATATCATCCTCTTTCACTCGAATATGATGGTAACCTAACCTCAAATCAATTTTATTGAAAACATGAACTCCCACGAGTTGGTCCATTAGATCATCAATTCTTGGAAGCGGATATTTGTTATTGATGGTAACCTGATTCAGTTGATAATAATCAATGCATAATCTCATACTACCATCCTTCTTCTTAACCAATAACACTGGAGCTCCCCACGGCGACACACTGGGTCTAATAAACTTCTTATCAAGCAATTCTCCTAGTTGAGATTTCAAATCTGCCAATTCTGACGCTGACATTCTATATGGTGACATAAATATAGGTCTGGTACCAGGAACAAAAATCAATTGCAAATTCTACCTCTCGCTTCGGTGGTAACTCTGAAATATCATCCAAAAACGCTTCTGGAAACTCTTTCACTACAGGTAATTCATTAATCGACATTTTGCCTTCAACAAACAATGAGGCAAACACCGCGAACATTTTAGCTTCATCTTCAAACAAGATTCTCAATTCCTTGGTAGATATAAAATTATCCAACTCCTCATCCTCTGGAGTAAGAAATAACAACCTCTTCCTATAACAGTCAATATAGACATAATTGCTCTCTAATGAATTCATCCCTTAAATAACATCCAGATCACTGAGTGGTAAGCAAATCAAATCCACTCTGAAATCTTTGCCAAAGATTGACACGGGACAACTCAAGCACACTAAAGATGTAGTTATTGACCCAATACATGGAGTATCGATCACCATCCCTTTACTTAAAGTAGACTGTGCAAGTCCTAGTTTCTTCACACAATCAATAGAAATAAATGAGTGGGTCGCACCCGTATTAATGATAGCAATCAAATGAGTGTTATGAATGTAGCAAGTACCTATGAACAAATGATCCTCACTGTTACACTGAGCCCCCACCAATGCAAATACCTTACCACCAGTCTGTGACTTCTTCGGCTTTTAACAGTGGGTGTTGATGTGACCTTGTTCACCACATTTGTAATAGGTAGGTATATTGGTCCTACAATCTGCTACAATATGACCTGGCTTTCCGCATTTGAAACATTTCTTCACTTCATTCTAACATTCATTAGCACAGTGACATGTACCATCACATCTGAAACACTTGATAGGGTTGGAAGAATTTCCTCCCCCACTTAGCTTCTTGCCAACAATAACTTTCTACTTCCTTTTATCGGTCGGTGCACTGTAAGGTGTACTTCTATGTCTTTGCTTACCCCTTTTGTCACTTAGGGCCTTGTAGTGAGCAACCCGAGCCATGTTATCCTCATCATAAATTCGACATATGTTCCCCAACTCAGGAAAATATCTTATCTTCTGATAACCAATACCTTGTTTAATCTTAGAACGCAACCCGTTCTCAAACTTGATACACTTTAATCCCATAGCAGCATCAGTATTGTAATGAGGAATACTTCACCATTTCCTCGAACTTGGCCGCATATTCTACAATTTTTGAGCTTTCCTGCTTCAATTCCATGAATTCAATATCTTTCTTGCCACAAACATCTTCTGGAAAATATCGCTCCAAAAACTCCTCTCTGAACACCGTTCAAGTGATGGGTCTACCTACAGCTTCCAACCTCTGGCGAGTATTATCCCACTAATCTTCAGCTTCCTCATTCAACAGATAAGTGCCAAACTGCACCTTTTGATCCTCGGTGCATCCCATGGCTCTGAAGATCTTCTTAATGTCCTCCAGCCACTTCTGTGCCACATCTGATTTGTGCCTTCCCTCTAACTTAGGTGGCTTGTTGTTCTGGAACTTTTCCAAATTACGGAACTCGATATCCCCATCATTCTTAGTGGTATTCTGCACCGCCTGCGCAACAGCTTGTAGCGCATCAGCAATCGCAGCATCATTCCTACCAATCATACTGCTCAACACCAAAGAAAACATAGGTTAGAATAAATACACGACTATATACACTCTATAGTCAGACTCTACTACTACACTGGTCGGACGGACCGAAGACTCTGATACCAATTGTAACACCCTACTCTACCATTCGTATAAAAATTAAAAATACGAAAATATTTGCGGAAATAAATCAGAGTTTCACACGTAGGATGTCACGTCCACAAAACGTCACCATGAAGTGTTAAATCACTTCATATCTTATTCATTAATAAAGACAAGTAATTTGATTAAACAACGAAATTAATTCAAATAGTTTAACATTAAAACTCCAATTACATAAAATCTCCATAAAATACATGGTTCAACAACATTAATCAAAACCAGATACGTAACAAATACAATGTCAAATAATATAAAGAAAATATGAAATCCCCATCCTTCTTGTGTTACGTATCAGAGTGACTCCTAAGACTCGATCAAATAGCAACACATGCTTTAAGCACTACTCGTGTACCTGATTATCTGTACTCCCCAAGGAGTACAGACACAATAAAAAGAAAAGGGGTGAGAACTACATTCAATATACACGGTGAAAATCACATGCTAATTAGTATTTATCACACAAATCACATCAATCATACAATCACAATGCATATACAAGTGCCACACTAATACTCAGCATATTCAGCCCATATTCAATCATATGCATATGCAATGCGACTCAACTGACATGATACAATACGTGCGGTACCATCACAATCACATATGGTTCACCCTAGAACTTGATTCCCGTCAGAATCTGGATAAGTCGTATACGTTCCTCTAAACTACAAACTTATCTCCACACGACTCCCATATGGAGTCCGGACGAGACTAGGCACCCATCATGGATTTCCACCTAGTTCATCTCCACATAACATGACATGAATGCATGACACAAAATTATGCATAATAATAATAATAACTCATGCATAAGCCATGATCCTCAATGATCACACATGAGCCACATACTCACCGTAATTCTCTCTGAAATTACCACCACAACCCAAGACCGTCTACATACGACAAATCTTGGCACACAATCATCAAACACGTCTCTTGTAGACCATCACGTAAGTCCCATGTTTTATCTCACTTAATGTCGTTACTGTTTCCCCTATGTTCCATCATACCATCTTAGTCTTACGAATCAAGAGAAATTGCATTATACGCGAAATCGAGACAAAAATCATGAAAATGGAAAATTTTCACCACAACTTTGCCCATACGCGTATGGTCATCTCCCTACGACCCAGGCCTACGTATCATACGCGTAGGGCTCATCTTCCCAGGCCATCCATACGTGTATTGACTTGAGCCTTACGCATATGGCCAGAAAGGGTTTCCCTCTCAAAACTCCTCCAAAACTACTCATACGTGTAATGGCTTGCCCATACGCGTATGGCCCCCCCAAAAGCTTCTCATACGTATATTGACCTTGCCATACGCGTATGGCCACTCCACTATACGCGTACCGACAGAGGTTCGTGCTTGCTCTGGAGACGGATGTGTATCATATGCGTATTATCCCTTGGGAGTATCCCCCATACGCATATTTCCCTAGGCGTTACGCGTATTGACTTGCCTGCACACAAAAATGCCCTATTTTGCATCGGTGCGTTTTCCCCTATTGGAGCACCTCCAAGCTCCTGATTTTGACCCAAAACAACAACTAGACTAGTCTATCATTAGTGGATTTATTCAACATCATTTTTCACCATTCTTTTCAATGTTTTCTATTATTATAGTCCATTTTTATTAACCTCTAAAAACCCAATTTTCAGATCTGGTTCCATATTAGAATCCAGCAATACATTACCAAACTTGAATGAATTTTCCATTCGAAATCAACATACAACACAGATTCATACGCACAGTCAGTACACAGTTACAAACTAACAGCAACCATCACACAATCATAGCAATCAGACAAGGAAAAGGAAGAATGTACATAAAATCTTAAGAGGAAAAGGAACCCTCACTACCCTCTCATGTTATTATCACCATTAATGAATCTCATTCTCCCCCTTTACCTGAATTCTGAGCTTTCTCCCTTCAACAATGGTGAAAACCTTAGTTCTTCTGGTCCTAGGTCTCCTTCTCTTCCTCTTTTACGTTCTAGCAGTTATTTCCCAAAACTCAGCTAATATCTCTCTAGTTTTGTTTTTATCTCACTTAATTAACTCCTAATAATAATATTACTACTACTACTACTAATAATAATAATAGAATTAATAATAATAATAATATATCTCATTCCTTATTAATTAATTATCATTATCATATTATTCAAAAGTTGTATTCATATTACTCAATTAAGGCTAGTTCCTCCCTCTCACCCTTAACCACATACCCTTAATTAAGTCAATAAAATCACAAATAACACACAATGACTAAATATTTTAAATGGGGTGTTACATTGATATACTCCGAATAAGGTAGAGCATCTACTAGAATGCTTCTAACTTCAAGATGATTTTTGTAAAGCTTCTTCTGAGCTGGTGTGAGAGATTTTCTATCTTAGATTGTCCCTGCGCCATCAACTTCTATAGCAATACCTTTATCAAGAGTATTTTGATCTGTTGTCGCACGCAGATCAAAACCGAGTGATTTGAAAAACCGTAGTAAAGCGACAATGACTCGAGTATCGTATCGCAAGGATTCTTGTAGTAATTAACCAATTACAGTAATGAAATATGGGGAGGGGTTCGGTTTGGATTAAAAAATAAAAAGTGATTAAAAATAAAAAGTGCTTAAAGTTATAAGTTGAAACAATTAATCTGTTGTTTCGGTTTCCCAACTTATCATCGATCCAATTAATTCCCAATTCCTAAGAGGACTCTATCTCCTTCTTGATTATAATAACAATCAAACAAGCGCAATTGTTATTATACGACACATATTCTTAATTTCAGATTTAAGCAAACGGATTAGATACAGTAACTGTGAATTAAGCAAACACGGGAACATACGCGAATTAAACAAACACGATTAAAGCATAAGAACATGAAATCATCGAAATAAATCAATCACACCCCTAAGATAAATCGAATTAAGCAAAAAAATATATCATAGAGAAGAATTGAAAGGAAATAGTTTTTATTGGAAATTAAAGGAACCTCAAAGTGTCGGCAAAAACCGATTACAGCAGATTAACCTAAGGAAGTTAGCTCTCCATTACAATTGTAAAAAGCAAGGAATTTTCAGAATAAAACTAGGGTAGCCATTTTGCATCATAACAGCAACCTTATAAACAGAATAAGATTTGCATTACACACTCAACTAGGTTGGAAACCTAAACCAGACCCAAAAGGGAAAAACAACTACATTATCACAAGTCAAAAACTTCAACAAATTATTCGAGACTCAAACAATCCAAATCAACTTCTTCGTGCAACAGGAAAGTTGTATATGTTTTCCTTAGCTTTCCAACGACTGGTAGAACGCCTCGATCCGATTCTTGTAGCTCCAGTTATGAATTTTTCATTAAAAACTGTTAATGCTAAAAATAACAAACGAAAATCAAATAAAGCTGAAAATAAATTAAATTGTAAAAATATCATAAAATAGGAAATTAAACAAACTAAACTATAGAAATGCTTAAGTCTAAACATAGAGGAAGGTGCATCAAAATGCACTGGTCAAATTCCCCCACACTTGAACCTTTGCACTCCGAGCAAAGTATTACCAAAACTCATGAAACACAAAAACATTTAGATAATCATTCTAGGCTGTGAACTCTTCTTTGGTCAAGATCGCATTGATATGTACTAATTTTGCACACTAAGGATATCGTAAGAACACAAATCCGCAATTGTACGGTCATAAGGCTCCCTCCTATTTGCCAATCCAAATTATATCGTTGTGCCTAAGTCTAACTTACTCATCCTCCTTTTTGCTCTCTTTCATTCTAGTGCAATCGTATTAAACCCTTTATCTATTCACACACATGGTTACTGAACTTGTTAGTGACTATGATCCATATTTTTTTCAATAATTCAGAATTGGACACTTTTTGTCTCTTTTTTTTGAAAGGTTTCACAACCGTTAGCCTAAGTGATCGGGTGAGGGTCACCTAACTTAGAAGGCGGATTCCTATTTTGACTTCTTATTAAGCACGGGATCATTCACTTATTTGCATCAGCTCAATTACTTAGCCTGTGATTTCTAGATGGTGCTGACTGTTAGATAAACTACTTAAAAGCTATTAAAGGACGAGAACTCAAGACTATGCCATAACAAGTATCTAAATCGATTTCCATATTTGGGAGACTCAAGGTGTTAAAACGATACCGATCTTATGAATTGTTCCCAAGTCTCCACCATCTGACCTCAAATTGATCTATAGCCCAAAATTTTCAAAAAAATGTCTTGTGTTTTTCTAAGTAAACAGATTATTTATTTATTTATTTTTATTTGAAAGGAAATAAAGGAAAAAAAGAACTAAGCAAAACAAAATAAACAAAACAAAAGGTTCCCTCCCCCACACTTAAAACAGACATTGCCCTCAATGAAAGGGACTCAATTAAAAAATTAAGAGTGAGAGAAAGGAAAGGGTGCTCCCTGATTATGTTGCAGTGTAGTTGGGTTCTTCCAAAGAACACTCTTCTATGGTAGCACCTTCAGGTACCGAACTCTCATGGAATAGCTTCAACCATTGTCCATTGACCTTAAAAACCTTGTTAGTACCTGCACTCTTACTTTCTACTGCACCATGAGGGAAAACATCAGTAACAGTAAAAGGGCCAATCCATTTGGATCGAAGTTTCTCAGCCATAAGCTTAAGGCGGGAGTTAAACAATAAAACCTGTTGGCCCGCAGAGAATTCCTTCCTAAAAATCATTTTATCGTGGAAGTGTTTGGTTTTCTCTTTATAAATTCTAGAGCTTTCATAAGCTTCTAGCATAAGCTCTTCAAGCTGTTGTAATTGGAGTTTTCTTTCAATACCTGCTTGTTGCATCTCCAGATTACAACTCTTTACCGCCCAATAAGCACGGTGTTCTATCTCAACAGGAAGATGACATGCCTTACCAAAAAACAAGTCGATAGGGAGACATCCCTATTGGTGTCTTGAAAGCTGTTCGTTGAGCCCATAGTGCGTCTTCCATGTCGAGAGTCATCAAAAGAGATTTTTGCGCATCAATTTCTTGCTGCTTGAGATTGTCATTAATGCCTTCAATTTGGATTTGATGTTGAATTCTACCAAGAAACTTTTCAGCATTCTTAACATTAGATGTGACATTTCCAAATACATTTTTATTCCTCTCTTTAAGCTTATTTTTCAGCAGTTGTAGCTTCTTAGTAAGAGTATACATATGACAAACAGTAACTTCTGTAGCCCAAACCAATTCTATCAATTTTCTACAGTCCTTGTGCAATGACCAAGATTTGAGGAATTTGAACTGATAAGCCACACGAGCAGGGTTAACATGAAATTCAAAAAGCAGCAGAAAATGATCAGATCTAATTCTAATGAGAGTAGAAATAAATATTCGATTGCAGGCATCAAACCAAAAGAGATTCCCAATACACCTGTCTAGCCACCTCTCAACGGAATAAGGAAAATCGCGCTTGTTAGACCAAGTAAAAGCAGCTTCACTAGTGGGAAATTGATTAAGGTTATTAGCATCAGACCAATTCTTAAAATATGTCATCGAAGCGCGGGCTGGAGAGTTCCTACCACGATGCTCATGGGCACCAATAATAGCATTAAAATCACCCACAAAAGACCACAAGATCGAATGTGAAGAAAGGAGCTGGTTAAGGTCATTCCAAAGATATCCCCTTTTAATGAGATTGATGGAGGCATACACTACATCACAAGCTAAGACATGGTTATTCAATACAAAACTAAAATCAACAAACTGATCCGAGGAAGATATGATGATAGGAGAAAACATCATTAATGCAAAAACACCATAAAGACGACTGGGCCTTATTGTTGAAAGCAAAAAGCTTAAAACCTAAACGAGTAAACTAGTTGGTAGGGAACTTAGCATAATCCAATTTGGGCTCTGCTATGAAAATGAAATTAGGATGATGAATATTAATATGTCTCTTAAGTGCTAATCTAGAAGGAGCATTAGCAACTCCACCAATATTCCAATAAAGGCACTTCATGATGTAAGGTGTTTAAGTCCTTCTTTATACCTTGTTGAATACTGTTGTTTTTTCCTAGCTGATTGTTTCTTTTTGAGATTGTTTAGAGCCGAAGAAAAAACACCTTCACTCTGATTTGGTTTATCCCTAATTGCTTCTAGAACAACCCACGAATTGTTCAAGAAAATCGCATCTGCAACAGGTGTATTAGTCACTGGATCTGCTTGGGCAGCTTCCACAAAAGTAGATAATTGAGATTCCAACTCCACCAAAGGTTGCGAGATGACTTTTACCGGATTTTGAATAATTAAATTTTGCTTCATAGCAGGCATAATCAAATTAGCCTATTGGTTGATATCCAAGTCTTGACCTTCCTCTCTCGTATCGTTTCTATTAGAATTGAGGACAACATCATCACCAATGATGTTTGGCCTCAATGTTTCACCCTGCAGAGTAGAAACGGATTTTGTAAGATAAGTCACCTTAGCTTTTTGAATCAGTTGAAAAATTGGTTTCTTCAATTGTTTGCAGTATTGCACATCATGCCCTATTTTCTTGCAATGGGAACAAAAATCGGGTAGATTTTCGTACTCAATATCAGAGGAAAAAGCAAAGCCCTTCCTTTCGACAAGAAAGTTGTGGTTGATAGGCTGAGTAAGATCCATATCTATTAATACTCGGACAAATTGACCAAAAGTTTAGTAAAATTTAGATTTGGAAGATGTCGCATCAATGCAGATGGACGTTCCAACACAGCTGGCAATGGAAAAAAAAGGATATGACGCTTTCAATATTCTTGAGATAAACCATAAAAACGAACCCAAACCTACGCAGAAGCGTTATGCTGTAAAGAAAGGTTGAAATCTTTCGACCAAGCAAAGAGCTTCAAAGAACCTGAGCTTAAGCTAATCGATTCCTTTGCTCTTACTCGTCTCATATCTTCATGATTTGGAAATGTGAATTCATAGTATCCCTTTCCAAGTGACAATACTCCCCAATTTTCGATGTCCGACCAAACTTGAGAGAGTTTCGAGCGAAGCGCTGCAACTGTAAGAGGTGTTGAACCTTTAGGCCAGAGAACCCGCCCATTTAGACCGTTCTTGCATTCATTGAGTCCTGCCAAATATTCGTCTTCTAGAATCGTAATTGATCCCCTTTAATGACAGGCTAAGGTAGCTATGAAGTCAGAATGTCGCAGACACCCTTAAGAGCTTGGGCGAATGATTTCGTAGGTGGCGACACGATTGTGGAAGCAACATGGATGGATGGGGGTTTAACAAAAGGAACTGAGATGGTTTCAGGGAAAAGACCAACAACTTCAACGAGTATGATAGTCAGAAAATCATTCTATCACAGTGAGAAAAGAGATAAGCCGACAATGAAAAATAGGCTTCCGGCGAGTTGAGTTTTTAATCCGTTCAACACAGTGTTAAATCATCTGGTTCATTTCAGCAAAGCAAGATCGATATACAGATTAAGAATAGAAAGCATTTGGGGACAGAAGCACACTAGCGTTCAAGAGACAAAATCTTCCGAGCATTTAACATTCAAGTGAAGTAGAAGATGAAGATGAACCAGTCGGATTTAGGTGTGAGTACTTTTTTCTTATTGTATGGTATAATTATTTTCTCTATTTTTATTTATTTAAAAAATTATCTTTTAGAGAATTTTTAGCATAAAACAATGGTAGAAATTTAACATGAGTTATTGCTACTAAAGATAAAAAAATATTATATAAATTAAAATATTTAAAAATGGTTAGTTAGCAGGGTAATTATCAAACAATTAATATTTTATTAATTAAAATTAAAATAGCTAGTTGTAGAAATAAATAATAATAATAATAATAATAATAATAATAATAATAATAATAATAATAATAATAATAATAATAATAATAATAATAATAATAATAATAATAATAATAATAATAATAATAATAATTTTAATATAAAAATGAAAAATTACAAATATATCTTAAATTTTAAAGTCAAAATTGCTAAGTGATTTAATAGCTTTTAGCTTTTAACTTTTATATATAAGATTTAGATAATTTTTATTATAAAACACTGGTAGAATTTAACATGAGTTATTTCTTTCAAAAGATAAAACGAAAGCTATTAATTAAAATATAAAAAAGTAGTTTAATTATCAAATAATTGATATTTTACTAATTAAAAATAAAAAAAAGCTAATAAGTGAAATAAATAATAATAGTAATAATAAAAAGTTACAAAAATTTTGACTTCAAAACTACTCAGTGTAAATAGCTTTTATATATTAAATTAGTATTATTTATTTCATTTAAAAACGTAATCTTTCGAAGAATTTTTAATATCAAACAATGCTAAAAATTTAACATGAGTTATTGCTAACAAAAGATAAAAATATTATTTTATTAATTAAAATAAAAAAATGTCTAAGTTTAGCGGGATAATTATTTATAAAAAAAAACTAATACTTTATTAATTAAAATAAAAAGATAATTAGTTAATAAAATAAATAATATTACAAAATTATAAAATACAAAATTGTTAAATAACTTAACCGCTGTAATATATAAAATTATATAAAATTATGATTAGTGCTTAGATCTAGAATTGTAATTTACCACTATCTTTTAAAATAGAAATCTTAATTGAAAGAGACTCGCTACTGCGTTTTCTGTCCATCTTATTAATATCTATTTTTCAGAACACGTTATTTTTGGACGGTAGGAATGATTTATTGTAGTATCTAGAATATAAGAAAAGGATATAAACACGTCGGTTACATCAAAATAATTAAAATAGAGATTAAAAAACTAATTTAAATCAAATAAAATACAAAAATATATTCAAATATGATTATCTAGTTAATCCCTTATATCAACACGAGTGAGTAAAACTAAAAAGTTGCTTTCTTGAATGAGGTAATGGTAACAGATGATCCTGATGCCCCCTTTTCAACTTCAACATCAAAAGTATCATACCTGAGAAACAACTCCACCACCAAAAGTCTAGAAAACAACACAACAAAGTCCTTGCCAGCACACTGCTTATTACTAACATTTGTTTGTTCCGTTTCAGGACCATTTGACCAAAGCACATGTTTCAACAACTTCTCACCTTCCCCCAAAAACCTATCCCCAACAAACTCATCAGCCCTATCAAAAATCTTTGGATCCTTAGTCGCAAACGGTTGAAAACCAAACAGCATTTCACCTTCCTTCACTTGAAACGCATTCTCGTGATTCTCTATCACTAAATCACGTTTCGCTTTCGCGTATTGAAACGGCACCGGTGGATCGATTCTAAGGGCTTCATATACCACTGATTTCATCAACGGCATTTGTTCCAATCCAGCCATCGTCACTTTCCCGCCGTTGGATTTAACAACCGCTCTAATCTCTTCTGCTAACCTACGGTGAAGATTAACTCCAGCTTCTCCGATATACCCCAACATACTTGGAAACAAAATCTTCATTCCACCAAATGAATTAAAACAAGTGACGAATATAAGATTGTGAACCGCTTCTTCTTTAGAAACCCCGAGTCGAACCGCTTCATCTAAAATCGGTCCAGAAGATGACTCGTAGAAAAACTCATATAGTCTTTGGTAATCTTTCTTCACCAAAGCTGGTGGAAGAAGAAAAGTGTGAAGAAGTGGTTCCTCGATTAACCTCGGAAGACCTATAGTAAGAATTGGACCGACCTGAAGCGCGGTCCATTTCGTTATTATACTCGGAGCATCAGTTCCGAGTCTTGTTTCGGAAGGGTTAACTCCGAAGTATGCTTTTGCAAAGTAGTTAAAAGCTGTTTGATCACTGGAATCACCGAAAACTGCTTTTCCTTTTTTCGCAAGCTCTTTCTCTAAAGTTTCGAAGAGGTTTGTGTAAGATGAATGAAACTCAGGGATGAAATGGCTGCTTCGAGATTTGAGGAGGAAGAAGAGAAAACGTTTGAGTTGGTCGTGTTTTGGTTCGGAGGGATCGAGGTAAGAGAGGATTCGGTAACCGCCGGTGAGTTCTGTGGAAGGCATGTAAGTTCCGACGAAGAGGTCTCGTTTTTCTACTTTGGAAACGTCGAAGAGAATAGGGAAGGATTTACCGTCGAGTAAAACGATGACGTTTGGGTTGGATGAAATGAATGGGCCAGGTGGCATATTGGCGCGAAAAACGGTTGAGTTGTATTTTTGGATTCTGTTTTTGAAGAAATTGGTTTGGCCTTCGTTGTAGAAATAATCTTGACGGTCTTTGATTGGTCCTATAAAAGGGAGGCCATAATCGCCTGGTATTTCTCGCATTGGTAACGCAGATGTGGTCTTGTCTGTTTCGGACGCCGACATTGAGACTTTTATTGGATTAAGAGGGCATTTGGAGATTGGGGATTTTGTTGTTGTTCTCTTTAATGGAGTGTCCTTTTGTAGGAAAGTAGAAGATAAAGAGATAATGGATGATGATGATGATGATGATGCCATTTTTGTGTTGCTTTGAAATGGAAGAGGGGAGAAGTGATTGTTATGAACAGTTGGGGCTTCTATTTATAGAGACGAATATTGAAATTTAAGACAGTTTTGACAAGATTTGGATAGAAAGAACGTGTAAAATGCGCATTGGCTTGTTTTGTTTTCTTTCTTGCTAATGATATTCGTTTTAGATTTTGCTCCTATGAGCTAAGCCGGTGAACCAAAGGATGCAGATATGTGGGGATAGTGCGTCTCGGATTGGTTTTGGTTTTGGGATAAAAAACAATTTTTTTCACGTCGCTTACCATCAAAATATGATCTCCAATATTGTGTGGACTGTGTTATTTTTCTTGAGAAGTAGGTTGGCACTAGCGTAATGGTTTTGAATGCAAACAAAAAAAAGGGAAGAAACACTAAAACTAAACGTGATTTTCTTATCCATTATAGGAATTTTAAGGAAATATCTGATTATTTTTTCTTTCTTTTTTGTTTTTTAAAGAAAAAGTTGGATTCTATATACAGTATATATAGTTGAAAATATAAGTTTAATAAAATTCAACTTAGAGCCGTGGGACCAGGGCAACCTAAATTTGATGGTCTATTTTAGAGCCGGAAAAAATTTGTATTCAAACAAAATATCTTTACATTTTCACATGCACGTGTCGTTGATTAACATATTAAGGAATATGTTATAATATTAAAATTTTAAGTCAAATTGTTTAATTATATTTTTTTAAACCGTAATTTTGTATTTACCGAGGAATGTAATATTGAAAAAAAAGTTGATTGACAAATCGTATAAAAAAATGTTGATAGATATGCTCTAATTTTTAAATATTTGATTAGTAAGTATTTATTCTGTGTATATTTTTTTATTTAAAAAAGTGATTATTCTTTTGAATATTTGTTAATGTCTTATTTTTCTTTCATTTTTTTTATAAGTAAAATTTGACTTTTTAAATTCATTTAATAATTGATGTAGTTGGACTATATATTAGTTAGATGGATTAATTACTTAATTAATCTAAAATGTTAAAATTTGCTTATAAATAGAAATGGAGGGAATATATTCTTTGTGGAGCATGCCAAGTAGGAAAAAATAGAAAAATTTCTTTCAAATTTAAAAACATTGTTTCTACCTTTACCCTTAGAGTTAAAAAAAAATATGTTATACGAAATATTAATTTGATACTGATATAACACAAGTGTCTAGCGGCATCGTTATATCCAGTGCATAAGATAAAATACAAAGTATGACACATGACATATAATAGTTCCTAAGTAAAAACTAATATCTATATGCAATATCTTTATTGCACACAATCCACAGGGGAAGATCACAATAGTCAGAATCCTTTGAAACATCAACATGCAACTTTCCTTGCACTTAACATGTAATTAACACCAGAAAAATAACAATATAATGGGGTGAAATAATTATCTCAGTGAGATCTTCTATAATATGGATTCATTCGGCTCTACACGATTTTTATTCGATTCCTAACTCAAGTCTTCATCTTTCATTACTTGTGTTTCACTCACACAACGTAACTAAGACTTAAGTATTTAAGAGTTATTTGTAGTATTGTATGGCAACATGTACACTTGAGTTCACCAACTCAAATAAGTCACTAATTGGAATTTATACAAAAGCATCTTTCCCTGGCCAAATCTATGTCTAGGCACTATGCCAAAAAATACCTTTAGCAGCGCTTTTTTTGGCCTTTAGCAGCGCTTAAAACCGCTGCCAAAAGTGGCGCTGCTAAAGGTAAAGGCAGCGCTTTTTTTAAAGAAAAAGCGCTGCTAAAGGATCCCTTCAGCAACGCTTTTAGCAGCGCTTTTTTCACCCTATAGCAGCGCTTTTATAAGCGCTGCCTATTCCCCCCAACCCTCCCCCCTTTAGCAGCGCTTTCACAAAGCGTTGTCTTAGACCCCACCTTTAGCAGCACTTTTACAAAGCGCTGTCATAGCCCCCCCCCCCCCCCTTTAGCAGCGCTGTCTTAGACCCCCCTTCCCAACCTATAGCAGTGCTTTTGTAGCGCTATGTTTGTAACTTTTAGCAGCGCTTTTTTGTAAAAGCGTTGTCTAATGTCCCATATTTTAATTTTTTTTAAAAATAATCACGATGTTTTGTATATTTACCAACAACCTGCTTATATTACACAAACCTGCTTATAATTCAGGCCTTTATTTCAACACTTTGACCTTATATATACAATTCAAAACTTTGGCCTTATATATACAATTCAAAACTTTGGCCTTTAAGTATACATTGTAACTCATCACTTTGCCCATAATCATTTTAATACATATAAACCTGCTTAAATATGTTACAACAAAATTCGATCCTCAGAATTACAACATAACAAATACAGTCAATTTACATATAATTACAATTCTTCCAATCCGATAACTTTATACAATTCTCAACTGAAGAATAAATTGACACCAATCCTCCTTAATTTCTTCCAATCTTGCTTTCGAGTAAGTATCGCACTTGTATTCATCAAAGTACTACATAATATAACAGAACATGCACGATTTAATTTTAAAACTAATTACTCAGATGAAATATCGGTTAATTATCAAAATGAATCATATAACTTATGAATTGATCCATACCATGATTGAAATCTCTATTTGACCTGAAAGAATAATTTCCTTCATAAAGCGCAATACAAAATATTCGCAGTCAATCCCATTGCGCTGACGAGGATACTGTAAATGGAAAAAACAAACGAACATTTATCAGGATATATAGTTTAAATAGTTTTATCAAGTAGAACCACTATAACAGTCAAACATGGGAAAATATACCTCCACTTTCATCCATCTGATGTTGTTAGCCTTGCTTTTTGGCACCGTTTCATCTCTTTGTGCTCTGAATATTTGTATAACTCTAACATAATATAAACGCATATTTAGAATAATGTCACATAATAAATAAAGATATATAATTATTCAGAACAATATATCTCATCACTTACGTATCAACCATGTTCCTCAGATTTTCATATTTTGTTGCATCGCCATCCAATGAATATATATAATACACTATTTCTTTCCTCGGATTAATCGCGACCAACAACCAGTGTCCACTATAAAATAAGACAACAGTTTAGACGGAAATGTTATATAGAAAGGCAAAAATCGAACAATTATAATAAATGAATTTAGAATAAAATCTAACCCATGGCCAGTATTATATGGCAACAAGAACAACTTCTCCGTAGCCGCGCCCATAAATCTCTGCACTGTGTACTCTTTGACTGCATCTGGTGTCTGGTCTATTGTCTGTGAGTTGACACAGCTAGCAGATAAGAATGCGAATACTGAAGTCAAATCATTCGGGACCAACAACTTGTCATACAAGAGCCTAAAAAAACATAATCAACATTAGAATATTCAGTTAAACGAGCAACTTTTAAAATGTTCAATTATTTAATTAAAATGGATTGAAGTACCTGATGTAGGAATGCATAACACCGACGCCCAATTCAGAATGTTTGAAAACCTGGTCAAAATCCTCCTTATCAATTGTTTCGGGATATTCAAAACCAAAAATACCTTTGTCCATATGTATTTGACGGATGCCACCCTCAGGCACATCTGATGTTCCCACATATGTTTCAAGGCACATCCTAAATCGAGGAACAAATGCTTTTCTAGGCACCTTGGAAGTTTCAGGCATCTTACCCTTGCTGATTTGTTGGGACTGCTGATCATCATGAACCTAAAAGTCATATATAAGTTCAGTAATTAATGTATAATAAGATAATCATGTAACCGTAGTAGTACCTGTTTCTTTGATGCAGCTGAGTCGGTATCCCGCACAATAATTCTATCATCTTTTGATTTGGATTTTGTAGGAGTCTAAGATCATCATGTAAATAAGAAAATGTAAATGTAAGAATAAATTTCATGTATGGATCATAAAACATTTGAATATTAAAAGGTTCAACCTACCTCATCATCTGTGCAAATGAGATTTGTCGGCCATGCCACATACGCTTCTATTGCGTCTCCCACCACTGTTGCATCTGAAACAGCATCTGGTATAGGCAACAACGCACCCCCTCTAACGCAATATCAATAGATACTTTCAAAAATGCAGAAGGGAGTGGTTTATGGTGAAGTAAGTCTCCCAGAGTGTTATGCACCTTTCCCTTGCCAACCATTCGATGAGTCGGTGACGATAAATATAGCCGGCAAGGTGAAATGCCATAAACAAATAATGATCAGTTAATGTGTCAATTAAGTAAACTGTGCTAAATTAATTTCAATGTAATATATACAATTACCTCTGGAAGCTTCTGCGGACAACCAATACTATCTTTGTCACTAGTAGCTTTACCCTCTGGAGCGTGCCTTTCCGACATGTATCTCTCTTTGTCCTTCTGTAAGTCACGAATCTGCGCTTTTAATTCCTCCAAAGTATCCATCACTTCTTTATTGGTTGGATTTTTTTTCTTTGGCTGCTTATACAGTTTGGATGGAGTGACACCAAATCCCTTACCCCTCACACACCCAGAATACTCAGGAATATTCAACACCCGACTCAGTAAGCTCCTTCAATCATCGTCCTCAGCGGGAGTTATAGTTTGGGATAGAGTCTCCTGAAATATAGATAAAAGCATATATAAATATATTATACACTTTTGATCAGTTACTGACAAAGATAACATTGTACTTACACATTGTACAAATACTTGTTGAACTTCTTCCTGAACGACTCCATCTCTTCCCACACGGGCAGCCTTCCATACAACATGGTCCGGAAGAGATGTCGCATCACTTTTCTCCTCTTCCAACTACGCATTAAGACGGATAATAAAACATTATATCCTATTATATATACTTACTATTTTTTGTAAATATATCATATTAAAGCATTTATATGTACTTATTATTTTTTGTTCTAAGCATGCATATCCCAAACGCCCCTTTCTGTATGGATATGCGGGTTTTGATGCCCGTTGACGATTTACGCCACTAACAACCTGAAAAAATAAGTTTATCAGAACTCTTGTGGAAGAAGTATATATTATACATAGTTCATGATAAGTTGTACTTACTTCAAATTCTTTTGTTCTTCGCTTTGCAACAAATGTCTCCCGTTCTTCATCCGAAATCAAATCTGAGTACTTCATTGGACGCTCCGAGTCAACAAAGTTTCCATCAGAATCTCTAAGAAACTTGTTTGTTAAAAATGCTCTAAATCCCCTCAAGCGTTTTCCGGCCAATTGAATACAATATTTTCTCCTACGATCATCAATATTAAAAGATCGTTGCAAACAAACACACATACATATAACATGTTAGTATAATTAATTTAAAGACGTAACTGTCAACATGATTAAAAATAATCAAATATCATACCTGAATCTCGCTCCAAATTTTATCTTTAGCCGGTTGTAATGAAGGAATTCTTCAATTATCGCAAGTAATCGGAACTGCGAACGTACAAGTGCTCCGATGTAACTTGTTAGCAACGCACCGTTAGGCTCAACTAACTGATCTCTTTCATTCCAATGGACATCATACTTTACTCCTTTATCTCTCGCACGAATGATTTTTTCATAATCGTTATGCCTCTTTTAATATCGCCTTCCACGTCTTTTGTTGTTTGTTTTCCATCATGTGATGTTTCCTCGTTGCTGGCCATAATATATATACCCGTAATTCAGAAAAACCAAAGTATCAAATGAATGACATGCAAATATGTAAATAAGAAATATATACATAAGAAATGTATAAATAAGAAAAACATGGTATAAATAAGAAATAATATGTTATTTTATTGCATGATATAAATAAGAAATAATATGTTACATGTACCTTTAACATCTCTTTCTTTTTTTCGTTTTAACGGGGTTTACTTGTCTCTTAACAACACGGACGAATGGATTGATCCAAATTCCCTCGTTATGATCATTTCTAATATATGATTCGTCTGCTCTAATATTCTCATCTGGATCATCTATAATATAAGATTCATTCTCAACATCAACATCCCCCTTTTCTCTAATGTTATCATTGATTACTTTGTTGGAAAAAAGAACTATAGACCATTTTGTACTTGTCAGATCAGTGACATAGAACACTTGTTTAGCTTGCGTGGCTAGAATAAAAGGCTCATCTTTGTACCCCACCTTATTAAGATCCACTTTCAAAAAACCTGATTTATCCATTCGTATGCCACTATTATTTTCAACCCACTTGCATCCAAAGATAGGAATCTGAAACTTCTCATAATCAAACACCCAAATGCGCTTGATAGCCCCATAATACGAGAAAATGTGCATTGCTTCGGAAAGCACGGTGACACCACTATTTTGCATTGTACTTTTATCATCTTGTTCCTTGGTATAAAATGTGTATCCATTAATTGCGTATGCGCTATAAGAAAACACATGCAAACTTGGACCATATGCTAAACATCTCAACCTTTCTGTTATTGAAGTGAGATCAGAATAAAACTTTGAAAAAATATGCTCCTTGAACCATGTTATAAAACTTCGATTGTGCTCACGTACTATCTGTTGCACCCCAAAATTTGACCAACCGGGTCTCGTATCTGGCTCGATGTTTCGACGCATGATCGCATTCGCATCTGCATATTGCATACAGTACATTTTTCATTTGTTTTGATTTTATTGGGATCACAACTCTCGTCTCGTGTTTCAGGTGTTTTTTATCAGTTTAAATCAGTAGAATCGATTTTTGGGTTATTTCGGTGCCCGTTTATTTTTACCGATTATTTTTGTGTCGTTCGGTGCTCATTTTGTCCCTCTGGGAATTATGGTGATTTTTCTGGATTTTATAGGATTTTTTAGGGTTTAAATAGCTTTTAAATCATTTTTAGGATTTAATAGGATTTTTAAATAGATTTTTAATCATTTTAGATATTTTTAATAGTTTTAATCCTTTTTAGAATTTTATAGAAATAAATAGCATTTTTTAGAATATTATAGATTTTATTTTGGTTTAGCTTTTCTTTTAATTAGTTTAATAAGAATTCAGACATTTTAGATATTAATATAGATTAAATAGATTTTAATATTTTTAAATAATATAGAATAGTTTTGTTAATAGAAATTAATTGTTTTTAATTTTAGAGATAGAATAATATAGATTTCTCATTTTAAAATAGAGTTTTCTTTTATAGAAATAATAAATAAATAGATTTTTCATAAATAGATTTTTCATATATTAGATATTAAATAGGTTAATAGGAATTAGATGTTTTTATTTTTAGATATAGTTTTTCATAGAATTTAATAGTGGAATTTAATTAGAGATTTATTAGAGTTTTTTAATTAGGGTTTAATTGAGTTTAGTTTAGTTGATTAATTAGGTTTAGGATAATTGGGCTGATTTTTTTTTCATTGCAGGTTTTTGAGTTTTTTTCAGAGTTTCTATTGGGCTTTTCATCCAATTCAATTCGCAGCCCAATAAGTTTTGGTCCAGAATTTCTGTCCAAGTCTCCAAAAAAGTCCAGCTTTGTCCAGTCTTCTCCAGAACGTTCCAGAAGATTCCAGCAATTATCAGTCTTATAAATAGAGCCAGCCACATGTTGGCTCAGGAGGGACCCACGCTGCATCCCCAAGATCACGCCACCTCGCACCCTTCAGACCTTCTCTCACCGCCACGCATGGGGACACGCGTCCCACATGCACTCTCCCACTCCACTAACTGCCACCACGTGTCTCCCTACCAACGCCTCGCCTGAAACGCCCCACCGGCCGGCCTGCATGGCCGGCGGCCACCGCGCCGTCGCCGGAAAACACAAAACCCAGAATTCATATCTTCATCTTCTCCGGTAAGACATTCATCTTCCTCATCCAACTTCTGATCACCACCTTCATCTCCATCTCCGATCACCACCTTCATCTCCTCACCAAACCCAGATCCATTCGTTTCAGATCAAGAAGCTCCTTCAAGCTTCATCCTCTTCCCATCTCCAGATCGCCAGAACAAGCCTCAACGCAAAATCCAGATTTCCGTTCAGCAAACTTCCAAGAAGAACTTCTTCAAACAATCATCACCAGAAATCCAGTTTTCCAGAAACTTCACCGATCATCATTTTCAGAAGCAAGCTCCACCAAAGCTTCATCGGAAAACTCAACAAGATCCTTCAACCAATCCAGAATCCGACGACCTTCATCTCCAACCTGCAATCTTCATCATCTCAAAGCCCAGAAAATCCCCTGAATCAACAATCCTCTTCATCTCCATCTCCTCCAATCTCCGGTCACCCTTCATCCCTTCATCACCCTCAACCGTTTCCAACCGTCGCCGGAGATGCCACCGGAAAACTCATCCAACCTTCAAGAACTCCCCAGAAATTCATCTAGAATGAGGAACATTCATCGATCCTCTTTGTGACCTTTCCAGAATCTCTCCAGAAGAAACATGCAACAGCCATTACCGATTAACTTTCTTCAACTAATCACCACCGGTGTTCATCCTCCATCACCGTGTTCATCACTTATCAGCTTCATCATCATCACCAGAAATTCAAGAACACACCGACCTCGTCTTCAAGCGCCAGGAACTCAGTTCATCAAGAAGCTTCAACAACAATCTGCATCGCTTCTTCAAGAACGCCCTCCAAACAACAATCATCTCCAGAAGAACAACACGATTTCCAGAAAACTCCAGAAGATTCGTCCAGATCCACAGAGATCATCATGTTGGTTCAACGATCTCCATCGTTCAACAGCAAGAACTTTCACCGAACCACAACACCACGCACAGAAGATTCAATCTTCAGAAGATGAACTCGTTAAGCAATGGACATGTTTGTGTTTGAGAGAACTGACTTGAATTGGCATATGGAAGGTTCGAGGTCGTGGGTGATGAACGGGGAGAGGAAGGTTCAGAAACGGAGGGTCGACGGCGGCGGAAAGAGCTTAGATTAGGGTTTCTTTGGTTTGTTCAGAGAGTGAAGAGAGGGAGGAGAAGGCTGGGCCCAACCTCAGGCCCAATCAGTTTTTTTTTTCTCCAAACACTTCCCTCACGTTTTTCTGACGAAAATGGGCTGGGCCCAATACCACTTGCCAGACACATCCCCAGTGTACTCAGCGCACCCCCTCCTTTTTTTGCAGAAAGCAAATGGGCTGGGCCCAACTGGCTTTTTTTTTATTTTTGCTTACTGACCCCCCCCCCCTGTAATCCAGTACCCCCTGTCTTTCTTTCCTTTATTTTTCCCATTTTGTTTATTTTTGTAGAAAGAAAATGTTATAAAAAATGATATTGTGAAAAAATATGAAAAGAAAAGAAAAGAAATATTATAAAAAATAGAAAAAAGAATTGAATTGAAAAAGAAAATATGGAGAAAATATTCAAAAAGAAATAGAGAAAAGAAAATACATGAGGAAAAATAGTGAGAGAATATTTGTGAAAAAATAGAAAAAGAAAAGAAAAGAAGTATATTTGAAAAATTGTGAGAAAAAACATATTGGAAAATATGTGAAAAAAATAGAGAAAATATTTTGAGAAATAGAGAAAAATATTGAGAAAGAAAATATGAAGGAAAAAAATATTAAAGTGTCGATTTAATATTTTTAAGTGCATTTTCTTTTAGAGTATATTTTCATAGACTTTATTTTACGACTTTTAGGATAGCTTAGAAGCCCATTTGTTAGGGGGCTATTTTCATTCGATTTTTCAGGATAGAATAGGATAGTACTTCCTAGGAGATTTATCTTTTCAGTATTCAACTCATTGTAATCATTTTTCAGAGATTAATAAAACGAGATTTGAGCTGTGGTCCCGATAGTAGCCGAACTACAGCTGCTCTGATTCTTCGTACCAGACGAAGATATGTAGGCATAGGATGCGATATCCTAGCGAGCACACTAACGACTGACTTGTGTTCTCTTGCAGCTGTGCAATCGAGACTTTCCCGCTGACGACTAATTGATTACCCTTTTTCTCTCTTGCCCGAGTGCATTTGAGACCGAGCCATAGTTTTGCCCATAGGTTCCCGACCCTGTGAAGCCAGTTGTTTTTCTCACTGCTGTGTGAGAATGTTTGTTCTCCCCGTAGTCCCGAACTACGTTGACTCTGACTTTCTCTCTTGAGAATACGTAGGCATAGAGTGCGACGCTTTATCGAGTCAATTCCCTTCCGTTTAGATTTAACAGCCGTAGATAGATTTGTTTTGCACCCAGTAGACAACCCAAGCAAGCGTGGATCCCGTCGAGTACGACGGACGTGAGGGGTGCTAATACCTTCCCCTTGCGTAACCGACTCCCGAACCCAGGTTTTGGTTGCGACGACCATACCTTTCCCCGTTTTTTGCGAGGTTTACTTCGAGCGTTTCCTTTCCCGCTCTGAGGGATAAATAACGCACGGTGGCGACTCTTCTGTCAGCCGGCGCCGATTTTCGCAGTAGCGACAGCTGGCGACTCTGCTGGGGATCCAACGTCCCCTGGCTGCTAAGGACTGCGATAGTTCTTATGCATTTTGGGATCCAACGTCCCGTGAGAGAGTCAATCCTAGCGTTTGTTTGCTTGTCTATTTGGGGCTTATCTATTGATGATATCTGTCGCTGTTGGGGTATCACGGGTATTCTATGATTGAGATAAGCCGGACCTGGGCTTGGAGTGCACCTTAGACTTAGAGTGGAAATTAGTGGGCGCGTGCTTGCTTTGTAGGCACTAGTGTCTCATGAAATCCACGCTCAGACGAGATTCATCCGGTTGGCTTCACTTTCAACCCTTTGGGTTGAGACGGTTGCTGGTTTGGTGGATTGTCGACTCTGGGGACCGATCATTTGGAAGTTAGCTAAGTGAGGCCTCTTCAGGACTTGATGATGCCACTCCTCCTGGGAATCGTATCGTCAGTTCTGAAAGTCTGTGACGCTGACAACCGCATAGGATGCCGTACCTTGTCAGATATAGGTCCACACCTGTGAGTGGGGGGTTTTTTTTGTGCAGGAAACTTAACTTCCAACCTACCCGTTATTCTGGTCTTCTCTTCAGAGACCGTTCTCCGTCAGCAGTGCAGCAGTATTTAGATTGTGTGGGGGCTGTGATCCCGTGTTTGTTGCATTGCATTGCATTTGCATATGCATCTTCGCATCATATTGCATACCATTCGCCAGCTAGTCAGAGCTCTTATCCAGCCGTTATTTTGATTCTGAAGGTGAATATTGAAGACGACCAAGAGGTTGAAGTAGATTTAAAGCAGATTTGATCAGAGTCAAGCAGTGAAGTCAGCTGAAGACTGGTGGTAGCTATGTCAGAGAGCAACTTCCAGTTTGTTGATACCTTGTCAGGTTTCACCGTGACGTCCAATCCTCTGTATGGATCTCCGCGCGACGAAGACTTTCCGCAAGTGAACAACCTTACTGCAGCTCAGCTTGTGCAGCCATCTGTTGAAGACCAAGGTCTGCGTGAGCAGTTTGTTGTCCGAGGTGAACGTTCTCCTTCTGTTGATGTCTCAGACTACCAGGGTTTTGCCTTCCCTGTGCCAAAGCCCCGAAGAGAGGTCCCGACAGCCAAGAATGAAGACCCATTAGCTCTCGTGTATGCTGAAAGGTTTCGTGCATTAGAGGAGAGATTCAAAGCCTTGAAAGGTACAGACGCTGTTACTCCTAGTGCTGCAGATATGTGTCTGGTTCCTGGCCTAGTGTTACCTCCGAAGTTCAGAATGCCGAGGTTTGAGAGGTACAAAGGAGATAGTTGCCCGAAGCAACATTTGGTGATGTTCTGCCGAAGAATGACTTCGTTTGTGCACAACGACAAGCTGATGATTCATTGCTTCCAAGATAGTCTGACTGGGGCACCTCTGAGTTGGTATATGCAGTTAGAGCGTGATCAGATCCGATCATGGATGGATTTAGCCAATGCTTTTCTGAAGCAGTACGACTATAATCTTGATGAAGCTCCTATTCGCATGCAGCTGCAAGAATTGTCTCAAGAGATCAATGAACCTATCAGAAAGTATGCTCAGAGATGGAGAGAATTTGCTGGTAGAGTGCAACCACCGCTCCTAGATCAAGAACTGAAAGGCATGTTCGTAAACTCCTTGCAGAGCCCGTACTTCGAAAGAATGCTTGGAACCGCACCAAATTTCACTGAGTTGGTAAGGACGGGAGAGCACATCGAGTATGGTGTAAAGACTGGAAGAATCCCGTATGTTTCAAAAGGTCAGGCTAGTGAAACTGAATCTCTCTGTAGCTCTCAATCTGAAGATGAAGCTATGATCAACGCGGTCCTGACAGATGTTGGATATCCTCAAGTCGAATCGGTGAAATCTGATAGTTCTCCGTCTTCTCAGCAGTCTGTATCCTCTGTGTCTCGTTATTCTGGACAGACAGCCGTGCCTGGGGCACCATATCAGGAATCTTATGTCGCTTCCATTGCAAAGCAGCAAACTCGTGGTCGAGGTTACCAGAATCAGCGTCAGAACCAGAATCGACCTCGCAACAATTTGGAACGAAGGAATGGTCCTTCTCATCCAGTGCCGATGCCGTATAGCCAGTTGCTACCATCTTTGATCCAGAAGTCTTTGGTGGAACCTAAAGCTCTTAAGCCAGTTCCAGAACCTTACCCTCCTGGGTACAATCCCCACGTTCAGTGTGGTTATCATGGTGGCTCTCCGGGGCATTCGACAGAAGATTGTAAAGCATTTCAGGCGAAGGTACAACAATTGATTGATCAGGATCGCATTTCCTTTCGAGAAGGATTTCTGTTTGTTCATCCCAACCGCTCAGTTGTCTAAGCTCGTAGACTCGGAAGGCATTCCCCAGCAAAAGCCAGTGGTTCAGACAGGCGGGCGCCTCAGCATTGGCAGTCCTCGGACTTTTTACCATTTTGCATTTGTAGTTTCTTTTTCTGTTAGTTACTACCTGCTTTGAAAACATTGTATGTTTTGAATGGTGATAATAATAAAGTGACTATGCATTTTTCTTAATTAGTCATGTCGCTGTCGCTCATTTATTGCATTGCACTGACACTTGCATTTTTTTCACTCCACTTTTTTCGCTGTGACTAGCAAAGTTAGGAGGGAGGATGACGAAATTGAAACTCACAACTGATGATCGTATGCTTTCGGATAAGACCGTACCGATGACGTACAAGGCATTGTTCCAAACTCCCCGAACACTGGAGATATAAGGAGTTAGTCCCTTGTTAACCACTTCGAGCCAGGAAGCAGAAGTTTTTTCGGACTTTTTAACCCTCACATCTTAACCCGGGGCAGGGTAGTTGTCAGTTAGCTTGACCAAGCGTTCAAGTCTTACAGAGGAGTGTTGTCTTTCGAGGACCAATCATTTTATACCTCTCAGGAAGTCAAATCTCACCAATCAGGAGTGAGACAGTTACAATCCTTTCGGAGCAATCAAGACAACCAGTGTCACACGACTTTGTTCCAAAAGAAAGAACGAAAGAAAGCCCGCTAAGTAAAAAGAAAGAAAAAGCTAGAAAGCTAATGCTTAGGCAAAAATCAGGGCATCCCGCTGGACTTCAAAAAGAAAATTGAAAAGAACTCAAAATGAGTCATTCCAGGCAAAAATTAGGGAATCAAAAGAATGAAAAAGAGGGATTAAAAAGAAAATTTTCCCCAGCAAATCACAAAGTCGTGTATACAGACACCGAAAGCGAAGAAGGAGTAACTGTTACTCCAGGACAGCATTGTGAATTCCTTAACTGTAGGTCTTACCATTCAGCATACCTCTCGAAGAGGCGAGCGCTTGTACCAGGTTAACTGAACCTTAGGATCGGAGATCATCACGTAGAAGGGATGGGTACAAATCATAATTTGAGCCAAATATCCTTTGTTTCACGAACCGTGAACCCGACCACGATACAACCCTTAAAAGACCTAATTGAGGTAGGGTAAATTTGAAGCGCATTACGATAAGGTTGAGTAACCTGACTCCTTCTTGACTTGCTAGTCACATCCTTGTTGTATTTTTCACTGATCACGTACGCACTACGTTTGAACTTTGGTTCACTCGTCACTCACAATCGTATGCATGTAAATGAGTGACAGCTCAAAATTTTTTTCAAAATCTGCATAACCACTGCATTAAGATTACCATTCGTGAACAGACAATTTTAATTGCAGGTTAGTAGTTGGCATGAAAGGAATTCCATCAGGGAATCATCAAGCAAAACTGAGTAATTCAGTAATCTGAACCAGAATGGTGTATGTTGTGAAGCCCAATGAATCAGGGGCATTGACTTCCAGTAAGTTCGGAATCAGTCAGTCTGAGGACCAGTCCCGAAGCTTCAGTTGATCAGGGGCAGTTTTGTTTGAGAAGCAGTTGATCAGAAGTGAGTCTTCTTGAGAGCCAATCAGAGGCAGTTATGCAGAGCGTTGAGATTTGGAAGCAGATGCTTCCAGTGGATAATCAGATCGGGTTGAGTCGCTCATCGCTCATTCAGGGGCAAGTCAGTTCAGGAATGATGAAACCATTCAGGGTAATAGGCGTCTAATGGAGATTGAATTCTGTTGTCGTGCAGATGTCGGGACAAATATTCTGCAAGCATTCTCAAGGCAAGCTGTTCAGAGCAAGTACGCCCAAGAGTTAGATTGGGGCAAGTTGAATTGTACTCGGGCAAGTTGTGCAAGCCAGTCTTTTCTATCCCCAGCTGAGTGTACTGGGGCAAGTTGTTCAAACCAGTTTGTTTATCCCCAGCCGGAGTTGAGTATCGGGAATCATGTCAATACCCTTGTCAAAACCTGAACCTTTCAGATAAAAGGCCTTGTTGTCGTTGGATCATTATCCCGCAGTTTAAACCTGTTGCGTGTCAGTAACCAGTCGTTTCCAAAGTCCAGTTCTCGCCTGGCAAATCGGTAACCAGTTCTCGTCTGGCCCACCCTTCCGTAAGCATCAGTTCCCGTCTGGTGCAGTTTATTGTAAGCAGCAGTTCCCGTCCTGGTGCAGTTTATTGTAAGCAGCAGTTCCCGTCCTGGTGCAGTTTATTGTAAGCAGCAGTTCCCGTCCTGGTGCAGTTTATTGGTAACCAATTCTCGTTTGGTCACCGTTTCTTCAAGTGTTGTATCAGTTCTCGTCTGGTACATGTCGGTGCGTAATCAGTTCTCGTGTGTTTTAACTCAAGTGTTATACCAGTTCTCGCCTGGTGTACGTCAGCTTTCAATCAGTTCTCGCCTGGTTGTCTTTTTCTCAGTCTGTTATCCAGTCAGCCCGTCTGATGGTCAAAAACACAAAATCAATTCTCGTTCGATAACCTATTCTCCTATCAGTTCTCGTCTGGTAGTCTACCTTTGAATGCTAGTTCTCGTCTAGTATTTTCCATATCTTCCACTGTGTACATAGTCCGTGTTTATCCTAAACCAGAAAAACAACAAAAAACCTAACAGGTATCTGACACAGTAATTCCCAATGACTCGCATGTCGTCAGGTTCCCCGATACGAAGCTCGACGGATACCAATGCTCCGATTAATGTTTGAATTCCTCGTGGATGTTGTTAAATCAGAATTGCCACTCTTCAGCAGATGAAAGTTGCTTATTATCCCCGGAAGAGTCGAGATTGTCTTTTATCCCATATCAGAGTAGGATCAGAAGTATCCTCAGCAGATTAAGATTGATATCCTTGATAGTAGGGGCATTTCCAGCAGTGCGCCGCGCGCAATCAACCTCAATTTAGGTCATTCCCCCGCAGAGTACAATCAGTTGCCAATGGTTTGAAGAAAGCATCCCCGAGCAGAATTGTTTTCTTTCCCCAGTGAAGTCGCCAAGCAGGGTTGCCTTTTCATTTCTCCAGCAGAACGGTTATCCCCAGCGGATTTGATTTCCCGTTTCCAGCATTTATTTTGCTGAGATGGTTCTGTGACTTCAGGTCATCCCCAGCAAGGTTGACGTTACCTTCGGCATTTATTTTGCCAAGTGGTTTTCAGACCTGGTGTTCTCTGGCAGCTCGAGCCTGCATTAGCATTCGCATATATAGTCATCGCATCTATCAAACATATAGCATTTCCATGCCGTCTGGGCATCGCATTTTCAAACAGAATGTATAGCATTTACATATCATATAGGACATTGCATCATTATCCAGCATACGCATGTCGAAACATAGACCAGGATGGTTACCTATTGGACTTCGAATTTATTCACCTACAGAGTTGTTTGGTTCAGCTTCTCGACTTCCCCAGCGGAGTGATTCTTCATATTTGGTTGTTACATCAGCATCGGAAAAAAAAACAACAACAACGGAGATTGACATATATCAAGCTTTTCTGAAGCTGCGGCCTGTTGACAGAATGGGTGCCAAGCAGTCGATTCAGAATTCCCCAGGAGAATTGTCCTCAAGTTCGCAGTGAACTGTGAGTTGACCAGATTTGGTCCCCTGAGAGAGATGGGAATCAAGTCGTTTGCTTTTCCGAAGCATTATTTCAATACTTGTGGCGTTACACAGGTGTTGAAAAAGAGAAGAAAATTTACCAGAAAATTGATCAGTTGTTGTCGTTACAACCAAACTTCAGTTTATTGGAAGCTTTTCCTCAGGCAGCTTTGCAGTATATTCTTGCGGTTGGCAAATTTCAGGGTTCCATTTGTATTCAACCGTCATCTACCTTGAATGTTTGAAGGCTGAGCGCTCTTCACCCATTCAGGTCGAAGTCGCTTGAATAGGGGCAGCTGTTGCACCCCAAAATTTGACCAACCGGGTCTCGTATCTGGCTCGATGTTTCGACGCATGATCGCATTCGCATCTGCATATTGCATACAGTGCATTTTTCATTTGTTTTGATTTTATTGGGATCACAGCTCTCGTCTCGTGTTTCAGGTGTTTTTTATCAGTTTAAATCAGTAGAATCGATTTTTGGGTTATTTCGGTGCCCGTTTATTTTTACTGATTATTTTTGTGTCGTTCGGTGCTCATTTTGTCCCTCTGGGAATTATGGTGATTTTTCTGGATTTTATAGGATTTTTTAGGGTTTAAATAGCTTTTAAATCATTTTTAGGATTTAATAGGATTTTTAAATAGATTTTTAATCATTTTAGATATTTTTAATAGTTTTAATCCTTTTTAGAATTTTATAGAAATAAATAGCATTTTTTAGAATATTATAGATTTTATTTTGGTTTAGCTTTTCTTTTAATTAGTTTAATAAGAATTCAGACATTTTAGATATTAATATAGATTAAATAGATTTTAATATTTTTAAATAATATAGAATAGTTTTGTTAATAGAAATTAATTGTTTTTAATTTTAGAGATAGAATAATATAGATTTCTCATTTTAAAATAGAGTTTTCTTTTATAGAAATAATAAATAAATAGATTTTTCATAAATAGATTTTTCATATATTAGATATTAAATAGGTTAATAGGAATTAGATGTTTTTATTTTTAGATATAGTTTTTCATAGAATTTAATAGTGGAATTTAATTAGAGATTTATTAGAGTTTTTTAATTAGGGTTTAATTGAGTTTAGTTTAGTTGATTAATTAGGTTTAGGATAATTGGGCTGATTTTTTTTTCATTGCAGGTTTTTGAGTTTTTTTCAGAGTTTCTATTGGGCTTTTCATCCAATTCAATTCGCAGCCCAATAAGTTTTGGTCCAGAATTTCTGTCCAAGTCTCCAAAAAAGTCCAGCTTTGTCCAGTCTTCTCCAGAACGTTCCAGAAGATTCCAGCAATTATCAGTCTTATAAATAGAGCCAGCCACGTGTTGGCTCAGGAGGGACCCACGCTGCATCCCCAAGATCACGCCACCTCGCACCCTTCAGACCTTCTCTCACCGCCACGCATGGGGACACGCGTCCCACATGCACTCTCCCACTCCACTAACTGCCACCACGTGTCTCCCTACCAACGCCTCGCCTGAAACGCCCCACCGGCCGGCCTGCATGGCCGGCGGCCACCGCGCCGTCGCCGGAAAACACAAAACCCAGAATTCATATCTTCATCTTCTCCGGTAAGACATTCATCTTCCTCATCCAACTTCTGATCACCACCTTCATCTCCATCTCCGATCACCACCTTCATCTCCTCACCAAACCCAGATCCATTCGTTTCAGATCAAGAAGCTCCTTCAAGCTTCATCCTCTTCCCATCTCCAGATCGCCAGAACAAGCCTCAACGCAAAATCCAGATTTCCGTTCAGCAAACTTCCAAGAAGAACTTCTTCAAACAATCATCACCAGAAATCCAGTTTTCCAGAAACTTCACCGATCATCATTTTCAGAAGCAAGCTCCACCAAAGCTTCATCGGAAAACTCAACAAGATCCTTCAACCAATCCAGAATCCGACGACCTTCATCTCCAACCTGCAATCTTCATCATCTCAAAGCCCAGAAAATCCCCTGAATCAACAATCCTCTTCATCTCCATCTCCTCCAATCTCCGGTCACCCTTCATCCCTTCATCACCCTCAACCGTTTCCAACCGTCGCCGGAGATGCCACCGGAAAACTCATCCAACCTTCAAGAACTCCCCAGAAATTCATCTAGAATGAGGAACATTCATCGATCCTCTTTGTGACCTTTCCAGAATCTCTCCAGAAGAAACATGCAACAGCCATTACCGATTAACTTTCTTCAACTAATCACCACCGGTGTTCATCCTCCATCACCGTGTTCATCACTTATCAGCTTCATCATCATCACCAGAAATTCAAGAACACACCGACCTCGTCTTCAAGCGCCAGGAACTCAGTTCATCAAGAAGCTTCAACAACAATCTGCATCGCTTCTTCAAGAACGCCCTCCAAACAACAATCATCTCCAGAAGAACAACACGATTTCCAGAAAACTCCAGAAGATTCGTCCAGATCCACAGAGATCATCATGTTGGTTCAACGATCTCCATCGTTCAGCAGCAAGAACTTTCACCGAACCACAACACCACGCACAGAAGATTCAATCTTCAGAAGATGAACTCGTTAAGCAATGGACATGTTTGTGTTTGAGAGAACTGACTTGAATTGGCATATGGAAGGTTCGAGGTCGTGGGTGATGAACGGGGAGAGGAAGGTTCAGAAACGGAGGGTCGACGGCGGCAGAAAGAGCTTAGATTAGGGTTTCTTTGGTTTGTTCAGAGAGTGAAGAGAGGGAGGAGAAGGCTGGGCCCAACCTCAGGCCCAATCAGTTTTTTTTTTCTCCAAACACTTCCCTCACGTTTTTCTGACGAAAATGGGCTGGGCCCAATACCACTTGCCAGACACATCCCCAGTGTACTCAGCGCACCCCCTCCTTTTTTTGCAGAAAGCAAATGGGCTGGGCCCAACTGGCTTTTTTTTTTATTTTTGCTTACTGACCCCCCCCCCCTGTAATCCAGTACCCCCTGTCTTTCTTTCCTTTATTTTTCCCATTTTGTTTATTTTTGTAGAAAGAAAATGTTATAAAAAATGATATTGTGAAAAAATATGAAAAGAAAAGAAAAGAAATATTATAAAAAATAGAAAAAAGAATTGAATTGAAAAAGAAAATATGGAGAAAATATTCAAAAAGAAATAGAGAAAAGAAAATACATGAGGAAAAATAGTGAGAGAATATTTGTGAAAAAATAGAAAAAGAAAAGAAAAGAAGTATATTTGAAAAATTGTGAGAAAAAACATATTGGAAAATATGTGAAAAAAATAGAGAAAATATTTTGAGAAATAGAGAAAAATATTGAGAAAGAAAATATGAAGGAAAAAAATATTAAAGTGTCGATTTAATATTTTTAAGTGCATTTTCTTTTAGAGTATATTTTCATAGACTTTATTTTACGACTTTTAGGATAGCTTAGAAGCCCATTTGTTAGGGGGCTATTTTCATTCGATTTTTCAGGATAGAATAGGATAGTACTTCCTAGGAGATTTATCTTTTCAGTATTCAACTCATTGTAATCATTTTTCAGAGATTAATAAAACGAGATTTGAGCTGTGGTCCCGATAGTAGCCGAACTACAGCTGCTCTGATTCTTCGTACCAGACGAAGATATGTAGGCATAGGATGCGATATCCTAGCGAGCACACTAACGACTGACTTGTGTTCTCTTGCAGCTGTGCAATCGAGACTTTCCCGCTGACGACTAATTGATTACCCTTTTTCTCTCTTGCCCGAGTGCATTTGAGACCGAGCCATAGTTTTGCCCATAGGTTCCCGACCCTGTGAAGCCAGTTGTTTTTCTCACTGCTGTGTGAGAATGTTTGTTCTCCCCGTAGTCCTGAACTACGTTGACTCTGACTTTCTCTCTTGAGAATACGTAGGCATAGAGTGCGACGCTTTATCGAGTCAATTCCCTTCCGTTTAGATTTAACAGCCGTAGATAGATTTGTTTTGCACCCAGTAGACAACCCAAGCAAGCGTGGATCCCGTCGAGTACGACGGACGTGAGGGGTGCTAATACCTTCCCCTTGCGTAACCGACTCCCGAACCCAGGTTTTGGTTGCGACGACCATACCTTTCCCCGTTTTTTGCGAGGTTTACTTCGAGCGTTTCCTTTCCCGCTCTGAGGGATAAATAACGCACGGTGGCGACTCTTCTGTCAGCCGGCGCCGATTTTCGCAGTAGCGACACTATCCAATTTTCATTTCTATTCAGATTTAAACCTCGAAGAACGTCCTTGTGCATTTCAACATACGGCTCAACCTCAATGTCATTGTGTAGAACATACAAATGCACTTGCTCCCGTTCATCCCTTGAAACTGTCACAACTTTATTTCCAATTAACTGTTTACCTACTATTTTTTCAACAACATGAGATTTTGGGAGGCCAATGGATTGAACGTTGGACAAATATTCAGTACAAAACTCAATAGCTTCTTCAACAATGTATCGTTCAACAATACATCCCTCTGGTCGACTTTGGTTTTTCACATACCCTTTCAATATTTTCATATAACGTTCAACAGGGTACATCCATCTCATATAGGCAGGTCCACACAGTTGTGTCTCTTTCACAAGATGAACAACTAGATGTGCCATTATGTCAAAAAATGATGGAGGAAAATACATTTCAAGCTCGCACAAAGTAATAACTATTTCTCTTTGCAATGTTGGTAAGATCGCAGGATCTATCACCTTACTACAAATTGACCTAAAGAAAAAACACAATTTAGTTATTGCGCCTCTCACTTTTTCTGGCAAAATAGAACGTATACCTATTGATAGAAAGTGTTCCATTATAACATGGCAATCATGTGTCTTTAAACTCTTTAACTTGAGGTCTTTCATAGAAACAAGTCTTCTAATATTTGAAGAGTATCCTTCTGGAACTTTAACTTCACTCAGAAACTTACACAATATCTTTTTCTCCTTTCTAGATAAAGTATAAGCAGCAGGTGGTAGATACGTGCGATTTCCTTTCTTCAAGGGTCCTAATTCATTTCTTATTCCCATTGCTACCAAGTCCTTTCTTGCTTTAAGACCATCCTTAGACTTTCCTTGTATATTGAGTAACGTACCAATAACACTTTCAAACACATTTTTTTCAATATGCATAACATCAAGAAAATGTCTTACATACAACGACTTCTAATACGAAAACTCAAACAAAATTGACCTCTTCTTCCACCCACGCGTGACAAGCGTATGAGCAAAAGGCTTGCCAAACTTAGTACTCACATCTTTCACCTTTTCAAAAATTTGTTCGCCGATCAATGTAGGTGGAGCTTTACGTTGTTCTGAATTTCCATTGAATGCTTTTCTCCACCCACGGTAGTGATGATTAGAATTTAAGAATCTACGATGACCAAGAAAGACATTCTTCTGACCAAATTCCAACCACGTCCAATCTGTGTTTTCTTCACAGATAGGACACGCACATTGACCTTTAATGCTATAACCCGATAGATTTCCGTATGCTGGGAAATCATTAATTGTGCCAAACAACATCGCCCTTAAATTAAAACTTTCTTTCCTATATCCATCATAAACCTCCACACCGTTCTCCCACAAACTTTTTAGGTCTTCGATTAAAGGTGTCAGGTATACGTCTATGTCATTTCCTGGTTGTTTAGGGCCAGAAATTAACATAGATAATATCATGTACTTACGCTTCATACATAGCCATGGAGGTAGGTTATAAATCATAATAATTACAGGCCAGGTGGAATGTGAGATACTTTGCAGACCATGCAGATTCATTCCATCAGTCGATAATGCCAAGCGAAGGTTTCTAGCTTCTTCTCCAAAATCAGGATAATCATTATCAATTTTCATCCACTGTGGTGAATCTGCCGGATGTCGATACTTCCCATCTACAATTCTATCATCTGCATGCCAAGTCAGGTGTTTTGCATCTGTTTCACTATGAAACATACGTCTGAATCTCGGAATTATAGGAAAATACCATAATACTTTTGCTGGTGATAATTTTTTCTTATACTGAGATACACTGCATTTAGAACACTCATTTAATGATGCATATTCATTTCGAAACAAAATGCAATCATTTGGACAAGCATGTATCTTATCATAGCTCATGCCAATAGAGCATAACATTTTTTTAGCTTCATAGGTTCAATTGGGAAGAACATTATCCTCCAGAAGCATCTCTTGAAGTAGGGCTAACAACTCTGTGAAACTTTTATCCGACCATCCATTACCCGCCTTTAAATTGTACAACTTTAATACGGCGAACAATCTTGTGAAAGTAGTGCAACCTTTATACAACGATTTCTCTGCATCGCTTACCAACCTCTTAAACATCTTGGGACAATCTTGAAGATCTTCTTCAAGTGCTTCTGCAATCTCTTCGACTCGATCACAATCATATGTATCCCTGCCATTGTCCTTTGAAGCACATGTCGTATTATTCTGGGGTTCAACATTCTCGTTACTTATCTCACCATGTAATGTCCAACATGTGTAACTTCGATCAATTCCATGTCTCATTAAATGAGATTCCAACTAAACGGCGTCAACTCGACGCCCATAACAGCATCCTAAGCAAGGACATGTGATCCTACTGGGGTCTTTAGCGTGTTCAACAACAAACTTAACGAACTTCGATACCCCATTCTCGTACTCTTTTGACAATCGATTACCAAACATCCATTTTTTATCCATACTAATTGAGTAATCTACACTAAACTATGAAAGTTAAACAAAATAGAGAATACCTGTAAAGAAATCACTAACTTCTAAGAATGCTACACAGTAGGATGCTTGGAAACGATCACAACTTTGCTTTTCACAGGTAACCCCTATAGCAGACAAAATATAAATTTTATTAAAATCATATTAATAATTAACCAAACCAAAAATACTAGATAATCCACCAAAACAAATCATATTAAAAATACTAGATAATCCTTAAACCAAAATGACACCCTTACTAAACATTGAGAAATCCTAACTAAACATATAAAACCATAATAACATATCATATAAACATTGAGAAATCCATAATAACATATCAACATATAAAACCATCAACATATAAAACCATAATAACATATAAGACCATATCATATAAAACCATATTCATGTTGGCTACTCTCTTAAAAAATAGGAATTTCCAAACTATTAAAAAAACAATATGCTCTATCAAGTTACATTAATATTTTTAGCCATCATTATCTAATATTTTTGTTATATTCAAATTAGAAGAAAACTCATTTGTATGAGTGGTGCTAGATGAATTATCCATCTAAGTTCAAAATAGCAACAAAATAAAAACAACAATAACATTAACAATAATATAAAACATTTTGAGTTTAGGCTTTTAACAACAACAACACTAAAAACCTTAGTGTATACGTAACATATCTACACAAACCCAACAACATTAGTGTTAACATCATATCAAATATCATACTTGAACTCAAATTTACTTACATGTCCTCAAACCTTCAATGCAAAACAACACTAAAGACCTTCACTAAACCTTCAATAACTCAATAAAAACAACAACAACAACAACAACAATAATATTAAACCTTCAATGCCTCAATAACAACAAACCTTCGCATTGCAACAACTACATCAAACCTTCAATATCTCAATAACATAAAACCTTCAATTTCTTAATAACAACAAAGAGACAATAACATAAAACCTTCAATATCTCAATAACACAAAACCATCTATATCATCAGAACAAAAAAACCATCTATATCATCAAAACAAAAAACCATCTATATCTTCAAATACCACAGTAACAATGGTGAAAAGATAAATAAACAAGAAAACCAGAGTAAAACTTCACATACCGTAACAATGGTGGAAATGCAATGCAGACGGACGGATGCACTCGAAAATGGACGGTGAACGGCGGCGAAATCCAACGGAAGAGGGCGACGGTCGGACGGAGGATGACGGCAACGAAATGGTTGTATAGGGCAAGTTCGTTCGCCAGAGGAGAAAGAAAGAAGAAAAGAAACACGTACGCGAGTGTTCTGTTTCTTTTAAAATTCTAGAGGGTATATTAAAATTATAATACTAATACCTATAGCAGCGCTTTTTAAAGGCCTTTAGCAGCGCTTTAAAAGCGCTTTCATAGGGTGCCTTAGCAATTCCATATAGCAGCGCTTTATAGAAAAAGCGCTTTCTAAGGGTCCCCCTTTAGCAGCGCTTTTTAAAAGCGCTTTCTTAGGGTACCCCTTTAGCAGCGCTTTTTAAAAAGCGCTTTCTTAGGGTTCCCATTTAGCAGCGCTTTTTTAAAAGCGCTGTCTTTGGTAGGCAATTTTTTTTCTTTTTTTTACTGACCCTTTAGCAGCGCTTTTTTAAAAAGCGTTGTCTTTGTATGCGCTGCTAAAACTAAATTCTGGCGTAGTGAGGATTATCGACAAAGGTCACAGATCCTTGTCTCATGCTTCGAATTTCTTGTGGGACTCTAACCCACATCAAGAATCATTTCTCCATATGAGAGTCAAACTCATTTTGAGCCATTTCCTCGTATGTGACTCTGACCCACTTTGAGGTCCATATCATCTATGGGACTCCAACTCATTTGGTTAAACTATGGGACTCTAACACATTTGGTTGATGAAAAGCAACAGTGCATGCTTCTGAATTCTTAATTTTCGTAAGCATCGTATTTTGGGATGGGCGTGACAATATCGGTTATCTCTACAAAAAGTCGCTTTTTACCTCGGACGTGAAATGCATAATACCTCGGCTAGAGAAGCGAGGTAACGGAGGGCGACATGATAACTCACAACTTATTACCTCGAAGGTATTAAAACAGAGAGGTAAAATTATATTCACATGGGCTCGAACCCCAACAACAACACTTTTATTATTTTTAAAACTAGCGTATCTTTCATCTCTGTTTATCTTGAACGCTGAGGGATAAGATGATTTTTTTTTAATTATTGTTACATTGTTTACCCAGAATATTGCATTGTTTACCCAGAATATTACATTATTTACACAGAGTATTACATTGTCTAAAATAAAAATCAAATTTCCTAGAGATCTAGGTAAAAATCAAATTCCAAGAAGATATAGATTTTAGATCTTCGAATTATTGAATTTTGGGGAAGATTAAATGTTGGGTGAAAGATTATTCTCAACGGATCTTGCATGCATTTGATTTTGAAGTAAAAAAAAAAGGGTTACATAAACAAAATGAATATTCAAATATATGACTTTATGCTCAAATAAATATTTAAGAAAACAAATCTTAAATCCAAGCACTACTAGAAAATTCTCCATAAAAAAAGCGCTGCTAAAAGCGTTGCTGAAGGGAGCCTTTAGCAGCGCTTTTTCTATAAAAAAAAGTGTTGCCTTTACCTTTAGCAGCGCCACTTTTGGCAGCGCTGCTAAAGGTCTTTTTTGGCATAGTGCCTTAATAGTTTTATTATTATTTAATTATTCAAATAATTAAAATAGTTGATGAGAAAGAATAGAAATTAAAAATAAAACCCTAAGTATAATTTAATTAAGCTAATTTAAAATTAGTTAATAAATAGAAGTCAATTAAAAATAAATAAAAGTATTATTAAATAAACCCAATTAAATATTAACCTATTAAATTATTAATAAATGAAACCCAATTAAATAATAATTAATTAAAATTGTTAACTAAAGAAAACTCAATTAAATAAAAATTTACTAAAATTATT
Organism: Lathyrus sativus; assembly: GCA_963859935.3. NCBI lineage: Eukaryota > Viridiplantae > Streptophyta > Magnoliopsida > Fabales > Fabaceae > Lathyrus > Lathyrus sativus. The sequence continues at coordinate 659,858,321 of OZ012739.1, forward strand.
AATAAAAGAAAACCAATTAAATTTTAATTAAAATTCTTAATAAAGTTACAGGGGGTGTATTTCTAACTAGATTAGTAAATGGATTCCGGTGTTAATAGTAAAGAATTAGGCCCATGATCAATAGAAATCCTAATCCAAATATTACTAAATAAAATAAAATAAAAATTCAGAAAAAACCTAATGAAAATGAGGGGGAGGCGCCCCTATGTTTCAACCCTCACTATTTTTTTTATAATAAAATAGAGTCAATTGATAAGGTCAAAATTGAAAACTTCATTTTCCTTTTCTCTCTCTCTAGTATCTGGTCCCTCACTTTCTCACCATCTGCATGTTTTTTTCTTTCTGCTGCTCTAACAAATAATACAACTTCCTAACGTACCAAATCAAAACATCTTGAAACAAGGAAAAGGGTGGCTGGAACCCATGCACACGTAGGACAAGGTGGTGTTCTATGAGTGTTCACAAAAAATTTATAGGTATAACACACAGTTTTCATATCATCCATCTATTTTAATTTGTTTTTAATAACTTTGAGAGTTTACTAGTATCATCCATCTATTTTAATATTCTTCTTATTCGGTCCTAATGTAATTTTTTTCTAATTTTTCTAATGTAAAAATGAATTCTTTCATGAGGTATAACACACAGTTTTCATATCATCCATCTATTTTAATTTGTTTTTAATAAAATAACGTACATGATTGTAGCCACACACACTAATACATTCATACATTGTCACATCATAGGTTCGTCTAATTTAAAAAAATTTATCCAAAGTTTACTAGTATCATTTATTTAAACACATGTATTTTTCATCTATTTAGGAGTGTTGGTTATCTTGAGCTTGACCTTTGAGATGACTTTGTATTTCTTTGTTTTAGAATATATATAATTTTTTATTTTTATAAAATATGAAAATATGGAATTTTCAATTCCAATCATATTTTATTATTTGATTCATACTAATCATATATAATTTTTTTTATAGTAGCCTTTTGATGATCATATCCCAAAAATCAACAAAATGCAACTTAAAGACCAGTCGAAGAAGACCAAGTCAGATAAAACAAATATTTATGTTTTATATAGAAAAGAAGCATTGGAGATGACAAGGTTAGTAGATATATTGAAATACCTTTATGGACAAAAAATAACTTATATGTGATTTTATTTAAATGAGAGACTAAAACATAACGTGCACTTTAAGGAGGTATTCGATTAAAAAGTTTAACATAAATCTATCACAATGTATAGTTATATTTCTACTATTAAATTTAGATTATTTTAGATAAAATATATTTCATCATAAATTAATACAATTAGACTAAAATGTTAAAATAAACACTAAAATATTAACTTACCTATCAATTTTTCTAGTTTAATTAAATTTGTATCAAATGTTTTAATAATATTGAATTATAACTTTTCTATTAGGCTTGTATCCGAACACTTTAATGAGGCCACAAATGCTTATCAACAAAAAGATCATTTTTCTGCAAAACAACATTCTATGGCCGGCAGAGAAAAACTTCGTATGGTTGAAGAGCATAACGATAATGCAGCAAAAGAAATCTTCAAAATTAATAACCGCAAAAACAAAATTTGGAGAATAGATTTGCATGGTCTACATGGATCAGAAGCAATTCAAATCCTACAAAATCGATTAAACGAAATCATTGCCACACAGTCAAAATCATTAGAAGTTATAACAGGTATTTTCTATATTATTTGTAATAAAATTTTAAAATATATGTATAAAATGTAAATTTAATGTGTTGGTTTTAAACTAAAATAAATTATTTAATTTTTTTTAGGAGTTGGCAGACATAGTCACGGAAAACCAGTACTTCCGGTGATCATTACAAAATTTCTCAAGGAAAACAAGTAAATAAAATTCATTATATGTAATAGTTACAATAACAACTATCATTTTTCTTCTCATTACTTATTTATTTGTTATTATGCAGTTATCAATTTGAAGAGATCAGACCAGGAGCCTTGAAAGTTTGGATTTTTTCTTCCCAAAATAAGTTGGCAAGTCATTAAACACAATATATGGTACCAGTAATATTAAAAAGCAACCAAGTCATAGAAGCAATATAAGAGTTATATTGTTATGAATTTTATATGCTTCCTCCTAAACCTTCAAGTATTGAAGATCGAGTTAGACTGTTTAAAATACATTGTCACATCATAGGTTCGTCTAATTTAAAAAAATTAAAATAGTGATTTGAAAGTGTGGAAAACAAGCTTTATTTATAGGTGAAAATTAGGTCAAAGAATTAAATGAAATTTGTCACTTTAGGAAAGTTTTCATTTGACCTGATTCTCATGTATTTATTAGAGGCCAAGTCAACGAACCTGAACGGATTCATGGCTTGGGGAATAAAAATATATTTTAAAAATAATGAAAATAAGATGATAAATAAAAATTTTGATTTATTTATTTATTTATTTGAGATAAAATATCACAAGGGTTAAATAAAGAATAATGCCTCTACTTAGTCCACATGAAGATAGTGTATTCAATCTTAGTACTAGCTGATACAAATGAAGACCTTGAGATTTTTTCATAAAATCATTATTTTAATAAAAAAAAATATTTTAATATATACATTAAATGAAATACGAAAATTAATGATTAAGTAATAAAAGACTATTTTTTGTAATTTTTTTTTTATGAAAATAGAAAAGTTAGAGTAAAATTAAAACACAAAAAGTAAGGAATGCGAGATTTAAACTCACAACCTCTCACACTCAAGTTTCTTACACATGCTCTCTTGTCAATTATGTCATTTTATTCATTCGAAACAATATGGCGTAGAAAGCATATGAAGCGTGGGTAAAATTTGGGGTACGACACTACATATAGACTCCAAGTATATGTATGTCATATATGATGATAAGACTCATACATGATATACATAACTATTACATAATTATTACATAATTATTACATTAAAAAAAAAGGGTTACATGTAGCATTAGGTTACAAGGTTCGTTCTTCAAACAGGCTTGGCATAGATTAAAATTTTGAACAGCTTGAAATAAGTTGTGCTCAAGAAGAAGGAATTAACCATATGGCATGGTGAGAAAGATGGTGAATTTTATGTAAAATCTGCTTATCATTTTCTTGCTGAAAAAAAGAGACTCAACCATAGTTGGTCCCTCACGCCCTACAAACAAGAACTTGTAGAAGAAACTATGGAAGGTGCTTATTCATATTAGAGTAAAAAATTTCTTGTGGCGGTTTGCGTAGAACATTCTTGCCACCTATCAAAATCTGGAAAAGAAAGGGTCCAATTTTATTCTTTTGCCCCCTCTGTTACTCCTCTTTGGAAATGGCACATTGTAACATCATAAAATTTAGTCCCGAAAGTAGGCTGGGGCATTACACACATAATTTGTTTATGTGTTGTCCCATATCCAAGTTGGTGTAGTTCTCTCTGCCTTTGGGCATTCATGTGCCCAATGACTTGGTTTTAGAGATTGGCTTGGAACTATCATTTGCCTTAATGATCTTGTCAGTTTGCATCTTGTGTGTGTGTGTGTGGCTTTATGAGAATTTATAATGGTAGGAATTAATGGGTGTTCAATAAAGAGCCCTTTGATTTGAGGTTGGTGGCATCTAGTGTGTTAGATTTTATGGTTGAATTCAATGTCGAGAATCCTGTTTGCGAGTCAAGAAGAAGGTTGTGGTGTTGGATACCTCAATGCACTTTCCTGTGAATTTTGTATGCGTCGGCTGGATACGGGCTGCTTCTAGGATAACACAATTGCCTTTGGATGCGTGACCAAAAGCGAAGCGGGGAAGATTTTATTGGCTGCTAGCAAGAGGGAGGAGATTTTTATCGAACTATAACTACTACGTAAAAGGCATTTAACAATGATTGGGAAAGATATATAACCACGAGGGACCAGGCGTTGTTGTGTAGCGTGTGGTTGTATATGTCGTACTAAAAATCACGATCTTGAGACTGTTGTTGTATTCTAGAAATGCGCGCCATATCACAACGGTTAGTTAACCTAACCGTTGTGATATAACTAAAGGTCTCAGGTTCGAATCTCAGCATCAACATTTTGTAATTTATATTATTCTGGTCAGTATTCAATACACAACCACGGTTAGGTTTTATAGCCGCCGTCACAACTTTCTCTGTTTTAAATATGCAATTTTCTGCTTTTCAAAATTTTCTCATTTTTATCCTGTAACTATTATAACCATATTCGAGAATTTACAACAACCTGTATTTTTGTTAACCATGCATAAAGAGCACAAAAAATAACTAACATTGTGTATCAAAAGCCAAAATTAATATTTACATCAAACACAATATGTTTAAGTCAAAAGTAATATTCACATCATAAATACAGAATATAAGTCATTAGCACATCTTAATAAATCAATCAACATGACCCTTAAGCACATTGTGGATTTACGTCCAACGTTACGAAGATCTACAAAGTCCTCAATAGTCAACTTATATATTAATATATATAAACCTTTTATGACATATATACCTTATCCCATGAATCAACATTACCGACAAGGAAAATGTTTAACATGTGTTTCATGACATGATACTCACACTCGTAAGTCCCGGGTTGTCTCCTCATCTACAAATTTAAGCAATAATTATATGAATATAACCACACATGAATGTAAATGAAAGAAACAGGTAATCGGGCCACTTACTTTAGGAAAGATTCATGAGGGCTTTCTTCTAACATTGTTCATTATATTCACTTGTTCCACAACTGTATATTGAAAATGAATTAAACACATTACATGATAAATTAATTACAATGTCAAAGAAAATGGATTAAACATACACTTACGAATTAATAATCTGTTTTTTAGTGGACCATTCAAGGAACATAATACAGTTACCTTATTCGTCTTAAATGATACGATGATCTATTTCTAATAACCACTGAATAAACACGAACATATATTATTATTAGTATTTGCTAAAACAAAACTAAATATAGAATACATAACATCAATTACAAAGATACTTACGAACAGAGAAATGGTGCTAAGTAACATTCTTTTCCTCCCTCATTTAATCATTTTTTCAAGTACTCTCGAATGTCTTTTGGTTGATTAAACGCCCATCGAATAAAAAGTGGATATGAGATTCCATAAATACTCAATTTTTTAAACTCTGTACAAACACGGTGAATGTATCTAAATGGTTAAAGAAAATGAATAAATTAATGGAGGAAAAACTAAAAATGATAATGTTCTATAATGACATATATATTCAACTATATACTTATGCGCACCAAACTTACAATATCCCTATGCCCAGCCACTCATATCCACCGAGAAAATCCCTTACATCATCAGGACTGTAATAGAATAACTCCAAACATGGACAATGTTCTAGCGAGAGAGGTTGCGTATCATTTATCACCTCAACGTTCAAGTATAGTGTGGCGATTTTATTTGCGTTAGGGTCCATTATCTCATTGCGGTTATCTGGATGGGGGGGGGGCACTGAAAAATTACTTTCTTTTGTAGAAGCACAAAGCACAACACTTCTACTTGGAGTTTGATCATCATCATCATCACCATCAACATAACATTGATCTTCATTTGCACGTTGTTCAAGGTTTTCACTTAATATTTACATCATAATATCCAATTAGAACATACAACAAAAATAAGCACAATATATATATATATATATATATATATATATATATATATATATATATATATATATATATATATATATATATATATATATATATATATATATATATATATATATATATATATATATATATATATATATATATATATATATATATATATATATATATATATATATATATCATACATTTCTGATAAAACACTAACATCTCAAGTAAAGCACACGTCAAATATAACTCTTGAAACCTTTTCATATCTTTCTCTCTTTTTTCCCTCTCCATTTCTAACATCCTCCTTTTTTATTCTAATTGCTTCTCAACATTCTCAATCTTTTGTCTTTGTGCTTTAAATTTCGGGCTTACGGTACTTTTTCTTTGAGACCAAAAGAATGACCTCAAGCCGACACCTTCTCCAACACCACGAACACGCCCATCATGCTCATTTGTTCTGATAGCTTATACTAATATGTCATATCGTGCTTCTGGAACAAATGTTCCTTCACTGGCCGCTGTAGAAAGAAAAAGGGTCGGCCTAATAGTACGCGCATTCGAACGGAGATGGATACCGTAGACAAGCTGGTAAGATTATGTAGTTCATGTCGGCAACCAGGACACAATCGTACAAAATATTCTAATGTAGGATCAAGCAACAGGTCATAGTTTCATATGTAACTGTGCCCCTTTAAATGAATATCAATTTTCATTCGATTAAAAACATACTTAACTGATTACAATTAGCAAGCAACATCAATTAAACAAACATAACTTAATATGACAACAACACTCCGAAAATAACAACAACATAAACACATAAAACAAAACACTGCACCAAGGCGTCTACGATATCACGATCATCAACTTTAACTTCTTTGGTGTTAACATTATCACAAGGACATCGGCATCATTTTCCACTTTTCTCCATTCACGAGTAACTCCGTTTCTCCCAGTCTCCTCGACCAACCTCTCAATTTTCCTAATCTTTTCTCCTGGAGCAATATCTCCTTCTAGCCAGCGGTTCAGTTCTCTATTCAAGTGCTCCAACGTCTGCGTATTCAACAGGAGCACTTTCATCGGAGGTTTTGTTGCTGAAAAGACAACTAGGACATTTCTTTTCATTAGATCGAATGTTGGAAAAGGTTCCTTCGATGCTGAGGACGACGACGAAGAACGTTGATTTAGAAATGCAGACATTCTAGATTCCACTCCACTCAAAATGCACTAACACTTCAGTCTTTTGGTATAAAATGTTTTGGAAACATATATGTGTTTGCAGTCGTATTTATAGAAAAATAAAACAGTACAAGCCCCATATGATATGTCTTAAATATCCTTACAAACTTTAAACGCTTTAAAATTCAATGGTAATCAATTTTTATGTTTTATAATTTATAATTTATAATTATTACTTAAAAACAATAATTTATAATCAAAATTATATTTATATTAAACCTAAATGTATAAAAATAATATTTATTAAACTTAAATTTATAAAATCAATTTAAGTTTATTTTTAATTAAAACTAAATTTATAAAATTAATTTAAGATTATTTTTATTTAAACTTGATTATTTTAAGTTTATTAATTAAAAACAACATTTTAATATAATTATGAAAAAATTTAAAATATTAATCATAATTATGTTTATCAATTAAAAACTTTATTTTAACATTTAATTTTATTTTAACTATTATTAGTAATTATGTTTTTAAAAAAATAGAAAGCTCCAACAATGTCGCTATTGGGCTTGGCGAATCCTTCAATAAACAAGCCCTAATGTACAACAGTGTTGCCATTGGGCTTGGTGAATCCTTTAAAAAACAACCCAGTCGCCATTCACATTGTAATGAGTCGTCATTCACATTGGCGACACAACGTTGATTGCTAGCCAGTTTGGTAAATTCTTGAAAACATCAATTTATTTGGTAATTGTTATACAATATATGGTTATAATAAATAAAAAATTCAAAGAAGGTTGTAGCAGTTGCCGGAGATGTTGCGATTGAAAATTTTGGAATAAAAGATGAAAAGCTTAAAAATGAAATATTTGATGAAAGGTGAAACCTAATTTTCGTTCAAATAATTAGTAAAATAATTTATTCATTAAAATATAATATTCTTGATTTCTCTATAGATTTGATATTTCAATGGGTGTTAACACAAAAGGAGCTTTACATGCATTGAACATTGCAAAGAATTGTCAAAAACTACAAGCTTTTGTCCACATGTCCACTCGTAAAATTCTGTATGATTAAAATTATAGATCTGTTTCATTTTTTGTCTTTAATTTATGTGAATTAATTACTAGTAATTAATAACATAAACCTTGTAACTTGTAGCATATGTGTGTGGAGATGCTAAGTATGAAGATGGAATAGTAAGAGAGAAAGCATTTGAGATGGGTCAATCTCTAAAAGGGCCCTCAAAGTTAGACATACACACATAAATGAATTTGTTGGACAACAAAATAGCTGAACTCCAAGCAATGAATACTGATGAAAATACAATGAAATTTGCATTGAAAGATTATGGAATGGAAAGGTTAGTCAAAATTTTTTTTCTGTTGCTTTTTTTATTCTTTTATCATGAGTGGTTATAACTTATCAGATTATACATCTAATATTTTGTGATCTGATTTAAATTATGTAAAATGAAAAAATAGAGCAAATTTGCATGGTTGGCCAAACACATTTGTATTCACAAAAGCAATTGGAGAGATGCTTTTAATGCATCATAAAGATAATGTTACATTGATCATTATACGCCCTACAATGGTAACCAGTACTATCAAGGATCCCTTTCCTGGTTGGATTGAAGGTTTAAGTGTTTTATATAAATTAAGAAATATAATGATATTGTAATATGACATTTTATTTTTACTAAATTAATATTATAAATATGTTAAAAGTAGTATAAAAAATAATAGTTAAAGGACACAATTGAAAACTAGTAATAATTTCTACATTAAACAGAAAAAATGACATTCATTTTATAACAAATTTTATTTGTTAAAACCACATTCATTTTAAAATAAATAGAGTATTTTTTGTAGGCAAATATTTGATTTAATGAGAAATACAAGGACTACTCAACCCTTAATACAAGAGAGAATCAAAGATACATGAAATAACAACTTCTAGAATAAAAACTTGCACAAGAGGCATCTATCCGGGTCTAGCAACCAATCTTTCCACTTATGAAATGGAGAATTCTTAGAGTTAGCTTGGTATCACTCCAGTGCACCAAGGAGCATAATTCTCCCAACCAGATCTCAATTAGCTAATATTCATCCTTAAAAAAAAAGATACTTCATGTGTGTCTCATCCCTTACCATTTCTCCAGCTTCTGCTATTCTTTTTTTTCTTTGGCCTTCCAGGTTGCCTCTTTATTGATGGTGGTTGAAGATCAACATCACTAGTCTTTGCCCACAAGGCTTCCCCATTAAGTGGATATATAACAGGTGCATAACAAGCTGAATATTGTTCCTTCTTGTAACATTCAGGTACAAAGTCATCAATCTCTAAATGTTGATCCTTCATGCAAGACATTGCATGACAACAAGGAAGTCCAGTCAACATCCATATTCTACGTGAGCATTCTTTAAAGGTTGACAACACATTTTTCTCCATTGAGTGAAACATGCCTTACCTCATAGTCATACTCACCTGCTTGCCTATAAACAAGTACCCATTTTAATGTTAGTTTATGTAAATAATTAGCCATTTGAAACTAATATTCAACAAAACAACCATGTTACCTCACAATCCAATGATTGGTTTTTTGTGGCTCCCTTTCCATCCTTTTCTTGATGATAGGTATTATGATGCTCTCGTATTTGGCAATCTTTTGCCTATTGGATTCCCATCTCTGCATTAGATAAATTCTAATTTCTTCAAGCATTGTCACAACGGGCTTGGATTTAGCAGCTACAAACACAGAATTGAATGCCTTTGACATATTGTTAACCAAAGTGTCACAACCTGAACTTGGATGGAACATTGATTTTCTCCAGAATCTTGGTGGAATTTTGATGAGATGTTTGAAGGCCTCTTCGCTAACTCCCTTGATTTCAAGCATTATTTTCTCCTAAGCATTTACATAACTTGCACATGCAACCCCCCACATAAATTCCTTCGATTTCAAGCCAGGGAACTTCTTCTCGAAGTTGTTGTATAAATATCTGCAGTATAAAGTAAGTGTAAACCAAGTAGGTCATACAAGTAATTCAGAAGAACCAAGTATGTCATATGTAATATTTAAGTAAACATAATACCTAACACGTAATCTCTAGTCAACATTACCAAGTAATTCATCAAGAGCAAGCAGCAAATCCTGCATTCATAATTAAGTAAGATTGATGGTGAAATTAAAATAATTGGCTAATAATTAAAATTCAAGGTGAGAGTTAACCTTTTGTTGATCACTAATGAAGGTATAGGTTTTGTACAACCTGACTCCTCCCAAATCAGGTATCAATAATTCTAGAAACCAACCTATGAGTCTTTAGTTTCACCCTCAACAACAACATATGCAATTGGTAGCATTTTATCATTTGGGTCCCTCCCAATAGCAGCTAGTATTTGTCCACCATAGTATCTCTTTAAGAAACAACCATTTAATTCTATAATAGGTCTGCACTTAAAAAAATTATCCTTGTAAGCTTTGAGACATGCATACATCCTCTGAAAGTGATAATTCAATTGACTAGGGTTTTCCCTGCTTTCCCCTTGAACTCGTTGACTTGTAATCTTAACAATTGATCTTGAGTTTTCCCTCAAGAGTTCATGGCCATAATCATGGATTCTTCTATACTGCTCTTTAAAAGAACCATCCACAATATCAACAACTAGTGTCTTTTCTCTATATGCCAATGTCTTTTTAATCCTAACATTCCACTATTCATGTGTCTTCTTCATACTACCAGTCAACTTCAAAGCTGGATTTATTACTCTTTCCCTTAACTTTTTCATTACTCTTTCTTTTCCCCTTTCCTTTCTCTTTACCTTTTCCCTTAATTTTCCCCATGCCTTTTACCTTAGGGTATGTTTGGATTGATGGAAAGGGATGAAATGGAATGGAGTGGAGTTGAGTGGAGTTATGTTCCATTGTTTGGATTTACAAAAATTGAATGAAATGGAAAGGAGTATGATGGAACACATTCCATCCAATCCCACTATTTTGGCCCATTTTTCATCCCCCCCCCAAATTGGGGTGTATCCAATTGAATGAAATCAATTAATAAAACAATTACAATTTTATCCTCCAAATTTTCACTTTTTTGTTTTAATCAAGAAAGAATATATTAGTTCAAAAAATAGTCAATACAAAACTAGGTGACCCAAGGAGGATCCAACCACCCAAAAAGACTCAACTTACATCATAAAACTAACAAGATGCTTTCTAATTCTAAGGTTTTGTCACCCTCTATAGATCACATTATCTATGATTTTAATATCCCTTGCTGTATTATCTATAATGTTTCCAAAAGTAATACTATTTCTATATCCCCAGATGCTGTAGATGGTTTCAGCTACTAACATCTTCAAAACATCAACTTTCCATCCTTTTCCTTTCGTTATACTAGTGATCCACACCAGCTCTGCATCCCATGGTTGAGGTTCATGATATATCTTAAACCATTTGAGCACTTCCTTCCATATGTGTCTTGTTCCTTGACAGCAGAAGAACAGATGATTCATCGTTTCTTCCTTGGATTGACATACACTGCAAAGGTTGTCCTCAATCATTCCAAATCATTTTAACCTATCCTTGGTTGCAAGTTTCCCATGACAAGCTTGCCATAAGCAAAGCACTGCTCGCGGCCGACTCTTGTTGGATCTTATCAATTTTCGCCAAAGCACCCTTGTGCCATCATCAATCAGCACCTTCTAAAATACTGACGCTTTAAACTTTTTAGTGTTCATAACTTGGTTCCATTCATTCTGTATTAATTCCATGGTATCTCTTTGTTTCAAAATACCACGCATGATCCAAGAATTGTGAGTTTTGGTTACATAATTCATCACATTTGTGCCTTTTAGGTAATGAATATGGACCTATTTAACCCATAAAGTGTCAGTTTTGTTGCAAAGATTCCATAAACATTTCAGGAGTAGTACATTGTTCCATACCTGAAGATTCAGCAGATTCATCCCACCTTGTGCAGTAGGGCAGCAAGTGTGTTTCCATGCCACGGGGCACTTTCTGCTCACAGCATCCTTACCGGTCCAGTTGAAACTTCGACCGATGGATTCTACTTTTCTGATCACAGATTTGGGCATGGGGAGGCATTGCATCCAGTACTGCACCATTGCAGAAGATATACTTTTCACTAGCTGTATTCTTCCTGCATAGCTTAAGAGTCTAGATGACCAATGATGAATTCTAGCCACTATTTTATCCACCAAGGGCATAAAATGGTTGAGGGTTAATTTCTTGCTAGACAGTGGGATTCTTAGGTATTTTAATGGCAGCGTTCCCTCTTGGAAACCCGACAGCTCTTTCAAGGTCCTTTTACTCTCATTGTCCAAACCTCCAAAATAGATCTTGCATTTGTTAGAGCTCATTAGCAAACCTGTGGAATTGGAGAAATCCATAAAAGCCTTTAAAATCATTTGCATTGATATTTCATCTCCTCTACAAAGTAACAACACATCATCTGCAAAAGTGAGGTTGGTAATTTTTAGCTCCTCACATTTGGCATGGTAGTTGAAATTAGGATCTCTTTGCATTTTCACCAACAGTCTGTTCATATATTCCATTATGAGGACAAAGAGCATAGGAGATAAAGGATCACCCTGTCGAATCCCCCTTTTGTCCTGCAAGATATCAGTGTATTCCCCCATGATGTTAAATCTGTAGGAAACAGTGGTGATGCCTAGCATGGTCCATTGGATGAATTTGTTAGGGAAACCCATTTCCTTCATGATGCACTCCAAAGCCCTCTAATTAACCATATCATATGCTTTTTGTAGATCAATTTGCATCATAATTCTAGGTGTGCCCCCTTTCCTGGTGTATCCCTTAAGAAGCTCAGTAGCAAGCATGATGTGATTATGTATGTTCTGGCCTGGTACAAAAGCTGCATGATTGTGATTTACCATACTAGTAATGACAGATCCTAGTTTGTCTGTCAGAATCTTGGAAATAATCTTATAAAAAGTGGTGCGAACAGCTATAGGTCTGTAGTCTTTGATTTCACAAGCATTATGGCCTTTTGGAATCAGGGATACTACAACACTGTTGAAGGCTTTGTATATTTTACCTGTTTCAAAGTACTCCTTAACAGCTGTTATCACATCATTTTTTATAGTTGTCCAGCTGGCCTTGAAAATTTTGGCTTCATAACCATCCAGCCCTGGTGCTTTGAGGTCTGCAATTCCTCTAAGGGCTTTGGTGATGTCATCTTTTGATATGGGTCTGGTGAGGTATTCCCTTTGATCCATGTTAAGTTGCTTTCCCATCCTTATGGCCTCAATATCAATATGGCTAATGCTCTTAACATCTTTGCCCATCAGGTTTCTGTAGAAATTAATCACTTCATCTTCAATGTCTTTTTTAGTTGTTATCTGCCTGCCATCACTCTTCTTCAGATTGTTAAGGCAGTTGGAGTGATGTCTTCCTTTGATAGCAGCATAGAAATACTAATTGTTTCCATCTCCTTTTCTAATCCATTCAATCTTTGACCTTTAATGTAGTATCTTCCATTCTAGTTCGTTCAGGGATATCACTTCCTCAGTCAGATCTTTTGCCTTCCCAATCAAGGTGTTATTCATTATGTCATTCCTAAGCTTTTCTTGTGTTTTTTTGAGGTTGGTTCTAGCTGATATCAATTTATTTTTAACATCAGACAGAGGTTTGCTGAAGTTTTTTAACTCATGCTTCAATTTCTTGAGTTTGTGCCAAAAGACATACATTGGACTTCCCCTAATATGGCCATCCCAATTCTTCTTGATCAAACTGTCATAACCTGGTAGTTCAGTAAGGCAGTTGCTAAACTTAAACTGTTTGGAGGTTTTCCTCTGTTCTTGTTTATAATCCAAATATAGCATGGCATGATCACAAATATTAGGTGGAAGGATTTTTAGAATAGTCTCCATATTGGTGAGGGACCAATAAGTGTTGCCTAAAACTTTGTCAATCCTTGAGTATATGGGTCCAGTTGCTTGTTTATTGGACCATGTGAAATGATCACCAATGCTATTCATTTCACTTAAACCTGTATTCTCCATCATTTTTTTCAGGTCTTCATATTCCTTTTCAGTCACTAGATTCCCTCCCATTCTGTCCTGGGCTTTGGTTACATTATTGTAGTCTCCAATGACACACCAAGGTCCTTGGATGTTACCAGACATGTATTCTATTTCTTTCCACAGGATTTTCCTTTTGTTTAGTTGGTTATGAGCATATACAACAGTTAACCAGTGCTTGAAAACTCCAAGGTTATCATAGATACCACAATGGATATATTGGCTGCTACTTTGTATGAACCTCACATCTACCCTGTTACTATCCCAGTGAATCCAGATTCTACCATTTGTATGGTCTTTGTAATTGTCCATGTGATTATCATACATCATCAGCTTTTCTCGAATGGCCTTGGCTTTAGATTCTTTAACTCTAGTTTCAATCAAAATGATAATAGCAGGCTTTAGCTCTTGGAGACGGGACCGAATCTCGCGAATTTTGCCTACTTTATTGAGTCCCCTTATGTTCCATGAGACTAACATGGTTCAAGGTTTGTGGTCACTTGATGTTCATTCAAAACCTCAAGTGCTTCAAAACCATTGTTACAGTATATGTTGTTATTTGTATCAATCAATATGCTTTTACCTTTATCTCGTACAGATTTCCTCGCTCTTGTCCAAGATTCACTTCCTTCCCCTGTTGTCTCCTCTCTTTCTGGTTGTTTTATGGGCGTTATGTTCTTGGATGTTTCTGGTGGCTTGGGTTTTGGTTTCCATTGTTGGGTCTTCCCTCGGTCTTCACATTTATGCCCCATTTTTTGACATGTTTCACAGAATTTTGGCCTCCATTCATATTTCACAGGCTGCATTATTATATATCCTTCAACATTTCTAATGGCTATTTCATCAATCAATGGTTGTGTAATGTCCACTTCAATCAGTAGTCTTGTATATGATACACGAAACTTGTTCACCGTGCACTCATCAGTCACCAACGGTTTGCCAATGGCACTTCCGATCTTGCTAAGACTTTTTACCCCCCATAGATGTAGGGGAAGTTGGGGGAGTTTGACCCGTATTGGTAATGTTCTTAGCAGATCCTTCTTTAAGTTGAAACCAGATTTCCATTCCTTCAATATCATGGGCATACTTCAAATCGTGTATGGGCCTTTCATCATGTCTGCTTCCTTATCTTCCTGGGAGTTAAATCTGAGCAGAAAATATTCGCCATCGTGGTAATAAAGATCTGGCATTTTCACGAAATTCCACATTCTCTGCATAAAGTTCTTCACCGTGTTCATACTCAAATCGTCCCCCACAACATAAAGGATTAGAGCATTATCCCAAAATTGTATTTCCGTTTCGATATCTTCTTGTTCAATATCGATTTCAATCACTCCATTGACGACCTTTGGCGCAACGTATTCCATGGCCAGTCCCTTTGCATGGTTCTGGTTGTCATTAATAACATCAACCCATAGTTTACGCTCCTCCGGTTGTGTTTGTATCGTTTCTGTTAGGGTTTCCTTATTTTCATTCTCGAGTGTGATTGTCATATATTTATCTACTACGCTGGTAGTTCTTGATTCAATCTCAGGAGTCTTCAAGCTAGTAAGAGTCTCTAGTGACGGTGGCACCGTAGATTTCGGCCGCCCTCGTCCCCGTTTCGTCATCACCATCAAGTCGACTTTAAAGCTTACTTTTTCAATTCTCACTGCAACTTTTCTCCTTCACAAGCCTTCTTCTTGCTTGCAAAGAGTCTATCTTTCTTCTACCCTAACAAGGTACATCATATTTCTTCTTCTTTTTTTTACCTGTATTTATATGTGTGCTCTATTAAATTAAATATCTTGATTTATCTTCATGTTCATGTCTTTTTAATTTTTCAAAAATTAGGTATAGTTACTAAAAACAAAACCTAAAATTATGATTTATGTTGCTTTATAGTGTTTTGTATGTTAAATTAACTTTTTATTAAGAACAAAAGTAGAAATTAGATTTGTTGCAAAACTACTGTTCATGTTGCTTTTCACTACTATTCACGTTGATTGTATTCTTATTATGTATAGAGAAAAACTAAAATTAGTTACTATAACATAAAATTGGCTAATAATATTATGTAGTATAATAGGAAAATAATTATTAGTAACATAAGTTTTGATTTGCTATAAAGATTCTTAATTAATTTGGGATTGAAATTATATATTTGATTTGTTTTAAAAATTCTTAATCTATTTGTTCTGATTTTGATATGATTTATTTTATTTGTTATAAATATTTTAATTTGATTTATTTGTATATGGATTTATAATTAGAGTAAATTTTAGTGTTTAATTTTTTATAGATGACTAACGAAGACATAAGAATCAAGTATATGAAATTGGTTCAAATTATGATTCTTCAAGTATCTATCATTATTATTCTAATATGTTCGCTAAAAAACAAGCGTAGAAGATCCCAAATACCTTATAGAATCACAGAGCAAAGAGAGAAAGTTAGAAATGAGTTGATGAAACATATTGTAGGAAGTGAGCGATGTTATGATATCATTTGTATGGGTCCCAAAGCTTTCTTAAACTTATGCACCTTATTACAAGATCAAGGTGGACTTACACATACACCAAGAGCGTCTATCGAATAACAAGTAGCAAAATTTCTTCACATAGTAGGACATAATGTTAGAAACCGTATGATGTCATTCTTTTTTAGACGCTCTGGTGAAACTGTTAGTCGTCATTTTCATAGAGTGCTAGATGCTTTGATAGAGGTGGAGGGAAATTTTTTAAAACAACCTGATGGAACACAAGTGCCTCCGCAAATACTTAACAGCCATAGATTTTACTCGTATTTTAAGGTAAACAAATTTTTTTCTTATACAAATATTGATTAGTTTTCTTGTATACTTTTAATATATAAATTTAATGTCAGGACTGTATTGGAGCAATTGATTGCACGCATGTGCGTGTTAAAGTTCCAATAGAACTCGCACCTAGATACCGTGGTAGAAAAGATTATCCCACACAAAATGTGTTAGCTACGTACTCACTTGACTTGAAATTTACATATGTCTTGGTTGGATGGGAAGGAACTGCTTCTGACTCAAGAATAGTTAAGAGTGCGTTGGCACGTGCACACCCTCTTAAAGTTCCACAAGGTAATAAAAAGTAATAAAAATATTTGTTTAAGTATTTAGATTAGCTAAACTAATGGACTCATTATTTTTTTTAGGAAAATATTATCCGGGTGATGCGGGATTTCCTCTAAAAGCATGTCTGATTACACCGTATAGGGGAGAACGATACCACTTACAAGAATACTCTAGAAATCCACCTCGAAACCCTCGTGAGTTATTCAACCATCGACATTCGTCATTACAAATGTCTATTGAATGTGCATTTGGAGTGTTAAAGAAAAGATTTCCAATTTTACAAACTGCAACAAAGCCTACATTTGGTATTAAAACTCAAAATAAAAGCATCCTTGCTTGTTGCATTTTACACAACTATTTGATGGGTGAAGACCCTAATCAAACTCTAATTGATGAGGTGCAAGATGAGCTTGCAAACAAAAGAGATGTTCAAGAGGGTCATCAAGATCATAGAGAAGAAAACGGTGATATGATTAGCGGAGAGCCAATTAGAGATAATGTTGTTGGTTCTATGTGGCTAGATTATTAAAATTATTCTTAATGGTTTGTTACTCTTATGAATAATGTTTTAAAGAATTTTATTTGGATTGAATTTTTTATTTGTAATTTGTGGAATGGATTTTAGTGTATGATGAACCTTTACATTTGAATTTATGCATAAGTTATTATATTCTTCATTGTGTTTTTTAATAATAGACATGGAAGCAAGTTTAAAGAGGTCGAGGAAACTCAAAAGTCTAGAAACATGCAATTGGACAACTGCTATGGATGAAGTTTTGCTTGATGAATATTTCAATCAACAAACATTGGAAAATAAAAATGGTAATAGTATGACAACAAGCGTTATGGATAGCATTCTTAAAGATTTGAAGATTCACTTTCCGGACAAACCAATTTCCAAAGAAAAAATAAAAGATCACATGAAACACATCAAAACAAAGTTCAATTCTTGTTATGACCTTTTCCATAATGGCTTGAGTGGGTTTGGATGGGATTCAACAACAAATATGTGGATTATCGAAGATGAAGTTTGGAACAAGCTAATTGAGGTATTATTTACTATAATTGTTTTATACACTTACCCGATTATTTTTATTTGAGTTCACTCATTAAAAACTTTTTAAGTGATGCATTTTTTCGTTTATTTTGGTGTAGGCAAAACCCGAAGCTGCTGAATGGAAAAACAAGCCAATATTATTTTATGATAAATTGGCCAAACATTTTGGAAAAGATCGAGCAACAGGAGAGCATGAAGGTACAAATGCTGAAATGAGAGCAAAAAAGGCTGCAAATGTTGAAAAAAGTCATGGCACAATCATTGAAGAAATAAACCACTTAGTTGAAACCAATGAAGTTATTTTGGAGGGATTTGATGATGATGAACATCATTCCAACAATACTCCTACAAGGCCTTCTATTACCAATTCTCAAGATGTATCATCATCTAGGACTAAGAAGCGAGTAAAGAAGGTTATTGAAGATGATACAAGCATGACTGAGATTTCCAAAACTTTCAAAACAATGGTTGATGTGTTTGAAATGAATTTCATGGAGCTGGTCAAACAGAGTAAAAATGCTAATGTTGGAGATACTTGGGCTGAATTGGTCGAGATTGGGGTTGAACCAAGTTCTTTGCCTCTTGTATACATGTACCTTATTAAGAATGTCGATGCATTGAAAGCTTTTAATGGAATTCCAATCGATAAGCGGAAGAAAATGTTACATGTCATTGTTCTAGACTATCCCTTTTGATAATGGTAACATATTTATTTATCACTTTTGAGTATTTTTTTTTATCTTTAACGAATGAAATATTTGCGTAATTTATTTTATTTTATTTTTGCAGGTTTTGTGAAATGCTTAAAGAAGAGAGTCATTATCTATTATGGATCAATATTTGTCTTTTTTATTAGCAAGACTTGATATCATTATCTACTATAGACATATATTTATCATTTAATTTTAGCAAAACTTGATTTTGTTTATGAATTACTATGAATACCCAGTATGGTGTTGATCAAAACTTGTGCACTTGGTCTTTACAATTTCAAGTTATAATAACCATGTTTCATTTATGAACATTTTAATTTATTATTGTATGTTTTAATTTCTTTCAAGTGTTAAGTTGATATTGTTTTTATGATTACTTATATATTATTTTAGTGTGAGAATGTTGGATCTATCAATATTGTAGCAAAGGGTAAAAATGAAATAAAAAAGTTATAATGCTTTCTGCTCCGTCCAATTCCCAAACAGTAGAATGAGATATTAGTTCCGCTCTGTTGTAAAATATCCAAATAGTGGAATGGAGTTTATATTCCGTTCCGTTCCGTTCCACTCCATCCTATTCCGTTCTGTTCTGCCCCGCTCCGTTATTTTTAAATTATCCAAACATAGTCTTACTTTTTCCATTCTCCTTACTTGTTGTATTCACTTCATCCTCATCAATTTCTATCTCTCCATCAATACCTATATCATTCTCTAAGTCTTCAAAATTAACATTTAAAGCATTGTCATCACTTCCATCTTCTGGCATATTTCCTTGGTTATAGTTAACTACCTCATGTTGTTGTTGGTTACAGTCCAGTCCTTCATTGTTTTCCTCTACTTCAACATTCATCCATACACCTACATTCTCCTCAACTTCACAGGTGGTCCCCACATCATCCATATTGTTACATTTTGTCTCCTCTTTACCCACATTCTCTTCAACTTCACAGTTGGTCCCTACATGACCCACATTTTCCTCAATTCCAACATTCTCCTCAACTTACTCAATGGTTGTCCCCTCTTCCACCATATCTTCACCCATTGTGGTTCCACCTTCATTACTTTCCCTTTCATGCATTTTACCAACCACATCTTTAGCCATTATGGTCCCATCTAGATTATTAACCATATCAGGCCCTTCACCAAACATATCTTCACCCTATATGTTCCCTTTTGGTAGTGAGAGTATGGGCTCCTCAATAACATCAGGTTCAGATACAAGATGTGTAACATACAAATGGCATTCCCCAATTAACATTGCAATTGTTCTCATCCTATCAGTCCTTATCATTTTTTAATTGAACTATATTATTAGCAAACATTTCATCATAATACCAAAGCCTATCTATAGTAGGGTAACCTAACTCTTTTAACCTATCCAATATTTTCAAATAACTCCAATAATCAGGATATCAACATCTCATATCTCCTCTAACCCTACATAACCTGACTTGGTTAAATTGGCAAACTCCCTAGAAAACACACTAGAATGATGAATAACACACTTAAACCTACTCTCCATAACCTAATCAACCTACATAAAGTATCAGAAGTACAAAATAAGTTGGGTAAAGAAGAAAGTTAACATTTTTAGTAACTTATTTGTGCAATTTCGTACCTTATGGTTTTTTTGCAAATGATTGATGAATGAAGTTCATCTTCAATGGAGGGTTGTTGTCAACAGTGTCGCTATCGTCGTCTTCAATGAACTTCGTCTTTAATGAAGTGTTGTTGTCAACAATGTCAACAGTGTCGCTATCGTCCTCTTTTAGGCCGAGCTTTCATCCAACAATGTTCTTATGCCCTAATACGTTTCATTTTCTTCAAATGGAGCTTAAGTGTAATATAAAGTTCACCTCAGCCATTAAAATAAATACAGAAATTCCACCTCAGCCATTTATAGTCCAACAAGGCAAATTTTAATATTTTCCCAACAAAACTAATGGAAATGACTAAAATATGTAACATAGTATAAGTTAGTGGACCATAATGTAACTTTTTTTTAAGGGACCAAACCAAAACAATGACTAAAGTTAAGAAACTAAAAGAGACATTAAGCTAACTTTTTTTAAAAGAAATTCCCTTAGGATTAAACATGAATAAGTAAACAACAAAGAATATGTTATGCTTTTCCTTTTTTTTTTTTTTTTTTTTTTTTTTTAATTTTGGATTTGTTTCCTCATAGTTTTGGCCTAAACTCCCTCTCCTTTTTAGTCCTCATTTTATTTTTATATTTTAACCTTCATTTACAAAAACTATATCACTTGATATTACAAAAGAGGGAAGGAGAGAGAATGAAAATATATTTGATTCGCAAGGGGAGGGGAAAGATTTTATTAATATTTTACATTTTTATTCTTATGCATTCATATAATTCATATGATATTCAAAGTTAAAAAATTCGTAAATATATGTTGGTAATAAAATATGAATAAATGATTAAACATAATTTTCAATATTGATTGATTAAAAATTTATAACGTAATGTTAATAAAATTTAATACACTTGATTCAAATTATAATTCATCGACACAAATTAAACTATGTGTTGTTAACAATTTTTAAATCATGATGAACCATCTAATAAAACAAATACATAAAACAAAAATTTAATAGACAAAAAAATAGTTTAAAATTTGATATAAAAGAAAATACAATAGAATGCATAACAAAATCAAAAGAAAAAAAACGAACATAAATAAAAATAAATATAAAAAATATGCACTAATTATAATGTATATTAAGTATAAAATTTCAAAAATAATTTGAAGGTGGGGAGAAATTTTAATAAATTATGTTTGCATACAATAAAGCACATAAAAGTTTTTTAACTCAAAACAATACAAACTTTTTGTTTTGTTTTTCACATTTCCAGATATTAACATCCAAATGAAGAGACTTTAATCAATTACTTGAATAAAGTTCTTTCATTTAGGAAGATGTTCGTAAAAGTTTAACTTAGTCATATACCCCAAAGGTGAAAATGCAAAGGCTGATAAACTAGCAAAGATAGCTTGTATCTAAGGCCTCATCATTATAAAATCGTAGTATTCCAAACCATAAATATACTTATATTTGAACCAAAGTTATGTGTTATTACTATTAATATGGCATTGACAAACTCTTACTATGTTTGGAGGATAAATAAGTTGAGCCCGTAATGCATGGTATACATAAAAGCATATACGCTCATCTAGGATTTTGGTGTCTAAGGTACTCATATGGTTAATACTGGGAGACATTGATGAATGATGAAAGATTGCATGGAAACCATACATAAATGTGACAAGTGCCAAAGACTTTTGAACCTGTCACAAGATATGGGTTTCTTCTCTATTATGGTATTGAGGTATTTATAGAAAATCCATTGGACTTGGATTATAAAGCCAATATATGGGTTTCCTCATTCCATGATCAGAAACATGGGAGTAGTGGAAGACTCGCTATTCCTTTGACTGATATTAGTTGGATACCTCATAAACCACATTTTATAAGCAAATGGATTCTATATTTTTATATATGTACTTGTCAAAAAATACATGTGTCTTGTTGACCCCTGCACAAACAGGGAGACTCAGAGGCCTTAGTAGGTGTATAACATGTTTCAACAGTGAGAGTTTGCTCACATAGGTGAGAAGTCATATACGGTGGTGTTTGAGGCTATTTAAGGGACTAACTCACGTGAGGTGAGACACCTTGTTGGCGGCCGACACTACGAGGATTTCAGGCAAGCGGTTGGGTCGTTCGTGGTAACAAGCGTGATGCTTTTTTGGTTGTGGAGAGAGTGTATCATTTAGAATCTGTTATCTATCCCCTTGAGAGGATATGTATTTATAGAGTTCTCTAAGACATAGGGTTTTCTTGGAAAGAGCCACCACCCACTTAGCCATTAGTGGATTCTTGAACTCCTGTTTCTAAGGGAGTCGTGGGTCAATTAATTACCTTAACTTTCTCTCTTCCCAAAAAAGCGTTTTATCCAAGTTTCCCACGTAAGGGTTAGTAAAGACTACAAGACAATATGATACCTTCCTGTGGGAAAAATTCACCCATCGCCTCTCCTTAGGCGGTCTAAAGGCGCCACATTTCCTTTTGCAGTTATAACACTACATCGTCCCTAAAGCATGATGCATTCGGTAGAAGATGAAGTGTTTTTAGATTACAGCTCGTGAGAGTATCCCGAGAACCTGTGTTTTTTCTCTGGATTTTTTGTCCCTCATTGGGAAACCTGAATCTTTAATTGCGGTTCCTGCAATGTAGATTGTTAATATTTCCTCGAACAAGAGCTTATTGGTCTTTGAAATTCCATATCCTTTAGGCGTCGTGCCGTGTGGCTTAGCTGATGAGACATTGAATCCCTCAGGTGAGGCATTTTACTTCTAAGACGAGACTTCTATCGAGCCCTCAAGCAAGACTGATAATCATGTCTCTAAGGAGGGATATGGGTCGCGCCTCTTAGGCGTGATTTTTTAGATACTATCCCGCCCGAGGAGGCACTAAGTCCCTCAGGCGGAAGTTTAGTTAGCCTAAGTTCTTAGGCATAATAATGTATAACTGGACTGATGAGACACTAAGTCCCTCCAGCGATATGTTTATCTTCTTAGGCAGGATTTTTATTGAGCCCTCAAGAAAGACTGGTGATCTTGTCTTTGGGGAGGGATATGAGTCGCGCCTCTTAGGATATAATCTTGCCCGAGGAGGCACTAATTTCCTCACACAGAACTTAAGTTAACCTAAGTTCTTATGCTTAATAACGTATAACTCAGATGATGAGACACTACGTCCCTAAGGAGAGGCATTTAATCTTCTCAGGCGGAACTTTTATCGAGCCCTCAAGAAAAACTGGTCATCATATCTCTGAGGCAAGATATAGGTCATACCTCTTAGGCGTGATTTATTGGATACGATCCTGTCTGAGGAGGCACTAAGTCCTCTAAGCAGAACTTTAGTTAACCTAAGTTCTTAGGCGCAATAATGTATAACTGGGATGATGAAACACTAAGTCCCTCAGGCGAGGAGTTTATCTTCTCAGACGAGACTTCTATTGAGCCCTCAAACAATATAGTGATCATGTCTATGGGTCGGTGTTAGACGATGGCGCAGATCTAGAAGGGGGGTTTGAATAGATCGCTTGCTTAAAAAGAGTCGGCGCTACCAAAAAATGGTTTTAAAAATTTGTTTTAATAATGGAAGCTGCCGAGGAACTATACCCGTCTAAAACGAACGATTACTAGAAAACCAGATATGCGTTAAGCCTATGGAATCCGATAAACGAGATATGAGAATCACTACGTCAATCACACTATCAATTTGATTCAGCTCACTATACGGTGTGACTAGTTCCAATGCCTTAAAAATATTAACACTATGAAAAGACAGCACACAAGACTTTTAGTTCACACAACTTATCAAACACTTGGAGTGAGGAGCACTACAAGTGATTTCTATTTTGAGAGTTAAGTGCTCAAGTTCCCTCTTACAATCAATGATTTTACTAGGTGTCGCTACTGCGAAAATCGGCGCCGGCTGAACAGAAGATCGCCACCGTGCGTTATTTATCCCAACGGAGGGAAAGGAAACGCTCAGAGTAAACCTACCGCAAAGACGGGAAAGGAATGGTCATCGCAACCAAATCCTGGACTCGGGAGTCGGTTACGTAAGGGGAAGGTATTAGCACCCCTCACGTCCGTCTTACTCGACGGGATCCACGCTTGTTTTCGGGTATGGATTGTTATTCTATCTACTCTACAGGTCTGGGGTTAAAAGAAAAGAAAATGACTCGGCAAAGTATCGCACTTTATGCCTATGTATTCCCGTCTGGAACGAGAAATCAGAGTCAACGTAGTTCGCCTACCTACGGGAAAGGAGGGGAAGGTTGCTCGCTAGGATATCGCATTCTATGCCTACGTACTTTCATACAGCATGAAAGATCAGAGCAAACGTAGTTCGGGCCACGTACGACACAAGTCTGTCTTGATTGTTTTTATTCCTTCTGAAAAAGGGTTTTCCTGATTAGCAGTCCAAGCGGACAAAAATGACGTTTTGATGAGTTCACATTCTTTTACGGAAGAAGTGTCTTTTATTGTGTTTGAAATTTTATTGGATTTTTCTGTTTGTTTTTGAGAAAGAAGAGACAGAACCCTAACCTATGGTTGCAAAGGGAATCTAGCCTAATGTTATCATGCATGGGTTAAGACCTAATGTCTATCATGTTTCTCTCTTGCACAGAGAGAAACAGAGATCCTAAGGGGAATAGACGGAAACAGAAACAATAGCATATATACAATAAAGCAGTAAAATGCATGGATGCAGCAATACAAGCGAGGCAAGGGAGTCCCACTCAACCTCGAACCTAGAAAACAACAGGCAAAAGTGAACAGAATTCACTTTCAACCTAACAGGTTAAACAGCAAACAATACAGTCAGGGAAATTCAATCAATACATCAAGAATTATAAACAGCAAAGCAGTCTTCATCAGCATCTGTCTTCAAGCCATCTTCAACTATCTACAAGCTCCAAGTAAGCATCAGTCTTCATTTTCACGGCCTTCAAGCAAGGTCTTTATCATCAGTTTTCAGGGCTTTTCTTCAAGTCTCAATCTCCAAGCTGAGGAAACAATCACAAGAATGAACTGGGGTGTTAAGCAATTAGTTGACCACCAAAGGTGGCAAACAGACTGCTAACAACACATAGAATATTTCTCTCAAGAGTTCTATCTCTTAGACACTATCACCAAGACTTCCAAAGGAAGGGGGTGAATGTCTTAGAGAGACTCTGCATCATAGAGAGGGATGGAGGTAAACAAGACCTTCCACATTTGTGAATCAAGTTTTCTACTCTAGAGCTCTGCCTAACTCCTATATCCTATAACCTTCAACAGCTGCCAGCAAGAGCTACTCCTCATCAACTCTGGAAATTGGTCTTCATTCTCTTTGATCTCCAATGGGCTTCATCAACACAGTCTTCAGCTCAAACCCCAAGCCCCAAACAAACCCAATACCCCACACACAGTCAAATAATAACCCTAAAGAGGGCACACCACACAGTCAAGCAAGCACAAGCAATATACTAATAGTAATAGTAGAATAGGGGAAACCTAGTAATTTCTAAGGGTCTATTATCTACCCATAATATCCCTATAGTCCCATACCCCCAAGATTCAAACTACAACTCCTAAATGAAATGATTTATTACACCTATGTTATATCTAAACCCTAGTTTTGATTCTCCTAATCACACCTAAACAAATCATCTAAAAATTAAATCCTAAAATTATGAATTAAATCTTATATACAAGCTAAAGTCCTAAGTTAATCACCCTAAAAAGAATGGACCCTAAATCTAAGGGGAGCTAATTGAACTAAAATCAACAAAATCAAGCATTAAACTAAACATTATCTACAACCCATTTAAAAGAAAAATATACTAAAAATGAAAAAATAAAATGAAATGCTAATTTTATTATGTGATAATTTTCTTAACAGAATTATGAAAAATATGCAAAAACAACCATTTAAAAATATGCAATTTTCTATTTGTTATGATTTTTTGAAGAATTAAAAATAAATGGATGAAATTAATATGAATTAGATGAGGTGAGGTGCAATGAGTGATTAAAAGCATTGAAAAAAAACAATGGGCCCAGACTGGGGGGCGCGCATAGCAAGGCGCGTCTGGGCCCAGCTACTCAGCAAACTCAAAAGAAAATAAAAAAGCCAAAAGCGGTGCAAAGAGTAAAAATTTAGTTATAATTGGAATGGGCCTGCGTTGAGGGGGTGAGAATAACAATGGTTATTTGAGCCCAGTCGTTTCTATTAATGAAACGCTGCGTTTCTGCTTCAATACTTCCCTGCAAATTTGTTTTGAATCGTGGCCATTAGATCAGCTTGAGAGTCAAAGTCAAGTGAAGGATCCAACGATCCTCACATTTCTTCCCCAAAGAATTAGGGTTTCAGCCATTATTGAACCCTGCATGCAGCTTCATGGATCAATCTTCCACCTTCTCATACGACCTCGTTCCTCCATGAAATCCAATTCTGTAAAAAGCAAAAATGTCCTACATCCTCTCCTCTGCACAGCCATAGATTCAGTTTCCTCCAAAACTCAATCAATATTCAAACCCGATAGGTAGAGAATCCTGGTTCCACCATTTTGCACTGATATCAATCATGCCAATTCTTGCTAACTCTTACACTAACACAATCTACATGCTATGCTGGTCATTTTAATCCATCTAACCAAGATCATCATGCCCTAACCTAGGTGTTCTAAGCCCTAACAGTTTTGGTGCTCCAATGGTAACATCCATGAAATGTCTTCAAATTCATCAGAAACAATCATCTAACCAATCCTAACCATTCTAACCTAATGATTCTACCTAATTCTAACTAATTCTAGTCAATTCGAAGAAAATACCAACCTGGTTTAATGATGAAAACAGGTGCATAATTCCTTGGATCCAAAGCTTGCAATGCTCTGGACTTGATCAACAAACTTGATTCTTGGTTCTGTATGCAATAGTACTTGCTCAAATGTCCTTAATCTTGCAATCACAATCTTCTTGCACTTTGGATGATGAAGTTGGTAGCACACGATTTCTTCCTCAATTCAACTAGATATTGATAGAAACTTGATCTCTGATGGATTTAGATGATGATAGGATCAAGAAGTGTGGAAAATGATGAAGATTTGATAGAGTTCTTGTGTGTTTTGCAAAATGGAAGAATGAGATGAAACTTGGTATTTTGATCAAAATGAATCACCAACCCTTGAATGAAGCCACTCAATCCAATATATAGTTGATCATAGAACACTCTAGAACTTGGTAGAACCTTCTTGTGCACAATTCCCTTGGATTTTGGATATGTTAACTTCATACATAAGTAACCAATGGTATCTCTCAAAATTTACCCTAAACTCAAAAATCTACTTTTGACAATGTTCTTAAAACATTTTTTCCAATCAAAATGACCTATAATTTCATCCCATTTGGCCATGTTATGAAAAATCCCATTTTTAGGTCACTTTTATTCATTAAATTCACTTTTAAATGACCAAATTTGAAACCTTGAGCTATGAGCCTTTCCAAACTTTCATGATCACTTTTCTAGACCCAAAATGTAATTTGGAGCAAGTTTGATGTTGTGAAGTTTTTCATTTGAAGCTTCCTTGTATGAGTTTTGGGCATAGGCTTGAAATGACCTATAATTCTCAAATGACTAAAATACCCTTTGCTTGCCAAGGTCATAAGTAGAGTTCCACAAATCAGATGAAGGCATACCATACCTTTATAGAAAGCTAAGACAATGGGGAACAACTATTTTGTTGACCAGAAATTCATTTGAAATCTCCTTGAGGGGTAAAAGTTGCTTGGAAGACAAGTAACTTTCACAGACAAAATTTCAGATACCTCAGATGACCTGTAACTTGCAAGGACCATAACTTGAGTTCTATAAATCTCCTTGATGTCTTCCACCACTAAAATTAAAGGCCTTGAGATCCTCTACAAGTTTCATGTTGGCCAAGGATCCATTTGGAGCTTGCATTTTTACTTATCTTGCTTGGAAGTTTGCCCTAAATCAGGGGATTTTACACAGAAACCCTAATTTAGAAACTCCTCCTCTTCTTGATTTCTCTTGATTTCTTCTTGGAACAACACCACATCCTTATCTACATGTCAAATTATGAACCCCACATCTCTCAAATAGCCCTTGATGCCTTTCAATCAATCATCTGACTTAGGGTTGACCCAGGGTTGACCCAGATGAAACCCTAGTTGACTGTCTTCAACTGCAACTCTTTTGATCATCTCAGTGACTTGTCTCACTTTCAAAATAACCCTCTAGGTCCTCCATGATGTCTATATACCCTCCATGCTCAATCCACAACTCACAACTTCTTTGGTGATCTTCAAATACACTCAAGATAGGAGAGAGATCCACTGCTTGGTCCAATGACTTCTTTAGACTTCAATTTCTTTCTGATGACTTGGATATGCTTGAATTTGAATAATAACCTCCTGATAGGCTCATAGAGAAGAGAATAGCATTTGATCCCTTGTTGGATGGCTTGCCCATGCTATGCTATGCAAATGATTAGACTATGTACATGACTCTATATGCAAATGCTAATGCAATTGAAACATAAACCAAGTGAAATAGGTTGAGCAAATTTTAGGGTGCAACACTAGGTTCAAAATTAGTTTAGCACAACTCAAACC
Organism: Lathyrus sativus; assembly: GCA_963859935.3. Taxonomy (NCBI): domain Eukaryota; kingdom Viridiplantae; phylum Streptophyta; class Magnoliopsida; order Fabales; family Fabaceae; genus Lathyrus; species Lathyrus sativus. Next base: position 659,887,301 of record OZ012739.1, read on the forward strand.
ATACCTAGATTGATATAATCGTTTGCACTAAAAACACAAATATTAAGCAATATAAATGTAAAGCAAAAGACACAACGATTTGTTGAGGCAGTTCCCCCGTCGTCCTCGCTCGGGGTACGTCTGTCCTCAATTCTAATAATAGAATTGAGACCTATTAATAGATAGATATAACCTGTTGTTGAAAGTTTTTACAAGAAGTGAATAGCTATGAAACAAACAAACACTATTGTTGTTGTAGATCCTATTTCTTCTTGCCCCTTGATTCAAGTTGAATCAAGTAATTTAACAACTGTGAATAAACCTCGATTGCGGCACTATCTTTGAACAACCTTTGGTCTTCAAAATCTGACCTGACTGATTTCAATCACCCGCGTGTCAAACCCGAAACTCCCACTCACAATCCTCCATTTACCATTACTAAATTGACGAAACCTCCAGCTCCTTGATTACCTTCACCCAGCTGAATATGTGATGAAACAAATCATGCCAAAAACCCCTAAAATATAAGAATCTTGGAGGATAAAACCCTAGCGGTTTTATTCAAGAAAAACCTGTTGATTCCTCAACACAAACCAGATAAACCAATCTTCAGCTTTGGATGTTATCACCTCTTAACAATGTACAATGCACAACAAAGATGATTATGTGTAATTGTTGTGAAATGTTATGAAGAGAATGAAGATGATGAGAGCCAAATCGACACCTATTTCACTTTTCTTGTTTTTCTCAATGTTATGAAATGAAAATGGCAACTAAACTTATATACCAAACATAATTGACATAACAAATAAAACCACTTCACAAAGACAGTTGACATAACATAAATTTGACACAAAACAACGAGTGGTCGACCTATGCAGTAGAGGGGGTCGACCTGAGCTGACCCGAATGTAAAATTGTGCAGAAAATAGAACCATGCGTCGACCGGGGCAAGGCATGCGTCGACGCATAGCATGCTTTTTTTGCCAAATGAAAATGCTTACAGTATGAGTCGACCGGTGGGTCGAAGCGAGCCCACCGGAAGTAAGTACACAAAAATGACTTGCAGTGTGAGTCGACCGGAACAAGTCTTTGGTCGACTCAAAGCCTTGAAACTATCAAAAATGCCTATTTTCATATTTTTCAAAACTTTTGATGAAACCTATGATATGGCAAACGATACCAACTAAGTCAACCTCATATGACACACAATTTTGACAATCTATATGCAACAACCGTGATATTTTATACGAGCATTTGAATTATGAGAAACAAGACATGTAAATGCAACATGGTGATGACGTCCAACATATATTCTTCTATGGAGCTGAGTTTTTACATCATCGAAACAAGCACATCTATATATGAGGCTTTGCCCTCACATACTCCCCCTTTTTATGATGGCAAAACACATAGAACCTGGCTGTATGATATGTCACATTATCCTGCCCCCTTGCTTGATGCCTTCATCCCTACACACTCTTTTGTGTTAATACTAACCTTTGGTGTTTCTGGTTCTATTGCAATGCTTGACACTTTTTCCCCCTTTGACAACATCAAAAAGAAAGAAACACCTACCAATGAATGGTATGAAAGCAACAACAAACACATATCTCAAAACACTCGCAAAAGGCTATACATTAACATACATCCACACATAACATAGTTAATGAACATATAATAGAATGATAAATAGAGCCACGCACAGACAAAAACAATAAGGATTGCTAGGTGAGAAAAAAAATAACCACATATAAGTTCATAATCCATGACATTTAGATGCACACAAAAAATGCATAAGTACAATAATACATAGCAATATTGAAAAACAGAATGGTGAGATGCAATATGTAGTATGCAGAGCAGCTTCAAGGTCTCCTCCCCCTGAAATGGTGGCTACACCCTCGAGAGGGATACTTCGGAGGTAATTGGGCATCAGCTCTTTTGGTGAACTCCAAGACCGCTCTGTTTAGAGTGTTGAAGTTGGTTGTAAGAGCCTTGTGTTGATTGGTGGCTGTTTCAACAAACCCATCGAATCGTCTCATGACACCGAAGGAAAAGGCATTAAAATTTTCAGTGAGTCTCAAGTTGACTTTGGAGTTGAGAGAGACGCTCATCCTGATCAGTCATGAAGGAGCACTGTTCAAGCTTCATAGTCCTCATCATCTCGAGGAGTTCATCAGAGTGTTGTTATGGAAGATTTGAGAATAGTGGAGGCTCATAGCTCCAGTTTAGAGTTTCTTGATACTCTGAATGTTGTTGAGGCCTATAATTGTCGCCTAACGATGTCTAACTAGTATGTTTCCATTCGCCCCACCCTTGGTTATTCGCATGATCCGCGGGAGGAGGTTTTGCACCCCAAATTTTGATCCCTTAGATCCTCATCATCATTTTAGGATCATATTCAGTTGACTAACTAACCTTAACCCATTTCCAGTTTATCTTTGTTAAGATGCAGATGAATTAGGGTTCCGTACCATCAAAATCAGGATTTCAATGGTCTGACCAATCAATATTTTGGATTGATTCAACTTTAAATAATTCTCCACAATATCAAATATACTCCATTGGGTCAAGTATGAATTCAATTTGAGGTGGTCACCCAAGAATTGAGAACAGTGCAGTTCAAGACGCCCGATTAGGGTTTTCGATCAGGAAAAGTCAACTGTAGTTTGAATTTTGGTTTAAAAAGTGTTTCAATGGTGGGATCAAGTTCCATTAAGTTCGTATCTCTTAGTAAAGTCCATACAAAGAGTTTCAAGTCCTCAGAATGTCCGGATCACCGACAGTCGACTCGGTAGTCACCGATTGATCGAACAGTTGACCGAAAAGTCAACTCTTCAACAATAAGGAATTTGACTTCAAGATGTGAATAAAAAATGTTCCATATGTCATATTACACATCCCCATAAAATTTCATGACAATTGGATCAAGGGTTAAGAAGTAATTGCAAAAATCGGGAATTAGGGTTTCAAAGGGGGCAAGACCATAACTCCTCAACCACACATCCAATTGAAGTGGTTCAAAGCTCATTGGAAATCTCTTGACAAATCCTACAAAATCCTCAAAGTGGTCCATGATCAAAAAATGCATAGAATTGGAGTTATGATAAGATTCATTTTAGGAAGGAAAATAACTTAGAAAAATTCTAAGTTATTTAGCACTTTTAAGTGATTTTTCAGCAACTTGGAAGGGTTTTTCAACCTAGTTCCATCAAGAATTTCGAAATTTCCAAAACATGAAAGTTATAGAGCTACCTATGGGCTTTCCAAATTATGGTAGAACTCCTCCATAGCATGTGTAAGCAGGAAGTTATGCACTATGGAAGTTAGGGCTGTCAACACTTGAGACCACACTCCAACACTTCCCAAAAATCAGTTTTTCACAAATTGAGATCTCCTCAGCCCTTGGATCATGATTCAATATAATATTCATATGTGTAGAGGAAAGGAAATGCAGGAAGTGTAAGGTTTGGAGAGAGAGAGAGAGAGAGGCAAGTTGCAACTTTTCATGCCAAAACTGTTGCAGCTGGCTCACCCTACCTTCATAGCTCACCTCAGTCACTTCATGTCCATCTCCACTTGATTTTTATGATCTTCTTTGGTCCATGGAACTGATGGGAAGAGATTTTGCAAAGATTCATTTGAAAAACTTCATGAAAATCCCTCCAAAAATGGAAAAGTACCAAGCTGCCCTCACTCTCATTGGCTATAAATAGAGGCCTCTTCCATGAGTTTAGACACACCAGAGCAATCTCAAAAAACCATAGCTCTCACTCTCCTCTCATCCATCAAGAATTCCAAAATCTTCAAAACCTCCATTTTCACCAAAAAAACTGTCTTGAGCAAAACTCTGCTCAAGACCAGTTCCACCACTTCCAAACCTCTAAAAAGCATCCACACAAACCCTAAATATAATATAGAAGGTGTCTATACCGTCAAATCTCTCAAAATTACCATTTTGCAAAAAGTCAACTTTCACACCAAGAAAGTTTGACCACCACCCTCAAAACTTGCCAAATCTTGGTCTAGGCTGTTTCTTGCTGATCTAACCATCCACACACCTCACATATGTCATATTACAATTGTTTAAAGCATTGAAAACCAACTGGAAATACCCTAACTCCAACTGTCTTGAAATTTGGTCTTGTTGCTTCAAGAGGAAGTAAGCTTCATATCATTGCAAAGGAAGGAGCATCTCTGGGTTTCTAAGCTTTTTAGCTTGTTCAAGGCTGGTCAACAAGAGGTATGTGATGTTCTAACTATCTCTAAGTCATACATTGTCATGTATTGTCATTTTGTGGTGATTTATGTGAAAATATACCATGGCTGCCCTATTAGGCTTCTTTGTCAAGAATCCTATTTTTGTGTTCATAATGCTTGTTTTGTCAAATATTTTATCATTTGTAAATGATATGTGGATGTTAGATTGTAAGTTTGTGCCTTATCATCATGTTTAGGTTTGTTAGTGACATTTTGGTCACTTGGTAGTTTTAGGATCCAAACTTGAAAAAGTAGTATGCTTGCCCTATAACTATAAATCTTGGCTCACTATTAGGATAGGTAGAGGACTTGTAAGTTGCTCATGGATCCCCCTTGCCCTTGATCATGTATGAATCAATGTGGCCTTTTGTTCATTATGATGCTTGGTTTTGCTGCCAAATTTGATTCAATATGTCATTCTTTGATTTAATGAGTTTTTGCATAACTTGAGGTTGTGAACTCCTTTGTTTATCCATTTCAAGAGTGTGTATGTTGTTGTTATGCTCAAAATCTGCCTAAGATTCAATTTGCTATATCATGCCTCAAACTGTTGCATTTTTTAAATACCATGAGGTCAATATGTCATTTTCTGTCTCAAGCATTGTTTACATGATTTGTGTGCATTAAATCTTCATCATATCCATTTAAAACTTGTGCATAATCTCATTTTCTCCAACTGTCATAGTTATGGCTCATTGTGTGCTTAAGTTGTTGTCCTTGCATAACATAAGTTTCAAAATGCTAAATTCTGTTTTGACAAAAGTTTCACTCATTTTCTGACTTGCATCTCATCTGTTAGCATGTTCATGGTATGTGCATATTGCTTGTCTCAACACAAAACTCTTCGCTTGCCAAAACTCTTTTCTTGTTTTACCCTCAAACTGCTCCTTTTAAGTTAAAACACACCAATTCACATACCACTTTCTGTTTCAATCAATTTCTAATTGATCTATGTGCCTAATATTATTCCCTTACTTATTTGAAATGTGTGTGTGATGCCAAAAACTCCCATCTGTCATGAACTGGCCAGCTGCCCTAACATGTTGATGTTTGTGCATTTTTTGAGCCTCAATGTGCTTCCTTTTGTGTGATGTTGATTTGAATTGGTGTGTAAGAATAGACATGTCTATTATCATATTCATAATGTGTGCGGATGTTTATTTTGGTTTGAAACTCATCAATTTGAAAAATACCCCCTGCTGCCACATTCTTGCTAAAACAGTTTTTCTCACCAAATGTGCCACAACATTACCAAATTATTATTCTGTTTGCACATGCCTAATCTATGAGTTGTAACTCATCCATATGCTTGGTTCTAAGATGTACACATGTTTGGTTTGGTCTGAGCTTGCCTATATTTGCATTTCACCACTTAACTTCATTTTGAACCAAAACTGCCAAGAACACATACCAAAACCATGTTCACTTACACAATGATCAATCTCAGAGTGGTAACTCATTTGCCCCTATCTTTGTGATGTGTGTTTGAGTTTGTTTGTCCATGAGAGCTTTTCTTCTTTCATTTGAACTATGCTTGCATACCATTAACTGTCCAACTGTTTTGAAATTGCAACTTATGTCACAAATTGCAAATCATGAGTCACTTTGTATTTAAGTTGGATTTTGGACTTCATCTGTTTTATGTTGTATTTGGAGTGTGTGAGGACATTTAATTTGATTCAAGCATGAGCAATTTGAACTGTGGTTTTGAAAATGCATGTCAATTCACCAACATTGCAGCTGTCTTAGGTTTTTGAAATTCACTTGGGCTGTAAACTTCTGTATGGTTTAGACACATTTTATATGATGTTTTGAGCATGTGTGTGTAGTTTCTTCACTCAAAATTGGTCTGTTTTCATATCTCATTATCTCACTTGCCATAACTTAATTTTCATCTCATTCTCACATGACAGTTGGACTTGCACCTCATAAGTAATTTGTTTGAGTGCATGAGCATGATATGTAGGATATTTGAATTGTGTTTGAGCCCTTTCTCTGACCATAGCATGATTGGTTTGTCCTTTTGCTTCATAAATTCATTTTTCATCCACATAAGCAACTATTATCATGTTTTTAGTTCAAGACATGTTTTCAAAATTCTACCTGGACCATCCTCTTCCTTGTTTAAAAACACCCAAAATTGATCTAAGGTTTGCTTGATTTGGTTGACAAATGAGTGAGTTTGATACCAAAACGTATTTGTGAACATGCCTTGTTTTTGCTTCATTTTGTGCCCAGAAAATTAACACACCAAGCCGTATATATTTATGGGGGTGGCTATATCAACGGATGTATAGCCACCCCAGTGGTAGAAACCTTGCCCATAAACACGCCTTGCAACGCCTAGACCTGGGTTCGATCCCTGAGGAGGATCAACCCTTTTGGCCTTTTTTCTTTTTCCTTGCAAGCGCACATTGGGCTAGAGGGCGTGGGTTCAACTCCCACCCCTTGCACATTCCTTTGATTTTCACTCATTATTTTTTGTTTTGTGCATTAAAATTCATGAAACTTCAAATAATCACAACTCTCTCATTTTTCATCCTATTTTGGTCATTCTTTTTGCATTGTGTTTGTTATGATGCCTAGTTTTATATGATGTGAAAATATTACTTGTTATCATAATTTGTGATATATTTTTCCCATTTGGAAACTTGTTCATTTATTGTGATTAGTGATCCTACTTACAGTGAATTCCTCTGAGCATGATTGAATTTCTTGTGAGATCTTTATTCCCTTTGTTAGTTAACATGTTAGGGTACCCTTTTTGGTTGTCACCATGATCTTGTCTCATTGATTCCTCCTAAATTATGAGGTTAAACTAATTTACTTGTGTTTGATTGTCATCAAATACATATTGTTGTTACATTTGATATATCTTGAAATTATAACATGTTTACTTTCAAATTGTGATTTGTTTACATGGTTGTAACTTTCATCTTTTCCAATCTTTGTTAAGATATGTTGTCACCTTTGGTAAGATCCCTTTCCATCTTTGTTACAATGTTTCCCCATCTTGGAAAAGTAAGAAACAAAATGTAGTTGCAAGATCAAGCGCCGAGGCAGAGTATAGGGCCATGGCAATGGCAACATATGAACTTATTTGGTTAAAACAGTTGCTCAAGGAACTTCAAATTGAAGAAGCAAGACCAATGACACTTATTTGTGATAATCAAGCTGCATTGCACATTGCTTCAAATCCAGTCTTCCATGAGAGGACCAAACATATTGAAATAGACTGTTACTTTGTCAGAGAGAAGATCGAGTCAGGCGACATCGTCACAAGCTTTGTCAACTCTAATGATCAATTGCTCCCACCCCTTGCACTTTCCTTTGATTTTCACTCATTATTTTTTGTTTTGTGCATTAAAATTCATGAAACTTCAAATAATCACAACTCTCTCATTTTTCATCCTATTTTGCTCATTCTTATTGCATTGTGTTTGTTATGATGCCTAGTTTTATATGATGTGAAAATATTACTTGTTGTCATAATTTGTGATATATTTTTCCCATTTGGAAACTTGTTCATTTATTGTGATTAGTGATCCTACTTACAGTGAATTCCTATGAGCATGATTGAATTTCTTGTGAGATCTTTATTCCCTTTGTTAGTTAACATGTTAGGGTACCCTTTTTGGTTGTCACCATAATCTTGTCTCATTGATTCCTCCTAAATTATGAGGTTAAATTAATTTACTTGTGTTTGATTGTCATCAAATACATATTGTTGTTACACTTGATATATCTTGAAATTATAACATGTTTACTTTCAAATTATGATTTGTTTACATGGTTGTAACTTTCATCTTTTCCAGTATTTGTTAAGATATGTTGTCACCTTTGTTAAGATCCCTTTCCATATTTGTTATGATGTTTCCCCATCTTTGTTAAGATTTGTTCTTGGTTGTGACCATCTGTCTTAATTGAAATCATTAATATTGTAATACTTGCTTTGGTTGTGACCATTTATCGTGATTGAAATCTTTGCCTGATATTGTAATATCTTAAATGCTTGCTTTGGTTGTAACCATTCATCCTGATTTAGATCCTTGCTTATTATAATATGCTTGATCATTCTTGGTTGTAACCATATCCCTTATATTCATCATGTGTGAATGTTTATGCTTTGTTAAGTTTACTTTCCCCAAGTGATGGAACTCTTTAGTTCTCATCCAAGTTGCGTCATATTTTCCCTTCCAAAGGAAAGTCTCTCTATTGATCCTTGGGTCATAGATAGCTCATTAAACTCATAGGTCTGGATAGAACCTTCCCCTCCTTTTGGTCTGGATAGAACCAATAGGATTTACACTCATAGGTCTGGATAGAACCTTCTCCCCCTTTTGGTCTGGATAGAACCAATAGGATTTAAACTCACAGGTCTGGATAGAACCTCCCCCTCCTTTTGGTCTGGATAAAACCAATAGGATTTAAACTCACAGGTCTGGATAGAACCTCCCCCTCCTTTTGGTCTGGATAGAACCAATAGGATTTAAACTCATAGGTCTGGATAGAACCTTCTCCCCCTTTTGGTCTGGATAGAACCAATAGGATTTAAACATCATAGGTATGGATAGAACCTTCCCCCTTTTGGTCTGGATAGAACCAATAGGATACCCTCATAGGTCTGGATAGAACCTTCCTCTCCTTTTGGTCTGGATAGAACCAATAGGATTTAAACTCATAGGTCTGGATAGAACCTTCACCCTCTTTTGGTCTGGAAAGAACCAATAGATCCTTATTCTGTAGTTTGGGCCCGAACTACGACCGCTCTGATTTCTCATTGGACAATGAGAATACGTAGGCACAAGATGCGATATCTTGACGAGCAACCTTCCCCCTTTCTCCCACCTTTTGGTCTAGATAGAACCAATTGGTCTCACAATGTAGAACTTTAGGATAGAGTTTGGTTAACTCTATGTAAGAATCATGGATATGATTACTTACTTCCCTTTCTTGAGAGTTCAACATAGACCTAGAGAGTTTCGTGAAACTCTACACAAGCATGGATATGTTTGTTCCCCTTTGAACCTTGATCATAATCAAGTTTTCTTTAACCTTAGTGAGGTGAACTACGATTGCTCTGATTCTATCCTAGTTAGGATACGTAGGCAGAGGACGCGACGTATTTGCGAGCAAACTTAGAAACTATCTTTAGGTTTTAACTTTCCCCTTTACCCAATCTTAATCCTTAGCAAACATTTAACAAACTTAGCATGCAAACAAACAAAAGGTTCCTGTAGAGTACTACAGATGTTTAGGATGTGAAATACCTACCCTATGCATAACCAACCTTCGATCCCCAAATCTCTTAGCGTTGTTGTTACATCGCAAAAAGGGTTTTTCTTTCTTTAGACCTTTCCTTTGGATAAATTAAAGATCAGTTGTAATTTAAGAATTAAAGATTCAAGTTAATCAATAGCTTGGTATCACGATTCTCACTGCAACAGGAGGTTGGTCAAACCACCTTCCATCATCTTGGTCTTCAGTCTCCATTGGTTATCCTCCAACTTGTTCATCTTGGTCTTCTTCATGTTCCTCTTCGTTCTAATCATCACTCTCGTCTGATTTTTTCAGCCGAGAGGTAGTTGCCTTGACCATGAACCTGTAATGACTTTGTGTTTGATCCCAGATATATCCCATCATTGTGAGAGTCTTTTAGTATAACTCTTGATCAGAGGTTATGGATTTATACGGAATACCTGGAACTTTGATTTTGGCATGATTGAGAACTTCTTGAATGAAAGACCCATACGAGAGAGCAGTCCCTCTACCCGAGTCCCTGAGTGAATAAATATGACTTGCTATATAGTGAGGCCAACTGATTTTAATCTTTTTCTTCAAAATGTAGATCAAATGTACCTCAGCTTGATCAACTCGCAAATATCCACCTTTCTTTGGCTGCAAAATATGCACAACAATCCATTGTAAATTTGATCCATTGGTTTCAACTTTCCAGTAGTGACAGTCTTGGGAAAAAGATCACTTGCCACAATGTCATCTGCATAAGGTTTCTTCAGCATGGAGTTCAAGGCTTATTTGAACTCGTAGCCAATGACAGTTTGAGCGTCAATGGCCTTAATGATAGGCTCAACGGATACTGGAGACATATTAAACAAAGTTTTCCAAACAGAATCGTTCACACATACCTTTGTAGTTCCGACTTTTGTGTTGAACGCAAAACCTTGAAATTTTCCTTGAAGGTCAGTGTAAAATATCCTTACAAGGTCTTCATTGTACTTTGTATTTCACTCTAAGAAATAATTAAACCCTTGAGCATCAAGAAGATTTATCACCTGTGGGATGTGCATATGCTCAGCAGATAGCCGATAGTACGCATGCTACTTTACGACAAATCGCTTGTTGAAGTTTTTGTCATAGATCTCAGCAAATTCAGGTGGAACAAGGGACACAGTAGTTGCCGGAATAGCTGCAGATGATGGACCTGCATGGGATGAAGAAGCTCTAGTGGATCATTTACTGGTAATTTTGCAGGTGGACATTTTCACTTTCAAAGTTGTAAAAGAGGATTGGGTGATGAAGAGAGTGCTCTTGAAGATAGAGAAATGATGACGATTTTACCCCTTTGTAGTAGATACTAGGTTTTAGGAAGAGAGGAAGAGGAGAATAGCCTTTATGTAGGTTTCAATTTACAATGCAAAATGTCTTAATGAAAATGAATTGGAATGAACAAAATGATTTAATGAGAAATGAACAGTTTTAGCATAAATTTTTTTGACCAAATTTGCGCGATGCATCGACCGAAAGGTCTATGCATCGGCACATACTGTGTTAAAAAACACGTTTAAAGTATCAGGGGTATGCGTCGACCGGTGGGTCGACCTGAGCATACTCGTGGCTCATGCAATGAAAACATTCATTTTGTGAGTCGACTGCTACCCTGCATAGGTCGACTCATGTATATAGAAACCAGCAAAATTTGAATTTTTTTACTGATTTAGCATACAATAAGACATAAATACCAAGCCAAAACATATTTTAAGCATACAAAATAGTGAAATAAGTACACACATGATATACACGACAATGGTGACACATAATTTGATACATTTCATTTTGGGAACATGAAAATTTGTGAGAGATTCTAGTTAAGGAAGGATATTACCTCAGCTCCAAAAGTAACGAGATGCACTCACATATGGCTTTTAAACATCTTCATTTGTTAGATAATAGATGGATAAAGCACATATAGGTATAGATATATATAACATGCGAGAGATAATACTACACACGATCCGAAATATCAAGAACACCTAGTTCCTGTGGAATATGAAAGAACGGCTCAGTAGCAAGAGATTTTGTAAAGATATCAACAAGTTGATTTTTAGTGTCAACATGCTCAAAAACCACATCGCCTTTCTCCACATGATCCCTAAGGAAGTGGTGTCGAATTTTGATATGTTTGGTGCGTGAATGTAGCACAGGATTCTTGGTTAAATTTATGGCACTCGTGTTATCACAGAAGATTAGAATACGCTAAAGTTTGAGGTTAAAGTCAAGAAATTGTTGCTTAAGCCATAGTACTTGAGCGCCACAACTGCCGGACGCAACATATTCTGCTTCGGTAGTTGACAAAGCTACAGAGACCTGCTTTTTGCTATGCCAACTTACCAAAGAATTTGAAAATAGATGACACGTGCCACTCGTACTTTTCCTATCTGAAAATAGATGACACGTGCCAACCCTGCAAAATCAGAATCGGAGAAGCCAACCAAGGAGCAATCGTTTCCTTTAGAATACCATAGCCCATACTTTGGAGTACCCGAAAGGTATCTAAGTATGCGCTTTACTGCTTTTAGATGGGATTCTTTAGGAGATGATTGATACCTAGCGCACATACAGACACTAAACATAATGTCGGGTCTAGAGGCAGTAAGATAAAGGAGAGATCCGATCATACCTCGATACTTTTTCATCTCTACATCCTTACCACTTTCATCTTGACTGAGATTCGCACATGTTGGCATTGGTGTATCGATAGCTTTGGAGTTTGCCATGTCAAACCGCTTGAGAAGCTCAAGACAGTATTTCCTCTGGCTCACAAAAGTACCCTTCTGTAGTTGCTTGATTTGCAATCCGAGAAAATATGTGAGCTCCCCCATCATACTTATCTCGAATTCTCCCTGCATTAAGTTAGAAAACTCCCTTACTAGATTCACGTTAGTTGGCTCGAAAATGATATCATCAACATAAATTTGCACCAAAGTTAAGTGTTTTCCTTGACGCTTAATGAAGAGGGTTGTGTCGACCTTTCCTCTTGAGTACCCTTGATCAAGGAGAAACTTGCAAAGACGATCATACCAAGTCCTAGGGCTTGCTTGAGTCCATACAAGGCACATTTTAATTTGTATACGTGATCAGGATACTCATGGGATTCAAATCCCAAAGGTTGGGCAACATAAACTTCTTCATTTATATAGCCATTAAGGAATGCACTTTCCACATCCATTTGAAATAGCTTAAAATTCTTCACACAAGCGAAGGCAAGTAAAAGGCGTATAGCCTCGAGTCAGGCAACCGGCGCATAAGACTTCTCATAGTCGATGCCTTCCTCTTGGTTATACCCTTGTACGACTAAACGCGCCTTGTTACGTGTTATTACTCTGTTTTCGTCCAGTTTATTCCTAAACACCCATCGGGTGCCAATTACTCAATGATCTCGCGGAGGAGGGACAAGATCCCAAACCTCATTTCTCTTGAATTGATTAAGTTCCTCTTGCATTGTTAGGAACCAATGTTCATCGAGTAAAGCCTCTTTTGGGTTTTTAGGTTCTACCTGAGAAGTGAAAGCGAAATGATAACAGAAATTACTTAGCTTTGATCGAGTCGTCACTCCCTTTGATATATCACCGAGGATATTATCGATAGGATGGTCTTTGGAAGACTTCCAACCTGTAGGAAGATCATCTTTGTCAGACGGATGAACTACCTCAGTCTCTTCATGACGGTCATCTTTTTCCTCCTTAAATTTGGCTAGGTCAGGTTGATCAATTCTCGGCTCAACACTTTTGAGTATGTCTTCCGAAGATACACCTGCACCATGAACTAAACTATATTTTCTAACATTTCTCGGATAAAACTCATCAAATGTTACGTGAACGGACTCTTCGATAGTAAGTAATCTCTTGTTGTATATTCTATAAGCTTTACTTGACTGAGAGTATCCGAGGAAGATACCTTCGTCGCCCTTGGAGTCAAATTTACCTAAACTTTCTTTTCCATTGTTTAACACGAAACACTTACAACCAAAGACATGTAGGTGAGACACATTTGGCTTTCGCCCTTTTAAAAGTTCATACAATGTTTTGTTTAGAATAGGGAGAATGAGCACCCTATCCAATACATAACATGCCGTACTAATGGCGTCAGCCCAGAAATACTTAGTAACACACTTTTATTGATCATAGTTCTCCCTAACTCTTCCAAAATTTGATTTTTGCGCTCCACAACCCCGTTTTGTTGAGGGGTACACGAAGCGGAGAAGTTATGATCAATTCCATGTCTACCACAATATTCCCCAAACAGATAATTCTCAAACTCACCTCCATGATCACTTCTAATTGATATGATGTTTGTGTTTAACTTGTTTTGAGAAAGCTTAGCAAATTTTTCAAAGGCTGAAAATGTATCACTCTTGCTAGCCAAGAAGATAGTCCAGCAAAATCTAGAAAAATCATCGACTATTTCAAAACCATAATAATTACCACTTAGACTTTTAATTCTAGATGGCCCAAATAGATCCATATGAAGAAGTTCAAGAGGTCTCGTAGTTGAAACAACATTTTTAGATTTAACTGAGATCCTTGTTTGCTTCCCCATTTGGCATGCATCACATAAGTGATTCTTGGTGAACTTGATTTTGGGTAGGCCTATGACTAGATCTTTTGAAACTCTCTTGTTTAGCAAGTCAAAATTGACATGCACTAAACGTCTATGCCATAACCATGAGTCCTCACTCATTGTCATGAGACATTTATCGCTAGTCAATGATACTTCATTCAAATCCAGCATATAGACATTATTTACTCTTAGAACATTAAACACATCCTTCATTTTATCATTATGTTCAATTAGGCAATAATCTTTTGAAAACGATACTTTGTATCCTTTGTCGCATAATTGACTAATGCTAATGAGATTGTGTTTAAGGCCCTCGACTAGCAACACATCGGAGATAGTAGTGGATGAGAGATTACCTACACTAACTTTTCCAAGTATTGCACCCCGATTATTGTCTCCATAGGTTACAAATCCCTTCTTCTTTTCCACAAAGTCAATGAAGAGAGGTATGTCTCTTGCCATATGTCTTGAGCAGCCACTGTCGAGAACCCATCTTCTCTTGGTAGTCTCAAGATGTTGTACCTATGAACATAATTAGCAAGAATAAGTACGCAATTGTTTATTGGGTCCTAGGTTGTGAGTGAAAACATGGTCACATTTAGGAAACCATTGATAAACCCCTTTAGGAACCAAAAATCTCCTAAAGCGACATTTAGCAATGGTGTGACCCTTCTTGCAACAATACAAACAAGAAAAGTTAACTTTTGAATCACTTTTGCTATCATAATTCTTCACAACATATGTGTATTTTTGATATGGATTAACCATACTCTTTCTAAAATGAGCTTTATCAATAGCAAATGTAATCGTGGGTTCTAGAGCCTTGTTAAGTTTGACCTTGAGATTTCTAACCTCATTTTTCCAAATGTAACAAGTATCACATTCGAAGTTAACAACTCTCTTTCTTATTTCCTCACAATCTACTTTTGTACTTTCCACTATGGAAGCTTTTAATGCCTCTAGTTTCTTTTCGGAATCACGAATCTTTTGCTCTAGGTGAGCAAAATTTTGTTTATTTGAGGCAAGCCTTTTAAACGCTTCTTTCGCTTCATAATATAAAGTATTAAAAGCAATTTGCAATTCAAAATGATACAATTTAGAGGAATTATCATATTTCGCATGTCGTACCTTTTTCTTTTTGTTCTTTTGATGGGCGGAAAGGCAAAGATTGACGGATTCGTCTTCGTCACTAGAGTTGTCATCCTCGGATGACTCGCCATCACTTTCCCAAGCGATATACGCTCTCCTTGGCTTAGCTTGCTTCTTATGTGACCGAATTGTTTCCTTCCCTTTGTCCTTTTTCATCAAGGGACAATCCGGCTTGTAGTGTCTGGTCTTTCCGCAGTTATAACATGACCTTTTGTTTTGCTCCCTTTATTGTCGTCATTTTTGGAGTATCTTGATTGTTTTCGAACGTGGACAAGATTTTTCTCAGAATTTTGGATATCGTTCTTTTTGACATAGCATTTGTATCGCTTCACAAACAGCCCCATATCCTCACTCTTGTCATCATCTTCGTCATCACTCGTGGTGTAATCACTAAGCTCCTTTGTGTAGGACTTTGAGCAAGAAGTCTTGAAAGTGATAGACTTCTTTTCAATATTTTTCGTTTTCTCCTTCTTTTCCTTTTTCTCATATTGCTTTAGGCTAAGAAGCACTTGTTCACGCTCTTGCAGCTTTCCAAACAATGTTGTAAGGTCCAAAATCATGCGATCATTTGCTTCTTTTATGGCGGTCACCTTTGGTTGCCATTCCCTGTTAAGACATCTCAAGATTTTGTTAGTAGCAACATCATTGGCAACTGGCCTACCGAGTAGTCTATTGATGAGATGTGTAAATCTCTTTTGCATGTCAGCAATGGTTTCCCCTTGCCCCATGTGAAAGAGATCAAACTCTTGCGTTAAGGTATTGATTCTCGCTAGTTTAACATCATTGGTTCCCTCATGGGCAACTTGCAATGAGTCCCACATAGACTTTGCAGTCAAACAATGAGAAACCCTATAATATTCGTCAACTCCCAAAGAGGAGATCCGAATATTTTTGGCTTTCCAATCGTAATTATACTTCTTCTTGTCATCATCATTCCATTGTGCTTCAGGCTTAAGCACAATCATGTTATTTTCATCAGTCATGGTTATTTCCATAGGACCATTTAGAATAACATTCCATACCTTCCTATCAATGGAATTTATATGCACACGCATACAGTCTTTCCAGTAACTATAATTTTCTCCATTAAAAACAGGTGCTCTATTATAAGCCCCTTTAGGTTTGTTAGCCATTTTCTACTAAGTTATACTTGAAGCACGAAATGAACCAGTGCTATGATACCACTTGTTAGACGATGGAGCATATCTAGAAGGGGGGGGGGGGTGAATAGATCGCTTGCTTAAAAAGAGTCGCGCTACCAAAAGATAGTTTTAAAAATTTGTTTTAATAGCGGAAGCTGCTGAGGAACTATACCCGTCTAAAACGAACGGTTACTAGAAAACCGGATATGCGATAAGCCTATGGAATCCAATAAACGAGATATGAGAATCACTACGTCAATCACACTATCAATTTGATTCAGCTAACTATACGGTGTGACTAGTTCCAATGCCTTAAAAACATTAACACTATGAAAAGACAGCACACAAGACTTTTAGTTCACACAACTTATCAAACACTTGGAGTGCGGAGCACTACAAGTGAGTTCTGTTTTGAGAGTTAAGTGCTCAAGTTCCCTCTTACAATCAATGATTGTACTAGGTTCAAAATTAGTTTAGCACAACTCAAACCAGACCTAGATTGATGTAGATGTTTTTGATTGGTTGCATTTTGTGGCAAAACATTGAAGTATGTGTGAATGTCATAACTGATGTTATGACATACATGAAGGGTGTTCTGCAGGGTAAGTTGGGATAGCTAAGAGCAAGTTAAGTTGGATGTCATGCTGGATGTTATGACATCAAGCGTATGACATCAGGGCGCAAGTTTAATTTTTCTGGTATTAGCTCAGGCTATACTTCAGGAAACATTTTAGGAAGCCTAGTTATCTCAGGCGACATGTCAGGCATTGCTGAGGATAACATGGAATACCCCTGACCTAATTGGATGTGCGCAACTTCATGAAGAGAGGTTTATCTTGGGTAAACCTAATTTCTACACCTAGGCCCAAGAACTGTATGCTGCTTATATATACAGAAGCAGCAATCCTAATTTGTTGGGGGCTTTTGGACAGTGTTTAGAGACTCAGAGATTTTGAGTGAAGAATTTTGTTTGTGTAATTTGTTCTTCACGTGTGTTTTAGGGTTTTGAGAGTCTTGTGTGTGTGACTTTGTAAGTCACCATTTGTATCTTTTGATGCATTGTGGTAGACACTCTTAGGTTGGTAATTGTAAGTTGTTAATTGTTAATTCTTAAAGGAATTTAAAATGCTCATGTTCTGTCCTTGCTCTGTATTAGCAGAGATCAATATCTTAACATCGCTTGGGACATCTGAGATCTGCATACCAGAATTTCAATTGATATAATCATTTTCACTAAAAACATAAATATTAAGCAATATAAACATAAAGCAAAAGACACAATGATTTATTGAGGCAGTTCCCCCATCGTCCTCGCTCGGGGTACGTCTACCCTCAATTCTAATAATAGAATTGATACTTGTTAATAGATAGATATAACCTGTTGTTGAAAGTTTTTACAAGAAGCGGATAGCTATCAAACAAACGAACACTATTGTTATTGTAGATCCTATTTCTTCTTGCCCCTTGATTCAAGTTGAATCAAGTACTTCGACGGCTGTGAATAAACCTCCGATTGCGGCACTATCTTTGGACAACCTTCGGTCTTCAAAATATGACCCGACTGATTTCAATCACCCACGTGTCAAACCCAAAACTCCCACTCACAATCCTCCATTTACCGTTAATAAATCGACAAAATCTCCAGCTCCTCAATTACCTTCACTCAGCTGAATATGTAATGAGACGAATCGTGCCAAAAACCCCCAAAATATGAGAATATTGGAGGACAAAACCCTAGCGGTTTTATTCAAGAAAAACCTGTCGATTCCTCAACCCAAACCAGATAAACCAATCTTCGGCTTTGGACGTTATCACCTCTTAACAATTCACAATGCACAACAAAGATGATTATGTGTAATTATTGTGAAATGCTATGAAGAGAATGAAGATGATGAGAACCAAATCGACATCTATTTCACTTTTCTAGTTTTTCTCAATATTATGAAATGAAAATGGCAACTAAACTTATATACCAAATATAACTGACATAACAAACAAAACCACTTCACAAAGATAGTTGACATAACAAAAATTTGACACAAGACAACGAGCGGTCGACCTATGCAGTAGAGGGGGTTGTCCTGAGCTGACCCGAATGTAAAATTGTGCAGAAAACAGAACCATGCGTCGACGCATAGCATGCATTTTTTTCCCAAATGAAAATGCTTACAGTATGAGTTGACCGGTGGGTTGACGCGAGCCCACCTGAAGCAAGTACACAAAAATGACTTGCAATGTGAGTCGACCGGAACAAGTCTTTGGTCGACTCAAAGCCCTGAAACTATCAAAAATTCCTATTTTCATATTTTTTTTGACACTTTTAATGAATCCTATGTTATGGAAAACGACACCAACTAAGTCAACCTCATATGACACACATTTTTGACAATCTATATGCAACAACCGTGATATTTTATACGAGCATTTGAATTATGAGAAACAAGACATATAAATGCAACATGGTGATAACGTCCAACATATATTCTTCTATGGAGCTGATTTTTGACATCATCGAAACGAGCACATCTATATATGAGGATTTTCCCTCACAGTCGGGCCTTTTAGATGTGATTTATTGGATACGATCTCTTCCGAGGAGGCACTGCGTCCCTCAGGAAAAAGTTTATTTATCCTAAGTTCTTATGGATAATAATGTATAACTCGACTTATGAGACATTATGTCCTTAGACGAGGCATTTTATCTTTTCAGGTAGGACTTGTATCAAGCCCTAAAGCAAGACTAGTGATCCTATCTCCGGGGAAGGACATGGGTCGCGCCTCTTAGGCATGATTTATTGGAAACGATCCTGCCAAAGGAGGCACTAAGTCCATCAGGCAGAAGTTTAGTTTGTACCTACTATCCTGAATGACGACAAAGACCTTCTAGTGGAAGTCTAACACTTGGATTTATATTTCCTTAAGGGGCGACAAAGACCTTCCTATAGAAGTCCAGCATAATGTAGCGCTTCGAGGGGAGGAAAAGATCTTTGTCAAGAAGTCCAACTCAATGTAAAGCCTCAAAAGCCGACAAGGACCTTCTCCGAGAGGTTTGACTCAATGTAGTAACTCAAGGGGCAGAAAGAAACTTCGTCAAGAAGTACAACTCAATGTAGCGCCTTGAGGGGAGAAAATGACCTTCGTCGAGAATTCTAGTTCAATGTAGCACCTCAAGGGGAGGCAAGGACCTTCGTCAAGAAATCAACTTCAATATACAAAGACCTTCGTCGAGTAGTCTAACTCAATGTTAAAGGTAGGAAAACACTTAGAAGGGGGGGGTTGAATAAGGGGTTTTCAAAAACAATTATGACAATAGAAAATAACAAGTTATTTTTATCCTAGTTCGTTATAACTCAAACTACTCCAGTCCACCCGGCCAAGGTGATTTCGCCTCTCTCAAACGAGGACTTAATCCACTAAATCAAAACCTGATTATAGTGATATCACTTAAGACAAACTGTCTTAGTCTTCTCAAGAATCCTGACCACAACTTAGTCTCTCAAAGAACTTTTACAAAGATAAAATACAATGTGTTTAAGTGCTTCTAAAAAGCTATAATCACAACTGTGATTTTTACACAAAATGAAGAACAAATAAAACTTATGTGTTTGATGTACTTGTGTTTTTCTTTGTATGAGTTTCTACGTTGATTGTTTTTCAAATGTTCCTTGGATTGTTTTTGGATGTCTTAACCTTGAAGTGCTGATGGAGACTTCTTTATATACTCCACTTTCTCAAATAGTGTGTAGATGAAAGTACTGTAGGATGTAGACAGAAAGGACAAATACTTTTCGTCTTGATTTGACATTCCCTTTTTTCCTGAATTCATGTGCCATACACGAATGAGAAATAGTGTCGTTGATAGACATTAGGTTTAGCAACGTATCTTTCTTTGAACAATATCTTTTCAAATGAACAGATATGAAAAATAATCTTGCATCAGATCCTCTGATGATGTTCCATGTTCTTCTTTATCAGAGTCACTCTATCCAGAGTTATGCAGCAAAGTGCTTAGTGTGAATGAATGATCAGAGTTGACTTGATTCTCAGAGCCTCTGTAGGTTGCAGCGTTGAGTTCTCACAGAGTCTTCTGAATATACTAAATCTTTATACTCTACGCTCAGAGTCCTCTGTAGGTAGCGCTTCAGAGTCTTCTGCAGCTAGCGCTTTAGAGTCTTTTGTGTTGCGCTTTCTACGCTCAGAGCTTTGTGTTATATAATGTTCAGAGGAATTATTTTTTTTGTCTTCAGATGAATATTTATTTGATATCTGAAACAAAACACTTGAACAAAATTAGAGTATATATATTCTCTATACAAAATTTCATTAATGTTATCATCAAAACATATAGATATATTAAGAACCAATTTGTATTCTAACAATCTCCCCCTTTTTGATGATGACAAAAACTCTACGAAATTTTGTTCAAAACAAGAAAAAATATATATCTCCCCCTGAGATTATGAATCTCCCCCTAAAATGAATACTGCTAGAAAAAATAAATACTTCCCTTTCAGCACTAATATTCTTTCCAGAGTCAGAGTTAGCTTTGTAGACTTTCTCAGACCTTGTTCAGAGTTAATTCTAAGGATATTATCAGATGAGAAGTTTTTAGCTCTGAAACACTTAATTCAACATTAGTTATATTTTATCATGTATGAGTTACCATTTTGTATCTGTTTATATGAATAATCAAATTTTCCATTTTCTCCCCCTTTTTGTCATATCAAAAAGTGATTTCAGAAAAAAAAATCATTTAAGACAAAAAATATCAGAGCAAGAAAAAATTACAACAGATAAGCAGAAGAAAAACAATCAGGTGTATTCATTTAAAGAACTCGGAAGATAAAAAAACAAGCAAAAACATAGATGTGCACAGACAAAAAAAACAACTAAGTAGAACGAGAGGCTATAATCTTCAGAAGCTCAATTATCTCAGAAGTTTGTGATTCCTGCTTTGCCATACAAGTCTTGATCTAAGAAGTAGATTCATCTTGCTTAGCCATCCAGTCCTTGATTTCTTTTGTTGTCTTCTCTTGCTTAACCATCCAGGTCTTAATTTCACTTGTTGCAGCCTCTTGCTGAGCAAGCTTTTCTTTCACATCTTCAGAGACTTTCACTTCTTCAGAGTCTTTCTTCAAAACTGTTGATTCTGGAATGACCACTGAAACATATGTTGTCTCTAAATCTATATCAGAAGGCTTATCAGATGCAGGAGTCTCTTCAGAGATGGCTGCCTCTATGATAATTTCTTCATGCTGAGGAATTACACTAATCTGAAGTGCAGCAGTTTCTTCAGATGCTGAACACACAACCTTTGCAGCTGTGTTTTCCAGAAACTGAGTAGGAGTTCTGCATACACCCAGAAGAGAAAATTTGACAGCTTCAGAAAAATTCTCTTGAGCATCTGCAGAGCAAGCAGCTTGAAGGTTCTCAGTCACAGAGTTGACTCTTCTTCTGAAAGTAGTCCAAAATACTTCAGAATCATGAGGATTTACTCTATTCAGGAACCTTTCCCTAACAACAGACAACCACATTTGCATTGCTGTCTCGAAAGCATATAACAGAGTCCCAACATCTGATCTAGGTGTGGGTTTAAGGAGAGCCTCTAAGACGGATTCCTTAGGGTTAACAGAAGGTGAAGGTTTATCAGAAGATGAGGGTTGTTCTGAGGAAAGAGAAGGAAGGGGAGTAAGAATGGTAATGGAAGTAGGAATGGGAATGGAAGTAGGAGAGGAAATTTTCTAAGGATGGTTAGGAGAGTTATGAGTGGGTGATGTGGCATCTGAAAGACTTGAAAAAGAATAAGATGAATCAGATGATTCAGATGATCCAGATGAAACAGGGTGAACAATCATAAGAGGAATAATATCAAAAATATCAGGTTCCGGGTCAGATGGGTGAGATTCAAATGGATTAGGTTCAGAGGGTTGTGGTTCAGAGGGTTGAGGTTTAGAGGGTTGAGGTTCAGATGGTTGTGGTTGAGAAAAGGGAATAGAGTCATGAACATTTTCAGATGGAATGTGTTCAGAAGTGGGGTGTTAAGGAGAAGGAGTAGGAATAGGGTCATAGGGAGGAGGAGGTTCAGATGTAGGATTTTCTGTCATAGTTTCCAGAATTGGAGATAAACCAGCAGAAAGGTTACCTGACTGCTTGAAGCATTTATCCTTCATAGAAGAATCTTCTTCTGAAGCTTTCCTCTTAGATCTCTTAGGTGTCTCAGAAGGACCATCTTCAGAGACTTTTCTCTTCTTACGTCTCTTCTTCTCAATCACTTCTAGAGCAGGTTCAGATGCTCGTTTTATCAAATCTGCTGGCATGGGAGTGCCATCTGCTAGACATGATTCAATATAGAAGAGCAGAGCATCTTTAGGTTCCTCTGCAGTAAATAGTGGAAAGTCATCTAATGGGACTCTTCTTCTGCAAACTTCAGTTGAGTTTATCTTAACTGGATTAGAAGAAAGTTGTTCCACCAACCTCATTCTTTGAAGGCTTTTGCCATCCAGAGGCTTCCCAAGTATTGGAACTAACTCTTCTTTCAGACCAGCCTCAGTCAGATGAGCTACCAAGCCATTCTCAGTGAGTACATCAGAGATCAATCTTCCCATGGGGATCCAATTCCTGATCTTCTGATGTTTGGTTTTAATAACTTCTTTGGACATGTTCACATGGTTCCATAGATAAGTAAACAACAGATGTGGCAAATCCACCTTGATGTTCTTTCCCAAACAATACATAAAATACAGCTGCTCTGCATTGATGTAGTCTGGAGAATTAGATGTTTTTTTGTGGTGAATGCAACCCAGAAAAATCTTTGCCCAGATTTTGTAGTGTGTCTTCAAATCCTTGATCTTGCTTGAAGACAGCCCAGAAGTGAAAACTTCTCTGTAGACTTCATCCATGTCTACCCGTCCTGTAGAAAGATGAGTAACACCATCTACTTCTTCATACCCTATTGTTGCACCCCAAAATTTGACCAACCGTTTCTCGTTTTTGGCTTATGTTTTGTTTCATTTTGCATATGCATCTGCATACCGCATACTGTGCATTTTTACGGCCAGATCGATTTAATCGGGATCACAGCTCTTTTTGTCGTGTTCCAGACATTTCAAACTGTTATGAAATTTGCGCTCGGCCCGGTGATTCAGTCTGCGCTGTTGGTTTCGGTGGTATTTCGGTATCAGGTTTTTCTTACTGTTTATTTTGTCGTATTCTCGCATTTTATCGCTCACTGATTTTATTTTATTTTTCTAGATTTATTTCCTATTTTCGGCACTTTTTTTGGATTTCTAAATAGATTTATTCTTATTTTTTAAAGGTTTTTAGAATTTATTATTAGAATATTAATAGATTTAATATAGTATTTATTTTCTTTTTTTAGAATTTTAATTGTTTTATTATTCTTTTTAATTGATTTAAATTTTTAATTAATATTAATTAATTTTGGTTATTAATTTTTATTTTAGATTTTATTTCTTAAATAGATTTTTCTGAATATTATTAATATTTTCTTTTTATTTTTATTAACTTTGATTTTAATTAACTATAATTGTATTAGTTAGTTTAATTTGATTTAATTGGTATTAATTAATGTTAACTTTTGTTTTAATTAATCAACCTTGTTAATTAAATTTTAGCATTCTATTAATCATTTGTCAACTTTAATTAATGTCACTTAGTAACTTGTTTTAATTCATTTCCGGTTAATTAATCATTTGTAACCATTTTTTATTTAATTAATCAATTTTGAGTCAGATTTTTTTCCAGGTCCATGCCACGTGTCATGCAGGCTATAAATAGCCTGCACAGTGCATTTATTACGGAGGGCACGAAGTCCAAGAGCTCGCTGCCGGCCATGCAAACGCCGGAAATTCCGTCGGCAAAATCAAATTGAATTAAACTCGCCGGAATTCATCACCGGAAACTTCATACTCCATCAACATTGTTCATGTGTTCTTCCACCCTTTTTTCCAGAAAACTATGAACATTCACATGTTCTTCAACCCTCATGAACATTTTTCCAGCAAACTCATACCACCTTCATCAAACTTTTCCCAAAAACTCATCCAGTTCATCCATGTTCATCATAGTTTCATTAATTTCCCAGACCTTCATCGGAAAACACATCAATATTCATCTGTTCTTCAAAATTTTTCCGGAAATTCTCAGAATCTTCATCCCAACCTTCAACCTTGTTTTCCAGATCCATTCACAATCATCATCATCCACCGCCATCACCATGAACTCATCTTCAGATTCTTCAAACATCTTCAACCGTAAACTTCATAACAGATCTTAAATCTCCAAACTTTCTTCGATCAAAACACAAACACAGATCTAAAAACTTCATCTCAGCATCAACACTATTCCAGATCGAACTACAACAAAACTTGAAACCCTCCGTCAACTTCTTCCGATCTCCCCAGATCTTCACACAAACCTTCATCCACCATGAACAAACTCGTGTTCTTCAGATCTACACTCAAACACTTCCAAACAGTTTTCCAGAATTCATCCAAACACCTTCAAACTCACAGATCTACGATCAAATCCTCAATCAACTTTGAACCCTCTGATTCTATACCCCTTTTCGTTCTTAAATCTTCATCGAAACATCTCCAAAACCACAACAAAACTCAGATCCAACTTCAACAGAATCTCACCGTCTTCATCGATCTACAACGAGCTCGCTCACAACATCATCAACTCACCTACAACCTTCGGATTTGAACTCGAAACAGCCAATCGACCGCCTCCACTTAATAGATTCTTCATCGTGTTCACATGCATCTTTAGATATCCATCTCAGTTCAACATCATCAGTCACAACAATCAAAGGGAGTTTGTTTGTCTATCGTCTGGTTTTTGATCTTTACAGGAGGGAGCGGAATGAGGAAGGAAGATATGGAAGTTGGGAGACGGAGAGAGAGGAAGGAGAAACGGCGGCGGTGAATAGAGAAGGAGATAGAACTAGGGTTCTGAAGTGAGGAAGGAGATGATTCGTGTCACTCAAGGGGTTAGTGGGTCTGGGGCCCAATTTTCATTATCTGATTCAGACCATACACCCCCCGTTTCGCTATTTTTCCCCCGTTCCTTTTTGTTTTATGCTGGCTGTGTGATGTTGGGCTCAAGGCCCAACCGGTGTACTTCCTACTCCCCGTTTTTCACTTACACCCCCCCCCCCCCCTGTGGCTGTTTCTGCTTGTTGCTGCTTTGTTGGGCCAAGCCCAACCAGAATTCCTGCTGTACCCCCATTACTCATTACTGCACCCCCTCTGTTTTTTATATTTACTTAGTGAATATTTTTGTATAGAAATTATGTATATTATTTTCATTTGAATATTATATACTATTTTTCTTTATAAAATTCATAGTGTTTTATTTTACTTAGAATATTGTATATAATTAAATATATAGATTTTATATTTTATTTTATTTTCATTTCTTTTAGGATTTATTTTTCCTTTAGAACTTTATTTCATTTTAGAAGTTGAATACTTATTTCCCATTTTGTTATTTGAATTCTTATCCCATTTTCCATTGGATTATTTTTCTCACCATTTATGTTTTGTAGGTCGATGACGAGACCTCCATAATGCGTTATTAATCAGAATATTGATGGATAATGTAGGATCCGAGACTGTTTTTTCTCTCCTCATCTTTTCTTCTTCTTCTGATTTTATTTTTCCGTTCTGCTGTGCTGGCCGTGTGACATGATTCAATTGGAGAATGATTCTCAATATCATTTCTCCATCTTGTCTTTGACACGGATATCGATACGTTACCTCTTGGGGTTTGACTTCTTCTATAAGTCGAATTATGACGGTTCAACGTCACATTGGTTCTGGTTTGAAATGTCATCATCAAGGATAAAAGAGTCGAGCTTGGAAATGGAATTTGCATGCAAAAGTCAAGGGTCAGTGGAACCACTCCGTTCGGTAACATTGTTTTTATTTCACTTCTTTCATCTATTTCTTTTCACCCTTCGAGCGTTGTGAGCCGTAAGCTTTAGGTACGTGGGAAATGATGAGTGGGTGGCTACCTCTCACTTGTCTAGGGTGTTTAGCGTATGTCCCTTGGATAATATGCGACACATTCGTTCCTACGTCTTAGGACTTCGCGTGTGCGTCCTGTTTCCCCTTCTCTCTCGCGTCCTGGCGTTGAGACTTCCCCTTTTCTCTCGCGTCCTGGCGATTGAGTTCCCTTCTCTTGCCCCCGTGCAATCGAGACTTATTCCATAGTTGTCCGAACTACGGCTGCTCTGATCTCTCATTCCTGTTGAGAGTACGTAGGCATAGGATGCGATATCCTAGCGAGCACATTAACAATTAACTTCTCTGTTCTCTCGTTGTCGTGCGATCGAGACTTCCCTGCTGACGACTAATCTTTCCCTTTCTCTTGCCCTAGCGCAATTGAGACCAGACCGTAGTTCTAGTTCCCGTAGGTTCCCATACCTTTAAACCCGACATACTACGTCCGTTCTACTGCAAACAGGTAACGCCTAAGTCTCCTATGGTCGAGCAGCAATACACCTAACTGCTAGAATGCGCACGCTAGTATCGTCAATCTTTTCTCTCACCCCCGTGTGACCGAGAACACCCTTTGCTTACCCGTAGTTAGCCTGAACTACGTTTTGCTCTGATTTCTCATGCCAGATGAGAATACGTAGGCACAAGACGCAACGTCTTGGCGAGCAATTCCCCCCGTAGTTTCCCGAACTATGTTGACTCTGACTTTCCCATTGCACGAGGGAATACGTAGTCACAGAGCGGCGATGCTCTGCCGAGTCATTTCTTTCCGTTTAGCTTTAGCAGCCGTAGATAGATTATTTTTCACCCATAGAATACACAACCTAAGCGTGGATCCCGTCGAGTACGACGGACGTGAGGGGTGCTTATACCTTCCCCTTGCGTAACCGACTCTCGAATCCAGACATGGTTGCGATGACCTTGTCTTTCCCTTTTTCTTTAGGTTTTTGCGATCGTTTCCTTTCCCTCTCTTTGGGATAAATAACGAAAGTGGCGAATGTTCTGTGTTTTTCCACCGGTTGTTCTTCGCAGTAGCGACAGCTGGCGACTCTGCTGGGGAAAGGAATATCCCCTATGTGAGTCTGTCCTAGCGCTTGTCGGTTTAGTTTGTGGGTGTGTATATTTGTGTGCTGTATTTTGTATATTACTGTATTTACATTTTCCGCACTATTTTATCTGTTGTTGTTGTGCTGTTGGGTGTTTGTTCCTCTGAGAGATAAGCCAAAACCCAGGCTTGAGTACGAACATAGCATTAGAAGCGAAAAGTAGTGGTGAACCTGTATGTTAGGCATGCACTAGTTCTCACAAAATTTGCACTCAGACGAGATTCTCTTTGATGTCTTTCTTTCCAGCCCAGTGGGCCGTTGAGAGAATTTCATATCTGAGGGTTGTCGACTCTGGGAACCGATCATTTGTGAGTCAGCAAATCGAGGCCGCTTCAAGAGATGATGATGCCACAACTTCTGGGTATCGTATCATCGTTTCTTGAAAGTCTGTGACGCTGACGAACGCATAGGATGTCGTACCTTGTCAGTTTAGGTCCATACCTGTGACTGAGAGGGTTTTTGCAGGAAACTTGACTTCCAGCCAACCCGATATTTTGGTTTTCTCTTCAGAGCGAACTTACTCAGTCAGCAACACAGCAGTATTCAGAGCTTTGTGGGGGCTGTGATCCCGTGTTTGCTGCATCTTGCATTGCATTTGCATTTGCATCTTTGCATCATTTTGCATGTCATTTCTTCAGCTAGCCAGAGCTCTTATCCAGCCTTTGTTTTGCTTCAGAAGGTGATTCTCCAGTGACCGTTTTGAGCAAGTGTTGATTATTGGAAAGCAACCAAGGGGTTGAAGCAGAATCAAGCAGTGTCAAGCAGTGAAGTTTGTTGAAGGTTGTTGATAGCTATGTCAGGGAGCGACTTCCAAATTGTTGATACCTTATCAGGTTTTACTGTGATGACCAATCCTCTGTATGGTTCTTTGCTCGATGAAGACTTTCTGCAAGTGAACAACCTGACTGTAGTTCAGCCTGTGCAGCCTTCTGTTGAAAACCGAGATCAGCATGAACAGTCTGTTGACCGAAGTGAACGTTCTTCTTCTCTTGATACCGCTGATTATCAGGATGTTGTGTCCTCTGTGTTGAGTTCCCGAAGAGAAGTTCCAGTAGTGAAGACTGAAGACCCGAAAGCTCTTGAGTATGCTAAGAGGTTGCATGCATTGGATGAAAAACTCAAAGCCTTAAAAGTTAAAGATAATGTTGGTTTCAATGCTTCAGATATGTGTCTGGTTTCTGGCCTAGTGTTACCTCCGAATTTCAAAGCACTGAGGTTTGAAAAGTACAAAGGGGATAGCTGCCCGAGGCAACATTTGGTGATGTTCTGCAGAAGAATGACCTCATTTGTGCATGATGACAAGTTGATGATTTACTATTTTCAGGACAGTCTGATTAGGGCATCTCTGAGTTGGTATATGTAGTTGGAGAGTAATCAAATCTGATCATGGGTGGCTTTAGCCAAGGATTTTCTGAAACAATATGACTATAATTTTGATATGGCTCCCAGTCGCATGCAGTTGCAAGAATTGTCTCAAGAGATCAATGAACCTTTCAGGAAATATGTTCAGAGATGGAGAGAATTTGCTTCCAGAGTGCAACCACCGCTTCTAGATCGAGAGTTAACAGACATGTTTGTGAACTCCTTGCAGAGCCCGTACTTCGAAAGAATGATTGGGATTGCACCAAATTTCTCTGAATTGGTAAGAGCAGGAGAACGTATTGAGTATGGCGTAAAGACTGGAAGAATTCAAAATGTTTCAAGCGGCCAGGCTAGTGAAACTGAATCCCTCTGTAGCTTTCAAACTGGAATAAGTCAGGATGTTTCAAGCAGCCATGCCAATGAAACTAAATCTCTCTGTGGCTCTCAAACTGAAGAAGAAACTATGGTCAATGCGGTCATGACAGATGTTGGGTATTCTCAAGATGAATCGGTGAAATCTTTTGGTTCTTCATCTTCTCAGCGGCCAGTATCTTCTGTGTCTCGTTATTCTGGACAGACAACTGTGCCTAGGGAACCACATCAGAAACTTTGGGTCGCTCCTCATGCAAATCACTGAGCCCATGGCCGAGGTTATCAAAATCAGCATCAGAATTAGAACAGGCCTCGTAACAACTCAGAAAGAAGAACTGCTCCTTTTCATCCAGTTCTTGTGCCGTATAGCCAGCTGTTGCCACATTTGATTCAGAATTCTTTGGTGGAACCTAAAACTCTTAAGCCAGTGCCAGAACCTTACCCTCCAGGGTACGATCCCCATGCTCAGTGTGGATATCATGGTGGATCTATAGGGCATTCAACCGAAGATTGCAAAGCTTTTCAGGCAAAAGTGCAGCAGTTGATTGACGAAGGGTGCATTTCCTTTCCAGAGGGAGTTTTGGTTGTTCATGTAAACCTCTCAGATGTCTGAGCTCGTAGATTCAGAGTTTTTCCAAAAGCTAGTGGTCTAGACAGGCAGACGTCTTTAGCATTGGCAGTCCTCGGACTTTTTATCATTTGCATTTGTAGTTTCTTTTATGTTAGTTACTATTTGCTGTTAAATATTGTGTTCTAAATGGTAATATTAATGAAGTGATTTGCATTTTTTTGAATTAATCATGTCGCTTTCGCTCATTTATTACACAACACAGACACATGCACTTTTTATCCACTCCACTTTATCACTGTGATTAGCAAAGATTGGAGGGAGGATGACGAAAACTGAATACTCATAACTGATGATCGTATGCTTTCGGATAAAACCCTGTTGATGATCGTATGCTTTCGGATAAAACCCTGTTGATGATGTACAAGCATTGTTTCAAATCCCCTAAACACTGGAGATATAAGGAGTTAGTCCCTAGTTAACCACTTCGAGCCAAGAAGTAGGAGTTTCTTTCAGAATTTTAAACCCTCAAATCTTAACCTGGGGCAAGGTAGTTGTTAGTTAGCTTGACCGAGCATCCAAATTTCATAGAGGAGTGTTCCCTTTCAAGGATCAATCACATCTTATCCCTCTCAAGAGGTCGTATCTCATCAGTCGCAATGGTTAAACCTCACCAATCAGGAGTGAGACAGTTATATCCCTTCGGATAAATCAAGACAACCAGTGTCACACGACTTGTTCAAAAGAGAGAAAAAAAAGCCCGCTAAGTAAAAAGAAAAGAAGAGCTGGAAAGTAAATACTTAGGCAAAAATCAGGGGATCCCGCTGGACTTCAAAATTGAAAAGAACTCAAAAGAGTCAGTCCAGGAAAAAATTAGGGAATCAAAAGAATGGAAAAGAAAGGATCTCAAAAGAAAAATCCTCAAACAAGGACAAAGTCGTGTGGATACAGACACCGAAGACGAAAAGGAGTAACTGTGACTTCGGAAACCTTGTGAGTTCCGTAACCATCACTCCTACCATTCAATTAAGCATTTTGAGAGGTGAGCGCTTGTTCCAAGTTAACTGAACTTGGGATTGGAGGTCATCACGTAGAAGGGGTGGGCACAAATCAAACTTTGAGCCTAATATCCTTTGTTCCACGAACTGTGAACCCGACCACGATACAACCCTTAAAAGACCTAATTGAGGCAGGTTTAATCTGAAAGCGCATTACGATAAGGTTGAGTAACCTGACTCCTACATGATTTGCTTATCATATCCTTGTTTTATCTTGCACTAATCAAATCAATACTACATTTGAACTTTTGGTTCATTCGACACTCATTATCACGACACCTGATAAGTGACATTCCTTTCAAAATTTGCATGAACACCGCATTAAAATTACCATTCAGGGACAAACAATTTTAATTGCAGGTCAGTGGTTGACATAGAGGAAATTCCAACAGGGAATAATCGAACAGGACTAGATCGTTCAGCAGTCTGAATCAGAATTGTGTATACATTGAACTGAATCTGGGGCATTGACACCCAGTGAGTTTGGAATTAGTTAGTCTGAGGACAAGTCCCGAAGCGTCGGTTGATTATGGGACAGTTTATTCAAGAAGCAGTTGATCAGCAGTGAATCATCTCGAAACCCAATCAGGGGCAATCATCCAGTGTTTCTGTAAGTCGAGGGCAGATCCCTCCGGTATTCAATCAGATCAGGTTAAGTCGCTTCAACGCTCATTCAGGGGCAAGTCATTTCAAGAGTATATTGAAACCAACCGGGCTGAGAGTTGGTCAGTTGAAGATGAATTCTTTTGTTGTACAGATTCTGGGGCAAGCCATCTCGAGGTCGTCTCATGGAAAGCTATTTTCTTCTCAGGGTGAACTTCCCCAAAGAGTCGGACTGGGGAAAGCTAAGTTACACTGGGGCAAGTTATTCAAGCTAGTTTGTTCTCCCCAGCAAGAGTTGAGTGTCAAGGAATCGTGTCATTACCCTCATCAACAACCTTAACCTTTCGAAAAAGCCTTGCTGTCGTTGGATCGTTATCCTACAGCCTAAACCCGTTACATACCGTGTAACCAAGGTCATCTCCAAAGCCCAGTTCTCGTCTGGCAAACCTCTAAAAGCCCAGTTCTCGTCTGGTAAACCAGTAACCAGTTCTCGTCTGGTCCACCTTTCTTAGAATACCAGTCCTCGTTGGTACCTGTCATCTTTTAACCAGTTCTCGCCTGGTCACCCTTTCCTTAACCACCAGTTCTCGTCTGGTGCATGTCAGCTTTTAAACCAGTTCCCGTCTGGTCACCTTTTCCTTGACCCACTGTTTAACCAGTTCTCGTCTGGCTAACGCAGTTTTAAAGTCCAGTTCTCGTCTGGAAAACCAGAAATCAGTTCCTGTCTGATACTCAAATCCAGAAGTCAGTTCTCGTCTGACAACTTAAACCCTTGTACCACCAATTCTCATCTGGTAGTCTACCCTTGAATGCTAGTTCTCGTCTAGTATTTCCTCCTCAAATCCATTTTGTTGGTAACCAGAAATAAATCCATGTCACCATAAACCTATCCCTAAACCAGAAAAAGCCTAATATACCTAGCACGACAATTCCCAATGGTTCGCATGTGCTATTATGTTCCCTGACACGAGGCTCGACTGATCTCAGTTCTCCATGATTTGTCTTTTGTATTCCCTAAGGGGTGATGTTGTTAAATCAGGAAGTTTTCTTCAACAGAGGTGTGCAGTTAAGATTGGTTCTCCTCAACAGTTTGAGATTGCAGCAAGTGGAGATGGCATTTATCCTTATCAGAGTAGGGTCAAGATTATCCTCAGCAGGTTGAGATTGATATCCCCGGCAGAGTGTAGCCATCCTCGGCAAATTGATTGTGTTTTTCCAGTGGGTCGAGATTGAAGTTTTCCCTGACAAAGCAGATGTGGGTTTATTTTCCCAGCAGTGGGACGAGTGCAATGTTGTATTCCCACAGAGTCCAAGTATTTGGCTCCTTTACCCGCCGAGTCTAGGTCAGTGACTCATTCCTTATTCATGGGTAGATATTGATGAATTTAATTCCCCAAGCAGAGGTCGGTGCTGATTCCCTCACTGGGGCAATCTATAGCAGAGGATGATTATTCCCCAACTGAGCATCTCCGGCAGGTTGGAATTTGATTCTTCCCCAGTGAATCCGTTCAGGGCTGTTTTCCTCGGTGAAGCGAGATTCAATTTCAGTGGCTGATGGTTATCCCCTGCAGAGCTGTTAATTCCCCCAGTAAAATGGGCTTGTTTCCTCCAGCTGAGATGTTTGTTTCCCCGAAGATCCGTATTCTAGTGTGCCATCCAGGGCGTTTTCTTCAGTAGGGTTTTGATTGGATCCCCGGTGGAGTTGGTTTTCTTCTCTCCAGCATTTATTTTGCTGGATCGATTCCCTTGCATTTTGCATCGTGCATAGCATCTACCTAAACGCGTAGCATTTCCCTCTTGTATGGAGCATTACACCATTCTCAAACATTTGTATTTGAAACATAAGCCAGGTGGTTACCGCTATATTCTCAAATGGTTTTCAGCAGATGGTTGAATTATGTTGCCCGCATGGTATTCAGACCTGGCGGATTTTGGTTGATATTTGTGTCTATATGGTATCCAGACCATGGCAAGTTAAAGAATGGTATCCAGACCATAATACTTTTCGTTAGCCCGCGTGGTATCCAGACCCCGACTTACGTTTCTCCCCTAGCAATGTCGTCGAACTTCGGTTGATGATTTTGTTTCTAGCCCTATATGGTATCCAGATCATGGAAAATTGATATGTTCCCGTTAGCCCGCACGGTATCCAGACCTCGGCTCTTGTGTTCTATGACAATGGTTATCTTCGCCTTTGGGGTATCCAGATCGTGGCAGTTACCGATCTGTTTTGTCCGTTGAGTATCCAAACTCCG
Organism: Lathyrus sativus; assembly: GCA_963859935.3. Taxonomy (NCBI): domain Eukaryota; kingdom Viridiplantae; phylum Streptophyta; class Magnoliopsida; order Fabales; family Fabaceae; genus Lathyrus; species Lathyrus sativus. The sequence continues at coordinate 659,921,041 of OZ012739.1, forward strand.
GCAAAATTCCTTTGTGGTATCCAGATCACAGCAAGTGTGTTTGTGCCTTATGGTATTCGGGCCATGGCTTATGCTCTTTTTATTATGCCTTCTCCGTTGAGTATCCAGACTCCGGTAAAGACAGTTTTGGTACCCAGACCGTATTAGTTTATCTGATGCTCCATGATATCCAGGTCAAAGTACTGTTGTTATCTCCTATTGCCGTGTGGTATCCAGACCTTGGCACTTAATGTTTTCTCAACCCATGTGGTATCCAGACCACAGCTTGTTTTATTTCCCAGCAACGTCGTTTGACTTGAATTAGTAGGATATCCAGATCCTGATGAATATATTTCTTCTGCATCGAGCATTCAGGCTCAGATTGCGTTGAGCATCCAGACTCAGTTTTATTTTTGAGCATCCAGGCTCCGGTAATTTTGAGCATACAGGCTCAGATTTGCATTGAGCATCCGGGCTCCAATTATTGAGTATCCAGACTCAGATTATTACCGAGTATCCATACTTCAGTATATCGCATAGAATCCAGGCTCAGAAGTGCATTGAGCATCCAGGCTCCGATTACTGAGTATCCAGACTCAAGTATATCTGCTTTGAGCATCCAGGCTCCGATCAACTTGAGTATTCAGGCTTTGATTTTCCACGAGTATCCAGACTCTGACAACGTGAATGTTACCTTTCGGCCAATATGGTATCCAGACCATGGCGCAGCTTTTGATGAATGTGTTCATCTTATTATGTGTTACTCAACGGAGTTACTTGGTTAAGTTTCTCTTGTTTTCTCCCTGCCAGAGTTGTTTTTTTAAACCTTTCTTTCCCAGCGGAGCACTTTTGTGATCAATTTAGCTTACTTCCGGAGATCTTTGTTCTATTATACCAGAGTTTGCAGTTCTTTTGCGGTTGGCAAATTTCCGGGTTCTTTGGTATTCAACCGACTTTTATCTTTGAATTTTTGAAAGTCGTTCGCTTTTCAACCCTTCAGGCCCAAGTCGTTTGAATAAGGGCAGCTGTTGCACCCCAAAATTTGACCAACCGTTTCTCGTTTTTGGCTTATGTTTCGTTTCATTTTGCATTTGCATCTGCATACCGCATACTGTGCATTTTTGCGGCCAGATCGATTTAATCGGGATCACAGCTCTTTTTGTCGTGTTCTAGACATTTCGAACTGTTATGAAATTTGCGCTCGGCCCGGTGATTCAGTCTGCGCTGTTGGTTTCGGTGGTATTTCGGTATCAGGTTTTTCTTACTGTTTATTTTGTCGTATTCTCGCATTTTATCGCTCACTGATTTTATTTTATTTTTCTAGATTTATTTCCTATTTTCGGCACTTTTTTTGGATTTTTAAATAGGTTTATTCTTATTTTTTAAAGGTTTTTAGAATTTCTTATTAGAATATTAATAGATTTAATATAGTTTTTATTTTCTTTTTTTAGAATTTTAATTGTTTTATTATTCTTTTTAATTGATTTAAATTTTTAATTAATATTAATTAATTTTGGTTATTAATTTTTATTTTAAATTTTATTTCTTAAATAGATTTTTCTGAATATTATTACTATTTTCTTTTTATTTTTATTAACTTTGATTTTAATTAACTATAATTGTATTAGTTAGTTTAATTTGATTTAATTGGTATTAATTAATGTTAATTTTCGTTTTAATTAATCAGCCTTGTTAATTAACTTTTAGCATTCTATTAATCATTTGTCAACTTTAATTAATGTCACTTAGTAACTTGTTTTAATTCATTTCCTGTTAATTAATCATTTGTAACCATTTTTTAATTTAAATAATCAATTTTGAGTCAGATTTTTTTTCAGGTCCATGCCACGTGTCATGCAAGTCCAAGAGTTCGCCGCCGACCATGCAAACGCCGGAAATTCCGTCGACAAAATCAAAGTGAATTAAACTCACCGGAATTCATCACCGGAAACTTCATACTCCATCAACATTGTTCATGTGTTCTTCCACCCTTTTTTCCAGAAAACTATGAACATTCACATGTTCTTCAACGCTCATGAACATTTTTCCAGCAATCTCATACCACCTTCATCAAACATTTACCCAGAAACTCATCCAGTTCATCCATGTTCATCATAGTTTCATTAATTTCCCAGACCTTCATCGGAAAACACATCAATATTCATCTGTTCTTTAAAATTTTTCCAAAAATTCTCAGAATCTTCATCCCAACCTTCAACCTTGTTTTCCAGATCCATTCACAATCATCATCATCCACCGCCATCACCATGAACTCATCTTCAGATTCTTCAAACATCTTCAATCGTAAACTTCATAACAGATCTTAGATCTCCAAACTTTCTTCGATCAAAACACAAACACAGATCTAAAAACTTTATCTCAGCATCAACACTATTCCAGATCAAACTACAACAAAACTCGAAACCCTCCGTCAACTTCTTCCGATCTCCCCAGATCTTCACACAAACCTTCATCCACCATGAACAAACCCGTGTTCTTCAGATCTACACTCAAACACTTCCAAACAGTTTTCCAAAATTCATCCAAACACCTTCAAACTCACAGATCTACGATCAAATCCTCAATCAACTTTGAACCCTCTGATTCTATACCCCTTTTCGTTCTTAAATCTTCATCGAAACATCTCTAAAACCACAACAAAACTCCGATCCAACTTCAACAGAATCTCACCGTCTTCATTGATCTACAACGAGATCGCTCACAACATCATCAACTCACCTACAACCTTCGGATTTAAACTCGAAACAGCCAATCGACCGCCTCCACTCAATAGATTCTTCATCGTCTTCACATGCATCTTCAGATATCCATCTTGTCGCTACTGCGAAAATAAGGTGCCGGCAAAACAGAAGAGTCGCAACCTTTCGTTATTTATCCCTTAGAACGGGAAAGGAAACGATCGGAAAAACCTGACAAAAAGGTATAAGACAAGGTCATCGCAACCATTGTCTGGATTCGGGAGTCGGTTACGCAAGGGGAAGGTATTAGCACCCCTCACGTCCATCGTACTCGAAGGGATCCACGCTTGTTGTGTTTATCTGACGGGTCTATTTAACTATCTACGCTAAAGGTCTAGTTTAAAAAGAAAGAAAATGACTCGACAAAGTATCGCACTTTATGCCTACGTATTCCCGTCTGGAACGAGAAATCAGAGTCAACGTAGTTCGCCTAACTACGGGTTACAGGGGAAGGTTGCTCGCCAAGATATCGCATCTTGTGCCTACGTACTTTCATATTGCATGAAAGATCAGAGCAAACGTAGTTCGAGCTACGAAGAACACATGTTTGTTCAGCTATTTTTTTTTATCCAAGTAAAGTTAACAATCAGTTCCAGCAGTTGGTGTTTGCAGCTCGATCCTTGGAGACTTATGCGTTACCGTTTGCGGTAGAACTGAAAGTTAACAGAAGTCTCTGTACGCAAAGAGTTTTCCTGATTAAGGGTCCAAGAGGAGAAAAAGGATTTGAGTGTTTGTTTTCTGTTTTTTTACGGAAAGAAGTGTTTTTTAGTTGTCTGTAGTTCGTACAGCACTAAAGACTATGACTTAGGAGCGAATGCATCGCATATCGTCCAAAGGACATATACTAAACACTCTAGACGATTGAGAGGAGACCGCTCAAACATCATTTCCCAAGTAGCTTAAGGCTCGTAACGCGCTTGTACTAACTTGCCTTTATTATGTTTTTTACTGTTGTTTGAGATAAGAAGAGAAACAGACTCTCTACGGGGAAACTGACTCGATTCTACAGTTATCATGCAATATTCGTCCTACGGTTGAGGTTAGAGGGGAAACTAACTAATGTTATCATGCATGGTTAGAATCATAATGTCTGTCATAACTTCTCTTGAAGAAGAGAAGTCAGAGCTCCTAAGGGAACATGGTAATGGAAATCAAACAGTAAACAGAAAAACTGTAAAGAAATTACTGTAAAGATGCATGAAATGCAAGTGAGGGAGGAAATATGTGTGGGGCATAAGCCTCCATAAGCTCATCTCAACCTCAAGCCAGATATGAATAACTGCAAAGATAATACAAGACAGTAAATGCACTCAAACAAACCACAAGCCACACAGGCAAGGGAACTGAGCTCTACCGAATACCATCAAGCAAAGCCATACAGTAAAAATACAAGCAGAGGGAAAAACTCAACCTCTAATGCAATACAAGCAAGAGGAGAAACTCAACCCTTAGGATGCTCTGAGGCCTATTCAACTACATGACCTAATCTAAATACAACACACCAATCAAGTCACATCAATGCACATCAATACAGTTAAACAGACCGGGAAAACTAGCCAACAATCTCCACAGCAGAGCAATCTTCTGGAAGTAATCCAATCCAAAATTTGTAGCTGTTCTTCAAGTCCACCATCTTCAAGAGAAGGAAATAATGACAAGCAAGCAAGCTTCTACCGTAAGGAAGAAAATTGGGTGTTGGGAGGCTAGGGTAAGTTCCACAGGAACTTATCCCAGGCACTCAACCAACAAAAGGATCTTTGGGGAAACCTAGGGGTTTTGCTCCTTCAAGAGGTATGCCATATTCCCCCCCACAGGAGGGACTGTGCTACCTCAAGAAGGTTCCTAAAGAGGAAAGAAAGATAGAACTTTAGGAGAATGGAAATGAGAAGCAAGGTAAGTTCCACAGGAACCTGCCACAAACACTCAACCAAATCCATTTCCTCTAGAAAGCTTGCTTAGTCTCAACTCCAATGTGTAAGGCAGGGAATTCCTCCACAGGAGGAATTATACCCACAATGAAGGATCCTAATTAAGCAAGGAGTGTTTGAAAGGGAACTAATCCTAGGGAAAGATCATCAAATGTTATCTCCTAATAACTACCTATTCTAGGGTCAATTTGCAAAATGGGGAACTAAAGGAAAATCCATCCTAAAAAATCTAAAGAAAATACCACATCACCTTATATGTGTCAACATTCTATGGTAGAAAAATCAGCACCTAAATCTAAACCAAAATGCTCAAATTAAATCCAAAGCTCAAGGGTGCACCAAAGGAATCACTAAAGAAAAACTCCTAAACAATTACCCTAAAATTCTATTTAAACTATCTAAAAAAAACTAATAAAAATCATATAGCAACATCATTATATACAAAGCCAACACAAAAAAATTCAATATCAAACTCAAAAAAATGAGTGAGAAAGAAAATCAACAAAATCAACATCATTATTTCATTATTACAAAATGCACTAAAAAGAAAAATATGGAATAAAATGTAAAATGCATGAAATAATAAAATGCAAAACATGATAAAATCCTAGACATTTAAATCTACCTTCACCAACTTTTTCAGAATTTATTTACAATTTTTACTATTTTTTATGATTTAATCTCTAACAAGTATTAAACTAAAAAATATAGACAAGAACCAAAAGAAATAACAGGGGAGGGTGTGGTCAGCAGGAGAAAGTAAGGGATAAGGCGCCTGGGCCTGAAATGGGGGTGGGAATAGTCCCTGGGCGCAAGGCCCACCTAACTTATTAAACCAGCAAAATTATCTCAAGAAAATGCCCAGGGGGGGTGCGTAAAGCAGGGATTTCATGTGTGATTCAAGTTGGGCCTAGATAGGGGAGGTGTGGTTAGCATACGGAAAGCCAAGCCCAAAAAAAAAATTCAATTCAGCAGTTCTCTTAATATTAAGAAAATGAGCCACGAATGGACTCGAACCGGTGCGCCTTAGGACCACGCAGCGCTGAATGAAAGCCTGGAACAAAACGCCGCGTTTTAAGGAGGCGACGTGGCGCGCTCTGTGTGCTTAGATATGTGGATTGAGTCTCCTCTCTCTCACGCACGGACGGCCAGGATTGCATCTTCTTCGTTTCAAATTTTCTGCACATTGAAACAGCCCGCGCGCAGCTCCCATGGCCGGCCGGTGACGGAATTTTTCCGGCCAACTTCAAACGACTGTAACTCCACCAATACTCAACCAATCGCGATGATTCTTGAACCAAATTTGCACGAAATTTAACGAGGAATCCAAATATACTACTTAAACAGTCTAAAACCTCAAGAATCAAGAATTATTCATCTCAACCTAAAACGGATTCAATTCTAAATTGTCACTAATCATTCAATTCTTTGCCCAGAAATCATCTACAACTTAAGGTGAACCTAACCACATGATTCTAATGCATTGAAAACGCAAGAACTGAGTGTAATTTCAAGAAATCAAAACCTGGTTTCAAGCTTCAAATTGAGTCGTTTCTGGCTTGATTCTTTCTCCAAAACTTTCCAGATCCAACCAGTGATGATGTTAGAAGATGATTGAAGCTCCAATTGTGCTTGAAACGTCCTCAAACAGAAATTCACTCTTTCACTTTTCTTCTTCAAGCTTCTATGGTGATCTTTGCTCTCAGCCCCAATCAATCACCAACCTTCTTTCTGATCAGTTTCTCAACCTTTATAGAATGATTTAGAAGCTTCTAGAGCTCAGGCCCAAGCCCAAAATCAAAATCCAAATCCAACTTTCCTTCAAAAATTTGATTATGGCAATACATGACATTGGCTTCATAGCTTGCATTGGAAGCTTTGGATGACTTGCATATCTCATTTAGAATGAATTCAGCCCAAAAGGAGTCTCCAAATTGCCTTTGTGAAGGAATTGTGTGATGTAACTTATATGTGAAGAAATCTTATGAAAGGCCATGAAGCATCCTTCAAATGAAAATTCCACAGTTGCCAATGTCTTTAAAACATGATTTTTGATTAAAATGAGTGGTCATTTGACTTGTTTTGGACCCATAATCATTTATTTCAATTTCCCACCAAAAATGCTTTTGAATTTCTTCTTTATTCAAACCACTTCACACCAATCTTTGATATGAGCCAAACCAATTCACCATGAGCTCTTGGTTAGCCTAAAAACCACATTTTGAACACGTTCCATGTTGAACAAAAATCCATTGGACAAGTGCAAGTTGGAGATTTTGACCTATGATTGAAAATGGCCTATAATCTCACTTTCCCAAAATACCCCTAACTTGTAAACCTCATAACTTGAGTTCTACAAATCATATGGAAGACTTCTAACACAATTTGGAAATCTAAGATCATGAGGAACATCTTTCATGTTCACCAAAAGTTCAGGTGAAACATCCTTCTAGGTCAAAAATAGCTTGGAAGTCAGATGATTTTCATAGACAAATTTCAGATGCATCTGAGGACCTGTAACTTGTCTGGACCATAACTTGAGTTCTATAAATCCTCTACAACATTCATGTGGAGGCCAAAGTCATATGAGACATGTATCTTGACTTACATGGCTTGGAAGTTTGGCACTAAACAGGGGATTTTACCCTAGGAACCCTGACTTAGCAACTCCAACCACTCTTGATTCTTCTCAACTTGATCTTAAAACAACCTCTCATATGCCTCAAAATCTCATTTCATGATCTCAAGGACCTAGAAGTAGGCTTTGATCTTCTTCAATTGCTCATTTTGGCCTAGGATTAACCAGATGAAACCCTAGTGACATCCACTTCAACTGTGGCTCTTGCACTTGATAAAATAACTTGATTGAGCTCTAACATGACCTTCAAGGTACTTCAATGAGCTCTACTCACACATCCTCTCCCTGATCAAGGCCTTACAATCCACTGCTGATCTTCAACTGGCTCCAAGTGTGGAGATGAGCCCCATACAAGCACTCAAACTTCCCAAGAACTCAACCATCTGCCTGATGACCCTGATAACTTCTTAAGCTTGAATAATACCTCTGGTTAGGCTTCTCTTGACATGTATCCCACTTGATCCCCTGTTAAATGAAGGATGCTATGATATGCAAATGCTAGGACTATGCTATGCTAATGCAATGAAACATAAACCAAGTGATACAAAGGTTGGGCAAATTTTGGGGTGCAACAACTGCCCCTATTCAAGCGGCTTGGACCCGACTGGATGAAAAGCGAACGACTTTCAAACAATCGAGGTAGAAGACGGTTGAATACCAAAGAACCCGGAAATTTGCCAACCGCAGAAATAAACTGCACAAAAACTGCTTGGAAAGCAATATCCAGAAAACTGAATCTGATTGTCACGACGACAATTGATCAGTCATCTGATAAAAACATGATTTCAATATCAAACACCTGCGTGACGCCACAGGTGTCGAGTCAACAAACTGGATTACCACCATCAATCCTCCCGAACTATGTCACAATAAGCGGGCATCGTCAAAAGACCATATCTAAATATCATCCTCGACCTTCCATTTCCGCAGAAGCGGGATAAAAGCACTGATTCAAAGTGCTAGCCGTCGAACCATCACGTCGACCGTTGAACCATCACGTCAACCTCCCATTTCCGAAGAAGCGGGAAAAGTAATAAAAGCGCGAGCCGTTGAACCATCACGTCAACCAAATCCAAACTCAAAGTGCGAACTGTCGAACCATCACGTCGACCGTCAACTGTTGAACCATCACGTCAACTGTTGAACAAACTCAAAGAGCGAACCGTCGAGGCATCATGTTGACCGTCAACGGTTGAACCATCACGTCAACTATTGAACAAACTCAAAGAGCGAATCGTCAAGCCATCACGTCGACCGTCAACTGTTGAACCATCACGTCAACTGTTGAACGAAACTCAAAGAGCGAACCGTCGAGCCATCACGTCGACCGTCAACTGTTGAACCATCACATCAACTGTCGAACAAACTCAAAGAGCGAACCGTCGAGCCATCACGTCGACCGTCAACTGCTGAACCATCACGTCAACTGTTGAACGAAACTCAAAGAGCAAACCGTCGAGCCATCACGTTGACCGTCAACTGTTGAACCATCACGTCAACTGTTGAACAAACTCAAACAGCGAACCGTCGAGCCATCACGTCGACCGTCAACTGTTGAACCATCACGTCAACTGTTGAACAAACTCAAACAGCGAACCGTCGAGCCATCACGTCGATCATCAACTGTTGAACCATCACGTCAACTATTGAACAAAACTCAGAGAGCGGACCGTCGAACCATCACGTCGACCGTCAACTGTTGAACCATCACGCCAACTGTTGAACAAACTCAGAGAGCGTACCGTCGAACCATCACGTCGACCGTCAACTGTTGAACCATCACGTCAACTGTTGAACAAACTCAGAGAGCAGACCGTCGAACTATCACGTCGACTGTCAACTGTTGAACCATCACATCAACTGTTGAACAAACTCAACGAGCGAACCGTCGAGCCATCACGTCGACCATCAACTATTGAACCATCATGTCAACTGTTGAACAAACTCAAAGAGCGAACCGTCGAGCCATTACGTCGACCATCAACTGTTGAACCATCACGTCAATTGTTGAACAAAACTCAAAGAGCGAACCGTCGAGCCATCACGTCGACCATCAACTGTTGAACCATCACGTCAACTGTTGAACGAACTCAAAGAGCGAACCATCGAGCCATCACGTCGACTGTTCATTTACAAGGAAGCGGGAAGAGCACTAAATAAAAGTGCGAACTGTCGAACCATCACGTCGACTGTTCATACGCTAAATAAAAGCGAGAGTTGTCGAACCATCACGTCGACTGTTCATACGCTAAATAAAAACGAGAGCTGTCGAACCATCACGTCGACCGTTGAACCATCACGTCAACCTCTTGTTCCCAAGGAAGCAGGTAAAGCACTAAATAAAAGTGCGAACTCGAAGACTTGAACCAATAACTCTGCGGGGAAATTCTGACGACAGCCGCCAAACACCTATTTCGGCAACAGGTACCAACTTCAAGATTTTCAGAACTGATGTACGGCAGTCTGAAGAATACTTCGCTGGGGAGTAAGAGAACTTAACCAAGCAACTCTGATGGGGAAAACTCTACCGGGGAAGTCACGCGTAACAACTCCGAAAGTTTAAACCACGAAATCTTTTAATGCTGACGTAACAGCAACCTGAGAAGAACTATGCTGGGAGGAGAAGAGAAACTTAACCGAGTAACTCTGCTAGGGGAGCATATGATAGGATGAACACTATCATCGCGTATCTCGTGCCACAAATCTGAATATCTGGACACCTTCCTGAATAAGAATTTCAATTATCTGCAGGAAAACATACCTAAAAACAAAGAGGTAATCAACCTGGCTTATGTTTCAAAATGCATGTGTTTGGCAATGGCGTAATGCTCCATACAACATGGAAATGCTACGCGTTTGGGTAGATGCAAATATGATGATATATGCAAATGCAAAGAGGTGCTCCAGCAAAATAAATGCTGAAGACAAAGCCAAATATGCTGGGGATAACTAGGTATCACAGCCATATTCCAACAAAATAAATGCTGGAAGGGTGAAACCGACTCTGCAGGGGATAACCACCCTGTTGGGGAATGGCTCACAAGCTCGAAACTACGAACTCTGCTGATGATGTTCATCCTGTCGGGAGAAAAACAACCTGCTGGAGAAAGGAAAAGGAAACCCTGCTCGGGGATGCTCCTTTCAAACCACTGATCACCTGATCATGCTCTGCGGGGATTACCCATTCTGCTGGAGATACTCAACTGGGAATCGATTTGTATACTCTAATTGTACTCCGCGAGGACTCTCTCTGGGGAGTAAACATATTCATAACCAACCACCGGGAAGGCATGCTCCGCTGGGTATACCAATCTTGACCCACTAGGGATGACTTTATCCTGCCGAATAAGTCAATCTTGAATGGCTGAGGATAATCTGATCCTACGTCAATTTCTGATAAACTCTGATAAAACAGAGAGGAATATTTCCTTCGCTTCTACTTCTGCTCCCAGCTCGTGGGATCTTCGTAAAATCTTCCCTTAAAAGGGCCCTGCAATCTCCGTACCCTGATGGTTAGATATGAACTACTTTCATGTTTCGAACCTTGAAGAGGTATTTCAGATTAATCGCCTTCTGATCCACAAGAGCCTTTGTGCTCTTAGGATGGCCTGCCCCAGCCTTGTAACGACTTTGCCCCTGACTGGCTGATTCGTAGTAGTGCTTCTAACTACGAGATATTACCGAATCTCGACCTGATTGCCCCAGATTAACCATTATTGGACGGCTGCTCGTACTGGGGTTGCTTGATATAGCTGGCCACAACTTGACGGAGTATTCAGGAATTCTACATTCTATCCCGATCAAACTTTCCACTGCGGAAACTTTCCTGCTGTCAAATGCTTACTCGCAAGTAAAACAAATTGTTCTGCATAAAAGATATATTAAATGCAATGCATATAATAAACGAATCAACTATCAAAATGTCGAAATTGATGCAAAGCTTCAAGAGGAATCCTTTTAGGTGTCAGTTTCGATGCGGTTTTTACCGAAGTATGCTCTCGAACTGAACCTGTTTCAATTAGGATTTTTCAGGTTGTAACACGGTCGGGTTCACGGTTAACAAGGAAAGGATAAAGGCTCAAAATTCCTTTTAACCCACCCATTCTCCTTGATGTTCTCCGATCCTATGTTCAGCTAATTTGACCTTAGCGCTCACCTCCCAGTGGTTGGAAATTAGGAGTGATAGTTCGAGAAACCATGAGTTTCTGGAGTGACAGCCACTCACTTTTCGTCTTTGACACTTGGGGTCACACGACTCGTATTTTGAGGATTTTTCTTTTGTAATCTGTTTCCGTTTTTTCGCTTCCCCTAATTTTTGCCTGGACTGGCTCTTTTGAGCTTCTTCTGATCATTAAGTCCAGCGGGATGCCCTAATTTTTGCCTAAGTCATTTGTTTTCAAGATTCGACTTAGCGGACTTTCTTCTTTCTCTTTTTCTTTTGTTCGAACAAATCGTGTGACACCGGCTTGTCTGACTTGTTGAGAAATAATGTGACTGTTTCACTCTTGACATTTAACCATTGTGGTTTTTTAGGCACGACCTCTAGAGGTGTGATTGATCCTCGAACGGATACTCCTTTCTGCAATTTGGACGCTCGGTCAAATTAGCTAACACCTACCCTGCCCCAGGTTAAGATTGAGGGTTTTTCGTCTTCAGAAAGAACTCCTACTACTAGGCTCAAAGGGGTTGACAAAGGATTATCTTCCTTATATCTCCGGTGTTTAGGGATTTGAAACAATGCTTGTACATCATCAACAGGTTTCATTCAAAAGCGTACAATCGGAAGCTCTGCATTTTTCGATTTTTGTCATCCTCCCCAGATTCCACTTGAACAAGTGTTAGAAATAAATGAAAGCAATAGAGTGAACACGAATGGATTAGTTCAAAACATGCATATTTATTTCATTATCTATATCGATTGACAAAACAATCATGCTTTACAAACAAAATTTGCAATTCTACAGGAAAGAAACTACAAATGTAAAGAAATGGCATGATAAAATGCAGATTGCCGACTGCTGGGAACCAGGCTTTTCGAACTCGACTTGCTGTTGCGCCAGCCATCTTCAGAGCTGATCGTCGAAATCATCCTGATACTCCTCTGAACATCTGTTTTCAGTGAACTCTCTCATAATCTGGACTGACACACCCACTTGGCTGGATGAAGGAAGGTCGACACCCCGAGGCGTGATAGATATCTTGTTAGAGTCCAACAAGGTCTGCACTTGGCTTCACAACACCTTACAGTCATTTGTTGAATGCCCTTGTGCCCCAACATGGTACTCACAGCGAGCGTTGGCATCAAAACCTGGAGGGTAAGGCGGGATCAGTGGATCAGTCTCTTTCGGCACTATCAGCCCACCTTTGATCAAATATGGCAGCAGCTGACTGTACGACACCGGTAGCTGAGTGAACAACCTTTCAGGCTTCTTTGGTCTTGGTTCGGCATGTCACCCCTGCTAATGGTGACACGACCGTTGATTCCGGAAGGAAGATGATGTCTGATGCGCGGCCCCTAGGGGTTGTTAACTTTGAACGATCAAGACATCTAGAAATTGAGCCTGAGATACCAAGGACTCCTTTTGCTCTGAGGTGCTCATCCTTAGGTTTAGTGTCGGAATTGGCAAGAGCTGCGGGCACGGAGATTTAGAAGTCATAAATTGCAAGGCCTCCTCGGGGTCCGATGCCGTTTTAGGGACAAAAGCAGGAGTGTCGGCCTTTTTTGTAATGCCTGGAATGAGACCCTCTGTTAGACTCGTATCGCCCGATACGAACTTAATAGCCTTCGAGTCGATCAGGTCCTGAACGGGTGCCCCCTCATGGAAATCACAACGGGAGTTTGCATTATAGCCGCGTGGTAGGGTCCCAGTTAGTGGATGTAATTTCCATAATTCGACCAACCGAAGCTGACGTAAGACTGGCAGCAACTGAGCATAAGTCATGGGGATCAGATCAAAAGTTCTTTCAGCTGACATTCCCTTCTGGGCGTTCTCCCTCTTAGCCACATGACTATCCCTAGAAGCGCCACGTGGAAGAGAAAATTTCGAAGCTTTTTGTTGCCTATTAGACACCCGAGGCTCATTAACCCTTGGCTCAGGTTTCACAGGCACTGGTGGGACAAACATCTTTGCTATGGCTCCAGGTAGCTGATCATCTTCTTTCCCGAGCACATTCTTTAACACCTCCATGATCAAGCCCACCAGGGTCTTCAGCTGATTGTTTTCCTCTTTTAGCGTCTTCTGCTCCATACGTAACTCTTGCATGTCTCTCGTCATTTGCCCTAGCTAGCCTCAGACCTCACTCAGCTCTGCTCGTACCTGTTCCATAGCCTTGTGGGGACTTATGTAATCTTCCCGATCGGATCCTGAGATAACCTGCATTAACATAGGGTTAGGAGACATAGTACGAGGCACCTGCTATGCAAATGCAAACACGTATCTATGCATTATGAGAATGAAAATGCAGATGCAAAATGCAGCAGGGGATCAAATGTCGTGTTGTGCTATGTTGTGCTGTGAAGTGGAGTGGCAGATCATAATTTAGCTTCAGCAAGAAAATACCACACTCTAATAATAACGGCATATTGAAACCCACAAAACTGATTCACTGATAAGAAAACCAGGTTGTCTGAAGGTTATAGTTTCCTGCAATAAACTCGACCCCGCTCACTGGTATGGACCTAATCACTGACAAAGGTACGACATCCTATGCGTTCATCAGCGTCACAGACTTTCAAGAAACAATGATACAATACCCAGAAGGTGTGGCATCATCATCTCCTGAAGTGGCCTCACTTAGATGAATCACAAATGATCGGTCCCTAGAGTCGACAATCCTAAGATCTGAAATCCTTTCAACGGCCCACTGGGCTGGAAATGGAAATCATCTCAAAGAACCTCGTCTGAGTGCAGATTTCGTGGGAACTAGTGCATGCCTAACATACAGGTTCACCATAAATCTGCTTCTAAATCTATTTAGCTCTCAAGCCTGGGTCTGGCTTATCACTCATCAGATCCCCTTCCCACAACAGCATAATAATAATATACTGAAAATAAAATGCAGAAAGTAAAAAAGCGATAAACAAACATAACCCAACAGGTAAACACACAAGCGCTAGGAATGACTCACATAGGGAACCGTTGGAGTCCCCAGCAGAGTCGCCAGCTGCTGGGGATGACCCAGATAGCTAGGAAAAACATCCTAAGGCGAGACTTGCTTAGGGAACCATCAGTCCCCAATAGAGTCTCCAGCTGTCGCTACTTGTTGCACCCTAAAATTTGCCCAACCTTATTCACTTGGTTTATGTTTCAATGTCATTAGCATTTGCATATAGAGTCATGTACATAGGTTACTCATCGGCATAGCATAAGCATAGCAAGTCATACAACAGGGGGACCAATCATTATTCTCATCTCTAGAGGCCTATCAAGAGGTTATTATCCTGATTCAATCTCATTCAAGTCATCAGAAAAGAATTTGAAAGCTATCAAGTCAATGGGTCAAGCAGTTAATCTATCTCCTGGCTGAGGGTATCTGGGGATCATCAAGGAAAGTATGAGCTGTGAATTGAAGGCACGGGGAGTATCTAGACATCTTGGAGGACTTAGAAAGTCATTTGGAGAAGGAGACAAGTCATTGGTGTGATCACAAGTATTGCAGTTGAAGACAGTCAACTAGGGTTTCATCTGGGTCAACCCTGGGTCAACTCTAGGTCAATTGACTGATTGAAAGGCATTAAGGGCTATTGGAGAGATGTGGGGTTCATAATTTGACATGGAGAATAAAGATATGTTGTTATGCTAAGAATAAATCAAGAGAAATCAAGGAGAAGAGGAGGTTCTAAATTAGGGTTTCTAGGTAAAATTCCCTAGTTTAGGTCAAACTTCCAAGCAAAATAAGTCAAAATTCAAGCTTCAAATGGATCCTTGGCCAACATGAAACTTGTAGAGGATCTCAAGACCTTTAATTTTAGTGGTGGAAGACATCAAGGAGATTTCTAGAACTCAAGTTATAGCTCTTGCAAGTTAGGGGTCACCAGATGGCACTGAAATTTGTCTGTGCAAGTTGACTGTCTTCTGACAAACTTTTGGCCCTCAAGGATAATTCAAATGGACTTTGAACAAGCAAGAGAGGTGTTCCTCATTGTCTCCCCTTTCCAAAAAGGTATGGTATGCCTTCATATGATTTAGGGAACTCTACTTATGGCTTGTGCAAGACAGGGGTATTTTGGTAATTTGGTGATTACAGGTCATTCATAGCATATGCTTAAAACTCATACAAGGAAGCTTCAAATGGAAAACTTCCCAACATCAAAGTTGCTCAAAATGGGATTTTAAGGCTAGATAAGATGTTGTGAGAGTTTGAAAATGCATGGAGCATGGATATTTTAAAATGGTCAAAATGACTTGTAAATGGCTTATAAGTTGAAAAAGTTGGAATTGAATTTTGGTTTGAGAGATCTACAAATCCAAAATGGGGCATATGATAGATGATTTTGATTGGAAACATCATTTTGAGAACAATGGTTTAGCCACATTTTTGAGTTTAGGCTTAAAAATTGGAGTTTCTTTGTAAATTTGTTATTTGCACTTTAAGGCATCAAAAGGAAAGATGAGAAAATGCTACATAAAGGTTTGTAAGACCTTATTTTCATGTCATAATACCATATGAGGAGAATTTAAGTAAGATTGCATGGTTTATCATGAGATGGCATGAGATTCACTCAAGATGACAAATTCAAAATCTCATTACGTGATACATTCTAGAAACTTCATGGAAGGTTCTACAAACTTCCACACATTTCTATTCTCATCTATATAAGCCCTAGAGTGACTCCATGCATTGGTTGGTGATTCTAAAAGCTTGCATGCTACACTTTGATTCCTTCACTCCAAAATTGCATTTTCATTCCAAACTCCATTAAAACACCATCAATCACTACAATTCTGATCATCATCATCATCTATAATCAACATTGAGCATTTGGCAAAGGAAAGGCTCAAGAATTCGTGGCTGGATTATGAGATCTCCAACTTCACTCCAACTTGCATGAAGAGTTGAATAGGTTGATTCAAGAAGATAGAACAAGAACTACTGCAACCAGAGGCTTCAACATTCATCAAAGACCATACAAAGCAATTGGCAAGGTCTGAATTGGAGGAGAACCATCATCACCATCATCACTTGCAAGGTATGCATTTTCTCATGAAACTCTCTATTTATCCATAGTTCAAGCATGTTGTTAGGAGAAATCTAATAGAGACCAATTAGGGATGTTGTATGATGAGTTTAAGGGCTGTTTGTGAGGTTTGCTTCCATGGTGTCAATTCTTTAATGATCAAGAACTCACGATTTAGTGTACTATAATCTTAGGTATTAGGCTTAGGATAATCCCCATAAGATGTAGTACATGATAGGTTAATATGAGACCATT
Source organism: Lathyrus sativus (assembly GCA_963859935.3). NCBI lineage: Eukaryota > Viridiplantae > Streptophyta > Magnoliopsida > Fabales > Fabaceae > Lathyrus > Lathyrus sativus. Next base: position 659,937,778 of record OZ012739.1, read on the forward strand.
TGATTACCATGCAAACTAAGGTGCGAAAATGGTGACCACCCCTTGTAGCCTTCGTATTTCTTTCTTGAGGGAGAGTTAGAGAATTCTAGTACCATGGCTGTGTAGAGGGAGAAGAGTAGATGAGTTTTCATCTTTGGATCGTGAAAAATGGTGGAGAAATGAGAGAGTTAGAGAGGGTGGAAGTTGCTTGCATGAGTTCTTTTTTTTAGAAACCCTAAGTGTCCAAGGTAGAAGAGATAATCTCTACCATTGATTCATGTTGGGATATTTGACTTTGTCCCTCAATCCAGCGGCCTAGATTTTATTAAACTTCAAAAATTCATAACTAAATGGAAAATGCATATTTTTAACTCATTCTTTTTTTAATATTTTCCTTAACATGTCTAGAAAATTAAAAAAATATAAAAATTGCATTTTATATTTTTTTCGCATTTTCCACATATTTTACAAATAAATGCATATTTTGAAGGTTTTATTTCATACATGATCTTGTAGATTTTTGTTCTTACACTTAGAAATAGATTTTTTGCCCATTCTTTTTTGTGGTGATTAATATTGAATTGTAGTATTCCCAGAATTTATTACTAGATTTTTTAGAATAAAATTTGATTAGTTTAGATAATTGAACTTAGGATAGTTTAATTAGGGTTTTAAGTAGTATACTTGAACTTCAACATTTCATTTTTGAAAATTCATAACAAATTAGAAATTGCATATTTTTAATTCATTCTTTTTGCATCATTTTCTTTAAAAGAGTCTAGAAAATTATAAAAAATAAAAATTGCATTTTATTTTTTATTTGATATTTTTCCCATATTTTCCAAATAAATAGCATTTTAAATAGTTTCATTTCATACATGATTTTGTTAATTTTTGTTCTATTAGATGCTTTAATATTTTTTGACCATTCTTTTTAGGTTGTTTAGTTTAGACATCAAACTTGTAGATACAATTTAGTTCCCTTTTTATAAATTAATTTTAGGTGCTTAGTGTAGGTGTGAACAACATGGACAAACTAGGGTTTTAGGTGATGACTTAGGAGAATCAATTCATTTCCCTTAGGACTTAGGGTTTGAATAGTTTAGCTATGGGACTATAGGGGTTATGGGTAGTTATTAGATCCCCTTAGAAAAAGTCAGGATTCCCCTACTGCTATTAATATACTGTATATATCTGATTGACTGGTGTGGTGTGCCCTCAGGGGATTATTGCTTGTATGTGCGGGTATTGGGATTGTCTGGGGATTTGGGAGAGCTGAAGACTTGAGAAGGTGAAGCCATTGAAGATCCAGAGATTGAAGTTCAACTTCCAGAGTTGAGGAGAAGATTCTTGCTAGCAGATGCTGAGGAGACTAGGGTTTAGGAGCTAGGCAGAGCTCTAGGTTAGAAAGTTTGTTTCTCAAACATGGATTGCCTTGTCTGCATCCATTCTTCTCTGTGATTCAGAGTCTCTCTAAGACACTCACCCCCTTCCTTTGGAAGGCTTGGTGATAGTGTCTATGAGATAGAACTCTTGAGAGAAAATGTCTCTTGTGTTAGAAGCAGTCTGTTCACCACCCTTGGTAGTCAACTGATTGCTTAACACCCAATTCACTCTTGTGACTAATCCCTCATCCTGGAGGTTTGAGCTTGAAGAAAAGCCATTGCAGATAGAAGACTGATGATCAAAGCCCTTGCCTGAAGGTCATGAAGATGGAGATTGATGCTTGTTGAAGCCTGTAGCTGATTGGAGATTACTTGAAGCCAGATGTTGATTCAGAGCTGCTGATGCTGTTTTGCTGTTGTATTTTATTGCTGATGTATTGATTGGTTTTCTGGACTGTATTGTTTGCTGTCTACCCTGCTGGGTTGAAAGTGAAGTCTGTTCACTTTTGCCTATTGTTTTCTAGGTTCGAGGTTGAGTGGGACTCCCTTGCCTCGCTTGTACTGTTGCATCCATGCATTTTACTGCTTTACTGTATATATCTGGTATTGTTTCTGTTTCTGCCTATCCCGTAGGATCTCTGTTTCTCTCTGTGCAAGAGAGGAGCATGATAGACACTAGGTCTTAACCCATGCATGATAACATTAGGTTAGTTTGTTTCCCTTCGCAACCGTAGGTTAGAGTTCTGTCTCTTTCTTTCTCAAAACAAACAGAAAAACACATAAAGATTTCAAACACAATAAAAGACACTTCTTTCGTAAAAGAATGTGAACTCATCAAAACGTCATTTTTGTCCGCTTGGACCGCTAATCAGAAAACCTTTTTTCAGAAAGAATAAAATCAACCAAGACAAGCTTGTGTCTTCCGTGGCCCGAACTACGTTTGCTCTGATCTTTCATGCTGTATGAAAGTACGTAGGCATAGGATGCGATATCCTAGCGAGCAACCTTCCCCTCCTTTCCCGTAGGTAGGCGAACTACGTTGACTCTGATTTCTCGTTCCAGACGGGAATACGTAGGCATAAAGTGCGATACTTTGCCGAGTCATTTTTATTTTCATTTTATTTTCTTTTTCACCCTTAACCTATAGTTTAGATAGAATAACAATCCATACCCGAAAACAAGCGTGGATCCCATCGAGTACGATGGACGTGAGGGGTGCTAATACCTTCCCCTTGCGTAACCGACTCCCGAACCCAGGTTTTGGTTGCGATGACCATACCTTTCCCGTGTTGTGCGAGGTTTACTCTGAGCGTTTCCTTTCCCTCCCGTGGGATAAATAACGCACGGTGGCGACTCTTCTGTTCAGCCGGCGCCGATTTTCGCAGTAGCGACAGCTGGCGACTCTGCTGGGGAATACAACGTCCCCTGGCTGCTAAGGACTGCGATGGTTCTTATGCATTTGGGATCCAACGTCCCTTGAGAGAGTCAATCCTAACGCTTGTTTTCCCGTCGAGGATTTTGTATGGAGTTATTTTATATTTCTAACCTTGTATTTTCAGCTTTATATATTGATTATTGTTGCTGTATCTGGGGTGTGACGGGTGTTCTGATATTGAGAGATAAGCCGGACCTGGGCTTGAGTGCACCTAGAATTAGAGTAGAAATTAGTGGGCGCCCGCTTGCTTTGCTTGCTTCGGTGTCCCATGAAATCTACACTCAGACGAGGTTCCTCTGGTTGGCCTCCTGCCCCTTCCTTTGGTTGGCGTGGGTTGCTGGTTAGTTGGATTGTCGACTCTAGGGACCGATCATTTGGAAGTTGGCTAAGTGAGACCTCTTCAGGAATTGATGATGCCACTCCTTCTGGGAATCGTATCATCAACCCTGAAAGTCTGTGACGCCGACGACCGCATAGGATGCCGTACCTTGTGCCAGTTATAGGGCCACCCACCTGTGAGGGGATTCAGGGTTATGCAGGTAACTAGACCTTCAGACCACCGGTTTGTTGATCAGGATCTTGGATATTTATGGAGGGTTCTAAGGTCTGTCAGAGACCAGTTGGTGTGTTCCGAGGTCTGTCAGAGACTATTTGGAGATGTGTTCTGAGGTCTGTCAGAGACCAGTGGGGGATATGATTTGAGGTCTGCCAGAGACCATTCAGGTTATGATTATGGGGTCTATCAGAGACCAATATTGGAGCTTTGTTTGAGGTATATCAGAGACCAGGGCTTGAGGACTTCTGGATGGTCTATCTGAGACCTTTCTTGATTGGGTTCAGGCTATTCAGCTACAGCTTTGGTCCCTGTTGCATGTTACTTGCATTGCATCCCTGCATATCCATTACCATTTGCATTTCACTAACGTGTGTCTGTGCTGCAGGTGCATTTGCATTTCCCTAGTTCTAGTGCCCAGACTTCTGAGTGTTTGATCATGACTAGCTTAAGGAGAACGGTTGCTTACAAATTGCCTACGCCTGATATTGTTCCTCTACTTGGGTTGATCTCTCTTGCTGATGAGGGTGTTTGTAGGAGCTTCCGGATGAGCTATGGTAGATTATTGAGATTGGTGTGCAAACCTACAGAGGTAGAGTTAGATGGGCTGTATGCTTTGATGCAATTCTACGACCCTGCTCTGAGGTGCTTCACGTTCTCTGACTTTGTTATGGGACCAACCCTGGAGGAATACGCTGAGTATGTTGAGCTGCCCGTGCAGAACCAAGTTCCATTCATCCATTCTGGCGCCAAGCCCAAGCCGGAGGACTTGGCAAAAGCTTTGCATATTGACGCCTCTGAACTATTGACTACTGTTTCCCGTGGAGTTCCAGGCTTCTCACTCCAGTTCTTAGTTGGTAAAGCCCAGGAGTATGCCAAAAGCGGGTGCTGGGTTGCTTTCAATGCTGTGTGGGCCTTGTGCATTTATGGCATAGTCTTGTTTCCCAATATACCGGATTTTGTGGACTTCGACGCCTTCTACTTGCTTGCCGCTGGTAATCCTGTACCTACCTTACTCGGAGATCTCTACCACTCACTGCATTACAAGAATGAGAAGGGAAGAGGGAAGAATGTTCATCTGTGTGTACCCTTGTTGAGTAGGTGGTTTGAGAGTCACCTTCCTAAGAGAAGATCTGTTGCAGAGACTACAGTCCCAGCTGGTTGGCCAGAGCGCCTGATGAGGCTATCGTCGGAAGATATGGAGTGGTTTGATCGAGACCTGTTGGGATCTGAGCTCATCTTCAGTTGTTCTGGGTACCCTAATGTGCCGTTGATAGGAAGAAAAGGGTGTATCAATTACAACCCTTCTCTATTCATTCGCCAGTTCGGATATGCACTGAAGAATCCACCTCAGGAGGAAGAAGTACAGGAATCTCTGTACTTCACAGGTGATTTGAAGGGAGAATTGCTAGCTGAGTTGCAACACGCCTGGACACGTATTAACCGCAAGGGGAAACCACTGTTAGGTAAGAACGATTGCCAGGCCTATGCACCTTACAGGGTTTGGATCCAGGAAAGAGCAAGTCAGTTATTAATGCCATTTCCAGATGTACCAATCCTTGTTCCTATTCCGGTAGCGGAGCCAACTACTGTTTCTAGGGAAGTCTGTGAGCAAATTGTGAGAGAAAAAGAAGCCTTGATGAAGATCAACGAAGGGTTAGAGCAAGAGCTAGCTCAAGTACGCAGTGAGAAAAACAAGGCCGTATATGCTTTCCAACAACAGATCGAGCTGTTAAACAGGTTAGGGGCTGAGTTGACCGAGGAAAAGAAAAAGCGTGAACGTCTGGGGCAAGAGTTCAGAAGCTCCCATGACATGCTGGAAGCCAAAAAGAAAACGCTTGACGCGGCACATCGAGAAATCTCCTCTTGCAACAAGACTTGGAATGCTACACTCACCAACAATAAGAAGAGGGAAGATAAGCTGAGGCAGCAAATCTCCGACCTCGAAGAGAAGCTGAAGTCTAGCATCAAGGAGTGTGAGGAGGAAGTGATGACCCGGTATAGTGTCCAGAATGCACTGAACAAGGCAATCAAATGCAGAGATGAAGTTGTGTCCCAAAAGCGAAAACTAGAAGATTGCTTCGGAGAAGCGACATGGGAAGAAACTGCTGGAGACGTGTGTCGTGTTCTTAAGAGAAGAAACCAGCTGGTTGAAGGACTGCTCACCCGACCAGGTCACCCAGAGACCAAGAAGTTGATAGAAGAGTACCGGGCTTTTGAGAGCATTTGATTATTTCCCGTATTCGCCTGTATGCTTTATTTGCATAGTGCTGACCATCACCAGGATTGTTGGATGAGGTCATGCCTTCTCGTTGTACTCAGTGATATTGTACTCTGGGCTTATTGATTTTCCCTGCAATATATGAGGCTTTCTATGATTCAGCTCCGATATTCCTATTGTCAACACTGTCACTGCACTGGCACCTTCACACTAGAACTGGGGGAATGAATCACCCTAATGCACAGGCACACACATTGCATTGCATTCATATTCATATTGCATTACAGGTAATTATTAAACTGTAGCTCATCTCCTGTATCTCTCAGGTCCCCCAGGATTATCGACCGAAGAATTCCCTGGCATTCAACTAGGAGCAGCAGCAAGGAAGTCATGAGTCAGGATCCGACTGAGATGCAAGAGGTGCACGACAACATAATGCGGCTCATACAGGTAATGGAAGCCATGGCCGAGAGTCAGAAACAGTTGCAGAACATGGTGCAGCCTCTGATTGCGTGGGCTGATGATAGGGCTGCCGACTTTGCTCAGCTAGAGAATCAAGGTTTTCTCCCAGGCCGCATACGCCAACTTGTGGGGGTAGCCATCAAACAGGTTCAAGCAGAATTAACGGATGTTCGAGGCCAGCTGGGGCAGTTCACGAAAGATATGCAAGAGTTGCACTCGAATCAAGAGACGCTAGAAGAAGAGAACTGCCGACTGAAGGCACAGATAGGGTTGATGGCTGAAGTATTAAGGAACGTACTCAGGAGAGAAGGAGGGCAAATGTCGGAAGACGCGGCTGGCTTATCTGTTCCTCAGGGGTCTGAAGAACCATTACCCACGCAGGATAGGCTTAAGAGACCCTCTCCACGGTTCGAAGCTCAAGAGTCTCCTCGTCAGCAGTCGCAATTGATTTTGCAGGATAACTCAAGGAGGTGTGGTAAGAGAATGAGGTTTTCTAACAGAGTATTTGATAAGATCCCTGTGGATTATGATCAGCTGGTGCAACTCTTGTTCCAACTTCAACTGGCTGAGCCCCGCATTTTGGTTCCACTGACAGGGCAGCCACCACCAGACTATGACCTGAACGCCCATTGTGCCTTCCACTCCGGAGCACCGGGGCATAACATTGCAAACTGCAAAGCTTTTAAGCATAAGATTCAAGATTTGCTGGATGAGAAAATAATTGAGTTTGTACCGGGGGGCATAAAAGTTGCAGGGACTGATATTCCCATTTCTCCGCCAGAGGTTGCAGATGAATCGAGGTATATCCCAGAGCCACTGGAAGCTAAGTCTCCATGTCCACAACAGTTGCCGATGCCAGGGTTGAACTTAAGGATGATAACGCGTGAGCCCAAGGAATCGCCCGAGCAAAGCCAGCAGCATACAAGATGCCAGTATACGACTCAGCAAAGAATTCGGGGAAAGAAGCCGAGGAGGGTGTTTGAGAAGCCTCCCTCAACGTACGCAGATTTGTTACAGACACTACTAAGATTGAACTTGGTGGAGAAAAGAACTCTGGCGCCAATAACCGGCACTCTGCCGGATGGCTATGATGCGAGCAGGCACTGTGAATTCCACTCCGGGGCTCCCGGGCATGATATTGAAGGTTGCCACGCGTTCAAGCATAATGTCCAAGATTTAATCGACAGCAGGGTCATTAATTTCTCTGACATGGTTCCCAAGGCGGTGCAAGGCCATCGACAAGCGAAAACCGGGGTGATGAAAAAGTTTCCCAGATTTGATCGGGCCGGTGAAAGAAGATCGAGACAGCAGTAGACTACCCCTGATGATAGCTTCTGAGGATGGTTGACTCACCAATAAGTCAGAGTGCGGAAAGTCCAGTTCCGAGACGCCGACATTTTTCATGTTATCTTGTTCATGTCCTCACATTTGTAGTTTCTTTTCTGTGTAATTGCAAATTTCGCTCTTAAAACTTGTTGTTTTTCAATTGATATTAATAAACGAAATGAATATGCATGTTTTGAATTAATCCAGTCGTGTTCACTCTTTGTTTTTCTTTAATGCTTAATGCTTGTTTTAGCAGGAATCTGGGGAGGATGACGAAAACAGATGACGAATAATATTCCGATCATATGCTTTTGGATAAAGAACCTGTTGATGAGATACAGGCATTGTTTCAATCCATAAACACCGGAGATATAAGGAAGATAATCCCTTGATAACCCCTTTGAGCCAGTAGTAGAAGTTTCTTTTGAAAATGAAAAAAAAACCTAAATCTCAACCCGGGGCAGGGTAGGCGTCAGTTAGTTCGGCCAAGCGTTCGAATCATGAAAGGAGTGTCCGGTTGAGGATAAATCACACTTGTATAAGTCGTGCCTAAAGAACCGCAATGGTTAAACCGTGCCGACAAAGAGTGAAACAGTCACATTACCCCACAAGAAGTCAGACAAACCAGTGTCACACGACTTGTTCAAAAAAAAAAAGAGAGAACGAAAAGCAAAAAGAATCAAAAGCCCGCTAAGTCAAAACTTGAAAACAAGCGACTTAAGCAAAAATTAGGGCATCCCGCTGGACTGGAAAATCAAAAGAATCTCAAAAGATACTCAGTCCAGGCAAAAGTTAGGGAATGAAAAAGAAAAAGAAAACAAAACAAAAGACGGAAAGGATTGTCAAAGAAAAAGAAAAATCCTCGAAAGGGACAAAAGTCGTGTGATTCTGGGTACCCAAAGACGAAAAGCAAATGACTGTCACTCAAAAACAAAAAATGTGTGGTATCCTGAACCATCACTCCTATCATGCCACCTCTAATAGGTGAACGCTGAGGTCGGATTAGTTGAACATAGGATTGGAGAACATCACGAAGAATGGGTGGGTCGAAATAAATTTTGAGCCTATATCTTTCCTTGTTAACCGTGAACCTGACCACGTTACAACCCGCAAAAGTCCTAATTGAAACAGGTTTTGTCCGAGGGCATACGTCAGTAAAGATCTCGTTGATTCTGACTCCTAAAAGGGTTCCTCTTACCAGCTTTCATATTGACATTTTGATAATTGATTCATTACATGTCACAAAATTTTTTTAGTGAACAGACTTGGATTTTGAAACTGTCATATGCATTGCGTTTAGTATATCTTTTATGCAGAACAACTTGTGTTACTTGCGAGTAAGCGCATGCCGACAGGAAAGATTCCTACAGTGGAAGGTATGACCGGGATAAAATGCAGAAATGCCCAAATGTTTCATGAACTGGGGCAAGCTATACTGATTAATTCAGGTAGAGTCAGTCATCCTAGAATCAGTAAATCTGGGACAGTCAGGTCAAGATGTGGCAAATCTCTCATAGCTATGGGCAGTACTCCACGACTCAGTCGATCAGAGACAAAAGGTTGTTGCAAGACCGGGGCAGGTCACCCTAGAAGCACGAAAGTTATGTTCTTGAAACACCCCTTCGAGGTCCGAAATGTAGAAGCCGTCCATGTCTGGTTGTCAAGATACAAGGACTGTAGGGTCCATTCCAAAATGGTTGCAGATTCAGGGGCAAGCTATACAAAATACAGACTGGGGGCACGTTAGTATCCCCGAAGCGGAGTTCTCTCTTGTCAGCAAGTGTTCTTTCCTCCCAGTGGAACTCGAAGATCAAGACTCTCCCCAGCAGAGTTGGTGGTGGGTCCTATCATTTATTTTGTCAGGGATACTGTGTAATATCAGTTCACTCTCCAGCAGAAAGTCCGATCATACTGCGCACATCTGCTATTCCCCAGCAAAGTTATATTCCCCAGCAGGGGGTTACCTCAACAGGGTGTTTGGTTTGAGTTCCCAATTTCCCAGCAGGGTTGACTTCACCCTTCCAGCATTTATTTTGCTGGAATAATTCTGTAGCATCTGGCTATCCCCGGCGGAGTCGGCATTATCTTCAGCATTTGTTTTGCTGAAGCAGTTTCTGTACTCTAGCAGCAGGTGGGGGAAGCACTTGCTCAAATGAACTACCAAACACTCAAGATCTCGGCATGAGATATTCAATGATAATGTCAGTTTCGACAGTATTCCCCACAGAGTTACCAGGATAAGTCTCTCTTTATTCCCAAGCAGAGTTATTTGTCATCAAAAGGTTTCATGAACCAGAATTTCAGAAGTGGCCTCCGGGCATCAGAACAGGCATCCGGTAGTTTGGTTTCTAGATATCCCCAGTAGAGTCCGCCTCAAAGTCGTTGTCACGTCAGTACTAAGAAGTTTGTGGGTCGGGACCAATGAAGAAGTGAGTCCTGACGTGGACAAGTTGTATTTCCCCAGCGGGTCGAAGATGCCTGAGTCCTGACGTGGACAAATCAAGACGAAACATGGGTCCTGACGTGGAACGAAGTTGTTTCCTTACGTGGAAAGATTGAGTCCTTACATGGACATATCAAGCCAGAGTCCTTACGTGGACAGATTCAGATCAAGATCAGTCCTTACGTGGAAAGATTGGAGTCCTTACGTGGATAGATTAAGATTGTGTTCCTAACGTGGAAAGATGGAGATTCCTTACGTGGAAAGATTTGAGTCCTCACGCGGACATATCAAGATTGATTCCTTACGTGGAAAGATTAGAGTCCTTACGCGGACATATCAAGAGGAGATTCCTAACGTGGAAAGAAGGTAGATTCCTTACGTGGAAATTTTAGTCTTGACGTGGACAGATTCAGATCAAGATCAGTCCTTACGTGGAAAGATTGGAGTCCTTACGTGGACAGATTAAGATGGTGTTCCTGACGAGGAAAGGTGGGTCCCAACGTGGACGATGTTCTCCTTACGTGGAAAGACAATGTTTCCTTACGTGGAAAGAAGATGGTTTCCTTACGTGGAAAGACGAATTTATTCCTTACGTGGAAAGAAGTTGATATTCCTTACGTGGAAAGATTGAGTCCTTACGCGGACATATCGAGATGGATTCCTTACGGGGAGACAAGTGCATTCCTAACGTGGAAGAGTTTAGTCCTGACGCGGACAGATCCAGACGAAGTCTTATTCCTTACGTGGAAAAATGGTGATTCCTTACGTGGAAAAGAGATTGATTCCTTACGTGGAAAGTTTAGTCCTGACGCGGACAGATGGAAAAGAAGTTGATTCCTGACGTGGAAAGAGAAGGTGTTTCCTTACGTGGAAAAGTTTAGTCCTGACGTGGACAGATCAAGGTTTGATTCCTAACGTGGAAAGATCAGATTCCTTACGTGGACATATCAAGAGCATTCCTTACGTGGAAGAAAAATGGTTTCCTTACGTGGAAAGACGAGTTTATTCCTTACGTGGAAAGATTGAGTCCTCACGCGGACATATCAAGATTGATTCCTGACGTGGAAAGAAAGAGATTATTCCTGACATGGGAGAGTTTAGTCCTGACGTGGACGGAAAGAAGAAACGGTATTCCTTACGTGGAAAGAAGAAGCATTCCTAACGTGGAAAGAAAGATTGATATAGTATTCCTCACGTGGAAAGATTGGGGTTCCTTACGTGGAAAATTTGTGATTCCTAACGTGGAAAAAGAAAGAGTCCTTACATGGACAAAGCAAAAGAAGACGTATTCCTTACGTGGAAGAGTTTGACAAAGCAGAGAAAAGTCACCCCTGACGGGGAAAAGCGATGTATTCCTTACGTGGAAAGGTGAGTCCTAACGTGGACAGTATTATTCCTAACGTGGAACGGTTATTCCTTACGTGAAAAGGTGAGTCCTAACGTGGACGGTGGTATTCCTAATGTGGAAGAGTTTATTCCTAACGTGGACGATTTATCTCTGACGAGAAGGCAGACGAGCCGTCCCCAGCAAAGTTGTTGAAGTTTTTTCCGAGTTGACAGCAGATAGAGTCCTGACGTGGACAAGCAAAGGACGAAGTTTCCGATGATTCAATCTTTTTCAGGATGATGAGAAGAATCCCCAGCACGGTCGCACGAGATCAGTGGGTTGCCGTAACAGTTAAATTCAGCTGATGAATGTCGTTCCCCAAGCAGTGGCGCATTTTATTTCTGCGGTTGGCAAATTTCTGGGTTCCTAGTATTCAACTGTCTCGTATCGCGAATGTCTGAAGGCTCCGGGCTCTTCACCCAATCGGGTCCAAGCCGCTTGAATAGGGGCAACTGTTGCACCCTAAAATTTTCCCAACCTTATTCACTTGGTTTATGTTTCAATGTCATTAGCATTTGCATATAGAGTCATGTACATAGGTTACTCATCGGCATAGCATAAGCATAGCAAGTCATACAACAGGGGGACCAATCATTATTCTCATCTCTAGAGGCCTATCAAGAGGTTATTATCCTGATTCAATCTCATTCAAGTCATCAGAAAAGAATTTGAAAGCTATCAAGTCAATGGGTCAAGCAGTTAATCTATCTCCTGGCTGAGGGTATCTGGGGATCATCAAGGAAAGTATGAGCTGTGAATTGAAGGCACGGGGAGTATCTAGACATCTTGGAGGACTTAGAAAGTCATTTGGAGAAGCAGACAAGTCATTGGTGTGATCACAAGTATTGCAGTTGAAGACAGTCAACTAGGGTTTCATCTGGGTCAACCCTGGGTCAACTCTAGGTCAATTGACTGATTGAAAGGCATTAAGGGCTATTGGAGAGATGTGGGGTTCATAATTTGACATGGAGAATAAAGATATGTTGTTATGCTAAGAATAAATCAAGAGAAATCAAGGAGAAGAGGAGGTTCTAAATTAGGGTTTCTAGGTAAAATTCCCTAGTTTAGGTCAAACTTCCAAGCAAAATAAGTCAAAATTCAAGCTTCAAATGGATCCTTGGCCAACATGAAACTTGTAGAGGATCTCAAGACCTTTAATTTTAGTGGTGGAAGACATCAAGGAGATTTCTAGAACTCAAGTTATAGCTCTTGCAAGTTAGGGGTCACCAGATGGCACTGAAATTTGTCTGTGCAAGTTGACTGTCTTCTGACAAACTTTTGGCCCTCAAGGATAATTCAAATGGACTTTGAACAAGCAAGAGAGGTGTTCCTCATTGTCTCCCCTTTCCAAAAAGGTATGGTATGCCTTCATATGATTTAGGGAACTTTACTTATGGCTTGTGCAAGACAGGGGTATTTTGGTAATTTGGTGATTACAGGTCATTCATAGCATATGCTTAAAACTCATACAAGGAAGCTTCAAATGGAAAACTTCCCAACATCAAAGTTGCTCAAAATGGGATTTTAAGGCTAGATAAGATGTTGTGAGAGTTTGAAAATGCATGGAGCATGGATATTTTAAAATGGTCAAAATGACTTGTAAATGGCTTATAAGTTGAAAAAGTTGGAATTGAATTTTGGTTTGAGAGATCTACAAATCCAAAATGGGGCATATGATAGATGATTTTGATTGGAAACATCATTTTGAGAACAATGGTTTAGCCACATTTTTGAGTTTAGGCTTAAAAATTGGAGTTTCTTTGTAAATTTGTTATTTGCACTTTAAGGCATCAAAAGGAAAGATGAGAAAATGCTACATAAAGGTTTGTAAGACCTTATTTTCATGTCATAATACCATATGAGGAGAATTTAAGTAAGATTGCATGGTTTATCATGAGATGGCATGAGATTCACTCAAGATGACAAATTCAAAATCTCATTACGTGATACATTCTAGAAACTTCATGGAAGGTTCTACAAACTTCCACACATTTCTATTCTCATCTATATAAGCCCTAGAGTGACTCCATGCATTGGTTGGTGATTCTAAAAGCTTGCATGCTACACTTTGATTCCTTCACTCCAAAATTGCATTTTCATTCCAAACTCCATTAAAACACCATCAATCACTACAATTCTGATCATCATCATCATCTATAATCAACATTGAGCATTTGGCAAAGGAAAGGCTCAAGAATTCGTGGCTGGATTATGAGATCTCCAACTTCACTCCAACTTGCATGAAGAGTTGAATAGGTTGATTCAAGAAGATAGAACAAGAACTACTGCAACCAGAGGCTTCAACATTCATCAAAGACCATACAAAGCAATTGGCAAGGTCTGAATTGGAGGAGAACCATCATCACCATCATCACTTGCAAGGTATGCATTTTCTCATGAAACTCTCTATTTATCCATAGTTCAAGCATGTTGTTAGGAGAAATCTAATAGAGACCAATTAGGGATGTTGTATGATGAGTTTAAGGGCTGTTTGTGAGGTTTGCTTCCATGGTGTCAATTCTTTAATGATCAAGAACTCACGATTTAGTGTACTATAATCTTAGGTATTAGGCTTAGGATAATCCCCATAAGATGTAGTACATGATAGGTTAATATGAGACCATTTGATTACCATGCAAACTAAGGTGCGAAAATGGTGACCACCCCTTGTAGCCTTCGTATTTCTTTCTTGAGGGAGAGTTAGAGAATTCTAGTACCATGGCTGTGTAGAGGGAGAAGAGTAGATGAGTTTTCATCTTTGGATCGTGAAAAATGGTGGAGAAATGAGAGAGTTAGAGAGGGTGGAAGTTGCTTGCATGAGTTCTTTTTTTTAGAAACCCTAAGTGTCCAAGGTAGAAGAGATAATCTCTACCATTGATTCATGTTGGGATATTTGACTTTGTCCCTCAATCCAGCGGCCTAGATTTTATTAAACTTCAAAAATTCATAACTAAATGGAAAATGCATATTTTTAACTCATTCTTTTTTTAATATTTTCCTTAACATGTCTAGAAAATTAAAAAAATATAAAAATTGCATTTTATATTTTTTTCGCATTTTCCACATATTTTACAAATAAATGCATATTTTGAAGGTTTTATTTCATACATGATCTTGTAGATTTTTTTTCTTACACTTAGAAATAGATTTTTTGCCCATTCTTTTTTGTGGTGATTAATATTGAATTGTAGTATTCCCAGAATTTATTACTAGATTTTTTAGAATAAAATTTGATTAGTTTAGATAATTGAACTTAGGATAGTTTAATTAGGGTTTTAAGTAGTATACTTGAACTTCAACATTTCATTTTTGAAAATTCATAACAAATTAGAAATTGCATATTTTTAATTCATTCTTTTTGCATCATTTTCTTTAAAAGAGTCTAGAAAATTATAAAAAATAAAAATTGCATTTTATTTTTTATTTGATATTTTTCCCATATTTTCCAAATAAATAGCATTTTAAATAGTTTCATTTCATACATGATTTTGTTAATTTTTGTTCTATTAGATGCTTTAATATTTTTTGACCATTCTTTTTAGGTTGTTTAGTTTAGACATCAAACTTGTAGATACAATTTAGTTCCCTTTTTATAAATTAATTTTAGGTGCTTAGTGTAGGTGTGAACAACATGGACAAACTAGGGTTTTAGGTGATGACTTAGGAGAATCAATTCATTTCCCTTAGGACTTAGGGTTTGAATAGTTTAGCTATGGGACTATAGGGGTTATGGGTAGTTATTAGATCCCCTTAGAAAAAGTCAGGATTCCCCTACTGCTATTAATATACTGTATATATCTGATTGACTGGTGTGGTGTGCCCTCAGGGGATTATTGCTTGTATGTGCGGGTATTGGGATTGTCTGGGGATTTGGGAGAGCTGAAGACTTGAGAAGGTGAAGCCATTGAAGATCCAGAGATTGAAGTTCAACTTCCAGAGTTGAGGAGAAGATTCTTGCTAGCAGATGCTGAGGAGACTAGGGTTTAGGAGCTAGGCAGAGCTCTAGGTTAGAAAGTTTGTTTCTCAAACATGGATTGCCTTGTCTGCATCCATTCTTCTCTGTGATTCAGAGTCTCTCTAAGACACTCACCCCCTTCCTTTGGAAGGCTTGGTGATAGTGTCTATGAGATAGAACTCTTGAGAGAAAATGTCTCTTGTGTTAGAAGCAGTCTGTTCACCACCCTTGGTAGTCAACTGATTGCTTAACACCCAATTCACTCTTGTGACTAATCCCTCATCCTGGAGGTTTGAGCTTGAAGAAAAGCCATTGCAGATAGAAGACTGATGATCAAAGCCCTTGCCTGAAGGTCATGAAGATGGAGATTGATGCTTGTTGAAGCCTGTAGCTGATTGGAGATTACTTGAAGCCAGATGTTGATTCAGAGCTGCTGATGCTGTTTTGCTGTTGTATTTTATTGCTGATGTATTGATTGGTTTTCTGGACTGTATTGTTTGCTGTCTACCCTGCTGGGTTGAAAGTGAAGTCTGTTCACTTTTGCCTATTGTTTTCTAGGTTCGAGGTTGAGTGGGACTCCCTTGCCTCGCTTGTACTGTTGCATCCATGCATTTTACTGCTTTACTGTATATATCTGGTATTGTTTCTGTTTCTGCCTATCCCGTAGGATCTCTGTTTCTCTCTGTGCAAGAGAGGAGCATGATAGACACTAGGTCTTAACTCATGCATGATAACATTAGGTTAGTTTGTTTCCCTTCGCAACCGTAGGTTAGAGTTCTGTCTCTTTCTTTCTCAAAACAAACAGAAAAACACATAAAGATTTCAAACACAATAAAAGACACTTCTTTCGTAAAAGAATGTGAACTCATCAAAACGTCATTTTTGTCCGCTTGGACCGCTAATCAGAAAACCTTTTTTCAGAAAGAATAAAATCAACCAAGACAAGCTTGTGTCTTCCGTGGCCCGAACTACGTTTGCTCTGATCTTTCATGCTGTATGAAAGTACGTAGGCATAGGATGCGATATCCTAGCGAGCAACCTTCCCCTCCTTTCCCGTAGGTAGGCGAACTACGTTGACTCTGATTTCTCGTTCCAGACGGGAATACGTAGGCATAAAGTGCGATACTTTGCCGAGTCATTTTTATTTTCATTTTATTTTCTTTTTCACCCTTAACCTATAGTTTAGATAGAATAACAATCCATACCCGAAAACAAGCGTGGATCCCATCGAGTACGATGGACGTGAGGGGTGCTAATACCTTCCCCTTGCGTAACCGACTCCCGAACCCAGGTTTTGGTTGCGATGACCATACCTTTCCCGTGTTGTGCGAGGTTTACTCTGAGCGTTTCCTTTCCCTCCCGTGGGATAAATAACGCACGGTGGCGACTCTTCTGTTCAGCCGGCGCCGATTTTCGCAGTAGCGACACTACTGCGAAAATAAGGTTCCGGCAAAACAAAAGAGTCGCCACCTTTCGTTATTTATCCCTCAGAACGGGAAAGGAAACGATCGGAAAAACCTGACAAAAAGGTATAAGACAAGGTCGTCGTAACCATTGTCTGGATTCGGGAGTCGGTTACGCAAGGGGAAGGTATTAGCACCCCTCACGTCCATCGTACTCGATGGGATCCACGCTTGTTGTGTTTATCTGACAGGTTTGTTTAACTATCTACGCTAAAGGTCTAGTTTAAAAAGAAAGAAAATGACTCAACAAAGTATCGCACTTTATGCCTACGTATTCCCGTCTGGAACGAGAAATCAGAGTCAACGTAGTTCGCCTAACTACGGGTTACGGGGGAAGGTTGCTCGCCAAGATATCGCATCTTGTGCCTACGTATTTTCATACGGCATGAAAGATCAGAGCAAACGTAGTTCAGGCTACGAAGAACACATGTTTGTTCAGCTATTTTTTTTATCCAAGTAAAGTTAACAATCAGTTCCAGCAGTTGGTGTTTGCAGCTCGATCCAAGGAGACTTATGCGTTACCGTTTGCGGTAGAACTGAAAGTTAACAGAACTCTCTTTACGCAAAGAGTTATCCTGATTAAGGGTCCAAGAGGACAAAAAGGATTTGAGTGTTTGTTTTCTTTTTTTTACAGAAAGAAGTGTTTTTTAGTTGTCTGTAGTTCGTACAACACTAGAGACTATGACTTAGGAGCGAATGCGTCGCATATCGTCCAAAGGACATATACTAAACACTCTAGACGATTGAGAGGAGACCGCTCAAACATCATTTCCCAAGTAGCTTAAGGCTCGTAACGTGCTTGTACTAACTTGCCTTTATTATGTTTTTTACTGTTGTTTGAGATAAGAAGAGAAACAGACTCTGTACGGGGAAACTGACTCGATCCTACAGTTATCATGCAATATTCGTCCTACGGTTGAGGTTAGAGGGGAAACTAACTAATGTTATCATGCATGGTTAGAATCCTAATGTCTGTCATAACTTCTCTTGAAGAAGAGAAGTCAGAGCTCCTAAGGGAACATGGTAATGGAAATCAAACAGTAAACAGAAAAACTGTAAAGAAATTACTGTAAAGATGCATGCAATGCAAGTCAGGGAGGAAATATGTGTGGGGCATAAGCCTCCACAAGCTCATCTCAACCTCAAGCCAGATATGAATAACTGCGAAGATAATACAAGACAGTAAATGCACTCAAACAAACCACAAACCACACAGGCAAGGGAGCTGAGCTCTACTGAATACCATCAAGCAAAGCCATACAGTAAAAATACAAGCAGAGGGAAAAACTCAACCTCTAATGCAATACAAGCAAGGGGAGAAACTCAACCATTAGGATGCTCTAAGGCCTATTCAACTACATGACCTAATATAAATGTAACACACCAATCAAGTCACATTAATGCGCATTAATACAGTTAAACAGACAGGGAAAACTAGCCAGCAATCTCCACAGCAGAGCAATCTTCTGGAAGTAATCCAATCCAAAATTTGTAGCTGTTCTTCAAGTCCACCATCTTCAAGATAAGGAAATCATGACAAGCAAGCAAGCTTCTACCCTAAGGAAGAAAATTGGGTGTTGGGACGCTAGGGTAAGTTCCACAGGAACTTATCCCAGGCACTCAACCAACAAAAGAATCTTTGGGGAAACCTAGGGGTTTTGCTCCTTCAAGAGGTATGCCATATTCCCCCCACAGGAGGGACTGTGCTACCTCAAGAAGGTTCCTAAAGAGGAAAGAAAGATAGAACTTTAGGAGAATGGAAATGAGAAGCAAGGTAAGTTCCACAGGAACCTGTACAGACACTCAACCAAATCCATTTCCTCTAGAAAGCTTGCTTAGTCTCAACTCCAATGTGTAAGGCAGGGAATTCCTCCACAGGAGGAATTATACCCATAATGAAGGATCCTAATTAAGCAAGGAGTTTTTGAAAGGGAACTAATCCTAGGGAAAGATCATCGCCTAATTGAATCTCTAAAGAACACCAAATGTTATCTCCTAATAACTACCTATTCTAGGGTCAATTTGCAAAATGGGGAACTAAAGGAAAATCCATCCTAAAAAATCTAAATAAAATACCACATCACCTTATATGTGTCAACATTCTATGGTAGAAAAATCAGCACCTAAATCTAAACCAAAATGCTCAAATTAAATCCAAAGCTCAAGGGTGCACCAAAGGAATCACTAAAAAAAGACTCCTAAACAATTTCCCTAAAATTCTATTTAAACTATCTAAAAAAACCAATAAAAATCATATAGCAACATCATCATATACACAGCCAGCACAAAAAAATTCAATATCGAACTCAAAAAAATGAGAGAGAAAGAAAATCAACAAAATCAACATCATTATTTCATTATTACAAAATGCACTAAAAAGAAAAGTATGGAATAAAATGTAAAATGCATGAAATAATAAAATGAAAAACATGATAAAATCCTAAACATTTAAATCTACCTTCACCAATTTTTTCAGAATTTATTTACAATTTTTACTATTTTTTATGATTTAATCTCTAACAAGTATTAAACTAAAAAATATAGACAAGAACCAAAAGAAATAACAGGGGAGGGTGTGGTCAGCAGGAGAAAGTAAGGGATAAGGCGCCTGGGCCTGAAATAGGGGTGGGAATAGTCCCTGAGCGCAAGGCCCACCTGACTTATTAAACCAGCAAAATTATCTCAAGAAAATGCCCAGGGGGGTGCGTAAAGCAGGGATTTCACGTGTGATTCAAGTTGGGCCTAGATAGGGGAGGTGTGGTTAGCATACGGAAAGCCAAGCCCAAAACAAATATTCAATTCAAAAGTTCTCTTAATATTAAGAAAATGAGCCACGAATGGACTCGAACCTGTGCGCCTTAGGACCACGCAACGCTGAATGAAAACCTGGAACAAAACGCCGCGTTTTAAGGAGGCGACGTGGCGCGCTCTGTGCGCTTAGATATGTGGAATGAGTCTCCTCTCTCTCACGCACGGACGACCAGGATTGCATCTTCTTCGTTTCAAATTTTCTGCATATTGAAGCATCCCGCGCGCAGCTCCCCTGGCCGGCCGGTGACGGAATTTTTCCGGCCAACTTCAAACGACTATAACTCCATCAATACTCAACCAATCACGATGATTCTTGAACCAAATTTGCACGAAATTTAACGAGGAATCCAAATATACTACTTAAACAGTCTAAAACCTCAAGAATCAATAATTCTTCATCTCAACCTAAAACAGATTCAATCCTAAATTGTCACCAATCATTCAATTCTTTGCCCAGAAATCATCTACAACTTAAGGTGAACCTAACCACATGATTCTAATGCATTGAAAACGCAAGAACTGAGTGTAATTTCAAGAAATCAAAACCTGGTTTCAAGCTTCAAATTGAGTCGTTTCTGGCTTGATTCTTTCTCCAAAACTTTCCAAATCCAACCAGTGATGATGTTAGAAGATGATTGAAGCTCCAATTGTGCTTGAAACGTCCTCAAACAGAAATTCACTCTTTCACTTTTCTTCTTCAAGCTTCAATGGTGATCTTTACTCTCAGCCCCAATCAATCACCAACCTTCTTTCTGATCAGTTTCTCAACCTTTATAGAATGATTTAGAAGCTTCTAGAGCTCAGGCCCAAGCCCAAAATCAAAAATCCAAATCCAACTTTCCTTCAAAAAATTTATTATGGAAATACATGACATTGGCTTCATAGCTTTCATTGGAAGCTTTGGATGACTTGCATATCTCATTTAGAATGAATTCAGCCCAAAAGGAGTCTCCAAATTGCCTTTGTGAAGAAATTGTATGATGTAACTTATATGTGAAGAAATCTTATGAAAGACCATTAAGCATCCTTCAAATGAAAATTCCATAATTTCCAATGTCTTTAAAACATGATTTCTGATTAAAATGAATGGTCATTTGACTTGTTTTGGACCCATAATCATTTATTTCAATTTCACACCAAAAATGCTTTTGAATTTCTTCTTTATTCAAACCACTTCACACCAATCTTTGATATGAGCCAAACCAATTCACCATGAGATTTTGGTTAGACTAAAAACCACATTTTGAAAAAGTTCCATGTTGAACAAAAATCCATTTGACAAGTGCAAGTTGGAGATTTTGACCTATGATTGAAAATGGCCTATAATCTCACTTTCCCAAAATACCCCTAACTTGTAAACCTCATAACTTGAGTTCTACAAATCAGATGGAAGACTTCTAACACAATTTGGAAAGCTAAGATCATGAGGAACATCTTTCATGTTCACCAAAAGTTCATGTGAAACATCCTTCTAGGTCAAAAATAGCTTGGAAGTCAGATGATTTTTACAGACAAATTTCAAATGCATCCAAGGACCTGTAACTTGTCTGGACCATAACTTGAGTTCTATAAATCTAATGGAGGACTTCTAGTACTCAAATTAAATCTAAGAGAATCCTCTACAACATTCATGTGGAGGCAAAAGTCATATGAGACTTGTATCTTGACTTACATGGCTTGGAAGTTTGGAACTAAATAGGGGATTTTACCCTAGGAACCCTGACTTAGCAACTCCAACCACTCTTGATTCTTCTCAACTTGATCTTAAAACAACCTCTCATATGCCTCAACATCTCATTTCATGATCTCAAGGACCTAGAAGTAGGCTTTGATCTTCTTCAATTGCTCATTTTGGCTAGGATTAACCAGATGAAACCCTAGTGACATCCACTTTAACTGTGGCTCTTGCACTTGATAAAATAACTTGATTGAGCTCTAACATGACCTTCAAGGTACTTCAATGAGCTCTACTCACACATCCTCTCCCTGATCAAGGCCTTACAATCCACTGCTGATCTTCAACTGGCTCCAAGTGTGGAGATGAGCCCCATACAAGCACTCAAACTTCCCAAGAACTCAACCATCTGCCTGATGACCCTGATAACTTCTTAAGCTTGAATAATACCTCTAGTTAGGCTTCTCTTGACATGTATCCCACTTGATCCCCTGTTAAATGAAGGATGCTATGCTATGCAAATGCTAGGACTATGCTATGCTAATGCAATGAAACATAAACCAAGTGATACAAAGGTTGGGCAAATTTTGGGGTGCAACACATCTCAGTTCAACATCATCAGTCACAAAAATCAAAGGGAGTTTGTTTGTCTATCGTCTGGTTTTTTATTCTTTACAGGAGGGAGCAAAATGAGGAAGGAAGACATGGAAGTTGGGAGACGGAGAGAGAGGAAGGAGAAACGGCGACGGTGAATAGAGAAGGAGATGGAACTAGGGTTCTGAAGTGAGGAAGGAGATGATTCGTGTCACTCAAGGGGTTAGTGGGGCTGGGGCACAATTTTCATTATCTGATTCAGACCATACACCCCCCGTTTCGCTATTTTTTTTCCCGTTCCTTTTTGTTTTTTGCTGGCTGTGTGATGTTGGGCTCAAGGCCCAACCGGTGTACTTCCTACTCCCCGTTTTTCACTTACACCCCCCCCCCCTTGTGGTTGTTTCTGCTTGTTGTTGCTTTGTTGGGCCAAGCCCAACTAGAATTTCTGTTGTACCCCCATTACTCATTATTGCACCCCCTCTATTTTTTATATTTACTTAGTGAATATTTTTGTATAGAAATTATGTATATTATTTTCATTTGAATATTATATACTATTTTTCTTTATAAAATTCATAGTGTTTTATTTTACTTAGAATATTGTATATAATTAAATATATAGATTTTATATTTTATTTTATTTTCATTTCTTTTAATAATTTCTTTTAGGAT
Organism: Lathyrus sativus; assembly: GCA_963859935.3. Taxonomy (NCBI): domain Eukaryota; kingdom Viridiplantae; phylum Streptophyta; class Magnoliopsida; order Fabales; family Fabaceae; genus Lathyrus; species Lathyrus sativus. The sequence goes on from OZ012739.1 coordinate 659,960,139, forward strand.
TTATTTTTCCTTTAGAACTTTATTTCATTTTAGAAGTTGAATACTTATTTCCCACTTTGTTATTTGAATTCTTATCCCATTTTCCATTGGATTATTTTTCTCACCATTTCTATTTTGTAGGTCGATGACGAGACCTCCGTAATGCGTTATTAATCAGAATATTGATGGATAATGTAGGATCCGAGACCGTTTTTTCTCTCCTCATCTTTTCTTCTTCTTCTGATTTTATTTTGCCGTTCTGCTGTGCTGGCCGTGTGACATGATTCAATTGGAGAATGATTCTCAATATCATTTCTCCATCTTGTCTTTGACACGGATATCAATACGCTACCTCTTGGGGTTTGGCTTCTTCTATAAGTCGAATTATGACGGTTCAGTGTCACGTTGGTTCTGGTTTGAAATGTCATCATCAAGGATAAAAGAGTCGAGCTTGGAAATGGAATTTGCACGCAAAAGTCAAGGGTCAACGGAACCACTTCGTTCGGTAACATTGTTTTTATTTCACTTCTTTCATCTCTTTCTTTTCACCCTTCGAGCGTTGTGAGCCGTAAGCTTTAGGTACGTGGGAAATGATGAGTGGGTGGCTGCCTCTCACTTGTCTAGGGTGTTTAGCGTATGTTCCTTGGATAATATGCGACGCATTCATTCCTACGTCTTAGGACTTCGCGTGTGCATCCTGTTTCCCCTTTTCTCTCGCGTCCTGGCGATTGAGACTTCCCCATTTCTCTCGTGTCCTGGTGATTGAGTTCCCTTCTCTGGCCCCCGTGCAATCGAGACTTTTTCCGTAGTTGGCCGAACTACGGTTGCTCTGATCTGTCATTCCTGCTGAGAGTACGTAGGCATAGGATGCGATATCCTAGCGAGCACATTAACAATTAACTCTCTGTTCTCTCGCTGTCGTGTGATCGAGACTTCCCCGCTGACGACTAATCTTTCCCTTTCTCTTGCCCTAGCACAATTGAGACCAGACCGTAGTTCTAGTTCCCGTAGGTTCCCATACCTTTAAACCCGACATACTACGTTCGTTCTACCGCAAACAGGTAACGCCTAAGTCTCCCATGGTCGAGCAGCAATACACCTAACTGCTAGAATGCGCACACTAGTATCGTCAATCTTTTCTCTCACCCCCGTGTGACCGAGAACACCCTTTGCTTACCCGTAGTTAGCCTGAACTACATTTTGCTCTGATTTCTCATGCCAGATGAGAATACGTAGGCACAAGACGCGACGTCTTGGCGAGCAATTCCCCCCGTAGTTTCCCGAACTATGTTGACTCTGACTTTCCCATTGCACAAGGGAATACGTAGGCACAGAGCGGCGATGCTCTGCCGAGTCATTTCTTTCCGTTATTTTCAGTTCTTTCCGTTTAGCTTTAGCAGCCGTAGATACATTGTTTTTCACCCATAGACTAGACAACCCAAGCGTGGATCCCGTCGAGTACGACGGATGTGAGGGGTGCTTATACCTTCCCCTTGCGTAACCGACTCCCGAATCCAGACATGGTTGCGATGACCTTGTCTTTCCCTTTTTCTTTGGGTTTTTGCGATCGTTTCCTTTCCCTCTCTTTGGGATAAATAACGAAAGTGGCGACTCTTCTGTGTTTTTCCGCTGGTTGTTTTTCGCAGTAGTGACACCTATCAGTTTACGAATCATCTCCTCAATGATTATGATTTCTTTTCCCAAAACATATGAATATATGAACTTGGGGTAGACCTTTGCATGTATCCAGAATTCCTTCACCAAATGAGGAAAAACTGGACCAACTAATTTATCAAAATACTTGACCCATCCTTGAAAAGATACAATTGGACAAAGATCGAAGCCATTATTTGCAATACATTCAAAATCCACCATGAACTCGCAAAGAACTTCTAATTTCTCAACCGGTGTTAGAAGGGTTCTTTCTAGTTCTTCGTAAGTTTCGTTACCCATTTGTGATATAGAAGATCCAACCATTGTTGAAGCTAACTTTTGAGACGAAGATGATGAAGTTGCCATAGCAGAACTTGTGAGATGAACTGATCTTATTTTAGGTTTAGAAGAGAAGAGAAAACAACGGAGAAGGCCAAAGTGCATATAGTGTTTGAAAGAGAGTGAAAGTGTGAGATCATGGAATATATAGAGATAAAATTAGGGCATAAAAACACAAACAACACTTAGCAATTAATCACATTAATTAAAACAAAAAAAAATGATTTCAAGCATTTAATGATATTTGACAAAAGTGGGGGGAAAACGAGAATTGCAATAATTCAAACAGTACCTCAAACGGCGCCTCACTTTGTACACTCCACCTTTGCAGATTTCATGTGACACGTGTTTGATATTTAAGTGTCTCTGAAACTCTTTAGGAAATGAAACGTTAGCTAGCATTCAGATCCTATGAAGCTTGTTAGTTCAGAGTTTCACAAAATAAATAAGGTAACAAATGAAATTACAGATGCAACACTTCAGAATATAGACATTAATCATTTTTCATCTGAATAAATTTGCTTCTAAATAATAATTTTATTCTGGACAAAAATCCATACTAATATTCTTTAGAATAAATTTAAATCTATCTTCAACAAGGGGTTTTGTAAAAATATCAGCCCATTGATGGTCTGTATCAACAAAGTTTAAACTTAAAATTCCCTTCTGAATATAGTCTCTGATGAAATGATGTTTAATTTCTATATGCTTTGCCTTAGAATGTAAAATAGGATTTTTAGAGAGGCAAATAGCAGAAGTATTATCGCAAAAGATAGAAATGTTACTCTCATATATCTGATAGTCTTCCAACTGACTTTTCATCCAGAGCATCTAAGTACTACAACCAGCAGCAGCAATATATTCTGCTTTTGTAGTTGAGAGTGTTATTGTGGGTTGCTTCTTGCTGTACCATGAGATCAGATTGCCTCCCAGAAACTGGCAGCTTCCAGAAGTACTTTTACGTTCAACTCTGTCTCCAGCATAATCAGCATCACAGAAGCCAACTAATTTAAATTCATCAGATCATCTATAACACAAACCCACGTTAGTAGCACCTTTCAGATACCTCTGAATTCTCTTAACAGCTGTTAAGTGAGATTCTCTAGGATCTGATTGGAATCTAGCACAAAGATAAACACTGAAAAGAATATCAGGCCTAGAAGCAGTCAAATACAAAAGAGAACCAATCATACCTCTGTAGAGCTTCTGATTTACCTTTTTACTTACCTCTTCTTTTCCTAGAGTGCTAGTTGGATGCATTGGAGTCTTAGCTGACTTAATCTCCGTCATGTTGAACTTCTTCAGAAGCTCCTTCACATACTTTGTCTGATGTATGTAGGTGCCTTCTGGAGTTTGATTGACTCGAATTCCCAGAAAGAATCTGAGTTCTCCCATCATGCTCATTTCAAATTCTGTCTGCATAGACTCAGCGAACTCCTTTCCAAGTGTAATATTTGTTGTTCCAAAAATAATATCATCTACATAAATTTGACAAATTAAAATGTCTTTCTTAATTGATTTACAGAAAAGAGTAGTATCAACTTTTCCTCTGATAAAATTATTTTCCAGAAGAAAATTACTCAGCCTCTCATATCAAGCTCTGGGAGCTTATTTTAAGCCATATAGTGATTTCTTTAATTTAAAAACATGTTCTAGAAATTTTTCATTTTCAAATCTAGGAGGTTGATGAACATAAACTTCTTCTTCAATTAAGCCATTTAAGAAAGCACTTTTAACATCCATCTGATAAAGAGTGATGTTATTCTGTGCAGTAAAATAAATAAGCAAATGTATTAATTCTAACCTTGCCACAGGAGCAAATGTCTATGTGTAATCAATATCTTCTTGCTGACTGTAACCTTGAGCAACCAATCTAGCCTTATTTCTGATGACTTCTCCTTGCTCATTCAACTTGTTTCTGTAAACCCATTTTGTTCCAATAATATTAAATCCTTTTGGTCTTGGAACCAGATCCCAGACATCATTCCTTGTGAATTGATTTAGCTCCTCTTGCATAGCAAGTATCCAATCATTGTCTTGCAGAGCTTCATCCACAGAGGTAGGTTTAATAATTGACACCAACCCAAACAATGATGTCCCAGATGATTTGAGAAAGGATCTTATTCTGATGGGGTCATCCTTCTTTCCAATAATCATTTCCTCTGGGTGAGAAGCTTTGATTCTAGAGGATCCTTTCAGAGGGGTTTCTTTAGAAATGGTTAAATTGTCCAGCTGAGCAGCTAACGGAGTAGCATCTGAAGTAGCTTCTGGTTCTTTTGCTTTAACTCTATCTGCCTCTGATTCTTCAGAGTCTGTGAGAAGAACTTCTCTATCTGCAGAAATTTCAGACTGTTTTGGCTTTTGATTGCCAAGCTTATCATCAAATATGACATGAATTGATTCTTCCATAATCTGTGTCTCAGTATTGTATACTCTGTAGCCTTTTGAGGATTCAGAATATCCAATCATAAAAGACTTATGTGCTTTAGAGTCAAACTTGTTCAGATTATCCTTAGTATTCAGAATAAAACAAACACATCCAAAAGGATGGAAATAAGAAATGTTAGGCTTTCTATTCCTCCACAATTCATAAGGAGTCTTCTCCAGAAGAGGTCTTACAGACACTCTGTTCTGAATATAACATGTTGTATTAATTGCTTCTGCCCAAAAATGTTTTGCCATATTAGTCTCATTGATCACGGTTCTGGCCATTTCTTACAATGTTATATTCTTTCGTTCTACAACTCCATTTTGTTAAGGAGTTCTAGGACAGGAGAAATCATGTGCAATTCCATTTTCTTTAAAATATTTTTCAAAATATTTATTTTCAAATTCACCACCATGATCACTTCTGACTTTGATAATATTAAAATTCTTTTTAGTTTGGACTTGATTGCAGAAGTAAAAGAATACAGAATGAGACTCATCCTTGTGTTTCAGGAATTTTACCCATGTCCATCTGCTGTAGTCATCAACTATGACTAATCCATACTTCTTGCCTCTGATGGATGCAGTTTTCACTGGTCCAAACAGATCAATATGAAGCAGCTCTAATGGTCTAGAGGTAGAAACAACATTTTTAGATTTGAAAGAAGATTTTGAAAATTTTCCTTTCTGACATGCTTCACAAAGAGCATCTGAGTTGAACTTCAACTTAGGAAGTCCTCTGACCAGATTGAGCTTGTTAATCTAAGAAATACGTCTCATGCTAACATGACCCATTCTTCTATGCCAGACTCATTGTTCATCATTAACAGACATAAGGTATTTAACATTTTGATTTTTCAGTTCTGAAAGATTTATCTTATAAATGTTGTTCTTCCTTTTCCCATTAAAGAGGATTGAACCATCTTTTTGACTAACAGCTTTACAACATTTTTTATTAAAGATTATATCATAACCATTGTCACTTAATTGACTTATGGACAATAGATTATGTGTTAATCCTTCAACAAGCAGAACATTAGAGATGGAAGGGAGGTTACCATTACCAATTGTTCCAGAGCCAATGATTTTGCCCTTTTGGTTTCCTCCAAACTTCGCGTCTACTCCAGATCTAAGTTCCAGGCTTTGGAATATAGACCTTCTTCCCGTCATATGTCGTGAGCAGCCAGGGTCCAGGTACCATGACTGGTGTCTTAACTTTGCTGCTAAGGACATCTGCAACAAAAATTATTTTATCGTTAGGTACCCATATCTTTTTGGGTCCTCTGGGGTTAGTTGGTCTGAAGTTCTGCCCGAACTTCTGTTCCTTAAAAACTTTTGTGTTCTTACAAGGTTTTGGTTTAATAAAGCTTTTTGTGATATGATTTGTACGTGTGTGTTTTATGTCATTTAGGTGACCATATTTAAAATGAGTGTACAGAAGAGTATAATTGATGATTAGCTTATCAACAGGTTTTAGATTTAAATCCTTCCCAGAGGCTGATTCATATCCAACTCCTTTTCTGTTATTCCTGCTAACACCATAGATCATGGAAGCCATTTTTCTTCTATCTAGGCCTCTGGACAGGAACCTCTGAAAACAATAGTCGTACTCTTCTAAAATATTTTTGGAGCAAGACATAGTATCTGAATCAGACTTTGGTTGAGCTTTTTCTAAATCAATTTTTATTTGAAAATTATTTGCTTTCAGCTCAGCAATTTCTGATTTCATCTGATCAGTCTCAGATGCAAGATAGCTCCGAAGCTTCTTGTATTTGAGTCTAATCTTACTATAGTTTTCAAGCATCTCAGATAAGCTTCCAATTAGCTCAACTTTGGTAAGATCAGAAAATACCTCTTATGAATCTGATTCTGATCCAGATTTAGATGTTTCCTCGTGCTCCTCCACGTCAGCCATTAGTGCCATATTTGCACATTCGTCCTCTGATTCTAATGAGGCTTCAAAATCATCTGAGTCATCCCACGTGGCCATAAGGATTTTCTTTATTTTTCTCAAACTTCTTTCTGGGTTTCTCTTTCTGAAGTTTGGGACATTCATTTTTGTAGTGTCCTGGCTCCTTGCACTCAAAGTACACAACTTCTTTCTTGCCAGATCTTTTGTGTCCAGAAGATTCTCCATGTTATTCTGGTCTTTTGAAGTTTCTGAACTTCTTTTGTTTACGCTTCCAGAGTTGATTTATCCTTCTGGAAAGTAAAGACAGTTCATCTTCATCTGAGGAAGATTCTCCAGAACTTTCCTCAAGTACCTGAAAAGCTTTATTGTCAGATTTTTTATTTGATTTCAAAGCAATAGACTTACCTTTCTTCTGAGGCTCATCTTCTTCCAGCTCTATCTCATGACTTCTTAAGGAACTGATGAGTTCCTCCAGAGTGATCTTGTTAAGATCCTTTGATAGCTTCAGCGCTGTGACCATGGGTCTCCACTTCTTTGGTAGACTTTTGATGATCTTCTTCACATGATCAGAAGTGGAGTATCCTTTCTCAAGGACCTTCAAACCAGCTGTCAGAATCTGGAATCTTGAAAACATGGTTTCCACAGATTCTTCTTCCTCCATCTTGAAGGCTTCATACTTCTGAATAAGCGCAAGAGCCTTTGTCTCCTTCACCTGAGAGTTTCCTTCATGTGTCATCTTTAATGACTCAAACATGTCAAACGTTGTTTCTCTATTTGTGATTTTCTCATACTCAATATGAAATATAGAGTTTAACAAAATAGTTATAGCTTTGTGATGATTTCTGAAATCTCTCTTCTCTTGGTCAGTCATTGACTTTCTGTCAATCTTTTTGCCCTCATCATCAGTGGGGTGAATGTATCCTTCAATGACCAAATCCCATAGATCAGCATCATAGCCTAGAAAGAAACTTTCTATTCTATCCTTCCAATAATCAAATTTTTCTCCATCAAACATGGGAGGCTTTGTGCTGATTCTATCTTTATCATCATATTTGTTGTTTGAAGTTGAAGTTTCAGCCATAATAAATCAAGGATAATAGATCAAAGAGTTTTCCAACTGGATCTTTTCTCTGTCACGGTTAAGTGATAGCACTACAGAGTCGGAGCTTTGATACCAACTAAAGGTAGGAAAACACTTAGAAGGGGGGGGGGGGGGTTTGAATAAGAGGTTTTAAAAAACAATTATGACAATAGAAAATAACAAGTTATTTTTATCCTGGTTCGTTTGAACTCAAACTACTCCAGTCCACCCGGCCAAGGTGATTTCGCCTCTCTCAAACGAGGACTTAATCCACTAAATCAAAACCTGATTACAGTGATATCACTTAAGACAAATTTTCTTAGTCTTCTCAAGAATCCTGACCACAACTTAGTCTCTCAAGGAACTTTTACAAAGATAAAATACAATTTGTTTAAGTGCTTCTAAAAAGCTATAATCACAACTGTGATTTTTACACAAAATGAAGGACAAATAAAACTTATGTGTTTGATGTAGAAAGTTGTTTGATGTACTTGTGTTTTTATTTGTATGAGTTTCTACGTTGATTGTTTTTCAAATGTTCCTTGGATTGTTTTTGGAATTCTTAACGTTGAATTGCTGATGGAGACTTATTTATATACTCCACTTTCTCAAATAATGTGTAGATGAAAGTACTGTAGGATGTAGACAAAAAGGAAAAATACTTTTCGTCTTGATTTGACATTCCCTTTTTGCCTGAATTCCTGTGCCATACACGAATGAGAAATAGTGTCGTTGGTAGACATTGGGTTTAGCAACGTATCTTTCTTTGAACAGTATCTTTTCAAATGAACAGATATGAAAAATAATCTTGCATCATGTTGCACCCCAAATTTTAGCCCCTTAGATTCTCATTACCATTTTAAGAGCATACTCATGAATTATCTAACCTTAACCCAGTGCAAGTTTGTCTTTGTCAAATTACAGATGAATCAGGGTTTCGTGCAGTCAAAATCAAAACTTCAAGGGTGTGATTAGTCAATATTTTGGGCTCATTCAATTATGAAACAAGGTCAATGGTATCATATAATGTCAATTGAGAATCCAATTTGAGGTTGTTACCCCGGCATCAAGAACAGTGTATTTCAGGGCACCCGATTAGGGTTTCTGATTAGTAAAAGTCAATTGTAGTTTGACTTTGATGTTGGAAGGTGTTTTAATGATGAGATTGAAAGCTTTCACTATTTCCACTCCTTGCTTCAAAAATCACAAAATCTCATTTTCACAAAAAACACCAAAAATCTGTCTTGATAGTTTTGCTGCCAAATTCCTTTCTCCCCATTCCAACACCCCAACAACCATCCACACAATCCCAAAATATGATATAGAATGTGTACAAGACCTTAGACCACTCAAAAACATCACCGTTCAAAAAGTCAACTTCATCACCAAGTTACTTTGACCAAAAGCCACAAAATCAGCCATATCTTGTTCCATACATTTCCTTGGTGTTCTAATCATCCTAACACCTCTCATATATCATTTCTCAACTGTCCAAAGCATTGAGGATCATTGGTGAGACCTATTTCTCCAACTGTCCTTATATTTGCACATTGCTTCAAAAGGAAGAAAAGTCTCAAGTCAAAGAGGAAGTTGAAGTTCTCTGGGTTTCTTGGTATTTTCACTTGTTCAAAGCTGTCTACAAGAGGTATGTGACTTTGAAAAACTCTCTCATGTTTTACATTACCATGATTTGCAAATTTGAGGTCATGCTGTCCCAAAATAGCCTTACATAAGCATTCACATGCCAAACTGTGTTTTAATATGTTGGTACCTATTTGTTTTTACATGAACATGTGTGTTTCCATATATGTGATATGTATAGGTGAATTACTTGATCATTTGGTGCCTAAAAATAAAAAACTGTACCAGCTTGCTACCCTTCACCAACACCAAATTGCACATGAAGCACATACTTTTCACACCAGTTTGTTTGCACTAAAATTGTGTTTGGATCTCACTTGTATGCATATAAGTAACATGTGTATGTGTCTGATTGTGTTCAAAGGTGCCTCATACTGTTTTTGCCCTTGTTTTTGATTTGCTCATGTTTGGTCAAAATGACAAATGATAGTTTGAGTGCCAAATTCTTCCTTAGCCTGTTTTGAACCCTTCTTGATGTTTAGACACTCTTGACAATGTGTATGTATGATGTATATGAAATTACCTTGCTTCAATGTTGCATCAATTCTGACTTGGCATTCCTACTGCATAATACCATGTTTTATACACTTTATGTCATGAACCTACCAGTTTGCATTTTAGGACAGAGGAAGTCTAAAATTGAATTCACAACCATTCATTAGCACATTTGTGATATGAGTATGTGTTTGACATAAACTGATTTCACTTAGATTTCTCATTCATCATTAAACTACCCTGCTGCATCAAGCATCATTCAAGCTGTTTTTTTTAGTTCATGTGCCATTTTTCTTTACAATTGGTTTTGAAATGTTTCTGGTGTTTAGAATCATCTAGTAGTATATTCATGACATGTGTGTATGACCTATATCACTTTTCTCATCTGTTCCAATGTGTCACTTCAAGAATGCATCTTTTCAAACAATATGCTATGAGAAATGCCAAAAGCTTTTCTGTCCATAAAACAACTACTTCTTGGGCATAAGCACTTTCAGTTTTACATATATAACTTGTGTATATGTGTATTGTGGCTTGTATGTGTAGGGATTTGAACTGAACATATCATCATGAATCAAGAATGTCATTTTTGCAGCTTATATACAATTTCTCACCACAAACTGTTTTGAATACTTTCTTTACTTAAACCTCACTTGTTCATCTATTTCCAAAGTGTATGTGTAACTGGTTTGGTCTGTTTGTGCATAAACCTTGAAATGAACCTCCTTGAGTGTTGCACCCCAAAATTTGACCAACCGGGTCTCGCATTTGGCTCGATGTTTCGACGCATCATCGCATTCGCATCTGCATATTGCATACAGTGAATTTTTCATTTGTATTGATTTTATTAGGGATCACAGCTCCCGTCTCGTGCTTCAGGTGTTTTTGATCAGTAGAATCGATTTTTGGGATATTTCGGTGCCCGTTTATTTTTACCGATTATTTTTGTGTCGTTCGGTGCTCATTTTGTCCCTCTGGGAATTATGGTGATTTTTCTGGATTTTTGTAGGATTTTTTAGGGTTTAAATAGCTTTTAAATCATTTTTTAGGATTTAATAGAATTTTTGATATTTTTAATTCTTTTTAAATCATTTTTTAGCATTTTATAGAATATTGATAGATTTAATTCATTTTTAGAATATATTAGATATTAAATGGTTTTGATAGGAATATATAGTTTTTCTTTTAATATAGAGATATTATAGATTTTATTAGAGTAATAGATTTTCTTTTAATTAGGGTTAATAGAGTTTAATTAGAAATAATAAAGTCTTTTTCAGAATTTAATATAAATTTTAGAATATTTTAATTAGAGATTTATTAGAGTTTTGTTAATTGAGTTTAATTAGGTTAATCCTTTTTAATCCATTGTATTCAGTTTTTTTTGTGAGTTTTGGTCCATTTTCGTTTTGGGCCCAGCTAACTCGCAGGCCCAGTTGATGAAGAAGTCCAGAATTAGGTCCAATGCAGTTCAGAATTTCCAGCTCAGTCCAGCACTCTCCAGATTCGTCCAGAAGGTTCTGGAGCAGTCCAGAGAAATATCAGCATAAATACCCCAGACACGTGTAATAATGGAGAGGGCCCACGTTACGCTTCATGCATCCGCCACGTATCCAGACTAACCCTCTCTCTCAGCCACGCTATCCCCCACGTGGAGGGCATGCACGCCTCCACGCCACTATCTCCCCACGCGTCGCACCCACAGAACCTCGCCTGAAATCGCCACCGGCCGGCCTGCATGGCCGGCGGCAACCGTCCCTCACCGGCGAACTCCAACACGCCCAGATTCCAGTCATCATGTTCATCACCTTCGTCCCCACCTCCCTAATCTTCATCTTCTCCCTTCTTCATCTCCCTCAACCGTTTCCAACCGTCGCCGGAGAAACCACCGGAAACCTCCATCATCAACCCTAAAAACTCAGAAAAAACCCAGAACGATGAAGATTCATCATCGTCAACGATTTGATTCATCTTCGTGACCTCCCCCAGAAACCTTCGCTAGTGTTCATCGTCGTCTTTCCAGAATTCATCAACAATGTTTGTTCTCAGATCCATGCGAATCATCACAAGAACGTTCAAGATTCGGATCCCCCTTGTTCAACAACCTTCAACGCGTTTCCAGAAACTCTCTTCAACCACCAAGATCTTCATCAAGATCGAGAGGTGCATCGTTTCCAGAAATTGGTTCATCTTCGTCCAAAAATCTCCAAACATCAATCATCAACAAACATCAGCCATCAACAGGGATCTTCATCAAACGAGCTTCAACAAGCTTTCATCAACATTCATCATCCTTTCCATTTTCCAGTTTTAAGCATCCTCATCTGTGAATCTTCGTCAGTGATGGATCTTCAAGTTCGTTGATTCAGGATGCGTTTGGTGTGAGATCATTTGATAGAAAGAATACTAGGAGGGAGAGATTTTGAGACTGAGAGAGGATTTGAGAGAAAGATCGGAGACGGAGGGGAGTGAGGTTGTGACGGCGGCGGCTGAGAGGAAAACCTAGGGTTTTCAGAAATCCAGAGTGAATGGAGAGAGGGAGGAGGAGAGGATGAGTCGTGGGCCTCAGGCCCAATCATCCTTTTTTGGAGCCACACCCCTCACGTTTTTTGGGGAGAGTAGGCTGGGCCCAACAAACTCAAGTGGAGCCATGCCCCCAGATTACTCACAATACACCCCCCTGCGTTTTTTTTGAAGAAATTGGGCTGGGCCCAAACAATTCAGTTTTTTTATTTCATTTTATGTTAAACACCCCCTGTAATAGCAGTATACCCCCCTCCCCTTATTTTTGTTTCTTTTATTCTTTTATATCTTGTTTTGCATATATTGTCCATGTGGGAAAAATAAAGAAATATTGTTTGAAAAATAGAAAAAAGAAATAAGAAAAGAAATAAAGAAAAAAGTGAAAGAAATATTTGTGAAAAAAGAAATAAGAAAAGAAAAGAAGAAAAATATTGTGAGAAATATAGAGAAAAAATATGTTGAGAAGAAAAGAAGAAAAAAGGAAAAAATATTAAAGTGCCGATTTAACATTTTTAAAGTTCATTTTCTTCTAGGGATATTTTCATAGACTTTATTTTGCGACTTTTAGGATAGAATTAGAGGCCCATTTGTTAGGGGGCTATTTTCAGTCGATTTTTCAGGATAGAATAGGATAGCGTTTCCTAGGAGATTTATTTCAGTATCCACTCATTGTAATCATTCTTTCAGAGGTTAATAAAACGAGATTTGAGCTGTGGTCCGATAGTAGCCGAACTACAGCTGCTCTGATTCTTCGTACCAGACGAAGATATGTAGGCATAGGATGCGATATCCTAGCGAGCACACTAACGACTGACTTTTGTTCTCTCGCGGCTGTGCGATCGAGACTTTCCCGCTGCCGACTAATTGATACCCTTTTTCTCTCTTGCCCGAGTGCATTTGAGACCGATGCCATAGTTTTGACCATAGGTTCCCGACCCTGTGAAGCCAGTTGTTTTTCTCACTGCTGTGTGAGAATGTTTGTTTAGCCGTAGTTAGTCTGAACTACGTAAAGCTCTGATCTTCCATCCAGTGGAAGTACGTAGGCACAAGATGCGAGGTCTTGGCGAGCCAATTTTTCCCTGTAGTCCCGAACTACGTTGACTCTGACTTTCTCTCCTGAGAATACGTAGGCATAGAGTGCGACGCTCTATCGAGTCAATTCCCTTCCGTTTAGATTTAGCAGTCGTAGATAGATTGTTTTGCATCCAGTAGACAACCCAAGCAAGCGTGGATCCCGTCGAGTACGACGGACGTGAGGGGTGCTAATACCTTCCCCTTGCGTAACCGACTCCCGAACCCAGGCTATGGTTGCGATGACCATACCTTTTCCCCGTTTTTTTGCGAGGTTTACTTCGAGCGTTTCCTTTCCCGCTCTGAGGGATAAATAACGCACGGTGGCGACTCTTCTGTCAGCCGGCGCCGATTTTCGCAGTAGCGACAGCTGGCGACTCTGCTGGGGATTGCGATAGTTCCCCATGCATGTGGGATCCAACGTCCCCTAGAGAGAGTCAATCCTAGCGCTTGTTTGCTTGTCTATTTGGGGCTTATTTATCGATATTATCTGTTGCTGTTGGGGTGTTACGGGTGCTCTATGATTGAGATAAGCCGGACCTGGGCTCGAGTATGAGTATACACCTAGATATAGTTGCGGAGAAGTAGTAGACGAACCTGTCTGCTGAGCAGGCGCAGTTCCCTACGAAAATTCGCACTCGGACGAGGTTCTCGCAGAGGTGCTCCTTTCCGGTCCTGAGGATCTGAGGGGAGTCCAGACGTGAGGATTGTCGACTCTGGGAACCGATCAATTGGAAGTTAGCTAAGTGAGGCCTCTTCATGAGATGACGATGCCACTCCTTCTGGGAATCGTATCATTCCTCATGAAAGTCTGTGACGCTGACGACCGCATAGGATGCCGTACCTTGTCGGATATAGGTCCACACCTGTGAGTGGGGGTTTTTTGTGCAGGAAACTTGACTTCCAACCTACCCGTTATTCTGGTCTTCTTTTCAGAGAACGTCTCCGTCAGCAGCGCAGCAGTATTCAGATTTTGTGTGGGGGCTGTGGTCCCATTGTTTGCTGCATTTTGCATATCATATGCATATCAGTGTTGCATTGCATATCATCCTCCAGCTAGCCAGAGTTCTGATCCAGCCTTTGTTTCCTGAAGGTGATTACCCGGAGTTTGGATTGAGCAGCTGTTGATTGACAGAAGACCTACCTAGGGATTGAGTAGATTTGAGCAGAATCAAGCATTGAAGTCAGCTGAAGACTATTGGTAGCCATGTCTGAAGGCAATTTCCAGTCTCCTAACACCCTGACAGGGTTCACTATGGCGTCCAACCCTCTGTATGATTCCATGGAAGATTCCCCGCAAGTGAACAACGTTGCTGCAGACCAAGTTGTACAGCCTTCTGTTGAGAACCGAGATCGACATGAGCAGTTTGTTGCCCAGAATGAGCGTCCTCCTCCTGTCAACAATCAAGGTGTTGCTTTCCCTGTGATGAATTACCGAAGAGATATTCCAGCAGCTGGGATGGTAGATCCAAGAGCCCTTGACGATGGTAGAAGACTCCGAGTGTTGGAAGAGCAAATGAAAGCTTTGAAAGCCAAAGATGCTGTCAACCTGGATGCTGTAGGCATGTGTTTGGTTCCTGACCTGGTGTTGCCTTACAAGTTCAAAGTGCCGAAATTTGAGAAGTACACGGGAGATAGCTGTCCAAAGCTGCATTTGATGATGTTCTGTCGAAGAATGACTGCGTTTGCGCGAGATGATAAGTTGATGATCCATTGCTTTCAAGATAGTCTGACTGGGGCATCTTTGAGGTGGTATATGCAGTTAGAGAAGAATCAGATTCAGTCATGGATGGATTTAGCCAGAGCTTTTCTGAAGCAGTACGATTACAACCTAGACATTGCTCCCTATCGCATGCATTTGCAAGAGTTGTCTCAAGAGATCAATGAACCGATCAGGAGGTATGCTCAGAGATGGAGAGAATTTGCTGCTAGAGTGCGTCCCCCGTTGTTAGACCAAGAGCTGGCAAGCATGTTTGTGGATTCCCTACAATATCCGTACTTCAAAAGATTGCTCGGAATTCCGGCAAGTTTCTCTGACGTGGTAGCATTAGGAGAACGCCTTGAGTACTCCATAAGAATGGGGAAAATTCAGATTACTTCATATGATCAAGCTGGTGAAACTGAATACCTTTGTGACTATCAGAGTGAAGAAGAAGTTGTGATCAACTCAGTCATGCCAAAGGTTGAATATCCTCGAAGCGAATCAGTGAATTTTGTTGGTTCATCATCTTATCAGAGATCAGTACCTCCCGTGGCTTGTTATACTGAACAGACAACCGTGCCTGGGGCACTCTATCAGGAATCTTATGTCGCTTCCATTGCAAATCAGCGAACTCGTGGCCGAGGTTATCAGAATCAGCGTCAGAATCAGAACAGACCTCGCAACAACTTGGAACGAAGGAAAACTCCTTTTCACCCAGTGCCTATGCCGTATAGCCAGTTGCTACCATCTTTGATCCAGAAGTCTTTGGTGGAGCCGAAAGCTCTTAAGCCAGTTCCAGAACCTTACCCTCCTGGGTACAATCCCCACGTGCAGTGTGGTTATCATGGTGGCTCTCCGGGGCATTCAACCGAAGATTGTAAAGCATTTCAGGCGAAGGTACAGCAGTTGATTGATCAGGATCGCATTTCCTTTCGAGAAGGATTTCTGTTTGTTCATCCCAACCCCTCAGCTGTCTAAGCTCGTGATTCGGAGGGTATTCCCCAGCAAAAGCCAGTGGTTCAGACAGGCAGGCGCCTCAGCAGTGGCAGTTCTCAAGCTTTTATATCATTTGCATCTGTAGTTTCTTTTTCTGTTAGTTACTACCTGCTTTAAACATTGTATGTTTTGAATGGTGACAATAATAAAGTGACTATGCATTTTTCTGAATTAATCATGTCGCTGTCGCTCATTAATTGCATTGCACTGACACTTGCATTTTATTCACTCCACTTTTTCGCTGTGACTAGCAAAGTTAAAAGGGAGGATGATGAAACTGAACTCATAAACCGATGATGGTATGCTTTCAGATAAGACCGTACCGATGACGTACAAGGCATTGTTTCAAATTCCCCAAACACTGGAGATATAAGGAGTTAGTCCATTGCCAACCACTTCGAGCCAGGAAGTAGAAGTTTTTTCGGACTTATAAACCCTCACATATTAACCCGGGGCAGGGTAGTTGTCAGTTAACTTGACCGAGCGTTCAAGTCTTACAGAGGAGTGTTGTCTTTCGAGGACCAATCAGTTGATACCTTTCAAGAGGTCAAACCTCACCAATCAGGAGTGAGACAGTTACAATCCTTTCGGAGCAATCAAGACAACCAGTGTCACACGACTTTGTTCCAAAAGAAAGAAATAAGAAAGCCCGCTAAGTAAAAAGATGAGAAAGCTAATACTTAGGCAAAAATCAGGGCATCCCGCTGGACTTCAAAAGAAATCAAAAGAAATCGAAAAGAACTCAAAAAGAGTCAGTCCAGGCAAAAATTAGGGAACCAAAAGAATGAAAAAGAAGGGATTAAAAAGAAATTTTCCCCAGCAAGTCACAAAGTCGTGTACACAGACACCGAAAGCGAAGAAAGAGTAACTGTCACGCTAGAAGAAAAGCTTGTGAATTCCTTAACTGTGGTTCTTATCATTCAACATACTTCTCGAAGAGGCGAGTGCTTGTGCCAGGTTAACTGAACCTTAGGATCGGAGAACATCACGAAGAAGGGGTGGGTACAAAAATTTGAGCCAAATATCCTTTGTTTCACGAACCGTGAACCCGACCACGATACAACCCTCAAAAGACCTAATTGAGGTAGGGTTAGTCTGAAGCGCATTACGATCAGGTTGAGTAACCTGACTCCTTCTTGACTTGCTAGTCACATCCTTGTTGTATTTTCACTGACCATGTAAGCATTGCGTTTGAACTTTGGTTCATTCGTCACTCTCAATCATATGCATGTAAATGAGTGACAGCTCAAATTTTTTCAAAATCTGCATGAGCACTGCATTAAGATTACCATTCGCGAACAGACGATTCTAATTGCAGGTTAGTAGTTGGCATGAAAGAAATTCCAGCAGAAAATAATCGAGCAGGACTGAGTAATTCAGCAGTCTGAACCAGAATGGTGAATGTTGTGAAGCCTTGTGAATCAGGGGCATTATCTTCCAGTAAGTTCAGTATCAGTCAGTCTGAGGGCAAGTCCCGAAGTTCCAGTTGAGCAGGGGCAGTTTGTTTGAGAAGCAGTTGATCAGAAGGAGTCTTCTCAAGACCCAATCAGGGGCAATTATGCAGAGCACTGAGATTTGAAAGCAGATGCTTCCAATGGATAATCAGATCGGGTTGAGTCGCTAGAACGCTCATTCAGGGGCAAGTCATCGCAGAGAATGTTGAAATCAACTGGGTTGTTAGGTGTTTAATTGGAGATTGAATTCTTTTGTCGTGCAGATGTGGGGGCAGATATTCCCGAAGTCGTCTCATGGCAAGTTGTTCGGAGCAGGTATTCCCAAGAGATAGATTGGGGCAAGGTGCATTGTACTGGGGCAAGTTGTGCAAGCCAGTCTTTTATCCCCCAGCTGAGTGTACCAGGGGCAAGTCATTCAAACCCGTTTGTTTATCCCCAGCCAGAGTTGAGTATCGGGGAATCATGTCATTACCCTTATCAAAAACCTGAGCCTTTCAAATGAGAAGGTCTTGTTGTCGTTGGATCATTATCCTGCAGTTTAAACCTGTTGCGTGTCAGTAACTAGTCGTTTCTAAAGTCCAGTTCTCGCCTGGCAAGTCGGTAACCAGTTCTCGTCTGGCCTACCCTTTCGTAAGCAGCAGTTCCCGTCCTGGTGCAGTTTATTGTAAGCAGCAGTTCCCGTCCTGGTGCAGTTTATTGGTAACCAATTCTCGTTTGGCCACCGTTTCTTCAAGTGTTATACCAGTTCTCGCCTGGTGTACGTTAGCTTTCAGCCAGTTCTCGCCTGGTTGTCTATACCTCAGCTTGTTATCTAGTCAGCCCGTCTGGTTCAAAAAACACAAAAAATCAGTTTTCCTAACCTATTTTCCTATCAGTTCTCGCCTGATAGTCTACCTTTGAATGCTAGTTCTCGTCTAGTATTTTCCATTTCACTGTGTACATAGTCCATGTTTATTCTAAAAAAAAAAAAAAACCTAAAAGAGATCTGACACAATATTTCCCAATGACTCGCATGTCGTCATGTTCCCCGATACGAAGCTCGACGGATACCAGTGCTCCGAGTAATGTTTGAATTCCTTGTGGATGTTGTTAAATCAGAATTGCTACTCTTCAGCAGATGAAAGTTGCTTATTATCCCCGGAAGAGTCGAGATTACCCCGTATCAGAGTAGGATCAGGAGTATCTTCAGCAGATTAAGATCGATATCCTTGATAGTAGGAGCATTTCCAGCAGTGTGCTGCGCGTAATCAACCTCAGTTTGGGTCAATCCCCGCAGAGCGCAATCAGTTGCCAATGGTTTGAAGAGAGCATTCCCGAGCAGAGTTGTTTTCTTTCCCCAATGAAGTCGCCAAGCAGGGTTGCCTTTTCATTTCTCCAGCAGGACAGTTATCCCCAACGGATTTGATTTCTCGTTTCCAGCATTTATTTTGCTGAGACGGTTCTGTGACTTCAGGTCATCCCCAGTAGAGTTGGCGTTTCCTTCGGCATTTATTTTGCCAAGTGGTTTTCAGACCTGGTGTTCTCTGGCAGCTCGAGCCTGCATTAGCATTTGCATATATAGTCATAGCATTTATACAAGCATATAGCATATCCATGCCGTCTGGGCCTCGCATTTTCAAACAGAATGTATAGCATTTACATATCATATAGGACATTGCATCATTATCAAGCATACGCATGTCGAAACATAGACCAGAGTGGTTACCTATTGGATTTCGAATTTGTTCACCTGCAGAGTTGTGTGGTTCAGCTTCTCGTCTTCCCCAGCGGAGTGATTCTTCATTTGGTTGTTACGTCAGCATCGGAAAAAAAAACAACAACAACAACAACAACAAAGATTGACATATATCAGACTTCTGAAGCTGCCCCCTTCGTCAAAACAGGTGCCAGGCAGTTCCATTCAGATTTCCTCAGGAGAATTGTCCTCAAGTTCGCAATGAACTGTGAGTTGACCAGATTTGATCCCATGAGAGAGATGGGAATCAAGGTGTTTGCTTTACGAAGCATTATTTCAATACTTGTGGCGTCACACAGGTGTTGAAAAGGAGAAGAAAATTGTATCAGAAAATTGACCAGATGTTGCCGTTACAACCAAACTTCAGTTATTGGAAGCTATTCCTCAAGCAGCTTTGCAGTATATTCTTGCGGTTGGCAAATTTCAGGGTTCCATTTGTATTCAACCGTCATCTACCTTGAATGTTTGAAGGCTGAGCGCTCTTCACCCATTCAGGTCGAAGTCGCTTGAATAGGGGCAGCTGTTGCACCCCAAAATTTGACCAACCGGGTCTCGCATTTGGCTCGATGTTTCGACGCATCATCGCATTCGCATCTGCATATTGCATACAGTGCATTTTTCATTTGTATTGATTTTATTAGGGATCACAGCTCCCGTCTCGTGCTTCAGGTGTTTTTGATCAGTAGAATCGATTTTTGGGATATTTCGGTGCCCGTTTATTTTTACCGATTATTTTTGTGTCGTTCGGTGCTCATTTTGTCCCTCTGGGAATTATGGTGATTTTTCTGGATTTTTGTAGGATTTTTTAGGGTTTAAATAGCTTTTAAATCATTTTTTAGGATTTAATAGAATTTTTGATATTTTTAATTCTTTTTAAATCATTTTTTAGCATTTTATAGAATATTGATAGATTTAATTCATTTTTAGAATATATTAGATATTAAATGGTTTTGATAGGAATATATAGTTTTTCTTTTAATATAGAGATATTATAGATTTTATTAGAGTAATAGATTTTCTTTTAATTAGGGTTAATAGAGTTTAATTAGAAATAATAAAGTCTTTTTCAGAATTTAATATAAATTTTAGAATATTTTAATTAGAGATTTATTAGAGTTTTGTTAATTGAGTTTAATTAGGTTAATCCTTTTTAATCCATTGTATTCAGTTTTTTTTGTGAGTTTTGGTCCATTTTCGTTTTGGGCCCAGCCAACTCGCAGGCCCAGTTGATGAAGAAGTCCAGAATTAGGTCCAATGCAGTTCAGAATTTCCAGCTCAGTCCAGCACTCTCCAGATTCGTCCAGAAGGTTCTGGAGCAGTCCAGAGAAATATCAGCATAAATACCCCAGACACGTGTAATAATGGAGAGGGCCCACGTTACGCTTCATGCATCCGCCACGTATCCAGACTAACCCTCTCTCTCAGCCACGCTATCCCCCACGTGGAGGGCATGCACGCCTCCACGCCACTATCTCCCCACGCGTCGCACCCACAGAACCTCGCCTGAAATCGCCACCGGTCGGCCTGCATGGCCGGCGGCAACCGTCCCTCACCGGCGAACTCCAACACGCCCAGATTCCAGTCATCATGTTCATCACCTTCGTCCCCACCTCCCTAATCTTCATCTTCTTCCTTCTTCATCTCCCTCAACCGTTTCCAACCGTCGCCGGAGAAACCACCGGAAACCTCCATCATCAACCCTAAAAACTCAGAAAAAACCCAGAACGATGAAGATTCATCATCGTCAACGATTTGATTCATCTTCGTGACCTCCCCCAGAAACCTTCGCCAGTGTTCATCGTCGTCTTTCCAGAATTCATCAACAATGTTTGTTCTCAGATCCATGCGAATCATCACAAGAACGTTCAAGATTCGGATCCCCCTTGTTCAACAACCTTCAACGCGTTTCCAGAAACTCTCTTCAACCACCAAGATCTTCATCAAGATTGAGAGGTGCATCGTTTCCAGAAATTGGTTCATCTTCGTCCAAAAATCTCCAAACATCAATCATCAACAAACATCAGCCATCAACAGGGATCTTCATCAAACGAGCTTCAACAAGCTTTCATCAACATTCATCATCCTTTCCATTTTCCAGTTTTAAGCATCCTCATCTGTGAATCTTCGTCAGTGATGGATCTTCAAGTTCGTTGATTCAGGATGCGTTTGGTGTGAGATCATTTGATAGAAAGAATACTGGGAGGGAGAGATTTTGAGACTGAGAGAGGATTTGAGAGAAAGATCGGAGACGGAGGGGAGTGAGGTTGTGACGGCGGCGGCTGAGAGGAAAACCTAGGGTTTTCAGAAATCCAGAGTGAATGGAGAGAGGGAGGAGGAGAGGATGAGTCGTGGGCCTCAGGCCCAATCATCCTTTTTTGGAGCCACACCCCTCACGTTTTTTGGGGAGAGTAGGCTGGGCCCAACAAACTCAAGTGGAGCCATGCCCCCAGATTACTCACAATACACCCCCCTGCGTTTTTTTTGAAGAAATTGGGCTGGGCCCAAACAATTCAGTTTTTTTATTTCATTTTATGTTAAACACCCCCTGTAATAGCAGTATACCCCCCTCCCCTTATTTTTGTTTCTTTTATTCTTTTATATCTTGTTTTGCATATATTGTCCATGTGGGAAAAATAAAGAAATATTGTTTGAAAAATAGAAAAAAGAAATAAGAAAAGAAATAAAGAAAAAAGTGAAAGAAATATTTGTGAAAAAAGAAATAAGAAAAGAAAAGAAGAAAAATATTGTGAGAAATATAGAGAAAAAATATGTTGAGAAGAAAAGAAGAAAAAAGGAAAAAATATTAAAGTGCCGATTTAACATTTTTAAAGTTCATTTTCTTCTAGGGATATTTTCATAGACTTTATTTTGCGACTTTTAGGATAGAATTAGAGGCCCATTTGTTAGGGGGCTATTTTCAGTCGATTTTTCAGGATAGAATAGGATAGCGTTTCCTAGGAGATTTATTTCAGTATCCACTCATTGTAATCATTCTTTCAGAGGTTAATAAAACGAGATTTGAGCTGTGGTCCGATAGTAGCCGAACTACAGCTGCTCTGATTCTTCGTACCAGACGAAGATATGTAGGCATAGGATGCGATATCCTAGCGAGCACACTAACGACTGACTTTTGTTCTCTCGCGGCTGTGCGATCGAGACTTTCCCGCTGACGACTAATTGATACCCTTTTTCTCTCTTGCCCGAGTGCATTTGAGACCGATGCCATAGTTTTGACCATAGGTTCCCGACCCTGTGAAGCCAGTTGTTTTTCTCACTGCTGTGTGAGAATGTTTGTTTAGCCGTAGTTAGTCTGAACTACGTAAAGCTCTGATCTTCCATCCAGTGGAAGTACGTAGGCACAAGATGCGAGGTCTTGGCGAGCCAATTTTTCCCTGTAGTCCCGAACTACGTTGACTCTGACTTTCTCTCCTGAGAATACGTAGGCATAGAGTGTGACGCTCTATCGAGTCAATTCCCTTCCGTTTAGATTTAGCAGCCGTAGATAGATTGTTTTGCATCCAGTAGACAACCCAAGCAAGCGTGGATCCCGTCGAGTACGACGGACGTGAGGGGTGCTAATACCTTCCCCTTGCGTAACCGACTCCCGAACCCAGGCTATGGTTGCGATGACCATACCTTTTCCCCGTTTTTTTGCGAGGTTTACTTCGAGCGTTTCCTTTCCCGCTCTGAGGGATAAATAACGCACGGTGGCGACTCTTCTGTCAGCCGGCGCCGATTTTCGCAGTAGCGACATTGAGCATCATGTTTTGCTAAACTTGCATCTAGAATACCATGTTCTTCCACTGTTGGTTTTAAGTTGATTCCTGAGCACAAACATCTCTATTTTCATAGGTAAGATGTGTGTGCATGGTTAATTTGATGGAAACATATGTTAAAATTGATTTGACCTCATTGTTGCATTTCATGAACAAAGATTGCATTTTGCATACACTTTGTTACACCAGACTGTTTTAAAACCTGAACTCTTGATCAAATCCACTCCATATTATGCATGTGTTGTGTATGTATGTCTTACTTGACTTAGATATGCTTAAAACTGAAAATTCACTTTTCCCTACACTCTCACAAACACAATGTGCACATTGAATACCACAGTTTATAGCAGTCAGTATAGGGCCTTGTCTTGTGTTCAATTTCATTTGATACTATGTGTATGATGTATATGTATGTTTAGTTTAACCAAAGTGTGCTTGAAAACTGAACTGGACATCAGCTTGCCTCTCATTCATAAATACATTGCAACTAACATGGCACTTTACATCTCAGCATGATTTGAATCCCATTTCCTGCCTGAACTCATTCATTGTCACATATGTAAGATGTTTGCATGATCTCTCTGATCTAAAGCTAGCTATAACATGAGTCTTACATCAAAATGCATTTTAAGCATCTCAATGAAGGTACCATCGGGTTTTGAGTTAGGAGAGGAATTTCAAAAATCTACGTGCACCATCTTGTTCCTCATGTTTTTCTGGTCAATTTTCATATAAATTTCATCCCATTTGGTTAAGTATTAAAAACGTTACGCGACAAAACGTATTTTGAAAAGTTTACATTTTTGCCTTGGCCAATTTGCCCAGCTTGCTTTGATTTTCACCCTTATAATTTAATGGGGTGGCATTTAAAAACGGATGTATAGCCACCCCAGTGGTAAGACCATATGCCAAAACACACCTTTGACCTTGCAAGCCTGAGTTTGACCCCTGAGGAGGGCAACTCTTTTATTATTTTTTGTCATTTTTCACTCCATTTTCAAAAATTCGTATCTCCTTCAATTTTAATCTTTTTTCACCCATTCTTTTTGAATTGTGTTCATCTTGATGTCTACTTTCATGTCATATTTTTTAATTTTCATGTTTGCATAATTTTTCATCTCTTTGACTATGTGCAAGTTGTGTACTTTCTGTGATCGCTTTTGACAGATGCAGATGAATTTTCTCTTGATATACTTGTGATTTTGTGTGATAATTGTTTGCATTCATACCCTTAAATGTTAGACAACATGTTAAAACTTCATCTTTGATTAATACCATGTTTATGTTACTTCATCTGATAGCTTAATTAAACTCGATCTGTCGTCACAGTTCCTGTTAATTCATTTGTTTTGATTATCATCAATGCACCTTCATCTTTATCATTCCACATGTTTATTTAATGGTTGTCACCATGAATATGCCTTTATCATGTTGTTATTTTACTTGTTAAGTTGTCTTCTTTCCTCGAGTGATGAAGCTTGTTATCTCTCTTCCAGTTGCCTCTCCTGTCTACTTCCAAAGGAAAAGTCTGTCCATTTGACCCTCATGTCATGGATACCTCCCTCATCCCTCTCTTGAATTTGTTAAGTCACTTTAACCCTAGATTATAATCCATTAGACTTTGCTTCAAGTCTAAGAAACCCACCTGTACTAGGAGTGTTCTTCAACTAGAACCCTAGGAAAGAGTTTGTCAACTCTATGTAAGAATTATTGTCATGATTTCTTACTTCCCCTTTTAAATATTACAACTTAGATTAGGGAGCTTTGTTAAACTCCACACAAACATTTTCATGTTTGTTCCCCCTTGAACCTTGATCATAATTAAGTGTTCTTCTTCCCTTGTGAGGTGAACTACGATTGCTCTGATTTTATCCTAGTTATGATACGTAGGCAGAAGATACAACGTCTTTGCGAGAAAACATAGCATATATAACTTTAGGTTTTAAAATTATACCTTTTCCCAATTGTTGCACCCTAAAATTTGACCAACCGGTGCCGCTTTCGGTTTATGCTTCGACGCATTTCGCATTAGCATTTTACATACTGCATTTCCTCAATCATGGTGATTTTATCGGGATTTCAGCCCTGTTGTCGCTTTTCGGGTATTTCAGACCGGTTCGGATAATCGGAGGTTATTTTGAGAAGTCGCGCGCTTCCTGGGTGTTTTCAGTTTATGCAGTGATTTTTGAGATTTTTGGTGTCCGGGTTACCGTTTGCTTCGATCTGGTCTCGCGCTCTCTTTTATGTTGGTTATTTGCCTCTGTTTGCTTTTTTTAGGGTTTAATAGCCTTTTGTAGATTTTAAATAGGCTTTATAGATTTTTCAGAATTTAAATAGATTTTTTAATATTTTTAATAGCTTTAAATCGTTTTTTAGAATTTTATAGAGTTTTTAATAGGTTAATAGCTTTTTTTAATAGTTTTAAATAAATAATATAGATTTTATTAGAATTAGTAGAGTTTTAATAGATTTTTTAAATAGAGGTGATTAGAGTTTTTTCATTTTTATTAGTTTTAGTTTAATATAGAATTTAATTAGATGTTAATTCTTCTTTTAGATTTAATTAGGATTTTAATCTTTTAATTAGAGTTTGTTAGATTTAATTAGGATTAGACTAGTTTAATTTTCAGTTAGCATTTAATTGTAGTTTCAGAATTAATTAGTTGAGTATTAATTAGTTAATTAGGTTTAAGGTTTTAATTAGTTTAATTAGGTTTAATCTCTTTTTTAATTCAGTTTTTTTTCAGGTTTTGTCTATCATTTTCGTTTGGGCCCAGAAGTGCTTTTTGGAGGCCCAATATCCCAATCCACCTCAGTCCGTTTTTGTTCATTCTTCAGTCCAGAAAAAAAAACGCCACATGTCAGCTATATAAATGATCCACGCGTTCAAGTCCAAAGCTAGCCACCTCATTTTCTCACTTCACCCCAGAATCTGCCACGCGTAATCCACTCTCCACTACCACCCACGCGTGGCATCCATGCACGCTTCCCCCCAGCCACTTGGCAACACCTGATCCTCACCGATTGCATGGCCGACGACCATGCAACCACCGCCCTCAACTCCTTCCGGCAACCGTAACCAACTTCCAACTACCTCCGGCCGCCGTAACTTCCGCCGGAAAACTCAAAACACCCAGAATCCGTCATCTTCTCCGATCTAGATTCTCCAGAATTCATCAAGAACATCTTCAACCTTCATCAACCGGTCACCGGAAAACCCCTCCGATCATCAACGATCATCAAAACTTTTCCAGAAAACTCTTCAGAATTCATCAGATCACCAGATTCCAAGGAGATTCATCGCGTTCGAGATTCAACCATGTTCATCGCGTTTTTGCCCTATTTTCCAGATCATCAATGAAGTTCATGCCATCTTCATAGTATCCAACGCGTTTTCCAGAATCACGGCGGCACCTCACCGGAATCTTCATCACCTTCAATCGTGTTCTTCATGATTATCAAAAATCATCTAATCTTCTTCCAAAAATCATCATTATCATCATCGATCATCAAGAACAACCTCCACCAAGATCTTCATACGGATCTTCGCCCTCATCAACCTTTGAACTTCAAGAACGAACCTCATCCCAGTTCGTCAGCTCCAAATGAACATCATCAAGATCTTCAACAATTCTTCAAGACGCTCCAAGAACTCCATCTCATGCAAAATCTCCAGAAACTTCAAGAACTCGAATCGTTGGTGATCTTCAAGAGCCTCATACGTGTATTCTATTTCCAGAAGTACTCCATGATCTTCATCATGTTTGCGAATCCAGATTTCTTCAAAGGTCGTAGATCTCCAACATGCGCCTTCAAGATCCTTTGATCCAACGCAATGTATTCGCAAGTTCCTTCGTGTTCTTCAAGAACTTCTTCCAGAAATTTGTTCAAATCTTCATCAACGATTATTTGCCTCAAGAACATCAAAGGACGGATGATTGTTCTCAGATATTTGTATTATTTTTGTTGTTTTAGTTTGTTCAGTTGGTTGCAGGTTTTGAAATGAAATTGAGAGTGAAGGTGTTAGGAAGATTTTGTGAGAAACAGCAGTTTGTTTCAGAAAAATTGCGAGGGTGAAACTGAGGATAGGAACGGCGGTGAACAGTGAATGGCAAGGCGAGGAACTAGGGTTTTGGTTTGTCATTCTGGGAAGTGGACGCTGGGTCCTGTGGGCTTTCCCTAGGCCCAATCAGTTTTTCTGATTCACCCTCCCCCCTCCCCCGTTTTGGACGTATACCCTCCGTTTCTGTTTTTCTTTTTTCTTTGCTGAACAATGGGCCCATTTTCCACACGCACCCTCCGTATACTTCCTGCACCCGCCTTCCCTTTTTTCCTGGGCTAAAGTATATTGCTGGGCTGGGCCTTTTTTGGCTGTGTTTTATATTTTTCTGCTTGTACTCCCCCTTGTACCAGTGTACCCCTCTCCCTTTATATTTTCTTTTCTATTTTTTATATATAGTTTTGTTGCTTTATATAGAGAGAAAAATATATGAAAAATATTTTGAAAAAGAAAAGAGAAAAGAAATATAGAAAAAATATAAAAAAAAGATATATGAAAAGAAATGAAAAAGAATATGAAAAATAGAGAAAGAATATTGGAAAAAAAGATATATGAAAAGAAATGAAAAAGAATAGTGAAAAAGAAAGTGTGAAAATAAAAGAATATTAAGAGAAAATATTGAGGAAAAGAAGATAAAAATATTCAGCTTCACTTCAATTCTTTTAGGACATTTTTCATAGAGTTTATTTTGCCTTTTAGAGGTAGTTTTAGAAGTCCATTTGTTAGGGGACTTTTTACCTTTTTAGAGGTAGTTTTAGAAGTCCACTTGTTAGGGGACTATTTTCCATTTGATTCTTCATAGGATAGGATAGTATTTCCTAGGGGTTTATCTTTCAGTTCTCAATCATTGTAATCCTTTTTTCCAGAATGTTAGTAAAACGAGATTTGAGCTGTGGTCCCGAAAGTAGCCGAACTACAGCTGCTCTGATTTCTCGTGCCAGACGAGAATATGTAGGCATAGGATGCGATATCCTAGCGAGCACACTAACAACTAACCTTTTGTTCTCTCGCGGCTGTGCGATCGAGACTTTCCCGCTGACGACTGATTGTTATCCTTTTCTCTTGCCCGAGTGCATTTGAGACCAGACCGTAGTTTTATTTCCCATAGGTTCTCGTACCTTTAAAACCAGATTAATTTCTCACTGCTGTGTGAGAACACCCAGCCTAGCCGTAGTTAGCCTGAACTACGTAAGCTCTGATCTTCCCTGCAGTGTGGAAGTACGTAGGCACAAGACGCGAGGTCTTGGCGAGCCAATTTCCCCGTAGTCCCGAACTACGTTGACTCTGACTTTCTCTCTTGAGAATACGTAGGCATAGAGTGCGACGCTCTATCGAGTCAATTCCCTCCCGTTTAGATTTAGCAGTCGTAGATAGATTGTTTTGCATCCTTTAGACAAACCAAGCAAGTGTGGATCCCGTCGAGTACGACGGACGTGAGGGGTGCTAATACCTTCCCCTTGCGTAACCGACTCCCGAATCCAGGTCTTGGTTGCGATGACCATACCTTTCCCATTTTTTGCGAGGTTTACTTCAAGCGTTTCCTTTCCCTCCGTTGGGATAAATAACGCACGGTGGCGACTCTTCTGTCATCCGGCGCCGATTTTCGCAGTAGCGACAGCTGGCGACTCTGCTAGGGACTGCGATAGTTCCCCATGCATGTGGGATCCAACGTCCCCTAAGAGAGTCAATCCTAGCGCTTGTTTGCTTGTCTTGTGGGTGTTTATTTGTTTTATCGCTTTTATCTGTTGCGGTAGTGCTGGGGAGGGTGATATTTTGAGTGATAGCCGGACCTGGGCTGCTTGAGTATGCATTTAGACGTAGTTGTGGAGATTAGTGGGCGAACCTGTCTGCTGAGCAGGCAAGAGTTCCCCACGAAATTCGCGCTCAGACGAGGTTCTCTCCGAGGTGCTTCTTTCCGGTCCTGAGGATCTGAGGGGAGTCCATACGTGAGGATTGTCGACTCTGGGGACCGATCAATTGGAAGTCAGCTAAGTGAGGCCTCTTCATGAGATGACGATGCCACTCCTTCTGGGAATCGTATCATTCCTCATGAAAGTCTGTGACGCTGGCGACCGCATAGGATGCCGTGCTTTAGGTCCATACCCGTGAGTGGGGGTTTTTTTTTTTTGCGAGAACCTTGACTTCCAGCCTACCAGCTATCTTGGCGTTCTCTTTTAGAGAGAACGTACTCCGTCGACTGTGCAGCAGCATTTAGCGCTTGTTTTGGGGGCTGTGATCCCGTGTTTGTTGCATTGCATTGCATTTGCATAAGCATCTTTGCATCATATTGCATAGCATTTCTCCAGTTAGCCAGAGTTCTGATCCAGCCTTTGTTTCCTGAAGGTGAGTACCCGGAGTTTGGATTGAGCAACTGTTGATTGTCAGAAGACGACCAAGGGGTTGGAACAGACTTGAGCAGATTTGAGAATCAAGCAGTATAGTCAGTTACAGGTAATTGATAGTTATGTCTGAAGGCAATTTCCAGTCTCCTAACACCTTGACAGGGTTTACTATGACGTCCAATCTTTGGTATGATTCTATGGAAGACTTCCCGCAAGCGAACAACGTTACTGTAGACCAAGTGGTACAGCCTACTGTTGAGAACCGAGATCGGCATGAGCAGTTTGTTGCCCGAAATGAACGTCCTCCTCCTGTTAACAATCAAGGTGTTGTTTTCCCTGAGAGGAATCCATGCAGAGATATCCCGGTAGCCAGGACTGTAAACTCAAGAGCTCTTGAAGGTGATAGAAGGCTCCGAGTATTGGAAGAAAGAGTTAAAGCTTTGAAGGTCAAAGAGGTCGTCAACCTGAATGCTGCAGACATGTGTTTGGTTCCTGACCTGGTGTTGCCTTATAAGTTCAAAGTTCCGAAAATTTGAAAAATACACGGGAGATAGCTGTCCGAAGCAACATTTGGTGATGTTCTGTCGAAGAATGACTTCGTTTGTGCGAAATGACAAATTGATGATCCATTGCTTTCAAGATAGTCTGACTGGGGCATCTTTGAGGTGGTATATGCAGTTAGAGAGTAATCAGATTCGATCATGGGTGGATTTAGCCAGAGCTTTCCTGAAGCAGTACGATTACAACTTGGATATGGCTCCTAGTCTCGTACATCTGCAAGAATTATCTCGGGCGGAGAATGAATCATTCAGAGGGTATGTGCAAAGATGGAAAGAATTGGCTGCTAGTATTAAACCACCGCTTCAGGAAAGAGAAATGGTTGACCTCTTCTTGGGTACTCTGAAAGGCCATTATTATGACAAATTGTTCGGTTGTACAAGCTTTGTGGGCCTGATGAGAATGGGGGAGCTTGTTGAGAGAGGACTCAAGAGTGGAAAGCTTCGAGATGCTCCTTATATCCTAGTTGATAAGAATGAGTCAGTTGTCAGTTCTCAAGAAGAGTGGGAAGAAGGAAATGACGTCGTCTCAGAATCTCTAGCATCTCAGGATCGGTTTTCAGACATTTCAAGTCAACGGTCATCCTGTCGTCGATCGCGTCAGCACGCCCAACGAAGACCAAGGAAACCTGAAAGGCAGTTTACTCAGCTACCGGTGTCGTACAGTCAGTTGTTGCCAGATCTGGTCAGAAGTGGATTGATAGTGCCGAAAGAGACTAATCCAATGATTCCACCCTATCCTCCAGGTTTTGATGCCAGCGCCCGCTGTGAGTACCATGTTGGGGCACAGGGGCATTCAACAAATGATTGTAAGGTACTTAGAAGCCAGGTTCAGGATCTGTTAGACTCTAACCGGATTTTCACCGCGCCCCAGGGTTTTGTTTAGATTAACGATTCTCCGTCATCCAGTTGTGTGGGTTCGTCATTTAATGTCATGGAAGACTCCACGGGAAGTGTGTGTTCTGAAGATTGTCAAACTGAGAGTTCAGTGGGATATGGGATAAGTTTCTAGAGGTTTCTGTGTCGGGTGTCGCATCTGTTTTCTCTGCCTAACTCGTTTAGCTTCTGTGCATTAGTGTTTGCTGACCACCACCAGGATTGTTGGCTGGGGTCATTGTATTCGTACTCGTTCGTGCTTACGTGCTGCTTTTGTTGATTGTACATGTGTGGGAGGTGTTCGTCTTGGTGCTTATAGCTTGAGTTTCTCTCTGTCTTGTCATGAATATGTGTTTGCTTTCTGCATTGTATTATCATTTACCAGGTACATCAGAACCGTGGGTCTTATTTCCTCGTCGTCCAGTTTGTTGCAGGAATTCCTTCAGAGATATGGAACAGAATCAGGTTTAATTGATTGAAGTCCGAAGCCAGCTGGGGCAGATGATGAGAGACATGCAAGAGATGCGTCTGGAGCAGAAGATCCTCAAAGAGGAAAATAGTCAGCTGAAGACCCAAATGAGCTTGATCATGGAAGTAGTCAAGAATGTGCTTAGGAAAGAGGATGATCAGCTATTTGAAGCCGCAGTGAAGGAGCTCGTGCCACCTGTACCTGTGGAACCTGAGCTTAAAGAACATGTTGACGGGCATCAGCAACAACAACAGAGGATACATCCGGCTCAACCGAGGATTCAGGAGGGGAGGCCAAAGAGGGCATTTGAGGCGCCGCCTTCAACGTATGTTGAGCTCTTTCAGACTTTATTGAGGTTGAATCTGGTTGAGAAGAGAATGTTGGACCCACCCACAGGAGCATTTCCTTATGGGTACGATACCAGTAAGCAATGCGAATTTCATTCTGGGGCACTCGGACACGACATCGAGGGTTGTCATGCTTTTAAGCACAATGTTCAAGACCTGATTGACTCGAAGGATATTGAATTCACGCCAAGCAGTGTAGCTGTACGTATTAGTCCTATCCCAGTTGATGCTAAGATGATGGATGTTTCTAAAGCTGCAGTAGGTCAGAAACGTATCCTGGACTCCATGGTGTCAGAATCTCCATGTCCACAACTGTTGCATATTCCTGGGGCAGATCTGAGAAAGAAGATAGCCAAGCATAAGGAGTGCCTTAATCAGTATGGTGGAAGTCAAGAAACCGATGTTGTATTTGCTACGAAGGTTGTTCAACAGTCAACCCGGCACCAGCGACAACAGCAACGATCTCAACAGTGGCAAAGGCAACAGCATCCCAATCAGCGAAGAGCTCAAAATCAGAGGCCGGTGAGAGTATTTAGTGTGCCTCCGATGCCATATGCCGAACTTCTTCAGGTGTTGCTACGATTACAGTTGGTTGAGAAGAGGAAGTTAGCCCCGCTAACAGGTACGCCCCCAGCAGGGTATGATATCAATGAGCACTGTGATTTCCATTCAGGAGCATCGGGGCACAACATTGAAGATTGTCTGGCCTTCAAGCATAAGGTGCAGGACCTACTTGATAGTGCAGCAATCAACTTCGGGCAGGAAGGGCCCAAAATCATCTGAATGAGGAGGAGGGGCTCTATAATTTGGTTGGTTCGCTGAAAGCGGATCAGGACAACATCAGGTTGCCTCTAATAACTGATTGTGAAGATGGCTGGTTCAGCAGCAGGACAGATGTGAAAGCCCGGTTCTCGGAAGCTGGCATTTTTATTTGTTTTATCTTGTCATTGCTTTACGTTTGTAGTTTCTTTCCTGTTTAAATTGCAATCTTGTTCGTAAAACCTGTTGTTTGCATTCAATAGATGATAATGAAATAAATATGCATATTTTGATTAGATCCAGTTGTGTTCACTAATTGTTTTTACAAATGTCCAATGCTTGGTTAAGAAGGATCGGAGGAGGATGACGAAAATGAACGACATGCAAATTCCGATATTGTATGCTTTTGAGATAAAACCTGCTGATGATGTACAACCATTGTTTCAAATCCCTAAACACCGGTGATATAAGGAAGATAATCCCTTGCCAACCCCTTTGAGCCTGGTAGTAGGAGTTCTTTCTGAAAACGAAAAACCCTCAATCTTTAACCTGGGGCAGGGTAGGTGTTAGCTAATTCGGCCGAGCGTTCAAGTTGCAAAAGGAGTGTCCGTTCGAGGATCAATCACACCTCCAGAGGTCGTGCCTAAAAAACCACAATGGTTAAATCAAGAGTGAGGCAGTCACATCATTCTCTAATGAGTCAGGCAACCAGTGTCACACGACTCGTTCGGAAAAAGAAGGAAGCAAAAAGAATCAAAAGCCCGCTAAGTCAAAACTTCAAAAACAAATGACTTAGCCAAAAATGAGGGCATCCCGCTGGACTTAAAGAATCAAAAGAAACTCCAAAGAGTCGGTCCAGGCAAAAGTTAGGGATAAGAAAAAGATGAAAGGATGACAAAAGAAAAATCCTCGGACAAATATGAGTCGTGTGACCCTAAGTGTCAAAGACGAAGAGTGAGTGGCTGTCACTCCAAAAACTCATGGTTTCTCGAACTATCACTCCTATCTTTCAACCTCTGAGAGGTGAGCGCTAAGGTCGAATTAGCTGAACGTAGGATGGGAGAACATCAAGGAGAATGGGTGGGTTAAAATAAACTTTGAGCCTTTATCCTTTCCTTCAAAACCGTGAACCTGACCACGTTATAACCTTCAAAAGTCCTAATTGAAGCAGGTTGTTTCGAAAGCATACTTCGGTAAAGATTGCGTCGGAACTGACTCCTAAAAGGGTTCTTCTTACCATGTTGGTACTGATGTTGATATTCTTGATAAGTGTTTTGTGCATTATATGCCATAAACTGTTTTTCCTTTTCCCAGTGAACAGATTGGATGTCAAAACTATCATATGCGTTGCATTAATATGTCTTTTACGCAGAACAACTTGTTTTACTTGCGAGTAAGCGCTTGACAGCAGGAAAGTTTTCTACAATGGAAGGTATGGTCAGGATAGAATACAGAACTCCCGAATGCTCCGCAAGCCAGGGCAAGCTACATCCAGTGATCCCCAGTCAGGTCAGCCTTTCGAAGTCAGTTATCCTGGGGCAATCAGGTTGAGATTCGGTAAATATCTCGTAGTCAGGGGCACTACTCTGAATCAAATAATCAGGGGCAAAGTCATTGCAGTCAGGAGCAGGCCATCTTAAGAGCGCAGAAGTTATTCTTTATTCGAGAAGCATTTGATGTGAAGTATCTCTCCGAAGTTCAGAATGCTGGGGCATTTCATATCAGACCATCAGGGTACAGATTGGCAGATTTCCTTTTGAGGAGCATCACCACAGAGGTCCCGCAGGCTGGGGCATATCAGAAGCGAAGGGATTATTCTTCTCCGTATCATCAGAGTTATTCAGAGCTGTTCGAGCAGATTCGGCCAATTTTGGAGTGCGAGACGAATGTCGGGAAGTCGTGTTACTATCCTTTGACTTTTCAACCAGAAAACTGTGTATTCAGACAAAATGTTTTCCAGCGTCAGTTGTACCTGACCCATCACAGATAGCCTAAAAGCCCAAATCCATGTTGGCGATCACTGTGAGGCCCATTCGTGTTGGCGCATCAGTTTCCAAATCTAATCTTCATCAGTACGCAGGAAGACTCCGTCTATTTTCTCCAGCAAAGTCCAGTTTTTCATTGGCACGGGTAAGCTATCCCCAGAGAAGTCCAATCATACTTGGCACACCTGCTATTCCCCAACAGAGTTATATTTCCCAGCAGGGTGTTACTTCAACGAGGTGCTTGGTTAAGTTCCCGAATTCCCCAGCGGAGTTGATGTTACTCTTCCAGCATTTATTTTGCTGGAATAATTCTGTGATATCCGGTTTATCCCCAGCGGAGTTGGCTTCGTCTTCAGCATTTATTTTGCTGAAGTGGTTTTCCGTACCCGACTTTCTCCAGCAGCTCGAGCCTGCATTAGCATATTGCATACATCATCGTATTTGCATCATACTTGCATTTCATTTATGCGTAGCATTTCCATCCTGAATGGAGCATTACGCCATAGGAAGATTCAAACATATGCATATGCATACGAAGCATAAGCCATGTCTTCTATCGGCCTCATATGGTGCGTGAATTACTCTGTGATCAGTTCAGGGGCATTCATCTAGCAGCAGTGTTCAGACAATTCAGCGGTTTATTCGTATTTCAGATCATACAACAGTTATGCTTTGATCAATCAGACATCTGGTATCGGCAGACTTTTCTTCCCGTCAATTCCTATTGACGATGTGTTCCTCCAATGAGTGGATTTCGCCGTCTATCATTAGACGTCTTGAGTTCGAAAGTGGTTTTCTTCCCGTCTATCAGTAGACGATGTGAAGTTTCGGTTAATTTTCCAGTGGGGTTTCAAGATGGGGTTTCTCTAGCAAGTGGTTTTCTTTCCGTCTATCAGTAAACGATGTGAAGTTTCAGGTGATTTTTCCAACGGGTTTCTTATCGTCAGATCATACAGATGGTGTGTTTCCCCAGCGAGTATTCTCCGGCTATCTTTAGATGTTGAGGGGTTTCAAAGCGATCTTTCGGATAGTGGTTTTCTTTCTGTTTATTGGATGAGATGATATTTCAAGAGGGATTTCCTGATTGTCGATTCTTATTGACGACATGGCTCTTAGAAGGTGGTTTTCTTCCCGTCGGTCCTTACTGATGATGTGGCCCCTTTAAGGATATTGTTCTTTCCATCAGTTCCCGTAGACGAAAGGATTCTGAAATTTGAGGGATGGTGTTGAATTCCTTATGGGTGTCTTTCCGTCTATCCTTAGACGATGTGAGTATTGAATTTTTCCTTCGGGATGGGTGTCTTTCCGTCTATCTTTAGACGATGTGAGTATTGAAGTTTTCCTTCGGGATGGGTGTCTTTCTGTCTATCCTTAGACGATGTGAGTATCGGATTTAAGGGTGTCTTCCCATCTATCTTTAGACGATGTGAGTATGGATTTCGGGTGTCTTTCCGTCTATCATTAGACGATGTGAGTATGGATTTCGGGTGTCTTTCCGTCTATCCTTAGACGATGTGAGTATTGAATTTTTTTCCTTCGATTATGGGTGTCTTTCCGTTTATCCTTAGACGATGTGAGTATTGAAGTTTTCCTTCGGGATGGGTGTCTTTCCGTCTATCCTTAGACGATGTGAGTATTGAATTTTTCCTTCGGGATGGGTGTCTTTCCGTCTATCCTTAGACGATGTGTGTATCGGATTTCGGGTGTCTTTCCGTCTATCCTTAGATGATGTGAGTATTGATTTTTCCTTCGGGATTATGGGTGTCTTTCCGTCTATCCTTAGACGATGTGAGTATTGATTTTTCCTTCGGGATTAAGGGTGTCTTTCCGTCTATCCTTAGACGATGTGAGTATTGAATTTTTCCTTCAGGATGGGTGTCTTTCCGCCTATCCTTAGACGATGTGAGTATTGATTTTTTTTCCTTGGATTACGGGTGTCTTTCGTCTATCCTTAGACGATGTGTGTACGGATTACGGGTGTCTTTCCGTCTATCTTCAGACGATGTGAGTATATTTCTCTTCCTGTCTATCAGTAGACGATGTGAGAGGATCAGGTGTTTTGTTGCAACCCTCGGGTTTGTTATTTGTGGTATCATACAGGTAACGGGCGTTAAAATCAGGAGTTCTTTACCAGATGATTGATCAGTTTGTTACCGTGACGACTGGGTTCGGTTCTGGATTTTATTCCCCAAGCAGTTTTACAGTATACTCACGGTTGGCAAATTTTCGGGTTTATTAGTATTCAACCGTCTCGTACCTCTGAATGTTTGAAGGCTGCGCGCTCTTCAACCCTTCAGGTCCAAGTCGCTTGAATAGGGGCAGCTGTTGCACCCTAAAATTTGACCAACCGGTGCCGCTTTCGGTTTATGCTTCGACGCATTTCGCATTAGCATTTTACATACTGCATTTCCTCAATCATGGTGATTTTATCGGGATTTCAGCCCTGTTGTCGCTTTTCGGGTATTTCAGACAGGTTCGGATAATCGGAGGTTATTTTGAGAAGTCGCGCGCTTCCTGGGTGTTTTCAGTTTATGCAGTGATTTTTGAGATTTTTGGTGTCCGGGTTACCGTTTGCTTCGATCTGGTCTCGCGCTCTCTTTTATGTTGGTTATTTGCCTCTGTTTGCTTTTTTTAGGGTTTAATAGCCTTTTGTAGATTTTAAATAGGCTTTATAGATTTTTCAGAATTTAAATAGATTTTTTAATATTTTTAATAGCTTTAAATCGTTTTTTAGAATTTTATAGAGTTTTTAATAGGTTAATAGCTTTTTTTAATAGTTTTAAATAAATAATATAGATTTTATTAGAATTAGTAGAGTATTAATAGATTTTTTAAATAGAGGTGATTAGAGTTTTTTCATTTTTATTAGTTTTAGTTTAATATAGAATTTAATTAGATGTTAATTCTTCTTTTAGATTTAATTAGGATTTTAATCTTTTAATTAGAGTTTGTTAGATTTAATTAGGATTAGACTAGTTTAATTTTCAGTTAGCATTTAATTGTAGTTTCAGAATTAATTAGTTGAGTATTAATTAGTTCATTAGGTTTAAGGTTTTAATTAGTTTAATTAGGTTTAATCTCTTTTTTAATTCAGTTTTTTTTTCAGGTTTTGTCTATCATTTTCGTTTGGGCCCAGAAGTGCTTTTTGGAGGCCCAATATCCCAATCCACCTCAGTCCGTTTTTGTTCATTCTTCAGTCCAGAAAAAAAACGCCACATGTCAGCTATATATATGATCCACGCGTTCAAGTCCAAAGCTAGCCACCTCATTTTCTCACTTCACCCCAGAATCTGCCACGCGTAATCCACTCTCCACTACCACCCACGCGTGGCATCCATGCACGCTTCCCCCCAGCCACTTGGCAACACCTGATCCTCACCGATTGCATGGCCGACGGCCATGCAACCACCGCCCTCAACTCCTTCCGGCAACCGTAACCAACTTCCAACTACCTCCGGCCGCCGTAACTTCCGCCGGAAAACTCAAAACACCCAGAATCCGTCATCTTCTCCGATCTAGATTCTCCAGAATTCATCAAGAACATCTTCAACCTTCATCAACCGGTCACCGGAAAACCCCTCCGATCATCAACGATCATCAAAACTTTTCCAGAAAACTCTTCAGAATTCATCAGATCACCAGATTCCAAGGAGATTCATCGCGTTCGAGATTCAACCATGTTCATCGCGTTTTCGCCCTATTTTCCAGATCATCAATGAAGTTCATGTCATCTTCATAGTATCCAACGCGTTTTCCAGAATCACGGCGGCACCTCACCGGAATCTTCATCACCTTCAATCGTGTTCTTCATGATTCTCAAAAATCATCTAATCTTCTTCCAGAAATCATCATTATCATCATCGATCATCAAGAACAACCTCCACCAAGATCTTCATACGGATCTTCGCCCTCATCAACCTTTGAACTTCAAGAACGAACCTCATCCCAGTTCGTCAGCTCCAAATGAACATCATCAAGATCTTCAACAATTCTTCAAGACGCTCCAAGAACTCCATCTCATGCAAAATCTCCAGAAACTTCAAGAACTCGAATCGTTGGTGATCTTCAAGAGCCTCATACGTGTATTCTGTTTCCGGAAGTACTCCATGATTTTCATCATGTTTGCGAATCCAGATTTCTTCAAAGGTCGTAGATCTCCAACATGCGCCTTTAAGATCCTTTGATCCAACGCAATGTATTCGCAAGTTCCTTCGTGTTCTTCAAGAACTTCTTCCAGAAATTTGTTCAAATCTTCATCAACGATTATTTTCCTCAAGAACATCAAAGGACGGATGATTGTTCTCAGATATTTGTATTATTTTTGTTGTTTTAGTTTGTTCAGTTGGTTGCAGGTTTTGAAACGAAATTGAGAGTGAAGGTGTTAGGAAGATTTTGTGAGAAACAACAGTTTGTTTCAGAAAAATTGCGAGGGTGAAGCTGAGGATAGGAACGGCGGTGAACAGTGAATGGCAAGGCGAGGAACTAGGGTTTTGGTTTGTCATTCTGGGAAGTGGACGCTGGGTCCTGTGGGCTTTCCCTAGGCCCAATCAGTTTTTCTGATTCACCCCCCCCCCCCCCCCCCCCCGTTTTGGATGTATACCCTCCGTTTCTGTTTTTCTTTTTTCTTTGCTGAACAATGGGCCCATTCGCCACACGCACCCTTCGTATACTTCCTGCACCCCCCTTCCCTTTTTTCCTGGGCTGAAGTATATTGCTGGGCTGGGCCTTTTTTGGCTGTGTTTTATATTTTTCTGCTTGTACTCCCCCTTGTACCAGTGTACCCCTCTCCCTTTATATTTTCTTTTCTATTTTTTATATATAATTTTGTTGCTTTATATAGAGAAAAAAATATATGAAAAATATTTTGAAAAAGAAAAGAGAAAAAGAAATAGAGAAAAGAAATATAGAAAAAATATAAAAAAAAAAGATATATGAAAAGAAATGAAAAAGAATATGAAAAATAGAGAAAGAATATTGGAAAAAAAGATATATGAAAAGAAATGAAAAAGAATAGTGAAAAAGAAAGTGTGAAAATAAAAGAATATTAAGAGAAAATATTGAGGAAAAGAAGATAAAAATATTCAGCTTCACTTCAATTCTTTTAGGACATTTTTCATAGAGTTTATTTTGCCTTTTAGAGGTAGTTTTAGAAGTCCATTTGTTAGGGGACTTTTTACCTTTTTAGAGGTAGTTTTAGAAGTCCACTTGTTAGGAGAATATTTTCCATTTGATTCTTCATAGGATAGGATAGTATTTCCTAGGGGTTTATCTTTCAGTTCTCAATCATTGTAATCCTTTTTTCCAGAATGTTAATAAAACGAGATTTGAGTTGTGGTCCCGAAAGTAGCCGAACTACAGCTGCTCTGATTTCTCGTACCAGACGAGAATATGTAGGCATAGGATGCGATATCCTAGCGAGCACACTAACAACTAACCTTTTATTCTCTCGCGGTTGTGCGATCGAGACTTTCCCGCTGACGACTGATTGTTATCCTTTTCTCTTGCCCGAGTGCATTTGAGACCAGACCGTAGTTTTATTTCCCATAGGTTCCCGTACCTTTAAAACCAGATTAATTTCTCACTGCTGTGTGAGAACACCCAGCCTAGCCGTAGTTAGCCTGAACTACGTAAGCTCTGATCTTCCCTGCAGTGTGGAAGTACGTAGGCACAAGACGCGAGGTCTTGGCGAGCCAATTTCCCCGTAGTCCCGAACTACGTTGACTCTGACTTTCTCTCTTGAGAATACGTAGGCATAGAGTGCGGCGCTCTATCGAGTCAATTCCCTCCCGTTTAGATTTAGCAGTCGTAGATAGATTGTTTTGCATCCTTTAGACAAACCAAGCAAGCGTGGATCCCGTCGAGTACGACGGACGTGAGGGGTGCCAATACCTTCCCCTTGCGTAACCGACTCCTGAATCCAGGTCTTAGTTGCGATGACCATACCTTTCCCGTTTTTTGCGAGGTTTACTTCGAGTGTTTCCTTTCCCTCCGTTGGGATAAATAACGCACGGTGGCGACTCTTCTGTCAGCCGGCGCCGATTTTCGCAGTAGCGACACCAATCCATAATACATTTTCACAAACTTAGCAAGCAATCAAACAAAAGGTTCCTGTAGAGTACTACAGATGCTTAGGGTGCTAACCCCTTCCCTAGGTATAACCAACCCCCGATCCCCGAATCTCTTAAGCGTTGTCGTTACATCGCGAAAAAGGTTTTTCTTTCTTTAGACCTTTCCTTTGGATAAAATAAAGTTCGGTTGTAAAAGAATTAAGGTTCAAGTTAATTAATAGCTTGATATCCAATTTTCACCGCAACAGAAATAGCGACTTCACTGGGGACAATTGCTTTGAGGGTTTAGCCTATCTTGTTTAATTACTTGCTATATTTGTGAATACTTGTAAATATGTACATATGTGCTCTGTTGGATCTTGGGAACTTTGAGTGGTGAGACAACACTATACCCGTGTTTGAGCGTACTTATGATAAGATGGTGGTATATTCAAGGAGACTTATAGGGAGTTGATTCCCGACCAAGTTGACTTGAGAAAACCTTCGCTCAGTA
The DNA here is from genome assembly GCA_963859935.3 of Lathyrus sativus. Lineage (NCBI taxonomy): Eukaryota > Viridiplantae > Streptophyta > Magnoliopsida > Fabales > Fabaceae > Lathyrus > Lathyrus sativus. The sequence goes on from OZ012739.1 coordinate 660,000,879, forward strand.
GAGGCCCGTTTGAGAGTTAGTATTGTTGATCGAGTATTCGTGAAAACAATGCTACTTTCTGCATGGGAGCCCGTGATATTGAGGACCTTTAGATTACCTTTTCCCCACTATGGCTTTATTAGGATGTAGTGCAGTGACTATAAGGAAGTAATTCCGAAGTAGTTGATACGCGATACTACACTTGGACGAGACTCTCTTGAGAATATTGTTGCACCCCAAAATTTGACCAACCGGTTCCCATATTTGGTTTATGGTTCGACGCATTTCGCATTCGCATTCGCATACCGCATACAGTGCATTTGTCCAGTCATATTGTTTTTATCGGGATTACAGCCCTGTTTTCACATTTTGGGCGTTTCAGACCGGTTTGGATAATCGGAGGTTATTTTTGAGAAGTCACACGCTTCCCGGGTGTTTTCAGCTTACGCAGTTGTTTTTGAGGATTTTGGTGTCTGGGTTTACCGTTTATTTTTGGTCTGGTCTCGCGCCTCCTTTATTTGATTTAATGGCCTTTATAGCTTTTCTTTTCTAGAATTTTAATAGATATAGGTTTTTATTAGTTTTATAGAATTTAAATAGAATTAATAGAATTAATATAATAATATAGAATTTTATTAGTTTTAATAGGGTTTTGTTAGAATATTAGAATATAATTTCTTTTAATAAATAGAATTATAGGGTAATATAGATTTAATGATTTTCTAGATTTTAATAGAAGTTTATTATTGGTTTAGATTTTATTGAATAGACTTTATTTCTAGAAATTATAGATTTTATATAGATTTTAATTGAGTTGATTTTAATAGTTTCTCTTTAGGATTTATTAGAGTTCAGTAGATTAGAGTAATGCTCATTTTCATTTTAATTAGCATTTAATCATTAGGCCATTAATTGAGTTTAGTTTAATTAGAGTCAGCTTTAATGGTTGTAGCTTTAATCATTGTCGTTTTCATTAATCACATCATTAATTGAGTCTTAAGTAAAGTCTGCCATTAACTGAGTCCATTATCCAGTGTTTAAGTCTAATTTCGTGGGCTCAAGGTTTGTTTTTGGAGGCCCAATCTGATCCAGCCTGCCACATGTCAGTATTTAAAGGCTCCCACGTTTTCTCTTTCTTTTTCTTCCACCTCATTCTTTCCACTCACCACCACTACGCCACTTGGCGCTTTCTCTCTCACTACCCTGCCACTTGTCCATCTCACCATCCCTCTCTCATGCGTGCTGCCACGCAACCCCCTGAGGTGGCGACTTCTCAGGCCCCGCATGCAAACACTTCTCCATCATCACCGGAGAAATCTCACGGTGGTTTTCATGGCCAGAATCTCGCCGGATTCTGCAACCGTCGCCAAAAAACACATGCGAGGTTCATCCGTTCATCAGAATTTCCAGTTTTTTTTCCAGGAACTTCACACAACCTCCAACTGTGTTCATCCGAGATTCATCATTCGCCCGATCTAGCTCATCAATGTTCATCGTAATCTTCATCGATGTTCATCATTTTCCCTAGAAACTTCAAGATTCCTTCAATCTTTCAGCGTCAGTTTCCAGAAATCCTCAAGAACATTCATATGTTCTTCGTCCGTTCGTACGTGTTCGTCCACCGTTTCCCAGATCTGTTCAAGAATTGCAACAATCTTCATCCACCTTCAAAAACGCCCTCGTGAATCATCCATAATCTTCATCAGCGGTTCAAGGAGCGTCAAGAAGCACTCACTCATCGTCATCAGATTTCACCGATCTTCAAGATTCCTTCGAAGATCTTCATCGTCTTCATGCTCGTTTTCCAGAAATTACGATAGCCTTCAAAGTTCTTCCAGAAACCTCCAACAAACATCAACGTTCATAACAAGTCTTCTTCAATCTTCAAGAACTCGCCTCGTATTCGTATCATTTTCAGCTTCTCCATCTATTCACCTTCAACATGCAATGCCACCTGGATTCGCGATCAACACCGAATCTCAATGAACATCATCAACATCCGTGATGTTTCCAGATTTCTCCAAACGTTCAGAGGAGTTTCAAGAGTCTTCGCCGTAATCGTCGATCAACCGGCAGTTTCTCTCCAGATTATCAAATGTCCAAGGATTTTCATCAACATTTCATCCTCATCTTCAGTCCAACAACGTGCTATCTTCAGAACCACTTGAATCTCCTTTGTTCGCTTAACTTTCGTCTTCAAGATTCCGCAAGTTCAGGTGATGATGATGCTTGAAAGGAACCGTATTGAATTGAGACGGAGAGAGGGTTTGAGAGACGAAGCAGGCGGCGTCTAAGGTTTTTGGCCAAGGAGAAAGTGATTGGAAGGGGAAAGGGTATCGTGGCTTGTGGTTAGGCCAGGCCTAACGTTTGTTTTCAGTCCACACCCCGTGCCTTACTCATTGCACCTCCCTGTTTGGGAGTTGTTTTCTCTTTTGGACTAGTGGGCTAAGCCCAACGAGTTTCTATCTACACCCTTATTTCCTGCGCAACACCCCCTTTTCCCTTGGTTGTTGTTTTGTTTTTTTTGCTGAATTTTGTATTGTGGGCTTAGGGCCCAGTGGTTTTTTTTTTGCTTAAACACCAATTTTTCAGGATGTACCCCCCTCCCCTTTGCAATTTAATTTTTCTCTTGTATTGGGCATTTGCTTGTAATAGTTAGTTATTTTCCTATTTTTATTCTTAGGAATTATAGTGTAGAATATTATTAGCATATTTTCATATAGATTTAATAATATAGACTTTATATTCTTTATGGATATTATAGAATTTTTAGGTTATTTTCTATTATGCATTTTATATAGAATTTCCTATTTTCTTTAGATAGTTTTTCTTATAGAATATTATAGAGATTTTAGTATAGAATTTTTCATTCTATTTTCTTTATAGCAAATTATAGAATATTGTGCACATGATTTTATTCTATTTTCTGTATGCATTTACTCGTATTTTCTTTAGAATATTTTCTAGGAGAATTTAATTGCCTTATTTTAGGATTCGACTTTTATTTCCATTTTGCGTTGGATTTCTCTCCTATTTTCTTTTCTATCCGATTTTATTCCCGATTTTATTTTTGGCTGGCCGTGTGACACGATTCAATTGGAGAATGATTTTCGATATCATTTCTCTATCTTGTCTTTGGCACAGACATCAGTACGCTACCTCTTAGAGTTCGATTTCTCATATAAATCGAACCATGACGGTCTAAGCGTTACATTATTCTTGATTCAAGCATCATCATCAAGGATCCAGAGAGGAGAAGATTAGAATGGAGCTTGCGCGCAGGTCAAGGGTCAACGGAACCACTCCGTTCGGTAACATCTATCTAATTCAAGTCTTTTAATCAACCGTCGAGTGTTGTGAGATTGTTAGATACGTAGGAAATGGTTGCGGGAGGGTCACTCTCACGTAACTTGGATGTTTAGTGTATCACCCTTAGGGTGATATGCGACGCACTCGCTCCTACGTCTTAGGTTCTTGCGTGTGTGTCCCGAGTTCCTTCCTGTTTAGGCGTAGGCCTGCTTCCTCTTTGTTCTCGCCCCCGTGCGAGCGAAACCCCTTTTCTCTCGCGTTCAAGCGATCGAGACCCCTTCTCTTGCCCCCGTGCAATCGAGACTCGTTTTCCCGCTGAACTACAGCTGCTCTGATTTCTCACACTGAATGAGAATATGTAGGCATAGGATGTGATATCCTAGCGAGCACACTAACAACTAACCTTTCTGTTCTCTCGCTGCTGTGCGATCGAGACTTTCCCGCTGACGACTGATGTTTCCCTTTTCTCTTGCCCTTGCGTATTTGAGACCAGACCGTAGTTTTAGTTTCCGTAGGTCCCCGTACCTCTAGAACCAATTTCATCTCTCACTCCTGTGTGATCGAGAACACCCTGTTTAGCCGTAGTTAGCCTGAATTACGTAAGCTCTGATCTTCCACGTTGTATGGAAGTACGTAGGCACAAGACGCGAAGTCTTGGCGAGCCAATTCCCTGTAGTTTCCCGAACTACTATGACTCTGACTTTCTCTCTTGAGAATACGTAGGCATATAGTGCGATGCTCTATCGAGTCAGTTTCTTTCCGTTTAGATTTAGCAGTCGTAGATAGATTGTTTTGCATCCTTTAGACAAACCAAACAAGCGTGGATCCCGTCGAGTATGACGAACGTGAGGGGTGTTAATACCTTCCCCTTGCGTAACCGACTCCCGAATCCAGGATTTAGTTGCGATGACCATTCCTTTCCCGTCTTTGCATTAGGTTTACTCTGAGCGTTTCCTTTCCCTCCTTTGGGATAAATAACGCACGGTGGTGACTCTTCTGTTCAGTCGGCGCTGATTTTCGCAGTAGCGACAGCTGGCGACTCTGCTGGGGATTTTTTTTGCAGTCTCGCCCTGTTTTTCCTAGCTGTCTGGGCCCGTCCCCAGCAGCTGGCGACTCTGCTGGGGACTGCGATGGTTCCTTATGCATCTGGGATCCAACATCCCTTAAGAGAGTCAATCCTAGCGCTTGTTTGCTCGTCTTTGGATGTTTACCTTCTGCATGTTGTATTTTACTGTATTTACAATTTCCGCATTTCGTTATTTTCTGTTGCTGTTGTGCTGTTGGGTGGTTGTTCCTTTTGAGAGAGAAGCCAAAACTCAGGCTTGAGTATATACATAGACTTAGAAGTAGAAATTAGTGGTTAGCCTGCTTGCTTAGCTCGCACCAGCTAGCCGCGAAATCTCACTCGGACGAGATTCTCTTTGATGCTTCTTGCCTGGCCCTTAGGGCTCGACAAGTTGTCTGACCCGAGGATTGTCGACTCCGGGAACCTATCAATTGGGAATTCGACTAAGTGAGGCCGCTTCAAGGGATGATGATGCCACACCTTCTGGGTATCGTATCATCGCTCTTGAAAGTCTCTGACGTTGATACCCGCATAGGATGTCGTACCTTGTCAGATTAGGTTCATACCCGTGAGTGGAAGGGTTTTTGCAGGAAACTTGACTTCCAGCCAACCCGATATTTTGGTCTTCTCTTTAGAGCGAACGTACTCAGTCAGCAGCTCAGCAGTATTCAGAGATTGTGTGGGGGGCTGTGATCCCGTGTTTGCTGCATATTGTATTGCATTTGCATGAACATTGTTGCATCATACTGCATACCAGTCTCCAGCTAGCCAGAGTCTGATCCAGCCGTTGTTTTGATTCTGAAGGTGATTATCCGGTGATTGGCCTGAGCAACTGTTGATTGTTAGACGACCAAAGGGTTGAAGCAGATTTGAGCAGAATAGAGCAGCGAAGTCAGTTGAAGGCTATTGGTAGCTATGTCTGAGAGCAACTTCCAGTCTGCTCACACCTTGGCAGGGTTCACTATGATGACCAACCCTCTGTATGGTTCTACTTCCGAGGCAGACTTTCCGCAAGTGAACAACCTTACTGCAGACCAGTTTGTGCAGCCTCCTGTTATAGACCGAGGTCGACGTGAGCAGTTTGTTGTCCGCAATGAACGACCTCCTCTTATCAACAGTCAAGGTGTTGTTTTCCCTGTGCCGAGTATCCGAAGAGAGATCCCAGTAGCAAGGGCTGAAGACCCAAGAGCTCTTGAGTGTGCTAGCAGGCTCCAAGTGTTGGAAGAACAAGTTAAAGCCTTGAAAGTCAAAGATGTTGTTAACCTGAACGCCGCAGACATGTGTTTGGTTCCTAGCCTAGTGTTGCCTTATAAGTTCAAAGCGCCGAGATTTGAAAAGTACAAAGGAGATATCTGTCCGAAGCAACATTTAGTGATGTTCTGTTGAAGAATGACTTCGTTTGTGCAAAATGACAAGTTGATGATTCATTGCTTCCAGGATAGTCTGGCTGGGGCATCTTTGCGTTGGTATATGCAGTTAGAGAGTAATCAGATTCGATCATGGGTGGATTTAGCCAGAGCTTTTCTAAAGTAGTATGATTATAACCTGAACATGGCCCCTCATCGCATGCAGTTGCAAGAATTGTCTCAAGAGAACAATGAACCCATCAGGAAGTATGAGCAGAGATGGAGAGAATTGGCTTCCAGAGTACAACCACCGCTTTTAGACCGAGAGCTAACAAGCATGTTTGTAAATTCGCTGCAGAGTCCGTACTACGAAAGAATGCTTGGACTTGCGTTAAACTTCTCTGACTTGGTAGCATTTGGAGAACGCCTTGAGCATGCCATAAAAATTGGGAAAATTCAGATTATTTTAAACGGTCAAGCTAGTGAAACTGAATCTCTTTATGATTATCAGAATGAAGAAGGAGTTGTGATCAATGCAATCATGCCAGATGTTGAGTATCCTCGAGATGAACCGGTGAAGTCTGTTGGTTCTTCATCTCCTGTGTCTTGTTATGCTAGACAGACAATTGTGCCTAGGGCACCATATTCAGGACTTTATGTCGCTTCTCTTGCAAATCAGCGAACTCATGGTCGAGGTTGTCAGAATCAGCGTCAGAATTAGAACAGGCCTCGTAACAACTTGGAACGAAGGAATGCTCCTTCCCACCCAGTGCCTATGCCGTATAGCCAGCTACTGCCATCTTTGATCCAGAGTTCTTTGGTGGAACCGAAGGCTCTTAATCCTGTGCCAGAACCTTACCCTCCTGGGTACAATCCCCACGCTCAGTGTGGTTACCATGGCGGATCCCCAGGACATTCAACTGAAGATTGTAAAGCTTTTCAGGCGAAAGTACAACAGTTGATCGACCAAGATTGCATTTCCTTTCGAGAAGGATTTCTGTTTGTTCATACCAACTTCTCAGCTGTCTAAGCTCGTAGATTCAGAGAGTTTATTTGCAAGAAGCCAGTGGTCCCGACAGGCAGACGTCCTCAGCATTGGCAGTCCTCAGACTTTCTTTTATCATTTGCATTTGTAGTTTCTTTTCTGTTAGTTACTACTTGTTGTAAACATTGTTTGTTTCGAATGGTAATATTGATAAAGTGACTATGCATTTTTCTGAATTAATCATGTCGTTGTCGCTCATTTATTGCATTGCACTGACACTTGCATTTTATTTACTCCACTTTATCGCTATGATTAGCAAAGATTGGAGGGAGGATGACGAAACTGAATATTCATAACCGATGATCGTATGCTTTCAGATAAAACCTTGTCGATGACGTACAAGGCATTGTTTCAAATCCCCCAAACACTGGAGATACAAGGAGTTAGTCCCTTGTTAACCACTTCGAGCCAGGAAGTAGAAGTTTTTTCGGACTTTTAAACCCTCACATCTTAACCCGGGGCAGGGTAGTTGTCAGTTAGCTTGATCGAGCGTTCAAGTCTTATAGAGAAGTGTTGCCTTTCGAGGACCAATCACATCTTATTTTTTCCCCAGAGGTCATACCTCATCAACCATAATGGTTAAACCTCACCAATCAGGAGTGAGACAGTTACAATCCTTTCGGAGCAATCAAGACAACCAGTGTCACACGACTTTGTTCCAAAAGAAAAAAAAAGGAATAAGAAAGCCCGCTAAGTAAAAGAAAAAGAAAAAGCTGGAAAGCTAATACTTAGGCAAAAACTAGGGCATCCCGCTGGACTTCAAAAGAAATCGAAAAGAACTCAAAAGAGTCAGTCCAGGCAAAAATTAGGGAATCAAAAGAATGAAAAGAAAGGATATAAAAAGAAAAATCCTCGAACAAGGACAAAGTCGTGTGGATAACAGACACCAAAAACAAAAAAGGAGTAACTGTCACTCCGAAAAACCTTGTGGATTCTTGAATCATTGTTCCCCAATATTCAACGTACCTCTCGAAGAGGCGAGCGCTTGTGACAAGTTAACTAGACATTAGGATCAGAGATCATCACGTAGAAGGGGTGGGTATAAATCAAAATTTGAGCCCAAATATCCTTTGTTTCACTAACCGTGAACCCGACCGCGATACAACCCTTAAAAGACCTAATTGAGGTAGGGTTTATTCTGAAAGCGCATTACGATAAGGTTGAGTAACCTGACTCCTTCTTGATTTTCTAATCATATCCTTGTTATATTTTTCACTGATCACATAAGAACTACGTCTGAACTTTGGTTCATTCGTCACTCACAATCATGACACGTAAATGAGTGACAGCACAACTTTTTAAAAATCTGCATGAACACTGCATTAAAATTACCATTCGGGAATAAACAATTTTATTTGCAGGTCGGTAGTTGACATGAAGGAAATTCCAACAGGGAATAATTAAACAGGACTGAATAATTCAGCAGTCTGAAGCAGAATGGTGTATGTTGTGAAACCCTGTGAATCAGGGGCATTGACTTTCAGTAAGTTCAGAGTCAGTTGGTCTGAGGACAAGTCCCGAAGCATCGGTTGATTATGGGACAGTTTGTTCAAGAAGCAGTTGATCAGAAGCGAGTCTTCTCGAGAGCCAGTTAGGGGCAATCATCCAGAATGTTGTGATTTGAGGACAGATCCTCCCCAGTGGGTAATCAGATCAGGCTAAGTCGCTTATACGCTTATTCAAGGGGCAGGTCACTTCAGAGATAGTGAGACCAACTGGGTTGATAATTGTTTGATTGAGGTTGAATCCTTTTGACGTACAGATACCGGGGTAAGTAATCTCGAGGTCGTCTCGTAGCAAGCTGTTCAGAGTGATATTCCCAAGAGTTAGATTGGGGCAAGTTGAGTTGCACTGGGGCAAGCTATTCAAGCAAGTCTGTTTATCCCCAGCCAGAGTTGAGTATCGGGGAATCGTGTCATTACCCTCATCAAAAACCTTGACCTTCTGAAAAAGGCCTTACCGTCGTTGGATCGTTATCCTACAGTTTAAACCTGTTATATGTCAGAACTTTGTAACCAAATCGTTTCCAAAGTCCAGTTCTCGCCTGGCAAACTGGTAACCAGTTCTCGTCTGGTCCACGTTTCCGTAACTACCAGTTATCGCATGGTACCTGTCTTTGTTTAACCAGTTATCGTATGGTCAACCTTTACGTAAACATCAGTTCTCGTCTGGTGTATGTTATAGTAACCAGTTCTCGTCTGGTCACCGTTTCTTTAACCTATTTGTTGTACCAGTTCTCGTCTGGTGCATGTCGTCTTTTAACCAGTTCTCGCCTGGTCATCGTTTCTTTAACCTATTCGTTGTATTAGTTCTCCTCTAGTGCATGTCAGCTTTCAACCAGTTCTCGTCTGGTCATCCTTTCCTTAATCTATTATTCGATCAGCCCCGTCTAATGATCAAACCACAAAATCCATTCTCGTCCGATAACCTAATCTATTTTGCTACCAGTTCTCGTCTGGTAGTCTACCCTTGAATGCTAGTTCTCGTCTAGTATTTCCCCTATCTTCCATTTTGTAAATAACCAATTCTCATCCCTAAACCAGAAAAAGCCTAAAAAATATCCGACACGGTAATTCCCAGTGACTCGCATGTTGTCACATTCCCTGATACGAAGCTCGATTGGTACTAGTTCCCGGATTAATGTTTGAATTCCGTGTGGATGTTGTTAAATCAGGACTACTGCTCCTCAGCAGATTGGAAGTCACGTATTATCCCCAAAAGAGTTGAGATTGTATTTTATCCCGCGTCGGAGTAGGATCAGGAGTATTCTCAGCAGATTAAGATTGATATCCGTGATAGAAGGGGCATTCCCAGCAGTGCGCTGTGCACAATCGACCCCAGTTTGGTTAATCCCCACAAAGTATAATCAGGTTGCTAGTGGTTTAGAAAGAATATCGTCGTGCAGGGCCGTCCTCCCCTTTTCCAGCATTTATTTTGCTGAGATGATTTTGTGATAACCGGTTACATTCAGTGGAGTTGACTTTGCCTCTGGCATTTATTTTGCCAAGTGGTTTCAGACCTAGTGCTCTCTGGCAGCTCGAGCCTGCATTTACATCTGCATTTGCATATATCGTCATATTTGCACTTATCCATAACGCATAGCATATCCATGCCGTATGGGGCATTGCATCTATCAAAACATGTGCATATCACTTCCACGCCATATGGGAATTCCATCATTATCAAACATCCGCATGTCGAAACATAGACCAGGTTGGTTACCTCTTGGCTTTCGAGTATGTTCCCCTGCAGAGTTGTTTGGTTAAGTTTCTCTTACCCCTCCAGCGGAGTATTTCTTCAAGATTGTTGTTATGCCATTATCAAAGGATTTCGTTAATCAATTTGTGAAAGTTGCCGCTTATGTCGCAGTAAGTGTCTGGCAGTGTGATTTCAGAAAATCCCCAGTAGAGTCCTCTTCAGATTTATTGTCGTGTCAGCATTAAAGATTGAGAGATTGGACTCATATTGTGTTACCCATGTGATCGATGGAGTTAGCTACTGCAAAGATAGGCAGAGAAGCTGTAATCAGATTATTTCCCGTAGTGATGGCGGAGTTATTACCCGTAGTGATGGCGGTGTTATTTTCCTGTAGCGATGGCAGAGTATTACCCGTAGCAATGGCGGCGTTGTGTACCCGTAGCGATGGTGGTGTTATTTTCCCGTAGTGATGGCGGAGTTATTCCCCGTAGTGATGGCGGAGTTATTTTCCTGTATTGGTGACAGAGTTATTTCCCCAGTTGAAGTCGCCAGAGTTATTCCCTGTGTTGTTGATAGAGTTACTAGTAAAAAACGTCAGAAAGATTGTATGTTGTTAGCAGAATTATTCATACCCATTTGGTTGATGGAGTCACGTAGAAAAAAAAACTGTGATTAGTTGTGTTTGCATCAAAGGATAAGCTGCTGTAAATAGACAGGGACGCTGTATATAGTGAGTTTCCAGAATCAAGTACTGCGATGATAGGCAGAGAAGTTGTATTGCGTATTGATAAGATCAATCCCCATAGCAAAGATGAAGCATAATTTGGGGGATTTTGTTCTTCAAGCAGTTTGTGCAGTTTATCTCCACGGTTGGCAAATTTCAGGGTTTCTTTGGTATTCAACCGTCTCGTACCTCGATTGTTTGAAAGATGTTCTCTCTTCAACCATTCAGGTCCAAGTCGCTTGAATAGGGGCAGCTGTTGCACCCCAAAATTTGACCAACCGGTTCCCATATTTGGTTTATGGTTCGACGCATTTCGCATTCGCATACCGCATACAGTGCATTTGTCCAGTCATATTGATTTTATCGGGATTACAGCCCTGTTTTCACATTTTGGGCGTTTCAGATCGGTTCGGATAATCGGAGGTTATTTTTTAGAAGTCACACGCTTCCCGGGTGTTTTCAGCTTACGCAGTTGTTTTTGAGGATTTTGGTGTCTGGGTTTACCGTTTATTTTTGGTCTGGTCTCGTGCTCTCCTTTATTTGATTTAATGGCCTTTATAGCTTTTCTTTTCTAGAATTTTAATAGATATAGGTTTTTATTAGTTTTATAGAATTTAAATAGAATTAATAGAATAATATAGAATTTTATTAGTTTTAATAGGGTTTTGTTAGAATATTAGAATATAATTTCTTTTAATAAATAGAATTATAGGGTAATATAGATTTAATAATTTTCTAGATTTTAATAGAAGTTTATTATTGGTTTAGATTTTATTGAATAGACTTTATTTCTAGAAATTATAGATTTTATATAGATTTTAATTGAGTTGATTTTAATAGTTTCTCTTTAGGATTTATTAGAGTTCAGTAGATTAGAGTAATGCTCATTTTCGTTTTAATTAGCATTTAATCATTAGGCCATTAATTGAGTTTAGTTTAATTAGAGTCAGCTTTAATGGTTGTAGCTTTAATCATTGTCGTTTTCATTAATCACATCATTAATTGAGTCTTAAGTAAAGTCTGCCATTAACTGAGTCCATTATCTAGTGTTTAAGTCTAATTTCGTGGGCTCAAGGTTTGTTTTTGGAGGCCCAATCTGATCCAGCCTGCCACATGTCAGTATTTAAAGGCTCCCACGTTTTCTCTTTCTTTTTCTTCCACCTCATTCTTTCCACTCACCACCACTACGCCACTTGGCGCTTTCTCTCTCACTACCCTGCCACTTGTCCATCTCACCATCCCTCTCTCATGCGTGCTGCCACGCAACCCTCTGAGGTGGCGACTTCTCAGGCCCCGCATGCAAACACTTCTCCATCATCACCGGAGAAATCTCACGGTGGTTTTCATGGCCAGAATCTCGCCGGATTCTGCAACCGTCGCCGAAAAACACATGCGAGGTTCATCCGTTCATCAGAATTTCCAATTTTTTTTCCAGGAACTTCACACAACCTTCAACTGTGTTCATCCGAGATTCATCATTCGCCCGATCTAGCTCATCAATGTTCATCGTAATCTTCATCGATGTTCATCGTTTTCCCTAGAAAGTTCAAGATTCCTTCAATCTTTCAGCGTCAGTTTCCAGAAATCCTCAAGAACATTCATATGTTCTTCGTCCGTTCGTACGTGTTCGTCCACCGTTTCCCAGATCTGTTCAAGAATTGCAACAATCTTCATCCACCTTCAAAAACGCCCTCGTGAATCATCCATAATCTTCATCAGCGGTTCAAGGAGCGTCAAGAAGCACTCACTCATCGTCATCAGATTTCACCGATCTTCAAGATTCCTTCGAAGATCTTCATCGTCTTCATGCTCGTTTTCCAGAAATTACGATAGCCTTCAAAGTTCTTCCAAAAACCTCCAACAAACATCAACATTCACAACAAGTCTTCTTCAATCTTCAAGAACTCGCCTCGTCTTCGTATCATTTTCAGCTTCTCCATCTATTCACCTTCAACATTCAATGCCATCTGGATTCGCGATCAACACCGAATCTCAATGAACATCATCAACATCCGTGATGTTTCCAGATTTCTCCAAACGTTCAGAGGATTTCAAGAGTCTTCGCCGTAATCGTCGATCAACCGGCAGTTTCTCTCCAGATTATCAAACGTCTAAGGATTTTCATCAACATTTCATCCTCATCTTCAGTCCAACAACGTGCTATCTTCAGAACCACTTGAATCTCCTTTGTTCGCTTAACTTTCGTCTTCAAGATTCCGCAAGTTCAGGTGATGATGATGCTTGAAAGGAACCGTATTGAATTGAGACGGAGAGAGGGTTTGAGAGACGAAGTAGGCGGCGTCTAGGGTTTTTGGCCAAGGAGAAAGTGATTGGAAGGGGAAAGGGTATCGTGGCTTGTGGTTGGGCCAGGCCCAACGTTTGTTTTCAGTCCACACCCCGTGTCTTACTCATTGCACCTCCCTGTTTGGGAGTTGTTTTCTCTTTTGGACTAGTGGGCTAAGCCCAACGAGTTTCTATCTACACCCTTATTTCCTGCGCAACACCCCCTTTTCCCTTGGTTGTTGTTTTGTTTTTTTTGCTGAATTTTGTATTGTGGGCTTAGGGCCTAGTGGTTTTTTTTCTGCTTAAACACCAGTTTTTCAGGATGTACCCCCTCCCCTTTGCAATTTAATTTTTCTCTTGTATTGGGCATTTGCTTGTAATAGTTAGTTATTTTCCTATTTTTATTCTTAGGAATTATAGTGTAGAATATTATTAGCATATTTTCATATAGATTTAATAGTATAGACTTTATATTCTTCTTTTATTTTCTTTATGGATATTATAGAATTTTTAGGTTATTTTCTATTATGCATTTTATATAGAATTTCCTATTTTCTTTAGATAGTTTTTCTTATAGAATATTATAGAGATTTTAGTATAGAATTTTTCATTCTATTTTCTTTATAGCAAATTATAGAATATTGTGCACATGATTTTATTCTATTTTCTGTATGCATTTACTCGTATTTTCTTTAGAATATTTTCTAGGAGAATTTAATTGCCGTATTTTAGGATTCGACTTTTATTTCCATTTTGCGTTGGATTTCTCTCCTATTTTCTTTTCTATCCGATTTTATTCCCGATTTTATTTTTGGCTGGCCGTGTGACACGATTCAATTGGAGAATGATTTTCGATATCTTGTCTTTGGCACGGACATCAGTACGCTACCTCTTAGAGTTCGATTTCTCGTATAAATCGAACCATGACGGTCTAAGTGTTACATTGTTCTTGATTCAAGCATCATCATCAAGGATCCAGAGAGGAGAAGATTGGAATGGAGCTTGCGCGCAGGTCAAGGGTCAACGGAACCACTCCGTTCGGTAACATCTATCTAATTCAAGTCTTTTAATCAACCGTTGAGTGTTGTGAGATCGTTAGATACGTAGGAAATGGTTGCGGGAGGATCACTGTCACGTAACTTGGATGTTTAGTGTATCACCCTTAGGGTGATATGCGACGCACTCGCTCCTACGTCTTAGGTTCTTGCGTGTGTGTCCTGAGTTCCTTCCCGTTTAGGCGTAGGCCTGCTTCCTCTTTGTTCTCGCCCCCGTGCAAGCGAAACCCCTTTTCTCTCGCGTTCAGGCGATCGAGACCCCTTCTCTTGCCCCCGTGCAATCGAGACTCGTTTTCCCGCTGAACTACAGCTGCTCTGATTTCTCACACCGAATGAGAATATGTAGGCATTGGATGCGATATCCTAGCGAGCACACTAACAACTAACCTTTCTGTTCTCTCGCTGCTGTGCGATCGAGACTTTCCCGCTGACGACTGATGTTTCCCTTTTCTCTTGCCCTTGCATATTTGAGACCAGACTGTAGTTTTAGTTTTCGTAGGTCCCCGTACCTCTAGAACCAATTTCATCTCTCACTCCTGTGTGATCGAGAACACCCTGTTTAGCCGTAGTTAGCCTGAACTACGTAAGCTCTAATCTTCCACGCTATATGGAAGTACGTAGGCACAAGACGTGAAGTCTTGGTGAGCCAATTCCCTGTAGTTTCCCGAACTACGATGACTCTGACTTTCTCTCTTGAGAATACGTAGGCATAGAGTGCGATGCTTTATCGAGTCAGTTTCTTTCCGTTTATATTTAGCAGCCGTAGATAGATTGTTTCGCATCCTTTAGACAAACCAAACAAGCGTGGATCCCGTCGAGTACGACGAACGTGAGGGGTGCTAATACCTTCCCCTTGCGTAACCGACTCCCGAATCCAGGATTTAGTTGCGATGACCATTCCTTTCCCGTCTTTGCGTTAGGTTTACTCTGAGCGTTTCCTTTCCCTCCTTTGGGATAAATAACGCACGGTGGCGACTCTTCTGTTCAGCCGGCACCGATTTTCGCAGTAGCGACAAATATTATCGACCACCAAGTATTTGGGAAATTGATAATATCCGAAAGATGGGTCAAGGACTCTGGGAACTCTTTAGAACCTTGGTCTGCAATTTTTGAAGGCCTTAGTACATACCTTTGGGGTGGGTAGACCTTGACTCCTTACTCATGTTCTCCAAACCAAAACCTTTATCTGTTTACCCATGTGTATATGGGAATCTGTGCTTGCCTGTGTTTGTGCATTCATGCATTCATGAACATCATATCATAAAGGTTTCATGGAACTCAGATTTTTTATTTGTAAAACATTAGGGTCATCATGGACAGTGGAAAAAAGAAAACTATGAAGTACACTTACAAAAGTCCTAACTTGGATGACATAGAGAGGTTGAGCACTTTGATAACAGATCTAGAAGGATTCAAGAGCAGGTATGGGAACTTATTGTCATTGTTGAGGATAAAAAAGAAGATGGATCTGGGACTTCTTTCCACACTTCTCTAGTTTTATGATCCACTCTATCATTGTTTCACTTTTCCTGATTACCAGCTGGTACCTACACTTGAGGAATATTCTTGCTTGATTGGTTTGCCTATTCTTGAAGACTCTCCTTTTCCAATCATGGAGAAGGACCCTAAGAAGGAAGAAATTGCTAAAGCTACACGTTTAGGATTGGTGGATATTCAGAAAAATATGGTTACTAAGTGAGGATTCTTTGGTTTGACTGCAGAGTTCTTGGTTGAGAAAGCACAATACTATGCTGATCATTTAAGTATGGATGCATTCGAAGCCATCTTTGCCTTGCTCATTTATGGGATCTTCATGTTTCCAAGCTTTGATAATTTTGTGGATCTCAATGCCATTAAGATTTTCTTGAAGAAAAACCCTGTGCCTACTTTACTTGCTGACGCATATCATTCTGTTCACTTGAGAAATCTACATAAAGGAGGAATGATTATCTGCTGTGTCCCTTTGTTATATAAGTGGTTTATTTCTCACTTACCTAAGGCTCATGCTTTTTGGAAGGAAGGTTATGGCTCTTACTCACTCTGATATCGACTGGTACAACCGTAGTTACGATGGAATAAAAATCATTGACAGTTGTGGAAGCTTTGGTAACGTACATCTCCTGGGTACAAGTGGAGGAATCAGTTACAACCCTGTTCTCGCTCGCCGACAGCTTGGATATCCTTTAAAGGACAAACCGAATAGCGCTCATGTGGAGAATATTTTCTTTAAGGGAAGTTCAGAATTGAAAGGAGAAATTCTAAAAGCTTGGGGTCATGTACACAAGAAAGGAAAAGAAGCCTTAGGGAAACCTAACTGCATCTCTCTCGAGCCTTATCTCCAATGGGTCCGTAAGAGAGCTATTCAGCTGAAGATGCCTTATCCTCAGCAGAAACCCATGGCTTTAGAGGAGGAACACACAATGATCTTTATGTCTGAAGAGGAGAAGTTAAGGATTCCCTTGAGGAAATCACAACAAACTGAAGTAGCCTGGAAATACAAGTACTAAGTGGCCATGGAAGAGAATGATGAACTCCGTAGAAAACTACAGGCGAAGGACGAAGAAATGATTGCTCATAAGAAGAGGAAGACACAGGAAGGTTTATTTTCTTCCAGCTCTCAGTCGACTCCATGGAAGCTAGTCGTGGACAAACTCATTCTTGAGAAGACTCAGATGGAAGAAGAAATCAAGAAGCTCAAAGCAAAAGAGGACTTTTATTTAGAATACTGTCAGCCTTAGGACTTTTGTAAAATATACTAGATATTTTGTAATGCAATCTTGAAAATCAATGAAATGAAATGATGTTTCGATCTGAGTTCCATGAAACCTTTTGCATTTGCATTTGCATTAATTAATCATTCAAGGACCTAAAGATTATTTTGCAGGATGGATTCTGGATTCAGAATCGTTGTTGTAAAACTCTCAGTTATTAATCTATGAGGACTTTTTTCCCATTGTTATAATTTTTGCAAATATTTCTTTGGATTCCTTGAATGATTAATTTTGCATTGTTGCATTTTGCATTCATAAGCATTGCATGTGCATGTTCTTGTGTTGTGTCTTATCTTGCTGTCTTGTCTCTAGAGAAAGAATCACACTGAATCCTCAACACCGATACAACACCCGAGCCCAAGCTCGCCTAAGAATGGAAGGACAGAATTTGGATGTGGACAGGATTGATAATGAACTTGGAGAGCTACGAGGAGGCATGGGGCAGATCATGGAAGCCCTACAAGTCATTCGTGCAAAGTTGGACACTTAAGCCACTGTTGTTTCTGAAATCACTGGCATAGCTGTAGAGCCGATCCCAACGGCAGTCACTGTTGCAAATGTTCCACCATATGGGTTACCTCCTGGTTTTGTACATCCACTAGTAGTCAATCAACAAGCAGTTCCTTTGGGGCTAGAAGTTCCTCAAGCTATTCTTACTTACACTCAGCCTTCTGTTCAGGTTCAAGCGCGCCCTGTTTTTCATAATCCTCCATCAGTGTACGAAGGTCTTGATGGGTATGAAGAAGATAGCGGACGACATGATAAGTTGAAAGAAAGTGTAGAAACTATCGGTAGGAAAGTCAGAGCAATGGAAGGAAATGACATCTTTGGTACTGATGCCAGAGATATGTGCCTAGTGTCTGGGTTGGTAATTCCACCAAAATTCAAGGTTCCCAATTTTGATCAGTATTCTGGTGCTACTTGTCCTCGGACGCATCTGATTATGTATTACTGAAGAATGGCCGCTCACGTGGAAGATGACAAGTTGATTATTCACTGTTTCCAAGATAGTTTGAAAGGAGCTCCTGCTAAATGGTATTTGGGTTTGGATTAGTCTCGTATTCATAGTTTCCAAGACTTAGTCGATGCTTTTGTGAAACATTACAAGTACAACATGGATTTAGCCCCTGATAGATAGCAGTTACTGAGTATGTCACAGAAAAATTCAGAATCTTTCAAAGAGTATGCACAAAGGTGGAGGGAAACTGCCTCTCAGGTAGAACCTCCTTTGAGTGAAAAAGAGTTAACAGATTGGTTCGTCGATACAGTAAGACCAGAGTTTTATGAGAAGATGATCAGTAGTGTAACCGCAAGTTTTTCTGATATAGTAGCAGTAGGGGTGAGAGTGGAGTTAGGAATGAAGAATGGGAAGGTGGCTAGCAGTTCCGGTAACAACAATGTCAAAAAGCTTAGCAGTAATTTTTATAGAAAGAAGGAAGGGGAGACAAATGCAGTAACTGTGGGAAGAAAGAGTCGCACCTGGAGACCGCCTTACCAACAGTATCAGCAGAGTTATGTTCAACAACCTCAGCAAGGCTTTGTTCAGCAGCCTCAAGCGAGTTATGTTCAGCAATCCCAACAGCAACGACCAATGTATCTGTTGCAGTATGCCCAACAACCTTATGTGGCAGCTGTAACTCCGGCTTTCAGTCATCCTATTCCCAGTCATCAGACAGTGCAGCCAGCACCTGTATATCAACCAATTCAACAAGGGTATCAACGAGCGCCCAACGCTCCACCCTATCAGCAACATCATCAGCCTAGAGTTCAGGCACCCAGACAAAACTACCAGAATCGGAGACCAGCAACAAAACCTCCACTTCCTCAGATACCGATGACTTACATAGAGTTGTACCCCTCCTTAGTACAGCAAGGATTGGTAACAACACGACCATTAAATCCAGACACTACATCTCCTCACTACAATCCAAACGCTCATTGTGCCTTTCACGAAGGCGTTGTCGATCATGATTTAGAAGGCTATCTTGCTTTAAAACATCTTGTCAGGGAGTTGATGGAAAAGAAGATCTTGTCTTTTGATGATATACCCCCAAATGTCAAAAGTAATCCATTACCAAACCATGGAGGGGTTATTGTTGTAGAAGAAGTTTCAGACGAAAGGGTAGTCCGAGGTGTGTCAGAAATCAAAACACCGTTGAGGTTACTTCACGAGAAACTACTGAAAGCAGGATTGATAGAGGATGCCCATAATGATTGTGAAAAATGTTCTAGTGATTCTAGAGGGTGTGATGAGGTACGAAGAAGTATACAAAGGTTGATTGATGAAGGAATATTACAAGTGTGTAGTAAGGTGAGGAAAGAAGAAGTTTCAGTGATTGAGCCTGTTTTCAATTTACCGAAGAAAGGTGAGAAAGTTCCGGTGTTCAAAATGACCAACAAAGGTGTGAAGCCCGTTTTCAACAAGTCGGCTATCGATCAACCTCAACTGGTTATTATTCAGAAACCAAGACCATTTCCTTTTGAAAGCACAAAGGTTGTTCCATGGAAGTATGACATGACTGTGATAGATCAAGGATCTGGGAAGGTTATTCAGAAAGAGACAGTGAAAAACGACCAAGTAGACGTGACAAACATTGCAGGTACAAGTAAAATGATCCGTAGTGGTCGAATCTATCAACCAAAAATGACAGTAGCCGCTCCAAAAGAGGTTACCTCTGCTGCGACAAAAGAATAAGAGGTACCAGGTACTGCAGGAGACGACGAAGAATTCTTAAGGATTATTCGGAAAAGTGATTACAAGATCATTGATCAGCTCCACCAAACCGCATCAAAGATATCGATCTTATCTCTCTTAATGAATTCTCCGGCTCACAGAGAAGCTCTGCAAAAAGTATTAAAACAGGCACATGTGATAAAAGACATAACTCTCGGACAATTTGATTCAGTAATAGCCAACATTATAGCCTGTAACACCAGGAGCTTTAGTGATGCAGAATTACCGAACGAAAGACGCAATCACAACCATGCGTTACACATATCTGTCAGGTGCCAAGAAGACACCATGGCACGAGTCTTGGTCGATACTGGATCCTCATTGAACGTATTGCCCGCAAGGTCGCTCGCAAGGTTAGCATATATAGGGGCAGAAATGAAACCAACATCTTTGATTGTAAAAGCTTTTGATGGTTCAAGAAGAACAGTTGTTGGAGAGGTAGAATTGCCAATCATGATCGGACCTCATGTGTTCGATATCACATTCCAAGTCATGGACATTAACCCAGCTTATAGTTGTTTGTTGGGACGACCGTGGATTCACGCCGCTGGGGCAGTAACTTCCACCTTACATCAGAGAATGAAATTTGTTGCGAATGATAAATTAGTAATCGTACACGGTGAAGAGGACCTAATGGTGAGCAATTTGTCATCATTCAAGTATATTGAAGCAGATGAGGGCGCGTTAGAAACTTCCTTTCAAGCACTCGAGATAGCTAATACAGTGATGTTGGAAGAAACAGTGGCTAAGAGTGGTCTGTCTTTTGCATCCGCTCAGAGCATCAAGTCTACACTAGAAGAAGGCACTCCTGCAGGTTGGGGAGAGATTATCGAGGTAAAACCAAAGATGGATCGCCAAGGGTTAGGTTACAAACCAACTCATGATGAAGCACCGACACATGACAAAGGACGCCCGAAGACTATACAAGAAGTATTCATTAGTGGAGGTTTCCAAGTCAGTGTTGTGGAAGAAGATTTTAAAGATGAAGACATGGAGCAGTTAGTGTATCATTGCAACACTGCCTTGAGCAACTGGGAGGCTATTGAGATTCCTTTGGTTTTTCCTGAGTCAAAGTAATTTGTTTGTCTTTCTTTTCTTGTTGTTGTTTTAAATCTCCATAGCCATGCCCAAGGCTATAGGAATGTTTTGTAAGGGCCCCGAGCTTTCAAGAAAATCAATGAAAAATGAACTATTTTGTTAATTTCCTTGTGTTATTTTCTTTACTGCTTTTGCTTTCATTTTAAAAGAAAAATGGCAATCTTAAAAAACCAAAACAATTTTTCTCTGTTGTGTGCTACATTTGTCTTTGTGTGTTTTAATAAAATAAGTCGTTCCAACGTGCAGTGATGTCCTAAAACCCATTGAACCCTATGACTTTGCATCCCCTCCTGACTTTGATTCACTAATATACCAAGCTGAAGATGAGGATGAAGATTTTGAAATCCCTGATGAACTGGTAAAGTTGGCACACCATGAGTATGCAGCGCTTCAACCCTACAAAGAACAGGTAGAAGTCATTAATCTTGGCACCGAAGAAGATAAGAAAGAAGTCAAGATTAGGGCAGCTCTAGGGGCAGAAGTCAAGCAGCAACTAGAAGAACTTTTGAAAGAATATGTGGATGTATTTGCTTGGTCATACCAGGATATGCCGGGTCTAGACACTGACATAGTGGTTCACAAGTTACCGCTTCGACCAGAATGCCCACCGGTTAAACAAAAGCTCCGAAGAACAAGACCTGACATGGCTCTCAAGATTCGAGATGAGGTGAAGAAACAGATTGACGCCGGTTCTTAGCAGTGTCCAAATACCCTGAATGGGTAGCCAATATTGTACCTATATCGAAAAAAGATGGGAAAGTCAGGATGTGTGTGGATTACAGGGACCTAAACAGGGCCAGTCCGAAGGATGATTTCCCTTTACCGCATATCGACACGTTGGTGGATAATACGGCTTGTTTTGCAGTTTTCTCATTTATGGATGGGTTCTTTGGTTACAATCAGATTAAGATGGATCCCGATGACATGGAAAAAACTACTTTCATTATTCCGTGAGGGACTTACTGTTACAAAGTTATGCCTTTCGGTCTGAAGAACGCAGGTGCTACTTACCAAAGGGCCATGGTAACTTTATTTCATGATATGATGCACAAGGAGATAGAGGTATATGTTGATGACATGATAGCCAAATCTCAAAACGAGGAGGACCATTTGGAACATCTTTTGAAATTGTTTAAGAGACTCAGAAAATATCAGTTGAGACTGAATCCAGCCAAGTGTACCTTTGGAGTAAGATCTGGGAAGTTACTCGGTTTTATTGTCAGTCACCGAGGGATTGAGGTAGATCCAGATAAAGTCCGGGCCATTCAAGACATGCCAGCTCCACAAACAGAAAAGCAAGTCAGAGGTTTTCTTGGAAGACTGAACTACATATCCAGATTTATTTCCAATATGACTCCCACTTGCGAGCCCATCTTCAAATTATTACGCAAGGACCAAACGATTGTTTGGAATTCAGATTGTCAGTAAGCATTTGATAAGATCAAGGGTTACCTGCAAGAACCTCCAATCTTAATACCTCCGGTTCCGGGAAGACCTCTCTTCATGTATTTGACAGTGCTGGAGAATCCAATGGGTTGTGTGTTAGGTCAGCAGGATGAGTCTGGACGAAAAGAACATGTTATCTATTATTTAAGTAAGAAGTTTACTGATTGTGAAGGCCGATATTCACTTCTGGAGAAAACTTGTTGTGTTTTGGCATGGGCAGCCAAACGTTTAAGGCAGTACATGATTTGTCATACCACTTTGTTGATTTTAAAAATGGATCCAATAAAGTATATTTTTGAGAAGCCTGCTCAGACTGGAAGGCTTGCCCGTTGGCATATGTTATTATCGGAATACGACATCCAGTACGTAGCTCAGAAGTCTATCAAGGGTAGTGTTTTGTCAGAATATCTTGCAGATCAACCAGTGGAAGAATATGAGCCTCTCAAATTTGATTTCCCAGATGAAGACATTATGTTAGTAAAAGATTGTAAAGAACCAAGTCTTGATGAGGGTCCGCCGGAAGGTCTTTGGTGGAAAATGATGTTTGATGGTTCCTCCAACTACAGTGGGCATGGCGTAGGCGCCGTTTTAATGAATCCGGAAGGTGGTTACACTCCATTCACAGCCAGGTTGGATTTTGACTGCACAAACAATATCGCCGAATATGAAGCTTGCATTCTTGGCCTCGAGGCAGTTATTGACCTCAAAATCAAACTTCTTGAAGTCAGTGGAGATTCAGGTTTGGTTATTTATCAGGTTACTGGAGAATGGGAAACTAGACATGAGAATTTGATCCCTTATAGAGCCTACATTATCAAGATGATGGAGTGTTTCAATGAAATCACTTTCAAGCATGTCCTGAGGTCTGAGAATCACATTGCCGATGCCCTAGCCATGTTAGCCTCAATGTGGAAAGTCAGGGATGTTAATGATGCCACTCTCATTCGAATCGAACGCAAGACTGAACCCGCCTACTGTCAGATGGTCGAAGAAGATACTGATGATAAACCATGGTTCTATGACATAAAGAATTACTTGTCCAAACAAGAGTATCCAGCAGATGCTACGTCACTTGACAAGAAAACTCTGAGACGATTAACATCCAAGTTCCTCCTCAGTAATGATGTGCTCTACAAAAGGAATCATGATATGGTCCTGCTTAGATGTGTCGACAGACGAGAAGCAGAGTTGTTAATGCAAGATGTTCACGAAGGAATGTTCGGTACTCATGCAAATGGGTATGCTATGTCTAAAAAGATTTTGAGGGCTGGTTATTACTGGTTGACCCTGGAAACTGATTGTATACAATATGCCAGGAAGTGTCACAAGTGTCAAATTTATGCGGACAAGATGCATGTACCTCTGATGCCGCTAAATGTGTTGTCATCACCGTGGCCTTTCTCTATGTGGGGCATCGATATGATTGGGGCAATTGAACCAAAAGCTTCTAACGGACACCGATTTATTCTGGTTGCTATTGACTATTTCACAAAGTGGGTTGAAGCCGCATCCTACACTAATGTTACTCGGCAGGTGGTGGCCCGTTTCATAAAAAAGGAGATTATCTTTCGTTACGGAATTTCAAGCCGAATCATAACGGACAATGGTACTAATTTGAACAACAAAGTCATGAAAGAGTTGTGCGATGATTTCAAAATTGAACATCACAATTCCTCTCCTTATCGTCCCAAGATGAATGGAGCTGTAGAAGCTGCGAATAAAAACATCAAAAAGATCTTGCAAAAGATGGTGAAAACTTACAAGGATTGGCATGAGATGCTACCATTCGCCTTGCATGGGTACAGAACGTCTGTTCGCACTTCAACAGGGGCAACCCCTTTTTCTTTGGTATATGGAATGGATGTGGTACTTCCTATTGAGGTCGAGATACCTTCTTTGAGAGTCATAATGGAAACCAAGCTTGAAGAAGCAGAATGGGTGAGAGAAAGGTTTGATCAGTTGAATCTTATCGACGAAAAGCGCATGTCTGCAATGTGTCATGGTCAGTTATATCAGAAGAGGATCAACAGAGCTTTTGACAAGAAAGTTCGTGTCCGAGAATTCCGCGAAGGGGAACTTGTACTAAAAAAGATTTTACCAGTTCATAAAGACGCACGGGGAAAGTGGATGCCTAACTATGACGGCCCGTTTGTTGTGAAAACAGTCTTTTCAGGAGGCTCATTGATTCTCACTACCATGGATGGAGAGCAGCTTACTCATCCAGTAAATTCTGATGCAGTACGAAAATATTACGCCTAAAAGGAACCCGATAAGTCGAAAACTCAAAGGAACGGCTTATGCAAAAGTTAGAGTTGAAGAAAAAGAAAAGAAAAGAGAAAAAAAAGAAAAAGAAAAATAAGAGCTCGCTAAGTTGAAAACCCGAAAGGGCGGCTTAGGCAAAAATGAGCGTCCCGGTGGATTAAAAACCCGAAAGGGCGATCCAGGCAAAAGTTAGGGACATAGGCGTTTCACTGCATCAGATGACTTGTCACTAACGTAGAAGATCCTACAAGAATTCACTCCAACCGCTCTCGTCAGAAGCAAGGATTTTGGGGAGTTTTAGTCTTTAGGGATTGTTTGGTCATGGGATTCAATGTAACCTTGTCCACTTTGCCATTTTTCACTTGTAAAATTTCTATGGAATTTTG
This sequence comes from Lathyrus sativus, assembly GCA_963859935.3. Classification (NCBI taxonomy): domain Eukaryota; kingdom Viridiplantae; phylum Streptophyta; class Magnoliopsida; order Fabales; family Fabaceae; genus Lathyrus; species Lathyrus sativus. The sequence continues at coordinate 660,025,581 of OZ012739.1, forward strand.
TCATTTGCAAGATTTCATCCTTGAATAAAATCAGTTTTGAGCCATTCTTTCCTTTGCAAGTTTATCATTTCCTTTATTTTCTTTGTTATGCAAAATATTGTTCGTTGATCAACGATAATTTTGAAAGCATCAGGGTCAGATTATTCGAATATAACTTGAAAAGATTAACAAACATAGGAGCTTCAACTTAGGGAAAAAATCGAGGAAAATCATACTTCCCCGAAACCTCAGGGTAGCGAAAGCTTTGATATGCAATCTAATTACATTCCCAAATGAAGTGTAAGCAAGTCGAGCTGCTGATTTTCCTTTGATCATGTGTGGGTATCAAAACTTGAAGACTGTCTCTCAAAGAACTTCTTATGATGATGTGAAGACTCGTCCCAACAGAAGATGTTTGAGCACTTGAACTTACTTTGTCATCTCCGAATAGCTTGTTTAAAGCTCCGTCCCCCTATTGAGAATGGATCTATTTTTCAAGACTACATATACCTTTCAGCCTGGGTTTAGTGTGATTCATTTTGTCTCTCGAGTTCGGTGCGCTATCTGTCGATCCCCCGTGAAATGTCCAATCGCTACTAGTGAACTTCCGCCTAAAAGTCCAGCCGTAACCGGCATTGTTTTAGAAGCCAATCGTTATTGGTAGTTCTTTGGTCGTCACCATATTTCTTGTTAAGACCAGTCGTAGCAGGCATTGTCTTAATTTCACTCGTCGGAATCCCTGATTCGGTCGTCACCACCTTTTTCCTTTAAAAATCCAGTCGTAACTGGTAGTGTTCGAAATCCAATCGTCATTGGTATTCTTTTGGTCGTCACCATATTTTCCTTTGAGGCCCAGTCGTAACTAGCATTGTCTTAATGTTACTCGTTATTATCTTCTGGTTTGGTAGTCACCAACTTTTGTCCTTCTGAAGTCTAGTCGTCACTAGCAAATCCCCTGTGAAGTCCTATCAGCATTGATATTTTGTTGGTCGTTACCAACTGTCCTCCATGGAAGTCCAGTCGTAACTGGCGTCATTTGAAATCCAATCGTTATTGGTATCTTTTGGTTTGGTCGTTACCAACCTCCCCAGCTAAAGCCTAGTAGCTTGCTAGCATTCTCGTAACCACATGTATTGGTATACCCCGATTTGGTCGTCACCATGTTTTCTTCCAAAGTCCAGTCGTAACTGGAATTGCGTGAAATCCAATCATCATTGGTACCCGGACTTGGTTGTTATTAATCCCTTTAAAGTCCAGTAGTTACTGGCACTGCTTGAAATTTGGTCATCACTGATTTCCCCAGTCGAAATCTTACGTGTTATCGATTGGATTTGAGAAATCTCATTTGATATTACCCCCGGTTGGTCATCACCATTACCTACGGAAAGTCTAGTGGTTACTAACACTGTTTGAGCCACTTATTAAAACTGGGTGACATCATTATCCCCAGCGAGATCTTTTTCCCAGACAAGTCTCGGAGATCTAGTCGTCACTAGTATCCCCAATAGGTTTTGTCTTTTGTTTCTAGTCCATTCCTAAAGATCCCGTTTGAAATCTTCACTATAGGAAGCTCCTCATTTGATCATCCCCAGTGAGATTCGTGTTTTAATTTCCCTAGTAAAAAGCCGCTCTTGTCCCTGGTGGAAATCTACTTCTTTCCCCGGTGAAGTGTTTGCTTTTCCCCAGTGAGATTGTCATCTTCATTGGACTTTGTACATCCTCATGTGAAATTTCCCTCTCAGTTACCACTGGTCATGTTTTGAACTATTGTTTGTAATATCTCGGTTTTCCCCCAGTGTCGGATCCACAATATCAGGTCCTCACGAGTGGTTACTCGTTGTTTTGTTTTCTGTCTTCTTCATATGTCTTGCATCCAAGCATCATGAAGCATCTTTTAGAATTCATGGCATATCATGACCTGTCCTTTTGCATATCATCGGATCTAAGGGACAAAATTTTCGGTTTTCTATATTTAAATACCTTTCACTGTGATTCTACGAGGATCATCATCTCCCAGTTCCATCTAGTGAAGATATTTAAATAGGGGCAACTGTTGCACCCCAAATTTTATCCCCTTAGATTCTCATTACCATTTTAGGAGCATACTCATGAATTATCTAACCTTAACCCAGTGCAAGTTTGTCTTTGTCAAATTACAGATGAATCAGGGTTTCGTGCAGTCAAAATCAAAACTTCAAGGGTGTGATTAGTCAATGTTTTGGGCTCATTCAATTATGAAACAAGGTCAAGGGTATCATATAATTTCAATTGAGAATCCAATTTGAGGTTGTTACCCCGGCATCAAGAACAGTGTATTTCAGGGCACCCGATTAGGGTTTCTGACTAGTAAAAGTCAATTGTAGTTTGACTTTGATGTTGGAAGGTGTTTTAATGATAATATTATGATCCATGAAGTTCATATAGCTTAATAAAGTTCATTCAAGAAGTTTCAAAGTCTCAGGAGGTCCAGAATGTCAACAGGCGACTCGGTAGTCATCGATCGATCGTACGGTTGACCGAAAAGTCAACTCTCCAAATTTTAGGAATTGGACTTCAAGTTGTGAAAAAAAATTGTTCCTTATGTCCTATTGGACTTGCATATCAATTTTCATGACCATTGGATCAAGGATGAAGGAGTAATCGAAAAATCGGGAAATTAGGGTTTTGAAAGGGGCTAAACCATAACTCCTTAACCACACATCCAATTGAGTTGGTTCAAAACTAATTTGGAAGCTCTTGACAAATCCTACAAAAGTCCCTAAGTGGTCCATGATCAGAAAATGCATAGATTTGGAGTTATGATCAAATTCATTTCTAGAAGGGAAAAAGACTTAGAGAAATTTCACTTTTAAGTTCATTTTTTAGCAACTTTGGGAGACTTTTTGGCCAAGTTCCTTTGGGAAATTGAAACTCATGAAAACATAAATTTTTTAGAGCTATTTGAGGGCTTTCTAAAAAGTACTAGCACATCTCAAAAGGATTTGTGAGCTGAAAGTTATGGTCATGGCAAGTTGGTGGTTTTTCACTTTAGTCCCACATTGTCAAGATTCAAGAATTCATTCTTTCATCAAAATTGACCAAACTCAGCTGGTGAAACATGTTGTATCTGATATGTGAGGTGTTTGTAGCATGAAAGAACCAAGGATTATGCAGAAATTTGAAATCTCCAAAGCCAAAGCAAGTGGCTTGCAAGTTGCTTTGCAACTTGTATTCAAAAGTGAAAAACAAGCATGAGGTGTAAAAGTGATTATGAACCAGCCACAAGCCTATACCTCTAACCTGCATTTATCCCTCTAAAACTCATCATTTTCTTGACTAATGAGGCTTACCTATCATCCAAGGAAACCCTCTTGTGGAGGTTTGATCTAAAAGTGAAAAACCTTTCTTCAAAGTGAAGAAATCTTCAAATCTGCCCCAAGCCACTTCCTTGCCTATAAATATAACCCTCACCACTTCATTTCCAACACAATATCAATTCTAAAAACCAGAGAAATTGAAAGCTTTCACTATTTTCACTCCTTGCTTCAAAAATCACAAAATCTCATTTTCACAAAAAACACCAAAAATCTGTCTTGATAGTTTTGCTGCCAAATTCCTTTCTCCCCATTCCAACACCCCAACAACCATCCACACAATCCCAAAATATGATATAGAATGTGTACAAGACCTTAGACCACTCAAAAACATCACCGTTCAAAAAGTCAACTTCATCACCAAGTTACTTTGACCAAAAGCCACAAAATCAGCCATATCTTGTTCCATACATTTCCTTGGTGTTCTAATCATCCTAACACCTCTCATATATCATTTCTCAACTGTCCAAAGCATTGAGGATCATTGGTGAGACCTATTTCTCCAACTGTCCTTATATTTGCACATTGCTTCAAAAGGAAGAAAAGTCTCAAGTCAAAGAGGAAGTTGAAGTTCTCTGGGTTTCTTGGTATTTTCACTTGCTCAAAGTTGTCTACAAGAGGTATGTGACTTTGAAAGACTCTCTCATGTTTTACATTACCATGATTTGCAAATTTGAGGTCATGCTGTCCCAAAATAGCCTTACATAAGCATTCACATGCCAAACTGTGTTTTAATATGTTGGTGCCTGTTTTTTTTTACATGAACATGTGTGTTTCCATATATGTGATATGTATAGGTGAATTACTTGATCATTTGGTGCCTAAAAATAAAAAACTGTACCAGCTTGCTACACTTCACCAACACCAAATTGCACATGAAGCACATACTTTTCACACTAGTTTGTTTGCACTAAAATTGTGTTTGGATCTCACTTGTATGCATATAAGTAACATGTGTATGTGTCTGATTGTGTTCAAAGGTGCCTCATACTGTTTTTGCCCTTGTTTTTTATTTGCTCATGTTTGGTCAAAATGACAAATGATAGTTTGAGTTCCAAATTCTTCCTCAGCCTATTTTGAACCCTTCTTGATGTTTAGACACTCTTGACAATGTGTATGTATGGTGTATATGAAATTACCTTGCTTCAATGTTGCATCAATTCTGACTTGGCATTCCTACTGCATAATACCATGTTTTATACACTTTATGCCATGAACCTACCAGTTTGCATTTTAGGACAGAGGAAGTCTAAAATTGAATTCACAACCATTCATTAGCACATTTGTGATATGAGTATGTGTTTGACATAAACTGATTTCACTTAGATTGCTCATTCATCATTAAACTACCCTGCTGCATCAAGCATCATTCAAGCTGTTTTTTTTTAGTTCATGTGCCATTTTTCTTTACATTTAGTTTTGAAATGTTTCTGGTGTTTAGAATCATCTAGCAGTATATTCATGACATGTGTGTATGACCTATATCACTTTTTCTCATCTGTTTCAATGTGTCACTTCAAGAATGCATCTTTTCAAACAATATGCTATGAGAAATACCAAAAGCTTTTCTGTCCATAAAACAACTACTTCTTGGGCATAAGCACTTTCAGTTTTACATATATAACTTGTGTATATGTGTATTGTGGCTTGTATGTGTAGGGATTTGAACTGAACATATCATCATGAATCAAGAATGTCATTTTTGCAGCTTATATACAATTTATCACCACAAACTGTTTTGAATACTTTCTTTACTTAAACCTCACTTGTTCACCTATTTCCAAAGTGTATGTGTAACTGGTTTGGTCTGTTTGTGCATAAACCTTGAAATGAACCTCCTTGAGCATCATGTTTTGCTAAACTTGCATCTAGAATACCATGTTCTTCCACTGTTGGTTTTAAGTTGATTCCTGAGCACAAACATCTTTGTTTTCATAGGTAAGATGTGTGTGCATGGTTAATTTGATGGAAACATATGTTAAAATTGATTTGACCTCATTGTTGCATTTCATGAACAAAGATTGCATTTTGCATACACTTTGTTACACCAGACTGTTTTAAAACCTGAACTCTTGATCAAATCCACTCCATATTATGCATGTGTTGTGTATGTATGTCTTACTTGACTTAGATATGCTTAGAACTGAAAATGCACTTTTCCCTGCACTCTCACAAACACAATGTGCACATTGAATACCACAGTTTATAGCAGTCAATATAGGTCCTTGTCTTGTGTTCAATTTCATTTGATACTATGTGTATGATGTATATGTATGTTTAGTTTAACCAAAGTGTGCTTGAAAATTGAACTGGACATCAGCTTGCCTCTCATTCATAAATACATTGCAACTAACATGGCACTTTACATCTCAGCATGATTTGAATCCCATTGCCTGCCTGAACTCATTCATTGTCACATATGTAAGATGTTTGCATGATCTCTCTGATCTAAAGCTAGCTATAACATGAGTCTTACATCAAAATGCATTTTAAGCATCTCAATGAAGGTACCATCGGGTTTTGAGTTAGGAGAGGAATTTCAAAAATCTAAGTGCACCTTCTTGTTCCTCATGTTTTTCTGGTCAATTTGCATATAAATTTCATCCCATTTGGTTAAGTATTGAAAAAGTTACGCGACAAAACGTATTTTGAAAAGTTTACATTTTTGCCTTGGCCAATTTGCCCAACTTGCTTTGATTTTCACCCTTATAATTTAATGGGGTGGCATTTACAAATGGATGTATAGCCACCCCAGTGGTAAGACCATATGCCAAAACACGCCTTTGACCTTGCAAGCCTGAGTTCGACCCCTGAGGAGGGCAACTCTTTTATTATTTTTTGTCATTTTTCACTCCATTTTCAAAATTTCGTATCTCCTTCAATTTTAATCTTTTTTCACCCATTCTTTTTGCATTGTGTTCATATTGATGTCTACTTTCATGTCATATTTTTTTATTTTCATGTTTGCATAATTTTTCATCTCTTTAACTATGTGCAAGTTGTGTACTTTCTGTGATCGCTTTTGACAGATGCAGATGAATTTTCTCTTGATATACTTGTGATTTTTTGTGATACTTGTTTGCATTCATACCCTTAAATGTTAGACAACATGTTAAAACTTCATCTTTGATTAATACCATGTTCATGTTACTTCATCTGATAGCTTAATTAAACTCGATCTGTCGTCACAGTTCCTGTTAATTCATTTGTTTTGATTATCATCAATGCACCTTCATCTTTATCATTCCACATGTTTATTTAATGGTTGTCACCATGAATATGCCTTTATCATGTTTTTAGTTTACTTTTTAAGTTGTCTTCTTTCCCCGAGTGATGAAGCTTGTTAGCTCTCATCCAGTTGCCTCTCCTGTCTCCTTCCAAAGGAAAAGTCTGTCCATTTGACCCTCATGTCATGGATACCTCCCTCATCCCTCTCTTGACTTTGTTAAGTCACTTTAACCCTAGATTAGAATCCATTAGACTTTTCTTCAAGTCTAAGAAACCCACCTGTACTAGGAGTGTTCTTCAACTAGAACCCTAGGAAAGAGTTTGTCAACTCTGTGTAAGAATAATTGTCATGATTTCTTACTTCCCCTTTTGAATATTACAACTTAGATTAGGGAGTTTTGTTAAAATCCACACAAACATTGTCATGTTTGTTCCCCCTTGAACCTTGATCATAATTAAGTGTTCTTCTTCCCTTGTGAGATGAACTACGATTGCTCTGATTCTATCCTAGTTAGGATACGTAGGCAGAAGATGCGACGTCTTTGCGAGCAAACTTAGCGTATATAACTTTAGGTTTTAAACTTATACCTTTTCCCAATCCATAATACATTTTCACAAACTTAGCAAGCAATCAAACAAAAGGTTCCTGTAGAGTACTACAGATGCTTAGGGTGCTAACACCTTCCCTAGGTATAACCAACCCCTGATCCCCGAAACTCTTAAGCATTGTCGTTACATCGCGAAAAAGGTTTTTCTTTCTTTAGACCTTTCCTTTGGATAAAATAAAGTTCGGTTGTAAAAGAATTAAGGTTCAAGTTAATTAATAGCTTGATATCCAATTTTCACCGCAACACATCAGATCCTCTGATGATGTTCTACGTTCTTCTTTATCAGAGTCACTCTATCTAGAGTTATGCAGCAAAGTGCTTAGCGTGAATGAATTATCAGAGTTGACTTGATTCTCAGAGTCTCTGTAGGTTGCAGCGTTGAGTTCTCACAGAGTCTTCTGAATATACTGAATCTTTATACTCTGCGCTCAGAGTCTTCTGTAGGTAGCGCTTCAGAGTCTTCTGCAGGTAGCGCTTCAGAGTCTTCTGCAACTAGCGCTTCAGAGTCTTCTGTGTTGCGCTTTCTACGCTCAAAGCTTTGCGTTATATAATGTTCAGATGAATTCTTTTTTTTGTCTTCAGATAAATATTTATTTGATATCTGAAACAAAACACTTGAACAAAATTAGAGTATATATATTCTCTATAGAAAATTTCATTAATGTTATCATCAAAACATTTAGATATATTAAGAACCAATATGTGTTCTAACAAATGTAACACCTCGAGGGGTGGCAAAGACCTTCGTCAAGAAGTCCAACTCATTGTAGTTCCTTGAGTGGCGGCAATGACCTTCGTCAAGAAGTCCATCTCAATGTAACGCCTCGAGGGGCGGCAGGTGTAACACCCCATTTAATTATTTAGTCGTTTTGTGATTATTTTGTGTGATTATTCTGGACATTATCTTGGTAAAGGGTATGTGTGTAAGGTTGGGTGTGAGAGCTTAGTAGAATGACTTAATTGGTGTTAAAGGCTTAGATAATGTTGTAATGATGATAATATAAATAATGAGATACTTCATTATTATTATTATTATTATTATTATTATTATTATTATTATTATTATTATTATTATTATTATTATTATTATTATTATTATTATTATTATTAAGGGTACTAATATTATCATAAGTATTATTAGGATTATTATTTGGATTATTATCATTATTATGAAAAAAATTAAAAAGAAATAAAACATAATTAGGAGAGATTAGTGGGAGGCTACAATATTAGTTTCACGTAAAAGAGAAAGAAAGGAAGAAAGCATGAGAGCTAGGGCAAGAGACTTTTCCACCATTATTGAAGAGAGAAAGCTTAAAATTCAGGTAAGGGGGAGAATGGGTTCTCTAATGGTGATAATAACATGAGAGGGTAGTGAGAGTTCCGTTCCCTTTTAGGATTTTCTGTACATTATTCATTTTCCTTGTTTGATTGCTATGTTTGATTATTGTGTGTCGAGATTGTCGTATGTGGACGATCTTGGGCAGTGGTGGCAATTCCTGAGGGAATTACGGTGAGTATGTGGCTCACAGGTGATCAGTAAGGATCGTGGGTTATGCATGAATGATTATTGTATTGTGCATAATTTTGTGTCATGCATTCATGTCATGTTGTGTGGAGATAAGCTAGGTGGAAATCCATGATGGGTGCCTAGTCTGTCCGAACTCCATGTGGGAGTCGAGTGAAGATAAATTGTAGTTTAGAGGAACATATATGACTTATTTGGATTCCGACAGGAATCGGGTTCTAGGGTGAACCGTATGTGATTGTGATGGTACCACATCTATTGTGTCATGTTAGTTGAGTCGCATTGCATATGTATACAATTGAATATGGGTTGAATATGTCGATTATTGATATTGCACCTGTACGTGTAGCGGGGAAATTTGTGAGTGTAAACTATTGATTAACTTAACTCAAAAATGCAAGAGTCGCCACCGCACTTTTATTTTATCCAAAAAGGAAAGGAAAAAGAGCGAACAAAACCTAAAGTGTTCTAAAACAAGAATATATAAACAGAGACGGGGTAAGGGGTTGGTTACGCGATGGGAAGGTGTTAGCACCCAACACGTCTTAGTCCAAGAGGTCCAAGGTCTAAGTTCATCAATAAGCAATACGACAAAATTAAGAGCACCAAATTTTTTTAGAGATTTAAATTATTTATTAGTGTTTTGAACAAAATATGATTTAAGTGGAAAAAAAAAAAAAAAAGCAGAAACACAACAATAATATAATATGAGATGATAATAATAGAGCATAAAAATAGAGAAATAGAAAGAGAAAAGGGAACGTAAATAAAATTAGTACACAGATATTGTTAGGGAGGAGTATTGTTAATCTCTTGCAAAGGGTTTTAGAAGCAAGAATTATATCCTCAAAACCCTAAATTCATGCAATGGAACTTCAAACTCTTTGTTGCGCTCTTCCTTCTCAACCACTTCAATTATCCAAACATCATCGTCGTGTGAGTAATCATCAATCTCACTCATTCCATTTTAATTCCTCAAACGCTCTATTCAGATACCAGAGACAGAAATTTGGGTTTGAAAAAGCATCCAAATGTAAGATTTTTGTCGCATTTTTTTTTAGCATTTTGATTTTTGTTTATACCACAAACCATTCAAGAATTTATCTTTGTTTTGATTTCAGACTTAAAAGAGGTGGGATTGAACAAATTTCAAAGGACTCTTGTACATGCTTCTGATTCCACTGTAAATGGTGCTTTGGAAGTTGAATCGGTTCAAAGTTCTAGTGTTCCTGTTAATGTGGTGGAAGTGGAACCGTTTCATGGTAAATCAGGTTCTGTGTCTTTTTATGGGTTGACACACCAATCTATTGAAGAGAAATTGGAATCCGCTCCAATCAAACCAGATGAGAGCTCTTACTTCTGGGTATGGGGTCCTGTTGCATTTATATCGTCTTTGATTCTGCCACAGTTCTTCATTGGCACTGTTGTTGAGGCTTATTTCAATGGTTTGATTTTAAAAGGTATTTATCACAGAACTCTGTGCTTGAAATTGGACAATAACTGTGAAATGACTATCAGGATATACCGTTGTTTCAAATGTGTTTTCATGCTGCTGTCTCTGTAGCACCGACATTTCTGAAAAAATGTGTTTGTGTGTCGGTGTCCGAAATCAATACCGACACTTGTGATTGCGTTTAATTTATTCATTTTTTTCAAATTGTTATTAGTGTCGACGTGTCAATGGTGTTGTGTTTCCGGTGTCTGTACTTCATAAAACTTTATACTTTATTATCTTACTGACTGGTCGTGCTTGAAATTGGATGATAATAGTTTGTGTTATAGGAAGTAAAACTGTGAAATGACCATTGGAATATATCAGTTGTTTCAGATGTGTTTGTATCTTATTGTTATCTTTGTGCAATGAGGTTTGGAGTTATGAATGGCCTGTTGTGCTATTGTACTCTGTTATGAATCTTCGCGTAGAATCAAGTTGTCACAAATCTAGTCAAGTTGTCATAAATCATGTTAAAATTTTTCCTTAGACCTATGATGAAAGTAAGAAGCATATTTGTCCTAGGCAACCCCCTCAAAGACGAACAAATTTTTCTAAATTGGTTTCTTGCTAGTTTGTTCTAATAGAGAGCGGCCTTTTTTTAAAGTATTCTAGATGGGTTTATGCAAATCTAGTCATGGTTTTGTATTTGTAAGAAGTAAGAACCTTGTATATTGCAAGGGAGAAGTATTTTTTATACACATTTCTGTTACCAATAAAATGCAGATATTGTAACTTCAATCTCTTCCGAGGCACTGTTTTATATCGGACTTGCAACATTTTTGGGGGTGGCTGATCGTGTCCAGAGGCCATATTTGCAGTACAGCTCTAAAACATGGGGTCTCATCACTGGCCTCAAAGGATACATAACCTCTGCCTTCCTCACAACAGGTTTGAAGATTACTGTTCCTCTCCTTCTTTTGTACGTGACCTGGTCAGTGGTTCGCATGGCCGCTGTTGTTGCTATAGCTCCCTTTGTAGTTGGCTGTTTCGCTCAGTTTGCATTTGAGAGATATTTGGAAAAGCGCGGGTCGTCGTGCTGGCCTCTAGTTCCTATTATATTTGAGGTTTGTCTATGACCTATCTGTTTGCTTTCAAATTGATTTAAGATCGTAATGCTGCATGATGAGTCTATTGATTGAAGAAGAATAACAAAAAAACTTGGTTTTTTTTACCAAGAATGTGTAGTTTTTATAACCTTCTGAATTGATTTGCCAGGTATACAGACTTTATCAGCTTACAAAAGCCGCTACCTTTGCGGATAAGTTGATGTACTCTATGAAGGACCTACCAGCGTCACCTGAAGTACTGGAACGAAGTGGAACTTTGTTTGGAATGATGGTGATCTTCCAGTTACTGGGAATTGTGTGCCTTTGGTCATTGATGACTTTTCTTTTGAGGCTATTCCCTTCTAGGCCAGTAGCAGAAAATTACTGAGTTTTGTATGAAATGTGGAAGAGTGAGAGTTGTATATATTTGGAATTGTATTCATAAAAGTTCCACTTCACTATCATCATTCTTTGTAATTCATTTCTGTTTTAACTTCACTATCATCATTTACCAAGAAAAAGATGGCGTCTTTCAATTATCTTGTTTGTTTAGAGACAATAATTAACCAGCATTATCTTTTCTATGTATTCCATGTCACCAAATGAAGTACCACATAGTTTTCCCCTTCAGAAATTTTTGAAAAAGTAAACTTAACTTATTTAAACAAAGTTAACTTATTTTTTAAAGCAAACTTAACCTTTTCCACCCCTACTGCTTCCGTTACTCGGGTCAATGCAACATGTGATTTCATTCCCTCTGTCTTGAAAATATCACCACTGTTTTCTCTTTCGATTGTTACAGAAGAGAGTTTGTTTATAATGTTATCACATTACCCTAATACACAAGCAATTGGTATCCTAGAACACAACATAGAGTAACAAGTGTGTTTGTTTGCAAGATTGAAGATCCTTTAATCTGGCCATATCTATAAAAAAAACTAAATAAGCTATGTGTCTATGTGCATTACAAAAATTCAAGTTTGCTGTTTCTTTGGTATGCAATTTCCTTTCCTTCACTTCCACACAACATGGGTACAGAAATAGTTTTATAATGATACTCAAGCTGAAACACTTTTGAGAACTCTTCAATTAAGGACTTATGAGTAATATGAATAAGACTGTCATCATCCAAACCATGCAAATCAGATGTTCCATGATCATTACACGATGACCGAGCTTCTCTCAGCAACCCTTTGATACTCCCAACTTGACGATCGCGGATTCCACACGGGACGATCCATTTAAAGGGACTCAAATCCGTCGTGACATTGAGTGCTAAGCCATGGTAGGTTACCCATTGAGCCACTCTTATACCCATAGCTGCCACTTTCTCATTTCCTGAAATTTCAAAGATGTAATAAAGAATAAGGAAAAACACAGATTAACGACAGTTAAAATTTCCACATTAGTTTTAAAAGTTAAAACATAACAAATTCAAGCACAAATTGAATCAGCTCTAACAATCTTAATTATGATCAAGATTCCAAAATTATGATAAAATCTTATCCAACCCATTTTGCAGATCATAATACTGGTGATCATGATCTAATTTGCTATGATGCATGCAATCTATAATGTGAAATTGTCATCCCCTAGGGGAGAAGGCATAGATAAAGAGCGTAAACGTTACAAGCATTAACATAACATGTCTGTTTAGATCGACTTACTTGGGCTTATCTACTGGTATAAACACATCTGATCATGTTCGAAAGAACTTATAAAAACAACTTAACTTATGACATGTTCATACTATATTTTCAACTTATTTACATAAACTCGTCAGAATAACTTATAAAAACATTGCTCAATTTAGTTCCTCTACCAAATTATTGTTTAGAAAACATCGATCAAACCTAATAATTTAGTAATTCAGTTTGTAGAGACTTACATACCAACCCAAACACCGGTTAAGCCTTCAACCCGAGAAGCACGAATCGAAAAGGTTGAAGACAGAACACCAATAACAACCTCTTCAAGTTTTCTGAGATACCAATGAAGATCCATCTTATGTTTTCTAAGGTTGATAATCGGATACATCACTAGCTGCAAACCCAAACCCAAAACACATATACAATTCAATACTAAATTCCAAAACCCTAAACAACAAGAAATCGAAACAGGAACATACCTGACCAGGACCATGGTATGTAACTTCTCCACCACGTTCTGTACGATGAACATGAAAGGGAGGATTTTTAATGTCGAAATTGAGGTTATTGTCAGAACTAGCAGTACCCAATGTAAAAACAGAAGGGTGTTGCAAAACAATGAGAGTATCGTCGCAATCTCCTTCGGTGTGAATCTGTGATTTCTTTTCTTTGACAATGTGTTTCTGTAAAGACCATGCCACTTCGTAAGGAATCAATTCTTGATGGAAATCTATGAGTTCACACTTTCGCAAACATTGCACCCTTTTGGTTATTCTTGTTTTGTGGACATTGGAAACTGAATCGGTGTTGGGTCGGAGAAAACGAGGTTTGGTGAGAGTGAAATAACAAGAATCTCCCAACAAAATCATGCTTAGTACTATGAATTTTGGTTTTTCTTAGGTTTTATAACTGGATCTATGTTTTGTCCGGTCCAACCGGTTCAGTTGAGAACCGGACAACAGAACCGCTTTTTCATTGGTTCTATTCTACCTCTCGATGCTGATGCTGATGCACCTAAATGGTGAGAGCTTATTCAGACTCAGGTGGATTTATTTGAAAACGGGTTAGGTTGAAACTAAACTAGAATCTACAACACAAATGGGCAGGATATGTTTAAGGGTATGATGTGGTTTGGTTATGGTTCAATAGAACCGGTTAATACTGCACTAATATTTGATAAGGATTAATTGAGTAAAACTAATTTTTCATTTTAAAAAAACAAGACTTGAAATTTTTTTCAATTATATGTATTTTTAATTTATAGAAAATTAATGAATTGATTATTTATCGAAAAAATATTTTATTTTACTAAAAGTCATAGTATTGTAAAAGACACTATCTTGTTAGAATTTTAAACATTACTTATGATTATTTTGGAATCTACGAGAATGAATTCGATTTTTACTTTAAAAAAAATGGTGAACCAGCAATACACTACCATTAAACTCTTTTTATTTTATTATTAAATTTGATTGGATAAATTTTATAGAAAATTTGTTGAGAAATATGTTTTGATTTTGTATGAGACAATTTATCTTCGTTAGCACTGGCGCACTATCTGATTGTTTTGCTTCAACATTTATTATAAGGTTTGGTTCTATTTTATTTTTAGTTTAATTAGAGGTTTGCAGAGATTGCGCACGAAATAGTATTTTTAACTCAAATTTATTTGATAAAGATTTCATTAAATTATAAATTTGTTTGGAAAAGATTTAATTGGATATGGTTAAAGTAAAAGATTTGAATTTGATTTTGATCTGACCTGATTAGAAGGGGATCACGGACTGCCACGCGTCCTTGACTTACTGCCTGTTCACCGGTGTTGAAGAAGAGGAGAGGGTGTACCTGCAAGACACTCCGATGCCAAAGTAAGCGTATGGGCAGAGTGATCACAAGTACAGCAAAGGGGTAAGAAGAGAATACCTGACCCTATTGTGAAAGAGGGTATTTATAGAGAGACCCCATCGCAGGGCCAACAGTCATTTGAGTTGGGATGTATGGTCAGGCCCAACCCAAGTGACTGTTAGGGCTTACGTGGCATAGTGAAGACCAGAACGTGGTTTTCGCCTTAGTTCAACTGCTCTGTGAACTCCGGAGAGCGGGTTGACCTGCTCTTTCGGAGGTGGGCAGTTGGTTGAGGACGTGTCCCCGCGGAGGGGAGCACGTGGAGAACGTGTGAAAGACATGTTTCCCTGCCCGACAGGGGAGCAGGTTCTGCCCGTGGAGGGAGCAGGTTCTGCCCGCGGATGGAGGTTCTGCCTGACGGGGGCAGTGTTTGGCCGACGGGGGGCCTTGGGCTTGATACAGATGAGGAAGGTTCTACCCGCGGAGGGACATTACCTGCCGTCGGGGACTCTGTGCTCGACGGTTGTGGCCTAAGCTGGATTGGGCTTGGCAGAATATTATTGGGTTGGGTCTTCCCGTTCAAGCCGGGGCCCAGGCCAGAACAGATTTTAATGAAGAAGATTTGATTTATTGTTTTTGGTTAAATCTTAGTGGACTTTTTGTCTGGATCGTGTTTGTTATTTAAGGAGATAGTTCTCCTTGTTTGAAGACATACTCGTTTTGAAGATTTGTGTGTGCCGTATTTTGTTTAAGAGGGTCTTCATCTTTTTTTGTGTATTAATATACTCTTGAGCGTCTTTCTTGTTTCAGAAGGATATAGTACTTAGTCTTGAATTTTAATTTGAATCATTTCTCATATAATTGGTTCTTACAAATATTTGGGAGAGTGTATGAGTAAAAGTGAGGGAATCTCAGATTCAGGGTGTCACACCCTGATTTTACTAGTTGATCAGAACCTGAGGGGGCCAAAGACAATTGTCTGTGTTGCTGAGTGTGAAAGAGGAGGAAAGAGTGTACCTGCAAGACACTCTGATTCTAAAGTAAGAATCGGACAAGAGAGAAAGAGCAAGTACAGAATATGAGTATATCAGGGTGAATACAAGAGGGTTTTTATAGTGCCCCCAACGCTTGGCCATTGGTCCCTATTTTCGGGGCGAGATAACTGTTTCCCGAAGAATAGGTAACTGCTAGAACTAGCCATTAGAACGGGCAGACGTGCCCATAACTAGTTGTTGCTACGGGCAAGGGCGTAGTTACGGACACAGGCGTCTTGGCTGTTTCTGGATGGTGGAACCGTGTGTGACTGACAGAGACTTTTGAGCAGAAGTGTTGTAATCAAGGGTAAACTGGTCAACCTCCCCTATTGAAGGGGCAGAAAGGTAAATTCTTCCCTGTAAGTGGTTGGACTTAAGCAATTGGGCCGTTATGGGAGTAGAAGTGGAATGGGTCGTGCCTAGCCATTGGGCCAGTTTGGAATAGTAGCCCCCTAAGTCGTTGCTTCCGAGCAGGGGAGTGATGACTTAAGGATAGCCTGCTTCCTGGGCAAAGTCTTCGTATGTCGCGGAGTCGGGACCGTTACCTTGTGACCGAAGGGAATCTGTGCTGGGGCATCTGAAACGTTGCTTGTCGGGGAGCTTGAGGTATGGGGAGACCAACTGGTGATGGGATCTGAAGGATGGAGATGCCACGTGTGCCTCGAGCCGTGTGTTGTATTAATTGCTTGATGATGACTAAGTTAGGGTCATGATGATGGCCCTAGTCGCGCGTGCTCATGCACGTGCCTGGACTTCACTTTTAAATAGTGAGAGACTCTGCTCATTTTAAATTTTTGCTTCTCTCTCTTCTTTGCTTTCTGTTCATCGTTCCCAGCCATCTGCCACTGTCAAGTTTCGTTTCGACCACCGTACCAGGTCCGACCAGAGCTACTCAAATCCAGAAGCTTCTTCCTCGACGAAGTAAGTATGTTGATTCCTTACTTGTTATCTATTTTTTTTTATTTATGCACTTTAGAGTGCATGTGGTTAGGGTTGATACGAAGTAGTTTTAGGGCGTTTAATGGTGGTTGCTGGTGGCAGACGGTGGTTTGGCCACATTTTCTGCTTCTGGCGTCCTAGTGAGCGTTAGGAATGAAGGACTTAGGTATTTTTGAGCCTTTAGCTGATTTTGGTGTAGTAAAAACACAATGGTGTTTGCTGTCAGAAGGAACCGTGGATTCCAGTGTGCTTATGAGCTTTTCGGTGGTTCCCTCTTGAAGATTCTAGGTTTCGTGCTTGGGGAACTTTCCCTGGATGTATCAGGGAGATTTCCCGTGCATATCCTTGTTTGTTTAGCGCTTGCCATTTGAGTAGGGCTTAGTTCGAGGATGTCGTCCTTGGCCCTCCGTGCGCTCTTTCACTTGACTAACAGTGGAAGGATGGATTTAATTTTTGTCATTGAATTCACTTTTATCCTCTGCTTTTCAGGTAAAGGAAATGTCGCACAGGGCTAAAGAAAAGACTCTTAGAGATCTATCCGAGGAGCGCTCCTCAGAGGAAACTAACACCGATAATGCTTTCGCGCCTCCTAAGGCCAGAAGAGGCATCCGTTGCAAGGACCTCAGCTGATGAATGGTCCGTGGTCGAACCGTTGGAGCATGCCTCGCTCTTTGCCAATTATACCAGGGACGTCTTCACTATAGTAGGGGTTGAGGGAGAGTGGAGGGCTCACTTCCCCAAGGAGGATGATCGGATCTGCTCATCATACGGGAAGCAGTTTCCCATGTATGAGTATGTCTTTAAGGATATAGGGTTGAGGCTACCCTTCACAGATTTTCAGCGAGCAGTTCTCGTACATCTGGATCTGGCGCCTTCCCAGCTGCATCCGAATTCAATAACCTTCATGCGGGCATATGAGTTGGTATGCGAACACTTGGGGATTAAGGCTACTCTCCCTCTTTTATTCACCATCCTCCACCTCTAGAGACAAGTATCGGGGAGGAAGTTTGGATGGGTATCTCTGAAACAGGGGAGGAAGTTGTTTGAGCCCTTCTCTGAGTCTATCCGGACCTTCAAGGAGAGATTTTACGTGATCGAGCCCATGTCGGAGGAGACTACCGACTCGACCTTTGTCTGGGAGGTCTCTACGGACAAGAACGGGGAGGATTTGATAGAGGAGGATGACAAGATAGTTTCCAGAAGGCTATTCTAGTTCCCCTTCTATTAGAGTGGGGCTCATTTCACCCGTACGACTGATGAGTATATAGTTACTCCTCACCAGTTAGGGGATAACAATCGGGCCAACTATGTCAAGCTAGTGGCCTTCGTGGATGGTTTTGTCCTTGCCCAGTGTGTGACTCGTGTTGGGACGATACTCTACCAAGAAGATGGAGGACCCCAGGTGGAGGCCCGATATATCAACACCAAATAGCCCCTCGAGTGTAGCACTCGCGCGGAGGCTCTTGAGCTTTTGGGTAACTTTCTACATCTCCTTATTTTTCTTGAGATATTTTTTCATTTATGTGTTGATGTTCCTGTTGTATATGCAGGTAATATGTCTTCCGTGCAAGAAAGGATGGTGAAGAAGGCACACGGGAAAATGAAAGGTGGTGTGGCCATAGGAAAAAGCCGCATCAGCCAGCGAGTGGTTCCTCCCCATACAGGGTTGGGGACCTCTTCATCCACCCTAACTGCTACCCAGACATCACCCATGCATGTGAGTTTGAGGCTCAAGCGTTCGCGCCTGAATTACTTTGTGGACCTCAGCCAAGAGAGGGAGAAAAGTAAGTTCGAATTGCCTCCCTGCCTTCACAACCGAAAGTACTTAGAGGGGTCCTCGCTGGCCATCCCCGGGCAGAATCTCTTAAGCTCGAGGAAATGGATCGTCCCAACAGGCGGACCATACTGGCGCAGGATGCTTCTGCCTTGATGAGGATCCTGGAGATGGTGGTGGTCTACACCGAGGCTGATCCTCAGCATGAGGTTGAGTTGAGGAAATCTCAGGCGGTGGTGGAGGCTCTGGAGGAGAAGGTCAAGACGCTCCAGGAGGAGCGGAAGAAGGAGGTCGAGGAGGTTGTGCAAAAGTGTTGGGAGGAAATGTCCGTATAGAGGGACGTCCTTGTTTCCCAGAAGAAGGCTGCTGAGGACCTGATCGGCCAGCTGAAAGTTGTTGTTGCTCCTGCTGAAGACGAGTCCGAGGAGGTGAAGAAATTTTCCACCCGAGCAGAGCTGGTCGCCTGGATTACTCGGGGCGACGACGATTTCCTGGCTATAGGCGATGAGGCCTTTCAGAATACCTTAGACTAACTAAAGATAGTGAATCCAGGTGTTGCATTGTCTACTGAAGGCACTGGGTTTCTCCATAAAGTCAAGGATGGCAAGATAGTCGTCCCTGAGTTCCTCCAGTTTGGTAAAGATGGTGAAGAGCACGGGTAGGTGACCCAAGAGGAAACCTAGCAGGGGGAGCAATGAGCCTTCCTCAGTTTATATTTTTGGCCTGCACGCCACTTATTTAATCTATAATTTTATTTTGTGGGGCTTGGCCCTGTTTTATTATAACATGCACACTTGCGGCTCTTGTGGCCGCCTTATGTTAATATGTACTTGTATGTTTATTTATACTTTGTGTAATTTTTCTAAGTGTCCTGCACCATCCAACGCGGTCGTACGAGGAACTTTAGCGATTGGTTTGTATGCTTTTGGGTATTCTCTACAAATGATGTTTGGCAGTGTGAGGAACTGTCGATAGGCTCGGGTAATTTCCAAGAAGAGGAACGGAACTCAGGTCACGTTTATGGCCTGGGTCCGCGGCGTGAACTTCCCATCGTGAGCTGAGGGTTCTATCTCTCATGGTACTTTGGCGATGGCAGGCTCGATCGAGGGACCGCCATCGCACACGGCCTAAGTTTTTCTTTGACTAAACCCTACTTAGATCCGTGTTAGTGGTGCAACACTTGTATTTGGGCACGCGCCTATGGTCGATGTTTGAGCTCGTTGCTTGGGCGAGATATGCCGACAGTAAGGGTCTTAACTGTAATATTATTTCCTCTTTTTGGCGTTCCATGGTCGAGCTAATGTTAGACGATGACTTGGATCTAGAAGGGGGGGTTGAATAGATCCCAATTAAAATCAGTCGGCACTACCAATTAAAATTGGTTTTTAAAAATATTTGTTTTCAATTGTGGAAGCGGCCGTGGAAAAATTACGTCTAAAACGAACCGTTATTAGAAGACCGAATATGCGTCTAGCCTTATGGAAATGATAATGAGCAAAATTAGATTCAACACACTAGTCACACTATCATTTGATTTTACCACTTATTAGTAGGACTAACACCAATGATCTATAATACCCACAAAGTAGGCAAATGAGCTAAGTAAACTTTGGTGTAGGCAATTTATCAAACACTTGGTGTGCAATACACTCCAAATGTGGTTTGGCTTGAGTAAGTTGCTTTAAATTCCTTGTGCAATGTATTGTTGCACTAAAGTTCAAAACAGTAATAAGTACTTACTCAAATCAACCCTAATTTTGATATAACTGCTTATACTAAAATCACTTAAATTTTAAGCCAAAACTGAAAATGCTGAAAAGTAAAGGAGACAAAGATTTGTTGAGGCAGTTCCCCCGCCGTCCTCGCTTCGGGGTACGTCTGCCCTCAATTCTAATAATAGAATTGAGATCAATATAATAGATATCACCTGTAACGTAGAAATGTTTATACAAGAATTAATAAGCAAAATATACAATCAAGCCCTTTTGATGTTGATGATGCTATCGTTTCTTGCTCCTTGATTCGAGTCGAATCAAGTTCTCCGATTGTTGTGAGTAAACCTCCAATTCCAGCCCCTTTGTTGAATAACCTTCCGTTCTTCAAACCCTCGGCCCGGCTGATCTCACGCACAAACAAATCGAACCCGGAACACTCTTGCACGCTTCACTGATTTCCGCTACTAGATTGATGAAGACTACCACTTCTCAATCACCTTCACTCAACTGAAGTAGGTAGAGATGATCCGTACTGAAAAACCCCCAAAATCTCCAAATCTTGGAGGGCAAAACCTGCTAGGTTTTATCCGAGAAAAACTTGCCTTCAAAATCAACCCGAACCGGATTTCCGATCACGACTTCGGACCTTATCACCTTGAACAAGATCACAAGCACCCCAAGAATTGTTGTGTGTAATTGTTGTTATGGGTTGTAGAAGATGAAGGTTGATGAGCTTTGATGGCACCTCTTTCACTTTTCTTGTTTTATGACAATTGACTCAAGTTTACAATTGTTGTTGATAAAAATGAACAAAGTCTCTATTTATAGTAACCAACCAATCAAAAACTTAACAGCTTTTCAAACACAGTGGAAAGACTTCAATAACAGCACCAACGCGCGAACGGTCGACCATAGCAGGTCTATGCGTCGACGCATAGCCTGCAGATTTAGGTAAGTTTGAAAGTCCCAACAGTGTGCGTCGACCATAGGTCAGCGTGCGCTGACCCATGGGTAAATGTAAACTCCATGCGTCGACCTTGCGGTCGACTCACAGTCTTCATGCGTTGACCTGTGACCATTTGCACAGATGCACGCACTGACTCAATGGTCGACTCATGGCCTGTAATTCTGCAAAAATTGATATTTATATGGTTTTTATGCATTTAGTCATAACCACATATCATTCATATATATTGTATTGAGTAAAACAAGTTAAATGATATAAGAAGGATATGGTGGATGGAATATTTGCATTTGTCTTTGTAGAGGTAGAACCGATAATACCAATTCACCCATGGTTGTAATTTGTCATCATCGAAACTCAAGATCGTATGTTGTATGACGGTTTGCCCTCACAGCTAATTCTTCCACGGTAAGGTATTCTAGGGAGTAGGCCTCATTCTCTATTTTTGCTCTAACACGATAGGGTCCTTCCTAGTTTTCAACGAGCTTGCCTTCGCGGGAATCTTTGTGATTCCTCCTTAGGACGAGCCTACCTTCCTAGAACTCTCATCGTATAACCTTGGTGTTGTTCCTGATTATGATTTTTTGTTTAAGTGGGGCCTCATGGAGGGTTGCTCTTGGTTGAACCTTTTCAAGAGATCAAGCTCTTCTCTCAGGGCATCGCTATCTGTTTCTTCGTCCAAAGGCGCTTCAGTCCACCTGGAGGGCACGTGGCCTTCAATGGGGATTACCTCCTCTGTCCCGTATGCTAGGAGAAAAGGGGTTTCCCCGGTTGAAGAATGAGGTGTAGTGCAGTAGGCCTAGAGCACGATGTGCAGCTCCTCGACCCACTGCCTCTTTGTTTTGTCTAGCCTTCTCTTGAGGTCCCGTAAGATTTTGTTCGCTGCCTCAGGTTGCCCGTTAGTTTGAGGATGCTCGACGGACGCAAAGTATTGCTTAGTACCTAGTTGGGCGACAAACTCTTGGAACTTTTTATCCGTGAATTTTGTCCCGTTATCTGTGACGATTGCTTGAGGAATGCCGAAGCGGGCAGGGATGTTCCTTTTGTAGAAACAAAGTATGTTGTGGGTTGTTATTTTGGCAAGAGCCTCAACCTCTATCCATTTGGTGAAGTAGTCTACGCCTACTATCAAGTACTTATTCTGGTTTTACCCTACGACAAATGGTCCTAGGATGTCTAGTCCCCACTAAGAGAATGGTCACGGGGAGGACATTGCCTTGAGCTCATTGGACGGTGCCAAGTGCTTGTCCCCGTGTTGTTGGCATTTGTCGTATTTCTTCACATGTTCCTTGTCTCGTTCTCCATGGTCGGCCAGTAGTAACCTGCTCAAAGAGCTTTCCTCGTGAGAGATCTACCACCGAGGTGTTGGGCATTGATTCCTTCATGGATCTTGCGCAAGACATGGGCGACCATTTCTTCTTCGAAGAATTTGAGGAGGGGTATGAAGAATCCCCACCTGTACAACTTGTTTTTGACCAGAGCATAGAAGCAGGCTCTACGCCTTACTACACTGGCCTCCTTAGGGTCGGACGGTAGTTCGTCCTTTGTGAGGTCATCCAACAATGGTTATCGCCAATGACGAGCTGAGTCATCCTAACAGACCGATAGACTTGAACCTTGTTCCTACATGACCTGGTCAATTCGATCAGGCACTCGCCATCGATTTATATTGTTCAACTCTTTGACAACATGAAAAAACCAAAACCTATGTCCCCCACACCTTGAATAGGTAGGGATGGAAGGGCAGAGGCCTTTGGTGTCCTCTCCAGTCAAGAATTAGGACCTCACATGTTTGGTAAAAGTAAAAAGAATAATTTTCTCCTTTGAGAATAAAAAAACGAAAGTGTTCAATTCAAACATGAAAACGTGGCTGACTTCATTCGTTCTCGTTATTTTGTTGGGTTTGGGGGAAGAAGTGGAGATTATCGAACAAGAATAAAGGATCTAATTACGTCGAAACTCTTTCTATCACAACCATAACTTATTTTTCCTCATACGAATCTAAGCTCTCACAACTGCCTTCCCTTCCTTCTTGCCTATTCGATAGGAGCTTGCATTCTCTGGGGGAGTTTTTATATATAAAAGAATAGTTGGCATCAGTGTTATCAGTGCATCTATGAATCCAACCTTCCCTCAGGGTCACAAATGCTCTCTCAATGCTAGGTTGTGAGAGTATTTCCTGGATGACAGATTTGTTTCCCCTTTTCATTTCCGTGCTTGCTAGTTTTGATAGGATGTCTGCCTGGACGTTGTGTTCGCGAGGAATGTGTTTTACTTCCACGTAGGTAAACTTTTTTATCCTCTCTTTAACTAGGGACAAGTATTTGGACAGATTGTCATTTTAACCTAGTATTCTCTTCGGACCTGGAGGGCCACAAGCTGAGAATCGATGCAGATGACGACTTCTTCTACTCATATGTCTTCGAAAAGGCGTAACCCCGCGAGGAAGGCTTCATATTCGACCTAGTTGTTGGAAGTAGGAAAGGACAACGTGAGCGAGACTTCGATGAGGATTCCTTCCTCATTTTCTAGGATGACGCATGCCCCGCTCCCAGTCGAGCTGGATGCTCCGTCGACGAAGATGATCCATTTGCGGGCACCGCTGAAAGGGTGATCGGGCAAGGTCATTTCAGTGACGAACTTGCCTGAACGTGCACTTCTCTGGGTTGAAACACATTTTGTACTTCCTGGCCTGCTCAAAGACTTTCCTTAAGTGGGTTGTATGGTCGGGTTCCTCGTGGGACTTCATGATAATGTCGTCCATATAAACTTCGAGCATATCCCCGATTTTTCCTTGGAAAACTTTAGTTATCATCCTTTGGTAGGTAGCGCCAATGTTTTTCAAGCCAAAGAGCATTACGTTATAGTAATAGTTACACGATTCGGTCATGAAGGTCGTTTACCTTTTTTCGCTTTTCGCCATGGGAATTTGGTTGTAGCCCGAATAGGCATCCATGAAAGATAGCAATTTAAAATCAGCGGAATTATCAACTAGTTTATCTATGTTGGGGAGGGGTATGCATCTTTAGGGCAAGCCCTATTGATATCGGTATAATCAATACACATTCACCATTTTCCATTATTATTTTTCACAAGTACAACGTTGGACAGCCAAGTGGTGTACTTGGCTTTCGATATAAACTTTGCCTCTATGAGGTTTTTTGCAGCTTGCTTGGCAGCCTCCGTTTTCTCCGAAGACCATTGTCATCTATGTTAGGTTGTGACCTTAACGGCGGGATCAATTGTGAGGTGGTGACAGGCCACATCAGGGTCTAGCCTGGGCATTTCCGCGGCACTCCAAGTGAACAGATCAGCATTTTCCCAGAGGCAGGCTCTTAGTTGTTTCCTCGTGAGTTCGGGGAGACCGGTCTAAATCTTTACTCCCCGCTGGGGGTCGCCTCCGAGTAAGACAAGCTCAAAGTCTCCATCAGGAATTGGGCGCATTGGATAGGCAGCTTTGTCGCTACTTGAGGAACTACTCGATGATGGTTAGATCTCTTTTTCCTTTTCCTTCTGAATCCTCTGGCCGTCCTTGGAAAAACGTCTGTCAAGGTCGATAGAGTCGACGCAGGGCAGCAACTTCGTTTCTTTGGCACTGATGGGAAAAATAGTATAGATGAGAGTCTTCGGCCTATCGGCGATGATATTCATCCCCTTGGATGTTTCTTCAAAGCATCTCCTCATGACTTTGATGTCCCCGTGTAGAGTTGCAACGAGGCCTTTAGAGGTATAGTATTTCATCTTCAAGTGCACTGTTGAAGGCACAACCATCAACTCGGCCATAGTCGGTCGCCCGAAGATGCACTGGTATAGCGACGGGAAATCTAT
The DNA here is from genome assembly GCA_963859935.3 of Lathyrus sativus. Classification (NCBI taxonomy): domain Eukaryota; kingdom Viridiplantae; phylum Streptophyta; class Magnoliopsida; order Fabales; family Fabaceae; genus Lathyrus; species Lathyrus sativus. Next base: position 660,050,566 of record OZ012739.1, read on the forward strand.
GACCAGGAATTGGACCTTGATTGACCTGTCCGTTTCAGCGGATCCGAAGGTTACGATCAGCTCAACATAACCCCAGGGCTTTATCATCGACCCATTGAAACCTTGCATATCAGAGCCTACGTAGGGAGTCAAATGCGATTCATCCAGCTGAAGCGTAGAAAACAGCTGGGAAAACATCTGAGCTCTTACGAGCAGAAGGATGTTGGCATTGGGGCCTCCACCAAGGATCTCCTCACGGTAGAAGCAAATGGTAACAAAATCTCCCCGGACCCTATTGAGGGTGGAGTTCTGGTTCGAGCTATTACTGATAAGGTGCTCGAATTTTCTTTTGACTGACCCTACCGTCATTTTGTTGAAGCCTCCTCCAGAGATGACCATGGCAGAGGGAAACATCTCCCACGGGCTGTGCGCGATGAAGTATGAAGGAGCGTTGAGCCCTTCGAGAATGTAAAAATATTCAGGTCGTGAGATGCTCATGGCGACCTGAAGGCTCGCTTCCTCGGAGAAAGGTATTTCTTCCTCGACCTTCTGGGATTCCTGGGAGTCTGGCCGAGGAGCATCTTTTTGTTTGGTGAACTGCTTCAGATGCCCGTCTCTGATGAGTATCTCTATGGCATCCTTCAGGTGGATGCAGTCGTCGGTCATATGGTCAGGGCTCTTGCGGATCTCATATCGACCAAAGCTTTACATTTGAAATTACTACCTATAGTTATAGGTAGAGCTACTTTTCCCGGATCTTATTCTTTCCACAGAAGAATGCTTTGGACAATAGCACTACAATTAACATTGGGCTCAATGGTGTCCTTATTCGTGTACCTATTTTTTTTCTTCTAAGTATGTCCTTCATGAATTTGGCATACTTAAGAATTTTCTCGAGAGCCTCGGAGAAAGGAATGGTTACTTGTAACCGACTGAGTATATCCAAGAATCTCGCATAATGTGTTTTGTTTTCTTTTTTCATAGGAGTGATAGAGTATGGTAACTTTTTTTTGTAGAACTTCTCCCTCATACTCCTTTCCCTTTTCCTTTTTTTTCAACTTCTCCTCTACATCATTCTTTCAACTACCTTATTTTCATCATTTTTTTCAACTTCCTCCACAATCTCATCCTCCTTTTCAACTACAACATTTTTTTCAACTTCCTCACCAATTGTTCTTCCACTCCTTGTAAATATGGCCTTGCAATGCTCCTTTGGATTCACTTGAGTGTTAGCCGGAAAGGTGTCTTTATGCTGGTCGGAAAGTTGCTTGGACAATTGTCCAACTTGAGTCTCAAGATTCCGAATTGCCGCATCCGTACTTTTTTAAGTGAAGATGGACATTTGCATAAATTGGTTGAAAGTATCCTCAATCTTAGAGCCTCCTCCTTGGTTTTGTCACGGTTGGTTGTAATTTTGGTAAGGTTAACAGTTTAAAGAACTCGGCTCTTGCCTCCACCCTTATGGTAACCTTGGTTATTACCTCTCAGTTGGTAGCCTTGGTTATTGCTTTGATATGGTGGTCTTTGTTGAAAGCCTTGATTTTGGTTTCCTGCATAGTTGGCTTTTTCAATGACCGGTGGACAATAGCCGGTAGGATGATTGCCTTTACAAAGTTCACAACTTGCTACATGTTGATTTTGGTTGGAAACTTCTTGTATCTCTTTGATTTGTTGTGGAAACTTTGACATTTTCTTTGTCAAAAACTCCACTTATTGCGAGAGTAATTTGTTTTGAGCAAGAATAACATCATTTGTTCCCAACTCGATCATACCAGGTTTTCTTTGAGGTGTGCCATGGTTGTGATTTCCTTGATGATCATTGAGTGTCATCCTATCAATAATAGAAATCACATCTTCAACGCTTTTGGACATTAATGATCCACCAGAAGTAGCATCCAACAAAGTCTTGTGAACCGATTGGAGCCCACTCTGGAAGATGTGCACTTGAGTTAATTCGTCAAAACCATGACCTTTTCATTTTCTATAACATGGATTTGAACATCTCCCAAGCTTCATTGAGAGATTCATTTCCGCCTTGAGAAACACCGATATCGCCGTCTTCGCTTCCATAAATCTGTTGTAGGGGAAAAACCTTTCAAGGAATTTTTCTTCCAATAAATTTCAATCCGTTATCACTAAAGTTGATTGATCAAGATACCATTCCTTTACCTTCCCGACTAAGGAATGCAAAAATTGTCTCTTAAAAAAGGATTCCTCTTCAGCTTCCGGCGCTCTCGTTGCACCCGCAATTTCATAAAAATTGGTGAGATGTGTGAGCGGATCCTTGTGGTCCATACCAGTAAAAGGATTCTGATACAGAAGAGCAAGGATTCCCGTTTTTATCTCAGAATGCCTCCCATTGTAGGCGTTGCACGCAAACTGAACATTATGTTTTAGACAACTAACACAAGGGGTTGAAGCACGGGTGGTGGTGGTGGATTTGCCATGATTGACATTACAATGGGTGTAGATATAGAAGCTTCTTAGCGATATCGTCTTTCTTGGAAAAGTTGCTTCCTCCGCCTAGTTCTGCTATTAAGCCTATGAGCAGTTCTTTCAATCTCAGGATAAAAAAGAAGTTGGTCTGCAAGTACACTCCCTCGCATAAACAGATTCTACACACTTAACCAAACAAATTAAGCAGCATAAGAAAAATAACAATGGTAAGAATATAATAAAAAGTTCTTAAATTAATAAATTATTGCAATGCTTGCAATATCAACAATCCCAACAACAGCGCCATTCTGTTCGAATCGTAGTTAAAAGGGGGGTTTGTTATCGTCTCCACAGGGATTGGGGATATTTTGATGCTTGCCTTTCAACAGTTTATTGTTTCAAGAATAAGGGTTTTTAAAGTTTTATTCATAAAATTGTCACGTTTTTAGTAGCAAAGCTTATAAATTCGAAAGATTTTTGTTATCAAACTGAGTGTTGAAAAGAATAACATAGATGTAAAGAGGAAGAAGGTCGTTGCTAGCACTGAAAGACTAGAATGTTGAAGATCATGTTAGTTACTTCTGTTAGAACAATATTTGTTCGTGACATATATCCTTTAGGTTTTGATGATAATGAAGTATTGAAAGAACAATGGTGTTATCTAATGTGTGTTCTAAGTATGCAGGTTCCAAAGCTTAAAGAGAATCTATTCAGAATATGTTATCTGATGTGTGTTCTTTAGTGAAGTATGATGATATATGATTGCATAGACTCTAAAGTTGAATGTATCATCATCAGAAGAGAAACATGTTATTTATACACTCTTTGAATGTATCATCTTCTGATAATCATTCAGAACCATAGACAAAGCTAAGTGATACGTACTGCATAAAGCAAACTACATTGTCAAATTAGTTTGTCAGCTAAAGCCTGTGTTCACGTGGCTCAAGGAGAGTTGATGTGCTTTATGGATATCCACTCTCAACGAATATATAGTACAACTCGCAAGAAAGATGGTACAGTTAAATAAATTACACAATGGATAAAGATCTTTTTATGTATCTATTTTCAACGTCTCTTAGTACTATGGAGTGACAAAGACACTTGTGCAAGTTATCTCTTCCTACGACTACTCTTTTGTATCTGCTATTTAAGTAGCTTAAGATTCAATATTAAGAATCGACAAGGAGTAAAGAAAAAGGGCCGAGCAGAAAAAGAAGCGTTTTCACGCTTACATTAATATGGAAGAATAAAAAGATCAACAATAAACAACAACAACGAGTATGCAGAGTTTCTGTCATCTGTTATAAATTGCACGAAGCCTTAAGATTTCTTAAACAATGTATATATTAGAAAACTTAAGTGTTATGATCTTTGCTAAGGATATTTCCTTGTACCTCTGATTGCATATCAAGTACTCCTTGTTCTCTATTATGCTAAACATGTTATTTAGTAGTTTAGAAAGAAAGTATCTTGCTATGTGATTAAGCATCAAAGTCTCTTGTTGTGATCTTGATCCAAGTAAGTCTATTGATATGTGTTTGAGCATTGAAGCCTTGATCAAATTGTTGACTAAGTAGGAAGTCTTGTACTTGAGGGTATAAGCAGGAAGTCTTGAATATGTGGGATTTAAGCATGGAAGTCTTGGATTGTGTGTCTAAGCATGAAGTCTTGTACTTGAGGGTATAAGAAGAAAGTTTTGAATCCGAGGGGCTTAAGCAGGAAGTCTCGATCAGGTGCTGATTGAGCAAGGAAGTCTTAGACTGTAGGTCTAAGCAAGAAAGTCTTGAATCCAAGGGGTTTAAGCAAGAAAGTCTTTGATTAGTGGAATCTAAGCAAGCAAGTATTAGGTTGTACATTTGAGAAAAGGAAAGTCTTATGTTCGAGGGCATAAGCAATTGTAATCAATTTCAATTATAGTGGAAAATCTCTTGCGTTGCAAAGAGACTGTACTACTCTCAATTTGGGAGGAACCATGATAGATTTTGTATGTTCAATTGTCATTTACTTGCTTCTGTTTATTATTCCACTGCATTCATATTATCAGAATCTGAACTATTGTTTAGAATCTGAACTCTAATCAGAAGCTACGCAAATTGGAGAACACAATTCAATTCCCCATTCTTGTGTATTTTTCTCACCTTCAACTTCTTGAAAGATATTATGGTTGAACCTGTTGTGAATAGAATTAGAAGGGTTGGTTGGTGGGAAGAAACTACCTAAGAATATCCATGTCGTTCCTTCAAACAATGTCACTTTTCACTATGAAGAGACCATGGCCAAGTGAGAGAAAAATTCCATAGAATAATAGCTTCGGAAAGGAAAAATTTCGATGAAGCAGAGAAATGAAATGAGATCAGTGAGTTCCTTAAAGATTCTAAGATCTTAAAAACTGTGATAAATATTAGTTTGTTTTATCTGAAGTTGGTAAAGGAATTCATTGTTAATTTTCCCATAGATTTTAATGATGTTGGGAGTGGTCAGGACATGAAAGTGCATGTAAAGGATCATTGATTTGCCATTTCTCCTTCAATTTGTAATTATTATGATTACAACTAGTTATCTTCCATTTCTAAATACCATTGCTAAAGAGATCACGAGAAATGTGCATGATGATTGTCCATTAAAAAGATTTTTAGTTGTTTCAAACCCTAGTGTCATATTCTAAATTTTGTTTGATTTCTTTTTTATAATTTTAAAGAGATTTTCATTTCAAATAGTTCGAATAGCTCAGTTGATATTGTATGGAGGTTGTTAAGTGTGAGGTTTTGAGTTTGAATTCTAAAGTGAGGGTTCAAGGAGTTTGAATAAAATGTTGCGTTTTCAAACCCCACCTTTTATTCTTTTAACGTTTTTTCATGAGTTTCTATTTTTTTTTCTATTTTTATTTTTTATTTTATTTTTTTCACTACCATCATATTATTATATTATTAATTTCATTTTTATTATTAGCAGTACTATTGTTAATATTACCATTAAAAGTCATTATTAAATATTACAATCATATTATCATCATTTATATTTATTAGCATTATTATTACTATCATTAGTATTATTATTAACATACTTGTTCCTTTATTATTATTATTATTATTATTATTATTATTATTATTATTATTATTATTATTATTATTATTATTATTATTATTATTATTATTATTATTATTATTATTATTATTATTATTATTATTATTATTATTATTATTATTATTATTATTATTATTATTATTATTATTATTATTATTATTATTATTATTATTATTATTATTTGTTTAGCAACCATTATTAGTATTTGTGCGTCATCAAAATTTTTTTGTCATTGTTATTATTAAGCAAATTCACCATCATTATCATTTTTATGTCTCTTTTATATTTTTATTTTATACTTTTATTTTTTATTTTTTAAGCATTAGCACTAGTTTTATATTGATTAATATATATTTTATTATAGTAGTTATTACTATTTGTCATCACTTTTTTCTCTAGATTTAGGCTTACTTAAATTATTTAACATGAATTTTCTTTTACACCAATATTTTTTTAATCTTACTAATTTTATTAATATTTAAATTTTATTAGTTTTCGTCCCTAACTTTAGGTTTGGTTATAATATTTTTCTACTAATAATTAGTTACTAAACAAATTTGTTCTTCTTCACTAATTTTTTCATTATTATTATTTTTATTAAATAATATTATTGTTTTTAATTTATTATGAGTCGAAGGATCAATTAAATTATTTAGTTAAATTATTTAAGTTAATTTTTCTTTTTTCACAATATTTTTTTAGTCATTATTGATTTTTTTGTCAATATTATTTTAGTTAAATTTTATTATTTTTCGTCCCTAACTTTAAGTTTGGTTATAATTTTTTTCTCTACTAATAGTTATTAAACGTATTTTTTCTTCATCACTAATTTTTTCATTATCATTACTCTTACCAAATAATATTATTATTTTTAATTTATTATAAATCAAAGGATCCAAAACAAAAAAAAAAAAAACAAAAGAAACATTAAAGAGTCACAAAATTTACAAAATTGAATCAAATCGAAAATAGAAAAAAAATCAGATCTTGTCTGCATCGGTCACAATTTCAATTCATACAACATATGATTCTTTCAAAAATAATCATGCAAAATCTTTCGAATTCAATTTTTTCTCTCCCATCAAATCAATTACAGGTGTAAGATCCATAAATCATTCCATTTTTACACAAACTCTGTCCTTAAGTTTCCTATAACTATAATATTTTCCTATAAATAAAGTTTTTATTTTCATAATTGACAAACTTTGACGCTTTATTTGTTTTTCTAAAAGATCTTTTATGGATAAGAGATCTTTTTTCATGGAGATAAATTGTTCTCCTAAACAAACAAGGTGAACATTGGTATAATTTTGAGACATGATGACTGAATTTAATTCCTTAAGAGTAACTTGACTTTATTCAACTCTTTGTAACTGAAGGCTAAGGTAAGTGGTAACTTGTATTTTGACTCAAATTTATTGTTTGTTCAGGGGGAAAGGAGATTCCATTATTTCTCCTCTAATGTTTTTCCAAGGTCTTTGTAACACAAGAATTTCTTCTTGTTTTTTTTTTTATGAAGTAATTAACAAACCATTTAACAAAAGAAACGAAATCCTGCTCAAGGTTCATTTGAGTGTAATACTCATCTTTAAATTGGGCTAATTCAGGTTTTGAAATTTTTTTAAAAAATCAATTTCTAAATTGAGAGTATCTCTCATGTTGAAACTCATCATTGATGAGTTGTCTCATCTTACTACCAAGGGGAGTAATCTATCATTATAAATGGAAATCCATATTTGACTGAGTAGGTGATTCTACTCTTGGAGTATGAGGTTTTTGATAAATTCCATGGGAAACTCTATTTTCGCTTAGTCTTATATTCTCAACGACCTCTATTTCTTCTCTTATTTGAGAAGTAGAAGGTCTAGGTAATTGACTAGGAGCTGTATAAAACTTACTAATTGAGTGCCTAGCAGATAGAGACTTAGGTATTCTAGTTATTCTTTTTGAAGTGAAGTTTATTTCCAAATCTCCTTCAGTAGTCGGAATAATTTGGTCTATATCCCTATTAAGGATAGGTTCAAGATCTATTTTCTGGGGGAGAGACCATGTCTCTGGAAAGTTTATTTCATCCCACTTTATTAACCTATTGGTTGCAACATTAGATGTTAATAAATTTATTTGAACCAAAGTAGTCGTTCCAGGAAATGGTAAATGCTTTACTTTATGATTAAGCGTAGTAAGAACCTTATAGTATATTCTATAGCATATTGCTGTGATTTCACTTCCAGGTTTAAAATTGTAACCATTAATATGAACTGTTAATTGCATAGCATCTAATAAATTTTTATCAGATAAAGATAGATTTAAATTAGGTGTGACATTAAAGTAAATTGGTCCATGACACAGACTTGTCTCAACCATAGCAGCTAAAGATTGTTTGAAATCTTTACATCTACCATCTCTAACATAAGCCATTATGCTAGAATTTAAACCTAATAATGTTAAATGTTTTAAAGCAATTTGAACCAATCCAATATGGATAAAATTATAATTTTTAAAAGGTTTCAAATCTTTTTTAGTTAACAGTTTTATTGTCTGAGTTTCTTTAGAAATTTGAATCGTTTGCTCTAAAGTTTTAACAGCAAAACGAGAAAAAATATCTATCTTACCAAATCTATAAATTGGATTAGAATGAACTGAGGGTATAACCCATCTGTTGAGTTTATCCATATTTTTTGGATATTCAACTAATTTTTCATTTTTTATTAAATTATTTTGATGATTATCATCATCATCAAAATCCATAAAGTAGCAGGCTAAGAATGTTGTGATTGGTTGATACGCAAAGTTAAATCTAAATAGATAACTTGGACTCATAACATAATGTTAACTGAAACAACAATCAATTAAAAGTCATCTAAGCAAACAACAAATTGTTTAACTATCAACCCGAAGGGATAGAAGAATTTCTCCCAAATCAAAGATGTCAAAATGTTTTTAGCAAAAATTTTCTTTTTTGAAATCATCAACAACTCCCTTCCCTGGGAAAAAAAGATGAATGTGAGAGAAAACACTAAAAATACTTTTTAGTTTTTAATAACACTTTGAAAAAGTTGTTTGCTTGTTAATAAAATGTTATGAGAAAAAGTTACCTACTTAGTTTTGTCTAAGTATAATCAACCTCTCACAACATGAATTTAGCCACTAATTTTCATAATAAATTATGCAAAGAAGAAATATACCTTAGATTTGAGTATGTCCAGGCTCTGATTCCAAAGTATGTATAGCGGAAGCAGGATCAAAATAGTTTGAGTAAAAAGGAGTATAGAAGATGGTAGAGACAATATTACAAGAAACTTTAAACTTGTTATTCGAAGATGTGTTTACAAAAGAAACTGAAATCCCTTTATATAGGGAAGAAAATGCTTACTATTTAAGCCGGTAACCGCTACTTACAATAGCCGGTAAACTAAAACACAACTTGTATAATTATTGTCGGGTACTCTTTGGGCCTCATCGACACAACAATTAACAAGAAACCAAAAACTTTAACAAAAGAAAGAAAATGCATGCCTAGAAATTCTAAAGACAAGATAAGATTCTTATTCCCTTATCTTTTACAAAAGAAAGAAAATGCATGCAATTATGCCTAGAAATTTTAAAGACAAGATAAAATTCCCTTGTCTTTTGCTTTTGTAAAGATTCTTCTTCTATTATTTCTTGTCCTCTATCCTTTGTCCATTGAGTCTTATTCCATTGTTTCTAGACAAGATAATAATTTAATTCTTTGCTTTTCCTTTTACTTTCATAGATTGAATCGTTGCATCCCAGAAATTACCTTCTCACTGAAGACAAACCTTACTACAGAAATCTTAAGCCTCCCACATCGAAGAAGAGAAAAAAAAGAAGGGAAGAGATATCTTATATTGGTCATGACACTCTAGGTTGATACTTTTATCTTCATACCTTTGAGCATATGCCTGAATGTCGAGCTTTATATAAGTTAAAGTTTATCGTTGTTTGAGTTGTGATTCGTTTGCATGTTTGGTCTTTTTTTAGGGTCTCAAATTTGTTATTTGTATATTTTTACTGTTTATGATTGATAGATCTCCACTTGTTGTATTCATGTGTTTTTTTATTTGGTTTGGGATCACCTATTTTATTTTAAAAAACGTCATGTTTCATATTTTTTATTGCATCAAAAAAAAATTCCGAAAAGAAAGAAAAAATCTTATATTTTATCAAGTCAACATATTTCTTTGTTAACCATACACCACCCATCTCTTTTCATTCCTTTTAAATTTAATTATTTTAATTAGCTTCATTGATTTAATTTTAATAGTTCATTTAGTTCTCTTATTTAATTAAGAAATACCAAATTTTGATTTTATTTCATTTAATTCATAATATCAAAAATATGTTGTTATTTCATTTAATTCAAAATAACAAAAATATTTTGTTTCATTTAATTCAGAAAATACCTAAAATAAGTTTTATCTTTTAAACTGCTCATACATAAATCAAACATGTTTTTAATCTAAATTGATTCAACTTTGCTTTGTAAATAATCTTAATGTGTGTAGTCATCAAATCTTTTTTTTCATAAATCAAACTAATCTAACTTTTTACAATTAAAAGTGGACGAGGGGATGCACATTAACCTTGTCCCTTAAACCATCAATTACTTAAAACACAAAATTAAAACACAAAATTAAAAATAATCTTCAACCATCAAATATTTTTGTTTTTTTGCCTTTGAGTGCTTAAGTCAAAACAAACCTTTTCATAAAAGAATAGTCAGATCTGTTTAAACACGAACACATACAACATCTAAGCCTCCACCGTGCGAGCATACATGCATAGATTTAACAGCTAAAACACGACCTAACACTATTGTGAGATGTTGGATCGAATTCTAGTATGGTCGAAGTCTGTTCGCGAGTAATGCATGTTGTAGTCGAAGTCTGTTCTAACATGCATTAGTCAATATTGCTAGGGTTGTTAGCATTTTGAATTGGGCCTTGCTTGTAAGTCCAATTGTTTAAGTTAGCTTGTACCCTAAGTTAGCTTGTAATGGGTAATTGTTAAAAAAACCATTAAGTTAGTGTGCTATTTTATTATAAATAGGATGCTAGTTTCTCAATATTGGCATAAGGAAAAATAGGAAGATAAAATCCTAATTTCAAGAGAGAGAGGTTATTTTGTTATTCTTGTATACTTGTAATCTTGTTCTAAGAGAAATGAAAGAATAACAGTTTAATAACCAATCCTTGTTGTTTTCTTCTTTATTAACCCTAACCCTTGTGTGTTTCTTGTTAAGAAACCGTTTATACTTTGTTTAAAGGTATCTGATTCACAACAAATTGGTGCGGTGAGCGTGGAGAAGATGCCTTCAACAAAGTATGAGATTGAAAAGTTCACCGGAGTGAACGACTTCGGCCTGTGGCGCTTGAAGATGAAAGCCATATTGGTTCAACAGGGTTGTTTGGAAGCGTTGAAGGGTGAGGCAGCCATGGACGCTGCGTTAACGGCAAAAGAAAAGACGGGCATGATCGAGAAAGCCCACAACGCAATATTGTTGAGCCTTGGTGATAAGGTTCTTCGACAGGTATCAAAGGAGACTACAACATCGGGATTATGGGTGAAACTTGAAAGTTTGTACATGACCAAATCTCTGGTGAATCGACTCTACCTGAAGCAAGCTTTATATTCATTCAAGATGAGTGAAGACAAAGTGTTGGCTGAGTAGTTGGATATGTTCAATAAGTTGATTCTTGATCTTGAAAATATTGATGTGAAGATCGACGATGAAGATCAAGCATTGTTGCTGCTGTGTGCTTTGCCCAGATCACATGCTCACTTCAAAGAGACTCTCTTGTATGGAAGGGAGTCCCTGACCTTTGAAGAAGTTCAATCAGCCTTATACTCTAAGGACTTGAATGAACGAAAAGAGTATAAACCTTCGACGGTGGGCGAAGGTTTGGCCGTTAAGGGAAAATTCTTGCGAAAGGATGGTAAGTTCGACAAGAAGAAATGTAAAAGTCAACAGAAGTCTTATAGTGGCGAAACATCTAGTATTCAATGTTACCACTGTAAGAAGGAGGGTCACATAAGAAAGGTGTGCCCTGAACGCCTGAAAGATCATGGAGGTAATGGTAATGCAACCATTGTTCAAGATGACTTCGACTCATCTGATGTTCTTGTGGTTTCAAGTGGCGACTCGAGGAAAGAATGGATTATGGATTCAGGTTGCACTTGGCACATGACTCCAAACAGAGAATTGTTCGAGGAGCTATGTGATCAAGATGGTGGATTTGTGCTGCTGGGAAACAACAAATCTTGCAAAATTGCAGGTATTGGATCTGTGAGATTCAAGCTCCATGATGAGTCAATAAGGTTATTGATTGAAGTCAGGTACATACCTGACTTGAAGAGAAATTTGATTTCTCTTGGTGAATTCGACAGAAAAGGATACATTTTTCAAAGAGAGAAAAGTATCCTAAGAGTCATGAAGGGGTCGAAGGAAATCTTGAGAGGCGCGAAGAAACAAGGGTTGTATACCCTTGAGGCTGAGGTTGTAAGTGGTTCGACAAATGTTGCATCCACGAAACTTATGTCGAAGACAGAATTATGGCACATGAGATTGGGCCATGTCAGTGAAAGGGGTCTGGTCGGATTGGGGAAGCAGAACCTGCTAGGAGGTGACAAAGTCGAAAAGTTGGAATTTTGTGAATCTTGTGTATTTGGTAAATCCTGTAGAGCGAAGTTTAACAAAGGCAAGCAAAGAACACATGGATCACCGGATTACATTCATGCTGATCTTTGGGGGCCTGCAAGGTGTTGCAACCCAAAATTTGACCAACATTTCTTTACCTAGCTTATGTTTCATTTCATTCACATTAGCATTATCATTTGCATTTCATTGACATGTATGCAGGAGATCAAGAGGTATGATCACCAACCAAGAGCTACACAAGACTGTGAGGCTAGCTAAGAAGGTTATTCAAGTGCTCAAGGGTTGATATCCTTGTCAGAGAAGTTAAAAGATCCTCAGAGAGAGTGGTTGAAGCCAAGAGGGTGTGTCTCCTAACTTGAGAGTTGTGGGAAGTCATCAGATGATTCTGAAGCCATGAAGTTAGACTTGAGGTCTTGAGAGAGCTCTTGAGTAGTGTTGAAGATTACTTTAAGGTCTAGACAGGTCATTGTGCAAGATTAAGAAGACTCAGCCATGAGTGGTACAATTAGGGTTTGACTGGGTCAACCCTAAGTCAACTGATGATTTGAAGGAGGTTGAGACCTAACTCAAGAGCCGTGTGATCATGGATTGATACATTGAGATGTTATAAGTATGTTTCCAAGGTTAAATCATCATGATTGAAGAGTTTGAGAAGTTTCAGGCTAGGGTTTCTAAGACTTGACAGTGTAAAATCCCCTAGTTTGACCCCTGACTTCAAGACTATTTAACTCAAGATATGATTGTCATATCATCTTGACCCCAACATGATTGTTATAGAGCATGGTCTTAGATTTAATTTAAGTGCTAGAAGTCCTTGATAGGATTTATAGAACTCAAGTTATGGCTTTGACAAGTTACATGTCATCTGAGACATGTGAATTTGGAGCTTGAAAGTTACCCAACTTGCATGACACTTTTGCCCTAGAAGGATGATTCCTATGAACTTTTGGTCAACATGAATGTTGTTCCTTATTCTCTTAGATTTCTAGAGAGTATTATAAGTCCTTGATAGGATTTGTAGAACTCAAGTTATGGCTTTGACAAGTCAAGGGTATTTTGGGTATTTGGGCATTACAGGCCATTTTGAATCATGAGTCCATTACACCATCTTTCAAGCCTCAAATGCATTTTTGTTCAACATGAAAGTTGTTCAAAATGATGTTTTTAGCTTGTCTAAACATCAAATGTTCATTGATATGGATTATATCAAGCATTGGTTGAAGAAACTTCACATAAAAGCCATTTTAATGAATTAAAATGAGAAAATTCAAAATAAATGAGATTAACATGTTTTCAAGTCAAATTTATGGTCATTTTGAATGGAATTGATGTTTTAGAAAGATTGGAATTGCCACATTTTTGATTTGAGGTCCATAACATATCCATTTGGATGATTACTTCACAAGTAAGAAACATATCCTATACACTCCATATGTTGAAACCAAAGGGAGAAAACCACTTCATTACACTCCATAATGCTTAAGTGAATGTTTTGGAAGGATTGTGGAGCATGACCAAGGCTTGAAGGCACATATCCATATTGAAATTTGGAGGAAAAAGTGAAGATCCAAAAATCCATAATTTGGCCTAGTTTGGGCTTCTAATCCATCATAACATATCATAAATAGGTTTTGGATCATGCTAAGAAGCTTCTGGTGCAGAATTCTGTTGAGAAGCCATTGGAGTAAAGGGAAGAAAAAAGCTTGAAAGTGAAAACTCGTTTTGGAGAATCAAGGGGTTTCAGCAGGAATTAATCACAAAGAATCGTTCACCATTAATCCTTGAAGAATTCTGCAAGGTTTGGAAGAGAATTGAGGCGTGTAACCACTGCAATTCAAGCTTCAAGGTAGGTTCTAACTTCTTGAAATTTCTCACTGATTACGCACTTTTAATGAATTAGAAGCATGTGGTTAAGTTCCCCTTAGGGTATAGATGGATTCTGGATAATTGATTTGAAGATTAGAGACAATTTAGGGTTTATGCCATTTTCGGTTGAGATTGTGTTTTTACGAACCCTGCGTTTTTAGCATGAAATAGTGGTATAGTTGAATTCCTTGTGAAAATTCGAGCAACTTTCATTCAAGAATCGTGTGAAATGGTTGAGTGTGGAGGGAGTTAGGGTTATTGGAAGTTCGCCGGAAATGTTCCCTTCCCGCCGGCCATGGTTGCGCGCGGGTTCAGTTCATAAGTTGCAGAATTTCAAATAGGTTGAAGACATAATCCTGGCCCTCCGTTTGGTTAGAAAGGTGGACTTATTCCACGCATCTGAGGGCAACGAGTGTGCCACGTCGCCTCCTTGCTAAACGCATCGTTTAGGTTAGTGAGGACCCAAACCTTGCAGCGCGTGCTATGTGATCCTGGAGTGCAGGGGTTCGATCCCCGCGTGTGTTGTTTTCAATTAATTTTGAGAACCAAATTGAGAGAAGCTGATTGAGGTTTTTCGCTTGGGCCTTAGCATCTCTTGCTATCCCCACCCCCTTTCTCCAGGCCCAATGAGATTTACAACGTGAATTGGCTGCTTAGCGCACCCCCTCCTCTGGTTTTTCGTTGTGACTGAGTTGATACTCAGATGGGCCTAGCGCACAGTTACTCAACGCACCCCCTCTTTACCTGGGCCCAAGCACCTTAGTTGAATTTAGTTGCTGACTGCACCCTCCCATTGATTTTCTTATTAATTTTGTTTTTTTAATTTTTGTTTTTATATTGTTTGATTTTAATTCCCAAAAATAGTAAAAACTGATATTAAATCTTGAGAAAAATGGTAGATACAATTTAAAACGTTTAGATTTTTATCATGACTTTTATTTTTATTTTTCATGCATTTGTCATTTTATTCCATATTTTTTAGTTTAATATGTGTTTAATGGTGGAATAATTGTGTGATGATCTTGTCCATTTTATTCCTCACTCATGGTTCTGAGTTTAATCTTGAGATTTTGCATGATGGTTATATAAATGTTGATGATGTTGTGTGATTTTTATCATGATTTTTAGATGATTTTTAATAAGGTTTTAGGATGGGTGCTTAGGAGTGTTCATGATTGAATCCCTTTGATGTACCCTTTAACTTTAGAGTTAGTTTTAACCTCTTAGACTTAGGTTTAATTTCTGATTTTTGGACTATAGCATGTGGATACATGTAGGATGATATGATATTTTCCTTAGAATTTTTAGGAATGATTTTCAATTAGTTCCCCATTTTACAAATTAACTAAGTTTTAGGTGATCCTAACTTGCTAATTCAACTAGGATGACTTCTTTAGTTCCCTTAGATTAGGGTTTTGCTTTGCTTGCTCCTGGATGGTGTTGAAGACAAGCTTGGGCTACCAGGGAATGCTTGAAGAAGTTTGGATGTGAAGATCTTCCCTTCTTTTGGTGTAGTGTTGATTAGGTGTTTAGATTAGGGTTTGTAGGCAGAGCTTCTAGATAGATTCTCTTCCTTCATAAACATGGAAGGTGTTGATCACTTCCATTCTTCCCTATGATGTAAGGTCCCCTTGTGAAGGCCTCATCCCTCCTTTGGTAGGATGTGTGGCTCTTTATAAGTTGGTAGAACCTTTTAGGGTCCCTCTCTCTGATGATGGAGTGCTTAGTGGTGACCTTTAGTCTTCACTCTGCTGTCTATTATCCAAATCTTGCTCTTGTTAGATGAATCTTTCTCCCTTGCTAGAGGATGGAGTTCCTTGCTAGAAGATTGAAGATGATAGAAGTTGCTACTTCTTTGTGTTTGAAGACTACCCTTAGAGATGAAGCTTGAAGATCAAGAGGAACAAGTTGACACTTGTGGGAAGAAGATCAAGCTGAGATTGAAGAAAGAGCTGAAGCTTGAAGAAGATGAGGAACAAGTTGATACTTGTGAAGGGAATCCATTGGAGATTAAATGAAGAAGCTGAAGCTTGAGGTTGGAAAGCAAGTTGATACTTGTGAGTGCAATGCTTGGAGTGCCTGAGGGAACAAGTTGATGCTTGCTAGTGGAATTGAAACCTGAAGGTGGAGTCTATTTTGGAGCTGAAGCTTGAAGGAGGTGTAGAACAAGTTGATACTTGTGTTTGATGTGTTGAAAGCTTGAAGAAGCAAGATGATGCTTGCTATCAAAGATGAAAGCCTTGAAGAGTAGTTGAAGACTGAGGACTGAACTGATGTCAGAGGAGCTTTGCTGTGAAGCTGTGGAAGCTGTTGATCTGCTTTCTTTCTTGTCTATTTGCTTGCTGTGCAACTGTATTGGTGTGACTTGTTTGATTTGCTTGATGCATTAGAATAAGTTCATATTTAGATTGATTTAAGCTAGGAGCATGATTGCACTAGAGGTTGAGTTGCTCCCTCTGCTTGTATTTTTACTGTATGGCTTTGCTTGCGGGTATTCGGTAGAGCCCAACTCCCTTGCCTATGTGGTTTGTATTTGCTTGATGGCATTTTACTTCTTCTGTATGATTGCAGTTATTGATTTGCTTGATAGCCTGTCATTTCCTCTGTAAGATTACAAATACTCATATCTGGCTTGAGGTCGAGACGAGCTTGTGGAGGCTGATGCCCCACACACATTTCCTCCCTCACTTGCATTGCATGCATCTTACAGTCGTTTACTGTTTACTATTTAAGCTGATGCTTTATCTGTTTCTGTTTATCATTGACATGATCCCCTAGGAATCTCACTTCTTTTGATAAGAAAGTGATGATAGAACTTTAGGTTGAAACCATGCATGATAACTTCTAGGAGATCCCTGTTTCAAACCTCAACTATAGGATGAATCCTTGGCATGACAACATTAGGACTTGATAGTCTCCCCTTAGTTGTGTCCGTTCTCTCTTCTCATATCAAAACAAATTAAAATACAGTAATAAAGGTTAATTGACGTCGTACGTTACAAGCCTTAAGCTACTTGAGAAAGGGTTGTTGGAGAGTTTCTTTTCAACAGCTTGGATGTTTAGTATGGTACCCTTTGGGTGACATGTGACGCATTCACTCTCAGGTCATAGTCTCTAGTGCGATATTGGTTACAAACATCCATAAAAAATAGTTCTTTCGTAAAAGACAGAAAACAAACTTCAAACCTTTTTGCCCCGTGGGCCCATAATTCAAAGGAAGCTTTTCTGAAGAAAAGAGTGTCGTTAACTCCCAGTTTCTACCGCAAATGGTAACGCCTAAGTCTCCAAGGGTCGAGCTGCGTACGCCAAACTGCTGGAACTGTTTGTTAACCCTACTTGAAAAAACAGATGAATCTGAATCCCCGTAATCCGTATTATCCCGAACTACGTAAGCTCTGATCTCTCATACCTGTTGAGAGTACGTAGGCACAATACTGACGTATTGGCGAGCCACCTTTCCCGTAACCCGTAGTTAGTCGAACTACGTTGACTCTGATTTCTCATTCTCTGATGAGAATACGTAGGAATAAAGTGCGACGCTTTGCCGAGTCATTTTCTTTTCTTTTCAGACTGGCCTTGATAGGTAGATAGTAAAACCAACCCGTCAGATAAACACAACAAGCGTGGATCCCATCGAGTACGATGGACGTGAGGGATGCTAATACCTTCCCCTTGCGTAACCGACTCCCGAACCCAGACAATGGTTGTGATGACCTTGTCTTATACCTTTTCGTCAGGTTTTTCCGATCGTTTTTTTTCTCGCTCTGAGGGATAAATAACGAAAGGTGGCGACTCTTCTGTTTTTCCGGCACCTTATTTTCGCGGTAGCGACAGCTGGCAACTCTGCTGGGGATTTCGATGGTTCTCTAAGCGAGTCTTGTCTTGAATTCTCTTCCTAGTTGTCTGGGTCATCCCCAGCAGCTGGCGACTCTGCTGGGGACTTGATAGTTTTCTGGGATCCAACGTCCCTTATGCGAGTCAGTTTGGGGATCCAACATCCCCTGCGAGAGTCAATCCTAGCGCTTGTATGATTACTTGTTGGGTTGTGTTTATTTATCGCCTTTTATTTCCCGCACTTTATTTTCAGTATGATATGATTATCTGTGCTGTTATGGGAGGGGCATTCTGATGAGTGAGAAGCCAGACCCAGACTTGAGTGTACCTAGCATTAGTTGTGGAAATTAGTGGGCGCGTGCTTGCTTTGCAGGCACTAGTGTCTCATGAAATCCACGCTCAGACGAGGTTCTCCCGGTTGACTTCTTTTCCGGCCCTTTGGGCCTGAGGGGTTGTTGGTTTGGAGGATTGTCGACTCTGGGGACCGATCATTTGGGATTCAGCTAAGTGAGGCCGCTTCAGGAGATGGTGATGCCACACCTTCTGGGTATCGTATCACCCCTCTTGAATGTCTGTGACGCTGATGACCGTATAGGATGCCGAACTTGTGTCAGTATAGGGCCATACCTGTGAGCAGGGTCGGGTTTATTGCAGGAAACCTTAACCTTCAGACTACCTGGTTTTCTTGATAGTGAATCAGTTTCATTGGTATCAGGATCTCTTATCAGATATGTGTTTGTTCTTGACAGAGCAGATTTATAGTTCGACATCAGGGCTTCTCATTATCAGATTTGTGTTTGTTCTTGACAGAGCAGAGTTATGGTCCTGTAGTAGAGGTCCTTATCTTCAGAGATAGGGTTGTTCTTGACATAGCAGATTTATGGTCCTGTATCAGACGTTCTTGTCAGCAAATATATGTGTGTTCTTGACAGAGCAGATTTATGGTCAGATATCAGGGTTTTCTTCTCATCACAGATAGGGTTGTTCTTGACAGAGCAGTATTGTGGTTTTGTTGATACAGAACCTGCATCACCTCAACGGCACAGTCGTCTTGATCTCCCGCTGCATGATTGCATTTTGCATTGTTTTGCATACTCATTTGCATATCATTAACGTGTGTCTGTGTTGCAGGTACCGTTTCCCCCGGTTCAGGTTTTCTTGCCTCCTATTGTGCTAGTATGGGTTCTCTGAGGAAGATCGTGGCCTACAAGCTCCCCACTCCTGATGTTGTTCAGCTGACTGGTTTGATTGCTTTGGCAGATGATTCTGTGAGAGGTGAATTCAGAAAGTCGTATGGGAAACTGCTCAGCTTGGTTCGTAAACCTTTTGTGTTTGAGTTGAACGGGTTGCACGCCTTGCTGCAGTTCTACGATCCTCCTTTGAGATGCTTTACTTTCTAGGATTTTATTTTCGCACCCACACTAGAGGAGTATGCTGATTTTTTAGGTGTGCCTATCAAGAGTCAGATGCCCTTTGTTCATATGGATGCTGAGCCTAATCTGGCTAGTCTAGCTCCTTCACTTCATCTGGATGCCTCCGAGTTGGTCTTGTCTAGTTGGAACAGGGTTCCCGGTTTCTCCTTGCAGTTCTTAGTGGGAAAGGCCCAGCAGTGTGCCAAAGACGGATGTTGGACCGTGTTCAACGCCATCCTTGCTCTGTGCATATATGGCATTATTTTGTTCCCCAATATGCCCGACTTTGTAGACTTCGACGCCTTTCACATCTTTGCATCAGGGAATCCAGTCCCTACCTTGATAGGAGATGTCTATCATTCCGTCCACTACAAAAACTAGAACAGAAGGGGTAAGAACGTCTCGTGCTGTATGCCCCTGCTCTATAGATGGCTTGATAGTCACCTACCCAAGAAGGGTCCCTGTGCTTCGTCTGCAGCCACAACTGAGTGGTCTGAGCGTTTGATGAGTCTGTTAGCGGGGGATATTGCCTAGTTTGATAGAGATAGGTTGGGTACTGAGATTATCTTCAGCTGCAGCGGGTTTCTGAATGTGCCTTTGATAGGTAGGAAGGGCTGTATCAACTATAATCCATCTCTGCTGGTCCGACAGTTTGCTTATGCTTTGAGAACTCCGTCGAAGGATGAAGAGGTGCAGGAATCTCTGTACCTCACTGGTCTTCCAGAAGGGGATATGTTATCTAAGCTTCAGCGCGCTTGGAATGGTATCTGTAAGCAGGGAAAGTCGTTGCTGGGGAAAAGTAATAGCCAAGCCTACGCTCCGTATGTGACTTGGATCAGAGCCAGAGCAGATATTATAGGGATGCCGTTTCCACCTGCCAAGCCAAAAAGCCCTCCAGTGATTGAAGAGCCTACCACCGTGCCTATTCAGCAGAATAATCAGGTGTTAGCTGAGAGAGACGAGCTGAAGAAGGCAAATGAAGAACTGGAGAAAGAGTTGGCTCAACTCAGAAGCGAGAGAAACGAAGCCATCCATTCCTTCAAGAAGCAAACAGAGTTGGTGAACCAGTTAGGTACAGATTTGACTAAGCAGATGGCTGAGCGTGAGCGTTTGGGTCGGGACTTCAAAGCTGTCAATGACGTACTGGCCACTAAGAAGCAGCACTTGGATGAAGCGTACCGGAGGATATCCAAGTTTAATCAGCATTGGAAGGCCACCCTAGCCAACGGCAAGGAACGGGAGGATAAGCTGAAGCAGCAAATCTCCAAGCTGAAAGCCCAAGTGAAGGCTAGTGAGAAGAGGTTTGATGAAGAAACCGCTCGCAGATATGCCGCTGAAGGCCTGCTCAACAAGGCTCTTGCTAACCTGAAGGAGCGCAAACTAACGTTTGAATCCAAGAAGCGGAAGCTAGAAGATTGTTTTGGCGAAGGAGCATGGGAAGACTCGGTTGAAGGTCTTCAATACACTATTAGGCAGAGGGAGTTACTTGTCGAAGGGTTGCTCACTCGGCCTGATCATCCAGAAACGAGGGATTTGTTAGAAGAGTTTCGCACCCGTGGCCGTACTTGACTATATTTGTAACCCCTGTGTTGTATGCTGACCATCACCAGGCTTGTTGGTCGAGGTCATGCTGTTGATTTTGCTTGTACTCAGTGACGTTGTGTACCGCCTTGATGGGCTTTCTTTATATATATGAGATGTTATTTCCATGACTGGACTTGGACTTCTTATTATCAGCACTGGCACTCAGGCACTAGGATCGGGGGAGAAATCTCCCTAACGCACAGACACACGTTTGCATTTGCATGAAGCATTTGCATAACGAGCACTTTGTCGTTTTTTCTAACCCTTTGTGTTTGCAGGTTGTTCCAGGATTGATCGAAGACCAATCCACCGCTATCCGACCAGAGCGAATCAGGCTAGAGCAATGGAACAAGTGCAGACTGATGTCCAGGAACTCCGAGAGAGGATGGACCGCTTCATGGAACTCATGCAAGTGGTTGCCAATGGCCAAGACCAGCTCAGAACCTTGGTCCAGCCACTGATCTCTAGGGTTGACAGCAACGGTGTACTTCATGGTGGGAGCATTCCAATCCCTCCACCTGTTGAAACTCCTCAGAATGGCATCCCCGTGACCGAGGGGAATGGAAGTGGTAACGACAATGTGATCACTAACATCGGGCTCAATGGTAATACGACTGGCGTCGGCAATGGAAACTTTGAAGCTAATGGCAATGCTGGACTGGGCAACGGCTACACAGGTGCTGGAAATCTGTATGGGCCTCAACCATGGCTAGAAGATCATCAAGAAGATTTGTTCTCACAGAGGAGTGCTGAAGGAGAATTGACTGCTGAAGCACGTCTGAGGTTTAAGGCACTCGAGGACAAAATGAGGAATTTCGAGAACCTGAACACTATGGGTGTCGACATGTCTAAATTGGGATTGATTGCTGATTTCAAGGTGCCTCCTAAATTCAAGGTACCCGACTTTGAGAAGTACAAGGGCACCACTTGCCCCCGTGTCCATTTAAGGTCATACTACCAAAAGATGTCCGCCCACTCTGAAGACGAGAAGTTGCTGATGCACTTCTTTCAGGACAGTTTGTCCGGCCCATCCCTGGAATGGTACATGAGTTTGGAACCCACCAGTGTGCGCACGTGGAAGGAACTTGCTGAGGCCTTTGTGCATCATTATCAGTATAACAGTGACTTGGCTCCGAACCGGGTTCAACTGCAGAACTTGTCGCAACGAAGGGTTCAAGGAATACGCCCAGAGGTGGCGTGAATTGGCAGCCAGGGTTAAGCCGCCGATGGTTGAACGAGAGCTTTTTGAGATGTTTGTAGCCACTCTTCCGGGGGTCTATTACGAGAAATTAGTTAGTGGTATGTCTGGAAGTTTCTCAGATCTCATCATTACTGGCGAGCACGTCGAAAATGGGATCAAGTTGGGGAAAATCCAGGGTGTTGATCTATCCTCAGCTGGAGGAGGAAAGAAGTCGTATGGTAACAAGAGGCGTGAAGGAGAGGCGAGCGCCGTGTCTAACGCTCGAAGGAAAGGCAAGGGCCCGCGCCAGCAGGTGGCTAGCATAACCATCCCTGCTGTCCAACAACCCCAGCCACAGCAGCAGCTGCAACAGCAGCAGCCGAATCAGCAAGGATACAGAAAGTATCAGAACAGGGCACCTCTATCAAGTCATCACCTTGAGACACCCCCCATGTCTTATGCCCAGCTGTTACAAACTCTGCTTCAGTTACATCTAGTCCAGAAGAGAACCTTGGCTCCCTTGACAGGGGCACCTCCGCCAGGTTATGATGCAAATGCAACTTGTGAGTTTCACTCAGGGGCACCCGGCCACACAATAGAAAACTGCAAAGCCTTCAAGCACAAGGTGCAAGATATGGTGGATGCTAAGATCATCAATTTCTCAGATAATATGCCGAATGTCACAAAGAACCCTATGTCGAACCATAGGGGAGGTGGGGTGAATGCCATTATTGAAGACGAGAACTTAGATTTGTTGACTGATGTCAAGGATCTGAAGACACCGCTTAGCTTTGTTAAAGCCAAGCTGATGAAGAAAGGTTTCTTTCTGGGCTGTGGAGAATTGTGTATAGACTGTGCGACTCGTCCTGATGGATGTGAACAGTTGATAGTGGGGATTCAGAGTCTGATGACCGAAGGAACCTTGCAGTTTAGTCGAAGGGCCGAACGTAGATCTTGAGAGGTAATGCTGAGGCAGGATGATAAGGTTGCCACCATCACCATCCCTCGCCGGACGATCACCATTTCTGCACCCAGACCGCCCACGATTACCATCACAAAGGCTGGGCCGTTACCTTTTGAAAGCACCAACGCTGTCCCATGGCACTACGGGGCAGACGTCTACTGTAACGGACAGAAGTTGGAACTGGAACCATCTGGGCAGTCTGTGGATAACCTAGTGGGCACTGGTGGAATCACGCGCAGCGGAAGAGTATTTGCTCCACCTGAGATTGTAGTGGACAAAGCAGATAAAGCTGAGAAAACCGATAAGGGAAAGAGTAAAGTCGTTGAGGAAACCCCTCAGGGGGTAGAGAAGGACTTACTTGTAAAGGACGCTGAAGAGTTCATGAGGTTGATCAAGAAGAATGACTACAAGATCGTGGATCACCTCCATCAAACACCCTCGAAAATTTCCATCTTGAATCTGTTGCTGTGTTCGGAGTCGCATCGCAACGCCCTGTTAAAGGTATTGAATGCCACGTATGTACCGCAGGAAATCTCGATTAACCAGTTAGAAGGGGTCGTAGCCCACGTGAATGCTGGAAACGGATTAGGGTTCACTGACCTGGAGCTGACGCCGAAGGGAAGAAACCACAACAGCGCCCTGCACATCTCGATAGAGTGTAGGGGAACGATTATGTCTCATGTGTTGGTGGACACAGGGTCATCGCTCAATGTTCTTCCGAAGAAAGCATTGATGAAGTTAGATACTCGAGGATTGATCTGCACACCCAGTGATCTGGTTGTGAAGGCTTTCGATGGAACTAAGCGTCATGTTTTTGGAGAGGTAACGCTACCAATCCAAGTTGGGCCGGAAACTTTCGACGTAGTCTTCTACATTATGGACATCATGCCCGCCTACAGCTGTCTCTTAGGCCGGCCATGGATCCATTCTGCTGGCGTCGTGACCTCCACGTTGCACCAGAAGCTCAAGTATGCTGTCGGAGGCAGCATCGTAACTGTTTGTGGTGAGGAGGACATAATGGTGAGCCATTTGTCGTCCTTCAAATATGTTGAGATGGATGGAGAAATCTACGAAACCCTATGTCAGGCGTTCGAAGCCGTTAAGGTCAAGAACGTGGCTCCTGTAATCACTGAGAAACCAGAGATGACTCTTTCTTCCTTCAGGGAAGCCCGGGCCGTTGTTCAAGCCGGATCTACCCTAGGCTGGGGGCAGATTCTAGAAATACCTAACAAACAGGACAAGTTTGGGTTAGGATACTCTCCTGCGGCTGAAGCCTCCTCTTCTCACAGTGCGTCGCGAGGTAAAGGGCCGATCCAGTTTACCAGTGGCGGGGTGATATTTGAAAGTATCAACGCAGTGTCTGAAGACGGCGAAGACAGCGATTGCGACCTGGATTCCTGGATTCAGCCAAGCAAACCAGACGAGAGCCTCAACAACTGGTCCATCAGGGATATCATCCAAGTGACAGGCAAAGAGTAATGATTTACTTTCTCCAATTGTTGTACAACCCTATGTCTTACCCAGGGCATAGCGGTTTTATTGTCAGGGCCTTGTCTGGTTATGTACATGCATTTTACCAATAAATCAAAAGGCGTTTTTCTTCGCATTCAAATATTGTGATCTATGTTATTCCTGTTTTATATTTGTTTTGAAAAACAATAAAATGGCAATGAGGTTTGTGCCAACCTGCATATCCTTGTTTTAAGCTTAACCCTTGTTATTGCAGGATCCACATAATAGATGACATCGACTCTGGACCTTCTACGACTCACTTCGACTTCGATTGCCCGACCTATCAAGCCGAAGAAGAGATTGATGAAGACGAAGACCTTCCCGAAGAGTTGGCCCGCTTGTTGAAACAAGAAGAGAAAGTTATTCTGCCTCACGAGGAAGAGATTGAGATTGTGAATTTGGGTTCTGAAGAACTGGTCAGGAATGTCAGGATAGGAGCCACATTGCAGAGTGATGTCAAGCAGAGATTAGTCGAGATGCTGAGAGAGTATAGTGACATCTTTGCTTGGTCATACGAAGATATGCCCGGACTTGATACTGACATTGTGGTCCACCACTTGCCGCTGCGAGAAGATTGCCCTCCCGTTAAGCAGAAGCTTAGGAGGACACGACCAGATATGGCTGTTAAGATCAAAGAAGAAGTACAGAAGCAGCTTGATGCTGGCTTCTTAGCGGTCACTACTTACCCTCCGTGGGTCGCCAACATAGTGCATGTACCGAAGAAGGACGGTAAGGTACGAATGTGCGTCGATTATCGGGATTTGAATAGGGCGAGCCCTAAAGATGATTTCCCGCTCCCTCATATTGATGTGTTGGTCGACAATACAGCTCAGTTCTCCATATTTTCATTCATGGATGGCTTCTCCGGTTACAATCAGATCAAGATGGCGCCGGAGGACATGGAGAAAACTACGTTTATCACACCCTGGGGAACATTTTGCTACAAGGTAATGCCTTTCGGTCTGAAGAACGCAGGGGCCACTTACCAACGAGCAATGGTTACTTTGTTTCATGATATGATTCATCATGAGATTGAAGTCTATGTTGATGACATGATTGCGAAGTCCCAAACGGAGAAAGGACATCTGGTCAATTTGCTGAAGCTTTTTGAGAGGCTTAGGAAGTTCAGGTTGAGGCTGAATCCTAACAAGTGTACTTTCGGAGTACGGTCTGGAAAACTACTGGGGTTTATCGTGAGTGAAAGAGGAATTGAGGTTGATCCTGCGAAGATTAAAGCAATACAAGAAATGCCAGCGCCAAAAACCGAAAAAGAAGTTCGTGGTTTCCTGGGCAGGATAAACTACATTGCAAGGTTTATTTCTCAGCTCACAGCCACGTGTGAACCGATGTTCAAACTACTGAAAAAAGATCAGGCGATTATCTGGAACGAGGATTGCCAGAAGGCATTTGATAAGATAAAACAGTATCTGCAGGAGCCTCCAATCTTGATACCCCCAGTGGCCGGAAGACCCTTAATCATGTACTTGACGGTTCTTGAGAATAGTATGGGGTGTGTTCTCGGTCAGCACGACGAGACGGGCAGAAAGGAGCATGCCATTTACTATTTGAGTAAAAAGTTCACAGATTGTGAATCTCGTTACTCGATGCTGGAGAAAACATGTTGTGCGCTAGCCTGGGCCGCCAAACGTTTACGACAGTACATGCTCAATCATACAACCATGCTAATTTCGAAGATGGATCCAATCAAGTAGGTCTTCGAGAAACAAGCGCTTTCGGGCACGATTGCCAGATGGTAAATGGTGTTGACGGAATATGACATTCAGTACGTTTCCCAGAAGGCCATCAAGGGTAGCGTATTGTTTGAATACCTTGCCGAACAGCCAATCGAGGATTACCAGCCGGTGAAATTTGAATTCCCTGATGAGGACATCATGTTTCTCAAAGTGAAAGATTGCGATGAATCGTTGCCCGACGAGGGGCCAGATAGAAAATCCCAGTGGAAATTGATATTTGACGGGGCGGTTAATTCTTACGGAAGTGGCATTGGGGCGATCATCACGACTCCCCACGGATCCCACATCCCGTTTACTGCGAGACTGACGTTTCCAGTCACCAATAACGAAGCAGAGTACGAAGCATGCATCATGGGTCTAAAAGAAGCAATTGATTTGAGAATCAAGAACCTAGATGTATATGGTGACTCGGCACTTGTGATTAACCAGATTAAAGGGGAGTGGGAGACTCGTCAATCGAATTTGGTACCGTACATGAATTATGCCAGAAGGCTGCTTCCGTTCTTTGATCGAGTGGAACTCCATCATGTACCCAGGGCCGAAAATCAGATGGCTGATGCCTTAGCCACGTTGGCTTCGATGTATAAAGTCAATTTTTGGAATGAAGCTCCGAGAATTGTCATTTCCAGTCTTGATAGACCTGCATTCGTCTTTGCGATTGAGGAAGCCTCCGACGGCAAGCCATGGTTCCATGATATCCAGACCTTCCTTATGACTAAGGAGTATCCTGCGGGAGCGTCAACCCAGGATAAGAAGACTCTGAGGAGGCTGTCTAGAAATTTTTATCTCAATCCTGATGGAGTTCTGTATAAAAGAAACCACGATCTCGTGCTACTCAGATGTGTAGATGAGAAAGAAGCGAGTATGCTCATGGAAGAAGTCCATGAGGGCACATTTGGTATGCACGCCGGCGGGCACGCTATGACGAGAAAGATCCTGAGAGCAGGATACTACTGGCTGACGATGGAATCGGATTGCTTTAAATTCGCGAAGAGATGTCATAAATGCTAGATTTATGCTGATAAGATTCACGTGTCGCCGTGCCCGTTGTATGTCATGTCCTCCCCGAGGCCGTTCTCCATGTGGGGCATCGACATGATAGGCAAGATTGAGCCCACTGCATCTAACGGTCACTGCTTCATTCTAGTAGTTATCGACTACTTCACCAAGTGGGTGGAGGCAGCCTCGTACGCTAATATGACCAAGCAGGTGGTGGCTAAATTCATAAAGAGGGACATCATCTGTCGTTACGGAATTCCTGAGCGGATCATTACTGATAATGGTTCGAATCTGAATAACAAGATGATGAAGAAGTTGTGCCAGAGTTTCAAGATTGAACACCACAACTCATCTCCTTACCGGCCGAAGATGAATGGCGTCGTTGAAGCGGCCAATAAAAACATTAAGAAGATTGTACAAAAGATGGTTGTGACCTATAAGGATTGGCACGAGATGTTGCCATTTGCATTGCACGGTTATCGTACGACGGTACGTACATAAACTGGGGCAACTCCTTTCTCACTGGTGTACGGTATGGAAGTTGTCCTACCGCTGGAAGTTGAGATTCCTTCTTTACGAGTTTTGGTTAACGTGAAACTCGATGAGGCAGAATGGATTAAGAACCGACTAAACCAACTCAGCCTGATGGACGAGAAAAGATTAGCATCGATCGCATATGGTCGTCTGTACCAAAGCCGAATGAAGAAAGCTTATGATAAGAAGGTGCGTCCTAGAAGCTTTCAGACGGGTGATCTCGTCCTGAATAAGATTCTTCCTCCACACTCCGATCACCGGGGCAAGTGGACTCCTAATTACGAAGGTCCGTACGTCGTCAGCAAGGTCTTCTCGGGAGGAGCCTTGTTGTTATCCACGATGGATGGCGAAGATTTTGCATCCCCGGTGAACGCGGACGCAGTTAAAAAATACTTTGCTTAAAAAATGACCCGCTGGAAAGAAAAAGAGTATCCAGGCAAAAATGGGGCATCCCGGCGAACCATGAAAAAAGAAAAAGGTTCGGGCAAAAATTAGGGATATAAAGAAAAGAATGTACACCCGCAAAGTCGAAAACCAGGAATGGCGACTTTGGCAAAAAAGGGTATCCCGGTGAATCGAAAACCCGAAAGGGCAATTCAGGCAAAAGTTAGGGATTTGAAAAAGCAAACAACTGCGTTCGGCGTATGGACTTTCATTGTTTAGTGGTTTGGAAGACCTGAGGGCCGTTTATCTGAATCAATCTCTTCTGAAGCTGAAGCGTCGGAGAAGTATCAAAGTCGAGTGGGTCATAGAGGGATCAACTCATGGTGTTCGTCTATGCCTCATTGCCGACATGTGTATACTGATGTATATTTATGTTTTTATTTTTGCGCAGCTTCCTCATTCCAGGAGCTTGCATCGGTTGTAAAACATTTTTGTCCATTCAGGGGTTCGTTATCAATAAAATATATACTATTCAGCAATTCTGTTTGCTTGTTTAGCATTTATCTGTTTTGTTTGCGAAAAAAGAACGCCGATGTTTTTGATAAAATGCGCATACATAAACTTACTGGCCTAGACCACTGATTGTTGAAACAATGAATTACTTGAACATTGTCACAAGATGATAACCTTGATAGGTCCCTTTGAGAAGGGTATCTTGTCTGTTTGTTTGTGTTGTTGCAGGTAGGGCACGTTCCAGGTAGTACGCCGTACGCGTTCCCAAGCAGGATGATTCCTTCCTCTCCAGCAAGTTCAGCAGCACCTCCCCGTGGAGTTTGAACATGAGATCGTAAGCATTGATATGTCTCCCTAACCGGAGAAGATTCTCTCCCCAATCAGATGCATCCTGAAGGATCATCGTCTCCCCAGCTGAGTCATATACTGAAGTGTGCAGCACTCGATAGTACAGACGGAAGTCTCCAGGAGAATTGAGATTCCCCACAGAGTCGTACTCTCCCCAGTAAGCAGGATGATTCCTTCTTCCCCAGCCGAGCTGGCAGTTCCCCAAGAGAGCCGAGTCTTAGAAAGCCGTTGAAGCCATGATTGGTTCTCCCCAGTAGAGCGTTGAACAGCTGATGCTGTATTTCCCCATCGGAGTCGTTATCTCCCGAAAAGTCTTAGCCGCGAAGGTCATGCAGTTTATTTCTGCGATTGATATCGTTTCCTCGACAGTTTATGGTTTGAATACCTAGCCGAGCAGGTCCCAGTTCTCGTAGAACTTTGTCCCCCTGCAGCAGTCAATTGAAGTTCAGTTCCCCAGGCAGAGTCCAATTGAGATTGGTGTAACTTCTTCTCCTCGGCAGGATGATTCCTTCCTCCACCAGAGCGGTTCTTTCTCCTTGACAGGAGGATTCTCCCTTCAGCATTTATTTTGCTGATGGGGTCATAGCACTTTGCATGATTGCATAGCATTTACCCTAAATGCGTAGCATTTCCACCGTGTGGAGCATCGCGCCATTGTCAAACATATGCATATGAAACATGAGCTAGGTTGTTACCGTTCTTGTTTTGCAGGTGTCCCCCGGCAGGGTGTTTGCTCAGGATGATTCCTGAAATCTCAGAAGAGCTGTTCAGTTCAAGATGATTCTTGAATTCCCCTGCAAAGTCGCTTGCTCAAGATGATTCTTGAAGTCCCCAGCGAAGTTGATTGTTTAAGATGATTCTTAAAATCCCCAGTGAAGTCGCCAGAGAGGGTTGCTCAAGTTGATGCTTAGAGTCCCCGGCAGAGTGTTTGCTCAGGATGATTCCTGAAATCTCCAGCAGAGTTATTGGTTCAAGATGATTCTTGAAGTCCCCGGCGGAATTATTTGTCCAAGATGATTCTTGAAGTCCTCAGTAGAGTTGATTCACCCAGAATGATTTCTGGATCCCCGAAGCAGAGTTACTTGATAGTTCTCCGGAATCCCCAGCGGAGATGTGTCATCCCCAGCAGGTTTTAAACAGAGAAGTTGAAATTTCCTTGAAGACTTGATGATTGAAGTCCGACAGTGATGCCAAAACCTCAGACTTACTGATGAAGTCCGGCTGCGATGTCGAAGCAGTTTGCCTAGCTGACGCAGGGTGCCTGACGGCAAAAGATTGTATATCCTTAATGGTTCATGATGGATTAAGGATCCCATTTTAAGACTCACTATTGAAGTCCAACTACAAGGTCGAAGTAGTTCTCCCAGCTGACGCGGAGTGCCTGACAGCAAAAGAATAGACATCCCTATTGGGTTCATGATTGATTGAGGATTCTGTTTCCGACTTACTGATGAAGTCCGGCTGACGCCCGAAAATTCCTTTGAATGCCCGACGGCATGATTAAATTGATTGTTAAAAAGTTCCTAATGACCTGATGAGTCCCAAGGAATCCTTCTGCAGTGTCGCAGAATGCCTGATGGCAATACCAACTATGTATCGCCGGTTACCGAGTGACCAGTGAGCCCTTGATGATTTGAAGAAGAAGCTACAGCGAAATCTGATAATCATCCCGACGGAGATTTGAGAGTAGTCATTCACCAGTTACCGAGTAACCGGTGATCCCTTATTGACTTACTGATGAAGTCCGACAGAGATGTTGTCGACGTGCCCAGCGACATGATGAGTCCATAGGCAACAATAAGGAATTCTTCTACTGTGACGCAGAATTCCTGACGGCATAATGCAGCTATCCATTACCAATTACCGTGTAACTGGTGATCCTTTGATGACTTGAGGACGAAGATCTACAGCAAAATCAGATGATCATCCTGACGGAGATTTGAGATTAGACCCTTCACCAATTACCGTGTGACCAAGTCCCCAGCAAGTTTCCGCGCAACTGTCATGCTCAGTTTTGAAGATGTTTATACCAATCAGAGTATCGTTTGCCTGTGTGGTTGGCAGATCGCCAGTTACCGTGTAACTGGTGATCCCTTGATGATTTTAGGACGCAATGATATCAGACAAATCAGAGAATCATCCTGATGGAGATTCAGATTAGTATTCTCCAGCTAGTTGCCGCGCAGCTATTATTTCAGTTTCCGAAGATTTGTCCCCATCAGAGTACCGTGTACTTATGCAGTTGGAAAATTTCCGGGTTTATTGGTATTTAACCGTCTTTTACCTTGATTGTTCGAGAGTCGTTCGCTTCTCACCCAGTCAGGTCTAAGCCGTTTGAATAGGGGCAGCTGTTGCAACCCAAAATTTGACCAACATTTCTTTACCTAGCTTATGTTTCATTTCATTCACATTAGCATTATCATTTGCATTTCATTGACATGTATGCAGGAGATCAAGAGGTATGATCACCAATCAAGAGCTACACAAGACTATGAGGCTAGCTAAGAAGGTTATTCAAGTGCTCAAGGATTGATATCCTTGTCAGAGAAGTTAAAAGATCCTCAGAGAGAGTGGTTGAAGCCAAGAGGGTGTGTCTCCTAACTTGAGAGTTGTGGGAAGTCATCACATGATTCTGAAGCCATGAAGTTAGACTTGAGGTCTTGAGAGAGCTCATGAGTAGTGTTGAAGATTACTTTGAGGCCTAGACAGGTCATTGTGCAAGATTAAGAAGACTCAGCCATGAGTGGTACAATTAGGGTTTGACTGGGTCAACCCTAAGTCAACTGATGATTTGAAGGAGGTTGAGACCTAATTCAAGAGCCATGTGATCATGGATTGATACATTGAGATGTTATAAGGATGATTCCAAGGTTAAATCATCATGATTGAAGAGTTTGAGAAGTTTCAGGCTAGGGTTTCTAAGACTTGACAGTGTAAAATCCCCTAGTTTGACCCCTGACTTCAAGACTATTTAACTCAAGATATGATTGTCATATCATCTTGACCCCAACATGATTGTTGTAGAGCATGGTCTTAGCTTTAATTTGAGTGCTATAAGTCCTTGATAGGATTTGTAGAACTCAAGTTATGGCTTTGACAAGTTACAGGTCATCTGAGGCATGTGAATTTGGAGCTTGAAAGTTACCCAACTTGCATGACACTTTTGCCCTAGAAGGATGATTCCTATGAACTTTTGGTCAACATGAATGTTGTTCCTTATTCTCTTATCTTTCTAGAGAGTACTAGAAGTCCTTGATAGGATTTGTAGAACTCAAGTTATGGCTTTGACAAGTCAAGGGTATTTTGGGTATTTGGGCATTACAGGCCATTTTGAATCATGAGTCCATTACACCATCTTGCAAGCCTCAAATGCATTTTTGTTCAACATGAAAGTTGTTCAAAATGATGTTTTTAGCTTGTCTAAACATCAAGTGTTCATGGATATGGATTATATCAAGCATTGGTTGAAGAAACTTCACATAAAAGCCATTTTAATGAATTAAAATGAGAAAATTCAAAATAAATGAGATTAACATGTTTTCAAGTCAAATTTGTGGTCATTTTGAATGGAATTGATGTTTTAGAAAGATTGGCATTTCCACATTTTTGATTTGAGGTCTATAACATAGCCATTTGGATGATTACTTCACAAGTAAGAAACATATCCTATACACTCCATATGTTGAAACCAAAGGGAGAAAACCACTTCATTACACTCCATAATGCTTAAGTGAATGTTTTGGAAGGATTGTGGAGCATGACCAAGGCTTGAAGGCACATATCCATATTGAAATTTGGAGGAAAAAGTGAAGATCCAAAATCCATAATTGGGCCTAGTTTGGGCTTCTAATCCATCAGAACATATCATAAATAGGTTTTGGATCATGCTAAGAAGCTTCTGGTGCAGAATTCTGTTAAGAAGCCATTGGAGTAAAGGGAAGAAAAAAGCTTGAAAGTGAAAACTCGTTTTGGAGAATCAAGGGGTTTCAGCAGGAATTGATCACCAAGAATCGTTCACCATTAATCCTTGAAGAATTCTGCAAGGTTTGGAAGAGAATTGATGCGTGTAACCACTGCAATTCAAGCTTCAAGGTAGGTTCTAACTTCTTGAAATTTCTCACTGATTACGCACTTTTAATGAATTAGAAGCATGTGGTTAAGTTCCCCTTAGGGTATAGATGGATTCTGGATAATTGCTTTGAAGATTAGAGACAATTTAGGGTTTATGCCATTTTCGGTTGAGATTGTGTTTTTACGAACCCTGCGTTTTTAGCATGAACTAGTGGTATAGTTGAATTCCTTGTGAAAATTCGAGCAACTTTCATTCAAGAATCGTGTGAAATGGTTGAGTGTGGAGGGAGTTAGGGTTATTGGAAGTTCGCCGGAAATGTTCCCTTCCCGCCGGCCATGGCTGCGCGCGGGTTCAGTTCATAAGTTGCAGAATTTCAAATAGGTTGAAGACGTAATCCTGGCCCTCCATTTGGTTAGAAAGGTGGACTTATTCCACGCATCTGAGGGCAACGAGTGCGCCACGTCGCCTCCTTGCTAAACGCATCGTTTAGGTTAGTGAGGACCTAAACCTTGCAGCGCGTGCTATGTGATCCTGGAGTGCAGGGGTTCGATCCCCGCGTGTGTTGTTTTCAATTAATTTTGAGAACCAAATTGAGAGAAGCTGATTGAGGTTTTTCGCTTGGGCCTTAGCATCTCTTGCTATCCCCACCCCCTTTCTCCAGGCCCAATGAGATTTACAACGTGAATTGGCTGCTTAGCGCACCCCCTCCTCTGGTTTTTCGTTGTGACTGAGTTGATACTCAGATGGGCCTAGCACCCAGTTACTCAACGCACCCCCTCTTTACTTGGGCCCAAGCGCCTTAGTTGAATTTAGTTGCTGACTGCACCCTCCCATTGATTTTCTTATTAATTTTATTTTTTTAATTTTTGTTTTCATATTATTTGATTTTAATTCCCAAAAATAGTAAAAACTGATATTAAATCTTGAGAAAAATGGTAGATACAATTTAAAACGTTTATATTTTTATCATGACTTTTATTTTTATTTTTCATGCATTTGTCATTTTATTCCATATTTTTTTAGTTTAATATGTGTTTAATGGTGGAATAATTGTGTGATGATCTTGTCCATTTTATTCCTCGCTCATGGTTCTGAGTTTAATCTTGAGATTTTGCATGATGGTTATATAAATGTTGATGTTGTGTGATTTTTATCATGATTTTTAGATGATTTTTAATAAGGTTTTAGGATGGGTGCTTGGGAGTGTTCATGATTGAATCCCTTTGATGTACCCTTTAACTTTAGGGTTAGTTTGAAGCTCTTAGACTTAGGTTTAATTTCTGATTTTTGGACTATAGCATGTGGATACATGTAGGATGATATGATATTTTCCTTAGAATTTTTAGGAATGATTTTCAATTAGTTCCCCATTTTACAAATTAACTAAGTTTTAGGTGATCCTAACTTGCTAATTCAACTAGGATGACTTCTTTAGTTCCCTTAGATTAGGGTTTTGCTTTGCTTGCTCCTGGATGGTGTTGAAGACAAGCTTGGGCTACCAGGGAATGCTTGAAGAAGTTTGGATGTGAAGATCTTCCCTTCTTTTGGTGTAGGGTTGATTAGGTGTTTAGATTAGGGTTTGTAGGCAGAGCTTTTAGATAGATTCTCTTCCTTCATAAACATGGAAGGTGTTGATCACTTCCATTCTTCCATATGATGTAAGGTCCCCTTGTGAAGGCCTCATCCCTCCTTTGGTAGGATGTGTGACTCTTTACAAGTTGGTAGAACCTTTGAGGTTCCCTCTCTCTGATGATGGAGTGCTTAGTGGTGACCTTTGGTCTTCACTCTGTTGTCTATTATCCAAACCTTGCTCTTGTTAGATGAATCTTTCTCCCTTGCTAGAGGATGGAGTTCCTTGCTAGAAGATTGAAGATGATATAAGTTGCTACTTCTTTGTGTTTGAAGACTACCCTTAGAGCTGAAGCTTGAAGATCAAGAGGAACAAGTTGACACTTGTGGGAAGAAGATCAAGCTGAGATTGAAGAAAGAGCTGAAGCTTGAAGAAGATGAGGAACAAGTTGATACTTGTGAAGGGAATCCATTGGAGATTAAATGAAGAAGCTGAAGCTTGAGGTTGGAAAGCAAGTTGATACTTGTGAGTGCAATGCTTGGAGTGCCTGAGGGAACAAGTTGATGCTTGCTAGTGGAATTGAAGCCTGAAGGTGGAGTCTATTTTGGAGCTGAAGCTTGAAGGAGGTGTAGAACAAGTTGATACTTGTGTTTGATGTGTTGAAAGCTTGAAGAAGCAAGATGATGCTTGCTATCAAAGATGAAAGCCTTGAAGAGCAGTTGAAGACTGAGGACTGAACTGATGTCAGAGGAGCTTTGTTGTGAAGCTGTGGAAGCTGTTGATTTGCTTTCTTTCTTGTCTGTTTGCTTGCTGTGCAACTGTATTGATGTGACTTGTTTGATTTGCTTGATGCATTAGAATAAGCTCATATTTAGATTGATTTAAG
This sequence comes from Lathyrus sativus, assembly GCA_963859935.3. Lineage (NCBI taxonomy): Eukaryota > Viridiplantae > Streptophyta > Magnoliopsida > Fabales > Fabaceae > Lathyrus > Lathyrus sativus. The sequence goes on from OZ012739.1 coordinate 660,086,159, forward strand.
CTAGGAGCATGATTGCACTAGAGGTTGAGTTGCTCCATCTGCTTGTATTTTTACTGTATGGCTTTGCTTGCGGGTATTCGGTAGAGCCCAGCTCCCTTGCCTATGTGGTTTGTATTTGCTTGATGGCATTTTACTTCTTCTGTATGATTGCAGTTATTGATTTGCTTGATAGCCTGTCATTTTCTCTGTATGATTACAATTACTTATATCTGGCTTGAGGTCAAGACGAGCTTGTGGAGGCTGATGCCCCACACACATTTCCTCCCTCACTTGCATTGCATGCATCTTACAGTCGTTTACTGTTTACTGTTTAAGCTGATGCTTTATCTGTTTTTGTTTATCATTGACATGATCCCCTAAGAATCTCACTTCTTTTGATAAGGAAGTGATGATAGAACTTTAGGTTGAAACCATGCATGATAACTTCTAGGAGATCCCTGTTTCAAACCTCAACTATAGGATGAATCCTTGGCATGACAACATTAGGACTTGATAGTCTCTCCTTAGTTGTGTCTGTTCTCTATTCTCATCTCAAAACAAATTAAAATACAGTAATAAAGGTTAATTGACGTCGTACGTTACGAGCCTTAAGCTACTTGAGAAAGGGTTGTTGGAGAGTTTCTTTTCAACAGCTTGGATGTTTAGTATGGTACCCTTTGGGTGACATGTGACGCATTCACTCTCAGGTCATAGTCTCTAGTGCGATATTGGTTGCAAACATCCATAAAAAACAGTTCTTTCGTAAAAGACAGAAAACAAACTTCAAACCTTTTTGCCCCGTGGGCCCATAATTCAAAGGAAGCTTTTCTGAAGAAAAGAGTGTCGTTAACTTCCAGTTTCTACCGCAAACGGTAACGCCTAAGTCTCCAAGGGTCGAGCTGCGTACGCCAAACTGCTGGAACTGTTTGTTAACCCTACTTGAAAAAACAGATGAATCTGAATCCCCGTAATCCGTATTATCCCGAACTACGTAAGCTCTGATCTCTCATACCTGTTGAGAGTACGTAGGCACAATGCTGACGTATTGGCGAGCCACCTTCCCTGTAACCCGTAGTTAGTCGAACTACGTTGACTCTGATTTCTCATTCTCTGATGAGAATACGTAGGAATAAAGTGCGACGCTTTGCCGAGTCATTTTCTTTTCTTTTCAGACTGGCCTTGATAGGTAGATAGTAAAACCAACCCGTCTGATAAACACAACAAGCGTGGATCACATCGAGTACGATGGACGTGAGGAATGCTAATACCTTCCCCTTGCGTATCCGACTCCCGAACCCAGACAATGGTTGCGATGACCTTGTCTTATACCTTTTCGTCAGGTTTTTCTGATCGTTTCCTTTCCCGCTCTGAGGGATAAATAACGAAAGGTGGTGACTCTTCTGTTTTGCCGGCACCTTATTTTCGCGGTAGTGACACAAGGAATCCTTCACACTCAGGTGCAAGGTATTTTCTATCCATCGTTGATGACTATTCCAGAAAGCTATGGGTATTCATTAAGAAGACGAATGATGAAAATTTTGAGAATTTCAAAAGTTGGAAGATTCTGGTCGAAACTCAAAATGGCAGAAAGGTTAAGAGGTTGAGAACCGACATGGCCTTGAATTCTGCAACGAAGCGTTCAACAGTTACTGTGTTGAGTCTGGGATTGCAAGGCATAATATTGTAGCAGGTACTCCTCAACAAAATGACTTAGCTGAGAGATTCAATCGAACAATCCTTGAAAGGGTCAGATGCATGTTGGTTAGTGCTGGATTGAAGAAGGTGTTTTGGGAGGAAGTTGTTTCGACAACAGCTTACCTGATAAATAGATGTCCCTCGACTGCCTTGGGAATGAATACACCTGAAGAAGTTTGGTCGAGACATCCACCTAGTCTCGACAGACTGAGAGTATTTGGTTGTGTGGCCTATGCTCATATTAGGCAAGACAAGGTCGAACCTAGAGCTCTGAAGTGCATGTTCATGGGATACCCTGAAGGAGTCAAAGCTTATAGGCTATGGTGCCTAGAGCCAGGTCACAGGAGGTGTATCACCAGTCGAGATGTAGTTTTCAATGAAGCAGAGATGACTTTCAAGAAAACTGATGATGCTGACGAAGAGTTGGAACAGGGAGAGATTCCTGTTGAGGTGGAGCATGTTGATGCTGAATTGCTTACCCCAGATGAAGTCGAAGAAGACACAGAAGATATTGTCGAAGATGAGGAGATTGATAATGACTACCTGCTAGCAAAAGACAGGTCGAGGAGAGTCATCAAGCCACCTCAGAGACTTGGGTATGCAGATCTTATAGCTTATGCCTTAATCTCTGCTAGTGAGGTTCTAGATGAAGAACCTAGAGACTATAAGGAAGTTATGAGGAGTCGAAAGAAGACTGAATGGATGAAGGCCATGGATGATGAGATGAAATCTCTTCATGATAACCACACCTGGGAACTGATCAAGAAACCTGCTGGAGTCAGGTTAGTCAGCTGTAAATGGATTTTCAAAGTTAAGGAAGGAATCAAAGGAGTGACGTCGAAGAGATACAAGGCAAGATTGGTTGCTAGGGGGTTCACTCAGAAAGAAGGTATCGACTTCAATGATGTGTTCTTTCCTATTGTGAATCACATATCCATTCGAATGTTGCTTGCCATGGTGGCCCAGTTCGACCTTGAACTGGAACAGATGGATGTGAAGACTGCGTTCTTGTATGGTGATCTAGATGAAACAATCCTGATGAGGAAAACTGAAGGGTATGTCGAAAGGGGGAAGGCAGATTATGTGTGCAAACTGAATAGATCTTTATACGAACTAAAACAATCTCCTCGACAGTGGAATAGGAGATTCGACAAGTTCATGGCACACATAAGTTTCATCAGAAGCCAGTTCGACCACTGTGTTTACTTCAGATTTCGACCGGGTAATTCATTTGTTATTTTGTTGCTCTATGTGGATGATATTCTAATAGTAAGCAACAATGTCGGAGAGGTAATGAGGGTGAAGGTTGAACTCAATAAAGAGTTCGACATGAAGGATCTGGGAGCTACATCCAGGATTCTTGGGATTGACATCCGAAGAGATAGAAAGCAGTCAAAATTATGCTTATCTCAAGAGGTATACCTACAGAAGATTCTCGAAAAGTTTGGTATGTCGAATTCAAAGCCTGTTGTGACTCCGACAAACCCTCAATTTAAGCTAAGTATAGGTCAGTGTCCTAACACTGATGTTGAAAGAACTTATATGAATAGCATTTCATATGCTAACATAGTAGATTCTTTGATGTATGTTATGGTTTGTACTAGACCCGACATAGCATATGCAGTAAGTCTTGTAAGCAGGTACATGGCGAACCCTGGAAAGGCTCACTGGCAAGCATTAAAGTGAATTTTAAGGTACATAAATGGGTCTCTGAATAGAGTCCTAATTTATAGTGGAGCCTTGGGTGAAGATAGTAAAGCAGCAATCGAAGGATATGTCGATTCTGATTATGCAGGTTGTATGGATTCTAGAAAATCTATCTCTAGATATGTGTTCACTATGTTTGGGACAACAATCAGTTGGAAAGCAACACTTCAGAAGGTCGTTGCCTTATCAACCATTGAAGCGGAGTATATTGCCCTAACTGAAGCTGTGAAGGAAGCATTGTGGTTTGAAAGTTTTGCAAAGGAGCTAAAACTTCAAGGTCGAGTTATCACTGTTAAATGTGATAGTCAAAGTGCAATACACCTGTCGAAGTATTCAGCCTATCATGAGCGAACCAAGCACATTGATGTGAGGCTGCATTTCATCAGAGGGGTAATCGAGCGTGAAGAAGTCCAAGTGCTGAATGTTTCGACAGATCATAATGCTGCTGATATGATCATCAAGACGTTGTCCAATTGCAAGTTTTTCCACTGTATGCAGTTAATAAAGCTGCATGAAGAAAACTAGTTTCTTGATGTTATAGAGTTAGATCCAAGGTGGAGATTTGTGAGATGTTGGATCGAACTCTAGTATGGTCGAAGTCTGTTCGCGAGTAATGCATGTTGTAGTCGAAGTCTGTTCTAACATGCATTAGTCAATATTGCTAGGGTTGTTAGCATGTTGAATTGGGTCTTGCTTGTAAGTCCAATTGTTTAAGTTAGCTTGTACCATAAGTTAGCTTGTAATGGGTAATTGTTAAAAAGCCAATTAAGTTAGTGTGTTATTTTATTATAAATAGGATGCTAGTTTCTCAATCTTGACATAAGGAAAAATAGGAAGATAAAATCATAATTTCAAGAGAGAGAGGTTATTTTGTTATTTTTGTATACTTGTAATCTTGTTCTAAGAGAAATGAAAGAATAGCAATTTAATAACCAATCCTTGTTGTTTTCTTCTTTATTAACTCTAACCCTTGTGTGTTTCTTGCTAAGAAACTGTTTATACTTTATTTAAAGGTATCCGATTCACAACAACTATTATCTAAAATCAACCTACCCATAGGCATTTTCTACGAACTACAGAACTCTGACTTTCTCACTGCACTATGCGAATACGTAGGAACGAGATTTTGAAACCTTGACGAGCTCAATAATAAATAAAAAAATTCTCCTTTTTCTTTTGTAAATAATTTCTTTTTGTAAAGATAAAAATAGCATTAGTAAACAAGCTACCTTAGAACTTTAGGAGGTTCTCATTGAGTACAATGGATGTGAAAGGTGCTAATACCTTCTACTCGCATAACTGACTCCCAAACCTAGAGCTATCAAAATTCGATAGCCCATATGAGCCAACCCGTCAAGTCCGAAAAACCATAGGGTTTGGACCTTAAAATTAAAGCTCATATTTTTCAGAGTTTTTTTAACCCAACCCTAAAAAGCCAACTACCCATTAGGGTTAGCCCATATGGGTCGAAGATAGCCCATTAGGCCTACACCACTATAAATTTTAAAAAATTATATTAATATTTATATTGTCTTACTCCAAAAGAGCACATTGATTTTTCTCACATTAAATTTTATCTCTATTCTAATCAATCTTTTTCTTTTAAATATTATACATTAATATAATCAATATTTTTTTCTCATATTCTATTAGTTTTTCTATGTTAAATATTCTAGTATTATTTTATACAATTTAGACATCTAATGTATTTTAAAACACATTATAATATTTATAAAAGATAATATAATATTTAAAGATGTATTATATTTAAAATAATATACTTTTTAATTTTGTTTATAATAAATATTATGGGATTTTAATTTTAATTTTTTATTTAAAAAAAGATTGTTTAAGGTTAGGTAGGCCGAATCCCATCTAGGGTCGGACTCAGATAGTAATTTTCGAGCCCATGTTAGAAATAGAATTTTTTGGCCCAACCCTAAAAAGCCTAAGCCCACTAAGGTCGACCTGTTTAGGGTCGGGTAGCCGATTTTGACAACTATACCCGAACTCATATTTGATTGCATTGACCATCTTATCATTTCCTTTTCCCTTAGGTTTTTATCGTTATTTTCTATTTTCTTAGGAATAAATAAAATTTGATGGCGACTTTGTTAGTTCGTATACAAGCGTGTGATGCGTTTCACGAGGTTGTGTTTTTCGAGACGTGACACCTAGAATGAAGTACATCATTCTATAAAATATAGGTGTAAGAAAATTAGAATCCTTCGTCCCATTGATTATGTATTTTACCCCTAGTCTTGCTAGTCTTTTGTATCAGATAGGTACCCTAGCAACTGTTGATTTTTGTGAGTATGTCTTTTAGCAAGTGATTAAACATGTTGAATCATATGTTGATAAACTTTTGATTAGATTACCTTCTTTAATTTGTTGTATATTAAGTGGCCGAAAAGAGTGATATTATTATTAGTGAGGATGAAGTTGGTGTTGCTCCTAGATTGTGGATTTTTAGGTACAAATTATTTCTTGGGAAACATGTCCTGACTTTATTGTTCCCAATGGTCCTATTATTGATGAATTTGGATTAGTTGTTGATGAAGATATGCATGACATGACTCTTATTATGGGCCTATGAGAATTCATACTCTCAAGGAACTTATCCATGAAGCCAAGCCTTTGCAAGAAATCATTGTCACATCTGTTACTAGAAAAGTTGTTTGTGAAGGTATTATTAAATTATTGAATGTGGAAGTTGATGATGCTTATTCAACTTAGGTTGTTGTTCAAGATTTTGAGAGGAGTGGTATGCCAATGGACCAGGATGAACTGAAAAGGAAGTTGGTGATGAGGATGTTCATGAAATTAATTTAGATCATGAATCTTCTTCTCTGTCTCGATGATTCGATTTTTGTTCTGATGTTATGTTAGTTGTTTTGGTTGGATTTTGTTGTTTTCTTTTGCTGAAGTTGTTTGCTTTATTATGTTTGGTTTGTTATTTTGATTGAGTTATCTTGCCTTATTGGCTATAAAAAGTTCATCACTTCCTTCTCAATATCTTTGTGATTGTGTATGATGGTTCCATCATCCTTGTGCAGGTGGCTCATGTTTTTAGAGTTATGCTTAGCTTTGATTGTAGCATAATTGAAAGAGTTGTTGCCATCCCTCATCCTAAGTCAATCGATCTTGGCCCTTTGCATAAGGATTTTCTCCTCTATCTCATTAAGGTCATTCAAAACCTCAAGAGCCTTAAATCCAGGATACTAACATGGATAACTCCATGTGGCCACATTAAGTTCATTCAAAACCTTAAGAGCCTCAAATCCATCGTTACAGTTAACACCAGAAGTAAAATCATAAGATATACCTTTGCCCTTGTCTGTTTTAGTCATTCTCATCATGGTCCAAGGTGCTTCTCCATTATCTTCCATGTCCCGTTTCACTTCTTCATGTTCCTTGGTAGGTGTAGCTTCCTTAGTTTCTTCAGGTGGCTTCTGCTTTAGCTCCATCTATGAATCCTAACTGGAGCTCCACATTGATGTCTTAGTTTTTGGCATTTCTCACAAAACTTAGGCTTCCATTCGTATTCCACGTATTGTTTTATCAAGCCTCCCTCACAGTTTATTATAGCAATTTCTTCAACTAGTGGTTGAGTAATATCCACCTCTACCAAGATTCGTGCGTAAGTAAGATACACAAAATTTGCTCGCAGTACATTCATCAGTCACGAGGAGGTGCCAATTGCGCTCCCAATTTTGCTCAAACTCTTCGCTCCCCATAGATGAAGGGGGAGTTGTGGTAGCTTGATCTAGATAGGTAGAGTACGAAGCAAATCCTTCTTCAAATTGAACTCAGGCCTCCACTATTTCAACACCATTGGCATGTTTCTGATGGTGTACATCATCATCGCATATCTATCTTCGTGTGAAATCTGAGTAAGAAATAACTTTCATCGTGGTAGTATAGGTCTGGCATCTTCACAAAATTCCATGTCTTCTGCATGAAATTCTTCACCATGTTCATACTCAGCTCCTCTCCCATGACATACAAAATCAACGCATTACCCAAAATTGGATTTTTCAATATCTTCTTGTTCAATCTCAATTTCCATAACACCGTTCACCAGTTTTGATGCCACATACTCCATGGTTAAACCTTTAGCAGGATTCCGATTATCACTTAGAACATCCACCCATAACTTTTGTTCTTCCTCCACCATTTTCACTTCTTTTGTTAGGGTTTTCGTTGCGTTCTTGATCGTCTCGTTCACAATGCTATCATTATCATCATTGTGGCTAGTTTTGTATTCTTCCTCTTCCGTATTCACGTTCACCACGGACTGGAGCTCCGACAAATGGTGAATCTCCGATGACAGAAGGACTGTGGATTTCGGCTGCCCTCGTCACCGTTGTCAATAGAACCAATTCACTAAGTACATTTTTTTCTTTTTACCATACATCATCAATACTTTTTTTATGACGCTTCCAAGTAAACAAGCTATTTGACGTGGCACTCAATCATAGTACTCTATTTGGAGAGGTTTCCACTTTTATTTGGAGAGATTTCCTCTATTTGGATATATATATATATATATATATATATATATATATATATATATATATATATATATATATATATATATATATATATATATATATATATATATATATATATATATATATATATATATATATATATATATATATATTACCCTTCACATTCTCAATATGATGCATTCAAAATGCTTGTTTCAAGTAACTAAAGAACATAAACGCATTTCATTTAGTAAATCAAATTTCATCTTAGTAAAAAAAGAATGCATTTCATTAAGTAAATTACATTTCATCTTAGTAAAAAAAGAATGACAAAATGTATACACAGATACACCTTTACATGTTAGCTAAAAGATCTTTCAATTCCTGTGTAGTAGGTACTGACTCGGCAGGGTAAATCTTGGCCACAAGTTGGACAAAACTGTCATACTTATCAACAAAATCCTTCTGCCATAGTTTGAGGAAACGAAAATCAGTGCTTCCATATGTACCAATTAAGCCATGTGAACATGAATATGAAATGTGGTAGAATGGAATGTTATGAAATGGAATAGAATAAGGCTCCCTTGTTTACGTTACTTAAAATAGGACGGAGCGGAACATAATGAAATAGTATCTATTCCATTCCATCATATCAGTTGCCGCAATTTTTTTCCATCCGATTTGATAGGAATGGGATAATTGTTCCGTTTCCTCATAAAATATTTAAACGAGTACACCATTTCACTTCATTGGTTTTATGATATCCAAACGAGTGGACCATTTCGCTTCATTGGTTTTATGATATCCAAACATAGCATAGTATACACATTTAAAAGAGATATCTCTCCCTTTAGAAGCACTTAGAACTTCCTTGACTAATAAATTAGATTTAGACAAGGTCATTTAAGTCTAAGCATCATTAGTTTTTTCAGGGAAAAAACAAACGATTAACTGCATATCATGTTTTCTCAAGTCTCAACATCTTCTGGCATGGAATTTAACAACCGGGGATTTTTTGCCCCCTTTTCCCCTCTAGAAACAAACCATTAGGGACCTATTGTAATTTGAAACACTTACTATGTTGGGGACTGGTAAATGTCTGAGCATTCAATACACATTCATTTTTTATTCGCAACTTCAAAGTTAGTAGAAGTGCAGTAGTAATGCTATAGAGCAAACATAAGACCTTTAAAATTTGGCATTGGAAATATTTACTTCATGATTTTTTTGGGTCGTTCTTATAGGGGGATTTAGTGTCAACTGGAATTGAATATGCGCATACCTTGCATTTATCCCACAAGGAAGGTAATAGTTCCTCTGAAGTCAAATTCTTCTGCAATTTCTTATACATGGCACCAATGGATCTGTCCATCTATTTAGAAAAACAAAGACAAATCACAAATTGTGCAACTTGCAAAAGGGTTATAAAAGAAGATAGACTTACCCCAGACAAACTGGCTTTTAGCATCTTCCGAAAATCCACTTTTGACAGTCCAAGCTGGAAAGGAATCTGAAATTGATGTATAACACAAAAAAATTGAAGTGAAATATCAGGATGTAGATGTCAAGTTCGGCTATCTATTTCGTACATTTAATGATATTGCTACTACCAAAGTGAATAAATAATATCACCTAGGTACATGGCTAACTATGTACATGAATGTATTTGCTACAAATCCCAATACAAACATTAATTCCAAATAAACAAAACAAAACAACACTGGTAGATTTTAGAAGCTCATATAACATCTTAGAATTTGGGTTGGCCCAATTCAACCATACAATACCGACTTATAAGATGAAGACTACCCAAACTTTATAAGCCCTAATAAAGTCATATCTCTAGGCAATAAGGAACTAAACCCACACCTATTCTCACACCCAACACAATGAAATTGTTGGAAGCTGCGATATTCGGCAACCTGAATTTTGCAATTAAGGCAGTTAGGGGTGGACTGCAATTAAAACAATATTCCAACCCCAAACCCAATGAGCTTGGACAATGCAAGAAGCTCAACAACAGATCTAGCATATACTCTAATACAACATCAGGAAACAATATGAAAAGAATCACAGAACAATATGAGTATGGACAAGGAAGCAGATACTTCTCTCTCTTTTTACACTTTAAGAATGAATAGACAGGAGCCCATTCATACACCAACTTGAATGAAAATGAGTAACTAATGACAAGTGAATACATGAAGTTAGAATGCTTTTCATTGCTAATACTTCAAGGATAACTCCAACTATTAGTGTAATAATATACCACACCTTTCATTTCCATACTTCATACTTGATGCCCAAAAAGGATTTTTGGAATTGAACAACAATGATTAGTTCTATAATGTAGGAGAAACATTGCAAACAACTTTAATGAAAAAACTCTGATATATTCAAATGTTGTAAGGCAAGATCTATGAAAGATTATTGAAACCAACAAACCTCTTCAGGTGAAACATTATTGAAAATCAAGTCCTCAATCCTTCGAGCATACTGGAAAAGGCGTTCAAATTGCTTTCAAAGGAAAAAGATGGATAATGAGATATTTCTAACAGGGTATAAATTCAAGTATGGTCAACAACCAAAACAAAATAGAGAATACATACTTACATAATAGATAATCATGCTAATATGGCGCGAGCATGATTGCTCATATGCTTCACTGGCTTGATGATAAAACTTGGCCAAAGTAGGCACCACATTGGCTAGGTCATACAAACTGAGCAAAACGAACAAAATAACAAGTGAAAATCTGTGTTTTCTTATACAGAATCAACTTAACATACAGGAAAAATTGAAGCAGCCTTGAGCTTCTTTGCGGGGGAAATGGTAACAAACCTATTTTGAAAAGCAGCATAGTTCTCTATAAGAAAAATATCTGCATACTTTGGCTCTGTTTGTGCAAGTTTTTCCAAAGTTACAAACATTATGCTAACCTATCAAGGGACAATTCCATCAGCAAACAACATGCTGATATTAGTTACATATTGTTGAAACAGATGAGAAGAAAACAAAGTGATGAACAAAAAAGAAAAAGAAATATTGAATACTTGGACTGCAAGCAAGAGAGTAAGCAACAAACAATTGAAATCACCCTTGGTGTTAATCAACTCAATGCAGATAACTTAAGTGTATCAATTCTTCATTACAGTCCAACAAGGGTATAGGAAACAGTGAAAACAACTTAATTTTTCCTATTTAAATATTTGAAAACATTATGGTATTTTCATAGTCAAATTAATTATCATTTATTTAGGAAAAAGTTTACCAAAGTACTATGGGTGTTGTTCTTTGCCAAAAATGTTCATAATTGCTCATAGCCATAACTAAATGCAAAAGGTGTTTTTTGGTGGAAACAACAGGTACTGCAGGTATTTTTTGTCCGCTTATTGAATGACATTGTATTCTTTACACCAAATGTAGCATAAGAAAAAATAAGAATGAAGAATCAGACAATTGGCTAATCACCTATTGTCAAAAGAAACAAGGAAGCCTCTCAAAAGTCAGAGGCATAAACTACAAGATGCAAGGAGACTATCATGAAAAAAAGGACCCTCTCAAGTCAAAAGCATAAACGTATATAGATGCAAGGACATTATCCTACCTTGAAGAATGCTCACAAACAGAAACCATAGGATTATAACTCTTGCAATATATTCCAAGTTTATTTTTTTTAAGCAAAAAGTTAAAGTGAGGCAAAAGATGAGGGCGCAGACATCCCAACTAGGTTGGCACCCACACCCAAACCCAAACTCAAACTGCTCAACTCAAACTAAATATCATTAAAATGAAAAGAAAAAGCTTGGGGGGACTTCCAATTAAATGCACTACAAACATGAAAAAAGACCAACACCTTAACTTAATTTCTTCTCCCACAGCCTCAATTATGAAGGAAAAATACAGGTAGTAGATAAATATATTCAAGAGTGGCGGGGTGATTAACTAGATTTGTTATAATATTCTTAAATTTAGGAAAGCAAGTACATTAAAATTAACTAGATCTATCATGTAAGTTCAATTTGAGATAACACAAAACAACGCAGAGCTTAAAAGGAATCACTTACAAATTTTGTGTACGCTTGGTCAACCAAATCCCTGGACTGGCCAGCAATGTACTGCTCCATCCGTGTTGCAAGGGTTGCAAATCTATAAGAAAACAATTAAAACATTACTTAAGGCCAGAGACTTGAGACATTAAATACAAATTGGAACTAAATAGTGCAGCTGGTTTGAATATGGAGGAAGCTTAACAACTTCAACCTATGGAGCACTGACACAAACACGGACACCATACGCAACACTGACACAACACCGGTAGTAATTTGAAAAATAGTGATTGATGAAGCATGTACACTTGAGGTATCGCGGTGTCTGGGATGTTTCCTACGCAGACACCCATACCACCTTCATATGACATGTGTCCAACACTCCTCGTCAAATGTCCTATTAAATAATTATTTTTAAATTGTTTGGACACGTGACAATGACTTCATGGACACTTCGCTAGTTGATCAACATTCAAATACTGATCAACGATTGAAAGACAACTCTTATGAAAAGATGTTCAGTTTTTCATTTAAGAAATGTCAGTTTTTCATTTAAGTGCTAACGAGTTTTCAAAAAAAAAAAAAGACTATCTTAGAATTTGAGCTGGGGCTAACTCATCCCTACAAAACCGTCTTGTAAGGTGAGAGTTGTCCAAGCTTTATAAACACTACACATATTATATCTCTAAATAATATCAGATTAAATTCACCCCTTCAAACCCAATACAATGAAGGTGTTAGAGTTTGCAATGAAGGCAAGTCAAATGCCGCAATTAGGTGACTAGGTGCGGACCACAATGAAGGCGGAAATTCCAACAAAGTACACTCGCAAATCGGGAATCGTTGATTTGATATAATATCAAAGAAATATTACTCCCTCCGTCTCAAAAGAAAGAGAACGATGATTTTACTAAATTATCCTTATTAATAATTAATGTATTTTCTTTATCATAAATACAGAATAAAAAATAATAACTTGAAAGTGATGCACATAGTATAATAACTATTTTTTGGACTTTTTTTTTTTAAACGTAACGGTTATTAAGAGACAAAAAGGCTTAATTACAAGCATTATTCAATTTTCTATTTCTTTAACATTAAGCATACACTTTACTGGGTTCTCACATGAATATAAGTGATAGCAATCAATAAAGTTAATAATTTAAACAATTAAACATATTCTTGATATGCATATAATCAAGCATGCTAATTAGACGACATCATCATCAACCTTTCTCTTTCATCTATTTGTATGCCATGTCAGTATCTTTCCAGACAAATCAGCAACTTTAGATAGCATATTTAGTTTCATCTAAAAGTGGACTGAACAAACAAAACAAATCTCTCAATAACTCAAAATGATTTACGAATGTCATGTAATTTAGACTAACCCAGAATAACCTAATTTGAAATTAACGAGGTTCACAAGAGAAGATAATGACTCCCTGTTTAACAATATTCAATAGTTACATAGAATTTTTCACTGCGTGTAGTAGACAAGATATTCAGTTTTTTCAACATTCTAAATTTTGTATAACAGGAAAAAACTAAAAAGTGGACATTGAGCTATCATTCTAAAACATGTCGATTTTTGGGGGGAAATAGCCATTTTACCTGGGAATGTAGGGCAGGACACTTTGGCGAACATTGCGTTCACTTCTTTCAATCTGATGGCAAGCGTCATCAACAAACTAAAAGATTTCCGATTAGATGAATTGAGTTAACATTACAATCTTTTAAATGTAAGTGGAAATTCTATGTAAAGCTGGTCACATACACGACCAAACATCGTAGATATCCGAGACTCAAGTTCACCAAGCATAAGGCGGACAAATCTTGCTGCATCGGCTTTTTGACTAGAGAGATAGCGTTCTGTTATTCCGTGCATTGATATGCAGCATAAAGGATCAATCTTGCATGCCCACTCCACAACAGCATAGAAGTCTTCCTGAAATTATATAAATTATAAAGCAGCTTTATAATAACACTGTCTTTTTAACTTATTTTTAGGTTCCACAGATACATAATATGAAGGGGAAACATAATAACAAGCAAGGAAGAGAGAAAGAATCGGAAGAGAAGAGAAATATGGAAAACCTGTGTCTGTATTATAACAACTAGGAGATTCTCCTTCGAGGGAGTTTCTCATTACACCTAGTTACTTAGAATTAACAAAGGCCAATCACTATCACAACTCCTGTTAAACTGCTAAGCAGCCCCCATCCCAACCAACCAAGCAACAACTTAACCATTCCACTTCTTCACTCTTTCAAGAATACACCTTCCAATTATCATCACTGTTTTGTTGGGCACTAATTTACTCCCTCTGACCTTATTTAAGCAAAAGTCTTCATAATTTTTTAATATTAAATATAAACAAAATGTCAACAAATCTTAACATAATGTTTTTGTTCCAAATTCTCTCATTAATTACTTAATATTGTGAGAAGATGAAAATTTAATTAGGGGTAGATTAGTAATTATATTACTTCTTTTTAATGAAATCAAGAAAACTAAATACACGTAAAGCATTCTGGGACGATAATTCAGGGATTGATATCCCATTTATTAAGTGCAGCATTCATGATTTTTCCTTTCGTGTATATAGGAATTAGGTACTAATTGTGTATATATACACACTATGCAACACATTTTACGACAAAGGGAAATAAAAATAATATTTTGTTAGAAAATATTTTATTTTTATATTTAATTGTTTACGTTTATTATCATTTATTTTCTTTTATTCTCCATTAAGGAAAGAATTAAGTATTTTTATTGTATTTTCATTATATAAACTAGCCTTTGGCTATAGAATAAAATTACAATTACTTTTATCTATTTCTTCTAATATGGTATCGAGAGCTCTAGGTTAGGGTTACCCGATCCGATTCACATACCCGTTTAATCTCTTATGGCAAATAACAACGGCAGCGGCCACGGAAACGGCGGTGGTTGCGGAGATGGTGAACGAGAGGAATCGTCAGTGGTTACAAACAGTGGCAATGATGACGGCAATAATGAAGACATTAACATTGTTTTTGGCAGTAATAACGGCAACAATGGAAACAGGAACATTGTCTTTGGTGATAGTTATTCCAACATAGACGGTAATGATCAAGAGGGTTCCTCGTACTCCCTCAAGGTCAATATCCCTAAACTGAATGGAAATAACTATAATGAATGGACTTAAACCGTTCAGTTGGTGTTGGATAGCAAAGGGAAATTTGGTTTCTTAATAGGAGCAGTAGCTGAATCGACATCAGGAGATCCTCATTACAAACAATGGAAATCTGAAAACTCTTTGATTATTGCGTGGCTGGTAAACTCCATGGAAACTGGAATAGGTAAGCCTTCCATGTTTTTGCCTTCCGCAAGGGATGTGTGGGAAGCTGTTAAGGAAACATACTCTGATATTCAAAACTCCTCCCAAATTTTTGGTTTAAAATCAAAGTTATGGCATGCGAAACAAGGTGACAGGAGTGTAAGTTGGATCTTTGTTATGACGATAATAGGAGGTGTACAAAAGATAGTGTTTTGTTTCTCAAGAGGTAAGAAAATGATCGTGTATTCATGTTTCTCACTCGGCTCAATAAAGGGTCAGTTGTGTTGCAGAGACACTTTTTCAGCCATTGCAGGTAAGAGGTAGAGTTTTAGAAAAAATACCATTGTCAACTCTTCGTAAAAATTTTGCAGAAATAAGAAGGGAAGAGGCACGACAAGGAATTATGATCGGCAAGACACCACGAAGCTCTGAATCTGAAGGTTCAGCTCTGCCTACTAGGAACCTTGACGAGGGAAGAAGGTCAGATAAAGTTCCTTGGTGTGATCACTGCAAGCGCGAATGACATACATGTGAAACCTGTTGGAAGCTCAAAGGAAAACCTCTGAACTGGAAGAAGAAAGGTGGTCGTGCATTTCAGGCTAGTAATTTTGATCAAGGGCAGCAATCCCCTACAACTCAACTTCCATTTACTACGGAACAACAAGATAAACTGTACAAACTCCTCGAGTCTCCAACCCCTTCTTGCTTTATAGCTACAAAAGGTAATTCTGCACTTCTTAGTGTCAGTCCCAGTCATACTTGGATAGTAGATTTAGGTGCCTCTGATCACATGACAGATGAATCTACTTTGTTCTCTCCATATAGTCCATGTGCAGGTAATCAAAAAAATAAAAATTGCAGATGACACTTTTTCAGCCATTGCAGGTAAAGGGTCAGTTGTGTTGTCTCTAATATTAACTCTTAAAAATGTCCTTCATGTTCCAAACTTATCGTGTAATTTAATGTCCGTCAGTAAATTAGCCCAAGATATAAATTGTCAAACTAATTTTTCCGATCTCACTGTGTATTTCAGGATTTGAACTCGGGGAAGATGATTGGCAGTGCTAAGGAGAGTGGAGGACTCTACTACCTTAACATTGGATCTACATCACAACTACCTTTAACAATAACTTCCTGCTTTGAGTCTTTTTCTGTTTTGAATAATAAAGATGACAACATTATGGTATGGCATTTAAGATTAGGTCATCCTAGTTTTCGTTATTTAAAACACTTGTTTCCTAAGTTATTTCACAATAAGAATTTTTCTTCGTTTAAATGTGAAGCATGTGAGTTTGCAAAGCATCATCGTTTCCAATTTTCAATACAGCCTTATAATAAACCATCGAAACCGTTTTCTATTATTCACAGTGATGTTTGGGGCCCTAACTGTACTAGTACACTCTCTCTCAGAAAATGGTTTATCACATTTATAGATGACCATACAAGAGTACGTTGGGTATACTTGTTAAAGGGGAAATCAGATGTTTGTCAGTCTGTAAAGAATTTTTTTTCAATGGTGCAGAACCAATTTCAAACAAATATCCAAGTTTTTAGAAGTGATAATGGCAAAGAATATTTAACACTATCCTGGATGACTTTTTTCTAAAAAATGGGACTGTACATCAAAGTTCATGTCCTAATACTCCTCAACAAAATGGAGTGGTCGAAAGGAAAAATAGACATTTATTGGAAGTTGCTAGAGCTTTACTTTTTTCGAATAAAGTACCAAATTATTTGTGGGGCGAAACTATTTTAACAGCTGCGTATTTAATTAACAGAATGCCCTCCAAAATTCTCAATTTTCAAACTCCAATTAATGTCTTCAAAAAATATTTTCCTAGTACTCGTGTTTTAACTGATTTGACTTTAAAAATCTTTTGTTGCACAACTTTTGTTCATGAACATAAAAATGTTGGAAAACTTGAGCCACGTGCTATAAAATGTGTCTTTGTTGGATACTCCTCAACCCAAAAAGGATATAAATGTTTTGATCCAAAAAATAAGAAAATGTTTGTCACTATGGATGTTACATTTTTTGAAAATAAACCTTTCTTTGATGACACTCATCTTCAAGGGGGGAGATAAAGGAAGACTCGTTTCAAATTGAGGACATGAGTTTTTTGAAAAATTTATCTTTGCCTGCACCACAAAATTCTGAGACTTTTACATCTGCACCAACAGAAAATGGCCATGATTATGTATCTAATCCTACTCCTGTTATGAGTAAAGAGCCTTATGAATCCGAGCCTACATTTTCTCTTGTAGAAAACAATGAGAATCCTGAAAACGATGATAATGGTGATCTAATTGAAATGCCCCAAAACAATGAGTCACTTCAAGAAAACAGATTCAAATTAGGAAACAGGACTTGGAAAGAGAAGGTTTTTGTAAAAAAGCACCATAAACGAAGGGACGAGTCCACATCTCAACACTGCCAAGAATCTGAACTGGGGAATGATCAACCTCCTAACAAAAGAAAAGGTAAGTCTATCTCTGTTTCTGAGAGTCGTATTTTGTATCCTGATATAGATGATCCTGTTGCCATTAGAAAACCTGTCAGATCTTGCACTAAACACCCCATGTCCAATTTTATTTCATATTTAAATTTGTCTTCATCTATGTCTGCCTTCACCTCAAAATTGTCTAGTGTAGAAATTCCAAAAAGTATACAGGTTGCTCTAGAAATTCCAAAGTGGAGGGAAGTTGTACTTGAGGAGATGAAAGCTCTTGAAAAGAACAAAACTTGGAGTGTTACGTCGCTACCAGATGGCAAGAAGACAGTTGGATGCAAATGGGTGTTTACTATGAAGTATAATTCAGATGGGCCAGTTGAAAGATACAAGGCTCGCTTAGTGGCTAAAGGCTTCACTTAGACCTATGGTATAGACTATTCAGAGACATTTGCTCCTGTTGCAAAATTGAACACTATAAGAATTCTTTTATCTCTTGCTGCTAACCTAGATTGGCCCCTACATCAGTTAGATGTTAAGAATGTTTTTCTTAATAGTGATCTAGAAGAAGTATATATGGACATTCCTCCTGGTTTTGAAAACAAATTTGGATCAAATGTATGCAAACTAAATAAGTCTTTGTATGGATTAAAGCAGTCTCCCAGAGCTTGGTTTGAAAAATTCACCAAGTCCGTGAAGAATAAGGGTACACTCAAGGACAGGCTGACCACACCTTGTTCACAAAATTCTCCAACGATGAAAAAGTTGTTGTTCTGATTGTTTATGTTGATGATATTGTCCTTACTGGAGACGATACATTGGAAATGGCAAGGGTAAAAGAGAAATTAGCAGTAGACTTTGAAATCAAGGACTTAGGGTTCATGAGATATTTTCTAGGCATGGAGGTTGCTCGGTCAAAGAATGGTTTTGTGGTTTCACAGCAGAAATACATTCTAGACTTATTGAAAGAAACAGGAATGAGTGGATGTCGTTCTGCAAATACCTCTATGAATCCTAATGCTAAACTTTGGGAAAAAGGCAATGTTCCTGTTGATACTGGAAGATATCAGAGATTGGTTGGGAAACTGACTTATTTGTCACACACCCGACCTGATATTGCTTTTTCAGTCAATGTAGTGAGTCAGTTTATGCATTCCCCTTTCGAAGAACATCTTGAGGCAGTCTATAGGATACTGAGATATCTGAAGGGAAATCCTGAAAAAGGATTATTTTTTAAGAAGAATAGTGAAAGGAATGTGTCTATCTTCACCGATGCTGATTGGGCAAGTTTAGTCACCGATAGAAGATCAACATCTGGATATTGTACCTATGTTTGGGGTAATCTTGTGACATGGAGGAGCAAAAAGCAAGGCGTTGTAGCAAGGAGTAGTGCAGAAGTCAAGTTTAGAGCTATGTCTCAAGGTATTTGTGAAAGGATTATGGATCCTTAGAGTCTTAGAAGAACTTAAGATGAAAGTTGAGCTTCCATTAAAATTGTACTCTGACAGTAAAGCTGCTATTAGCATAGCTCATAATTCAGTTCAACATGACAGAACCAAGCATATTGAGATTGATCGACACTTCATAAAGGAGAAGTTAGATGCTGGAATCATATGTCTACCTTTTGGGACTTTAAGTCAGCAAACTGCGGATATCCTAACCGAAAGTTTGGCAAGACCTACCTTTGAGCATTTGATAGACAAGTTGGGCATGATAGATATCTATGCACCAACTTGAGAGGGGTGTTGAAAAATATTTTATTTACATATTTAATTGTTTACGTTTATTGTCACTTATTTTCTTTTATTCTCTATTAAGGAGAGAATTAAGTATTTTTATTGTATTCTCATTATATAAACCAGCCTTTGCCTGAGGAATAAAATTACAATAGCTTTTATCTATTTCTTCCAATAAACAGTAATAGATTGTTAACCTCGTATAGTGGTGCATAGCGCCAAACCCCCAAAATACTATAGTGGCATGGCGGATAGCAGAATGACCGCTATTGTGAAGACTAAAAATATGTACATAGTAAGCATAATTTCCAACAGTATGTATACCCTCATCAAAATGAGTTCCCATAAATATCAAATTACAAAAGCATTCAAAATGACTAAACCAAGTTCTAGACTAAAACAAAATGAAATTTCTAAATCACATTCGCGTTTTCCTCGTCTTCACTTGATTCAAACTCTTGTTTTTGCAACCCCCAACTCCTCATCTCCATTAGACCCTGTTGTAGCAAGTCTAGATTACCAACGTACTATTATAGCAAGTGTAGATGTCTAGTAACTCTTGTTAACTCATTAGCTCCAAATGCATTACCAACAAGTTCTCAAAACCAAATCATTTTTCCAATAGCTTGTTTCTGTTAGTTTCTCTTACGACAGCTCCTTGAATTTAGGAATTGTTTCCTTGATTTAAGGGAGTTGGTTTATCCTAACTTAGAAAGAATCCTTGCGATGGAAAGGCGCACCCGAAAAAACCCTTTCCGAACGGATCAATATTAGAATTTTGGAAGGTCCTAAGGCATATAAGAGGTGGAAATAGAATTTCCCTAAAAATAAACTATTTTCAACAAGCCTCAACCCAAATTCTGATACATCTCATATCAAAAATTCAAACTGTTAAAGAGAGAGATATTTTATTTTATGCATACTTGAATTCCATCAAGCAAATCCTGAAGTGATTCATTTAAAGCTGCAAGCTCCACAGAACTTATACCTGGAAAATTGAACAAATAAATAGCCAAACTATGGAACAACTGATCACAACAGAGGAAAATCAAACCATAATGACTTGTAAAATTTAAACATGCAGAAAGGATAACCGTTGAGAATGAGGTACCGTACTAGATTTACTATCATTATCATCAATGTCCGCAATTCCCAAACCATCGTCATCTTTAGCATGATCAACGGGTCCTGATTTATTACCGTCAAGTGTAGGAACTTCGAAGCACATGAAATGTGCAAAAAAAGAACTCTGCAACATAAATCATGAATAGTTATGATTTTAAGTTATTGAAGATAAACAAGTTTCTAGGAGCAAATATTAAGAACTTTCACCTCATCCACCATAAGTGGGATAAAAACTGTGAGCAACTTTGCATATGCATCAGCAACGTCGGTAGAATTTAGATTCTGACCAGACCCCGTGGAACCTTCGATTAGAGTTTTAGCAGTTTTATTACTAGCACGAAGTTCATTAGCATACTCACGGGCCTGTGAAGGAATGTTTATAACCTTAGATTCTGCATACACCCTATTCTACCAAAACATAACAAACTAGTATGATCTATAATCCAAAATAATTTCAACATAAGGAACAAAAAAAATTATTAGAAGAAAAGATTAATTGGATCAAATGGCGTTCATGTAGAGAAAAATCATTTAAACAATCTGAGAAAACCATTTAAAAAACCCTAACTAATGATTTGGCACATTGTTTTTCTAGGTCTCTATCTACCTCTACTAGCCTCCCCCTAATTTACATTTCTAAATGAGACTTTTATAGAAATTACACATACCCTAGTCTACTTTTCTAACTCGGACTTGTATAGAAATTACACATACCTAATCTACTTTTCTAATTCGACGTCTATAGAAGTTACACATTCCCAACCACCTAAGTTAAAATTCTATTAATATCTTCCACAAAAGGTGATATCTTAAATTTATCTCTAACACAATCATTCCTAATACAATTATGTTTTGTGTGCCTATGTTTCGTCGGACTTAACACTTAGCCATTCATAAATTTAAGCTTAGATTTAATATAATTCCGTAAAACTAATTTGTAAGGTGAGGACAGTTCAAACATTATGTGGGACTAAACACACCTAGCACAGTGAAAGTGTTGGATGATGCAATGGAAACAACCCAAAATTTATGCAATTAAGCAAACCTCAATTAAGGTGAATTACCACAACACCCTCTCTCATGCCCAAGCCTTTGCACCTAGAGAGTGGGTGATGCTGGCGGTCCAGCAAAGAATCTTGAATAGGCAATGATATATTCTTAGAATTTGGCCCAACAATAGATAGTAAATCAATCATTCCGAATTCTATCTTTTGTGTGCCCGTGCATTGGTCTTAGCATTTTGTGGTTTGTAAAATTTGGGTTTAGAAACTCAGCCCCACAACATTGGTTTGTAAGGTGAGGACTGCAAGTTCCAGCTAAATTATCTCGTTTGGCTTCATCGAGTCGACTATGCAAGCTCATTGTCTCCATTGCTTCAAGATACACCTGAGACTAGACTTTAGTGTGTTCTTTTTTTAATCGGATGGTGGAGTATAAGTTGAGAATACTACAATTATGGTCTACGAGTTACATGGTCAAATTTTTAGTTAGCAACAAGCAACGTCTCTAGAATATGAGGTTAGTGAAAACGTTATATACCTTGTTTATTGTTGTACAGAGTTAATTATATTATTTTTATTTTTAGTATTATTAATAATTCTTGGACCTTTAATAAGGCCCATTAGGTCAATATTCTATTCAAAGAAATTAGCATTTGTATATTCATAATCACAAATAATATTTAGATTCAACATGGTATCACAAGTTCTCGTTTGAGAGGGTTTCACTTCCGCATAAAATCCTAACCGTCTTAATTGCAGTTCCTTTTTTCAAAACCTTAGCCGCCTTAATTCTGGTTCTTTTTTCAAAACCCTAACCACCTTAATTGCGGTCTATTTGTTATTGCCTTCAATGCAATCACTAGGTACTTTTCACTCGTGTTCAGTGTAGTGTTCATACAGCTGCACCTATCCCATCCATTTTTTAATCTCACCACCACACTATTGTCGAGGCCTTGAAAAAATCAGTCAGACCCCATAATTTCACCGCTGAAAGACCTTCCACGCGCCACCATTCTCAGGTCACTGGAAAAAAATTTAAAATATTTCTTCTCCAAGGCTGGTGTTAAAGATGACACAGTTGCAAGTTTGAATCAGAATTACCAATCACTCCTCTGGTTTAAAAGTTGCAAGAAAATTATTATTTGAAATGATTCTCAACTCGTGAAAACAACTTTAAAATGTAAAGGGAAAGCGGGACAACTAACAGAAAAACCACTCGAAATGACGGATCACATGATTCAGAGGTGGGGTACAAAAGATTTCGCCATCATTGCATGGTTATGGCGTTCAATAATTCCTAAAATTAGTGACACTTACAAGTTCCTAAGTACGACAAATGAGATTTGGAAAGCATTAGAAGAGACTTATTATAAACCCAAAGATGCTGCCCAAATATATGATGTGAAGGTGAAAACACTGACGGCTAAATAGGGAAACAAAACAATTACAGAACATGCTAATCATCTCAAAGTCTTGTGGATGGAGTTAGACCACTACAGAGTTATCAAAACTAAATGTACAGAAGATTTAGCAACACTTAAGGAGTACACTGAGCAAGATAGAGTCTGATTTTTTGGTGGGACTCAACTCTAACTTTGATCAAGTTAGACTTCAAATTCTTGGCAAGGAAAAAGTACCAAACATTAATGAGATAGTGGCTACAATGAGGGGTGAAGAAAGTAGAAGGGGGTTAATACTAACAATACCACATGTTGAGAGCTCAGCAATGCTAGTTGAGACTTGAGAACAATTCGACCATGATGGTTGATCAAAAAAAATGGGGAGGAATCTATATCGAGAAGAAGAGCGAAGGAGTGTGGTGTACTCATTGCAACAAGCCCCATCAAACTTGAGAAAAATGTTGGAAATTGAATGGAAACCCTCCTAATAGAAAGTGAGGACAAAAGGGGAACTTATCAAGAAAGGGAGGACATGCACACATGGCTGGAAATACTAGTTGAGAGTCTAGAAAAAGGGGTGCAACTTAACCTAAGTGTTATAAATAGTAGTTTTATTATTGTTAGTTTAGTATTGTTTATTATTGTTATTTTAATACTATTAGTAATTTATGTTTGGGTATTTATTAAGGTCCATTAGGTTAGAATACTCTATTTAAAGAGATTAGTGTTTGTTTATTCATTATCATCAATAGTATTCAGATTCGAATGGTATCACAAGCTCTCGTTCGAGAGGGTTTCGATTCCGCATAAAAAAAACCTATCCACCTTAATTGAGGTTCCTTTTTCAAAACCCTAGTCGCCTTAATTGCGGTTCTTTTTGAAATCTAGCCGCCTTAATTGCGGTTCTTTTATCAAAACCCTAGCCACCGCCATTACGGTTTTTTAGGTCCAGAATGGCTGTTCATCTTCAAAAATATTGTTCATCCGCGAAACTGTTCATCTCCGGAAGTACTGTTCATTCACGGGATTAGTCATCACCAAAATACTTTTCCTTGTTTTCTCTATTCATCTGTAACACTGTTCAACAAAGAGGCACTGTTCACTTTTAAAAAAATAATTGTTTTTCATGGCTGGAGTTAAAGATGAAACAGATGATTACTAAGTCAGAATCAGGATTACCAAACATCCCTCCGGTTTACAAGTTGCAAGAAAAGAATTATTTGAAATGGTCTCAACTCGTGAAAAAAACATTGAAAGGTAAAAGGAAAGCAGGACACCTAACAGAAGAACTTTCAAACAAGACAGATCCTAAACAAGACAAATCCTAAGTTTTAGAAGTGGGATACAAAAAATTCCACCATCATTGCATGGTTATGACATTCAATGATTTCTAAAATTAGTGACACGTGCATGTTCCTAAGTACGGCAAAGGAGATTTGAAAAGCATTAGAAGAAACTTATTCTAAAACGAAAGATGTTGCTCAAATATATGATGTGAAAAGCATTAGAAGAAACTTATTCTAAAACGAAAGATGTCGCTCAAATATATGATGGGAAAGTGAAAACACTAGCGGCTAAACGGGTAATGATGATATTATTGTGTACGTGGATGATATTATAGTCACGGGAAATGATGAGGAAGGACAACTTGAGCATAGAAATTTTAGATTAAGACCTTAGAAAAATTGAAAAACTTTCTGATAATTGAAATTGCCCACTCTAAGAAAGGAATTTTTATATCTCAACAAAAATACATTACTGATCTTTTGCAAGAGAGACTGGCAAGACAGTGTGCAAGCTTGCAAAAACACTAGTTGATCCAAATGTAAAGTTGGAAAGCACATAAGATATTGCGGTTGATAGAAAAATGTATAAGATATTAGTCAGAAAACTTATATACCTCTCACATACTAGACCTAATGTTACTTTTGCTGTTAACTTAGTTAGTCAATTCGTGCACCGAGATTCATTTACAAGTTGCGGTCCGAATTGTACAATATTTGAAAGGAACGCCTGGTAGAGGAATTTTATTTGAAAGAAATGGGAGTGTGGCTCTTGAAGCATCTACCGATGCCGACTATGTAAGGTCAATTGTAGATAGGAGATCAACTACAGGTTATTGTATTTTTTTTAGGTGGAAATATTGTGACTTGGAAGAATAAAAAACAAATTGTAGTACCAAGATCTAGTGCTGAAGCAGAGTTAAGGCAATGGCATAAGCAATATGTGAATTACTACGGTTGAAATTGATTTTAGAAGACTTGGGGATAAAGTGTGATGAACCAATGAGACTTTATTTTGAGGATAAGTAATAACATAACTCATAATCCAGTACAGCATGATAGAACCAAATATATTGAAGTTGACAGACATTTCGTTAAAGAAAAATTAGATAGTGGTCTTATTTGCACTCTATATATGTCCTGCCAAGCAACCTTGCATATCTTCTAACGAATGGCTGATCAACAATAACTTTAAAAGAATTGTGTCCAAGTTGGGAATGATATATATATATATATATATATATATATATATATATATATATATATATATATATATATATATATATATATATATATATATATATATATATGTTCATCAATTTGAGGGGGAGTGTTGTAAGTAGTTAATTTTATTATTGTTATTTTTAGTATTATAAATAATTCATGTTTGGGCTGTTTAGTCTTTAATGCTTGTATATTCATAATCACAAATAATATTCAAATTTAACACTTAAGCTCACACTTCAACTAAGAAAAACCAGGGGAGGTCTAATTTACAGTCTATGTTCCTTTATGACAACAGTTGACAGATGTGTCATCTAAAGGACTTCCCACAAGATCTTATTGAGAAGTAGAGAACAATAGACATATATCCACCATCTTGCATAAGTTTTCCTTTATTTTCTTTTACTAAAACAAATTTTTAGTCTGTAACTTAACTCTAATATAGGAAAGCAATGGTAAGGATTAGTATATAAAATATACATAATGAAAGTTCCTTGTACATTTAAATTATTCAAAAAAAAAAATCTTCTACCTATTTTGTAACACTCAAAAGATATCCTGGAAAGAGAGATTACATTGGACCTTTTTTAGTTTAAAAAACATTGATTTTTCACAATTATATCGGCGAATATTTCCACATGTAAAGTGGTCATTTCTCAGTTAATAAAATACTCGAGTGTAAGTCATAGCACGATTTTACCACCAAATGACCAAGAAATAAAACTAACAATAAAACAGTGAGTATTTGTAATGTCATACCTCCCTGCGCAGAAGCAAGTTTAGAGAACAGCAATAAGCTTTTTTCAATGGACCCAGACAATTCTTATCAAGAATCTGCATGTTGAGGAGAATACAAAGAAATGAACACACAAATATATGTATGTAAAACAAAAATTTGAGAAGATGCTGTAGTTATTTCATAACTAAACCTTTAAATGTTGCAAAAGGCGGGCATATGTCCTGCACTTGTATCGCAGGTCAGCATGATCTGGCCTTTTCAACTGTCCCCGCTGTTTAGAGCAAGTAGACAGTGAAAATTTAAGATTCTTTTTATTTTATCAAAAACTTGAAGATTCTAAGAATTAAATAATTTCTGCAGAAAATACCTGAGAAAAGTAATTCTTATCATTCATCATGAAATCAACAAAAGTAGCAAAGTAATTCCTCAAAAACTCAGACGCTCTCCTAACAAAAGTAGATTTTATTATTTGAAGTTCTCCTCGCTTCTCTTTAAACTGAAGAAGTGGAAAAACACCATTAAAATCAATAACCTTAAGGTCCTAAAAATGTTTTAGTTAAAACATGGGGAAAATATCTCATAATATCTTCACGGTATCATGTTAGAGAATTTAGATTATCTCTTAAGATAGGTTTTCTTATTTCCTTAAGGGTTTATTTGGTTTAAGAAAATATTTTTTGATATCATCTTCTCTTTCACTTAACAATTACAAAATGTTCCCTTTATTTCGTGTTTGCAAAGATTTATACATCGACCATTGGAAAAAATTGAAACTAGAAAAACAAACACAACAATGTGTGACATTATTATGATTTACCGGTGAAAACAGAAAATGAAAGTGGAAAATATTTTCTCTGATCAACAAACCCTTAGCTTTTTACTTCCTACTTAGAGAGTCGGAAGATTTAAACGAGAGGTTGGAGATTTGGAGACAAGCTTTAGAAACGCATATTCTCTTTCTCTTACCCTATCAAAAACCTTACAATTTCAACACTTTCCTTATTTTCTACAGGCAATAAATAATAACTTATTTGCTAAGTGAGGCTCCCAAATCAAAATAAGAACATAATAAACTTATCAAACTAATCAAAATGGGCAATTCATGAAATAAAAATCATAATTTCCAACCTCAAAACAGTTTTTTAAAAGTAAGGCAAATAACATACAGCTCTCAGCTTTGCGTAAGTGGGATCTATGTTTGACACTTCAAAAGCACGCAAGGCCCCAGTCAACCACTCACATGCTTCAATATTTTGAAGCATTTGCGCTTCATCAAATGAATCTCCTGTCAAAAATGCTGAATACTACAGCAAATGAAATGTCATTAAAATAAATATTTAAATTAAATTCATTAAACTTTAAGCTATGAAAATTCACCATGTAAAGACATACCTCAGAAGGGATATGCAATTGCTCAACAAGTTTATCGAGCTCAACAATGAGAGATTGGTTATTTACTGATTGCATTTCCAACTTGTTATTGCGGATTTCAATCTAGAATGAGAAAAGTAAAGTGAAAAAGATAAAGACGTCATTTTTAAAATTAAAGAAGAAACTCATTAAGACAGAGAAGATTGTTATAAAGGATTATGATGATAAGAAAACCTCCTTACAGATAAAAGAAAACAAACAAGAGATTAAATAACACATCAATCCAGAAAAGCTACCCAATCTCTCAACAATCTACAAGAGAAAGCCTGGTAAAAAGACCATAAATTTTACATAAAATATAACCCAGATGCATAAACTCAGCCTAAAGAAGCTGTTCATTCAATGAATCTCCTTAGAGATGCAAATTACTTTCCAACCATATGCACCAAAGAGCAACACTAACTGAATATTGACACAAATATTAGTCTTCCTTTAGTCTAAAGAGATCATAAAATATGAATACTCCGAGTTCATAATTAAGGTAGTTGGCTGTTATTTCAAGTGATAGCTGTACAGAATATGATTCTGTTATTTCGTAAACTATACTGTACACTCGACTACTTCCCTCTCAAATTCAAGGTAGTTGACTGAGAGTGCTCGTCTTCCAGCTTAGTTTTGTGTCTGAGTGAGAAATCATAGAGGACAGGGTGGCTTAGTGAGAAGGTTAGCAACTTGGTATGTTGCTGGAATATGTTAAACGACTAGACATTTACTGATCAATTTCTCTTTAACGAATGATGGTGTGATGTTATACACAATGAGTTGATATTATTTTGATACAAGAGACTAAACACTAACCCCCTATTTATTATGGGATACAAGACTCCTAATCCTAAATACATAGGAAAATGAAAAAATAGATCATTACAATAACTAATCTTATAAGATAATCTAAATGATACTTTGAATATAAAAAAAATTTCTATTTTATAACACTCCTCTCCAAGTTAACAATTACTAAGCTTTACGCTTACAACTATACCCTTTGATAGATAAAACATAACAATCGCCTTTCATGAACGACGGAAAACCCAAATCATGGTGATATTGGGTCAGACGTCAAACTTAGTCTGTAACAACCAACTTATGTATGGGATATGTCAAGTTTTCTGACTGGTACCGGCAGTTAAACCTTAACAATGGTCGGATGGTTGGACTACCAAAACCACCAACTTCCATAAAAAAATGTGTATACTAATGAGGC
Source organism: Lathyrus sativus (assembly GCA_963859935.3). NCBI lineage: Eukaryota > Viridiplantae > Streptophyta > Magnoliopsida > Fabales > Fabaceae > Lathyrus > Lathyrus sativus. The sequence goes on from OZ012739.1 coordinate 660,115,000, forward strand.
AGAAATAGAACACCACATGAGATTGTGCTGACACAAACAAAGTTGATTGTGGCTGGAAAACTTTAGGGACAGTGAATAGTGGCACGGGCATGACTATAGACACAGAACGATATACATGTTGGACCCCGCACATCAACAAACAACAACTCAAAATTTGTAGTTGCGGACAACACTAAGCCTGATAGTAAGATTGATCGCTTTAAAGTTTTTTTGGTGGCCAATAGATATTCATGGATTTTTAGGTTGGATTATAGTAATACTTTCTCACATGTAGCTAAAATGGCGTATATTAGACTCCTCTCTTTTGCAGCTTTCCGAAACTAACCTCTTCATCAGCTTGACATTAAAAATGCTTTTTTGCATGGTGATTTTGAAATTGAAGTATTTATGAAGCAACCACATGGGCTTTTTACTCAGAGGGAGTCATCTTCCATGGGTTTTTGGCTACACAAGCCCCTTTATGGTTTTAAAAAGTCTCCTTGTGCTGCGCTTAGCAGATTCAACACAGTAGTATAACAGTTTGGTAGGATTTACAGTAAAGCCAACCATTTTGTTTTTATTATCACTCAACCTAAGGGTGTATTCATCTTATTGTTTAAGCATATGATGTTGTGATCATTGTTAGTGATCCGAGGAGAATACTCCAGTTTGAAGCAACATCTTTCTAATCATTTTCAAACTAAAGACCTTGGTAAATTCTATTACTTTTTAGATATTAAGATAATCCAATTCAAGGATGGTCTTGTAATTTCACAAAGGAAATATGATATGGATATTCTTGAAGAAATAAGTCTATTGAATGTCAAGTCAAATGATACTCATATGGATCAAAATGTCAAACTTCTAACTAAACTAAAGAGCCTCTATTAAATTCGAGGTGATATATGAGATTGGTTGGGAAATTGAACTATCTCACATTCATTAGTCCAAACATTATGTAGTAGGCTAGTTTTAAATTCGCCTTGTCATAAACACATGGATGTTGTAATCCAAAATCTGAAATACATCAAAAATGCTTCAGAAAAATGTCTCATTTATGAAGATAGAGGATATATTCAGATAATTGAATACTAGATGCTAATTAGTCAGGTTCACTCATTGATATTTGATCCACTTATGGGCATTGTGTACTTGTTGAATGAAACTTTGCATTTTGAAAAAGTAAGAAGCAAAATGCAGTTGCAAAATCCAACACAGAGGCAAAATAGAAGGACATATCATTAGTAACATGGAAGCTCATCGGGTTGAAACAACTACTAAAATAGCTTCAATTTGATGAGGGAAGGCTAATGAAACTAACATGTGATGATCAAGTTGCATTGCATATTGCCTCAAATCCAATTTTTTATAAGAAGCTCAAACATTTTGAGATAGATTATCATTTTCTCACAGAGAAGATCAAATCAAGCGACATTTTTGTCAATTTCAATGATCAATTGGCAGATGTTTTTACAATATCACTTTCAAGCTTAGTGCACTTGATTTATAAGCTTCAACTTGGGAGGAGCGTGAGGGGGAGCGTTGATATTTAAATATAGGATTATTTTGTATAGAGAGAAATAGCATATTCTAGTACATTCTAGCATATTCCCCTATAGTTAATGTTGCTAATTGTATATTGACGTATTTCTGAGCCTATATAATATAACTCCGTGGTGTAGTTGAGACACACGGTTTCATCATATGTCTCACTTTCTCTCATTCAACATTGTTCCTAGCAACTGGTTCCCAATAATATCCTTTTTGACAGAGACATTAAAAAAAAATAAGTAGCTCAAGACAATATCCAGTCCCTCTCCACGAGGCCACAGGCTGAATACCAAAGAGAATCTGCATTTATAATTTTATCCCTGAACCAATTCAGAGGCAGATAACATCCTTGGAGCACAAACATTTCACTCTAACATATAACATAGTACACACTAAAAAGCAACATAAACAACATGTTCCCATAAAGTTTACCACTCTTTACACTATTCTAATCCTTTGACACCAGCCAACATAAACTGCTTCAAATGAAAAGGACACACCTAATAATCAAGATTCACTGAATGTGCCATCAAACCAGGTGTCCATTCCAGATTAAAGTGGAACTTGGATGCTACAAAATTAACTTGGTAACTGTTTTGAAGCTAGATCATGAGATAGTGTTTATTTCCATGCTTTGCTTCTCCTCCTACTTACCTTTTCATTTTCACATTGTTCTTGGTATTGATTTTGGAAGATAAATCTTCTAAAATAAAATAAATATAAGCTACTAATATAATAAGACAACAGAGTAAACAGAAAAGAAAAGAAAAAGAAAGAACAAAAAAACATCAAAAGCATCTTTGCTATTGTGGTGACAACAGCATAAAGTAAAACAAAAGAGATCAAACCACAAAAAATAAAAACAACCAACTACACTTGTGAATGCGCAATGCAGTGCTCTAGCCAGGAAACTAAGATATCAAATGAATGAACATGGATTACTACAAGCACTGCTATAAAACCATAAAGAAAATTGTGAATAGGCACAATGTGCTCCAACATGAAGTGTAGAAGCCCTTACTGATTCAATATCCTCCCTCATGTGTCTGAGTTTCACATTGAACATGCCTAACCATTCATCCATGTCTTCCACACAATTTGAAGCAGCTTCAAGCCCTTGCAACACCTTCAAGACACAAATTGGCATTTATCACTACATAAAAACATGTGAATGTAATTTAAACAACCAATTATGAGAAACATGAGGATTGATAAAATGAATAAGCGTTTTCCAATCATAGTGCTGTTACCACAACAACTTTAATGGTTTAAGTGGAAATTATGATTTAAAATTGCAGCTTAAAATATCTGCACAAGGTTAAAGATTTAGGAAGGGGATTGTTGAGCCTCACATCAACTAAAGATATGGCCTAAGTAGTGCTTATAACACTTTGACAGTTCTCACCTTATAAGTCACTTTTTACGATGTTCAATTAAGCCCAAACCTAAGATGGTGTTAGAGCTTATCCTAGAGTACCGTTATTGGATCAAGATCTCTGATATTCCACCATCATCTACACACATTCTAGATGTTGAGTTGTGAGTGAGAAAGGGTGTTTTGAGATCCCTGTTATTCAATCCACATTACTCTGTGCTTCAAATGTTCAGTCTTGAGCATGAGGAGGTGTTGAGAATCACACATTAACTAGGGATGTGTCTTAGATAGTGTTTAAAAGACTTGGGCATATGTCAGTTTCGGGGTTGGGGCCCAAAACCGAAGGGATAAATCAAGCAAATTGGTTTATCTAAATGAAGGTCAAGAATCCAAGCTGTATTGGTTTTAAATAATTAAAATCATAACTTGAAAAACATAAATAAACAGATTTTTCAGTCTAACATTATCAATTGACAAGGGAGGAAATTAAGCAACAATATAAAACTAAAGGGCCTGTTAAACCTAAGAAAACAATAAGGTGATACCAGTAAAAGAAAAGTAATAATCAACTCAAAGAATAGTTGTACCTCATCTATCAAAGGTTCACTTTCTAAAATAGCATACACATTTGCTGCTTCCAGAGCCTGGAGCTCTCTTTTCAACCTTTCAGAAAATGCCTCTGCTTGACTAATACCCGTGATATAACTGCCCATTCAAAAACTACAACAATTTAATTCTGCACATTGATATTATAAAAAGAAGATACTGTTTAACCTTTTTTATAGAAATGTAGATGAATTATATATGTATTCAGCCAATGCAATTACATAGTTGTTTCCTTTGAACTCTTTTTGATAAAAATATATAGAAACATCATGTTCAGTACTTTCTATTTTTTGTGGGGTAGTAACCCCATGGGTGTCATCACACGCGTTTAGGCAATGTAGTCAAGCACGAGATCTTAAGTAGGATCGAGAGGCTTGTGAAAGATCATAAAAATCGGATCGTTAACACACGTGCACACTCACGTGCGCGCACGCACATGGACACGCACACAGACACACACGCAACATGCGCACACTCACGTGGACGCACGCATGCGCACACACACATGGACACGCACACAGACACGCACACGCACGCAGACATGAAAATTATAATAAAGGCCCCAAAATAAGCCCCAGCACTTTTTTTTTACGATCTTGCTTCAAAACGGCCGAACTTGACCATGCCGGCGACAAAAACGATCTTTCTATGATCATAACACTCTCAGGCATCCTTAGCACATAAGATCTTACGATCTTACAATCCAGCACTCGTTATTGACGACACTGCTTTTGGGTATAAACTAATCCCTACTTGGGTGTTGGCTTAGTTCTATCCACAAGATGCTTCTAGTATGTTTAAAAAATACACCAACATGATATTAGCAACTAATTTATGAATTCCCTGTACCAATATCAATCATAAAATATGGCCAAAAAATTTAAAATGAAAGAGATAAAGGCTTTCGGTGGCATTGGATAAACCCTCTGCACCCATAAGACATTAATCATATGCTTACACGTCACAAAAGTTTAACCTCAGAATACATTTTAAGGCAGATAGCACCTACTTTCCCAAAAGAGCTTCCATGTCCTCTTCCTCTGCTTGGGAGACAAGGTCCTTCTCAACATTGACTTTCAATTCTGCTTCATTGACATGATATTCAACAGTAGCGCCATCTGCTCGGTTATTTTGAGTGGAAACTGCAGGTGTATTTTCCTATATCACATTGGTAAAAAATAAATAGAGAGAACATACGGTCAAGAATAATTAACAAAAATTACTCATCAAGGGCATAGTCATTAGAGTTTAACATTCTAAGCATTAAATCAAGGACTTCAAGATCACTTAAAATGTTGAAGACTTAAAATTTAACAGGTTTACAAGACCATGACTGTAGCTTGATTGTAAAGAAACTTCAAGTTTAAGTATTAGAAGACCATTATGCACCTTAGCCCAAAGAGCCATCTCCACAACATCGATACCAACAACTTTAGGAAGGCGACCCAGGGCATCTTTGCAGATATTCAAGATAGAAAGCAGAAGGCGGTTCCTGCAAAATGTAATAGACACAGCGAATAAAAGTCCGTCTCCTTATATACAATCATAGACAGTTGAAATTTACATGCTTAGATTATATGTTTCTATCAATGGTATAACCTGTCATCAATATTGCGCATTGTCCACTGTGGAGGAGCCACACTGTGATTTCTAAGGTTATCAAATCCCTGTAAGATATATATTCATCAGTAATCCACATCCCACCGGAGAAAAAAAAAAGATAAGCAAAAGAAAATGGATGTATCTTGATTTGCTTCTGACAAAGATAATTGTTTTTTCTTATCATTGATAGAGCAACATGTGCTCTTAAATAGAATACAACGTACTTAGAAAAGGAAATCCCTAATAAATATTCATCATTGCCCTCAGTCAATTCTATAATTAAGGGTCAATAGTTTCTATAAATACATACACACCTAATCAAATCCTTTAAACCTATTTAAATATAAAATATACAGCTAATTAACACATGTACAGCTGGTTCTAACACTCCCCCTCAAGTTGGAGAGTGGATGTTACCCATTCCCAACTTGCCGATAATAGATTGAAATGTAGAACCACTTAATCCTTTTGTAAGAACATCTGCCAGCTGATTTCCAGTTGATACAAATGGTATACATATTGTCCCACTATCCAATTTTTCCTTGATGAAATGTCTGTCTACTTCGACATGCTTCGTTCTATCATGTTGCACTGAATTATGTGCAATGTTTATTGCTGACTTGTTGTCACAATATAGTTTCATGGGTCCATTCCATTCAATCTTTAGGTCATGTAGAATTATTTTCAGCCATAGGAGTTCACAAATACCTAAAGCCATAGCCCGAAATTCTGCTTCTGCACTTGACCTTGCAACAACATTTTGTTTTTTGCTCCTCTAACTCACTAAGTTTCCTCCAAGAAAAGTACAATATCCGGATGTGGATCTTCTGTCATCTACTGATCCAGCATAATCAGCATCTGTATAGGCTTCCAAAGTAATTCCTTGACCCTTTGTAAATAGAATTCCTTTTCCAGGAGTGCCCTTCAAGTATTGCAAAATTCGGTAAACAGCTCTAAGATGATTTTCTTTGGGATTATGCATGAATTGACTCACCACTCCCACTGCATAAGCTATGTCTGGCCTAGTGTGAGATAAATAGATTAACTTTCCAACTAACTTTTGATAGGATTCTCTGTCCACAGTTGCATCTTCAACAAATTCACTAAGTCTGTGATTTTGTTCAATTGGAGTTTCTACTGGTTTGCATCCCAATTTACCAGTTTCATATAATAAATCCAGTACATACTTCTGTTGAGAGATGAAAATACCATGACGAGAGTGTGTCACCTCAAGGCCCAAAAAATATTTTAATTTGCCCAACTCTTTTACTTCAAACTCCTTTAGCAAACACACTTTTAGGCTATCCATTTCTGCTTGATGATTTCCTGTTACAATTATATCATCCACATAGACAATTAGTGCAGTAACTCCCCCTAAGGCTGAATGCTTAGTAAACAAAGTGTGATCTCCCTGACTTTGTTTATATCCCATATCTTTCATCATAGTGGTAAACCTACCAAACCAGGCCCTAGGGGACTGTTTCAGTCCATAAAGGGCTTTCCTTAGCTTACAAACTTTGCCTTTCTCAAAGTTAAACCCAGGTGAGACCTCCATGTAAATTTCCTCTTCAAGGTTGCCATGTAGGAAAGCATTCTTGACATCGAATTGCTGCATATTCCATCCATAGTTAGCTGCTAGAGATAACAAAATTCTGACAGTGCTCATTTTTGCGACGGGAGAGAAAGTCTCATGATAGTCAATCCCATATGTTTGTGTGTACCCCTTAGCTACTAGTCTTGCTTTATACCTTTCTAGTGTTCCATCGGACTTGTATTTAAGGGTGAATACCCATTTACAACCAACAAGTTTTTTTCCATTAGGAAGCTCTACTAAATTCCAAGTTCCATTTTTCTCTAGTGCATCCATTTCGACTTTCATAGCTTCTCTCCACTCTTTGCTATCTAGTGCTTCGGTAACCGTTTTTGGGATAGAGGTAGTGTTTAAATGAGCAAGAAAACTTCTATGATTGTTGGACAAATTATCATAGGATATAAAGTGAGACAATGGATATCTTGGCCTTTTTGTACATGCTCTAACATCCTTCCTTATTGCAATTGGAAGATCTCTAGCATCCATGGATATATTCTGCTCCTCTAAATCAGTCCCATCAACTTCAGTTTCAGGGGGCACAATTTGCTCCTCTAAAACTGTCTCATCAATTACAGTTTCAGGAATTGGGTCAGATTCTGGGACTTGCACAGGTTGGATAATAGGTGTTGCCCTTCTTGTGTAAACTTGTAGTGGACGAGTAGCATTAGGAGTCTTGGGGATAAAAGAAAGGTCTTTGAACAAATCATCATTATCTTCGATGTATTCCTTCTCCCCTTGAAGATAAGGTTTGGAAAAAAAGGATTCGGTTTCGACAAAAGTGACGTCAATAGACACAAAATTCTTTTTTGTTGTAGGTTGATAACACTTGTAACCTTTTTGGGTAGGGGAGTAACCAAGAAATATGCATTTAATAGCTCGAGGATCAAGTTTTTCTCGATGTGGAGAATGAACATGGACAAATGACACACACCCAAAGATCCTAGGAATTAGGTTGTTTTGAAGTTTTGAAATTTGGGTAGAATTTGGAAAGGAGCTTAATGGGGCTTTTATTCTGAAGAATTTGAGAGGGTAAGCGGTTAATCAAGTAGGTGGCAGTAAGAGCAGCCTCCCCCCAATATTGTTTTGGAACATTTGTGTGGAATAAAGATGCTCGAGTAACATTGAGAATGTGCCCAATTTTTCTTTCAGCCACCCCATTTTGTTGTGGGGTGTGGACACATGATGATTCATGAATAATACCATGTTCAGTGAAAAAGGAAGACAATGTTTGATTAAAATAATCTTTGGCATTATCAGAACGAAACAGTTTGATGGTAGTCTCAAATTGGTTTATCATTTGAAAAAACAATTTAAATATTTGAGTGACTTCACTTTTTTGTTTTAAGAGATACATCCATGACACTCTAGTACAATCATCAATAAAAATGACAAACCAACGGGCTCCAGATATATTTGGGACATTGGATGGCCCCCAAACATCACTATGGATTAAGGAAAAAGGAGTAGACATTCTTTTATTATTATTAGGAAAGCTAACACGTTTGTGTTTAGCGAGTTCACAATCATCACAATGAAAAGTTTCTAAGTTTATACCTTGAAACAAGGTGGGAAACATATTTTTGAGAGTGCTAAATGAAGGATGACCCAACCGGAAGTGACGCAACCAGATTTCTTTATTGAGGGAAGGAACAGATTCTGACAACAAAGACAGTGGAAGTTGACTCTTAATGCTACTTGTCTCACGCGTTTCCATAAGAAGGTAAAGCCCATTGTCCTCTCTAGCAAGTCCAATCGTGTTCCCCGTTTTCTGATTCTGAAATTTGCAAAGTGTAGGAGTGAATGTTACTAAGCATTGTAAATCTGTCGTAAGTTTGTGAATAGATAATAGTTTGGCAGATAATTTGGGCACATGCAAGACATCTCTCAACATTAAATTTTGACTTAGTGGAATATCTCCCTTTCCTGCAACAATAATAAAAGTGCCATCTGCAGTGACAATCTTTTTATTACTTGGACACGGTGTGTAAGAAATAAACTCAGTAGAGGAATGGGTCATGTGATTCGTAGCCCCAGAATCAACAATCCATGTCCCTTTTTCTGTAGATTGTATAACGCTAAGAGCATAGAGATGAGAACTACCTGATAATGCCATGGAAGAACTACCTGTGTTTGTGGGTTTGACTAAAGAGTCTAGTAGTTCCCTTAGCTTTGTAATTTCTTCTGGATTGAAGTCAGCAGCAGTAGGTTTAGAATGACTTTCCTCGACAGCACTTGATTGGACCAAGTGGGCATGTGCTGGTCCTCCTCGTTGAATGCCTTTGGTGTTCCAATTTCGATTCTGATTTGGCGGTTTTCCATGACGTTTCCAGCATCTGTCTTCGGTGTGCCTTGGCTTCTTGCAGAAGGTACACCATAGAGAATCCTTGTTATCCCCTCTTTCAATCTCCATTTTTGGAGCTCCTCCGGTTTGACCGTTCTTCCATTGGTCAATGTTCTTCTCTCGACTTTGTGTTACTAAGGCTGAACTTTCATGTGATTGAGGCTCCATCATCACTCCTCTTCGCGATTCTTCTGTTCGAAAGGCAGCCATGGTTTCATTTAGTGAAGGTAACTCTTTCCCGAGTACTTGAATCCTTATTGGATCAAACTCGTTGTTCAGACCTGTTAAGAACTTATAGATTCTATCCTTCTCCTTATAATTTTTTAGTAAAGTAGCATCTGTTGTGCATTTTGCCTCAAAATGCTCATAGTGATCCAACTCCAACCATAGATTTTGTAGAGTTTGGGCATACTCACTAATGGATCGATCTCCTTGCTTGGTAGTCGCAATCTTCATCTTAATTTCGTAAATTTGTGCAGCATCACCAACCTTGGAATAGTTTTCTTTACAGCTGTCCCACACCTCTTTGGCAGTCTTCATGAATATGCACGCATCACTAATCTCAGGCACCATGGAATTCCATAGCCATGACATTACCACAGCATCTTCTTCATCCCATGCAGCAAATTTCTTGTCTGTAGCTACTGGAGTATCCTTTCCAGTAAGATGATTCAATTTGCCCTTCCCCTTTAAAAAGGTTTGGACAAAATGAGACCATTTGAGGTAGTTTTTACCATTGAGACGAAGGCTAGGTTGAACATTTTGCAGCTCAACGGAGCCAGTGTTTGGGGCAGGGGTATTAACTGGTTCAGACATTCTGAGTTTTGTTGGGGAAAACGGCAATATAGACCGTAAAATAAAATCGGCAATGCAGGCCGCACAGCGGAAACAATGGCAATGCAGGCCACAATTTTAAACAGGCTCCTATGGATTTTGGAGCTCTGATGCCATGACAAAGATAATTGTTTTTTCTTATCATTGATAGAGCAACATGTGCTCTTAAATAGAATACAACGTACTTAGAAAAGGAAATCCCTAATAAATATTCATCATTGCCCTCAGTCAATTCTATAATTAAGGGTCAATAGTTTCTATAAATACATACACACCTAATCAAATCCTTTAAACCTATTTAAATATAAAATATACAGCTAATTAACACATGTACAGCTGGTTCTAACAGCTTCGGTTCCAGAAACAGAGAATAGACTGAGAACAATGCAGTAAATCAGTCTTACTTAATTTTATTATTTATTTAGCATTTTTAATTTAGTAATTAGGGCTTTTGATTTGGGGATTCTTTATTATTACCTGCTAATATTATTTAGGGATTTGATTCTATTTTTGAGTAAATTATTTCCTCTTTTGATTGAGAATAGCTTATTATGAAACTGATGGCTTATTGGATCTATGAATAGACCTTCAGTGTACACAGGACTATTGCTGGCAACACACTCTTCTATTAATCAAAACTCAAATGGATTCCACTAAATGATGCGAGCCCCACATAAATTTAGCGAGACCCATATGAATTTCCACCAATAAAAGAGTGTGTAAAAGAGTATGTTGCTAGCAAAATTCTAATGTACACATATGGGATGCTTTTTATTATTACATGAGTATATGTATAATGTATTAAGTTTTCTTCATTCAAAGAGTAGGGGAACCCTAGGTTATCAGCAGAGCACCCCCACTCAGACTTTCCTACATTAATAAGCTTCATAACATAAAGATATGTGGGGAAGAATGAAAAATATGAAACATTACCAAAGTAAATGTACATCCACTAGGATCATTAGATACAACTTCCACTTTTGAGAGATGCTTCAGCTTGTATATCTTAGCAGGCTGCAAGAACAATAAATATTACACACAACAATAGTCTTTTTCCATTGAACTTCAAGACATCTATAACCAAGACAAACTCATGGCGGGGGCTGTGAGGTATTAGCTGAACCTATTCAGTTTATATGTATCTTTTACCAACAAAGGCAAGGTAGACAATCTCTTTACTTCAGATAAAGCAAAATGGATATGTATAAACCTTGCAGCAAGGGTGTTTGCCAAAGTTGCTAAGGGTAAGTTGTATATGTTGACCAATTTAAATAAAAAAGGAGGCAACAAAGGTGGAAGGAACATTCTTTCAATGGGAATCAATAAATAAAAGGTCATTTTTGTAATTCAGACTTTGTTCCTTTTTTGGGAAACCAGCACATGAAATATGGTTTTGGAATAGGATGGACAGAAAACCTTGGTAAAAATAAAAAAACACTAGCAATATGCATGGAAAAAAAAAAAAACAGTTTCTCAGGTTAGAAGGAAATCACCTCAAGAACTCCTCCATTAGAATACTTTAAAACTCGAAGAAAAGCTTTTGTTCGTTGAGCTTTCGCTTTCGCTACACAAAATAGCATGTTGTCACTAACACTCCTACAAATAAAGAATTAAACAACTAATTGCAGCACTCACACAAGGTGACCACATGCAATCACCTACTTGGAGAAGAGTAGAGAAAAAGAAGATTTCCTCTTACCCCCTTTCTATTCCTTTTTGTTCAACCAAAAGAATCCTACCAATATATAAACTAGATAAGAATATCAATACACTGCGAGCTAATCTCTCAAATGCTAATTCCTGGCATTAATACCAACTATGAGAGGGAAAACCTACAATCATTTGTTAAATTAAAATAAAGAGAAGCACAGTTTTCTGATCTTTGACTAAATCACCCACTATGCCGGCTGTTTATGAAACAGAAATTGCCTATTAACTTGTTTCATAACTCAGAATCAAGTATTTGAATGCATAAACCTTACATGTAAACTCCTTACAAAATGAAGTAAACCCTTAATACATACCCTAAGCTTGTACACCCTCAGAACCGAGTAATTACTACATCTCCCAAAACAACCTGCATTACATGCACTTATTCATCTAACGAGTCCCACAAGACGCATACGCAATGCACGAATGCTACATTTCAATTTTTTTCACTGACAAACCAATTCATTTCGGCCTTGCATTCGAGGAAATATATCCCGATTAGAAGTTAAATTTCCAGTCCTACATACTTTTCCGAACAGCGATTCAAGCATTACTGATAAATGTTAATTAATCGAGAAAATGCATAGAGTGAAAGAGTAATGGCGCGTACTAGAGATAGCGAGAACCCTAGGTTTAGCCATTTGACGACCAAGCATGGCAGCTTTTCCCCAGGTACCGAGAGTCTTCACGACTCGGATGGAAATGACGATCTTCTGTTTCGTGCCTTCAATTGCAGCCTCGCAAGCTCGCCGGAGTTCAGCATCGTCGGCGCTAGATTTCGCCATTTTCTTTTCTCCGATCTCAAAATCGAGAACCGATGAAAACTTTCTGAGAAGAAAGATGTGAATGTGATGCGCACAAGGATGCAGTGAAAATCGTTGAAAACGGTTTCAGATGGATCTTTCTCTTTGCTTCCATCGGGACACGTGTCAGTTCGCATTTTAGCGCTACGAACGGATTGTTGGGTGCGAAAACTTGGCGGTCCATTGCCTAACGGCTTCACAATAGTGGTATTTATTAATTTCCACTTTTTCGGTTCTATATTTTTCATGCAGAGCTGATAGTAGCTCTTTCTTCTTATTCACGTTTCATTTTATAATAATAATCTCTCTATTTTAATGAAGCGTCCTTCTGGTCTCTCATTAAAAATTATATAAATCAGTTTATATTGTTATGATCGGATCAATAGATATTAGAAAACACTAATATACTAGGATTGTGTTGTTATAGATTTAAAAATTAATTTTATAAAACTAATTTTTATGAGAATTTATTTTAAATAATAAAAATTATTTTAAATTCATTTTTTATAAATTAAAAAGTAGTTTCACATTAATATTTAATATTAAATATTTTAATATAATTAAAATTGCATTTTTTAATATATTTCAAAAATTAATTTTATGTACAAAAATCGTAAAGAACTGAGATTGAGATTGTGTATTGAGATAATTTAGGTGCGTATAAGAGAAGGTAATATAAAGGGAAGAGACAAATAGACACATTGGCATCCACGCTCCATATAGAGGAACATGATAATCATTCCCTGTGTTTAAAGACCCAAGTTTGAAAGACATACATAAATACTTCAGCCATAGGGTTAAGAGAGAAAGATCCACAATTCGCCAAAAAACTGCAGATACAAAGTGTTCTGGTCTGAGCCCCGGTTTGACCGGGCAGGCTCAGCCCAATGATACTTGGGAAGGCCCAAGCAGGCCCATATCACCTACGTCGAGCACAAGGGTCCCCGTCAGCCAGATGCTGCCCTCGGCGAGCAGAACCTTCCCTCCTTCGAATAGAACAACGTGTCCTTCACACGTTCTTCACGTGTTCCCCTCTGCGGGGACACGTCATCAGACAACTACCCACCTCCGAAAGAGCAGGTAAGCCCACCTTCTGGAGATCACGGGATAATTGATCTAGGGCGAAGACCACATCCTGGTCTTCACTACGCCACGTAAGCCCTAGCAGTCACTTGGGTTGGGCCTGACCATTCAGCCCAACGCAAATGACCGTTGACCCTGCGTTGGGGTTTCACTATAAATACCCTCTTTCACTAGAGGGTCAGGTATTATATTTTCTACACCTTCCCTCTGTATTTGCTTCACTCTGGTCCTTTCTAATTTTGGCATCAGAGTGTCTTGCAGGTACACCCTCATTTCTCCTTCTTACCATCGGTGAACAGGCAGTAGATCAAAGGCGCGTGGCAGTCCATTGATTCCCTTCTGATCAGGTCAGATCAGTGGCTCCGTCTATGGGAACCTAAGCTTCCCCGTTCCTCCGAGCAGAGAACCAAAGCTTCATCTCTCAAGAATTCAGGATCATGACTAGCCCACGCCATGACGACACCGTTCACAACTCCTCCCAAGTCCCCGTCACCAATGGCGACAGTCAGGTGGAGACATCTCACCTCTGCGAGACCGACGTCAGGGACGGCCGGACCGCCTCCCCTTCCCTCGAAGATGCACCCCAGCATGTCGTTCCTCGGGCCAGGAGTTCAGTAGTGTTCCATCCCATCCCCGCTCCGGCCGGTGTGGACCCGATGATGGTTGCCCTCTTTGCGACCATCAATCAGATGAACGGGATGTTGTTCCGGCAGAACGAGTGCATCGGCGCGCTGGAACACGACACCTCGTCCCGCTCCCCTCCGCAGGAAGATTAGCGCGGGAACTCCCGGAGCCCCTCACCTCAACCACGGGGGCGTCGACCACGACTGGAGAGGCCCTAACCTGTAGTCTCAAAGAAGCGAGCAAGGTCGCCGCCTCGGAAAGATAGACGTTCCCAGGAGCCAAGGACGGGGAGACCCGAGGTCCCGGTCAGGCAGCCGAGGATGCGAAACCAACCCCCTCCTCCTCGGCACAGACCCTCACCCCCTCAGTCCCCGATCCCCAGCGACGAAGACGATTACAAGACCCCGTTGTCCCGGGAGATCATGGTGGCTCTCATCCCCCACGGGATGGAGAAACCCCCCATGCTCTCAACGTACAACGGCACCTCGGATCCGAACGACCATCTGGAAGACATCGAGGTTATGCTCGACTACCAAAACGTCTAGGGAGCCATCAATGTCGGCTCTTTCCGACAACCCTGAGGAAAGGCGCGATCACGTGGTACAAGAGCCTGGAGCCCGAGTCCATCACGTCGTGGAGGGTCCTTAAGGATTTATTCTCGCGACACTTCACGGCGTCAAGGCGCCACCCGAAGACGGAGGTCGCGCTGGGCGCATCATCCAGGCCCCCGGTGAGCCCCTCAAGAACTACATCGAGAGGTTCACCAGGGAAGCGGTGCAGGTAACGACATCAGACGAGATGAAACGTTACCTGATGGAGTAGGGCCTACGGCAAGACTCTAAATTCTACGAGGCCGTAACCATCCACCGGCCGAGCTCCCTCCAAGACTTCCTCGACAGGGCCGCGCACTATATACGGTTCGAAGAAACACATGCCGCCAACTCCGCCTGCGACACCCGAGACAAAGAAACCCCCCGCAAGTCCCGAGATGATGGGGCATCCTCCCACCGACGACGGGATGATCGCCCCCGAGAACCCCGCGAACAGCGTGACCCCGCTAGAGAATAAAAGAGCAAATGAATTGATTCAAGACAAAGTAAGGCCCACTGGGGATTCGTTATATTAACTAACAGACGGTGATTAATCGAAAAAAGAGAAGATTGCAACTCTGGGGGGGAGGTTGATGTCAACAGACAGACTGTGATTAACCAGAAAAAGGAGAAAAGAGATTCACTCTGCGGAAAAAGAAAGAAATAGGTTTTAATAGACAGGCTGTGATCAACCAGAAAAAGGAGAGTATTGAACCAAGATAAGGTGTTTGACTCTATGGGGATTTTGGTATGTTAACTGACGGACAACGATTAACAGAAAAGAAGAGAGAAATTGGTCTTTTAACCGATGGACGGTGATTAACCAAAAGGATGGGTGTGGAATCAAGCGAAGGTTGTGACCCAAAAGGACGGGTGTGGAACCAAGCAAAGGTTGTGACCCAAAAGGACGCGTGTGGAACCAAGCGAAGGTTGTGACCCAAAAGGACGGGTGTAATACCAAGCAAAGGTTATGACCCAAGAGAACGAGTGTGGAACCAAGTGAAGATTATGACCCAAAAGGACGGGTGTGGAACCAAGCGAAGGTTGTGAACCAAAAGATTTCGGTACACTAACTGACCAGCAATATCTGATCGAGGAAAGGGTATTTGAACCAAAAGAAGGTTACTAACCCAAAAGCGTGAGTGTTTGAACCGAAAAAAGGGTTGCTAACTCACAAGGGTATTAGTTTTAACAGACAGACTATGATCAACCAAAGGATGGATGATGAACCCAGAGAAGGTAATTAACCCAATGGGGATTGGTTGTAATAGACTGACTGTGGTTAACCAAAGAATGGGTGATGAACCAAGAGATGATGATTAACCCAAAGGAAGATTGGTTTTAACAGGCGGACTATGATTAACCAAAGCACGGGTGATTAACCAAAAGAAGGTGACTAACCCAAGGAAAATTGGTTTTAACAAGCAAAATGTGGCTAATCAAAGAACGAGTAATTAATTGAGAGAAAGTGATTAACTCGAAGGAGATTGGTTTTAACAGACGGACTGTGGTTAACCAAAGAATGGGTGATGAACCAAGAGACAGTGATTAACCTAAAGAAAGATTGGTTTTAACAGACGGACTTTGATTAACCAAAGAAAAGGATTGCGACTTCGTTGGGGAAAAAGATAACTCATTTTAACAGATGGACTATGATTAACTAAAGAACGAGTGATTAACCTTGAGAAGGTAATTAACCCAAGGAAAACAAAGATCTTGAACCAAGGAAATGGTGATTGGTCAAAGGAAATATTAAAGAGATAAGAATGATCGAGGATCAAACTCAAGAAACACTATACTTTGGGAATATAGATGACTTATTCCAGGTTTAAGGACCAGACGCCCTTTCCCAGAAAATAGTCAGAATGAGGGTAGGACAAACTCCATCCTTATTCCTTCTCTAGTATCCAAAGTGTAATGCAGAAATTGAAATCGGCAGAGAGATAACATAATTTGTATAATGCTTTAATCTATTGTGTGGACCTCCGACTTCCCAGGGGATCACGAAAGAGAAACTCTAAAGAGACCCTAAAGAAAAGAGCAAGAGGAAGATTAACCAATCAAAATAAGGTTTCAATTAATCAATCAAAGGAGATGAATATGCCAACAATTTTTCAACGAGTCGAAAAATTATCAAAGCAAATGTGTGAAGTAATGATTATACAAAATTATATTTATTCAAAAAAGAACAAGCTTAATGCAATCAAGAATGAATTTGCCAAGCATTAACAAACATCAATTAGCATGCATCACTAATCATGTTAACACATAAACAAGAACAAATATAAAAAGAATGCTTAACATATGAACAAATTATGGAATAATCGAAGAAAATTAAGCAATTAATTGAGCAAAGATCATGTCATGTAGATTCTGCCCTAGAACAGTAGCAATACAATGTATACAAGTAAGCATGTGAAGAAATATAATAAAAACATCTAAAACAGCCCTTAGAAACATGACTTTGGCAGAGAAACAGTGATGTAACCAGTTACCTCATGATGTAACCGGTTACATCAGGAAAAACAACACTTCTAGAGACACATGTAGGTGAGGTAACCCGTTACCTCAGCAAAAAATAGCAAAAGCATAAATTTTTAAAAGCACTTTTGAGATTGACTTTTTTCATGCAGTTGCAATAGATCGAAGCATAGAAGAAAATACATAATTCACACTAATTCATAGCAAATAAAAGCTACAAGTATTGATCTTGCAAAGCAAGAATTCAAGCAAAAAAACATCAATTAAGAGCTACATTGCAAAAATGCGAAAATGATCGAAAATAATGAATCGAGCAAGAATAACCAACCTACAAGGCGGAGGTTTGTCTTGGTAATTGTTGTAAGCAAAATATGATGCGAATAAGCAAACAAAACCAGAGAATTCCAAGCTTGAGAGAAATTCATAGTGAAACCGAAGAAAACATGATAAAATGCTCCAAATATGAATTTGCACCAAAACTCTTGAAATAATCACTTATAAAACTTGAATTGAATTAGAAGTTGTTGTAGTTACAAAAATCCAAGAAGAAATGCAATGTATTGAAGGTTTAGCTCAAAAGACTAGCAAGTTCAATGTGAAGCTTATTATGCTTTAATGGTGGAAATTGAGATCTAGTGTGGTTTGATGAAGAATATGAAAAGGAATGAGAGAAAATTGCAGAAAATTTAGAGAGAATTGGGAGTGAAGAGTGAAAATTGAGATTGAGAGTGAAAAATGATCCAGGTCCTCTATGAAATTATGAAGGTTCCTTTATATAGAAGATAGATTTTAAATGGATTAGGATTGTAACTTGGTTTGGAGCTTGCTTTAGAGTTAGTTACATCTAACTCACTGAGTTGGAAGTTGACTCAGTTAGTTATTTGTTAACTCGTGGGAGAATCCCAATGCAAGTTCAAAATCCAATGGTTCACATGCTTGAAAATGTAGGTGTATGGTGATCATGATTGAAAGTGGTGTAATGTAGCAAATGCAAGTGAATTGTTGAAGTGTCTAGAATATTCCACATAATGCTAGAATAAAATTGACCAAAAGAATGTGGGGAAAGTTGCTATCATATGATGAAAATATGAATTTTTGGCCAAAACAGGTGTTGTAACCAGTTACATGGTGAGCTAACCGGTTACCTCATCCAGAACATGACTTTTCTAGCTTGGAAACATTGATGTAACCGTTTACATGGTGAGGTAACCAGTTACCTCAGGCAAAATGTGGCTTTCTAGGCTGAAAATGCTGAAAATGCTGATGTAACCCGTTACCTCAGACAAAATTTCATTTTTTGACTTGAAATTGAATGTTTTGGCCATGGTTCAACATTTTAACCTTTGTGCTTGATATATATATATATATATATATATATATTATATATATATATATATATATATATATATATATATATATATATATATATATATATATATATATGCATGAAAACCCTTTTATTTTGCCTGTATTGATGATGTGGTGACTTAGTGAGGAACATATTCGTAGCCCTGAGATTGTGTGGAGATTTGAGTATATGCCTGCAATGAAAAATGTGATGCGTATGCTGAGAATGCGAGTGCATGTGCTCATGAAAAAAACAAAAATATGAGGTCAAATTTTAGGTTACAATAATATGAAGCTCTCGGCGTCGGCATGTTCCTCGCCTTAAAGCCAGGGGAACATGAGACGAAGTAGCCCTAACTGATCAAATATAAAAAAAAAATTATATGAGTTATCTGAATGTTTTACATCTTTTGAGATGACATTTATGCCCATGGAATAAAACTTTAGGGTTGGCCTTCTCTCCAAGCTTGCTAGCACAAAAAGAACAAGTCATAACCATATTGTAATTAAAGGAACTCTTGCCGCCCCTAGTATTGAGTCAAAGGAAACCAATACTCTTGAAGTCGTCCATACCACCAGTCAGATGACGCCTAAAATACATTATTTACTGTTATACGAACTCCCACCATACGAGATGGAAGCGAAAAAGATTCAAAAACATGCATCAAAGTACACCCTGATGCCTTAAAAGCTTTACAAGATGAGGAAAGCCATCCCCACATTGAAATGTCTAGAGGAAAATGACCCAAAAAGAACATATGGTAGTCACATTGGTGGGTGATCACTTGCTCGTAAATTGCTTAGGGTGGGATATTATTTGCCCACTTTGATGAAGGATAATGAAGAATTCATAAAAAAAATGTGACAAATGCTAGAAACATGCCAACCCACATCTTGAACCAACTGGGATCCTTCATCGTGTCAAGTCTCCATGGACATTTTACCAATGGTGCTTGGATGTTTTAGACATTTTCCCATAGGCGCCTGGGAAAATGAACTTCTTAACCATTGAAGTAGACTAATTTACAAAATGGATTGAAGTTGAAGTCGTCTCCCAAATCACAGTAGAAAAGGTTCAACGCTTCTATTGGCACCAGAACATGTGTAGGCTCGATTTACCATGATTTATAATTTCAAACAATTGTACTCAATTCTCCAACTCCACTATGGTTGATTTATGTCAAAACCTAGGAGTGCAAACATATATATTTAAATTGTCCATCCTTAAGTGAATAGGCAGGCCAAGTAGGCGATTAACATAAATTTATGAAATTTTTAGGCTTTAAAAGTGTAGTGCCTCGGGTCTACCTCGTCTAGTCCTTTTTTTTGTGTGGCGAGTCTAAATGGGGCGGACATGTTCATTTTCCACCCCTAATAATTATATTAGTGTGAAAGGAATATGGTCAAATGTAATAAAACAAATTGTTATATACGTGAAAAAATTCAATGCAACGCACTCTCAGGGGTGTGTTTGGAGATTGTAACTCAGACACACAATATTTGTAACTTACATAAAAATAAACAATATAGTATTGTCTTAGAGGTGTGCACATATATTATAATCTAGACACACCCTGTTTTGTAACTTACACAAAAAATGGAAGATAATACAACCCCAGGGGCGTGTACCAAGATTGTAATCCACACACACCCTATTATGTAACTTAGACACAAATAGATAATGAAGTACTACCTCAGCAGTGTGTATGGAGATTGTAATATAGACACACCTTATTTTGTAACTTACATGACAAAAATAATGTAGTATTGTCTCGGGAGTGTGTGTGGAGATTGTAATTCAAACACACCATATTCTCTAACATACACAAAAATATGGAAGGTAGTATTGTCCCAGGGGTGCGTACAAAGATTGTAATTTGGATACACCTGATTTTGCATTCTTCCATGAAAAAACACGATGTAGTATTATCTCATGAGTGTGTACAAATATCGTAATCCATACATGCCTTGTTTTGCAGACTTCCTTGAAAATAGACAATGTAATATTGTCCTAAGGGTATGTACAGAGAGTGTAATCCGTACATATCATGTCTTGTAAACTTCCTTGAAAATAAACAATGTCATATTGTTCTAGGGGTGTGTAAAAAGAGTGTAATTCAGACACATCCTATTTTTCAATTTTACACAAAATTTGTCTCAACACCTTAAAGCTTGTTACTTGTTTTACAAAACATATTATTTGTTCTACCAAACAACAACTTAAAACTATAATTATAATGTTTATACAAATAACGTTAGATAGAAACTAATCAAAAGCAATGTTTTATCCATGAAAATACCAAAGTTTATACACATAATGTAGTGTAAGATACAAACTAAAACACATCAAAAAATGTGCCACCTCCTAAATCTATGGGTGTTTTTGCCTTATACTTTTTTCCTTGTTTGACTCTTCCATCTTATCCAAAAAAAATTCAAACCAATTTTATACTTCTTTTTTTGTATGAGATGTTCATAAAGGGATGTCTGTGGTATATGACTTCCTGGTTTCAAATAAATTTGAACAAAATAAAAAGATTTTGAAAGCCATCAAAGACATATAATTCATTTGGAAGGATTTTGAGGTGGGCCACTTTGTATGAAAAAAAAAGTTGATGAGAAATCATAGCTTGTCAGATCGATACACCCTTTGTTATATGCACTTGCTATAAGATGACTCATTCTAGGTAAACACATCCATTTTTTCTCTGGTGCTATACCGTTAACATAAGGAATTAAAGCATATTGGATTTCATCATATTTTTCCCTTTTCTTATATATCCTCGTGTAATCTTCCTTATGGGACTTTAACTTTTTTATAAAATGTTGACGGACAAGTGCATCCCTAAACGTCCTTTATCCTTAGGTTGGTAAACCATTTTCCAACAAACCCAGTGAATCCTCTTCTTACTATCCATTTTCCCCATAAGAAGTTTCTTTGCAAACGAATTATTTCTTTCAAAACTATAGTTGGAGTCTTATAAAAAGAAAGAGAAAAAATTGGTATCGCATTCAACATCGAATTAATCAAAACGACCCTTCCGCCCACGGAAAAAAATCTTCCTTTCCAAATAGACAAACGATTATTCAACTTCTTGATAACATGAGACTAGGTCTTTGCTTTCCTATGGCTGTCCCCCACAACAGTTCCCAGGAATAAAAGGATAACTTACCAACTTTGCAAAGCAAAAAATCCGTTGTAGCATCAGCAAAGCCTAAAGGGAGATTGACTCCGACCAAGCAACTCTTAAGAAAATTGACCTTGATGCTCGATACCAATTCAAACCTTCTAAGAAAAGCTTTAACACACCAAAGGTTATCCCAATATCAATGACCTTGAACAATGTTATAACTAACATGATCATTAACCTTAAAACCTTTGAATGCTCCTGTATCAACCACTTTCTTCATAAGCCTAGTTAAACTTTCCATCACCAATAATAAAATAAAAGGAGAAAAAGTATATCCTTGACGCAATCCTCTACTTACTTCAAAATCCAACGAAGCACTTCCGTTTTCCAAAATCGAAGTCAAACCCTTAAAGACTAAAGTCTCCATCCAACTAATCCATTTAACCCCAAAATTCATTCTTGAAAAAAGGTACCTCAAGAAATCCCAGCTGACAAAATCATAAGCTCTCTCAAAATATATCTTTAGAATCATACATTCCCTCTTACTTCTTTTAGCAAAGTCCATCATTTCATTAACCACCAAAACTCCATCACATATACACCTGCCTGACACGAAGGCAGACTGTTCCAGTAAAATGAGAGAACCAATGACCTTGTTCATCTTAGAAGCCAAGATTTTAGAAATAATTTTCTGATAACAGCTTACCAAACATATAGGCCTATAGTTGGACAAATGTTATGGCTTATTAATTTTAGGAACCAAGGTTAAGAAATATGTCGTGGTTGCCTTCGTCAGGATGGAATTATCGAAGAACTCCTTAACAAACTTAATCATGTTTTCCTTTACTGTTTCCCAACTATCCTAAAGGAAATTAAAACTGAATCTATCGGGACCTGGGCTCTTACTCCCGTTTCAGCCCCATACAGCTTCTTTGATTACTTCTACCATAATTTCCTTATCCAAGAACTTGTTGTCCAAGAGAGAAAGAGAGGGCAACTCCACTCCATCGATAACGGGCCTATGAAAATTCAACTCTTTGAAATTAATCAAGAAGTGGTTATGAACTTCACTTTTGATGTCATCCACTTCCTCCTTTCTACCCTCTGAAGTGTTTACGAAGAGATGAAGTTCATTCTAAATCTTTTTTGCATAGATCTATGAAAGAAATCGGAGTTTTTATCCCCCTCCTTCAACCAAAACATCCTCAATTTCTGCCTTAGAAGACTTTTCTTCAGGTTTAAATGATGCCAAATATCCGACGAGAATAAAGCCCTTCTCGACACCAAATCTGTCTGCCCAAAAACCTTATCGCTATTGACCAAACATTAAGGATGCTCAATTCCTCTATAGCTTCTTCCACCTTCAAGTCGATCCACCCAAACACCTCAGAGTTCCATTTCCTCAAACCTTTCTTCAGAAGGCAAAGCTTTTCATTAAGGACAAAATCATCTCTGCCATGAACTTCGAAAGACTTCCACTCCTTAATCATAAACACCTGGAAATCAGGGTGTTTAAGCCAGCATTTGTTAAACTTAAATGGCTTTGGACCCCAATCAACACAACTATATTTCAACCATATAGGACAATGGTATGAAATGTCCCTTTTGCCAATAACCTGACCAACAATCTTCCACTCAACCGTTAATATTTCGGATAACAGAAATTGATTGATCCTAATCATAGATGAATCCCCACTGCTAAACCATGTGAAGTCTCCTCATATACACGAGACATCTATACACTCCATATCTTCAATGAAGCTTCGAAATTTTGACATTTCTCTTCTCCGACCACCTGAACTAATACCTTTCCTCCCTTCCTCACTAACAACAACATTGAAGTCCACTCCTACAATTCAATTCCCACCATTAAATGTTGACTTAAAAGCCACCAACTCATTCCATCGTCTTCTCTTCAAAGGAAGCGTGCAAGGGGAATACATGTTAACAAAGTATAATTCTTAACCCTTCCAAACAGCGTTGACACCCACGAATCCGACCCCCCTGAAACTGAACGACAAGTTGAGCAGATCCTTTCTCTAAAAAATAATAATACCCCTGGAGCCCCTACTGCACCTGATTCCGACCACCTATGTTAGTTCCTCCCCACAAAGAAGATGGCAACCCCAAATCAATTACCGATAACTTAGATTCTTGTATGAAGCACATATCTGTTGCACCCCGAAATTTGACCAACCAGTTCCCATATCTGGTTTATGTTTCGACGCATTTTGCATTCGCATTCGCATACTGCATGCATCGCATTTTCTCAGTCAGGTTGATTTTATCGGGATTGCAGCCCCTGGCGTTTCGGGCAGTTCAGGCCGGTTTGAATAAGCGTATTTTAAGAATTGGTGCTCGTTCCCTGTGTCTTCAGGCCATCTCGGGGCCCGGGTTTCGTTGTGGTTGCACAATCGTTTTATAATCGATTTAATCGGCCTCCTGGCATTTTTAGGTTTTTTCTTTTATTTTCTAGATTTTTAATGCATTTAATAGATTTTTTAATAATTTTTAGAGTTTTAAATAGATATTATTTTTTTTTCTCTTTAGAGATTTAATAGATTTTAAGTTTTTTTAGATATCAATTTCCTTTTAATAGATTTTTTTTAAATAGATATAACTAGATATTATTTTTCTTAAATAAGAATAGATTTTTAAAATAGATATTCATGTTTTTTTATATTTTATTAGATTTTAATTGTTTTTTTTAAAATTTAATAGAATAGATTTTAAATAGAATTTAATGTTTTAGATTTTATTAAATTTTAAGTGATTTTATAGAATAGATTTTTAAAATGTTTTATAGATTTTATTAGATTTTATTTGATTTTTTAGATTTAATTAGATTTTTTTAAATAGATATAGATAATAAATCTTTTCTGTTTTTTTTATATAGATTAATTAGGGTTTTATTAATTTTCGTTTAGGCTTTAATTAGGGTTAATTAGAGATTTTAATTAGGTTTTTAGTTAATTTTCGTTTTATTTTAATTAGGATTTTATTATTAAATTTTTGTTTGGTTAATTAGTTTAATATCCATTTGGTTTAGTTAATTAGTCCTTAATCCTATTTAAGTCACAGCATTAGCAAGTGGGCCAATTATCCACAAAGCTCAGTCCAAGATCCATTTTCGAACGCCACTTGTCGTATAAAGGGCGTTGCCACGCGTGTATCCCAGCTTGCTGCCACCGCACTCTCTCTCACACTCAGACTCTGCCAACACACAACCCACTCACCCTCTCTCCTCCGCACGTGGCTCCCCTACAACTCCTTTTACCCCCACGTGTCCTCCTCTCCCTCACCCTCTGCGCCACCTGCCCCCTCGCCTGAAGCCTCCACCGACCGGCATGCAAGTGTCGCCGGCCACCCCAACCGCTCACCTCCGGTCACCCTAACCATCTCCGACCACCGGTAACTGTCGCCGGAATCTTCAAACCCACCGGAATTTGCATTCTTCACCATCCACTTCCGATCAGCATTCACCAATATCCCACCGGTAAACTCAAGGTTTCGCCGGAAACTTCATCGATTTTTCCCAAACTCACTAGAAACTCATCGATTCCCAGAAAACGATCATCAACAAGATCATCAGATCTTCATCAAATCGCCAAGAACTTCGTGATTCATCAACCATCTTCAGGATTCAAGGTTATCTCCAGATTCGCCAAGATCTTCATAGAGTTTTTCCAGAAGTTCTTCGTAGGAACATTCATCACGACTTCAAGATCTTTATCAAGTGTGATTCCAGAAACGCATCAACCGTCGTTATACTTTCAGAACCTTCAACGTCGTTCATCAACCAGTCATCAAACACCTTCAGATTTTTTCCAGAATCCTCAAGAACAAGTATACTGAAAGAACTTCAAATTCTTCCCAGAACCTCCGTCTTCATCAGATTCTCCAGGTTCTTGTTCTTCCTTCTCTAACTCGTAAACATGCATGCGGTTTGGTTAGCTGGATTTAGCTTATTTTTTAGTGCTAGGTTGGGAATGAGATTAGGGTAGATCCGTGTGTTTAGGTTTGGATATCAGAGTTTTGTGAGGTGAGTAAGTTAGGGATTAGCGTCTTTGAACTGAGTTTTGAAGGAGTAATTGGTGATAGCGGTGAGTAATGTTGTTGGTGATTGGATTGAGAACGAAGGTTGATGTTGATTTAGTTTCAGAGTTTGTTTCAGAGAGAGGATGGAAGGTTTGAGCAATGGTTGCGCTAGGGTTTGGTTAGGGATGAACAGTGTAGGGAAGTTTCGTTTTGTTTTGCTGAGGCTGAGGGAGAATTGGGCTCGGGCCTTAGGCCCATTGCCTTTGCTGATCATACTCCCTGTTATCCATAAGCACCCCCCTCTCCCCTTTGCGTTTTGGTCTGGGCCTAGCAGATTTGCTGTTCGCACCCCTCGTTTGGGGCCCAAACGTGAATCAGAGCGAATCCTCGCTATTCGCACCCCCCGGTTTATTGTTTTGTGTTGTTTTTCAGAACCTTTAATGGGCCTAGCACGGTTGCTAGCAGTACCCCCCCCCTCCTGGGCCCAATGTATTCCTGCAGTGTGGATAATTGCTGTTGTCACCCCTGTTTTTTATTTGTGTTTGAATTTTCATATTATTTGCATATAGTTTACTACAAAAATCATAATAAATCCAAAATTAATCAGAAAAATATTTCAAAAATACCTCCATGATCTTGGATTTATTTGTGATTTTATGAAAATAATAAATTTCATACTCACCCATTTTTCAATTTAATTTGATTTTTCCCATTTTATTGATTTCTTTAATTTTGTACATTTGATACATGTTTTTGTAAATTTGCTTGTGACCAATTGGTGAATAGTTTTGAGTTGATTCTTGTTGGGTTGATTATATTATAAGTATAGGTTCCCTTAGAGATTTATCTCACATTTTTGTGATTTAGTCTTGATTAGTTTTGAATAAGTAATATTAGGGTGATAGTAGTAGGGTTCAAACTCAACATAGGTGCATTATAACATTTTATTTTGGGGTTTTTAGCATGAATTAGGTTCTGGGACATATAGGGTATGTAGGGTAGATGTAGAAATCCCCTTAGAATTAATCTTAGAATTTTAAATACTATATTACTATTTTTAGTATATTTTACAAGTGGAGTGTTTGTTTGGTGTTCCCACTTGGGCTTTTGGGCTTTTCTATGGGGTATGGGGCTTGGTTTGAGCTTGTGGAGCATGAAGAATCAAAGGTGTTAATTGAAGACAAAAGAAGATCCTTGGAGCTTGGAGATTGAAGGTGTTGATTGAAGACATAGGAAATAATAGGAATAAGCAGAGCCTTAGAATATACTGAATTTTTTTTGTACAAACATGGATAGCTTCATGTGCTTCCATTCCTCTCTATGACATAAAGTCCCTCTATGGTATTCACCTCCCTCCTTTGGAGGGATAAGTGACCTTACCTTAGAGGTAGAACTTCGAGAGAACCACTCTTCTATAATGTTAAACTGTTTGTAGGCTTCCTTTGATAGTCAATGAACTGTTCAACATTCAACTCATCTTGTTAAGTGACTATCATCTAGGAGAGCTTGCCTTGAAGAAAGAAGCCATTGAAGATAGAGATGAGGATCAAAGATTGACAAATATGAAGATTGTTCATGTCAACATTGTGCAGCTGTTAGAGCTAGGGTTTACTGCTGTTTGGAGCTATCTACTGTCTGATCCTGTCAACTGGTTAAGATTCTGTGTTTGCTTGAGCTTGGTGATTTCTTGGAGATGTAAGCTTGTTGTAGCTTGGGTATCATTGGAGTTTGACTTTGGAGTTCAATTGAAGATGTTACTGTTTACTGTTAATCAACTGTCAGAGTTGGATGTGTCTTTAGAGCTGCTGCTGTAGTAGCTGGTGTGCTGTCAGAGCTGGTTTTGGGGTTTATTTTTCTTTGCTGTATTGTTTGTTGATTTCCCCTTAGGTTTGAAGTGAAGCCGTTTCACTTTGCCTATTGTTTTCTAGGTTCGAGGTTGAGTGGGACTCCCTTGCCTCGCTTGTACTGCTGCATTCATGCATTTTACTGCTTTATTGTATATTTGTTGTTTCTTTTCCGTTTATCCCTTAGGATCTCTATTTCTCTCTGCGCAAGAGAGAAATATGACAGACATTAGGCTTTAATCCATCATGACAACATTAGGGTAGTTTTTGATTCCCATTTTAACCCTAGGTTTTAGAGTTCTTTCTCTTCTATCTCAAAACAATCAAAAACACAGTAATAAGATTTCAAACATCTATAAAAAATAGTTCTTGCGTAAAAGACTGAAAATCAATCAAAGTGTCATTTTTGTCCGCTTGGACCCGTAAATCAGGAGAAAACCTTTTTCAGAAGGATAAAAACAGTCAGACAAATCTGTGTCTTCCGTGGCCCGAACTACGTTTGCTCTGATCTTTCATGCTGTATGAAAGTACGTAGGCATAGGATGCGATATCCTAGCGAGCAACCTTCCCCTCCTTTCCCGTAGGTAGGCGAACTACGTTGACTCTGATTTCTCGTTCCAGACGGGAATACGTAGGCATAAAGTGCGATACTTTGCCGAGTCATTTTATTTTCTTTTAACCCCAGACCTGTAGAATAGATAGAATAACAATCCGTACTAGAAAACAAGCGTGGATCCCGTCGAGTACGACGGACGTGAGGGGTGCTAATACCTTCCCCTTGCGTAACCGACTCCCGAATCTAGGATTTGGTTGCGATGACCATTCCCTTCCCGTCTTTGCGGTAGGTTTACTTCGAGCGTTTCCTTTCCCTCCGTTGGGATAAATAACGCACGGTGGCGACTCTTCTGTTCAGCCGGCGCCGATTTTCGCAGTAGCGATAATGCCCACCTTACCCGATTGAATCAAATGAGCGATTCTCCTCCTTTTGACCATACTACCACCCCCTATAATATTGGTGGATAAAATATTCGTTGAGCATCTTTTGATGTGAACTCCCTCTTAGCCATACCATCCTTATCTCTATGCTTCAACCCTCTCATATCTTCCACCTAGGATTCTTCGCCACGACCCCCTATTATTCCAAGGGTAGAAATAATTTCCTGGATCTCCAACGAAACCTTGGATTCCATTTCCGCCCAAAATTTCTTGTTCCCTTAATAAACTTCTGAATCAATAACAGAATGACATCTCAAAACAGAGTCGACTGGTCTAGACGCCCTCGAAACCATCTTTTTCTTCGATAAAAAAGAAAACGACATGTTATTACCACTGTTCTCAGAGAGAGAATAACTCTTGTTGACCCAATAATGCCTCGAGGGAGGAATGTTAGTCGGAAACTCAAGCACCCGAGAAAAAGAAGGCTGAGAATTTGGATAACCTTCAACAAAAGAATCTCCATTATCATTAGCCACTATGGGGTATGAGGAAGGAAAACAACAACTATTAACCTTGGGCTTCTTTTTCCTTCGCTTACGGCCCACTTTAGGATTTTGGGCAAGGGACGATTGGGCCTTCATAAGGTCATCAAAAACAACACAATGTGTCTGACCTACAACACAATGTGTCTGACCCACAACACACTTCTCCATACTGTGATTGACTGAGATAGAAGGCCCTACCACCTGCTTTAACCTGACCTCCCCAATGTCTATTCCATAAGGAGAGGATACATAAACATCATATGCCTCCTCTACAACATTAGGGCTGACAATCCTAGGAATCGAAACACAAAAATCCTTTGAAGCCACTTCACAACTATTCCCCTTAGAGACAAAATGACCCTTTTTGAAGTCGGCACCATGATCTGGTGACGTATAAAGACTACCTCGTAACTCACCTAAATATTCATCTTCTAGCTTAACCTCGTTACCCAAGGGGTGCTTACGTAAAAGCCATCAGAATCTGTTGTTGGAGCCGATGAAAATGGTTTCTCAACCGCCCTAGAGGATGGGCCAAGAGTCTCTTCAACCATCCTTACTTTGAATACAGTTTCATTAATGTTAATGTTGAGCACTTCATTGATTATCATATCACAAAAGGTTCTCACCATAAAGCTTGCTACGTCCATTTTGGAGAAATCTGAGGAACTCTCCTCACAATATACATATTTACCAACCAAAGACATAAGACGCTCAAAGAACGAGACATTCCATGCGTGACTATGAAACCCAAAACAACGTAACCACAATAATCTTTCCAAGTCGACATCCTCCTCCCTCCACTTCCTCACATCTGAAAACCATTGACTTAACCAGTAATTAGCACTGTCAACCAAAGCTTCCAACTCACCTTCTTCACCCTCTTCTAGTAAACAAATGCTAGCACCCAGAGGAGTCACCTTAATAGTAAAGTAACCTTCCGAATGAAAATACCTTTGGATATTGTATTTTGATCCAGGAGACAAGACCTTCCCCATATAAGCTTTCTCAAGCATTTTCAAATTCTCCCTACCTATCTCAAAAACTAGTTGCTTACAAGACTTTAGTGAAGAGCCAACTCACTGCCTAGTAGCTTCAGCAAAAGGACTTGCTTCCCGAAACAAAATCTTTGTGAACTTGATCCGTAGAATGCCTAGGGTGATGATGCTTCTTCCTTGGAACTCCATCTGCTTTGTTCAAGCTAACCCCCCTAACACTCACCTTCGAAAACGCTTCATGCACAACCCTTTGGAATCTAGGTAAGTTATCAAAGAGCTTCATGCCTTCTAGCCACAAGTTATCCAGTTTCAAGACCAATCTTCTAACATCTTCCACCTCGAAAAAATGGACGAAGTTGTATCTCCTCCCTCTCCTGTCCCTTTTTGTATGAATAACGACCTTGTCAATCAGACTGAACGCTTGGAAATGATTGAACAAGTCCTTTGTGAAGGTAGGAAAAACACTTAGAAGGGGGGGGGGGGTTGAATAAGGGTTTCAAAAACAACTAGGATAATAGAAAATGACAAGTTATTTTATCCTGGTTCGTTTGAACTCAAACTACTCCAGTCCACCCGACCAAGGTGATTTTGCCTTTCTCAAACAAGAACTTAATCCACTAAATCAAAACCTGATTACAGTGATATCACTAAGACAAACTGTCTTAGTCTTCTCAAGAATCCTGACCACAACTTGGCCTTTTAAGGAACTTTTACAAAGATGAAATACAATGTGTTTAAGTGCTTCTAAAAAGCTATTATCACAACTGTGACTTTTACACAAAATGAAGAACAAATAAAACAAGTATGTTTGTTGAAGAAAGTTGTTTGAATATGTTCTTTGATTGTTTTGTATTTCGTCAATCTTGAAATGATGTTGAAGACTTGCTTAAATAGACTTCACATCCTTTTCTCAAAGAACGTGCAACTGTTGCCTTTTGTCTTCTTTGACTTTTCCTTCACAGAAGAGGAATGTTCAGACATATCCTTTTTTGTCTAAATTCCTATGCCATACACGAATGAGGAATAGTGTCATTGGTAAACATTGGGTTTAGCAAAAAATCTTTCTTTGAACAACATCTTTTCAAATGAACAGATATGAAAGTAATACTTGCATCAGATCCTCTGATGTTGTTCCTTGTTCTTCTTTATCAGAGTCACTCTATCCAGAGTTATGCAGCAAAGTGCTTAGCGTGAATGAATTGATCAGAGTTAACTTAATTCTCAGAGCCTCTGTAGGTTGTAGTGTTGAGTTCTCATAGAGTCTTCTGAATATACTGAATCTTTATACTCTACGCTCAGAGTCTTCTGTAGGTAGCGCTTCAGAGTCTTCTGCATCTTTGCTCAGAGTCTTTTGTGTTGCGCTTTCTACGCTCAGAGCTTTGCATTATTTAATGTTCAGCGGAATTCTTTTTGTCTTCAGATGAATATTTATTTGATATCTGAAACAAAAACACTTGAACAAAATTAGAGTATATATTTTCTTTATACAAAATTTCATTAATGTTATAATCAAAACATTGAGATATATTAAGAACCAATTTATGTTCTAACAATCTCCCCCTTTTTGATGATGACAAAAACTATACGAAATTTTGTTCAAAACAAGAAAAAAATATGTATTTCCCCCTGAGATTATGAATCTCCCCCTGAAATGAATACTGCTAGAAAAAATAAATACTTCCCTTTCAGCACTTGTATTCTTTTCAGAGTCAGATCAAGCTTGTGGACTCTCAGAGATTGTTTAGAGTTACTTCTATGAAATTTGTCAGATGAATAGTTATAGCTCTGAAACACTGAATATATGATTATATATATTTTAAAATGTCTGAGTTGCCATTTAGTATCTGTTTATGTAAACTATCAAAATTTCAATTTTCTCCCCCTTTTTGTCATATCAAAAAGTGATTTTTAAAAAAATCGTTTAAGAAAAAAATTTCAGAGTAAGAAAACAAATATAAGATATAAAACAGAAGGAACAATCACATAAATATTTAAGCTCAGAAACTAGCCAAAAACAAACAATTATCACAGAAGTGCACAAACAAGACAATTAAGTGGAACGAGATGCTAAAATCTTCAGAAGATCAGTTATCTCAGAAGTTGACTTTTTTTGCTTTGCCATCCAAGTCTTGATCTCAGATGTTGATTCTTCTTGCTTAGTCATCCAGTCCTTGATTTCTTTTGTAGTCTGTTCTTGCTTTACCATCCAGGCCTTAATTTCACTTATTGCAGCCTCTTGCTGAGCAAGCTTTTCTTTCACATCTTCAGAGACTTTCACTTCTTCAGAAGCTTTCTCATCTGTTAACTCTTGAATACTCACAGAATCAGATGCATTTTCTAAAATCATAATAGATGGCTGATCAGAGACAAGAGTTTCTTCAGTAACTAGAGCTTCTGGAGTAACTTCTTCACCAGACTGAAGTGCATCAGATTTTTCAGGAGAAGAGCACACAACTTCAGCAGGTGTGTTTTCCAAACACAGAATGCGGGTTCTTCTGACACTTAGCATAGTAAGTTTCAAGGCTTTAGAAAATATTTTTTGTGCATCTTCAGAGCATGCTTCCTTAAGATTCAGAGCCACTGAATTGAATCTTCTTCTGAATGCATCCCAAAGTGCTTCAGAAACATTAGGATTCATGTTGTGGAGACACTTCTCCCTAACATTAGCGAACCATAACTGTATCTCTCTTTCAAAACTGGATAACATAGTTCCAACATCTGGTCTAGATTTAGGTTTTGGTTTCAGATAGGCCTCTAAAAATGATTTCCTAAGGGTGTGTGAGAAAGAAGGTTCAGCAGAAAATGAAGATTTAGCTTGTGGGTGAGATGGAATGGGAGTAGGAGAGAGAATTTTCTGAGGATGGTTAGGAGAGTTATGAGTGGGTGATGTGGCATCTGAAAGACTTGAAGAAGAATCAGATGAATTAGATGATTCAGATGGAATTGGGGTGAACGGTCATAAGAGGTTGGATATCAAGAATTTCAGGTTCAGGGTCAGATGAGTGAGGTTCTGAAGGATTAGGTTCAGAGGGTTGTGGTTCAGAGGGTTGAGGTTCAGATGGTTGAGGTTCAGATGGTTGATGTTCAGAGGGTTGTGATAGGTGTTGAGATGTTTGGGGTTATGGTTGAGGAGAGGGAACAGAGTCATGAACATTTTCAGATGAAATGTGTTCAGAAGTGGTGTGTTGAGGAGAGGGAGTAGGAATAGGGTCATAGGGAGGAGGAGGTTGAAATGTTGGAATTTCTGTTACTGTTTCCAGAATTGGAGATAAACCAGCATAAGTGTTACCTGACTTCTTGAAATGTTTAGCCTTCACAGAAGAGTCTTCTTCAGAGGCTTTCCTCTTAGTGTGTGAAGAACCTTCTTCTGAAACCTTGCTCTTCTTCCTTCTCTTTTTCTCAATCACTTCTAGAGCAGGTTCAGATGCTCTTTTTACCAGATTAGGTGGCATAGGAGTGCCATCTTCCAGACAAGAAGCAATGTAATGAAGCAGAGCTTCCTTGGGCTCCTCTGCAGTAAACAGTGGAAAGTCATCCACTGGGGCTCTTCTTCTGTGTACTTCTGCTGAGTTTACCTTAACTGGATCAGAAGAAAGTTGTTCCACCAACCTCATTCTCTACAAACTTTTGCCATCCAGAGGCTTTCTCAGAATTGAAACTAATTCTTCTGTCAGACCAGCCTCAGTCAGATGAGCTACCAAGCCATTCTCAGTAAGTACATCAGAGATCAATCTTCCCATGGGGATCCAATCCCTGATCTTCTGATGTTTGGTTTTAATAACTTCTCTAGACATGTTCACATGGTTCCACAGATGAGTAAACAACAGACGTGGCAAATCCATTTTGATGTTATTTCCCAAACAGTACATAAAATACAGCTGCTCTGCATTGATGTAGTCTGGAGAATTAGATGCTTTTCTATGGTGAATGCAGCCCATAAAGATCTTTGCCCAGATCTTATAGTGCATCTTCAGATCCTTGATCTTGCTTGAAGACAGCTCAGAAGTGAAAACTTCTATGTAGACTTCATTCATGTCTACGCGTCCTACAGGAAGATGAGTAACACCATCTACTTCTTCATACCCTATCAGTTTACGAATCATATCCTTAGTGACTATGATGTCTTTTCCCAAAATAGACGACGAGATGAACTTAGGGTAAACCTTTGCATGAATCCAGAATTCCTTAACCAAATGAGGAAAAACTGGACCAATCAATCTATCAAAGTACTTCACCCATCCTTGAGAAGATACAGTTGGACGAAGATCAAAGCCGTTCTTCGCAATACATTCAAAATCCACCATAAACTCGTAAAGAACTTCTAATTTCTCAACCCGTGTAAGAAGAGTTCTCTCTGGTTCTTTGTATGAAACAATACCCATTTCTGATGATGATACCCCAGCCATTGTTGAAGCTAACTTTTGAGACGAAGATGATGAAGTTGCCATAGCAGAACTTGTGAGATGAACTGATCCTCTTTTAGGTTTAGCGGAGAAGAGAAAACAATGGAGAAGGCCAAAATGCATATAGTGTTTGAGAGAGCGTGAAAGTGTGAGATCGTGGAATATATAGAGATAAAATTAGGGCACAAAACTTCAAACAACACTTAGCAATTAATCACATTAATTAATTAAAAAAATAATGATTTCAAGCATTTAATGAGATTTGACAAAAGTGGGGGGGGGGGGGGGGGGGGGGAACGAGAATTGCAATAATTCAAACAGTACCTCAAACGGCGCCTCACTTTGTACACTCAACCTTTGCAGATTTCATGTGACACGTGTTTGATATTTAAGTGTCTTTGGAACTCTTTATGAAATGAAACGTTAGCTAGCGTTCAGATCCTCTGAAGCTTGTTAGTTCAGAGTTTCACAAAATAAATAAGGTAACAAAAGAAATTACAGATTCAACACTTCAGAGTATAGAAATTAATCATTTTTCATCTGAATAAATTTGCTTCTGAATAATAATTTTATTCTGGACAAAAATTCATACTAATATTCTTCAGAATAGATTTAAATCTATCTTCAGCAAGGGGTTTTGTAAAAATATCAGCCCATTGATGGTTTGTATCAACAAAATTTAAACTTAAAATTCCCTTCTGAATATAGTCTCTGATGAAATGATGTTTAATTTCTATGTGCTTTGCCTTAGAATATAAAATAAGATTTTTAGAGAGGTAAATAGCAGAAGTATTATCACAAAAGATAGAAATGTTACTCTCATATATCTGATAGCCGTCCAGCTGACTTTTCATCCAAAGCATTTGAGTACTATAACCACCAGCAGCAATATATTCTGCTTCTGTAGTTGAAAGTGCTATTGTGGGTTGCTTCTTGCTGTACCATGAGATCATGTTACCTCCCAGAAACTAACAACTTCCAGAAGTACTTTTACATTCAACTCTGTCTCCAGCATAATCAGCATCACAGAAGCCAACTAATTTAAATTCATCAGATCTTTTGTAACACAAACCCACGCTAGTAGTACCTTTCAGATACCTCAGAATTCTCTTAACAGCTGTTAAGTGAGATTCTCTAGGATCTGATTGGAATCTAGCACAATGACAAACACTGAAAAGAATATCAGGCCTAGAAGCAGTCAAATACAGAAGAGAACCATGTTAGAACACATATTAGTTCTTAGTTATATCTCTATGTTTTGATGATAACACTTACGAAATTTTGTATTAAGAAATTATATACTTTAAATTTGTTCAAGTATTTTTGCTGCAGATATTAAATTTAATATTCTTCTAAAAGCAAAAATGGATCTGAATGTTGAACTATGCAAGGCTCTGAAGCGTCAGAAGCATCTCTTAGAAGAATCTAAGTGCTGCCTACAGAAGGATCTGAAGCAGAAGCTACAGAAGCATTTGAAGCATAGACTGAAGATTTTGTATGAAGAGTTTCAAGCATAGTTTTTCAGAAGACTCTGATAGTACTGTACGCTGCAAGTACTGAGGATCTGATCCCTAAACTCTGCTCTGAGTAATCTCACGCTAAAGCACACTTGTTGCAACACTCTGATACAACAAACTCTGAAGACATCAAGACTCTAATTACTCTAGGCTCTGATGTTAATTGCTGTGAATTAGAAACTTGTTGAAGAAGATTATTTGAAGTTATATCCGTTGGTTATGCCAAACGACTCTTTCCTTTTTTATGCTAGACACAAGAACACAGGAAAATAGGATTTCTCTGAACGTTCTTCTTCTAGGAAAGGTCAAGTGATGTGAAGACAAAAAGGTTACAACTACTTTGCAGACACGGTCTTCAAGCTTGCAAACGTCTTGGACTTATGTGCCTATAAAAGCAAGACTTCAACATCTTTCTCAAGTTGACGTTTATTGAAAGAAATTCATTGAAAAGCTCTCATAATAATTATTCTCTTTGCTGAATTTATTTCATAAGTTCTTAAACTTAAGTGTAAATCACAGTTGTGATACAACTTTCTTAGAAGCATTCAAACACTTGTTTAGTTTTACTTTTTGATTGTAAAAGTTCCTTGAGAAGACCAAGTTGTGGTCAGTAGTTCTTGAGAAGACTAAGAACAATTGTTCTTAGTGGTTGCTATTGTAATTAGTTTGATTAATAGTGGATTAAGTCCTTGTAGAGAAAGGCAAATCACTCTTGATAGGGTGGACTGGATTAGTTGAGTTCAACGAACCAGGATAAAAATATTTGTGTTTTTATTGCCATAATATTTTCTATATACTTATTCAACCCCCTCCCCTTCTAAGTATTTTCTCACCTTCAGTTGGCATCAGAGCCCCGGTTCTGTGTGTGCTATCACTTGACTGTGAACAGAAAAGATCCAGTGAGAAAACTTTGATATATATTCTTGGTTGTTATTATGGCTGAAACTTCAACATCTAACAACAACAACAGATATGAAGAAAGGGATAGAATCAGCACAAAACCCCCTATGTTTGATGGGGAGAAGTTTGACTATTGGAAGGACAGAATAGAGAGTTTCTTCCTTGGTTATGATTCTAATCTATGGGACTTAGTCATTGATGGGTATGTTCACCCCACTGATGGGGATGACAAGAAAATTGATAGAAAATCTATGACTGAAGCCTAAAAGAAGGAGTTCAGAAATCATCACAAAGCTAGAACAATCTTATTAAATGCAATATCTCATATTGAGTATGAGAAGATCACCAACAGAGAAACTACATTTGATTTGTTTGAGTCTTTGAAGATGACACACGAAGGGAACTCACAAGTTAAAGAGACCAAGGCTCTGGCGCTAATCCAGAAGTATGAAGCGTTTAAAATGGAAGAATCTGAATCTATAGAAACTATGTTCTCTAGATTACAGATCCTCACAGCTGGTGTAAAAGTGCTGGACAAAGACTATTCAACTTCTGATTATGTGAAGAAGATCATCAGAAGCTTACCTATCAGATGGAGACCTATGGTCACTGCTCTGAAGCTAGCAAAGGATCTGAACAAGATCACATTGGAAGAACTGACCAGCTCACTAAGGAGCCACGAAATTGAACTTGAAGAAGACGAGCCTCAAAAGAAAGGTAAGTCAATTGCTTTAAAATCTAACAAATCTGTTAAAGCGTTGCAGGTGTTAAAAGAGAGTTCTGAAGAGTCTTCTTCTGAAGAAGAAGATGAATTGTCCTTGCTGTCCAGAAGAATCAACAAACTCTGAAAGCACAAACAGAGGAAGTTCAAGAACTTCAAAAAGCCAGATCAACACAAAGAGTCCTCTGGACACAAAAGATCTGGAAAGAAGGAGGTTGTTTGCTATGAATGCGAGGAACCTGAGCATTACAAGAATGAGTGTCCAAAGCTTCAGAAGGAAAAGCCTAGAAGGAAGCCTGAGCATAAGAAGAAAGTTCTGATGGCTACATGGGATGATTCAGATGCATCTGAATCTTCATCAGAGTTAGAAGAAGAATGCGCCAACATGGCATTGATGGCTGGAGTAGAAGATCAGGATGAAGGATCATCTGGATCTGAATCTGATTCTGAATCTAACTCAGAAGAGGTACTTTCTGATCTCTCTAGGGAAGAACTTATTAAAGTTTTATCAGAAGTCCTGAAAAACTATAACCAGATTAAGCTCAAATGCAAGAAGTTTAAATGCAATCTTGAATCTGAGAATAATTTGTTAAAGTCGGAAGTTGCTGAGCTCAAAGTAAACAATTTGAAAATGAAAAAAAATTTTGAAAAAGCTCAACGAGACTCTGAATCTGAAACTAAGTCAAAATGCAAAAATATTTTAGAAGAATATGACATCAGCTTTCAGAAGTTTCTGGCTAAAAGAATAGGTAGAAGCAAGATGGCTTCAATGATCTATGGAGTTAGCAGAAACAATAGGAAAGGAATTGGATATGAATCTTCCTCTGGAAAGGATTTAAATCCAATGCCTGTTGATAAACTTATCATTAAGAATACTCCCTTATATTCTCATTTTAAGTTTGGTCATCTGAATGATATTAAACACACACGTTCTGATCAGAACGTTCGTGTGTTTAAACCAAAAGTGAGTCAGAATAAAACAGTTGTAAAAAGACAGAAGTTTAGACAAACTTTTAAGGTAACTAACCCAAAAGGACCCAAAAAGATCTGGGTACCTAAGGATAAGATAATCCCTGTTGCAGATGTATTTAGCAGAAAAGTCAAGACGCCAGTCATGGTACCTGGACTCTGGCTGCTAACGTCACATGACGGGAGAAAGGTTTATGTTCCAAAGCCTGGAGCTTAAATCTGGAGGAGACGTGAAGTTTGGAGGGAATTAGAAGGGCAAGATTATTGGCTCTGGTACTATTGGCAATGGTAACTTTCCCTCTATATCTAATGTTTTACTCGTAGAATGATTAAAGCATAATCTATTGTCCATAAGTCAATTAAGTGACAATGGTTATGACATAATCTTTAATCAACAATGTTGAAAAGCTGTTAGCCAGAAGGATGGCTCAATCCTATTCAATGGAAAGAGGAAGAACAACATTTACAAAATCAATCTTTCAGAACTTAAGGTTCAAAATGTTAAATGCCTTATGTCTGTTAATGATGAGCAATGGGTCTGGCACAGAAGATTGGGGCATATTAATATGAGACGCATATCTCAAATTAATAAACTCAATTTGGTCAGAGGACTTCCTAAGTTGAAGTTCAACTCAGATGCTCTTTGTGAAGCATGTCAAAAAGGAAAATTTTCAAAATCTTCTTTTAAAACTAAGAATGTTGTTTCAACTTCAAGACCATTAAAATTACTTCACATTGATCTGTTTGGACCAGTGAAAACTGCATCCATCAGAGGCAAGAAGTATGGATTAGTCATTGTTGATGACTATAGCAGATGGACATGGGTGAAATTCCTAAAACACAAGGATGACTCATATTCTGTGTTCTTTGACTTCTGCAAACAAGTCCAGAATGAAAAAGATTTTAAAATTGTTAAAGTCAGAAGTGATCATGGTGGCGAATTTGAAAATAAATATTTTGAAAAATATTTTAATGAAAATGGAATTGCTCATGATTTCTCCTGCCCTAGAACTCCACAACAGAATGGAGTTGTAGAGAGGAAAAATAGAACTTTGCAAGAAATGGCCAGAACCATGATCAACGAGACTAATCTGGCAAAGCACTTTTGGGCAGAAGCAATAAACATAACGTGTTATATTCAGAACAGAGTGTCTGTAAGACCTCTTCTGGAAAAGACTCCCTATGAATTATGGAGGAACAGGAAACCCAACATTGCTTATTTTCATCCTTTTGGATGTATATGTTATATGCTGAACACTAAAGAGAATCTGAACAAGTTTGATTCTAAAGCACAGAAGTGTTTCATGCTTGGCTATTCTGAACGCTCTAAAGGCTACAGAGTATACAATACTGAAACACAGATTATGGAGGAATCTATACATGTTAAATTTGATGATAAGCTTGGAATTAAAAAGCCAAAGCAGTTTGAAAGTTCTGCAGATAGAGAGATAATTCTCACAGACTCTAAAGGCTCAGAGGCAGAAAAAGTTCAAGTAAAGGAACCAGAAGCAACACCAAATGCAATTCCTTTAGCTTCTCAAATGAACAACTTGAATATTTCTGAAGAATTAACTGTTAGAGGATCATCTTCCAGAATCAAGGCCTCTCACCCAGAGGATGTGATCATTAGAAAGAAAGATGACCCTATAAGAACAAGATCCTATCTCAGATCATCTGAAACATCACTATTTGGGTTGGGATCAGTTATTGAACCAACTTTTGTGGATGAAGCTCTGCAAGACAATGACTGGATAATTTCCATGCAAGAAGAGCTCAATCAGTTCACAAGAAATGACGTTTGGGATTTGGTTCCAAAACCAAAAGGATTCAACATAATTGGAACTAAATGGGTCTTTAGAAATAAGTTGAATGAAAAAGGAGAAGTTGAAAGAAACAAAGCAAGGCTTGTTGCTTAAGGTTATAGCCAGCAAGAAGGAATTGATTACACAAAGACTTATGCTCCTGTGCCCAGGTTAGAATCTATTCGTTTACTCATTTCTTTTGCTGCACAAAATAATATCACTCTATATCAGATGGATGTTAAGAGTGCCTTCTTAAATGGAATTATAGAAGAATAAGTTTATGTTCGCCAACCTCCTGGTTTTGAAAGTGAAAAATTTCCAGAACATGTTTTTAAACTAAAGAAATATCTTTATGGTTTAAAACAAGCTCCCAGAGCTTGGTATGAGAGATTAAGTAATTTTCTTCTGAAGAAAATTTTTATCAGAGACAAAGTGGACACAACTCTTTTTTGTAAAACATTTAAGAAAGATTTGTTAATTTGTCAAATATATGTAGATGATATTATATTTGGATCTACCAATGTTATGTCGGGAAAGGAGTTTGCTCAATGTATGCATGCTGAATTTGAGATGAGCATGATGGGAGAATTGAGATTCTTTCTGGGAATCCAAGTCAACCAGACTCCAGATTGCACTTACATTCATCAGACCAAATATGTAAAAGAGCTTCTGAAGAAGTTCAACATGATTGATAGTAATATGGAAAAGACTCCTATGCATCCAACAAGCACTCTTGGTAAGGAAGAGGTAAGTAAGAAAGTAGATCAGAAACTCTACAGAGGTATGATAGGATCTCTTCTCTACTTAACTGCTTTTAGACCTGACATTTTATTCAGTGTATGCTTGTGTGCAAGATTCCAATCAGATCCTAGAGAATCACACTTAACAGCTGTTAAGAGGATTATAAGGTATCTGAAAGGTACTTCTAATGTGGGTTTGTGCTACAGAAAATATGATGATTTTAAATTAGTTGGATTCTGTGATGCTGATTACGCTGGAGACAGAGTTGAAAGAAAAAGTACTTCTGGAAGTTGTTAATTTCTGGGAAGAAATTTAATCTCCTGGTACATCAAGAAACAACCTACAATTGCTCTATCAACTACAGAGGCAGAATATATTGCTGCTGCTGGATGTAGCACGCAGATGCTCTGGATGAAAAGTCAGCTAGAAGACTATCAGATCTTTGAGAGTAATATTTCTATATTCGGTGATAATACTTCTGCTATATGTTTGTCTAAAAATCCCATTTACACTCTAAGGCAAAACATATAGAAATTAAACATCACTTCATCAGAGACTATGTTCAGAAGGGTATTATAAAATTAGACTTTGTTGATACAGATCATCAAAGGGCTGATATTTTCACAAAACCCCTTGCTGAAGATAGGTTCAAGTTTATTCTGAAAAATATTGGTATGGAATTTTGTCCAGAATAATATTTATCAGAAACAAACTTCTCAGATGTAAAATGTTTAAAACTCTGAAGTATTTCTTCTGACATTTATTTGATTTCTTGAATTATTATTTATGTGTGTATCTGAACTAACCAATCTCAGAGGATATGAACGTTGACTAACGTTTCATTTCTCAAAGAGAACTGAGAAGCACATGCAAGCAAACACGTGTCACTCTGAATCTGAAAAGATGGCATGCACAATACTGAAGAGACATTTGAGTTAACGTTTGAATAGTTGAAATTCTTAGTTTCCCCCCAATTGTCAGAATCAATTAATGCTTTGAAATGATTATTATTATTTTCATTAAATGCCATTAATTGCTAATTGAGAATGTGCTGAATGTGTGTCTGTTTGTGTGCCCTAATTTTTCTCCTATAAATACCACAAAATCTAACCATTTCACACTTTTCACTCTCACAAACACGTATATACATTTATGTTTGCTCTTTAGCCTTCATCTAAACCCTAAACCTTCATCATCTTCAACAATGGCTACCTCATCTTCAACCTCAGCTCAGTTCCAATCGTCAATGGTTGTTGTTTCTTCGTTAAACATGGGTGCTACTCCTTTTAAGGAACCTGAGAGAACTCTGTTAACACCAGTTGATAAACTTGAAGTTTTATGTGAATAAATGGTGGAACTTGACTCCTTAGCTGATAATGGCTTTGATTTGCGTCCCATCATTGATGCTCAAGGCTGGGTAAAGTATTTTGATAGATTGTTTGGACCAGTTTATCCACACCTAGTGAAAGAATTCAGGATTCACGCATCTGTCTACCCAAAGTTCATAATCTCTTCTGTTTTGGGAAAAGAGATTATAATCACTGAAGATCTAATCAGAAAACTCATTGGGTATGAGGAAACTGATGGAGTTTCTCATCTACCAGCTGGGCGTGTTGAAATGGAAGAAGTGTATGCTGAAGTTATTTCATCTGGACAAGCCTCCAACAAGTTCAAGGATTTGAAACCTGATTACAAGATCTGGGCCAAGATTTTTTTGGGCTGCATCAACCACAGAAAATCCACAAACTCTCCAGATTATGTGAACAATGAACAGATTTACTTCATGTACTACTTAAGTCAGAGTACTAAAGTGGATCTACCACACATTCTCTTCATGCATCTGTGGAATCACATTAATGCATCTAGAGAATCTGTCAAGACTAAGGGTCAGAAGATCAGAACGTGGATACCTTTTGGAAGATTAATCTCAGACATTCTGACGGAGAATGGCCTGGTAGCTGCTCTACATGAAGCTGGAGTGAAAGAAGAACTTGATTCAGTAGTTGGAAAACCTTTGAATGGAAAGAGTCTCCAAAGGCTAAGAGTTGTGGATGAACTCACAACTGCTCCTAAAAAGCTGAATATTGCTGAAGTCAGTCAGAGGAGGATTCTAGTTAAAGACTTTCCTATCTTTGGTGCTGAGGAACCTAGAGACATTATTATTAGGTACATTGACATGTGCAAGGCAGATGGAACACCTGTACTTGCTGATATTATGATACGTGCAAGAGAACCAGTCCC
Source organism: Lathyrus sativus (assembly GCA_963859935.3). Classification (NCBI taxonomy): domain Eukaryota; kingdom Viridiplantae; phylum Streptophyta; class Magnoliopsida; order Fabales; family Fabaceae; genus Lathyrus; species Lathyrus sativus. Next base: position 660,158,300 of record OZ012739.1, read on the forward strand.
AGATGTTTATGAGGAGAATAAGAAGAAAAGAAGACAGTTAGAGGTGGAAGAAGCTGCTGCTCAGAAGAAACAGAAAGTTGCTGAAAAACCACAGAAGCAGATGAAGAGAAAAACTTCTGGAGAAGCTCCTTCTATTCCTTCCAAACGCATCAAGATAAGAGGTACTAAAACATCTTTACCTTCTATTTCTAAAATGGCAGTAGATTTATCAACTATTAGCTCTGTTCCTGAACCCTCTCCTTCTCAAACTCAAACCACTTCTTTTCCATCTCAAACCTCTGAACCACCTACAATTTCTGATTCACAAATTCCCTCTAATCCTGTTCCCACAACACCATTACAATCATCTGACATTCCTCAATCAGAACCACAAACAACAAAACCAGCAGAACCAACTCCAACACCTCAACAACCTGAAATTCACCAAACTTCTGTACCTGAACCAATACCATATGAACCCGTTGTATCTGAACCACCAAAATCTATACCTTCAAATCCAAAACCTAATCCTCAACCAGAACAACCCAAACTAACTGAATCAAATGTACCTGATTCTGAGGTTCTGGACATCCAACCCCTTAAAATCATGCTTGAAATATCTTCCACATCCTGTCACTCACCTACCTCATCTGATTCATATGAATCTGATGTTCATCTAGATGTAAGCTCACCCCCTCTCTCAGAGGATATGAATCTAAACAACCAGATCCACCTATTTTATCTGATGCTATCATTCATGAACCCACTCCAAAACCTAAACCCAGGACATCTGAGTTTGTTTCAGTTGCATCCTTTAAACCACATCCCTCTGATCCCCTTCCTTCTGGTCTAAAGATTAAAAACTTTTATACCAGAATAGAACCATCTGACCCTACCACTCCACATAAACCTAGTTCTTCAACCATTTTACCATCTGTACTTCAAACCTACTTAAAAGAACTGCCAGATATCATTCCATCAGAACCTTTGTTGTCTGATAAATCTGTTTTTATCCCCTACATATCCACTACATTTGATGTCATTCCCTCTACACCAAGTGTAAAACCATTTCTGGTTCATACTTTATCCAGATTCAAAACCGCTACTTCATCATCTGACCATCTATCTTTTCCTTCCTATCCTCGTCCTCTATGAAGGTGAGATAATACTTAGAAGGGGGGTTGAATAAGTATGAAAGGTTAAAACTTAGAATAAAACTCAAGTATTTTTATCCTGGTTCATTGAACTCAACTATTCCAGTCCACCCTTCCTATAGTGATTTGTCTTTCTCAAACAAGGACTTAATCCACTATTTAATCAAACAGATTACAATAGTAACACCTAAGAACAACTGTTCTTAGTCTTCTCAAGAGCTACTGATTCCAACTGAATCCTCTTAAGGAAATCTTTTACAATCAATGTAAAACTATTACAAGAGTAAGAATGCTTCTAAAAAGCTTTTATCACAACAGTGATATTTCTCTTAAGTTTAAGTACAATGAAATAAGTTCTTAGAAAGAATATGAAAGAATGTGAGCTTGAATGTTTTTTATTTCTTTTCAACAAAAAACGTCAACTGAAGAATTTGGTGGAGTCTTGCTTTTATAGGCAGCTGATCCAATGTGAGTTGTATGTTGAGAAGAGTGTCAAAAAGGTCTGAGCCTTTTTGTCTTCACATCAAGTGACCTTTCCTAGAAGAAGAAAGCACAGAAAAATCCTTTTTGTCTGTGTTCTTGTGTCTAGCATAAATAAGGAAAGAGACGTTTGATTTACTCCAACGGATATACTCTTTGAATATTTCTTCTTCAGTTTTCAGCAAGTTCATCAGAGTCTGATTGGGTCAGAGTCTTCTAATGATGATCAGAGTCTTGCTGAATCAGAGTCTTCTGCAGCAGGTGTGCTTTCAGCGTGTTTGATATCAGAGCATATTTGAGACAGAACTTCAGTACTGGCAGCTTTAGTACTTTCAGAATCTTCTGTAGAAGCATATGCTTTGAAAAACTCTTCATACAAAATTCTTCTTCTTTGCTTCAGATGCTTCTGACTTGCTTCAGATTCTTCTAGAGCTTCTGCTTCAGATTCTTCTGGAGCTTCTGCTTCAGATCCTTCTGAAGCTTCTGCTTCAGAATCTTCTGGAGGCTACGCTCAGAATCTTCTGTAGGCAGCAATCAGAATCTTCTAATGTATGCATCTGGCGCTACATAGTCTAGTTAATTTCTTGAGTTCAATTCTGATTTGCTTCTGGAGTGTTAATTTCTTTACTATCTGCAGAAAAAACTCTCCAGCAAATTTTAGAGTATATAATTCTTAAATACAAAATTTCATAATAGTTATCATCAAAACATAGAGATATTATTAAGAACCAATATGTGTTCTAACACTCTATTCATCATCCCAACTTTCACCATACCAACTCCACCAAAACCAATCAAACCATCAACTCTGAAAGCCTTTCTTAAACCAAAACCTAGGCTAAATGTTGATATTTTATTTGCAAGTTTTATGAAAGAAATAAAGATGAATTTAAGCTCTGTGAAGAAACGATGCTTGTCAACCATGAACTCAGATGAATCTGATGCTATTTGGAATAGCTTCATCTCCAAATTCAATACTATTGCTTCAAATCTGAAGAGTGTTTGCTCTGATGATGTGAATATCAGATTTGCTGAGACTGTCAGAACCATGCTTTGGAATATGAAAAGATCTCTAACCTTGCTTCTTGAAGATGTACCTTCAACTTATGGAGTGTCTGCTACTCTTGAAGGATATGCTTCTGAAGTCATTATGGAAGAGAATCCTTTGGCTCTGACAACTATGGACAAACCCTCTGAATTTGTGGCTCCAGACTCTACAACTCTAATGGTTATTGACTCTGCTCCTACATCCGAATCTGCTCCATCTACATCTTCTAAGATCAAGAAAGAGAACCCAGAATTAGAAGATAAGATTGTTGTGCTAGAAGCTGGTCAATCTGAGATCAAGTCCTGGATGGCAAGACAAGATCAGAAAACTGAAAACATTGAGAAGTGGATGTCAAAGCAAGAAGAATCTTCATCTGAGATCACCCATCTTCTGAAGATGATTCTCTCCAAACAAACCTAGATTTATGTTTTCTGTATCTGATGTTTGTGCACTTGTACTTGAATTTCTTATATGATGTTTTGTCTGCTCTGTCTAAGTACTTCTTTGAATGAATGAATGAATATGATGTTTTCTCTACATGAATATATCTTTTCTCTATGTTTCCTTTATCTGTCTTTAAAGTTTTCTTTTTGATTATGAAAAAAGGGGGAGAAAATGAAATTCTGACCGTTCAAATAAACTTTACCTGAATGGAATTCAGACATATCAAATTATAATTAACGTGAATTTTTAGTATTTCAGAACTAATGATAAATCTGACAAAATTCTTTAAAGTAATTTTGAGATCCCCAGATCAAGTTTTAACCAATCAGGCTCTGATTCTGAAACGTTCATCCAAGTCAAGTTTTTTTTGGAATAATCAGGCTCTGATTCTGAAAAGAATACTCATGCAAAAAGGGAAGTTTCTATTCTTTCTAAGTATTCAATTCAGGGGGAGATTCATAATCTCAGGGGGAGTTATAATTATCTCTTTAATAAACAAAATTTCTTATGTTTTTATCATCATCAAAAAGGGGGAGATTCTTATAACACATATTGGTTCTTAGTTATATCTCTATGTTTTGATGATAACACTTACGGAATTTTGTATTAAAAAATTATATACTCTAAATTTGTTCAAGTATTTTTGCTGTAGATATTAAATTTAATATTCTTCTGAAAGCAAAAATGGATCTGAACGTTGAACTATGCAAGGCTCGGAAGCGTCAGAAGCATCTCTTAGAAGAATCTGAGCGCTTCCTACAGAAGGATCTGAAGCAGAAGCTACAGAAGCATCTGAAGCATAGACTGAAAATTTTGTATGAAGAGTTTCAAGCATAGTTTTTCAGAAGACTCTGATAGTACTGTACGCTGCAAGTACTGAGGATTTGATCCCTAAACTCTGCTCTGAGTAATCTCATGCTAAAGCATACTTGCTGCAACACTCTGATACAGCAAACTCTGAAGACATCAAGACTCTGATCACTCAAGGCTCTGATGTTAATTGATGTGAATTAGAAACTTGTTGAAGAAGATTATTTGAAGTTATATCCGTTGGTTATGTCAAACGACTCTTTCCTCTTTTATGCTAGACACAAGAACACGAGCAAATAGGATTTCTATGAACATTCTTCTTCTAGGAAAGGTCAAGTGATGTGAAGACAAAAAGGTTACAGCTACTTTGCAGACACGGTCTTCAAGCTTGCAAACGTCTTGGACTTCTGTGCCTATAAAAGCAAGACTTCAACATCTTTCTCAAGTTGACGTTTATTGAAAGAAATTCATTGAAAAGCTCTCATACAAATTACTCTATTTGCTGAATTTATTTCATAAGTTCTTAAACTTAAATGTAAATAACAGTTGTGATACAACTTTCTTAGAAGCATTCAAACACTTGTTTTGTTTTACTTTTTGATTGTAAAAGTTCCTTGAGAAGACCAAGTTGTGGTCAGTAGTTCTTGAGAAGACTAAGAACAGTTGTTCTTAGTGGTTACTATTGTAATCAGTTTGATTAATAGTGGATTAAGTCCTTGTAGAGAAAGACAAATCACTCTTGATAGGGTGGATTGGATTAGTTGAGTTCAACGAACCAGGATAAAAATCTTTGTGTTTTTATTGCCATAATATTTTCTATATACTTATTCAACTCCCCCCCCCCTTCTAAGTATTTTCTCACCTTCAAACCAATCATACCTCTGTAGAGCTTCTGATCTACCTTTTTACTTACCTCTTCTTTTCTTAGAGTGCTAGTTAGATGCATTGGAGTCTTAGCTGACTTACTCTCTATCATGTTGGACTTCTTTAGAAGCTCCTTCACATGCTTTGTCTGATGTATGTAGGTGCCTTCTGGAGTTTGATTGACTTGAATTCCCAGAAAGAATCTGAGTTCTCCCATCATTGATGCTCATTTCAAATTCTGCCTGCATAGACTCAGCAAACTCTTTTCCAAGTGTAATATTTGTTGTTCCAAAAATAATATCATCTACATAAATTTGACAAATTAAAATGTCTTTCTTAATTGATTTACAGAAAAGAGTAGTATCAACCTTTCCTCTGATAAAATTATTTTCCAGAAGAAAATTACTCAGCCTCTCATACCAAGCTCTGGGAACTTGTTTTAGGCCATAGAGTGATTTCTTTAATTTAAAAACATGTTCTGGAAATTTTTCATTTTCAAATCCAGGAGGTTGACGAACATAAACTTCTTCTTCTATTAAGCCATTTAAGAAAGCACTTTTAACATCCATCTGATAAATAGTGATGTTATTATGTGCAGCAAAAGAAATAAGCAAACGTATAGATTCTAACCTTGCCACAGGAGCAAATGTCTCTGTGTAATCAATACCTTCTTGCTGACTGTAGCCTTGAGCAACCAGTCTAGCTTTGTTTCTGATGACTGCTCCTTGCTCATTTAGCTTGTTTCTGTAAACCCATTTCATTCTAATAATATTAAATCCTTTTGGTCTTGGAACCAGATCCCAAACATCATTCCTTGTGAATTGATTTAGCTCCTCTTGCATAGCAAGTATCCAATCATTTTCTTGCAGAGCTTCATCCACAGAGGTAGGTTCAATAATTGACACCAAACCAAACAATGATGTCCCAGATGATTTGAGAAAGGATCTTGTTCTGATGGGGTCATCCTTCTTTCCAATAATCATTTCCTCTGGGTGAGAAGCTTTAATTCTGGAGGATCCTTTCAGAGTGGGTTCTTTAGAAATAGTTAAGCCTTGCAGATGAGCAGCCAATGGAGTAGCATCTGGCGTTGCTTCTTGTTCTTTAGCTTGAACTTTGTCTGCCTCTGATTCTTCAGAGTCAGTGAGAAGAACTTCTCTATCAGCAGAAATTTCAAACTGCTTTGGCTTTTGATTGCCAAGCTTATTGTTGCACCCTAAAATTTGCTCAACCTATTTCACCTGGTTTATGTTTTAATTGCATTATCATTTGCATAGTAAATCATGTACATAATCTAATCATTTGCATAGTATAGCATAGCAAGGCATCTAACAAGGGATCAAGTGCCATTCTTATCTAAAAAAGCACATCAAGGGTTTTTATTCAAGTTTAAGACTATCCAAGTCATCAAGAAATGTTTGAAGCTTTGAGAAGTTTGAGGGTCAACTAGTGGACTTCTCTCCTAATTTGAGATGTACTGAGGGTCTTCAATGGGGGTATGAGCTATGAATTGAGGGTATGAAATGTTTACAAAGCTTATGAGATGCCTAGAGGGTCATTTTGAGGATGAGACAAGTCATTGATTCAAGTACAAGAGTCATAGTTGAAGTGCAGTCAACTAGGGTTTCATCTGGGTCAACCCTAGGTCAACTGAGTGATTGAAGGGCATCAAGGCTTAATTGGAGGTTTTGGGATTCATGAATTGATATGTTGATACATGTGTGGTGTTGTGCCAAGGATAAATCAAAGATAATCAAGAGTAGGAGGGGTTGCCAAATTAGGGTTTCAGTGTAAAATCCCCTAATTTAGGCCTAACTTCCAAGCCAGATAAGTCAAAATGCAAGTTTCAAATGGATTTTTGGAAAACATGAAACTTGTAGAGCTTCTCAATAGATTTAATTTGAGTACTAGAAGTCTTCAAGGAGATTTGTGGAACTCAAGTTATGGTTCTTGCAAGTTATGGGTCCCTAGAGGGCACTGAAATTTATCTGTGAAAGTCACTTGACTTCCAAGCAACGTTTGTCCATCAAGGAGTTTTCAAATGGATTCTTTGTAAACATAAGAGTTGTAGATCATGATCTTAGATTTCCATAGAGTACTAGAAGTCCTCAAGAGGATTTATGGAACTCAAGTTATGATCTTGGCAATCCAGGGGTATTTTGGGAAAGTTGAATTATAGGTCATTCTTCAACATAGGTCAAAATCTCCATCTTCCACTCCTCAAATGAAAAAATGTTCAACATGAGATGTGCTTAGAATGGTTTTTTTGGGCTAGGTAAGAGGTCATGGGTGAATGGAAGGGCTTGTATCACAAAATTGCAAAAATGGCCTAAAATAAGGGTGAATTTTAAATGAATCAAGGAGGAAAATTGAGATTTTTGAGCTATAGGTCCAAACCAAGCCATATGACATACCAAATTGATTGGAAAACATATTTTGAAAACAATGACATTGCTACATTTTTGAGTTGAGGGATAATTCAATGACTTCCTTTGTAAAGTGGTTACTTACATCATAAGTAACAAATGCAAAACCACTTTTTAGGGCATGACCAAGGCCTTAACTCTTGCCAATCCTTTCAATATGTCATCTAAGGAGAAATTGGATCAAATCAAGTGCAAATACAAGCTTGGAATTCAGCTGCCATGTGTGAAACTTCTCATGACATTTTCAAATGCAAGAGATGTGGAACTTCTCATTGGATCATTCTTGAAGTTTCTAGAGCCTTCCTACAAGTTCTATATAAGATTTGTGGTTGATCCAAGGCATTGGTTGGTGCAGATTGAGAGAGATTGGAGGGATTGAACATTGAGTTTTCCATTTGCAAAACAGAATCGGTTACACCAATTTGCTCCATTTCAATCCAAATTCTTGCACTCAGAAGCTTGATCATGTGTTGGTGATTGATTCCAGATAGATTGGTGATCAAGAACTGTGAAGAATAGTGAGATAGAACTTAGAGTTTTCATCCTGCAAGTCAAAATCGGATTCAAGGATTCAAGAGGTTTCAATCTAATTTGTTGCATACAGAAGCTTGGTAATTGATCGTAGAACGTGTCTGGAAGATCTTGGAGCTTGATTTGAAGATTTGCTTGCTCTGTTCATCCAAGATTTGCAGGTATGTAAACTTCTTTCTATGGCTCGATTCATGAAGTTTCCTTAGGTTTTAGATGGTGATAAGCATTGTAGAACATGGCTAGGTGGATTCTGGTAACAATTGGCACGATTTAGAGACAAAATTAGGTTGAACACATTTTCTGGTGAGGCTCGTATCTGATGATTCTTGATGATATAAACCTAGTTTGATAGTGGATTTTGCTCAGTGTAGCATGGTGATGATGTTAGGCCTCTCAATTTTGAGTTTGGTGAGGATTTATGTTTGAGCATTTTCTGGTGTGATCGTCGTGTTTTGAGAAGGAGAGTGATTCAATGTCAATGGATAATATGGTTGAGTTCCTTGTGGAAAAACGGGCAGGATGATGTATTTAGGTTAGGGTTTTGGTGAGGATTAAGAGAGCTGAGGTTTGGGGAAGATGATGGTGGAGCTGTGTTCATCCATGGCGTGTGTTCCCTCCAAAATTCAAAGGAAGAAGATGAACTTATCACCTTTAGATCTTGTTGGACTTTGACTGAAATGAATATCCAACGTCCACGAGTGAATCTAAAATTGTGAAGGATTCTGAGAATGAGGGTGAAACGCACCGTTTCACTTAATGAAGGGTATTGGGCTTAAGTCATTTCTTGCTAACCACACCCCTTTCCCAGGCCCAATTGAGAAACACACATGAAAGAGTTGCTATTTACCACGAACCTTTTTCTTTTTTCATTTGATTTTTCATTTTAATTTCTGATTGTATGATGGGCCTAGCGCGCGCTTCTTACTCGCACCCCCTCTGAGCCCATTTGGTGTATTGAACTGATTCCAATTGCTATTTGTCACGCCCATTTCCCATTTTCATTTTATTTTCTTTTTATTTCATGGTTTTAGCATAGTTAATAGAAAATTCATAACTAATTGAAAAATAAGATTTTTTGGATGGGAATTTTTTCCCTATTTCCATTAAGATCTCTAGAAGTTAATAAAACAATAAAAACATTATTTCATGCATTTTATATTTTTTGGTATATTTTACAATTTTATTGATTTTATTTTGCATTTGTTTGATACCTTATTTTTCTGAATTTGGTATGAGAGATTGGTGAATGTTTTTGAGTTGATTCTTGTTGGATTGATTAGATTAGAGATACATGTACCCTTAGGGATTTTTCTCATATTTTTATGATGAAATTTAGGTTAGTTTTGAATAATGAACTTTAGGGTGTTAGGATTAGGGTTTTACAACACTTAGGTGTATTTTAAGGCATAGTTTGGAGACTTAGGGTTTGATTTAGGCCTTGGGGTTTATATGGGGTATAGGGTACATAGTTAGGTCCCCTTAGAAATTAATCTAGGATTTTATGATGAGTATTACTATTTTCTTTGATTTTTGCAAATTGGGTGTTGTTTATGTGTTGCCATCTTGGGCATTTGGCTTGTTTGCTTGGTTTGAGCTATTCTAATTGAGCTTGGGGCTTGAGTTTTGCTTGTTGGAGCTAATGAGGACATTGGAGATGATTGGAGACAAAGGATGGAGCTTGGAGCATGAAGATTCTTATCCTTGAAGGTTGCTTTTGAAGACTTAGGAGATAGGAGATATAGGGAGAGCTTTAGAGTAGACTGATTTCTTCTCAAACATAGAGAGCTTCTTGTGCCTCTATTCCATCCTATGACACAAGGTCCCCCAAAGAAGTTCCATCTCTCCTTCGGAGGGATGTAGAGCATGCTTTGATCGGGTAGAACCTTGAGGATACCCTTCACTTGCTATGCTAAGATCTTAGTGATTTCCATGGGTTATCATTAAGCCTCTTAACATCCCAACTTCATCTATTAGTTGATTCTCTTCTGGGGTGTTTTCATTAAAGATGGGAACCTAGTGGAGAATGAAGTGCATTAAAGATTGATGAAGATGAAGCCTATGCCTGTCAAAGCTGGGTATCTATTAAAGACTAGGGTTTTGCTGCTGATTGAAGCTGCCTACTGGTTGAGGTTCATGCTTGCTAGAGCTAAGGCTTATTGAAGATAGGAGCTTATCTAAAGCTTGAAGATGGTTGAAGAATGAAGATGGGGTCTTACTTGAAGGTGTCACTGTCAACCTTTTGCTGTTGATCATCTGTAGCTGTCAGAGCTGTTGTTGTTTGAGTTGTAGCTGTAGGAGCTGGTGTTGTTGTCAGAGCTAGTGTTGGGTCTTATTTCTTTTTCTGTTTTGTTTGTTGGCTTGTTAAGCTTGCCCCTTAGGTTTGAAGTGAAGCTGTTTCACTTTGCCTATTGTTTTCCCAGGTTCGAGGTTGAGTGGAACTCCCTTGCCTCGCTTGTACTGCTGCATCTCATGCATTTTACTGTTTACTGTATATCTATTTCTTTTTGCTGTTTATCCCCTAGGATCTCTGATTTCCTCTGTGCAGGAGGGAATTATGACAGACATTAGGTGTTAATCCATGCATGACAACATTAGGGAAGTTCTGATTCCCCTTTCAAACCCTAGGTTTTCAGACTTCTTTCTCTTCTATCTCAGAACAATTCAAAACACAGTAATAAGGATAATCAACGTCGTACGCTATGAGCCTTAAGCTATTTGAGAGAGGATTGCTGGAGGGTCACTCTTCAGTAATCTGACTGCTTAGTGTGTTACCCTTAGGGTGACATACGACGTAGTCACCCTCAAATCATAGTCTCTAGTGCGTCAGAGATTGCAAACATCATTAAAAAACAGTTCTTGCGTAAAAGACTGAAAACAAACATCAAAGTGTCCTTTTTGTCCGCTTGGACTCTTAATCGGAAGAAAACCTTTTCAGAAAGATAAAAAACAGTCAGACAAATCTGTGTCTTCCGTAGCCCGAACTACGTTTGCTCTGATCTTTCCTGCTGTATGAAAGTACGTAGGTATAGGATGTCGTATCCTAGCGAGCCACCTTCCCCTCCTTTCCCGTAGGTAGGCGAACTACGTTGACTCTGATTTCTCGTTCCAGACGGGAATACGTAGGCATAAAGTGAGATACTTTGCCGAGTCATTTTCTTTTCTTTTAACCCCAGACCTTTTGAGTAGATAGAATAACAATTCCTACTAGAAAACAAGCGTGGATCCCGTCGAGTACGACGGACGTGAGGGGTGCTAATACCTTCCCCTTGCGTAACCGACTCCCTAATCCAGGACTTGGTTGCGATGACCATTCCTTTCCCTTCTTTGCGTGAGGTTTACTTCGAGCGTTTCCTTTCCCTCTTTTGGGATAAATAACGCACGGTGGCGACTCTTCTGTTTAGCCAGCGCCGATTTTCGCAGTAGCGACAGCTGGGGACAGGAATATCCCCTATGCGAGTCAATCCTAGCGCTTGTTTTCCCGTCGTGGGTGTTGTATAGATTTACTTTTCTGTCTTTACTTTCCGCATTTTATTATCAGCTTTATATTGTTATTGCTGTTGTGGGGAGGGGGTAATCTGTTGAGAGATAAGTCGGACCTGGGCTGCAGGTTACACATATACTTAGAAGTAGAGAGTAGTGGTTAGCCTGCTTGCTTAGCTCGCACCAGCTAGCCGCGAAATTTACGCTCGGACGAGATTCTCTTTGATGCTTCTTGTCTGGCCCTTAGGGCTCGACAAGTTGTCTGACCCGAGGATTGTCGACTCTGGGGACCTATCAACTGGGATTCAACTAAGTGAGGCCGCTTCAAGGGATGATGATGCCATACCTTATAGGTATCGTATCATCGCTCTTGAAAGTCTGTGACGTTGAACCCGCATAGGATGTCGTACCTCGTCAGCGAGTTAAATTCACACCTGTGAGGGGTAGGTAGGGTTGTTTGCAGGAAACCTTTGACCTCAGAATACCTGGTTTATCTCTGTCAGTGAGATGTGGTTACAGGGTTCATTTGAGTGGTTTGGTTTGAGATGAAGACTTGATGGTTCTCAGGCTTCAGTACAAAGCAGCACAGTTCACCAACATTGCACTTGATCCCTTGTTTGCATATGCATGTGCACTTTCATGACTGAATTTCATTAACATGTATTTGTGTTGCATGTGTGATCATTCCCCTCTGATTCTAGTATATCTTCTAGCCAGACATGGAGTCCCTGAAGAGGACAGTTGCTTACCGGTTGCATTCACCAGATATCAGTTCCCTGCTGGGATTAGTTGCTCTAGTAGATGAGAGAGTAAGGGCTGAGTTCAGAGTATCTTATGGGAGATTGCTTAGTTTGTTGTACAGACCTTCAACATTTGAGACGACTGGGGTGTATACTTTGATGCATTTTTATGAGCCGCAGCTGAGATGTTTCTTATTTCCCGACTATATGCTGGCACCCACTTTGGAGGAGTATTCAGCAATGTTGGGAGTTCCTGTGTTAGACCAGACGCCCTTCATACATGTTGATGTTGAGCCTGAGGTAGCTACACTCGCTGAGATTGTCAATTTAGACGCTTCTGAGTTCCCCGGAGGTTTGGTCAAGCTGAACGCAGCTTATGGTTTTCACCTGTCTGTCTTGGTTGATAAGGCTACACAGTGCGCGAAGAGTGGATGCTGGGTTGCTTTCAGCGCCATTCTAGCTGTTTGCATCTACGGGATTGTCTTGTTTCCTAATGTGCCAGATTTTGTCGACTCAGATGCCTTCTTGATTCTTGCCTCGGAGAATCCAGTTCCTACTCTCTTGGGTGATGTTTATCATTCTATTCACTACAAGAATGAGAAACGTCGTGGCAAGAATGTTTCCTGCTGTCTTCCTCTTTTGTACAGGTGGTTCCAGGGGCACCTTCCGAAGACAGGACCTTTTGTTGATGCCATTGATACTTTGGATTGGTCTTCCCGGTTGATGGGGTTGTCTGCTGAGAACATCATTTGGTTTGATCGGAGTATGCTGGGAACTGATATTATATATAGTTGCAGTGGCTTTCCGAATATCCCCTTGATTGGACGGAAAGGTTGTATTAACTATAATCCTTCGCTGCTAGTAAGACAATTCGCTCCCATTGAGAAGGAGATACAGGAATCTCTGTATCTCACGGGCTTATTAGATGCGGCTGTTTTGATCAGATTGAGACATGCATGGGCTAACATCCATCGGAGAGGGAAAGATTTGCTCGGTAAGAGCAACAACATAGCTTATGATCCTTATTTGGCTTGGATCTGCGAGAGAGCTAGTATGTCCTTGATGCCTTATCCTGCTACGAAACCCCTGTATCTTCCAATGATTGAGGTACCTGCTTCGGCAGAGAGTGAGAAGTATAACAGATTGTTGGCTGAAAACGAAGAATTGAAGAAAGCCAATGATGAGTTAGAAAAAGAAACCTTCTAGTTGCGTCGTGAGAAGAATGAAGCTACCTTCACTGTGAGGGAACAAACAACATTGATTAATAGGTTGGGTTCAGAGCTGACGGAAGAGACTAACAAGAAAGAAAAAGTGGGAATAGCCTTGAACGGTGTCAGCAAGGTGCTTACTTCGAAGAAGGAACTTTTAAGCAAAGCTTATTCCCGTATCAGCAAGTGGGAAGCTTTGTGGAATGCCACGCTTACCAAGCGGAAGGAGCGTGAAGACGAACTGAAGCTGCAGATTGCCACGCTAGAGGCACAAATTAGAGCCCAAGACGCAAAGATTGCCGAAGAGACATCACTTAGGAGCGCTGCTGAGCTTAGAGTAAGTGACTTTGACGAGAAGCCGAGAGGTTATGAAGTGAAGACCGGTTCCAAGAGGTACAGACTTGACGAGAGTTCTGGCAAAGGAACCTGCCAGGACGATGCCAAAAAGCTGAGATCCACTACCGAGCGGCATGCCTTACTGATACAGGAGTTGATCTCCCGACTAGGGCATTCGGAGACGTTGAGGATATTGGAAGATGTCAGAGCATGCCATTTGGCCTGATTTATCTTTGCCTTGCCTTTGTTATCTGTACTTGCATTTTGACCATCGCCAGGCTTGTTGGCCGAGGTCTCTTCAGTTGTATTCAGTTGTACTCTTGTACTCAGCCTCTTGGCATTTGCTTATATATGAGGGTTTTTCTGATTCCTTGCTTGCTTGATGGGGGGCGCTCCATTGTCGTGATGGACTTCTCTCCGAAACTAGAATCGGGGGGAATATAACCTGTAGCATATTTACACAATTGCATCTGCGTTCATATTGCATGACCGGTATTCTTGAATCTGTATCTCATTTCCTGCATCTGCAGGTTTTTCAGGATTGATGAACAAAGAGTTCACCGCTACTCAACCCGAAACAACTGCAAAAGAATCATGGATCAAGTCCAAGTGGAGATGCAGGAAATCCGCGAGAAGTTGAACTTGTTCATGCAAGCAATGGAGAACATCGCTAAGGGCCAGGAGAGCCTCCAGACTTTGGTACAGCCGCTGCTGACGCGGGCTAACGGGAATGGCAACAATGACCACAATTCTGCACACGTTGAAACTATTCCGGAGGATGGGCCCCCTACGCCTGTGGTTCCACCTGTAGTGACCCCTCCTGTTGTGTTTGTAAACGATGGCGCAGGTGCTGGCAATGGCAACACAGGGAATGAAAATGAGACTGTTGTTAACAATGTTGGATTTGGGGACGCCAACCAAGGCGGTGGTAACAACAATGGCGGTAATGGTTTCGGCAATAATGGTTTCGGCTACAATGATCAGGGATTTGATTACGTCAATCAGGACGAGAAATTCGGCTTCAACGCTCAGGGTTTCGGTTATGACGGTTTTGGTAACACTAACCAGGGGTATGGTGGATTTGGTAATATGAATGGTGTTGGGGTGATTCCTGTCAACACTGGGTTTGGACCTGTTAGGGTCAACCAGGGTTTCGGTAACGGGGGACGAGGTCCCATGATTAATCAACAAGGGTTTGGTTGCAACACTGGTTACGACGGATATGGAAATGGAAATGTGAATTGGGGCGAAGACTGCCAGGAGGATGCCTTTTCTAGAAGAGGTGTGGGATTTGAAGGACTTGTTGATCCTGTGCAGAGAATCAGAATGCTTGAAGAACAGATGAAGGGGGTAGTGAATCAGAACTCCACTGGTTTGGATATGACTACAATGGGCTTGGTACCAGGGCTGAGGGTGCCGTTGAAATTCAAGGCTCCCACGTTTCACAAATACAAGGGGGACACCTGTCCTAAGGTCCATGTCTGCTCTTATTACAGAAGGATGTCCGCGTATTCAGATGATGAAAGGATGCTCATGCATTTATTCCAGGATAGCTTATCAGGACCCTCACTTGAATGGTATATGGGGTTGGAGCCCACGCAGATTAAAACCTGGAAGCAGTTGGCTGATGCTTTCGTGACATATTACAAATACAACAGCGATCTGGCGCCGAACCAGGTCCAATTGCAGGGTTTGTCACAGAAGAACGGTGAAAGCTTTAAAGAGTATGCACAAAGGTGGCGTGATATGGCAGCGAGGGTGCATCCTCCTTTAATTGAAAGGGAGATGAATGATATGTTCATTGGGACGTTTACGGGGGTGTTCTATGAAAAATTGTTTAATGTGTCATTAAGCAGTTTCTCAGATTTGATTCTTATGGGGGAGATGATTGAGAACGGGATTAAAGTTGGAAGGTTCTAAGCAGGTGAGTCTACTTCAGCAGGAGGTGCCAGAAAAGCATTTGGTGGTAGACGACAGGGTGATTCTAGTGCCGTGTTTGGTGGCAGGGGCAGGGGCAGAGGAAGACATCAGTATGTTCAGCCGCAACATATAGCTAGTGTCACTATCCCGCTTCCTCAACAAAGACAACAACAACAACAACAACAACAACCGCAGCAACAGCAAGGACAGAATCCTGGCCAGAGAAGGGTACAGAACGCGAGAGTGAAAAGAGTGTTTGACGCACCTCCTTCCACGTATGCAGAACTCCTCCAGACCTTACTAGGGTTGAACTTGGTTGAAAAGAGGACTTTGGCACCGCCTACAGGGGTAGTACTTCCTTATGGATATGATGCCAACAAGCATTGCGAGTTCCATTCCGGGGCACCCGGACATGATATAGAAGCTTGTCAGGCATTTAAACACAAAGTTCAGGATCTATTGGATGGCAAAGCTATTAACTTTGGACAGGTGGGTCCAAATATCGTACAACAGCCTATGCCCAATCACGGGGCAAACGCCATCCTGACAGAGGAGAATCTGAATCTAGTGACGGATGTCAATGAGCTAAAGACACCGTTGGGTGAGATTAAAAGCAGGTTGTTAAAGGGGGGTGTATTCCCGGGGTGTGATGAATTTTGCTTGGATTGTTGGACCCGGCCAGAGGGTTGTATTGAGCTGAGGCGAGGCATTCAGGCTATGATGGATGAAGGTACCTTGCAATTTGATAGAACCGCGACTAAAAAGCCTGTAGAAGCATTGTGTGATGAGCAGAACGATGTTGCAACAGTGACGATTCCGAGAAAAACAATAACGATAACGGCGCCCGCCAGACGGCCGACGATCACGATTACTAAAGCAGGATCAGTCCCTTTTGAGAGTACTAAAGCAGTGTCGTGGACTTACGGGTTGGAGGTATATTGCGATGGTGAGAAAATTGAAGTCAATGGAGAACCAGCTGGGGTTGTAGATAATGTTGTCGGAACAGGGGTATGACCAGAAGCGGAAGAATCTTCACGTCACCCGAGGTAGAGGCAGAAAGATTAGCCAAGGCTAAAGCCAAGGTAGTTGAGAATGGTCCTTCTCAGTCGAATGAAAAGGAAACGTCACTTAAGGATGTGGAGGAGTTTATGAGGCTCATTCGTAAAAGTGATTACAAAATCGTGGAGCACCTCCAGCAAACGCCGTCAAAAATTTCCATCCTATCATTGCAGTTATGTTCCGAGGCTCATCGGAACGCTTTGCTGAAGATTCTAGACACGTCGTTCGTTCCTCAAGAGGTTTCTGTTAATCAGTTAGAAGGGGTGATGGCGCATGTCAATGCGGGGCACAGTTTGGGCTTCACAGACTTTGATTTGACTCCGAGAGGGCGAGAGCATAATATGGCATTACACGTGTCAGCCGAATGTCGGGGCACGGTCATGTCCCATGTTTTAGTAGACACAGGATCTTCCCTGAATGTGCTACCGAAGAAAGCCTTGATGAAGTTAGATATCAGAGGGATTATTTGCACGCCCAGTGACTTAGTGGTGAGAGCGTTCGATGGAACAAGGAGGTCGGTTTTCGGATCAATAACATTACCATTGCAGGTGAGGCCTGAAATATTTGAAATTGAATTCTATATAATGGACATCCAGCCAGCGTATAGTTGTCTTCTTGGGCGCCCATGGATTCATGCTGCTGGGGCAGTCACATCCACATTACACCAAAAGCTGAAGTATATGGTGGGAGATAGTGTCATCACTGTCTGTGGAGAAGAAGATATTCTGGTTAGCCATTTGTCTTTGTTTAAATATGTGGAGGTCGACGGCGAAATACACGAGACATCATGTCAAGCCTTCGAGGGGTTGCGAATTAAAGGCAAAGCTCAGGGTTCCAGCGAAACATCAGATGTGGCAGTGTCGTCCTACAAAGAGGCTCAAGCTCTAGTACAGGCAGACAAAACCAAGGGCTAGGGGCAGGTATTGGAGATTCCCGTGAAGAATGACAAGTTCGGGCTTGGATATCATCCTTCGTCATCCGCATCCTCTTCAGGGGCACCCAGGTTCAAGGGACCAGTCACGATTACACCAAATGGAGTGAGCTTCGAGACCATCAATGTTGTTTCCGATTTTGAAGAAGGAGATAACGACTGTGATATGGACGTATGGATCAAGCCAAGCGTGCCAGGACAAAGTCTCTGCAATTGGTCTATCCGGGAAACTGTTCCTGTGACAACTAAACAATAATGATTTGTTTTCTTAATTGTTGAACAATCCTGTGTCCTACCCGGGGCATAGTGATTTTGCTTAGGGCCATTTGGTTATGTACATTATATTGTTTAATCATGAAATAAAGGCGTTTTTCATATACAAATATTGTGATCCCTGTTTTTCTATTTTTTGTCTTTTACAATAAAAGGGCAACGTGGTTATTTGCTTTGTATGTGTTTTGAAGCATTTAACCATTTCCTTTGCAGGATTACTATTTCAGATGACATCTATGAACCGCCTATGACTCACTTCGACTTCGAGCACCCGGTATTTCAGGCTGAGGAAGAGATTGTTGAAGATGGCGACGTACCAGAAGAGTTGACCTGGTTATTGGAACACGAAGAAAGAATCATTCTGCCTCATGAGGAAGTCATCGAGATTATCAATTTGGGGTCAGAAGGGGTTGGGAGAAACATCCGTATAGGGGCTGCACTGCAGAGCGACATCAAGCAAAGATTGGTTGAGATGCTCAAAGAGTACAGTGATATATTTGCTTGGTCGTACGGGGATATGCCTGGGTTGGATACGGATATGGTTGTTCACCGTCTTCCACTGCGAGAGGAATGTCCTCCTATTAAGCAGAAACTCCGAAGAACTAGGCCGGACATGGCTGTGAAGATCAAGGAGGAAGTTCAAAAACAATGGGATGCTGGTTTCCTAGCTGTTACCAAATATCCCTCATGGGTCGCTAATATTGTACCAGTGCCGAAGAAAGACGGTAAAGTGTGAATGTGTGTAGACTACCGTGATTTGAACAAAGCGAGCCCGAAAGATGATTTCCACTTCCTCACATCAATGTGCTGGTTGATAACACTGCTCAGTTCGCTGTATTCTCCTTCATGGATGGCTTCTCGGGTTACAATCAGATCAAGATGGCTCCAGAAGACATGGAGAAGACTACCCTCATTACTCCCTGGGGAACATTTTGTTACAAAGTGATGCCCTTCGGGTTGAAGAATGCTGGGGCAACATATCAACGTGCTATGACGACTCTCTTTCATGACATGATGCATAAAGAGATCGAGGTTTATGTTGATGATATGATTGCCAAATCCCAGACTGAGGAAGAACATTTGGTTAATCTGCAGAAACTATTCAAGAGGCTTAGGAAGTTCAGGTTGAGACTGAACCCAAACAAGTGCACCTTCGGGGTGAGATCGGGTAAACTGCTGGGGTTTATTGTGAGCGAAAAAGGAATAGAGGTTGATCCTGCGAAAATAAAAGCAATACAAGAAATACCGACGCCTAAAACAGAAAAAGAAGTGCGTGGGTTTTTAGGGAGGTTGAACTATATCACCCGGTTCATATCTCACCTAACTGCGACGTGCGAGCCGTTATTCAAGTTGTTGAAAAAGGATCAGGTTGTGAACTGGAATGAAAATTGTCAAAAGGCGTTTGACAAGATAAAAGAATACTTGCAGGAACCTCCTGTTTTGATACCCCCAGTGGCCGGGAGACCGTTAATTATGTATTTGAAGGTTCTTGAGGAAAGTATGGGTTGCGTTCTCGGTCAACACGACGAGACTGGACGTAAGGAGCATGTGATCTACTACTTGAGTAAAAAGTTCACAGACTGCGAGTCCCGTTACTCAATGCTCGAAAAAACGTGTTGTGCGCTAGCCTGGGCCGCCAAACGTTTGAGGCAATACATGCTAAATCATACAACTCTGCTCATTTCAAAGATGGATCCAATCAGATACGTGTTTGAGAAGCAAGCACTCTCCGGAAGAATTGCCCGATGGCAGATGGTGTTAACCGAGTATGATATTCAGTATGTCTCGCAAAAGGCTATTAAAGGTAGCGTTTTGTCAGAGTACCTTGCGGAGCAGCCTGTTAAGGACTACCAATCGATGAGGTTTGATTTTCCTGACGAGGATATCATGTACCTGAAGATGAAAGATTGTGAAGAACCATTGTCGGACGAAGGACCAGAGTTGGATTCCAAATGGCAGTTGATATTTGATGGAGCTGTAAATTCCTATGGTAGCGGAATAGGTGCAATTATTACTACTCCTCAGGGGTCGCACATCCCCTTTACTGCCAGATTGACTTTTCCTGTTACCAATAACGAGGCTGAATATGAGGCTTACATCATGGGTCTGGAAGAAGCTATTGATTTGCGAATCAAACATCTGGACGTATACGGAGACTCAGCTCTAGTGATGAATCAGATTAAAGGAGAATGGGAGACACGTCAGCCCAATTTGATACCATATATGAATTATGCAAGGAGATTATTGCCTTTCTTTAACAAGGTGGAATTGCATCATGTGCCGCGAGCAGAAAATCAAATGGCTGACGCCCTGACGACATTGTCTTCAATGTATAAAGTTAACTTCTGGAACGAGGCTCCCCGGATTGTTATCTCTCGGCTTGATAGGCCTGCATTCATATTTGCCATTGACGAAGCTCCCGATGGTCAACCCTGGTACTTTGACATCCAGAATTTCCTGAAGAACAAGGAGTATCCGACTGGGGCATCCAGTCGAGATCAGAAGACTCTCAGGAGATTGGCTGGCAATTTCTATTTGAACCCTGACGGTATCCTATACAAAAGAAACCACGACTTGGTGTTGCTACGTTGTGTAGATGAGAAAGAAGCAAAGTTGCTCATGGAAGAGATACATGAGGGTACATTCGGTACATATGCTGGCGGGCATGCTATGACGAGAAAATTGTTGCGGGCAGGTTATTACTGGCTAACTATGGAAACAGACTGTTTCAAGTTTGCAAAGAGGTGTCATAAATGCCAAATTTATGCGGACAAGGTTCATGTACCCCCAAGTCCTCTGAATGTGATGTCATCACCGTGGCCCTTCTCGATGTGGGGAATTGATATGATTGGCAAGATCGAGCCTACGACATCCAATGGACACCGGTTCATCTTGGTGGCAATTGATTACTTTACCAAATGGGTGGAAGCAGCATCATATGCCAATGTCACCAAACAAGTGGTCGCCAGATTTATCAAACGAGATATTATCTGCAGATATGGAATCCCTGAGCGGATTATCACCGACAACGGTTCGAATTTGAATAACAAGATGATGCAAGAGCTGTGCCAGAATTTTAAGATTGAGCATCAAAACTCTTCTCCTTACCGACCCAAGATGAATGGCGCTGTTGAAGCGGCCAATAAGAACATAAAGAAGATTGTCCAGAAGATGGTTGTGACATATAAGGACTGGCACGAGATGCTACCTTTCGCTTTGCACGGTTATCGTACGACGGTATGCACATCAACCGGGGCAACCCCTTTTGCGTTGGTATACGGAATGGAGGCAGTATTACCATTGGAGGTTGAGATTCCTTCCTTAAGGGTTTTACGAGATGTCCAACTTGACGAGGCAGAATGGGTAAAAGACAGGTTGAATCAGCTGAGTTTAATGGATGAGAAGAGGCTAGCTTCTCTAGCATATGGTCGGTTGTACCAGAGCCGGATGAAGAAAGCGTATGATAAGAAGATATGTCCGTGAAGCTTTCAGACGGGCGACCTTGTACTGAAGAGGATTCTCCCGCCACAAACAGACCACAGGGGCAAGTGGACCCCTAATTACGAAGGTCCCTACGTTGTCAGAAAAGTCTTCTCTAGAGGAGCCTTGCTACTATCCACCATGGATGGTGAATACTTTTCGTCTCCTGTGAATTCAGACGCAGTTAAAAAATACTTTGCTTGAAAGTGACCCGCTGGACAGTAAAAAGAGAGTCCAGGAAAAAATGGGGCATCCTGGCGAACCGTAAAAAATGAATAAAAGGTTCGGGCAAAAGTTAGGGATAAAATTGAAAAGATGTACACCCGCGAAGTCGAAAACCTGCAAAGGGCGACTTCGGCAAAAAAGGGTATCTCGGTGAATTGAAAACCCGCAAAGGGCGATTCACGCAAAAGTTAGGGATTGAAAAAGCAAATGACTGCGGTCCAGATCTGATACAGCATTGCTTAGTGGTTTGGGAGTACCTGAGGGTTCATTTATCCAACACAATCTCTTCCGAAAGTCGAATACCGGGAAAGCACCAGAGTCAGGCGAGTCATAGGAGGATCAGCTCATGATGTTTGTCTGCACCACGTTGCCGACATGTATACAAATATTGTTTTGTATTTTATGCTTTTGGTGCATATATGTATGTGTGTGTGCGTAACTTCCTCTTTTCAGGAGTTGCATCCGGTGTACAAAACTTTGCCTATTCAGAGGCCTGTTATTAATAAAACATGTTATTCAGTATTTGATGTTTGTGCTTTACTGTTTTGTATGTGGAAAACGCCGATGTTTTTGATAAACTTGCATGTGAATAACTTTGCTGGCCCCTTGCCAATAATTGCTAAAACTTCGAATTGACTGAAGTAATGTCGCAGACGCTAACCCGAATAGATTTGGTTGTATAGATTTGTGTTGTCTCGTTTGTGTTTTGCAGGGTCCTCGCCCTTGAAGCGGACAATCAGAAAATGGTGGCCCCAGCCGGAGGCTCGTCGTGAAAGACTTGACTTTGTTTGACGTTAATCCCCATGCAGGTCGCACCTCACCCCCCAGAGGTTGAGACGATGTTATCCATTACCTAAGGAAGGATTATTTTCCCCAGAAGAGTATCCTCATGGAAGTTGTCCACATGATATCCCCAGCAAGTCGAGATCAGTATCCCATGCAGAGGTTATACCCCCCAGAGAGCCGAAGATTTGCGCATTCAATCCCTAGCTGGGAGGATTTCCATGGCGCATAACCAAGATAGTAAGTTCCGAAGGATTACCCCCACCGAGGATGGTTTTCTTTCTCCCCGCAGGTCATCATGCCTTCGTCAGGATGATCATCCCCAGCGGAACAGTAGTTCCGAGTTTGTAAACGGTACCCAGACAGTTGTCCCCCAGAAGGGTTGCTTCTCCCCCCAGCTAAGTCTGTTCACCAGCAGGGTGTTATTCTTTCCTCCAGTGGAAATCGATCTGTAATCTCTCCCCGACAGAGTTGGTTGTATTTCCGGCATTTATTTTGCTGGAGTACTTTATGATATTCGTTCATCCCCAACAGGGTGGTATTTGCCCTCAACAGCCGTGTTGACGAAGCAAGCTTATCAGGGCTCCCAAGCAGCCTGAACCTGCATTTACATTTGCATACATTATCATGTTTGCATCTATCCACAAACGCGTAGCATTTCCATGCCGTATGGAGCATTGCGCCATTATTAGACATACGCATTTTGAAACATAAATCAGGTTGGTTAACCTTTTTCTTTTCAGGTGTGTTTCTCAGCAGGAGTATGAAGTTATGATGCAGATTTATTACCAGACGATCGAGGTCTCGTCGTGAGACATATGATGACATAGTTCTTATTGTCATTCCCCACAGAGTTACTGGCTGAAGTTTCTCTTATCCGACCAGCGGAGTGTTTTCTTCAGGTTTGCTGTCGTGGCAGCATTTCAGGGTTTCATAAAATCAAAATTTCAGGAGTGATCACTTGTTGCCGAGATGAGTGTCAGACAGTTATTTTCAGAATATCTCCAGTGGAGTAAGCTACTACCGCGAACAGGCTAGGAAACTGTATCCAAGGTTATTTTCCCGTATGAAACAGGAGGATGAACTTTCCTGTATGTATCAGGCAGATGTGTTATACTTTCCCGTAAGAATCAGGCGGAAGAACTTTCCTGTATGTATCAGGCAGATGTGTTATATTTTCCCGAAGAATCAGGCGGAAGAACTTTCCTGTATGAATCAGGCAGATGTGTTATATTTTCCCGTAAGAATCAGGCGGAAGAACTTTCCTGTATGAATCAGGCAGATGTGTTATATTTTCCCGTAAGAATCAAGCGGAAGAACTTTCCTGTATGAACCAGGCAGATGTGTTATATTTTCCCGTATGAAGCAGGCAGATGAACTTTCCTGTATGCATCAGGCAGATGTGCATTCCCGTATGAAGCAGGCGGATGACCTTTCCGATATCCAGATGGATAATTCTCCCGTGATAGGCAGAGTATGTGATTTGTGTTCAGAGATTTGGCAAAAGTATTTTCCCCCAAGGAAGTCGCCGTGATTTCCTCGTGTTACTATCCCTAGTAGAATCTTCCTCAAAGTCGTTTATGGGTTGGGACCAACGGAGGTGGCTACTGCAGAGGTAGGCAGAGAAACAGTATTCAGATGATTTTTCCCGTATGAAGCAGGCGGATGAATGTTCAGACAAAATTGTTTCCCCAGCGAAGTCGTCAGGATTTTTCTGTGTTGACAAACTATCGCGTCCTAACATGGACAAAGTTCTATCCCCGCGATGATAGAATTTTTCTTTTCAGGGCAGATGAAAATAATCCCCAAACCGGTCGCTAAGGGATCAGTTTGTTGCCGTAACAACCGGATCCAGTCAGCAGATGTTGTTTTCTAAGCAGTTTGTGCAGTTTATTTCTGCAGTTGGCAAATTTTCGGGTTCTTGGTATTCAACTGTCTCGTACCTCGATTGTTTTAAGGTCGTTCGCTCTTCACCCAGTCGGGTCCAAGCCGTTTGAACAGGGGCAGCTGTTGCACCCTAAAATTTGCTCAACCTATTTCACCTGGTTTATGTTTTAATTGCATTATCATTTGCATAGTAAATCATGTACATAATCTAATCATTTGCATAGCATAGCATAGCAAGGCATCTAACAAGGTATCAAGTTCCATTCTTATCTAAAAAAGCACATCAAGGGTTTTTATTCAAGTTTAAGACTATCCAAGTCATCAAGAAATGTTTGAAGCTTTGAGAAGTTTGAGGGTCAACTAGTGGACTTCTCTTCTAATTTGAGATGTACTGAGGGTCTTCAATGAGGGTATGAGCTATGAATTGAGGGTATGGAATGCGTACAAAGCTTATGAGATGCCTAGAGGGTCATTTTGAGGATGAGACAAGTCATTGATTCAAGTACAAGAGTCATAGTTGAAGTGCAGTCAACTAGGGTTTCATCTGGGTCAACCCTAGGTCAACTGAGTGATTGAAGGGAATCAAGGCTTAATTGGAGGTTATGGGATTCATGAATTGATATGTTGATACATGTGTGGTGTTGTGCAAAGGATAAATCAAAGAGAATCAAGGAGGGGTTGCCAAATTAGGGTTTCAGTGTAAAATCCCCTAATTTAGGCCTAACTTCCAAGCCAGATAAGTCAAAATGAAAGTTTCAAATGGATTCTTGGCCAACATGAAACTTGTAGAGCTACTCAATAGCTTTAATTTTAGTACTATAAGTCTTCAAGGAGATTTGTGGAACTCAAGTTATGGTTCTTGCAAGTTATGGGTCCCCAGAGGGCACTGAAATTTATCTGTGAAAGTCACTTGACTTCCAAGTAACTTTTGTCCATCAAGGAGTTTTCAAATGGATTATTGGTCAACATAAGAGTTGTAGATCATGATCGTAACTTTCCATAGAGTACTATAAGTCCTCAAGAGGATTTGTGGAACTCAAGTTATGATCTTGGCAATCCAGGGGTATTTTGGGAAAGTTGAATTATAGGTCATTCTTTAACATAGGTCAAAATCTCCATCTTCCACTCCTCAAATGAAAAAATGTTCAACATGATATGTGCTTAGAATGGTGTTTTTGGGCTAGGTAAGAGGTCATGGGTGAATGGAAGGGCTTGTATCACAAAATTGCAAAAATGGCCTAAAATAAGGGTGAATTTTAAATGAATCAAGGAGGAAAATTGAGATTTTTGAGCTATAGGTCCAAACCAAGCCATATGACATACCAAATTGATTGGAAAACATATTTTGAAAACAATGACATTGCCACATTTTTGAGTTGAGGGATAATTCAATGACTTCCTTTGTAAAGTGGTTACTTACATCATAAGTAACAAATGCAAAACCACTTTTTAGGGTATGACCAAGGCCTTAACCCTTGCTAATCCTTTCAATATGTCATCTAAGGAGAAATTGGATCAAAGCAAGTGCAAATACAAGCTTGGAATTCAGCTGCCATGTGTGAAACTTCTCATGACATTTTCAAATGCAAGAGATGTGGAACTTCTCATTGGATCATTCTAGAAGTTTATAGAGCCTTCCTACAATTCTATATAAGATTTGTGGTTGATCCAAGGCATTGGTTGGTGCAGATTGAGAGAGATTGGAGGGATTGAACATTGAGTTTTCCATTTGCAAAACAGAATCGGTTACACCAATTTGCTCCATTTCAATCCAAATTCTTGCACTTAGAAGCTTGATCATGTGTTGGTGATTGATTCCAGATAGATTGGTGATCAAGAACTGTGAAGAATAGTGAGATAGCACTTCGAGTTTTCATCCTGCAAGTCAAAATCGGATTCAAGGATTCAAGAGGTTTCAATCCAATTTGTTGCATACAAAAGCTTGGTAATTGATCATAGAACGTGTCTGGAAGATCTTGGAGCTTGATTTGAAGATTTGCTTGCTCTGTTCATCCAAGATTTGCAGGTATGTAAACTTCTTTCTATGGCTCGATTCATGAAGTTTCCTTAGGTTTTAGATGGTGATAAGCATTGTAGAACATGGCTAGGTGGATTCTGGTAACAATTGACACGATTTAGAGACAAAATTAGGTTTAACACATTTTCTGGTGAGGCTCGTATCTGATGATTCTTGATGATATAAACCTAGTTTGATAGTGGATTTTGCTCAGTGTAGCATGGTGATGATGTTAGGCCTCTCAATTTTGAGTTTGGTGAGGATTTATGTTTGAGCATTTTCTGGTGTGATCATCGTGTTTTGAGAAGGAGAGTGATTCAATGTCAATGGATAGTATGGTTGAGTTCCTTGTGGAAAAACGGGCAGGATGATGTATTTAGGTTAGGGTTTTGGTGAGGATTAGGAGAGCTGAGGTTTGGGGAAGATGATGGTGGAGCTCTGTTCATCCATGGCGTGTGTTCCCTCCAAAATTCAAAGGAAGAAGATGAACTTATCACCTTTAGATCTTGTTGGACTTTGACTGAAATGAATATCCAACGGCCACGAGTGAATCTAAAATTGTGAAGGATTCTGAGAATGAGGGTGAAACGCACCGTTTCACTTAATGAAGGGTATTGGGCTTAAGTCATTTCTTGCTAACCACACCCCTTTCCCAGGCCCAATTGAGAAACACACATGAAAGAGTTGCCATTTACCACGAACCTTTTTCTTTTTTCATTTGATTTTTCATTTTAATTTCTGATTGTATGATGGGCCTAGCGTGCGCTTCTTACTCGCACCCACCTCTGAGCCCATTTGGTGTATTGAACTGATTCCAATTGCTATTTGTCACGCCCATTTCCCATTTTCATTTTATTTTCTTTTTATTTCATGGTTTTAGCATAGTTAATAAAAAATTCATAACTAATTGAAAAATAAGCTTTTTTGGATGGGAATTTTTTCCCTATTTTCATTAAGATCTATAGAAGTTAATAAAACAATAAAAACATTATTTCATGCATTTTATATTTTTTGGTATATTTTACAATTTTATTGATTTTATTTTGGATTTGTTTGATACCTTATTTTTCTGAATTTGGTATGAGAGATTGGTGAATGTTTTTGAGTTGATTCTTGTTGGATTGATTAGATTAGAGATGCATGTACCCTTAGGTATTTTTATCATATTTTTATGATGAAATTTAGGTTAGTTTTGAATAATGAGCTTTAGGGTGTTAGGATTAGGGTTTTACAACACTTAGGTGTAGTTTAGGGCATAGTTTGGAGACTTAGGGTTTGATTTAGGCCTTGGGGTTTATGTGGGGTATAGGGTACATAGTTAGGTCCCCTTAGAAATTAATCTAGGATTTTATGATGAGTATTACTATTTTCTTTGATTTTTGCAAATTGGGTGTTGTTTGTGTGTTGCCATCTTGGGCATTTGGCTTGTTTGCTTGGTTTGAGCTATTCTAATTGGGCTTGGGGCTTGAGTTTTGCTTGTTGGAGCTAATGAGGACATTGGAGATGACTGGAGACAAAGGATGGAGCTTGGAGCATGAAGATTCTTATCCTTGAAGGTTGCTTTTGAAGACTTAGGAGATAGGAGATATAGGGAGAGCTTTAGAGTAGACTGATTTCTTCTCAAACATAGAGAGATTCTTATGCCTTTATTCCATCCTATGACACAAGGTCCCCCAAAGAAGTTCCATCTCTCCTTCGGAGGGAGGTAGAGCATGCTTTGATCGGGTAGAACCTTGAGGATACCCTTCACTTGCTATGCTAAGATCTTAGTGATTTCCATGGGTTATCATTAAGCCTCTTAACATCCAACTTCATCTATTAGTTGATTCTCTTCTGGGGTGTTTTAATTGAAGATGGGAACCTAGTGGAGAATGAAGTGCATTAAAGATTGATGAAGATGAAGCCTATGCATGTCAAAGCTGGGTATCTATTAAAGACTAGGGTTTTGCTGCTGATTGAAGCTGCCTACTGGTTGAGGTTCATGCTTGCTAGAGCTAAGGCTTATTGAAGATAGGAGCTTATCTAAAGCTTGAAGATGGTTGAAGAATGAAGATGGGGTCTTACTTGAAGGTGTCACTGTCAACCTTTTGCTGTTGATCATCTGTAGCTGTCAGAGCTGTTGTTGTTTGAGTTGTAGCTGTAGGAGCTGGTGTTGCTGTCAGAGCTGGTGTTGGGTGTTGCACCCTAAAATTTGCCCAACCTTATTCAATTGGTTTATGTTTCAATATCATTAGCATTTGCATATAGAGTCATGTGCATAGTCTAATCATCTGCATAGCATAAGCATAGCAAGTCATTCAACAGGGGACCAATCATTATTTTCATCTCTAGAGGCCTAGCAAGAGGTTATTATTCCAATTCAATCCTATTCAAGTCATCAAGAAAGAATTTGAAAGCAAAGAGTTCAGCAGATCAAGCCTTGAGTCCATCTCTTAGCTGAGGGTATCTGAGGATCAACAAGAGGGTTATGAGCTGTGAAATGAAGGTATGGAGAGTATCTAGACATCTTGAGAGACTTCTAAAGTCATTTGGAGAAGAAAACAAGTCATTGATGAGTGCATAAGAGCTATAGTTGAAGACATTCAACTAGGGTTTCATCTGGGTCAACCCTAGGTCAACCCTAGGTCAGTTGACTGGTTTAAAAGAGCATTCAAGGCTATTGGAAAGATGTGGGGATCAACATTTGATATATGAAGAAGGATATGGAGATATGACAAGGAGAATTCAAGAGAAATCAAGGAGAAGAGGAGTTACTAAATTAGGGTTTCTCTGTAAAATCCCCTAGTTTAGGTCAAATTTCCAAGCAAGATAAGTCAAAATGCTAACTTCAAATGGCTTCTTGGCCAACATGAAACTTGTAGAGGATCTCAAGACCTTTAATTTGAGTGGTGGAAGACCTCAAGGAGATTTATAGAACTCAAGTTATGGTCCTTACAAGTTACAGGTCATCTGAGGTGTCTGAACTTTTGTCTGTGAAAGTGACTTGACTTCCAAGCTAGTTTTGCCCCTCAAGGAGATTTCAAATGAATTCTTGGTCAACATAAGAATTGTTCCTCATTGTCTTAGCTTTCTAAAATGGTATGGCATGCCTTCATATGATGTGGAGAACTCAACTTATGGTCTTGACAAGCAAAGGGTATTTTGGGCATTTGTGAATTACAGGTCATTTTAACCTATACCCAAAACTCATACAAGGAGGCCTTAAATGGAAAAACTTACAACATCAAACTTGCTCCAAATGGGATTTTAAGTCTAGAAAGAAGGTCACAAGTTATTGGAGAAGCTCATAGCATGGAATTACACAATTGGTCAAAATATGAACTAAAAAGGCTTATAAAGTGAATAATTTCAAGTTGGAAAATGGTTTGGGAGATTTACAAGTCCAAATGGAGACTTCCAATATATGATTTTGAATGGAAAAACAATTCTAAGAACAATGGTTCACACACTTTTTTGAGTTTAGAAGGAAAAAATGAAGTTATCCATGGTTGCTTATCATTTAAGAAACATAATCAAAATGGATCAAAATTTGAAAACAAGGGAATGTGCAAGATGGATCTAGAATGTTCATTTGGGGTCTATATATTCATGAGATGTGCATTGATCAAGGGTTGGCCTCATTTTGCACCAAGAATTCCACAAAATCTCTCATACTTTTCCATAAAAGTTTCATTACAATTCTCTCAAAACCTTCAACAACTTTCATCATAATCAATTCAATTCCACTCCATCATCATCATAGATCATAATTGAAGCAAGTTTCTAGTGGTTATCATCCATTTTCGAGTGCTTTTCTCAAGATCATCAAAATCACAAGTTCAAGTGGATTGCATGATTCAAGCAAGGAACCTCCAAGTTTGTGCATACAGAATCAAGTTCTTCAAGGATTGATCAAGATTCAACACTTAAAAGCCTCAGATCTTTCATCTCCATAGCTGTTTCTCAAGATTTCTTACAAGGTAAGTTTTCAATCAAACTGCTTGATCCAGTTAGTTAGGCATGATTTTGTTAGTGTAGAATTGATCTAGGTGGTTAGGAGATTAAGTTAGAAGATTTTGGAGAGTTTTGGTGATGGTTAGTGACAGGTGCCATAATCTGTTTGTGTTCGAATCTCTTGGATGAATGTGTTATAATTGCAACTTGATAGCAGGTGTTAATCTCCATTAGATGTAGTTTAATTTAGGCTAAGTTTGGGGAAGATTGGTGATGATGCATATCAGTGCATTTCAATGGAGGCAGGATGTTGATCCATTCGTGTTTGTTGTTGTGGTGAGTTGCAAGGCGAATTGATGCCCTAAGCTTGTAGAGGGAGAGATTTGGAACAGATTTCATGTTTACAGCATGGGGATTGGTTGCGTGTATGATGAGAACGAAGAGGTGGAAGGTAGGTCGTGCATGGCTGCCATGGAGAAGATAAAACCCTAGGTTGCAGGTCGTTTGGAGAAGACGTAATCAGGGCCATTCATTGCGCCTTGGACCTTTGACTTAGGGTAGGATCTAATGGCTGTAGTTCAATCTGAAATTGGAGGGAGATTACCCTGGCCCTAAACGCACCGTTTCATTAATTGAAACGGGCGGGCCTGAGTGCTGTTGATAACCACACCCCCGTGTGAGCCCAAAGCCAATATTTCAACGTGGCTTTCTTACTTCCTTCACCCCCAGCGCGTTGTTATAATTCTGAGTGAATTCTGGGCTTAACCAAAATGCTATGCGCGCCCCCTATTGTTGGCCCATTCTGGATTTATAACTGGGCGAATTTCTTTTCATACCCCCTCTGGCTCATTTTAGTTCATTTTATTTTTTCTTATTTCATTTTAATTTTTCATCATTTTCATAAAATCATAATAAATTCATAAAAAATGCTTTTTAACTCATTCTTTTTACCATATTTTCATGAAAATGTCTAGAATATTATAGAAAAATAAAATTTCATTTTTAGTTTTATTTCATATTTTTTACATATTTTCTAAATAAATAGCATAATAAATAGTTACATTTCATGCATTATTTTTATGATTTTTGTTCTCTCACATGCTTTAATATTTTTTGATCATTCTTTTCATATTGTTTAGATGAGATGTTAAGCTTGTAGAAATATTTTATTTCCCATTTTTAGGAGTTAATTTTAGGTGATTAATAAATGCTTGAATATCATGATCAGAACTAGGGTTTTTAGGTGACAACTTAGGAGTTTAATTTCATTCCCCTTAGGATTTAGGATTTAAATAAATTAGTTATGGGACTATATGGGCTATGGGTAGCTATTAGATCCCTTAGAGAAAAGTCAGGATTCCCCTACTGATATTATTACTGTCTGTATATCTGCTGTCTGGTGTGGTGTGCCCTCTGGGGATTGTTGATTGTTTGATTGGGTATTGGGTTTGTCTGGGGCCCTGGGGAAGCTGAAGATTTGTGGAGATGAAGCCATTGGAGATTCAAAGACTGAAGATCAACTGCCAGAGTTGAGGAGGAGTTTCCTGCTATCAGTTGCTGAGGAGACTAGGATTTAGGAGCTAGGCAGAGCTCTAGATTAGAATGATTGTTTCTCAAACATGGATTGCCTTGTCTGCATCCATTCTTCTCTGTGATTCAGAGTCTCTCTAAGACACTCACCCCCTTCCTTTGGAAGGCTTGGTGATAGTGTCTATGAGATAGAACTCTTGAGAGAAAATGTCTCTTGTGTTAGAAGCAGTCTGTTCACCACCTTTGGTAGTCAGCTGATTGCTTAACACCCAATTCACTCTTGTGACTGATCCCTCATCCTGGAGGTTTGAGCTTGAAGAAAAGCCATTGCAGATGGAAGACTGATGATCAAAGCCCTTGTCTGAAGGCCATGAAGATGGAGATTGATGCTTGCTGAAGCCTGTAGCTGATTGGAGATTGCTTGAAGCCAGTTGTTGATTCAGAGTTGCTGATGCTGCTTCTTTTGCTGTTGTATTTCATTGCTGACGTATTGATTGGTTTTCTGAACTGTATTGTTTGCTGTTTACCCTGCTGGGTTGAAAGTGAAGTCTGTTCACTTTTGCCTATTGTTTTCTAGGTTCGAGGTTGAGTGGGACTCCCTTGCCTCGCTTGTACTGTTGCATCCATGCATTTTACTGCTTTATTATATCTGTTATTGTTTCTGTTTCTGCCTATCCCGTAAGATCTCTGTTTCTCTCTGCGCAAGAGAGGAGCATGATAGACACTAGGTCTTAACCCATGCATGATAACATTAGGATAGTTTGATTCCCTTCGCAACCGTAGGATAGAGTTCTGTCTCTTTCTTTCTCAAAACAAACAGAAAAACACCATAAAGATTTCAAACACAATAAAAGACACTTCTTCCGTAAAAGAATGTGAACTCATCAAGACGTTATTTTTGTCCTCTTGGACTGTTAATCAGAAAAACCTTTTTCAGAAGGAATAAAATTAACCAAGACAAGCTTGTGTCGTACGTGGCCCGAACTACGTTTGCTCTGATCTTCCATGCAGTGTGGAAGTACGTAGGCATAGGATGCGATATCCTAGCGAGCAACCTTCCCCTCCTTTCCCGTAGGTAGGCGAACTACGTTGACTCTGATTTCTCGTTCCAGACGGGAATACGTAGGCATAAAGTGCGATACTTTGCCGAGTCATTTTTATTTTCATTCTCTTTTTTCTTTTCAACCCTTGACCTATAGTTTAGATAGAATAACAATCCATACCCGAAAACAAGCGTGGATCCCGTCGAGTACGACGGACGTGAGGGGTGCTAATACCTTCCCCTTGTGTAACCGACTCCCGAATCCAGGTTTTGGTTGCGATGACCATACCTTTCCCGTATTGTGCGAGGTTTACTCTGAGCGTTTCCTTTCCCTCCCGTGGGATAAATAACGCACGGTGGCGACTCTTCTGTTCAGCCGGCGCCGATTTTCGCAGTAGCGACAGCTGGCGACTCTGCTGGGGATCCAACGTCCCCTGGCTGCTAAGGACTGCGATGGTTCTTATGCATTTGGGATCCAACGTCCCTTGAGAGAGTCAATCCTAACGCTTGTTTTCCCGTCGAGGATTTTGTATGGAGTTATTGTATATTTCTAACCCTGTATTTTTCAGCTTTATATCTATTGTTTATTATTGCTGTATCTGGGGTGTGACGGGTGTTCTGATATTGAGAGATAAGCCGGACCTGGGCTTGAGGGCACCTAGAATTAGAGTAGAAATTAGTGGGCGCCCGCTTGCTTTGCTTGCTTTGGTGTCCCATGAAATCTACACTCAGACGAGGTTCCTCTGGTTGGCCTCCTGCCCCTTCCTTTGGTTGGCGTGGGTTGCTGGTTAGTTGGATTGTCGACTCTGGGGACCGATCATTTGGAAATTGGCTGAGTGAGGCCTCTTCAGGAATTGATGATGCCACTCCTTCTGGGAATCGTATCATCAACCCTGAAAGTCTGTGACGCCGACGACCGCATAGGATGCCGTACCTTGTGCCAGTTATAGGGCCACCCACCTGTGAGGGGATTCAGGGTTATGCAGGTAACTAGACCTCCAGACTACCGGCTATTTCGTGATCAGGTTATTTATGGAGATGTATTCTGAGGTCTGTCAGAGACCATGTGGAGATTTATTCTGAGGTCTGTCAGAGACCATTTGGAGATGTATTCTGAGGTCTGTCAGAGACCATTTGAGAGGTGTTTTGAGGTCTGTCAGAGACCAATTATGGATGTGATCTGAGGTCTATCAGAGACCAGTTGGAGTTGTGGTTTGAGGTCTGTCAGAGACCAGTGTTGAAGTTTTATTTTAGGTCTATCTGAGACCAGGGTTTGATGACTTCTGGACGGTCTATCTGAGACCTTTCTTGATTGGGTTTAGGCTATTCAGCTGCGGCTTTGGTCCCTGTTGAATGTTACTTGCATTGCATCCTTGCATATCCATTATCATTTGCATTTCACTAACGTGTGTCTGTGCTGCAGGTGCATTTGCATTTCCCTAGTTCTAGTGCCCAGACTTCTGAGTATTTGATCATGACTAGCCTACGGAGAACGGTTGCTTACAAATTGCCTACGCCTGATATTGTTCCTTTGCTGGGGTTGATCTCTCTTGCTGATGAGGGTGTTCGTAGGAGTTTCCGGATGAGTTATGGTAGATTATTGAGATTGGTGTGCAAACCTACAGAGGTAGAGTTGGATGGGCTGTATGCTTTGATGCAATTCTACGACCCTGCTTTGAGGTGTTTCACGTTCTCTGACTTTATTATGGGACCGACGCTGGAGGAATACGCTGAGTATGTTGAGCTGCCCGTGCAGAACCAGGTTCCATTCATCCATTACGATGCCAAACCCAAGCCGGAGGAATTGGCAAAAGCCTTGCACGTTGATGCTTCTGAACTTGTGACTACTGTTTCCCGTGGAGTTCCCGGATTCTCATTTCAGTTCTTAGTGGGTAAAGCCCAAGAGTATGCTAAGAATGGGTGCTGGGTTGCTTTCAATGCTGTGTTGGCCTTGTGCATCTATGGCATAGTGCTATTCCCCAATATACCGGATTTTGTGGATTTCGATGCTTTCTACTTGTTTGCCGCTGGTAATCCTGTGCCTACTTTACTCGGAGATCTCTACCACTCACTGCATTATAAGAATGAGAAGGGAAGAGGAAAGAATGTTCATCTGTGTGTACCCTTGTTGAGTATGTGGTTTGAGAGTCACCTTCCTAAGAGAGGATCTGCTGCAGAGACTACAGTTCCAGTTGGTTGGCCGGAGCGTTTGATGAGGCTATCGTCGGAAGATATGGAGTGGTTTGATCGAGACCTGTTGGGATCGGAGCTCATCTTCAGTTGTTCTGGGTACCCTAATGTACCGTTGATAGGAAGAAAAGGGTGTATCAATTACAACCCTTCTCTATTCATTCGCCAGTTTGGATATGCGCTGAAGAATCCACCTCAAGAGGAAGAAGTACAGGAATCTCTGTACTTCACCGGTGATGTGAAGGGGGAGTTATTAGCCAAGTTGCGACATGCTTGGACGCGTATTAACCGCAAAGGGAAGTCGTTATTAGGAAAGAATGACTGTCAGGCCTATGCACCTTATAGAGTTTGGATTCAGGAGAGGGCTAGTCAGTTGAAGATGCCGTTTCCAGAGGCACCAGTTCTTGATCCTATTCCGGTAGAAGAGCCGACTACTGTTTCTAGAGATGCATATGAACAGGTTGTGAGAGAGAAAGAAGCTTTGATGAAGATTAATGAAGGGTTAGAGCAAGAGCTAGCCCAGGCACGCAGCGAGAAACACAAGGCTGTATATGCTTTCCAACAACAGATTGAGCTGGTAAACAGGTTAGGATCTGAGTTGACCGAGGAAAAGAAAAAGCGCGAACGTCTGGGGCAAGAGTTCAGAAGCTCCCATGACATGCTGGAAGCCAAAAAGAAGGCGCTCGACGCAGCACACCGAGAGATATCTTCTTGCAATAAGACTTGGAATGCCACACTCACCAATAACAAGAAGAGGGAAGATAAGCTGAAGCAGCAAATTTCCGACCTCGAAGAGAAGTTGAAGTCTAGCATCAAGAAGTGCGAGGAAGAAGTGATGAACCGGTATAGTGTTCAGCATGCACTAAACAAGGCAATCAAATCCAGAGATGAAGCAGTGTCCCAGAAGCGAAAGTTAGAAGATTGCTTCGGAGAAGCAGCATGGGAAGAAACTGCTGAAGACGTACGCCGTGTCCTTAAGAAGAGAAACCAGCTTGTTGAAGGGCTGCTTGATCGACCAAGCCATCCGGAGACCAAGAAGTTGATAGAGGAGTACCAGACTTTTGGGAGGATTTGATCATTTCACGTAGTAGCTTATATGCTTTATTTGCATAGTGCTGACCATCGCCAGGATTGTTGGTTGAGGTCATGCCATCTTTATATCGTACCCTGGGCTTATTGATTCTCTCTGCTATATATGAGGCTTTCTATGATTCAGCTCCGGTATTCTTATTGTCAACATTGTCACCGCACCGGCACCTTCGCACTAGAACTGGGGGAATGAACTTCCCTAATGCACAGACACATTGCATTGCATTCATATTCATCTTGCATAACAGGTAATCTTTGAATGGTGTCTTATCTCCTGCTTTGATTCAGGTACTTAACAGGATTCCAGATCAACATCCGCACCGCTATTCTACACGATCCAACTGTCGGAAAGTCATGGACCAGATTCAGAACGAGATGCAGGATGTACGCGAGAAGCTCGCCCTCTTCATGCAGACCATGGAGGCTATAGCAAAAGGGCAAGAGAATTTGCAGGCCATGGTCCAGCCTCTATTGGCTCGCAACGCTGGTCATGGTAACGAAGATCATCAGTCTGTCCGGGTTGATACTGCTCAGGGAGATGGCACTCCAACGCCAGTGGCTCCGCCTGTCGTCAATGTGAATGCTGCTAACGTCAACAACGCTACCGCTGCTGTGAATGGTAACGTCGGAGTTGGAAATGAAACTGCTGTCCATAACGCTGGGCTGGGTGATGTCAATGTGGGAGATAATCTCGGAGGTAATGGTTTTCTCAACGCTGGGTTCGGATTCAACGATCAGGGATTCGACAACACTGGCAAGTATGGCTTTAATGCCCAGGGCTTTGGGCAAGATGGTTATGGTATGGTCAATCAGGGCTACGGAGGTTTTGGAAACGGAAACGGTGCTGGTTTTATGGCTGGTGGTCCTGCTGGAGGTGTTCAAGGGTACGGCAACAGAGGCCGAGTTCCAGGGATGAATCAAGTCAGAGCTGGACGTAATAATGCGTATGATGGATACGGGGCTGGAAACGGTATGTGGCAAGAGGATCAACAGGAGGACGCCTTCTCTGGAGGGGGCTTTGAAGGGCCGATGGATGATTCTCAAAAGATTAGAATGCTGGAAGAGCAAATGAAAGGAGTCCTAAACCAGAGTGCTGTGGGTCTGGACATGGCAACTATGGGCTTGGTACCTGGGCTGAGGGTGCCAATCAAGTTCAAAGCGCCTGCGTTCGACAAGTACAAAGGAGATACATGTCCGAAAGTGCATGTACGAGCTTATTACAGAAAGATGTCCGCATATTCCACTGACGAAAGAATGCTCATGCATTTCTTTCAGGATAGCCTGTCGGGTCCTTCCTTAGAGTGGTACATGGGGTTGGAGCCCACTGATATCAAGACTTGGAAGCAATTAGCGGAGGCGTTCGTAGCCCATTACAAATATAACAGCGACCTGGCACCCAATCGGGTCCAGTTGGCCGGGCTTTCGCAGAAGAAGGGGGAGAGTTTTAAAGAATACGCGCAAAGGTGGCGCGATATGGCTGCCAGGGTCCGTCCTCCTGTGGAAGATAAAGAAATGAACGATATGTTTGTTGGCACATTCACCGGGCTGTTTCATGATATGCTGTTTCATACGTCTCTGGCTAGTTTTTCAGATTTGATTTTGATGGGTGAAAAGATTGAGCGGAACATTAAGCAAGGAAAGTTCCAAGTTGACGAGTCAGCTGCATCTGGCAGTAATAGGAAAGCTTATGGTGGGCGCCGTCAGGGCGAAGCTAGTGCTGTATTTGGAGGCCGAGGCCGAGGCCGAGGCAGGGGAAGAAATCAATATCGTCAACAGCAGCAGGTGTCGAGTGTGACTATTCCTTATCAGCAGCAGCCAATTCAGCAACAACAACAGGTTCAGCAGCAACCAATGCCACAGCAGCAGCAGCCTCAGCAGGGGGCACAGCAAACTCAGAGAAAATTCCAGGGTGGTAAGCCGAGAAGGGTGTTCGAGAAGCCTCCCTCTAACTATGCTGATTTATTGCAGACCTTGTTGGGATTGAATCTGGTGGAGAAAAGAACCTTGGCACCGATAACGGGAACTCCCCCGTTCGGCTATGATGCAAATAGGCGCTGCGAGTTTCATTCTGGGGCCCCGGGCCATGATATAGAAGGTTGTCATGCTTTTAAGCACGTTGTGCAGGATCTCTTGGACAACAAGTCTATCAACTTCGGAACGACCGGTGCGAATATAGTCCAGAAACCCATGCCTAATCATGGGGCGAATGCCGTGCTGACTGAGGAAGGTCTGAATCTGATTATGAATGTTGAGGATTTGAAGACGCCGCTGAGCGAAATAAAAAGCCGACTGTTGCAAGGAGGTGTTTACCC
Organism: Lathyrus sativus; assembly: GCA_963859935.3. Taxonomy (NCBI): domain Eukaryota; kingdom Viridiplantae; phylum Streptophyta; class Magnoliopsida; order Fabales; family Fabaceae; genus Lathyrus; species Lathyrus sativus. The sequence goes on from OZ012739.1 coordinate 660,196,468, forward strand.
GGGTTGTAATGAGTACTGCTTAGATTGTTGGGCCCTGTCTGGGGGGTGTGAGGATCTGAAGAAAGGCATTCAGGCCTTGATTGATGAAGGTGTATTGCAGTTTGATAGAACAGCAACTGATGAGCCGGCAGGGGCAGTAGTGGATAATCGGAGTGATGTTGCCACAGTGACAATTCCTAGGAAGACGATCACCATTTCAGCACCAGCTCAGCGACCACCGATTACTATAACTAAAGCCGGGCCAATCCCGTATGAGAGCACGAAAGCGGTCCCATGGTCATATGGGCTAGAGGTGTATTGTGACGGGATTAAAATCGATGTTAACAAGCAGTCAGCGGAGGTTGTGGATAACGTTGTGGGCTCAGGAGGCATGACGAGGAGCGGCAGGATCTTTATATCTCCTGAAGTGGAAGCCGAAAGGCTAGCGAAAGGAAAGGGGAAAGCGGTTGAGAATGTTCCGGTACAAGCAAATGAAAAAGAAGCAGCATCTAAGGATGTCGAAGAATTCATGCGCTTAATTCGGAAAAGTGATTATAAAATCGTGGAGCATCTGCAGCAAACGCCGTCCAAAATATCTATTCTGTCATTGCTGTTGTGTTCAGAGGCTCACCGAAATGCTTTGCTGAAAGTCCTGGACACTTCTTTTGTACCACAGGATGTCTCCGTGAACCAGCTAGAAGGGGTATTGGCACATGTAAATGCGGGCCACAGTCTGGGCTTTACTGATTTCGACTTGACTCCGAAAGGAAGGGATCATAATATGGCATTACATGTATCTGTTGAGTGCAGAGGGTCGACAATGTCGCACGTATTGGTTGACACCGGGTCGTCTTTGAATGTGCTGCCTAAGAAGGCTATGATGAAGCTGGATGTTCGAGGAATTTTGTGCACACCAAGTGATTTGGTAGTCAGAGCGTTTGACGGCACGCGGAGAACAGTCTTCGGATCGATCACATTGCCTCTGCAAGTGGGGCCGGAAGTGTTTGCAACGGAATTTTATATCATGGATATACAGCCTGCGTACAGCTGCTTGCTGGGAAGACCTTGGATTCACGGGGCAGGGGCAGTTACGTCAACCCTGCATCAAAAGTTAAAGTATATGGTCGGAGACAGTGTAGTCACCGTGTGCGGAGAAGAAGACATCCTGGTCAGCCATCTTTCTTCGTTTAAATATGTGGAAGTCGACGGGGAGATCCACGAGACACCATGCCAGGCATTCGAAGGTTTGCGCATCAAGGACAAGAGTCCCGGGCCAAGCAAAGTGCCAGAGATAGCTGTTTCTTCGTATAAAGAGGCTCAAGCGCTAGTGAAAGCAGGAGAAGCCAAAGGCTGGGGCAAAGTATTGGACATTCCGGTGAAAATGGACCGGTTCGGACTGGGGTACCGACCGTCGTCATCAACTCCTTCCGTGGGGGCCCCTCATTTCAGAAAGTCAATCACCATCTCTGCCAGTGGAGTATGCCATGAATCTGTCAACGCTGCTTCAGAATCCGATGAAGGGGACAGCGACTGTGATATGGATGCCTGGATTCAGCCAAGCACGCCAGGACAAGGACTGTGCAACTGGTCCATTCAGGAGCTTGTTCCTGTGACCTTTAAACAGTAATGCTTTGCTTTATTAATTGTTGAATAATCTGATGTCTTGCCCGGGGCATCAGGATTTGCTTAGGGCTGTGTTGTTATAAACATTGCTTCGTTAATCATTAAATAAATGGCGTTTTTTTTTCATGTGCAAATACTGTAATCCCTGTCTTTCTTGTTTTGTATTTTTCAATAAAATGGCAACGTGGTTATCCGCTTTATACGCATTTTGAAGCACTTAACCCTTTCTTTTGCAGGATACCATTTTCAGATGACATCTTTGAACCACCTATGACTCGTCCCGACTTCGAGCACCCGGTATTCCAGACCGAAGAAGAGGTTGTCGAAGATAGCGACGTTCCTGAAGAACTGTCTTGGTTGGTGAAGCAAGAGGAAAGAGCCATTCTGCCTCACGACGAGGTTATCGAGGTTATCAATTTGGGGTCGGAAGGGGTTGAGAAGAATATTCGTATTGGAGCCGCACTGCAGAGTGATATCAAGCGAAAACTGGTTGAAATGCTCCGAGAGTATAATGATGTATTCGCTTGGTCGTATCAAGATATGCCAGGGCTCGATACAGATATGGTTGTGCATCGTCTGCCACTGAAAGAAGACTGTCCGCCTGTCAAACAAAAACTTCGCAGGACTCGCCCAGATATGGCAATGAAGATCAAAGATGAGGTTCAGAAACAGTGGGACGCTGGTTTCCTGGCTGTGACGAAGTATCCCTCCTGGGTTGCTAACATCGTACCAGTGCCAAAGAAAGATGGCAAGGTTCGAATGTGCGTGGATTACAGAGATTTGAATAAAGCAAGCCCAAAAGACGATTTTCCACTTCCTCATATTGACGTATTAGTTGATAATACCGCTCAATACTCTGTATTCTCCTTCATGGATGGCTTTTCAGGCTATAATCAAATTAAAATGGCGCCAGAGGATATGGAGAAGACTACTTTCATAACGCCTTGGGGAACATTTTGCTATAAAGTGATGCCCTTTGGTTTGAAAAATGCTGGGGCAACGTATCAGCGTGCGATGACAACTCTCTTTCATGACATGATGCATAAAGAGATTGAAGTTTATGTTGACGATATGATTGCCAAATCCCAGACGGAGGAAGAGCATCTGGTGAATCTGTTGAAGTTGTTTAAAAGGCTTAGGAAGTTCAGGCTGAGGCTGAACCCTAACAAATGCACCTTCGGGGTGAGATCGGGTAAGCTCCTGGGGTTCATAGTAAGCGAAAGAGGAATAGAGGTCGATCCTGCTAAAATAAAAGCGATTCAAGAAATGCCGACGCCTAAAACAGAGAAAGAGGTGCGCGGGTTTTTGGGGAGATTGAACTACATTGCTCGGTTCATATCTCACCTGACTGCTACGTGCGAACCATTATTCAAGTTGCTAAAGAAAGATCAAGCTGTGACATGGAACGAAAATTGTCAAAAGGCGTTCGACAAAATAAAGAAGTACTTGCAGGAGCCTCCTATTTTGATACCCCCGGTGGCAGGGAGACCCTTGATAATGTATTTAACGGTTCTTGAGGGAAGCATGGGTTGCGTTCTCGGTCAACACGACGAGACGGGGAGAAAAGAGCATGCGATCTATTATCTGAGTAAGAAATTTACAGACTGCGAATCTCGATACTCAATGCTGGAGAAAACTTGTTGCGCGCTAGCCTGGGCCGCCAAGCGTTTGAGGCAGTACATGCTGAATCATACAACCATGCTCATCTCGAAGATGGATCCGATCAAATATATATTTGAAAAGCAGGCGTTGTCAGGTAGAATTGCCAGGTGGCAGATGATCTTGACTGAGTATGATATTCAATACGTCTCGCAAAAGGCGATAAAGGGGAGTGTGTTGTCTGAATATCTGGCGGAGCAGCCTATTGAAGAGTATCAATCGATGAGATTTGACTTTCCTGACGAGGATATCATGTATCTCAAGATGAAGGATTGCGAAGAGCCGTTACCAGACGAAGGACCAGAGCCGGGGTCCAAATGGCAGATGATATTTGATGGAGCTGTGAATGCTTACGGTAGCGGGATAGGGGCAATTATCACTACGCCACACGGGTCGCACATCCCGTTTACTGCCCGATTGACCTTTGCCGTTACCAACAATGAGGCCGAATACGAAGCTTGTATAATGGGGCTTGAAGAAGCCATTGATTTGCGAATCAAGCATTTAGACGTATACGGAGACTCAGCTCTGGTAGTGAATCAGATCAAAGGGGAATGGGAGACACGGCAGCCCAATTTGATACATTACATGAATTATGCAAGGAGATTGTTGCCTTTCTTCGACAAAGTTGAATTGCATCACGTGCCACGGGCAGAAAATCAAATGGCTGACGCCCTTGCCACCTTGTCTTCCATGTACAAGGTCAATTTCTGGAACGAAGCTCCCCAAATCACTATCTCTCGGTTGGACAGGCCAGCTTATGTATTTGCTATTGATGAAGCGTCTGATGGCAAACCGTGGTATTTTGATATCCTTAATTTCCTGAAGAATAAAGAGTATCCGGCTGGGGCATCCAGTCAAGATCAGAAGACTCTCAGGAGATTAGCGGGTAATTTCTATTTGAACCCGGATGGCGTCTTATACAGAAGAAACCACGATTTGGTGTTGTTGCGTTGTGTAGACGAGAAAGAGGCAAAGCTTCTCATGGAGGAAATTCACGAAGGTGCATTCGGTACGCATGCTGGTGGGCATGCTATGACGAGAAAACTGCTGCGGGCAGGTTATTTTTGGCTGACGATGGAAACTGATTGTTTCAAATTTGCAAGAAAGTGCCACAAGTGCCAAATTTATGCTGACAAAATACATGTGCCTCCGAGTCCTCTGAATGTGATGTCATCTCCATGGCCATTCTCGATGTGGGGAATCGATATGATCGGAAAGATTGAGCCGACGGCTTCTAACGGGCATCGGTTCATCCTCGTAGCAATCGATTATTTCACCAAGTGGGTGGAAGCGGCGTCTTACGCAAATGTAACGAAGCAAGTGGTGGCTAGATTCATCAAAAGAGATATCATTTGCCGATACGGAATTCCCGAGCGGATAATCACGGATAATGGTTCTAATCTGAACAACAAAATGATGAAGGAGCTCTGTCAGAATTTCAAGATCGAACATCACAACTCCTCCCCTTACCGACCCAAGATGAATGGCGCTGTCGAAGCGGCCAATAAGAATATCAAGAAAATCGTCCAGAAAATGGTGGTGACTTATAAAGATTGGCATGAAATGCTACCTTTCGCTTTGCACGGTTATCGTACGACGGTACGCACATCAACCGGGGCAACTCCGTTCTCGTTGGTATACGGAATGGAAGCGGTATTACCATTGGAAGTTGAGATCCCTTCTCTGAGGGTATTGCGAGACGTTCAGCTGGACGAGGCAGAATGGGTAACGAATAGATTGAACCAACTGAGTTTGATGGATGAGAAGAGGCTAGCTTCTCTGGCATACGGTCGTTTGTATCAAAGACGAATGAAGAAAGCGTACGACAAGAAGATACTTCCGCGAAGCTTTCAGACGGGCGACCTTGTGCTGAAAAGGATTCTCCCGCCGCAAGCAGATCACAGGGGCAAGTGGACCCCCAACTACGAAGGGCCATACGTTGTCAAGAAGGTCTTTTCAGGAGGAGCTTTATTGTTGTCCACAATGGACGGGGAAGACTTTGCATCACCTGTGAATTCGGACGCAGTTAAAAAATACTTTGCTTAAAATAGACCCGCTGGACAGAAAAAAGAGAGTCCAGGCAAAAATGGGGCATCCTGGCGAACCAAAAACAGAATGAAAGGTTCGGGCAAAAGTTAGGGATAAAATTGAAAAAAATGTACACCCGCGAAGTTGAAAACCTACACTGGGCGGCTTCGGCAAAAAGGGGTATCCCGGTGAGCTGAAAACCCGTAAAGGGCGGTTCACGCAAAAGTTAGGGATTTGAAAAGCAAATGACTGCGGTCCGAATTCGAATTCAATGAGCATCAGTGCGGGAGAATATGTTTGAGGAGTCAGTTATCGAATACGACCTCTTCAGAAGTCGGATACCGGGAAAGTATAAGAGTCGGACGAATCATGGGAGGATCAGTTCGTGGTGCTCATCTGCATCCAGTTGCCGACATGTGTACAAAATTTAATTTGTCAATATTTATGCTTCTTGTGAATACTTGCATACTTGTATATTTGCTTTGTGTAGCTTCCTCTTTTCAGGAGTTACATCCCGTGTACAAAAACTCCGCCCATTCAGGGGCCCCAATCAATGAAAATGTGTTATTCAGTACTTGATGCCTGTTCTTTACTGTTTTTGCGCATGATAAAACGCCTAAGTTTATTGAAGCTAGCATGAGTATAACATCACTGGCCCTTGCCAACAATTGTTAAAGCTTTGAATTAACTGAGTGTAACGTCACTAACCTGAATTGATTTGATTGCATAGGCTTGTCGTGTCTTGTTTGTGTTGTCACAGGTTTCATAACCGTACGAGGAAGATGATCAAAAGATTGCAATAGTGAAAAGCTTGATCCCCACGCAGGTCATGCATGTTTTTCCTGAAGAAGGATAGAATTCCCCAGCTAGCCATAGCTTATCCAAAGGACGTGCTCCAGAGAAGTTACTCGTCTTCAGCAGAGTTTGGCGATTCCGAGATCGTCAGGCTGTATTCAGACAGGTTCATTTCCCCCCGCAGGGTCATGCACTCTCCCCCAGTGGAGTCAGTTAATTTTCCCCAAGAGAATCCAGTCATCCCCAGCGGAGTTCTCTTTTCAGTAAATGTTCTTTCCTTCCAGTGGAATTCGAAGGTCAAGGCTCTCCAACGCAGAGTCGATGGTGGGTCCTGTCATTTATTTTGGCAGGAATACTGGTGATATCAGTTCATGTTCCAGCAGAAAGATCAATCATACCAGGTGCATCTGCTATTCCCCAGCAGAGTTATTATTCCCCGGCAGGGGGTTACTTCAACAAGACGTGTGGTTTGAGTTCCCAACTTCCCTACAGGGTCGGCTTCATCCTACCGGCATTTATTTTGCCGGAATAATTTTGTAGCATCAGGCTATCCCCGGCGAGTCGACGTTATCCTTCCAGCATTTATTTTGCTGAAGCAGTTTCTGTACTCTAGTAGTCCAGGTGGAGAGAGCTCTTGCTCAAATAAATTACCAAACAGTCAAGGTCTCGGCAGGAGATATTCAATGACAATGTCAGTTTCGGCGGTATTCCCCCCACAGAGTTATCGTGATAAAACTCTCTTTGCCTCTAGCAGAATCATTCATGCAAATGTATCTTATTTTCCCCAGCCAGAGTGGCCAGGATAAGAATCTCCTTATTCCCAAGCAGAGTTCGTTTGTCATCAACGAGTCGCATGAATCAGAATTTCGAAGCAGGTGTCCGATAGTTGGTTTTCAGACATCCCCAGTAGAGTCCGCCTCAAAGTCGCTGTCACGTCAGTGCTAAGAAGTTTATGGGTGAGGATCATTGAAGAACTAAGTCCTGACGTGGACCATTTACTCCTAGAATGACGGGGTCTCTTCAGAAGTGGGCGTCCTAACGTGGACAGGTTTGTTTACCGGATTGGTAAGGTGTGTTAATCCTGACGTGGATAGATTCGGTCTTTTGAAATTTGGAGAAAGGGAGGTCATGACGTTGATAAGAGATTGGCTGCTATTCGTGTTGGTATCCTGACGTGGATCATTTTGTTTTCGGCAGATATCTTTATTCGTAATGGTGAAATGTGCGTCCTGACGTGGACAAGTTTGTAGTTCTTTGTGATGACAAGATACAAGAATCCTGCCGTGGACAAATTTATCCTTCTTCGTGTTGTTGGCAAAGTGTAAGTCCTAACGCGGATATTTCCCCAGCAAGTCGAAGGCGCGTGAGTCCTTACGTGGACAAGTCTTATTTCCTCGGTGAGTCGAAGACGCCTGAGTCCTAACGTGGACAAATCAAGACGAGATCAGTGTCCTAACGCGGACAGATCAAAGAGATTATCATTCCTAACGTGGAAAGACGGAGATTCCTAACGTGGAAAGATGTAGTCCTTACGCGGACCTATCAATAGAAGTGATTCCTAACGTGGAAATGACAGTATTCCTAACGTGGAAAGAGAAAGTCCTTACGTGGACAGATTAAGATGGTTTCCTTACGTGGAAAGACGAGTTTATTCCTTACGGGGAAAGGTTGAGTCCTCACGCGGACATATCAAGATTTATTCCTTACGTGGAAAGAAGTTGGTATTCCTTACGTGGAAAGATTGAGTCCTTACGCGGACATATCGAGATGGATTCCTTACGGGGAGACAAGTGCATTCCTAACGTGGAAGAATTTAGTCCTGACGCGGACAGATCCAGACGAAGTCTTATTCCTTACGTGGAAAAATGGTGATTCCTTACGTGGAAAAGAGATTGATTCCTTACGTGGAAAGTTTAGTCCTGACGCGGACAGATGGAAAAGAAGTTTATTCCTTACGCGGAGAAATCGGGGTCCTGACGTGGACAGATTCGAGAAGTTGAGTCCTGACGTGGACAGATTTAGAACTCAAGGTGAATTCATTACGTGGAAAGACGAGTTGTATTCCTTACGTGGAAAGATTGAGTCCTCACGCGGACGTATCGAGATTGATTCCTGACGTGGAAAGAAGTGGACTATTCCTGACGTGGAAGAGTTTAGTCCTGACGCGGACAGATCGAAGAAGATATTCCTAACGTGGAAGAAGAAGGAAATTAGTCCTAACGTGGACAGGTGCAAGAAAAGTTGAGTCCTTACGTGGACAAGTTCAGAAATAGTTGTATTCCTTACGTGGAAAGGCTGGAGTCCTGACGGGGACATGGCAAGTGGTATTGGAGTCCTTACGTGGATAGATTGATGTAGTTTTCCTAACGCGGAAAGAAGATTGTTTCCTGACGTGGAAAGATGAAAGGGTTAGTCCTGACGTGGACAGACGCAGAAAAAATGATTCCTAATGTGGACAGGTGTTACTCCTAACGTGGAAGAGTTTTATTCCTAACGTGGACGATGCGGTTTATGGAAATGCAGACGAATTATCCCCAGCGGAGTTGCCGAGATTTTTCTGGGATAACAGCAAGTGGAGTCCTAACGTGGACAGGTTTTAGTTGAGGTTTCTTTGTATTGACGACAGACAGAGTCCTAGCGTGGACAAGCAAGCAATCTGTTATGACAGAATCCTCTTCAGGACGATGAAGACAATCCCCAGCACGGTCGTGCGAGATCAGTGGGTTACTCTAACAGTCAGATTCAGCTGACGAATGTTATTCCTCAAGCAGGAGCGCAGTTTATTTCTGCGGTTGGCAAATTTCTGGTTTCACTAGTATTCAACCGTCTCGTACCGCGAATGTCTGAAGGCTCCGGGCTCTTCATCCAATCGGGTCCAAGTCGCTTGAATAGGGGCAGCTGTTGCACCCTAAAATTTGCCCAACCTTATTCAATTGGTTTATGTTTCAATATCATTAGCATTTGCATATAGAGTCATGTGCATAGTCTAATCATCTGCATAGCATAAGCATAGCAAGTCATTCAACAGGGGACCAATCATTATTTTCATCTCTAGAGGCCTAGCAAGAGGTTATTATTCCAATTCAATCCTATTCAAGTCATCAAGAAAGAATTTGAAAGCAAAGAGTTCAGCAGATCAAGCCTTGAGTCCATCTCTTAGCTGAGGGTATCTGAGGATCAACAAGAGGGTTATGAGCTGTGAAATGAAGGTATGGAGAGTATCTAGACATCTTGAGAGACTTCTAAAGTCATTTGGAGAAGAAAACAAGTCATTGATGAGTGCATAAGAGCTATAGTTGAAGACATTCAACTAGGGTTTCATCTGGGTCAACCCTAGGTCAACCCTAGGTCAGTTGACTGGTTTAAAAGAGCATTCAAGGCTATTGGAAAGATGTGGGGATCAACATTTGATATATGAAGAAGGATATGGAGATATGACAAGGAGAATTCAAGAGAAATCAAGGAGAAGAGGAGTTACTAAATTAGGGTTTCTCTGTAAAATCCCCTAGTTTAGGTCAAATTTCCAAGCAAGATAAGTCAAAATGCTAACTTCAAATGGCTTCTTGGCCAACATGAAACTTGTAGAGGATCTCAAGACCTTTAATTTGAGTGGTGGAAGACCTCAAGGAGATTTATAGAACTCAAGTTATGGTCCTTACAAGTTACAGGTCATCTGAGGTGTCTGAACTTTTGTCTGTGAAAGTGACTTGACTTCCAAGCTAGTTTTGCCCCTCAAGGAGATTTCAAATGAATTCTTGGTCAACATAAGAATTGTTCCTCATTGTCTTAGCTTTCTAAAATGGTATGGCATGCCTTCATATGATGTGGAGAACTCAACTTATGGTCTTGACAAGCAAAGGGTATTTTGGGCATTTGTGAATTACAGGTCATTTTAACCTATACCCAAAACTCATACAAGGAGGCCTTAAATGGAAAAACTTACAACATCAAACTTGCTCCAAATGGGATTTTAAGTCTAGAAAGAAGGTCACAAGTTATTGGGGAAGCTCATAGCATGGAATTACACAATTGGTCAAAATATGAACTAAAAAGGCTTATAAAGTGAATAATTTCAAGTTGGAAAATGGTTTGGGAGATTTACAAGTCCAAATGGAGACTTCCAATATATGATTTTGAATGGAAAAACAATTCTAAGAACAATGGTTCACACACTTTTTTGAGTTTAGAAGGAAAAAATGAAGTTATCCATGGTTGCTTATCATTTAAGAAACATAATCAAAATGGATCAAAATTTGAAAACAAGGGAATGTGCAAGATGGATCTAGAATGTTCATTTGGGGTCTATATATTCATGAGATGTGCATTGATCAAGGGTTGGCCTCATTTTGCACCAAGAATTCCACAAAATCTCTCATACTTTTCCATAAAAGTTTCATTACAATTCTCTCAAAACCTTCAACAACTTTCATCATAATCAATTCAATTCCACTCCATCATCATCATAGATCATAATTGAAGCAAGTTTCTAGTGGTTATCATCCATTTTCGAGTGCTTTTCTCAAGATCATCAAAATCACAAGTTCAAGTGGATTGCATGATTCAAGCAAGGAACCTCCAAGTTTGTGCATACAGAATCAAGTTCTTCAAGGATTGATCAAGATTCAACACTTAAAAGCCTCAGATCTTTCATCTCCATAGCTGTTTCTCAAGATTTCTTACAAGGTAAGTTTTCAATCAAACTGCTTGATCCAGTTAGTTAGGCATGATTTTGTTAGTGTAGAATTGATCTAGGTGGTTAGGAGATTAAGTTAGAAGATTTTGGAGAGTTTTGGTGATGGTTAGTGACAGGTGCCATAATCTGTTTGTGTTCGAATCTCTTGGATGAATGTGTTATAATTGCAACTTGATAGCAGGTGTTAATCTCCATTAGATGTAGTTTAATTTAGGCTAAGTTTGGGGAAGATTGGTGATGATGCATATCAGTGCATTTCAATGGAGGCAGGATGTTGATCCATTCGTGTTTGTTGTTGTGGTGAGTTGCAAGGCGAATTGATGCCCTAAGCTTGTAGAGGGAGAGATTTGGAACAGATTTCATGTTTACAGCATGGGGATTGGTTGCGTGTATGATGAGAACGAAGAGGTGGAAGGTAGGTCGTGCATGGCTGCCATGGAGAAGATAAAACCCTAGGTTGCAGGTCGTTTGGAGAAGACGTAATCAGGGCCATTCATTGCGCCTTGGACCTTTGACTTAGGGTAGGATCTAATGGCTGTAGTTCAATCTGAAATTGGAGGGAGATTACCCTGGCCCTAAACGCACCGTTTCATTAATTGAAACGGGCGGGCCTGAGTGCTGTTGATAACCACACCCCCGTGTGAGCCCAAAGCCAATATTTCAACGTGGCTTTCTTACTTCCTTCACCCCCAGCGCGTTGTTATAATTCTGAGTGAATTCTGGGCTTAACCAAAATGCTATGCGCGCCCCCTATTGTTGGCCCATTCTGGATTTATAACTGGGCGAATTTCTTTTCATACCCCCTCTGGCTCATTTTAGTTCATTTTATTTTTTCTTATTTCATTTTAATTTTTCATCATTTTCATAAAATCATAATAAATTCATAAAAAATGCTTTTTAACTCATTCTTTTTACCATATTTTCATGAAAATGTCTAGAATATTATAGAAAAATAAAATTTCATTTTTAGTTTTATTTCATATTTTTTACATATTTTCTAAATAAATAGCATAATAAATAGTTACATTTCATGCATTATTTTTATGATTTTTGTTCTCTCACATGCTTTAATATTTTTTGATCATTCTTTTCATATTGTTTAGATGAGATGTTAAGCTTGTAGAAATATTTTATTTCCCATTTTTAGGAGTTAATTTTAGGTGATTAATAAATGCTTGAATATCATGATCAGAACTAGGGTTTTTAGGTGACAACTTAGGAGTTTAATTTCATTCCCCTTAGGATTTAGGATTTAAATAAATTAGTTATGGGACTATATGGGCTATGGGTAGCTATTAGATCCCTTAGAGAAAAGTCAGGATTCCCCTACTGATATTATTACTGTCTGTATATCTGCTGTCTGGTGTGGTGTGCCCTCTGGGGATTGTTGATTGTTTGATTGGGTATTGGGTTTGTCTGGGGCCCTGGGGAAGCTGAAGATTTGTGGAGATGAAGCCATTGGAGATTCAAAGACTGAAGATCAACTGCCAGAGTTGAGGAGGAGTTTCCTGCTATCAGTTGCTGAGGAGACTAGGATTTAGGAGCTAGGCAGAGCTCTAGATTAGAATGATTGTTTCTCAAACATGGATTGCCTTGTCTGCATCCATTCTTCTCTGTGATTCAGAGTCTCTCTAAGACACTCACCCCCTTCCTTTGGAAGGCTTGGTGATAGTGTCTATGAGATAGAACTCTTGAGAGAAAATGTCTCTTGTGTTAGAAGCAGTCTGTTCACCACCTTTGGTAGTCAGCTGATTGCTTAACACCCAATTCACTCTTGTGACTGATCCCTCATCCTGGAGGTTTGAGCTTGAAGAAAAGCCATTGCAGATGGAAGACTGATGATCAAAGCCCTTGTCTGAAGGCCATGAAGATGGAGATTGATGCTTGCTGAAGCCTGTAGCTGATTGGAGATTGCTTGAAGCCAGTTGTTGATTCAGAGTTGCTGATGCTGCTTCTTTTGCTGTTGTATTTCATTGCTGACGTATTGATTGGTTTTCTGAACTGTATTGTTTGCTGTTTACCCTGCTGGGTTGAAAGTGAAGTCTGTTCACTTTTGCCTATTGTTTTCTAGGTTCGAGGTTGAGTGGGACTCCCTTGCCTCGCTTGTACTGTTGCATCCATGCATTTTACTGCTTTATTATATCTGTTATTGTTTCTGTTTCTGCCTATCCCGTAAGATCTCTGTTTCTCTCTGCGCAAGAGAGGAGCATGATAGACACTAGGTCTTAACCCATGCATGATAACATTAGGATAGTTTGATTCCCTTCGCAACCGTAGGATAGAGTTCTGTCTCTTTCTTTCTCAAAACAAACAGAAAAACACCATAAAGATTTCAAACACAATAAAAGACACTTCTTCCGTAAAAGAATGTGAACTCATCAAGACGTTATTTTTGTCCTCTTGGACTGTTAATCAGAAAAACCTTTTTCAGAAGGAATAAAATTAACCAAGACAAGCTTGTGTCGTACGTGGCCCGAACTACGTTTGCTCTGATCTTCCATGCAGTGTGGAAGTACGTAGGCATAGGATGCGATATCCTAGCGAGCAACCTTCCCCTCCTTTCCCGTAGGTAGGCGAACTACGTTGACTCTGATTTCTCGTTCCAGACGGGAATACGTAGGCATAAAGTGCGATACTTTGCCGAGTCATTTTTATTTTCATTCTCTTTTTTCTTTTCAACCCTTGACCTATAGTTTAGATAGAATAACAATCCATACCCGAAAACAAGCGTGGATCCCGTCGAGTACGACGGACGTGAGGGGTGCTAATACCTTCCCCTTGTGTAACCGACTCCCGAATCCAGGTTTTGGTTGCGATGACCATACCTTTCCCGTATTGTGCGAGGTTTACTCTGAGCGTTTCCTTTCCCTCCCGTGGGATAAATAACGCACGGTGGCGACTCTTCTGTTCAGCCGGCGCCGATTTTCGCAGTAGCGACATTGGGTCTTATTTCTTTTTCTGTTTTGTTTGTTGGCTTGTTCAACTTGCCCCTTAGGTTTGAAGTGAAGCTGTTTCACTTTGCCTATTGTTTTCCTAGGTTCGAGGTTGAGTGGAACTCCCTTGCCTCGCTTGTACTGCTGCATCTCATGCATTTTACTGTTTACTGTATATCTGTTTCTTTTTGCTGTTTATCCCCTAGGATCTCTGATTTCCTCTGTGCAGGAGGGAATTATGACAGACATTAGGTGTTAATCCATGCATGACAACATTAGGGATGTTCTGATTCCCCTTTCAAACCCTAGGTTTTCAGACTTCTTTCTCTTCTATCTCAGAACAATTCAAAACACAGTAATAAGGATAATCGACGTCGTACGCTACGAGTCTTAAGCTATTTGAGAGAGGATTGCTGGAGGGTCACTCTTCAGTAATCTGACTGCTTAGTGTGTTACCCTTAGGGTGACATACGACGTAGTCACCCTCAAATCATAGTCTCTAGTGCGTCAGAGATTGCAAACATCATTAAAAAATAGTTCTTGCGTAAAAGACTGAAAACAAACATCAAAGTGTCCTTTTTGTCCGCTTGGACTCTTAATCAGAAGAAAACCTTTTCAGAAAGATAAAAAACAGTCAGACAAATCTCTGTCTTTCGTAGCCCGAACTACGTTTGCTCTGATCTTTCATGCTGTATGAAAGTACGTAGGCATAGGATGTCGTATCCTAGCAAGCCACCTTCCCCTCCTTTCCCGTAGGTAGGCGAACTACGTTGACTCTGATTTCTCGTTCCAGACGGGAATACGTAGGCATAAAGTGCGATACTTTGTCGAGTCATTTTCTTTTCTTTTAACCTCAGACCTTTAGAGTAGATAGAATAACAATCCGTACTAGAAAACAAGCGTGGATCCCGTCGAGCACGACGGACGTGAGGGATGCTAATACCTTTCCCTTGCGTAACTGACTCCCTAATCCAGAACTTGGTTGCGATGACCATTCCTTTCCCTTCTTTGCGTGAGGTTTACTTCGAGCGTTTCCTTTCCCTCTTTTGCGATAAATAATGCACGGTGGCGACTCTTCTGTTTAGTCGGCGCCGATTTTCGCAGTAGCGACACTTATCATCAAATATGACATGAATTGATTCTTCCACAATCTGTGTCTCAGTACTGTATACTCTATAGCCTTTAGAGCGTTTAGAATATCCAATCATAAAACACTTCTGTGCTTTAGAGTCAAACTTGTTCAGATTATCCTTAGTATTCATAATAAAACAAACACATCCAAAAGGATGGAAATAAGAAATGTTGGGCTTTCTATTCCTCCATAATTCATAAGGAGTCTTTTCCAGAAGAGGTCTTACAGACACTCTGTTCTGAATATAACACGTTGTATTAATTGCTTCTGCCCAAAAATGTTTTGCCATATTAGTCTCATTGATCATGGTTCTGGCCATTTCTTGCAATGTTTTATTCTTTCGTTCTACAACTCCATTCTATTGAGGAGTTCTAGGACAAGAGAAATCATGTGCAATGCCATTTTCTTTAAAATATTTTTCAAAAAAATTATTTTCAAATTCACCACCATGATCACTTCTGATCTTGACAATATTACAATTCTTTTCATTTTGAATTTGATTGCAGAAGTCAAAGAATACAGAGTGTGACTCATCCTTGTGTTTTAGGAATTTTACCCATGTCCATCTGCTGTAGTTATCAACTATGACTAATCCATACTTCTTGCCTCTGATGGATGCAGTTTTCACTGGTCCAAATAGATCAATATGAAGTAGCTCTAATGGTCTAGAGGTAGAAACAACATTTTTAGATTTGAAAGAAGATTTTGAAAATTTTCCTTTCTGACATGCTTCACAAAGAGCATTTGAGTTGAACTTCAACTTAGGAAGTCCTCTGACCAGATTGAGCTTGTTAATTTAAGATATATGTCTCATGCTAACATGACCCAATCTTCTATGCCAGACCCATTGCTCATCATTAACAGACATAAGGCATTTACATTTTGATTTTTCAATTCAGAAAGTTATCTTATAAATGTTGTTCTTTCTCTTACCATTAAAGAGAATTGAATCATCTTTCTGACTGACAGCTTTACAACATTTTTGATTAAAGATTATATCATAACCATTGTCACTTAATTGACTTATGGACAATAAGTTATGTGTTAATCCTTCAACAAGCAGAACATTAGAGATAGAAGGGAGGTTACCATTACCAATTGTTCTAGAGCCAATGATTTTGCCCTTTTGGTTTCCTCCAAACTTCACATCTCCTCCATATCTAAGTTTCAGGCTTTGGAACATAGACCTTCTTCCCGTTATATGTCGTGAGCAGCCAGAGTCCAGGTACCATGACTGGTGTCTTAACTTTGCTGCTAAGGACATCTGCAACAAAAATTATTTTATCCTTAGGTACCCATATCTTTTTGGGTCCTCTGGGGTTAGTTGGTCTGAAGTTCTGCCTGAACTTCTGTCCCTTAAAAACTTTTGTGTTCTGACGAGGTTTTGGTTTAATAAAAAATTTTGTGATCTGATTTGTACGTGTGTGCTTTATGTCATTTAGGTGACCATATTTAAAATGAGTGTACAGAGGAGTATAATTGATGATCATCTTATCAACAGGTTTTGGATTTAAATCCTTCCCAGAGGGTGATTCATATCCAACTCCTTTTCTATTATTCCTGCTAACGCCATAGATCATGGAAGCCATTTTGCTTCTATCTAGGCCTCCGGACAGGAACCTCTGAAAACTATAGTTGTACTCTTCTAAAATATTTTTGGAGCAAGACATAGTATCTGAATCATACTTTTGTTGAGCTTTTTCTAAATCAGTTTTTATTTGAAAATTATTTGCTTTTAGCTCAGCAATTTCTGATTTCATCTGATCAGTCTCAGATGCAAGATAGCTCCGAAGCTTCTTGTATTTGAGTCTAATCTTACTATAGTTTTCAAGCATCTCAGATAAGCTTTCAATTAGCTCAACTCTGGTAAGATTAGAAAATACCTCTTCTGAATCCGATTCTGATCCAGATTCAGATGTTTCTTTGTGCTCCTCCACATCAGCCATTAGTGCCATATTTGCACATTCGTCCTCTGACTCTGATGAGGCTTCAGAAGCATCTGAGTTATCCCACGTGGCCATCAAGACTTTCTTCTTTTTCTCAAACTTCTTTCTGGGTTTCTCCTTCTGAAGTTTGGGACATTCATTTTTGTAGTGTCCTGGCTCCTTGCACACAAATCACACAACTTCTTTCTTGCCAGATCTTTTGTGTCCAGAAGATTCTCCATGTTGTTCTGGTCTTTTGAAGTTTCTAAACTTCTTTTACTTATGCTTCCAGAGTTGATTTATCCTTCTGGAAAGCAAAGACAATTCATCTTCATCTGAGGAAGCTTCTCCAGAGCTTTCCTCAAGTACCTGAAAAACTTTATTATCTGATTTTTTATTTCATTTCAAAGCAATAGACTTACCTTTCTTCTGAGGCTCATCTTCTTCCAACTCTATCTCATGACTTCTTACGGAACTGATGAGTTCCTCCAGAGTGATCTTGTTAAGATCCTTTGATAGCTTCAGCGCTGTGACCATGGGTCTCCACTTCTTTGGTAGACTTCTGATGATCTTTTTCACATGATCAGAAGTGGAGTATCCTTTGTCAAGGACCTTTAAACCAACTATTAGAATCTGGAATCTTGAAAACATGGTTTTCACAGATTCTTCTTCCTCCATCTTGAAGGCTTCATACTTCTGAATAAGTGCAAGAGCCTTTGTCTCCTTCATCTGAGAGTTTCCTTCATGTGTCATCTTTAATGACTCAAACATGTCAAACGTTGTTTCTCTATTTGTGATTTTCTCATACTCAATATGAGATATAGCGTTTAACAGAATAGTTTTAGCTTTGTGATGATTTCTGAAATCTCTCTTCTGTTGGTCAGTCATTGACTTTCTGTCAATCTTTTTGCCCTCACCATCAGTGGGGTGAATGTATCCATCAATGACCAAATCCCATAGATCGGCATCATAGCCTAGAAATAAACTTTCTATTCTATCCTTCCAATAATCAAATTTCTCTCCATCAAACATGGGAGGTTTGGTGCTGATTCTATCTTTATCATCATATTTGTTGTTTGACTGTTCAACCATAATATACCAAGGATAATAAATCAAGAGTTTTCCCAACTGGATCTTTCTCTGTCACTGTTAAGTGAAAGCACTTCAGAGTCAGAGCTCTGATACCAACCGAAGGTAGGAAAAACACTTAGAAGGGGGGGGGGGGGGGGTTGAATAAGGGTTTCAAAAACAACTATGATAATAGAAAATGACAAGTTATTTTATCCTGGTTCGTTTGAACTCAAACTACTCCAGTCCACCCGGCCAAGGTGATTTTTCCTTTCTCAAACAAGGACTTAATCCACTAAATCAAAACATGATTACAGTGATATCACTAAGATAAACTTTCTTAGTCTTCTCAAGAATCCTGACCACAACTTGGTCTCTCAAGGAACTTTTACAAAGATGAAATACAATGTGTTTAAGTGCTTCTAAAAAGCTATTATCACAACTGTGATTTTTACACAAAATGAAGAACAAATAAAACAAGTATGTTTGTTGAAGAAACTTGTTTGAACATGTTCTTTGATTGTTTTGTATTCCGTCAATCTTGAAATGATGTTGAAGACTTGCTTAAATAGACTTCACATCCATTTCTCAAAGAATGTGCAGTTGTTGCCTTTTGTCTTCTTTGACTTTTCCTTCACAAAAGAGGAATGTTCAGACATATCCTTTTTGTCTAAATTCCTGTGCCATACACGAATGAGGAATAATGTCGTTGGTAGACATTGGGTTTAGCAACAAATCTTTCTTTGAACAGCATCTTTTCAAATGAACAGATATGAAAGTAATACTTGCATCAGATCCTCTGATGTTATTCCTTGTTCTTCTTTATCAGAGTCACTCTATCCAGAGTTATGCAGCAAAGTGCTTAGCGTGAATGAATTGATCAGAGTTGACTTGATTCTTAGAGCCTCTGTAGGTTGCAGCGTTGAGTTCTCATAGAGTCTTCTGAATATACTGAATCTTTATACTCTGTGCTCAGAGTCTTCTGTAGGTAGCGCTTCAAAGTCTTCTGTGCTGCGCTTTCTACGCTCAGAGCTTTGCGTTATTTAATGTTCAGAGGAATTCTTTTTGGCTTCAGATGAACATTTATTTGATATCTGAAACAAAAACACTTGAACAAAATTAGAGTATATATTTTCTTTATACAAAATTTCATTAATGTTATCATCAAAATATTGAGATATATTAAGAACCAATCTGTGTTCTAACACTTTGCCCTCATAAACTTTGGAAACTCAATGAAGAAGATAATTATTGTTTCATTGATTCCCTTCACTCCCTTAGATTCAACACTGGTCTTCGTGTGCCATCTAGCTCCCCTACCACTGTAGTTCCTCTTAGTTACTTTTAAAGGTTCCATGGTTTTAGGATTGACAATATTTTTTCTAAAACATCGTTCGCAGCAGGATGTTATGTGTGATGTTATAACATGCTGGTTAATTCACCTTGTGAACATATGTCCTAACATATGTTGTAACATGTTGTACCAGAACATCATTTCTGGCTGTTTTAATTCTTGACAGATTGGTTTTGATTCTGTGATATTTCTCTTGGAATTATCTCAGTAATTTTTGCAGGCCAAGAAGATTTTATCCGAAACATATTCTTGTATCTCCAGTTGTGCACAAGTTGCCAAAATTGGATGATGAGACAATTTAGGAAACATTGTGTTTGTTCCAAGATTTAAGGAGATTTTTCATGCATAATTGATGCAACTCTCAGCGTGTGGATCAAGCTAGTTTTGGGTGAAGATTTCGAAGCCCATGGACTGCTGAGGAGTATTTAAAGAAGATCTAAACCTAATATATTTTACGGCTTTCACTTTTGTAAAAATTAGGGGAAGTTTTAGAAACTTAGGCTTTAAGAGTCTCTTGTGTGTGACTTTGTAAGTCACCATTTGTATCTTTTGATACATTGTGGTAGACATATTGTTTGTTGTACATTGTTCTCTTTAGAGCTTCTAAGCAAAGGAGTTTAGTATTGTTCTTAGTTGAAGTTTTGAAGCAAAACCGAGTTTTGTTCTTAGTCAAGAGTCTTGACCTAGTATTGTCGTAGAAATATGGTACATCTTTCTTTTTGGTGTCTCTTAGGCATGATCGCTAGAATTATGACTGCTTGTTAGGAAGTGAGAGGGAGATCTCATATCTAGATGACGATTTATAGGTAGAAGTAACACAAGGTAGTGATTACGCGAGAAGTTGTAAACTGGGGAGTTTAGCTTTGAACTAATGGTATTATAGTGAATTTTCTTCCTGACTTGGATGCCCCCATATGCAGGTGATGTTGCACCGAATTGGGTTACCAATTGACTGTTATTTATCTTTCTGCATTTAAAATTTTGCATATTTACAATTGGATAAATTGTTTTGTCAGACTTAAGATGTCAAAACATCTGTCTTGACTTTGTACTCTGATGTTGAGACATCAGAATCACCATCACGTGTTGCATGTGTCAAAAAATTTCAACTTTGACCCATTCACCCTCTTCCTTATACGCTTTTGAACCCACCATTATTCCGTCCACTCTACGTTAGTTCCTCCCCACAAAAAATATGCCAAACCCAAATCAATATTCATTTTAATTAGATTGACATTTTTAATTCCTCACAGACCCTAACCGACGGTTTGTCCATAGCTACTCTCAAATATTTTTTTTCAAACTTCGATGGACAACCACTTTAATATTCACAATTTAGACACTTTCATTATACAAGTAATTTAAGTCAAAGCTCATAAATTCTAATGTTTTTATGTTAAATGACTTGTTTTTTTTATTGATATTTTTGGATAATTACTA
This sequence comes from Lathyrus sativus, assembly GCA_963859935.3. Classification (NCBI taxonomy): domain Eukaryota; kingdom Viridiplantae; phylum Streptophyta; class Magnoliopsida; order Fabales; family Fabaceae; genus Lathyrus; species Lathyrus sativus. Next base: position 660,217,100 of record OZ012739.1, read on the forward strand.
TTATTGCGGACCCTTGTCTAAACCAGGAGTATATTATTTAGATAAGCATTACATATGGGTCAAATTGCTAAATTTAGTGATTGTGCTTTTATGAGTTCATGTAGCATTAATTATATTCAAACATCTACAAATAAAAATTTGAAAATAGTAACATTTATTACAAATTGTTTTGCTTATAAAAGAGTTACAAATATAACGAATTCAAAATAGAGATAAGATGAATTCAAAAGGATGAAGGAAAGAGTAGAGACGAATTTTTATATAAAATAAAAAATATTTTTTTCATAGATAAAAAACCGTCAAAATGACCGAGTATTAAATTGAATCCACTTAATTAAAGCAATTATGAGAGAGAATTCAAAATAACCTAAAATTACAACTACAGTAAAAACAACCGAGAAAAAAAGCAGAGACAGAGACAGGTATAAAGAAGAGTAGATGAAGGAAGAACTTAAACAATCAAGGGTCTATACGGAACTCTACCGCGTCCTCATTATTATCAGTAATAAAAAATTAAAAAGTGGTTCATGAATCATGAATTCTAGCATCCAAATTACAATGATATTTTGATATGCACAGTTATTTGAAACAAATAACAGAACAATTATCAACAACAAAATATTAACAACAGAAGAATCAATTTACTGTCATTGCAAAAATCACAAATCTCACTCACCAACCTCTCGAATCCCACCGTTTCCGCCTAATCTTTGCTTCATATCTTTGCTTCATCCGCAATTATAGTATTTACCCATAAAGAAGTTTAACCTTGCACTTTTAGAACCCAAATTTTCACAGCTAGGCCAACCCATAAGTTCAAATTGTATATAACTACATGTATATGAATATGTATATAGTATATATGTATCAACGATCTAAGAATCAAGAGAAAATGGAGTTTGTAATAGATCATAGGGTGCCCATAGCGCATCCAAGGGACAAGGTCTATTAGCATCTAATCTAACCCAAGGTTTACCTTTTCCACTCCAATGCAACAAACTCACTGGACCAGGATGAAGATTTCTACAAAGCCCACGAAAATTATCACCACCAAGTCCATGTTGATTCCATCTATGATCCACCGAAGCAATATTCCCAGCGAAAACAAGCAAAAAAGGAGGCAAAGAACCCAGCTCATAGATTCTCATTCTCTTCTGCAACTCCATCCAATCCTCGATCTTTGATGTATAATCCCCTTCTCTCCATCGTTCTAAATCAATCACCATCACACCCGTGTTGAAATAACAAGGCTTTCTGTTTGCAAATGTTAGAGACAGAGAAGGGTTAGACCAGAACGATGGAGTGAAATAGGATGTGAAATTCGCGTTGCAGTATTCCGGTGCTGCTAAAACGGAGTCTTCCCCTAACGGTGTTTGTGCTAGTTTTGCAATGTCGTCGACGAGAATAAGGTCGGAATCGAGATAGACGACGCGGGTAACGGAAAGTGGGAGGAGATTTGGTAGGTAGGTGCGAGCGTAGTTGAGAGGACAGTCGAGAGCTGAACGGATTGAAGTTGAGATGAGGCCAGAGACAGTGGTGTCGTCGAAGGTGTAGAGATGGAATTTGAGATATGGGAAAGAGGTTGAGATTGTGGCATTTAGATTGGAGGCGTTAGAGGAACAAACGAAGTGGAAGAAGATGTTTTGCGGACATGAAGAGTGTTGGAGGATCGATAAGATTGCTGCCATGGAACCTCGGATGTATGTTGTGTCGAGCGTCATTGCGACTTGGACGGTTGGGTTTGAATTCGAAACGTCGGTAATGGAGGGGCATTCTGGGGAATTGTAGAATTCTGGTGCTTCTTTGAATTGATGGGTTATGATAGTGGAAGAGAATGATAAACAAGGTAGTACTAGTACCGAGAAGAAGAATAAGATCAGGCATGAATGTTTTTGTTTTTGCATAATTTTGGGTTTCTAGCTGTGTCGGTTGGGATTAGAGAGAGTTATGTTATGGTTGGAGTTTGAGGTTTTGAAAGAAGGTTTGGACGGTGAAATAAAAAATGGAATATATTAAAGAGAGAATCTGGGAAAAGGGAGAGAAGAGAATAGAGTGTAGGTGGATGGGATGGTGAAGATGCAATGCAATGAAAATGGGAGATCAAAAGTCAAGAATTTAATTAAGAATTTATGGTTGAGTTTTGAGTTCACATTGGTTATGTCTTTCGGAGTATTTATGACTCGTCGTGGAAGGTTTGCTAGCCTTTTCAGGTTTTGGTCCCTCTCTTTGCTTTACTCACTTTTCATTTTCAAGTTTCCTTTTCTTTCTCTCAACTCTAGGTAACTTGACCTGTCTCACTGTACTAGTATCTTACACACTTTAATTAGAAATGAATTCAATAATTTTATTAAAAAAAACTAAAAATGATATTCTCCTAGTTTCAAATGATAAAAAATTATATTTATATTAATAAAATCAAAGTATAATACATAATTTGTAATAGTATTTTTTTAATTTTTTTTAGAGTAAATTCTATAGAAAGATATAAAAACTATTTTTATTAAATATTGATTATGAAGAAAACGAGAGACAACAAATTTAACTAAATTTTTCTTTAATTTTATCTTTAAAAATATATATGTTTAAGATAAAATTAAAATAAAATAATTTTTTTACTTAAAATTTGAGATAAAATATATTTTATATATATAATTACAAATAGAGGTGGCAATAAAATCCATTTACATAATATCCATCCAATCCATCCAATAATTTATCCATCTAATCCATCCATAAGACAAAAAATAATTTAGTGGATTTGATCCAATACATCCACTAACTCATATGGATGAGTTCAATACATTCATCTCATTTTATAAATTCATTGGATATTATGTTGTCACTTATTAAATTAAGAATTTTTAAATTAATTTTTTGGATGAATGAATATTCATCCATTAGAAATATGTTAATGGATGGATTGAATGTATTTTATCTTTTAATGGATGAATTGGATTGGATTTTTATAAGAGAGCTTAGTGGATTGTTAATGGATTAATGGATTGCTTTGATCCATCCATTAACAATCCAATTCATATCCATCCAATCCATCCATTTTGTCACCCCTAATTACAAGTGTGGAAGGATTACTTCTATTTCAAAATAACTAATCAAATATAATTCTCAAGTCTTACGTTAAAAAACTTTATAAACCTCTCAGAAAAGAGAAATTAAAACCATCTAATTTAAGGCTCTTACTACTATCACAGTGGACAATCGTCTAAGCCAATCTCAAAAAGAAGAAAAAAGCCAGTGAGAGAAAAACTCCTCTTCTCAAAGAGATAATGGAAAGTCACCCAAAACCGGGGCATTCAACAAAAGGTTTACTAAAATGATTAAAAAAGAAAGTAACCACATCTTAATGAATTATTACAACCCCTTAAACCCAACCACCATTCCATAAGATATAAGATCACATTCCTCCTATTAATATTTTTCATATAGGCATGGAAGTGGTCAATATGCATGATGTGTTTGGGTCGAAATTGAGAGTTTATAAGTGATTTTGGGAGATCCCATAAGCCTCTACCTTCAAAGTTGCGTTTTTTGTGTTGCTGCAGGTCGCTGACGGGCATCACGCCTTTGAATCGTTGACAGGTAGCCCGTCATAGATCCCAATTGTGTGTGTTAGTGCAGAGCATCATAGTGATGACAAGTTGGTTTTGGACGTGGATGACGAACATCATGTCTGTGACGCCTAGGGCGTCATAAGCCTGTGAGTTGTGTAGTTGAGCTGTTTGCTTGTAATGAGTTATAGAATTTGATTTTTTTTTTTTTACTTTTATGAATTGTTTGGCTACTGCTAGCTACTGGTTGATGTTGTTTTATGGTGAATTGTCGATTAACATGATTTTAGTCAGTGTTATGAATTATTACAATTAATTGAATGTTGTCGATGAATATGATGTTGAATATGATTATGAATGATTTTTAAGCATATTGATGATGAAACATGTTATGTTGATGTTGTTGTGGGATGGTATTTTGGGAGAGAAACTATTATCGTTGGATCAATACATGCTTTGCTTATTGTCGGGAGGGGACTTTAAACATTATTTGTTGTTGCATTTACGTCTTATGACATGCATTCATTATGTTTTTGTTGTTGATGAAAGAGGCAAGTTGCAATCCAAACAGGGTGGATTGAAGACTTATCTTGAATCTGAGTAGGGTAGATTTGGGGTTCAAGCAGGGTGAACCCAGCTCCTGAGTGAACCAATTGATGATGATATGATACCACATGCATGTGAGTCTAGTTGAAAGTGTGATTCTCATTACGTAATTTAATTGATGAGCATGTGATTGCTTTGTGTATAACAATGGATTGGGTGTGAGAATGATGTTGTGTGATTGATGTGGATTATGTAGATGTTTGAATTCTACCTTGTAGCTTATGTTGTTAATTTATTGATGTGAATTCTCACCCCCATTTGCTTTGATGTTATCCACTATGGATATCTTCTAGATACTCAGGAGTAGAGTTTCTATTGTGAGTGAGAAATAGCTCTTGGAGTTACTTTCTTTAGCTAACACTTTTATTTAGTCGTTATGCTCTGAATCTATAACAATGGAGGCGAACAAATGTTTCTTTTATTATCTTTGATGTCAATGTACTTGTTTTATTGAAGTTCAATAACTGTTATGTTGGGTTGTTTGGAAGTTGATGAGTGTGGGATATTGAAATTCCTTTTTGAATCTTTTTGGCCAAGTTAAGTCTTTATAAGACCCAAATTTGAAGTTATATGTTTTATATCGCAATTAATTTGACTCCGCTATGATGATACCCTAAGTGAAGGTGAGAAAGCGATGACAAGTGTTGTATGTTGTTTACTTTTTCGTTGTGTGTTTTCAAAATGTCAATGTTTTGCTGAATGATTATTGTTGGTGACACCTTAAGTTGTCGAGTAAGCCTTTTTATATAAGTTTCGGGATTTAGGGTGTTACATCACTGACTTTAATGTTGTCTCTTCTAAAGACCCATATCCCTTGCCAAATATTGATCTCCTAATTGATAAGTCCTCATTCTACTGCACATTAAGCTTCATGGGCGCCTATTTTGGGTATAACCAAACTCAAATGGATCCCATGAACGCACTTAAGATGGCCTTCATGTCAAACCATGACAACTACTAATAAAATGCCATGCCCTTTGTCCTTAATAACGCTGGTGCCACATACCAGAGACTCATGGACAATGTGTTATCTCACCAGATAGGGGGAACTTCAAGGTCTACATTAATAACATGATAGTGAAAACCATCTAAGGGTGCAACCATGCCGCTAACTTGGAGGATGTCCTGCAATTTGTCATGACATAAATCATGAGTCAGAATCTCGCCAAATGCTCTTTCAGGGTTTAGGATGGGAAGTTCCTTGGATTAATGCTAACAAAGAGAGGCATCGAAGCCAACCTGGATAAGTGTCCAGGAATCATTGATATAAGAAACCTCGATGACATCAAGGAGGTACAACAACTTATTAGTTGCCTTGCCATTCTATCTCGTTTCCTTTCTTGTTTGGGCGATAAGGCTTTCCTCTTTTTCGTTGCCTTAGTAAAAAATGAGAGTTTTGAGTGGAGCTGAGAGTGTGAGGAGGCCTTTTCAAAGGTAAAAAAAATTTCCTTACGTCTTTACCCATTCTAACTCGTCCGAGAGAGGGATTATCAATGCTCCTCTAACTTTTAGTCACATATAAGGCGATGAGCTCATTACTCATCCAAGATACATATAAGGCAGAAAGGCTCATGTGTTTCATAAGTAAAGTGTTAAAATGTGTTGAAAACACGTTATCAAAAGAGGAAGAAACTAGCGTTAGATGTCGTCGTCGTCGTGAGAAAGCTCCGGTCTTATTTTCAGGGTCACAGAATCCTCGTAAGAACCAACTACCCCGTTAGACAAGTCTTGAAAAAACTAAATATTGCAAGAAGGATGGTGTCTTGGACGGTGAAACTCTCTGAATACGACATCAGTACATCCCAATAAGAAGCAGTAAATCCCAAGCTCCGACAGATTTTGTGTGTGCTGAATTTAGCTCTCGCATAAAGGAGGAAAGTCCACTAGAGTGGAGACTATTGGTCGATGATTCCTCGAGCGTGAAGGAAAGTAGAGAAAATATTATTGTAGGAGGACCAAAAACATACTAATTAAGAAATCAATGAAGTTTGAATTCAAGGCCATCAACAATCAGGAAGAGTATGAAGCCCCCATCATCGACACGACTCTCTCCTTAAAGATAGGAACCTCCATATTGAAATCCAGTAACGACTCCTAATTAGTCTCCAACCAAGTCACCAGAAAATACTAGGTTAAAGAACCTCAACTAATATAATATATACATAAGGTACAAAGTCTATCAACACATTTTATGTCTTTTGAAGCAGAACATGTTCCCTAAGAGAAAAAATTTAGAGAATACCTCCTATCCAAGCTCTCCAGCTTAACAATGAAAGGATTTAATCTAATAGTGATCTAGGATATTGTCTTTGTCTATAGTATTAAAGTGAATGAAACTTTTCCCTAGAAGTCACCCCTAAGTCGAGTTGGATACCGCCTAATCGTGATACCCGCAGCAGGATTAACTCTCGCAAGATGAAGGGGAAGTATGAAACGTCCATGATCCTCGCAGAAGTATGTGAAAAGGCCTACGGTAGTCAAGTTGGCAGCAGGGCTCTTGCCTACAAATTAATTAAGGCAGGTACTATTAGCTTACCTTGCTGAAGGATAGCAACACCTTTGTAAAGAAGTGCAACCAATGTCAGAGACACGCTGACCTTCATTATGCTCCACCAGAACTCCTCCATCCCATGACGTCACCCTGACCTTTCAACCACTGAAGGTGGACATCCTAGGCTCGTTCCTTCCGGAGTCAAGCCAACTAAAGTTATTTATTGTGGGAGTATATTTCTTCACAAAGTGGATGGAGGCAGAAGTTGTTGCCAAAATCACTGTTGAAAGGGTCCTCTGTTGCAACTAGCAGAAGATTATGTGAGTTTAGGCTACCAAAGATCATCATCTTTGAAAATAAAACCTAACTTTCAAGTATTATAGTCACCGACTTTTGCAGGGAATTAGGAGTCCAAACAAACTTTGTATCTATTGTCCACCCGCAAGTCAATGGCCAAACAGAGTTGGAAAACAAGGTGATCCTAAAGGGGCTCAAGAAGAAGCTCGATGACGCCAAAGGTTTATGAACATAACTTATCTATGAGATATTATGATCATATCATACAACCCCACTCCATTGACAAGGAAACTCCACTCACTATGGTATACAAGACATACAATATATTATCCGTAGAGACTGACATGCCCTCGTTGCGACGCTACTAATTCAACAAGGATGTAAACAAGGTAGGAAAGGAATGTGTTGCATATCAGGTCAATAAATTAAGAAAACTCCCCCATATTCGACAATTCACCAATAAGAATAAAGTTGTCAGAAGATAAAACTCCAAAGTCATCCCAAGGGGTAGGCGATAAGAAGACCTGGTCCTAAGGGAAATGGTTCTACCTACACAATAGGGAAAGTTGCAGGCTAGCTAGGAGGGGCCTTATCGCATATTCCAAAAACTCCCTCATGAAGCTGACAAGCTGCAGGAATTGGATGTAAGACTTATACTAGGACATGGAACTTTGTTCGTCTTAAATATTACTACAGTTATACTATTTGTAATTTAAAGGGGCGAATTTCCCACAAGCATACGAACCTTTGAATGTTTATGAATAAGTAAGAAATTTTTTCATGATATTATGTATGCTGGACTTCCATGCAAAGATCCTTTCCTCCTTGAAGGTCTATTTGAACATGCTATACTTCCATGCAAAGATAATTGTTGCCTTATAAGGCTATTTCAATATGCTGAACTTTTGCACAAAGATCCTTGCCGCCTTAAAAGGCTATTTGAATATGCTGGGCTTATGTATGAAGATATTTGCCGCCTTAAAAGGCTATTTGAATATGTTGGACTTCAATGCAAACACCTTTGCCTCCTTAAAAGGCTATTTGAACATGATGGAATTCAATGTGAAGGTCCTTGCTTCCTCTTAAGGTAATATGAATCATTTTTCTTCCATAGTAAGGTCCTTTCCGCCCTCCATAGAAATATGATCAAATTAACCACCAAGGGAAGTGACTGAAGTCTGGCCAAAGAGACTTAGCTTAAAGTCTTATTTGATGACTTGATAGAAGTCATGTCTGAGAGGTCTAACGCCTCGCTTGAGGGACTTGAAGCCTAATCCCCCACGCTCATCATAACCTCACATGAGGGAATAAGAGCCTTATCGAACATGCTTATCTAAAATTCCCACCTGAAGGACTAAGATTTTCCTCGAGTGGGATCTAACATAAATTCTTACCCAAGTGACACGACCAAACCACATAAATTCTTGCCAGAGGGAAACATGGGAAAAGATGTTCATTGGTTAAACGAAAGTCAAAGTCAACTGACTGATCTACATCTCCCTAAGAAATAGGGATTCAATGGTCTCCTGTTGATTGAGTGGGCGATTATCACTTCATAGAAAATCCTAGGCCCAAAAGCCTCTATAAATACCTTGCCCATTGAAGGAAGAGGGATAAACCATTATGCCCTCAGCATAACACTACACACAAAGCCTGTCACCTCACGTGAACTGATCGAACCTCTTTCACCAGCTTAAACATCACCAAACAAGGTCTCTCACCACCACGAGCAAGCCCTAACCACTTTTAACTATAAAGGTCTTTAAGTATCCCTTACACACATATAAATACTACACATTCCTGTATTTTTTTGATAAGTACAACCACCAGTCCTTTTATTTGGAGAACACACAAAATTAAAATATCCTAAAACACGCTAAAATTCTCCCAACAAGCCGTCACTAGCGCCTCTACGCCCACGCCCTCAGACCCGGTCCCAAATCCGGATCCGGTGTCGCTGACACCGGCGATGGGTTGTTTAGATGAGACATGTGACATAATGTTTAGGACCACCATATTTGTACATGTGACATTTTATCCTCTTTACCTCCTTTTTTAATTTTAATGTTTTTAAGTCTTTATTAATGCTTTTAAAGTGAGTACCACTTTCTATGTGGAACTATTGGCAATGCATTTATTGTTATTAACTCAATTGCGTACTTTTTTGTCATATTGGAACACTCCCATGGTCATTGATTATCCATAATTTCCAACAGTCCCCCACTTGTTCTAATAATGACAAGTCTAATTCCAAAAAATATAGTATAAAGAATGTTAATAGAGTTAGGTATCTTTCAATTTAAAACTTAACCTTAATGAAGACAATGCAAAGTCTAATTGGAATGTCAGGTAGCAATATTTTAAAACCATTAATCCATATAATTAGTCTGGTGTTACCTTATACATATTCTTTAAGGGTTCTCCCCCCTGCATATCTCGCCTAAAACTTATTTATGGCTATGTGCTTTCCTGTTTCATTAAATTTTCGTGAAAGATCCTGCAAATCTCAACTTGAGATGACACCATCTTGAAATTCACATAGGTGAAGTTCATATTGTATCCTTTTCCATGAGATACTTATTCTTGGTATTTAACTTCATTGCGAGTTTGAAAAACTCAACCCTCATTTAAAATAGTTAACATTATTATCAAATGTATGACAAACATCCAAATGAACGAATTGTTATTACCCATTGAATCCTGATGTAAAATTTTTGTTAACGTAAGATTGGGTTGTCCCCGCTGTTGGAACTCTTATTCAAGGAGTTTCAACCCCATACTTCTAGAAGTTGTATTTACTAAGTCTCTAGCCAGTGGTTTAGTAAACGGACAAACCAAATTATAGCTCGTTCGTATATAGGTGAGTGAAATGATTCCATCCTTAATCAACTTTCTTACGAAGGAATGTCTAAGTCATATGTGTCTAGACTTTCCATTGTACATTTCACTGAGTGCTCTAGCTAAAATGGATTGGCTATCGAAATGTATCAAAACCTTTGAAACATTGTCTTTCGCCAGTGGAACATCCAATAGAAGGCCCCAAGACCATTCTGCTTCTTGACCAGCGGAAGCAAGAGCCACAAACTCTGACTCCATGGTTGAAAGAGTAATGCATGTTTGTTTCTTGCTCTTCCAAGAAATTGCTCCTCCAGCTAGTATAAATATTCACCCATTTATAGATTTATGATCTCCCACATTAGATATCCAACTCGCATAGGTATATCCTTCTAGTACGAAGAGGAACCTACCATAGTGAAGTCAAATATTTTTGGTTTTTAATAGATAGCCAAAAACCCTTGTGATTGCCTTCCAATGTTCATTATTTGGATTACTATTAAATCTACTCATTTTACTAACTGCAAATGATATATCGGGTATGGTACATTGAATTAAATACATAAGACACCCTATTGCACTTGCATATTCTAATTAAGCCACTGCTCTTTCATTGTTCTTTTGAAGTTTGATGCCATGATCAAATGAAATAGTTACTTCTTTAAAGCATATGTGTTTGAACTTATCGAGCATTTTTTCAATATAATGTGTTTGACTATGTCCATAACCCCCACTATTTCTCTTTACTTTGATCCATAGAATTGTGTTAACTAGTCTAAGACTTTCATCTTGAATATGGAAGTTAGAAACCTCTTTGTCTCTAAATTCCATTAATATCATTGCTAAGGAATATCACAATGTCCTTGCGCACCTTTGTGTATAAACACTTGTCACAAGAATTGGTAATAAAGCCATTTGAAAGTATGACAAAGTCAAATTTTTGATGCCATTGTTTCGGTGCTTGTTTTAGTCCATATAAGGATTTGACAAGCTTACACAGTTTTTGTTATTTCCAGGGAGAACATAGCCTTCTGGTTGTTTCATGTAGATTTTCTCATTGAGATCTCCATTTAGGAATGTTGCTTTAACATCTATATGATGAACTATAAAGTCATTTAAAGAGGCTAAGTCAAACAATACTCTAATTATTGTGGTTCTTACCACTTGTGCATATGTGTCGAAGTAATCAACACCCTCATTTTTCTAAATCCCTTTTCTACTAAATTGACCTTATAATTGTTTAAAGTATCATCACTATGATACTTATTTTTAAACCTCCACTTGCATCCAATATTCCTTGATCCATTTGGTAAATCAACAAGCTCCCAATTGTGATTTGACATAATTGAGTCCATTTCATCTTGGATGGCGTCCTTCTAAAAGGAAGATTCCCTTGAAGCCACTGCTTCCTTGTAGGTTTTAGGATCATCTTCCACTTGAAGAATAATAGGAATGCTCCGAACATAATTATCACAATTTCCTTCAACTAGATAAAAGGAAAAATTTGAGGATTGATTTCTTTCGGGCATATAACCTTTGTTTTCTTGATTCTATTGCTTATCCTAGGCTTGGGTTATGTTTCAATAATCCGAGAAGTACTTTTAGATTGTATCTCTACAATCTGAGAAGAATCTTCCTCACAAGATTCTTTATTTGCGGGAAACTAATATTTCTTATCCTTAGTAATAAGATTTTCAAAAAATTCTACATCTCGAGATTCTACAACTACATTAGACTCTAAGTTTAAAAGTCTACATGCTTTAGTGTTTGGTGTATATTCTATAAATGCATATTTTATCCCTTGAGGACCCAATTTAATTCTTTTAGGATCCATGTTTTTATATTAGGCCACACACCCCACACTCTAAAGTAACCAATATTTGGTGATATGCCTTTCCATACCTCATATGGAGAAATACCGATTTTCTTTAAAGGAGTTATGTTAATTATGTGGCAAGCAGGAAATAAGGTTTTACCCCACAAATTAAATGGTAATTCAGAATGCATTAGCATGGGATTCATCATCTCTTGATATGTTCGATTATTTGGCTCGGTTATACCATTTTGTTGTGGTGTGCGAGGTATAGAATATTCATGCATAATGCCATGTTCTTCACAAAATGCATCAAATTCAGTAGAAAAGTATTCACCTCCCTTATCACTCCTAAGGACTTTGATATCTTTACTTAATTGATTATCCACTTCTGCTTCATTAAAAGCATCACCTTTATGCTTCAGAATATATACACCTGTATATCTAGAAGAATCATCGATGAATGCGATAAAATATCTATTTTCCCCACAGGTTAACATGCGTTAAATTCACACAAATATGAATATACAAGATAAAATAGATTTGAAATTATTTTAACACTTTTGAAAGGTTTCTTAATTATCTTTGATTTAACAGATAATTCACATTTTTCAAAATCATTTATATTACATGAGATCAAACCAAATTTAATTATTCTCTTCATAGAACTAACACCGACATGTGCTAATCTATTGTGCCATAAAGAAACAAACTCAAGCATGTAAGCACAATTATAAATTTCATTAATAATATTGTCGTAGTACAAAGTTTGATCATTCCCTCAAAAAAATATCCTTTTCCAACAAATACACCATTACAGGTCAATATAAGTTTTTTCGATTCATATACAGATTTAATACCCAATTTTCCCAATAAATCCCTACTAACAAAATTCATATTCATGTTGGGGACATGAAGCACATTGACAAGGGTGACTTTCTTTCCGTAAGTGAAGTTGAGTTCGACGAATCTAGTTTCAACAACTCTAGATCATACTTCATTTCCCATTTGTACTTCCTGTCCACCAATTGCCTCAAAATAGGTTTTGAAAACAACCTTGTTATAAGATACATTTACGGTAGCACATGTATCATATCACCATTCCTGCACTTTGCCTTTGATTGCCATTATTTCACTCACTGTAGCAATTATTTCGTCATTTGCATGAATTGCACTGACTTCATTTTTGGACTTGTTGTGCCTATAATCTTGAGCATAATGGTCAGATTTACCGCACACGAAACATCCTTTTTTGGACTTTTCAGACCGCCAACATTCTTGAACTTGTTATGTTCCTTCCTTGGGCCAAGATGGTTCTTCATGCCATCGTGATTCCTTTTTCCTTTAACGTTAACAACATTGGCTTTGGAAAATCCAACAAACTCTGATTTCTCCCTATCCTTTGATTCCTCCTCGATTCGAAGGTGCTTTTGGATTTTCTCCAGATAGAAGTCCTCATAACTATGTAGTAATTTCTTTCTATAACCTTTCCACGAAGGTGGCAAATTTGCAATGATTGCACCGACTTGAAAAGTTAAGAAATGTCTATTTTCACAACTTTTATTTTATTCACGAGAACCTGTAACTTATGCACTTGGGGAAGAGTGGGCTTGGAGTCTATAATTTTAATATCAAAATATTTATAAATTATAAACTTCTCTGTACCTTCCTCTTCGGCCTTGAATTTAAATTCAAGTGCTTTTTAGATTTCTATTGCAGACTGAGTATCTGTATACAGGTCGTAGAGACGATCAAATAGCGTATTTAGGATATGTCAATGACATAACAATTCATCCTCTTTATGTTTCTTGTGCTCCTTCTTGAGTTCATCAAAGTCATTCTCGGTTGGTTCAGGAATTGATGTAGTGAACCTTTAGAGCGGTCAGTAGGAATGTCATCTTATCTTGCCATCAGGTGAAATTGGTTCCATCAAAGCGATCCAACTTGACAAGGTCTTGATTCATAACTTTGATGCTTGAAATTTCATAGTCGGAAGTCATTATTTGAATACTTTTAAGACTGTTGGAAAAATCATTAAAGTTGAATGGATCCAGGTCTGAATTATGAATGGCGTCACTTTCCTTAAAAGTATTTCAAGCACTCTCTTTATAGTCTTAGAGTTGGAACGCAAGAATACCCAGGATAATTTAGCCTTCTAATCGAATCTGCACAAGACTGGTGAATATTTGAATGCAGGGAAGAGTGTCTGAAATTATGTGAAGAGGATACACAATTTTTGTTATGATTTTTGAATACTGAATAATGTATTTATAAGCCATGCATGTGTTGTTTCACAATGTTACAACTCATAATGAAACAACACATTTTCAGCATAAGTTTGCAATGGTTTGCCTATGGTTACATTATGCACCACTTCATGAAGTGTTGCATATTTCGAATTCGAAATTCAAACTTTAAGCAATGACCAAAACCAGGAGCAATAATTAAAATTAAGCCGCTGCATGTTGGTCGCCGAAGCACCACTGTATAACATCGTGAATAGTCTGATTGCTCCAATGCGTCGTGTTTAAGTGCCCCCTACAAGCCGTCACTAGCGCCTCTACGCCCACGCCCTCAGACCCGGTCCTAGAGTCAGTGTCGCCACTGTCAAGAGGTTGTTTGGATGAGACATGTGACATAATGTTTGAGACCATCACATTTGTCCACATAATACTTTATTCTCTTTACCTCTTTTGTCAGGTTTAATGTTTTTAAGTCTTTATAAATGATTTTAAAGTGAGTACCACTTTATATGTGAGACTATTGACAATGCATTTATTGTCATTAATAGTAAATATTCATAAGTTAAAAGACATTTACACCTAGTATTTATCCAAAATCTTAAAACATGTATATGTGTCATCTTTCTTTTATAAATCTAACATTTTCTCCAATTTTTAGTCGATCTAAAACTTAACATTTAAATTCAACAAAATTAATAAGAAAATAATTATGTTATATTTTTTTAATTCTAACCGAAGAGAGAGAAACTAAGAAGCTTTCCAAAATCAGCAATATAAGATAGGAAGCACTCAAATTCAAAATTCAAATAACTATATTACATATTAAGAAAACCCTTCAAAATAAAGAAAAGCCACTGCCCCCCAAAATATAGGAATAGAAAATCCAGAACGGTAGCGACTGCTTTATGCTAAAGCGACTAAGACATAAATATTATCATCACTCGTATTCGCTGCGTTTCTACATCGCATGAAGAGTTGTTTTTACGGCTGTACGTTTTTGAAAAAGAATTAATTAACGTAATATAGCAGCACGTATTTGAATGTGTTGTTAAAAGTTCATAGTCAAGTTATTTTACTTGTTTTTATTCACTCCAGCTGGTAAACGTTGAACTATCACACCCTCATCTGAAAACTATGTCTCAGCAACCGAATCTTCTATTTAGCGTTCACATGAAACAAAACATTCAACAAAGAAGGACGATTCATATTTAAGGATAACCGACTTGTTATCTTTTGGTTTATTGATTAAATAATCAATTTGATGTGCACGTCTGTGATAACTCTTTGAGGTATGTATATTGGTGACATGTTTGAGAAACGTAGAAGAATGACTCAACAAGTTTTCTATTGTGACCTACTCTTTTGTTTCTTTATCGGAAAATGGGAAGAAAAGTTAAAATTTGGATCAACGGCGACTTATGGATGCAAACCCAGGTTAAAAACGTGTATGAAAACTCAAAGTGTAAGTTTGGAATTACTTGGACCAATGATGGTATATTTTGGTGAAATTTTTTTCAATCATGCCACACTATTACAAAATAAATTTTAAAATGCCATAGTTTTACACATAAATCTCAAAATGCTATCCTTTTTTAAAAAAACAGTTTTTAGCACAACATAACCGTCCATCCATTGAACGGCACTGTATTGCTGATTTGGGAATCGCTCATCTATTGGACAGTTGAATTTTTTTTCGTTTTTTTATTTATTTATTATATTTAATTAATTATAAATAATAATTATTAAAATAAAATAATTATAGTAAATTATTTTTTATTTATTATGTTTATTATAATATTATTTATTCCATTATTTTATTCTTTATTTTATTACATTATTTTTTATTTATTATGTTTATTATATTTAGTTAATAATTATTAAATAGATAATTATAGTAAATTGAAATAAAATAAAATAAAGAAGGATTGGATAAAAAAAAGTTGTATAAGACACTAGTTCAATATAAAAATGTTGATATTAATTAATTGAACAATAAAATTATTAAAATAATGCATAGAATATTGAAGAGCTTAAATAAAAAATTACTAATAAAATTTGTATAAAATATAAAAGAAAAATTCAGAAAAAGAAAAATAGAAAGATTAATTTTTTTAAAATGTGAAAAGACAATATACAATAAATTAATATAAATTCTCTAATATTTTAATTAGCTATGATCCCACCTATTTTATTGAGAAATCTTTAATATTTTAATTATTAAACTTAACAATTGTTTATTTTAAAGTTAAATGGTGGGGCTATAGCTATATTAATTCTCCTTAAACACTGTCCAGGGCACTGGATAGCAGAACCCTACTAATTATTAACTATAATTTACTATAATCATTTCATTAAAATTTCATTACCGATTTGAAACGATTACTTTAATGAATATTTATGAATATTTAATAAAATGAATGTAAGTTTAATAATATCCGTGAATATTTATATTTATTAATAAATTTAAAATTATTTAAATATATTAATTTATTGTATATTGTCTTTTCACATTTTAAAAAAATTAATCTTTCTATTTTTCTTTTTCTGAATTTTTCTTTTATATTTTATACAAATTTTATTAATAATTTTTTATTTAAGCTCTTCAATACTCTATGCATTATTTTAATAATTTTATTGTTTAATTAATTAATATCAACATTTTTATATTGAACTAGTGTCTTATATCTTACTTTTTTTTATTGAATTCTTCTTTATTTTATTTTATTTCAATTTACTATAATTATCTATTTAATAATTATTAACTAAATATAATAAACATAATAAATAAAAAAAACAATGTAATAAATATAATAATTACCTAAATATTATCTATTTATTATATTTTATTATAATATTATCTATTTAATAATTATTTTATTTTAATTATTATTATTTATAATTAACTAAATATAATAAATAAAAAACAAAACTTAAAACGAAAAAAAATTCAGCACATTACAGTGCCGCCCAATGGATGGGCGGTTCCCAAGTCAGCAATACAGTGTCGTCCAATGGATGGGCGGTTATGTTGTGCCAAAAACTATTTTTTTTAAAAGATGACATTTTGGGATTTATGTGTAAAACTATGGTATTTTGGGATTTATCTTGTAATAGTGTGGCAGGAAGGAAAAAATTTCTATTTTGGTTGCTAAAGTCTTGGCTACTAGAGTAGAAAAGGTGATAGATAAATTTATTTTCCCTAAGCAATTCCATGTGATGTACTGGCGATAAACGAGTTGAATGATTTGGCATATAAGATTCAAAAGGTTGGTTTGTTTCGTTTTTAAGGTATATTTTGAGAAAGCATGTGATTCAGTTAATTGAAGTTTTGTGGATTATATATTTATCAGATTCGGTTTTACTGATATATGGAGATCTTGAATGCATGTATGTATGTTTGTAGAAAATCTGACCAAAAGGTTTGTTTCGTTTTTAGTTGTCTGACCAAAAGATTAATATTTAAAAGGGTTTGAAGCAAGGTGATCATCCTACTCCATTTCTTTTTCTACTTGTGACGGAAAAACTAAGTGGTTTGTTTAGCAGAGCTCGATAGAGGTTGATCTTTTTTAAAATTTTAGGGCGGGCTTCTTGGATATGGTTGTCTCTCGTCTTTAGTATGCGAATGATACCTTAATCTCGGACGATCCTTTGGTTGAAAGTCTTTGGCTTAGTAAGGCTCTTCTTCGAGGTTTCAAGCTTTCATAAAGCCTTTTGGTTAACTTTGCGAAATAGTAGTCTTATAAAGGTCAATGTGGATCGTGTTTTATTTTTTATTTATCTGGTAGTTTTTTCCATTATAAGCTAAATACTCTTTCTTTTAGGTATCTTGGATTACATGTGGGGCCAACACCCTCCTTGATGTTATGTAGGACTCACTGATTAATCTTTTATTTAAGCGGTTTCACTCGTGGAAGTATATGTATGTCAGTCTGAGAAACGGGTGATTCTTTTTAACTATATGCTTAATACTATTCCTACTTTCTTCTTGTCTTTTCTAAAAGTGCTTGTGAAGGTTTGGAAGAAGTTAATTAGGTGTCAAAAAATGTTCCTTTAAAATGGTGTGAAAGGTGTTTCTAAGATTTTTTTTTGGTTAAAGGGTTAATGACTACAAACCTAAGAAAAAAAGGTGGTCTAGAGGTTCAGGATGTTCAGATAGTTAACTTGGCCTTTTTGGCCACATTAAAATGAAGGTTGATTTATGGTGTTTCGGGTCTCCAGCGTGAGATTCTAGCAGCTAGATATTGTCGCTACTGCGAAAATATGTGCCGGCAATGACAGAAGAGTCGCCACCTGTCGTTATTTATCCCACACAAAGGGAAAGGAAACGAACGGGAGAAACCTAGCGAAAGGGAAAAGACAGGTCATTGCAACCATGCCCTGGGTTCGGGAGTCGGTTACGCAAGGGGAAGGTATTAGCACCTCTCACGTCCGTCGTACTCGACGGGATCCACGCTTGATTGTTTGTCTCGAAGGGTTGTTTAACTATCTACCTACCAAGGCTGGTTTGAAAGAAAAGAATGACTCGGCAAAGCATCGCGCTTCGTGCCTACGTATTCTTGTCAGAGAAAATCAGAGTCAACGTAGTTCGGCTAACTACGGGTTACGCGGAAAGGTTGCTCGCCAAGATATCGCATCTTGTGCCTACGTATTATCGTCAGAGAAATCAGAGCGAACGTAGTTCGGGATAAAACGGAACACATGTTTGTTCTATTGTTTTTACCCGAGTAAAGTTAAACAACGGTTCCAGCAGTTAGGGACAACGCTTGTTTGCGGTAGAACTGAAGCTTAACATCACTTTTTTCATCAGAAAAGTTTTCCTTGAATTAAGGGCCCACGGGGCAAAAAGAGGTTTGAATGTCTGTTTTTGTCTTTTATCGAAAAGAAGTGTCTTTTATGAATGCTCGTAATTCATACTGCACTAGAGACTAGAATTTAGGAGCGAATGCGTCGCACATCGTCCTAAGGACGTGTCCTCAACACTCTAGGTAATTGAGGAGAGGCCCCCCAATCATCATTTCCCAAATGGATTAAGGCTCGTAGAGTACAGTATTCATTAGCCTTTATTACATATTTTTTTGTTGTTTTGAGATGAGAAGAGAAAGGACTCTACAGGGGAAACTATCAAGCATCCTACTGTTGTCATGCAAATGATTCATCCTATGATTGAGGTTTGAGGGAATCTACCCTAATGTTATCATGCCAAGGATTCAATCCTAATGTCTATCATCACTATCCTGTCAAGGAAATGAGATCCCTAAGGGAACATGCAAAGAGGTATCAACCAACAGCAAAAGTCATTAAGCTGAAAGAGTAAAGAGCTATCAAGCAGATAAAGTAAATGCATATGCAATGCAACAATACAAGCAAGGGAGGCAGGCTCAATCTTCAATGCAAACATGGGATGCAAACAGAAATGCCACAAACAAGAAAAGGGAGGGACACCTCAACCTTTAATGCAATCATGCACCTAAACAAATGAGTGTCTACTCATGCAGGCCTTGTAACAGCCCAATTTTTAATGGTTAATTATTTGAATTATTGGGTGATCATTATTTCATTTATTGTTGTGGTAATACGTTATGCTATTTTATCATTAATAAAGTTTTGGGAAATTAAGTTGGAGGATATTTGAGGTATTCCTTATTAATAATAAGATGAGATAATTTATTAGAAAATGAATTGGTAGGTATTTTGAGAACAAAAATATGATGGAAAGAATATAAAAAGACATATAAAAGGAAATAGAGAGAAAAGGAAAGGATGGAAAAAGATAGAAGGAAAAAGAAGAGAAAGAAAGAAGGAGAAGAGAAAAAGGAAAGAAAAGAGGAAAACTTGGAAAATCTTCAAGATCCGCTTCTAGCTTCGATTAATCAAGGTAAGGGTGTGAAACTTTATCATTTTATCAATGTGTATGATTATGTATGTTTGGGTTGATTTGATTTTGGATTTGGGGAGAGTTTGACTCATTTTTCATCTTAGGGTGTATTATGATTTAATCGGTAGAATGATGTTTAATCGGTTAGAATCGAGAATAGACGGAATAGTCTAGTCGAGTAACGTTGGGCTAAGTCTACTGGGGTTGATTGGTATTGAATCAGTTGGTTTTTTGTGAGGTTTGGGCTTTTGGACAACCATGGAAGTTCTGTGTTCGCCAGGCGAGCAGCAGTGAAGCTTCGCCAGGCGAAGCCCAGCGAGTGGTAGCGAACACAAACATAACCAAAACACTCAGTCTTCGCTGGCAAGTTCGCCAGGCGAAGGGAGGTGGCGAAGGTTCGCCAGGCGAGTATCCCAACGAGTGCTAGCGAATAATTCCAGTAACTCACAGTGGTCTTTGCCAGCGAGTTCGCTAGGCGAAGGTGGTAGCGAGCATTCGCCAATGGCTTCGCCAAGCGAAGGCTAGCGAATGTGTCAGCATTTTCCAGTTTTCTGAGTTTTTCCTTTCCAATGTTGATTGTTTGGTTCGGTTATGTTTAATCCTTATCTGAAAAGAATAGTTGGTGTACTATTGTGATAGGATACGCTGTGGGTAGCCGTAAGGCGTGAATCCTAGATTATGAATCGATTGTGAAACATGGTCTTTTGACAATATATGCATTGTTTAGTTGATTTAAAAGTGCATGATAAGTGTAATTGAGTTCGTTGCAGTTGGCACGACCTTGTGAGTGCGTATTGATTTTATGTAATAGTGTGTGAAGAATGTATGAGAATATATGTATATAGTGGATATATGTGTATTGCTTGGTATGTGATAATGATGTCAAATATATGTAACGTACGAGATTATACTCACTGGGGTAGAATGACCAGGTGTCGTTCCTAGTGGAATAATCACCGGGGTAGAATGACATGATGTTGTTCCTGGTGAAGTATAAGTGTTATAGTCGTGAACACTGGGGTAGAATGACTGAGATGTCGTTCCTAGTGGACTAAATACCGGGGTAGAATAACTGTGATGTTGTTCCTGGTAAGGTACAAGCGGTGTACCCATAATCCCAAGTGAGGATTTGTGAGAGTTGATTAGTTTATATGAGTCATAGGATATATATATATATATATATATATATATATATATATATATATATATATATATATATATATATATATATATATGTATATATATATATATATATATATATATATATATATATATATATATATATATATATATATATATATATATATATATATATATATATATATATATATATATATATGTGTGATTGTTGTATGAAAGTGTGAAATATGGTCGTTTGGCAATTATGTGCATAATTTTATGTGCTTGTGTGAGATGAATGCATAATTATATGTTTGTGAATAAATATGCATTTCAAGAGTGTATTGAGTTGTTTTGCATGTGTAGCATCATGATTGCATTCTTGTGTGTCTGATCCCGCGTAGGATCTGCAGAAACCTCGTGTGCCCTTGTGGGGTGTGACGATGGTTTAGTTACTTTGATCCCTAGGAGGATCTGCAGAAATTATCGTGTGCCCATGTGGGGTGTGAGCGATAGTTTATTTTGATTCCGAGGAGGATTTGCAGAACAGTTGTGTGCCCTTGTGGGGTGTGAGCAACCGGATTGTGTGCCCGTGTGGGGTGTGGGCAATCCTGAAACATTGTGTGCCCATGTGGGGTGTGAGCGATGGGTGAACATCGTAGGCCCGACGGGGAGTTACTTCGGTAACGAGCGATGGTTCCATTTGATTCTTCTATTGAACCTGCTGAACGAGTCGGTACTGCATTTGCATCTGCATAGAGTCGTGAGTCGGTCTCTATGAGTTGCATTTATCATCTTTATATGATGCATTGGTGAAATAAACATGAATGTAGATGTTTATGTGAATTGGTGATGAAATAAACATATTGTGTGTGTTTATGTGGATTAATTGAAATTATAGGTATGTGCATGATTTGTGTAATCGAGAATTGCGAATACGTGATTATTGTGCGAAAGTATGCTTAGGAGTATTAATTGTTGATTTAAGAGTTATGAATGTGTAATTGTGAATGTGTGAATAAACAATATATGCGTATGTTTATGTGGAACGATGAAATTATATATATGTGTAAGACTCGTACTCACTGGGGTAGAATGACATGATGTTGTTCCTAGTGCGGTATAGTGTTATGGTCGTATTCACTAGGGTAGAATGATGCGATATCGTTCCTAGTGGAGTAATCACTGGGGTAGAATGACTATGTGTCGTTCCTAGTGAAATGATTACCGGGGTAGAATGACTATGCGTTGTTCCTGGTAGGATATGAGTGATGTATCCATAATTTCGGATGAGTAATGATGGGAATTGATGAGTCTTGTATGTGCCACATGGTATAGATATAAATGTTATATGAAGGCCGCATATGTGTATGAAGTGTTGAATTGAGGATTATAGATGTGTGTATGAAGAAACATGCTTGGTGATTATCCATATTTGATTAATATATGTATTATGATGTATATGATGAATTGTAATGTGATATGGTGAGAAATGTGGAATTATGTGTATTTTATGCTTGTGTATACATATATGATTATATGCATTGTTATTATGATAATGTTTCTCACCCTTCTGCTGGAATGATGTCCTACATGACATCGTGCAGGTATCGAGGAGTAGTATTGCTCATAGTTGCGGAGTCGCTATTGGTGTAGCTGTTTAGTGTTTAGTTAAGATGGGTCAAGTCGTGCTCTAGTCATGTAACACTGGGATCGCTTGGTTTATATTTTAGAAATATACTATGTTTTCGTGATTATAGAAATAATATGATATTGGCCTCAGTGCCTGAGTAATGTTGATTTATATGGTGAACATAAATGCTTCTTTTATGAAAATTATAATATAAATGAATCCGCTGTTTCATGCAACGTGAAATTTTGAAAAGCATAGTTATTTATTGGAGTGTTAATGAGCATGACAGGTTGTTTTGATGTTTTGAAAATTATGTGTGACACCCTTTTGTTAAAGCATGAAAATTTACTCTGATTATTCATATGTTTTCCGTGGGGTTTAGAAGGGTGTTACAGGCCTACCCTAATGCATCACAACAAGCATGTATCAAATAGTGCAATCATGCTCCTAAACAAATGAGTGTTTACTCATGCAACTTATTCTAATGCATCAACAATCAGATAAGAAAATCATACAATCATGTAAGAGAGCTAATCAGGAGAAGAGAAGAACAAAGTGAATGTCAATCCACTAAGCTCAATGTGCATCAGCACAGGAGTCCACTGAGGCTCACACTTCTTGAGGAATGCACAGAGTCTTCCCTAAGGGGGACTAGGCTCTCCCAAGAAGGATCCAAAGTAATTTGGACTGGAAACAAGAGATATGTGATGTGATCCTAAGGAACCCATCACTATGGATGTGTGTCAACACAAAGAATCCATCTAAGGCTCCAACTCTTTGAGGAATGCACAAAGCTTCTCCTAAGGAGGGCTAGACTCTCACAAAGAGGATCCATAGATATTTGGACTTGAGATAAGAAGGGTGTACAAAGTACTTGATTCCTCATGGCTCAAACTTCTTGAGGAATGCACAGAGTCTTCCCTAAGGGGGACTAGGCTCTCCCAAGAAGGATCCAAATTATTGGAATAGAAAGAATGAGGGAGCATGGTGTGAACCTATGGAACCCACCATGACATTGAGCATCCATCTATGGCTCAAACCTCTTGAGGAATGCACAGAGCTTCTCCTAAGGAGGGCTAGGATCTCCCAAGAGGGACCCAAATGAATGGATTGAAGGAAGTAAGGCAAAGCACATGAAACACATTGGAATAGAGAAAACAAACATGTAAGAGCTCTAAGATCCTAATTATGCAAAGCCTAAAGATTTCTATCTTAAACTAAGTATGAACCTAAAAGTGAATTGAAAATGAACCTATCAAGGTTCCAACCTAACATCTAGGGGATCATACAAGAGATGGATGCATAACTATTGCAACTATGTCAATTATCATGCAAAGTCATAAGCAAACATCACTTAAATCATGCAAACTATTCATCAGAATGTAAAATGCAAAAGAAATGGGAAAACAATCCACAAAAATCTAATAAAAATTCTACAAGCTTCTAAAGGTGTTAAGAACCTATGGTAAAAAGATCAGAGGCTAATTTAAAGTTTATGGTCACTATCTAAAGGCTAAACTAGAAGGTGTCAAAGAAAAGTCCAAATGGGGGAAGTCCTAAAAACCTAATTCAAAACTATGCTTAAAATCATCTAAAAATCAGAACAAAAATCAAGCAACACTATCAAGATGCCTACTATTACCATGCCAAACATTAAGTCCTAAATCAAATCCATGCTCTAGTAAAAAAATCAGAAAGGAAACTATGCATTTTTCACATTTTTTATTATCAAATAAAAAGAGTAAAATGGTAGTAAATTGAAAATTAATTAAAAATAAAATCCAATTGCACACAAAAATCAGAAATAATGCAAGGATACTTCACAAATTTTTTCATAATTTTCCAGGAATTTTTACTATTTTTATTGAATTAAAAACAATTAAAACAATAAAAGAAAATAGAAAAACAATAAACGAAATTAAAAAAATACTGAAAATGCTACAGCCACAAGATCAAACTACTGGTCAAGCCATCTAAGGGGAAAGAGAGTGACACGCGCGTGCTGAATGGGATTAGTGATGCGCTGCGTTTCACTAACGGATCCTGTGTGGTGCATTGACTGAAGCTTAGGGTACGTTCTAATCTTGGTTGTCCATTCTAAAAGTAATTCAATCCAACGCACCTTTGCTTGCCAACTCACTGGTCAATGGTCAACTAAAATGAGACTTAATGCTACACGTGAGATCTACTTACTAAGTCCATGAGTTCAAACAAATCCAACGGTCCAGGCATTATCTTCCTCATTTAAACCTGCAAGTGAGAGGGGGAAACTCACGGTGGCCAGGGAAGACTCCAGTCGTCTTCTCCGGTGACACCAACACCACCAGAAATCCAACCTTCACCAAACTCCAAGAAAATTACACCATTCTTCTCGTATCCTCAATAGGATCACTAAGACACTCTCCATTTTTATTTTTTCTCAAGGATCAAGGAGATTCGAAGCTCAACAGAAATCACGCCATCTCACAAATCATCACCAAACTTAAAGATTCTGATCCTAAATCAATCTAGACTACATCTATAACCTAACCACATGCCAAATCTTGCCTAATCGTGCATAAATTAAGAGGAATTTGGAGAAACAAAAACCTGTTCAGAAGCTCTAATTGAGGTGTTCTTGAGAGCTCAACCTTGCTTCAAATGCTGCAGCTTTTTTCAATGAATGATCCTGAATGATTCTTGATACTTAATGCTTCTTGGTTCTCCCTCAAACTCCAAATTCGATTTCCACTTCTAAGCTCCAAAACTCCAACTGATTCTAACTGAATTTCCCTCCAAATGCTAGCCAAAATGATCTGAAACTAATCCTAGACTTATATAGAACAAGTTTGGATCAAAACCTGGCACAATCATGGCCCAATTCATCAACTTCACTTTTCACATTTTCCTCCAAAATTCACTAATGGCTTTGCATGAATTTTCTCTGTTCAGCCTCCAAAATTGCTTCAAATGTATTGCTGGTAATGTGGTGAGGATAAAGGGCTATGATTCATTCCTCAATTCCATTCAATGGTTGATCTTTGATGTGTAACTTCCTCTTGAAGTAATCCAAAAAATGACCATGAAGCACACTTCAATTTAAAATTCTACCAATGCCATTGTCTCCAAAATGTCATTTGCAATCAAAATATGTACCAATTTGTAATTTTTTGAACCATTGTGAATTATTTTGCAATTTTCTCATTTTAATGCCTTTAAAATGTCTTTTTGTGAACTTTCTTTAACCAATTCTCACTCCAATCCATATCAATGGATTCTTGGTACCTTGTTAGACTAAAAACACCATTTTGAACAACTTTCAAGTTGAACAAATCTTCATTTGAGGTTCACAAGATAGTGAAATGGACCCATAATCCAAAAGGACCTATAATCATAATTTGCCAAAATACCCTTGTCTTGTAATCAATGTATCTTGAGTTCTACAAATCCAATCATGGACTTCTAGGACTTTTTGGAAATATAAGAAGATAAGGAACAACAATCATGTTTGGTCCAAGGATAGGTGAGACCTCCTTCTAGGTCAAAAATGGCATGGAAGTTGGTTGACTTTCAAGCTCCAAATTCACATTCATCTGATGACCTGTAACTTGTCTGGCTTGTAACTTGAGCTCCATAAACCCTATCAAGGACTTCTAGTACTCAAATTAAAGCTATGAACATGCTCTACAACATTCATGTGGATGTCAAGATGAGATGAGGATCACATCTTGAGCTATGTGGTCTTGAAGTTAGGCATCAAGATAGGGGATTTTACACTGTCAAGCTTAGAAACCCTAGCTCAATAACTTCTCACACTCTTGATTCATGATGAGTTAACCTTGGAATCATCCCTTAGACACCTCAATACATCAATCCATGATGACATGGCCTTGAAATTAGGTCTCAACCTTCTTCAAATTCAACTGTTGACTTAGGGTTGACCAGATGAAAACCCTAGTTGTACCAATCTTGGTTGTGGCTTCTTATACTTTGCAAAATGACTTGTTTAAGCTCCATAATGAATATAAAGACATTATATGAAATCTCTCAATGCTTTAGGCCTCTTTTAAGTTAGGATACATGATCACATGTGCTAACCCACTTCTCTGGGGATCTTCAACTTCTTTGATAAGGATATCAACCCTTGAATAAAGACTCTTGAATAGCTTTGTACTCTATGATAGCCCTTGACCTCCTGCATATATGTCAATGCAATGCATATTCTAATGTTATGTTAAATGAAATGAAACACAAGCTAGGTAAAAGAAGGTTAGGCAAATTTTGGGGTGCAACAGCTGCCCCTATTCAAACGGCTTGGACCTGACTGGGTGAGAAGTGAACGACTCTCAAACGACCAAGGTAAAAGACGGTTGAATACCAACAAACCCGAAAATTTGCCAACCGCAAAAGACTGTACTCTGATTGGGGAAAATATCCGGAACTCTAAAATGCTAGTTGCACGACAACTCGCTGGTGAACAATTAATCTCAAATCTCCGTCAGGATGATCATCTGATTTCACTGTAGGTCTTCGTCCTTAAATCATCAAGGGATCACTGGTTACACGGTAATTGGTGAAAGAAAACTGGTTATACCATCAGGCACTCTGCATCAGCAGAAGAATCATCGGTTACACGGTAACTGATGAAATAAACTGATTATATCGTTAGGCATTCTGCATCAGCAGAAGGATTCCTTTGGACTTAACGGGTCACTAGGAATGCTTGATAATCTTCGTCGCACCGAAACATCAAGTCAATAAGGGATCACCGGTTACACGGTAGCTGGTGAAGGATAGTCGATCATGCCGTCAGGCACTCTGCGTCAGCAAAAGAAATCCTTTACGTCAACTCTGGACTCGTCAGGTCATTGGACGTTTTGACAATTCACGTCAATCATACCGTCAGGTATAATGCGTCAGCAGAAGAATTCTTTAACGTCACCTATGGACTCTTCAGGTCACTGGACGTTTGACAACTCATGTCAATCATACTGTTAGGTATACTGCGTCAGCAAAAGAAAATCTTGGGCGCCAGCCGGACTTCATCATCAAGTCGAAAAGGAAATTTCTGACGTTCGTGTCTGAAACTCACTAGGGGTGAACCTTCTTGACATCTCTATTTGACCTACTCATCAAGTCGAAAGAAGAACTCTCAGGCGTCAGCCGAATTTATCTGTTTGAATCTTGCTGGGGATGACGCATCTCCGCTGGGGATTCGGGAGCAACTTCTTAAGTAACTCCATTGAGTATCGACCTCTCGTCGAAAGGATTCATTTGACCTGATTGTCAATCCTATTAGGGTTAAAGTCTTCCGACATCACCACTAGGTACTCGCACAGAGCGGTTTCGACCACGCTACTCTGAGGAGAAAAAAGAGACATGTCATCACACAAATCTGCTTCGGGGAATCGGGAGTCATCCTGATTGAACACCTTTGCTGAGGAACACCTGCACACAAAAACGGTATCAACCTAGCTCATGTTTCATGTGCACATGTTTGATTATAGCGTAATGCTCCATATGATGGAAATGCTACGCATTCATGGTAGATGCTATGCAATCATGCAAAAAATGCTACGGGATCAAATCAGCAAAATAAATGCTAAGAGAACCATCCTGTCAAGGAAGAAGAAACCACTCGGCTGTGGACACCTGCCAATATCAATTGGACTTAACCTGGGGAAAACGAGCCTCAAACGAATCTTCCGCTGGGAAACAAAATTTTGCGAGAACCTGAAGTTCAAACTCAGTTGGGGATTCACATCAGTTCCTGCTGAGGGGAAGACACCACGGACGACCTTCACGGATATAAGTCTGCTTTGGAGATACGAACTCCGTTGGAGAACATGACATCAACTACACAACCTCTCTCACCTGCTGGAGAATGTCACAACTCTGTGGGGAAGAATCATCTCTGACCACTGGTATTAACTACTCTGACGAGGAACAAAGCCCTGACTGGCCTCTTAGAATATCGAACCTTCAGGTGACGACTTCACTGGCGATTTCTCCACGGGGAGAATATTGCTTCTGCTCACAGGAACAACTGGGCGACACAATCATGTGCTCTGACTTTGAGGAGAAGTCAAGACCTGCTTGGGGACACAGTCATGTGCTCTGGGGAATGGAATGTGCACCGGTCAATGGAAACACGATCATCTGATATGCTTGGGGAATCACTGGGAGACCCGCTGGAGAAGAGTTGTTGCACACGGCTCAGCTGGAAACGTGATGTTCCTGTCAAGGACACATCTCTGGAAAACTGCTTCGAAGGTTTCAACCCTGCAACAAAATGAACAAACAGACAAGATACCCTTCACAAAGGGACCTATCAAGGTTATCATCTGTGACTTTGTTTGAGCAAATCAATGCTTTCCAATATCGGTCTAGGCCTGCAAGTTTATGTATGCGCATTTTAACAAAAACATCGGGCGTTTTTTCGCAAACAAAACAGATAAATGCATCAAGCAAGAATTAACATCAAGCAAACGAAATGTTGAATAGTATATGTTTATTGATAAATGAGCCCCTGAATAGGCAAAATGTTTTACAACGGATGCAAGCTCCTGAAATGAGGAAGCTGCAAAGCAAAAACATAAATATACATCAGTATATACAAATGTCGACGATGTGGTGCAGACGAACACCATGAGTTGATCCCTTCATGACCCACTCGACTTTGATACTTCTCCGACGTTTCTTCTTCAGAAGAGATTGACTTGGATAAACGGCCCTCAGGTCTTCCTAAACCACTAGATGATGAAAGTTCGCACGTGGAACGCAGTCATTTGCTTTTTCAATCCCTAACTTTTTCCTGGATCGCCCTTTCGGGTTTTCAATCCACTGGGATACCCTTTTTTGCCAAAGCTGCCCCTTCAGGTTTTCGACTTTGCGTGTGTACATTTTTTTATTTATATCCCTAACTTTTTCCCGAACCTTCTTATTTTTCTGGTTCACCGGAATGCCCCATTTTTGCCTGGATATTCTTTTTTCTTTCCAGCGGGTCATTTTAAGCAAAGTATTTTTTAACTGCGTTCGCGTTCACAGGGGACGTGAAATCTTCGTCGTCCATCATGGACAACAGTAAGGCTCCTCCCGAGAAGACCTTGCTGACGACATATGAACCTTCGTAGTTAGGAGTCCATTTGCCCATGTGATCGGAGTGTGGTGGAAGAATCTTCTTCAGAACGAGATCACCCGTCTGAAAGCTACAAGGGAGCACCTTCTTGTCGTAAGATTTCTTCCTCCGGATCTGATACAGCCGCCCGTAAGCAATCGATGCTAACCTCTTCTCATCCATCAGGCTGAGTTGATTCAATCGGTTCTTTACCCATTCTGCCTCATCGAGCTTCACGTCGACCAGAACTCGCAAAGAGGGAATCTCGACTTCCAACGGTAGGACTGCTTCTATACCGTACACCAACAAGAAAGGAGTTGCCCCAGTTGATGTGTGCACCATTGTGCGATAACCGTGCAAGGCAAATGGCAACATCTCATTCCAATCTTTGTAGGTGACGACCATTTTCTGCACAATCTTCTTGATGTTCTTATTAGCTGCTTCAACAGCGCCATTCATCTTCAGACGATATGGAGAAGAATTGTGATGCTCAATCTTGAAGTTCTGACATAACTCCTTCATCATCTTGCTATTCAAATTCGAACCATTATCAGTAATGATTCGCTCGGGAATTCCGTATCGACAGATGATGTCCCTCTTTATGAATTGTGCTACCACCTGCTTGGTAACGTTAGCGTACGACGCTGCCTCTACCCACTTGGTGAAATAGTCAATAGCCACCAAAATGAAGCGATGTCCATTGGATGCGGTATGTAACACCCTTCTAAACCCCGCAAATAATATATGCATAATCAGAGTAAAAGTTAACATGCATCCATAAAAGGGCATCACACAAAACTTGTACCACATTAAATCAATCTGTCATACTCATAAACACTTTTCCATTTAGCAGCGGATTCATTAATAAAAATCCTTTAAAAGAAACATTTACTTTCCTCATATAAAATTAACATCTCTAGGCACTAAGGCCAACATCTCATCATCTCAATTATTCCAAATATGAAAACATAACTTAGGTTACATAATGTAATCCTAAAACATAAGCAATCGATCCCCGTGTTACACTACCAGAGCATGACTCGACCCACAAATAATTACTAAACCGCTACACATGTAGCAACCTCGAACTACAAGCAGAACTTCATAAAGGCCTCCAGCAACCTAATCTGCAATGCCTCATAGAGCATTATAAAACAGCAGAAGGGTGAGAAATATTACCATAATAATCAAAGCATAAAATCATGTATACATAGGTAATCATATAACTCTTATTCACATTTCTCACCACACTTTATTCTCATAATCATAATTATATCGCGTTCACATATATCAACATTATGAACATTCACAAGCACATCCCTTCATGCTTAATTTCACAATCATTCACAAGCACATTTATACAACAACAATATTATGCAATGTGA
The DNA here is from genome assembly GCA_963859935.3 of Lathyrus sativus. NCBI lineage: Eukaryota > Viridiplantae > Streptophyta > Magnoliopsida > Fabales > Fabaceae > Lathyrus > Lathyrus sativus. Next base: position 660,248,059 of record OZ012739.1, read on the forward strand.
CTCAACATATCCAATGCAACTCAATGCTATGCGGTACCGACATTAGTTATCTTTTTTCGGGTTTTCACTCTAAACCGGGTCCACCCTTCTAGACCGATAACTTGTTATCATTTTTCGGTTTTTACTTTAAACCGGGTCCACCCTTCTAGACCGATAACAACCAAGCCCGTCCCCTAGGCTTCAAACCCACCCTTCTAGGTTTGGGACAAGCCACTAGTTTCCACGAAACTAACAGACATTGCCTCTTGACTGAATGATGCATGTACAATCAACCAAACACAATAAATGCACTTAAGACCGTTCCCGCGTCTTAATCCCATGCATTCGAATAATTCACCCCTTCGAGAATTTCATTATGATTGCACATACCACATATATCAAACATTTATCAATGTATTCATTTCGCCCATCATCATCATCATCATATTCAACAACAATGCACGCATATCACATATGTTCCCATGCATTTACACAACAATCGCATACAAATATGCACTCACAATTCATTAGACAATACACATACATTCATCATTATTTTCCATTAACCGATGCACACATATTCACGATATGTTCCCATGCATCCCTCACAATTCAATACAACATCATATTTAGCAAGCAATGCACGCATATCCATCAATATGCTCTCATGCATTCTTCATGTATTTTAACATACAATCGCATATAAAAATATGCATTCACAATACATTTTTCATAGTATGTTTATTATTCGTCTCATGCCATTTTATACAAGATATACGCCTCACAATACCAATAATACAATTATAAGCCATGCACACATATATCCACAATGTTCTCATGCATACTTATTACATAGTTGTGCATAACAATCAAACATTCACAAACTCATCAATTAATACACACATAATCATCATTATGTTCTCATGTATTTTAACCGATTACAATTAATCATTCATATCACAACTCTAGGATTCACGCCCAAAGGCTACCCACAATACATATCATCACCATGGATCACATACTTATTCATATCATAGAGGTATTAACCTATGTGAATCAACCAAACAATCACCACATGAACAACACAACAAAAGAAAAATGTTGTCACATTCGCCTTCATTCGCCTGGCGAACCCTCGCAGCGAACCTTCGCCTGGCCTTCGCCTGGCGAACTCTCTCAGCGAACACTCGCTAGGCTTCGCATGGCGAGACTTCCCAGCGAGCCCAAGTCAGTAGCTACTGACTTCCTTCGCCACCATTCGCCAGCACCTTCGCCGGGCGAACCTTCGCTATCCACCTTCGCTTGGCGAACTCGCCAGCGAAGTCCACTGGAACTTAATCATAATTACTCGCCAGCATTCGCTAGGCTTCGCCTGGTGAAGCTTCGCCTTCGCTCGCCTGGCGAGAGCCAGCGAACCTGCGCAGAACAAAACCCTATTCTGCCTCTCCTTCATCAATCCATCATCAACCCTCTCTTACACATCCAAATCAGTATAAACAGCATCAATACATGTTACCTGACTATTCTACGACATTATTTCCAAGTTTCAACCGATTAAATCATCATTCTACCGATTAATCCAACTTTCCCTAAAATGGAAAGTGATGAAAAACATTCACAAACCCAAACCCAACATACATAATAGCATACAATGATTAAATAGCAATGTTTCTCACCCTTACCTTGATTAATCGGAGCTTCGAAATCGGTTCTTGAAGATTCTCCAAGCTTTTCCCTTTTCCTCTTCCTCTTCATTTCTCCTCTTCTTCTTCCTTTCTCTTCTTTTTCTTTTCTATCTTTCTCTTTCTCTCCAATTCCCTTTTTATATTCTTCTATTTCTTTTCCTTCCTCTTTATTATTTTCTTTCCACTCTATTTCCTTATCAATTCTCTACTACAAATTCCAATTAATAAAAATTAATTCCAACATTAATAAAAATCCCACTAAATCAATTAATTACTATAATTAATTATTTAATGAAATTTGGGCTGTTACAACTCTCCCCCACTTAGGAATTTTCGTCCTCGAAAATGTTACCTGATCCAAACAACTCTGGATACGACTCTCGCATTCCAATTCTTCCAAATCCAATTCTCCCATAACTACTTCCACCAAAGGAATCTCTATACTTCGAAGTTGTTTCTTATCAACAACTAGAACTAGCCACGCCTCCGGAGTCAAATTCTCTCTCACTTGTACACCATCCACCTGAATCAATGTACCTCTTCAACTTAGACATATGAACACCTCATGCAATCCTCTCAAGCGACAGCGGTAAAACAGTCTAACATGCTATCCGCCTCACGCTTCCGCTGCGCTACTCTGATACAGATCAACAAAACACAGGGTGCTCACGAGACTTCAAGCTCGACCAACACCAATTACTACCATAACTCTCAAAACACGGCCTTACTTGGATTCTTTGATCGTTTCCATCGTCCCTTGCACGGTCTTTGATCCGAGTACAACACTCCCATTGGACATGCTACAACACAAAGGAGTCATACCCTCTTACCCAACGAACTTCATACGATGTTGTTTCCGATACGAAATGGCAACAGTTATTGTAGGCAACTCCATCAACAACAATTAACTACCCTTAGATCCATCTTGGTCCAACACACAAGCTCTCAACGAGTCCTCTTCATACTGGATAGTTTTCTTCGTTTGTCCATGCCATTCATGGACGCTAGTCAGAGTTCATCTTCAACATGGCACCCAACCGCCTTCGCAATCTTTCCCATAATCTTAACGAAAAACTTGAGTTCCCATCTAACAGAATGATTCATCTTCACTGGTAGGCAACGAGTTACTCTTGTTAATCCATTCTTAACTGTCCAAATCAGATCATACTTCCTCAAATTCATCAGAAAACCCGGTACAAAGCCCATGGAAATACTATCCCATCCCACTCGAAATACTCAACAGTTGTATCAGATCCAACCATCTCTAATGTCCATACTTCAATTCCCAGCAAGTCTAATCAACATATACAAACTCAATCAATTCCTTCTCCATCTATGGCTATCCAAAACTATTTCTCAAATTCGGTCGCATATTCCTAGTACCTGCACGGATACTCTATCTTTCTCGATGCACTTCTCCCTGAGTACTCTTATCCAACTCACACTATTCAGAATACACACTTCATCACGACTTCTCACAATACCATTTCCCTTAACCGAAAATAAGCCCTCTGACTTTTATCCATTAAATTCAATTAATCTATCAACTCAACTCAGAATTTCGATTTCCTCGAACCTCATCAGAATACCAAAAGTCAATCTCAACATCCAAGGCTCAACTCCATAAGAATTCTCTTCACAGGCCGAACTCATATCTGAATTTGCTTAATCAGTTCTAACTTCCTTACCATCTTCATTAGTGTATACCAAAATTCCCGATTCGATATCTTAGCTACCACTTGGTCTCATCCGAATGGTAATTTAACCAAAACCATACTCCTTCAGGAGTTCCAATTACTTCTCTGTCTCATATTTGACTCTCTCTCAAATAAAACAAATACCTTAAGGTCAGTAACCATCTCAAATCTCAACTAAACAATTGAGCCTTCCAAACTCCGGTACAAACACACAACAGCAACCCACTCCAAATTACTTGTCAGATAATCCCTCTCTGTACTTTATATTGCCTTCAAGCATAACCAAAACTCATTAATGTTGTACTTAACACATCTCTTAATCATATCAACAAAGTATCTCAAAACACAACGACAATCCTGTCGGACTTGGCAAAACCAATACACGAACTGTTGACAGCTTTCTCAAAACTCTTTGAACTTCCTTCACAGTAGTACATCACTGCCTCTTCCCCAATACTAATAACTCAAGTTCCCGACGCTCTACATGAACCCCTATACTCTCCGAACATATCCAAACACCATCAGTTACATAACCATTGACTCTCTCAATCAAGTGTGGAGAATCATTATATCAAACGGACACTCAGCTGTGAACTTATGGTGATAACACAAACCGCACTCTCCGCGCTTACCATAACATCCAAACATTTTTCGCCAATAAATACTTAATTCCATGTCACTACTTTCCCATCACATAGAGCACTGTAATATCTTCCAACGCTTCTAATCTCGCGTCATTCCGAATTACGGTTTTCCGTTATGACAAAATCACGGAAACAACCCTTCCACACTCAAAGGTCATCCAATACCTCTCCAACTCTTGGAATGCTTAAAGGTCCAATTATACCAACCATGTATTCCACATCTCATTTCCTTTAGTAATCACTAGAAGTCATTATCCACCCTTATACTCAACTCCACAATCTGTTGCCGTAGCACACACACCAGACATAATTGTCAACACTACTCAATCAATTTAATTCTTCGACTGTCCAAACAGATATAATTAGTCGGCAAAACTGCCATCTTCCCACTTTCATTAGCACCCCGAATTCCCATCAAAATTAACCATCTCCTCACTGTCTCGTGCCGACTCATCAACACACTTCTTAAGCACCTGGCTTAGCTCCAAACAATTCTCTGTTCACGCCACCTAAGCTTGCAAGACACGTCCATCCCATCCAACAGAACTCCAACTACTATCAACAAGATATTAAGGGTGATCAGTTCCTCAATTTATCAATAGGCAGCTGAAAATCATGATGGAGTATAGACTATCTTTACTAAACCACAAGAGTGTTAACCACCCACTGAGCTAAAACTTCTACACCTGCAGCATCTTGGAGATGCACAACTTCTCCCCCACTTAGATCATTCCCAATTCTCCAGACAAGGTTAAGCAACAACATGTATCGACAGTGCTTTCACACACATGTCGCATACAAGGGAACAAATAACATTAGACAACTTGGCCGGGCGGACCGACCTGCTCTGATACCACTAATGTAACACCCTTCTAAACCCCGCAAATAATATATGCATAATCAGAGTAAAAGTTAACATGCATCCATAAAAGGGCATCACACAAAACTTGTACCACATTAAATCAATCTGTCATACTCATAAACACTTTTCCATTTAGCAGCGGATTCATTAATAAAAATCCTTTAAAAGAAACATTTACTTTCCTCATATAAAATTAACATCTCTAGGCACTAAGGCCAACATCTCATCATCTCAATTATTCCAAATATGAAAACATAACTTAGGTTACATAATGTAATCCTAAAACATAAGCAATCGATCCCCGTGTTACACTACCAGAGCATGACTCGACCCACAAATAATTACTAAACCGCTACACATGTAGCAACCTCGAACTACAAGCAGAACTTCATAAAGGCCTCCAGCAACCTAATTTGCAATGCCTCATAGAGCATTATAAAACAGCAGAAGGGTGAGAAATATTACCATAATAATCAAAGCATAAAATCATGTATACATAGGTAATCATATAACCCTTATTCACATTTCTCACCACACTTTATTCTCATAATCATAATTATATCGCGTTCACATATATCAACATTATGAACATTCACAAGCACATTCCTTCATGCTTAATTTCACAATCATTCACAAGCACATTTATACAACAACAATATTATGCAATGTGACTCAACATATCCAATGCAACTCAATGCTATGCGGTACCGACATTAGTTATCTTTTTTCGGGTTTTCACTCTAAACCGGGTCCACCCTTCTAGACCGATAACTTGTTATCATTTTTCGGTTTTTACTTTAAACCGGGTCCACCCTTCTAGACCGATAACAACCAAGCCCGTCCCCTAGGCTTCAAACCCACCCTTCTAGGTTTGGGACAAGCCACTAGTTTCCACGAAACTAACAGACATTTCCTCTTGACTGAATGATGCATGTACAATCAACCAAACACAATAAATGCACTTAAGACCGTTCCCGCGTCTTAATCCCATGCATTCGAATAATTCACCCCTTAGAGAATTTCATTATGATTGCACATACCACATATATCAAACATTTATCAATGTATTCATTTCGCCCATCATCATCATCATATTCAACAACAATGCACGCATATCACATATGTTCCCATGCATTTACACAACAATCGCATACAAATATGCACTCACAATTCATTAGACAATACACATACATTCATCATTATTTTCCATTAACCGATGCATACATATTCACGATATGTTCTCATGCATCCCTCACAATTATTAACCGATGCACACATATCCACGATATGTTCCCATGCATCCCTCACAATTCAATACAACATCATATTTAGCAAGCAATGCACGCATATCCATCAATATGCTCTCATACATTCTTCATGTATTTTAACATACAATCGCATATAAAAATATGCATTCACAATACATTTTTCATAGTATGTTTATTATTCGTCTCATGCCATTTTATACAAGATATACGCCTCACAATACCAATAATACAATTATAAGCCATGCACACATATATCCACAATGTTCTCATGCATACTTATTACATAGTTGTGCATAACAATCAAACATTCACAAACTCATCAATTAATACACACATAATCATCATTATGTTCTCATGTATTTTAACCGATTACAATTAATCATTCATATCACAACTCTAGGATTCACGCCCAAAGGCTACCCACAACATATATCATCACCATGGATCACATACTTATTCATATCATAGAGGTATTAACCTATGTGAATCAACCAAACAATCACCACATGAACAACACAACAAAAGAAAAATGCTGTCACATTCGCCTTCATTCGCCTGGCGAACCCTCGCAGCGAACCTTCGCCTGGCCTTCGCCTGGCGAAGTCTCTCAGCGAACACTCGCTAGGTTTCGCCTGGCGAGACTTCCCAGCGAGCCCAAGTCAGTAGCTACTGACTTCCTTCGCCACCATTCGCCAGCACCTTCGCCGGGCGAACCTTCGCTATCCACCTTCGCTTGGCGAACTCGCCAGCGAAGTCCACTGGAACTTAATCATAATTACTCGCCAGCATTCGCTAGGCTTCGCCTGGCGAAGCTTCGCCTTCGCTCGCCTGGCGAGAGCCAGCGAACCTGCGCAGAACAGAACCCTATTCTTCCTCTCCTTCATCAATCCATCATCAACCCTCTCTTACACATCCAAATCAGTATAAACAGCATCAATACATGTTACCCGACTATTCTACGGCATTATTTCCAAGTTTCAACCGATTAAATCATCATTCTACCGATTAATCCAACTTGCCCTAAAATGGAAAGTGATGAAAAACATCCACAAACCCAAACCCAACATACATAATAACATACAATGATTAAATAGCAATGTTTCTCACCCTTACCTTGATTAATCGGAGCTTCGAAATCGGTTCTTGAAGATTCTCCAAGCTTTTCCCTTTTCCTCTTCCTCTTCATTTCTCCTCTTCTTCTTCCTTTCTCTTCTTTTTCTTTTCTATCTTTCTCTTTCTCTCCAATTCCCTTTTTATATTCTTCTATTTCTTTTCCTTCCTCTTTATTATTTTCTTTCCACTCTATTTCCTTATCAATTCTCTACTACAAATTCCAATTAATAAAAATTAATTCCAACATTAATAAAAATCCCACTAAATCAATTAATTACTATAATTAATTATTTAATGAAATTTGGGCTGTTACACGGTAGGTTCGATCTTGCCAATCATGTCAATGCCCCACATGGAGAACAGCCAAGGAGAGGACATGGCATTCAACGGGCACGGCGACACATTAATCTTATCAGCATAAATCTGGAATTTATGGCATCTCTTCGCGAATTTGAAGCAATCAGACTCCATCGTTAGCCAATAATACCCAATACGTAGTATCTTTCGAGTCATAGCGTGCCCGCCGGCGTGCGTACCAAATGTACCTTTGTGGACTTCTTCCATAAGCAATCCTGCTTCTCTCCCGTCCACACATCTGAGTAGCACCAGATCGTGATTTCTCTTATAAAACACTCCATCAGGATTGAGGTAAAAGTTTCCAGACAGCCTCCTCAGAGTCTTCTTATCCTGGGTCGATGCGCCCACGGGATACTCCTTAGTCATAAGGAAGTTCTGGATATCGTAATACCATGGCTTGCCATCGGCGACTTCCTCGATTGCAAAAATGAATGCAGGCCTATCAAGGTGAGATATGACAATTCTTGGAGCTTCATTCCAAAAATTGACTTTGTACATCGAAGCCAACGTGGCTAAGGCATCAGCCATCTGATTTTCAGCTCTTGGAACATGATGAAGTTCCACTCGATCGAAGAACGAAAGTAGCCTTCGGGCATAATTCATGTATGGGATCAGGTTCGGCTGCCTGATCTCCCATTCGCCTTTAATCTGATTGACAACAAGCGCTAAGTCACCGTATACATCAATGTTCTTGATCCTCAGATCAATGGATTCTTCTAAACCCATGATGCACGCCTCATACTCTGCTTCGTTGTTGGTGCACGAGAAAGTTAATCTGGCAGTGAACGGGATGTGAGACTCGCGGGGAGTCATAATGATCGCCCCAATTCCACTTCCATACGAATTAACTGCACCATCAAAAATCAATTTCCACTGAGAATCAATCTCTGGCCCTTCGTCAGGTAGTGGTTCGTTGCATTCCTTCAACTTCAAGAACATAATATCCTCATCAGGGAATTCAAATTTCATCGGCTGATAGTCTTCGATCGGCTGCTCAGCGAGGTATTCTGACAGAACACTTCCTTTGATGGCTTTCTGAGATACGTACTGAATGTCTTACTCCGTCAGCACCATTTTCCATCGGGCAATCCTTCCTGAGAGAGCTTGCTTGTCGAAGACATAATTGATCAGATCCATCTTCGAAATTAGCATGGTTGTATGATTGATCATATACTGTCATAAACGTTTGGCAGCCCATGCGAGTGTGCAACACGTTTTCTCCAACATTGAGTAACGGGATTCACAATCTGTGAACTTTTTACTCAGGTAGTAAATGGCATGCTCCTTCCTGGCAGTCTCGTCTTGTTGACCGAGAATGCAACCCATGCTATTCTCAAGAACCGTCAAGTACATTATCAAAGGTCTTCCGGCAACTGGGGGAATCAAAATAGGAGGCTCCTGTAGATACTGTTTTATCTTATCGAATGCCCTATGGCAATCGTCATTCCAGATAATCGCCTGATCTTTTTTCAGTAGTTTGAACATCGGTTCACACGTGGCCGTGAGTTGAGATATAAACCGAGCAATGTAGTTTAATCTCCCCAGGAATCCACGAACTTATTTTTCTGTTTTAGACGCTGCCATTTCTTGTATTGCTTTTATCTTGGCAGGATCGACCTCGATGCCTCTTTTACTTACAACAAACCCCAGTAGCTTTCCGGATTGTACTCCTAAAGTACATTTGTTAGGATTCAGCCTTAACCTGAACTTCCTAAGCCTCTCAAAGAGCTTCAGCAAATTGACCATATGTCCTTCCTCCGTTTGGGACTTTGCTATCATATCATCAACATAGACTTCAATCTCATGATGAATCATGTCATGAAACAAAGTAACCATCGCTCGCTGATAAGTTGCCCCTGCGTTCTTCAGACCGAAAGGCATCACTTTATAGCAAAACGTCCCCCAAGGTGTAATGAACATGGTTTTCTCCATGTCTTCCGGTGCCATCTTGATCGGGTTATAACCGGAGAAGCCATCCATGAATGAAAACACGGAATATTGAGCAGTATTGTAGACCAATACGTCAATATGAGGGAGTGGGAAGTCGTCTTTAGGGCTCGCCCTATTCAAATCCCGATAATCCACACACATCCGCACCTTACCATCTTTCTTCGGTACAGGTACTATGTTGGCGACCCACGTTGGGTAAGTAGTGACTGCAAGAAAGCCAGCATCAAGCTGCTTTTGAACTTCTTCCTTGATCTTAACAGCCATATCCGGTCTTGTCCTTCTAAGCTTCTGCTTAACTGGAGGACACTCTTCGCGCAGAGGAAGGTGGTGAACCACTATATCTGTGTCCAACCCGGGCATATCTTCGTATGATCAAGCAAAGATGTCACTATACTCTCGAAGCATCTCGACCATCTTCTACTTGACATCGTTTTGTAACGTATCCCCTATAAAAACATTCCTGACGAGTTCTTCAGAACCCAGATTGATGATCTCAATATCCTCCTCATGAGGCAGAATGATTTTCTCGTCCCGTTTCAACAGTCGAGCCAACTCTTCCGGAAGGTCTTCATCTTCATCAATCTCTTCTTCAGCTTGATAGATTGGGCAATCAAAGTCGAAGTGAGTCATGGAAGGACCTGAATCGGTGTCATCTGTAGTGTAAGCCCTGCAATGAAAAGGGTTAAGCATGAAAATGATGTGCAGGTTAGCACAAACCACATCGCCATTTTATTATTTTTCAAAATAAAAGTAAGACATGAATAACAAGGATCATAATATTTGAGTGCAAAGAAACGCCTTTGATTTATTGGAAAAATGCATGTACATAACCAAACAAGGCCCTGACAATAAAACCACTATGCCTCGGGTAGGACACAGGGTTGTACAACAATTGGAAAAAGTAAATCATTACTCTTTGCCTGTCACTTGGATGACATCCTGGATGGACCAGTTGTTGAGGCTCTGGCCTGGTTTGCACGGCTGTATCCACGCGTCCAGATCGCAGTCGCTATCCCCTTCGCCTTCAGACAAAGCACTGACTTGCTCAAAAATCACTTCTCCTCTCGTGAACTGAATCGGTCCTTTGAAGCGCGGAGCGTTCTGAGAGGATGAAGCAGCAGCAGAAGGTTGATACCCTAACCCAAACTTGTCCTGTTTGTTAGGAATATCAAGAACTTTGCCCCATCCTTGGGCCACACCGGATTAGACCATAACTTGGGCTTCCCTGAAGGAAGAGAGAGTCATCTCTGATATTTTCTTTGTTGTCGGAGTCAAATCATTAACCTTGACGGTCTCAAATGCCTGACACAGGGTTTCATGGATCTCGCCATCCACTTCAACGTATTTGAAAGACGATAAATGGCTCACTATAATATCTTTTTCGCCACAAACGGTTATGATGCTGCCTCCCACAGCATACTTCAGCTTTTGGTGCAAAGTGGAAGTCATAGCACCAGCAGAATGAATCCAGGGTCGGCCCAACAAACAGCTATAAGCAGGCTGGATATCCATGATGTAGAAGACTGTGTCGAAGGTTTCAGGTCCAACCTGAATGGGTAGAGTAACTTCTCCAAAGACAAATCGTTTGGTTCCATCAAAAGCCTTTACAACTAGGTCACTAGGTGTACAAATTAAACCACGAGTATCCAGTTTCATGAGCGCTTTCTTCGGAAAAATGTTCAAAGACGAGCCCGTGTCAACAAGCACATGAGACATGATAGTCCCTCTATATTCCAACGAGATGTGCAGCGCACTATTATGGTTTCTTCCCTTCGGCGTCAGCTCTAGGTCTGTAAACCCTAATTCGTTCCCTGCATTAACATGCGCAACCACCCCTTCAAGCTGGTTGATAGAAATCTCCTGTGGTACATAAGCATCATTCAGGACCTTCAACAAGGCGTTGCAGTGTGCCTCGGAGTACAGCAACAAGTTCAGGATTGAGATCTTTGACGGCGTCTGATGAAGCTGGTCAACAATCTTATAATCACTCTTCTTAATCAGTCTCATGAACTCTTTGACATCCTTTACCAACAAGTCTTTCCCCACATCTTGGGTTTCCTCCTCGACGACGGCCTTACCCTTTCCTTTATCAACTCTGTCAGCTACGATTTCAGGCGGTGCAAACACTCTTCTGCTTCGAGTAATTCCACCGGATCCCACTACATTGTCCACAGTATCAATTGGTGGAAACTTCAGATCTACCTTATGTCCATTGCAATAGACTTCAGCCCCGTAATGCCATGGGACGACATTAGTGCTTTCAAATGGTATCGGGCCATCCTTTGTTATGGTAACCATTGGTGGCCTTACTGCAGAGATGGCGATTATTTTGCGAGGAATAGTGATGGTGGCAACTTCATCCTCTTGCTCGAGCACTACCTCCTCTAATCTGCCCTCAATTTTCCGACTAAACTGCAAAATCCCCTCGTCCATCAGGCTTTGTACCCCCTCAATCAACTGGTCACAACCATCTGAGTGGTTCACGCATTCGATGCAGAATTTCCCACAGCCTGGGAAGATTCCTCTCTTCATCAGCTTAGCTTTAACAAAGCTAAGCGGAGTCTTCAGATCTCTGACATCAGTCACTAAATCTGAATCCATCTCTTCAAGGATCGCACTAACCCCGACTCCCCCATGGTTAGGCATCGGGTTCTTTAGAACATTTGGAAACTCGTCAGAGAAGTCGATTATCTTGGCATCAACCAAGTCTTAGACTTTATGCTTGAACGCCTTACAAATTTCAACCGTATGGCCAGGTGCCCCCGAGTGAAATTCACATCTCACATTTGCATCATATCCTGTTGGTGGTGTCCCTGTCAAGGGAGCCAAAGTCCGCTTCTGAACAAGCTGCATATGGAGAAAAGTTTGTAGTGACTAAGCATATGACATTGGTGGAGTCTCAAGGTGGCGATTTGCCAACGGTGCTTTACTCTGGTACTTTCGGTACCCTTGTTGATTCTGCTGCGACTGCTGTTGTTGAGGCTTCGGAACTGCTGGAATGGTGATGCTAGCGACCTAATGACGCTGCCCTTTCCCTTTTCCTCTAGCGTTAGACACAGAACTCGTCTCACCTTCTCTTCTTTTTCCACTGAAGGCTTTCTTTCCTCCAGCTGAGGACGAATCTCCTCCGAGAATCTTACCAAGTTTGATCCCACTTTCTACATGCTCTCCCGTGATTATAAGATCAGAGAAACTCCCTGACATACAGCTGATCAACTTCTCATAATAAACCCCAGGTAGTGTTGCTACAAACAAGTCCACTAACTCACGCTCAACCATCGGCGGTTGAACTCTGGCAGCCAACTCGCGCCAGCGCTGGGCGTACTCCTTGAAACCCTCGTTGTTTCTTTGAGATAGACTCTGAAGTTGGACACGGTTGGGTGCTAAGTCACTATTATACTGATAGTGCTTTACAAATGGTTCAGCAAGTTCTTTCCAACTGTGAATACTGGTGGGCTCCAAGCCCATATACCATTCAAGTGACGGACCTGAAAGGCTATCCTGGAAAAAGTGCATCATCATCTTCGCATCTTCAGAATGAGCTGACATCTTCCTATAAAAGGACTTCAAATGAACACGAGGACAAGTAGTGCCCTTGTATTTGTCAAATTCAGGTACCTTGAACTTTTGCGGCACCTTAAGGTCGGATGTCAATCCCAGCTTGCCCATGTCTAGGCCCATCGAATTCAGGTTTTCAAAGCTTTTCATATTATCCTCAAGAGCCTTGAATCTCTGCTGAGCTTCGGTAGTCAGTTCACCTTCTACTCCTCTCATTGAGAAAATGTCGTCTTGACGATCCATGTTCGAGTGTTGGTTGCCATGTCCAATGACAATCCCTGCAGCTTCATGCCCCGGAAAGTTTCCCACTCCCGTATTACCAATGTAAGCAGCAACATTGTTACCACTCGCTCCCATATTACCTATAGCCACCCCAGTGGTGCCATTACCTGCCCCAGCTGGGCCAGTACCTACTCCAGTGTTCCCAACTCCAGTCATGTTGGGAATAACCAATTGTGGTTCGTAGTTATCAGCTATAGGGGTTTCAACCCTAGGGATCTTGGCGGCTCCTCCTCCATGAAGAACACCATTGTCATCAATGCGTGCAATCAAGGGCTGCACTAGCGTTCTGAGCTGATCCTGACCGTTGACGACCACTTTCATGAGGTCCATGAAGCGATCCATCCTCTCTTTCATCTCCTGGATGTCAGTCTGAACTTGTTCCATTGCTCGGATTTGATTAGCTCTTGTGGGATACCGGTGAGTTGGCCTACAGTCAATCCTGAAATAAACCTGTAAACACAGAGGATTAGATAAATATGCCTGAGGCGCGTGCTTATGCAAAGTGCTTTATGCAAATGCAAACGTGTGCCTGTGCCTTGGGGAAACCCCCTGGTCCTAGTTTCCGAGACAAATAAAGTTTACATCCAATCATGGAAAGAAATCCTCATATATATATCTGGAAAGCCATAAAGGAAGCACACAACTGTAGTCACATACAACTGAAGCCAAAGGCGTAACCCTGACCAACAAGCCCGGTGGTGGTTAGCATATCAATGCATAAACAAATACAAGAGAGTATAATAGATGTCAAGGGCGGCCACAGGCACATAAATCTTCTACTAACTCCTTCGTACTGGGGTGATCAGGCTTATTGAGCAAGCCTCTGATGAGCGACTCCCTCTTCTTGATGGTGTCTTGGAGATTCTGAATGAAATCATCCCAAGCATCTTCTCCAAAACAGTCCTCTAACTTGTGCTTCTTGGAGTTAACCCCTAGCTTGCAACCCTTCATGCTTGTCACAACTTCTTTTAACTTGCGCTCGACGTCGTACCAGAGTGATGCTTCAGCTTCCACCTCATTAGTCTTAGCTACCAGTTGAGTCTTCAGACTCTCAATTTCTTGCTTCAGCTTTTCTCCGCGCTCTTTGTGGATAGCCAAATTAGTATTCCACATAGCTTCGAACTTGGATATCCTCATATATGCCCTGTCTAGGTCATGCTTTTTTGTGGCCAAGACGCTATTCACAGCTTTGAAGTCTATCCCCAAACGCTCTCTAGACTCCTTCTCCTTGGTCAGATTTTCTCCCAGATGGTTGATCAACTCCGTCTGCTTCTTGCAGGAGTATTCAGCTTCAATCTTCGCATTACGAAGTTGCACAATTTCTGCTTCCAGTGCTTCATTCACCTTTTGCAGATCCTCCTTTTCTTTCAGTACATGATTGTACTTCTAGATGTCAATCACAGTTGGCTCTTCGACCACAGGCAGACACAAAGGCTTCACAGCAGGATAAGGCATCATAAATTTGGCGACTCGATCACGAATCCAAATCAAATATGGCTCAAAGGCCTGGTTGTTTCTTTTCCCTAACACGGCTTTCCCCATCCTCTGAAGATTCTTCCAGGCATGTTCAAGCTTAACCAACAGATCACTGTCTAGTAGCCCTGTGAAATACAGAGATTCCCGTATTTCAGCTTCCTTAGGAGCCTCCTTCAACGCATAACCGAATTGTCTAATCAACAATGATGGGTTATAATTGACACACCCCTTTCTGCCGACGAAAGGTATATTAGGAAAACAGCTACAGCTGTAGATGATTTCTGTACCTAACATGTCCCTGTTGAACCAAGTGATCTTCTCAGCCGATAAACTCATCAGACGTTCAGGCCATTCTAGAGCACTCACAGAAGGACCTACTTTAGGCAAGTGGTTGTCAAACCACACATAAAGCAAAGGAACACAACAAGAGACGATCTTTCCTCGCCGATTCTCGTTCTTGTAGTGTACTGAATGGTAGACATCTCCCAAAAGAGTGGGTACAAGATTACCCGAGGCAAGAATATGGAATGCATCAACATCCACAAAACCAGGCAAGTTGGGAAACAATACGGTACCATATATGCAAACGGCCAAGATAGCATTGAACACAACCCAGCAGCCATTCTTAGCAAGTTTCTGAGCTTTCTCTACCAAGTCAGAGAGGAGAATCCCATACATCCCATTCTTACGAATCAACTTCCCGTTCAACTCGGATGGATCCAACTATAATACGGCAGCAAGATCAGCCAGATTAGGCTCCGTGTCAACGTGATGATAAGGCATCTGATTCTTGACGGGAATGCCTAACAAATCTGAATACTCCTCTAGAGTAGGAGCTAGCATAAAGTCTGGGAACACAAAACACCTTAGAGGAGCATCATAAAACTGCAGCAAGGTGTACAAACCACTAATCTCTTGTGCAGAAGGTGTGCAAACATATCTCAATAGTCTCCCATATGTCTTCCTGAAGTCTTCAGTAGCTGAACCCTTAGCTAAGGCAACCAACTTCAAAATAGGACTGATGTCTGGGGAAGGAAACCTGTACGCAACAGTCTTCTTCAGAGCTTCCATATCAGCAATATGGGACGAGATCACTAGAACCCGGGGGAAGAATATGCACCTGCAACACAGACACACGTTAATGAAATGCACATGGAAATGCAAATGCAAAATGTAAGCAAGAGGTCAAGGCTGCTGTGTTGTTGACTGGAGAGGACCATAACTCTGCTCTGTCAATAACAAAATCTATGATGATAAGGACCATAATTCCGCTTTGTCAAGAATAAATCTCTGATGATAAGAACCATAATTCTGCTCTGTCAAGAACAAATCTCTGATAAGAACCCTTTGATACCAACAATACTGATTCATTGTCAAGAAAACCAGGTTGTCTGAAGGTCAAGGTTTCCTGCAATAACCCAACCCTGCTCACAGGTATGGACCTAATCCACTGACAAAGGTACGACATCCTATGCGTTTCCCCAACGTCACAGACTTTCAGGAAATGATGATACGTTCACCATTTCTGGTTTGGCATCATCCCTTCCTGAAGAGGCCTCACTTAGCTGAGTCACAAGTGTTCGGTCCCCAGAGTTGACAATCCTTAGATCCGAAATCAATTCCAATCCTAAGGACCAGAAAAGAGATCATCACAAAGAATCTCGTCTGAGTGTGAATTTCATGGGAACGGGTGTCTGCTAAGCAAACAGGTCCCCACTAATCTCCACTTTAATTCTATGTCTCCTCTCAAGCCTGGGTCTGGCTTCTCACTCATCAGAGCACCCCTCTCACAACAGCACAACAATAATAATATAATGCTGAAAAATAAAATGCAGGAAAGTAAAAGCTACGGTACAACAGATATGTACAAAAAACCCAACAAGACTAAGCAATCATGCGCTAGGATTGACTTGCATAGGGAACCAAATCATTAGTCCCCAGCAGAGTCGCCAGCTGTCGCTACTGCGAAAATAGGCGTCGGCAATGACAAAAGAGTCGCCACCTGTCGTTATTTATCCCACACGAAGGGAAAGGAAACGAATGGGAGAAACCTAGCGAAAGGGAAAAGACAGGTCATCACAACCATGTCCTGGGTTCGGGAGTCTGTTACGCAAGGGGAAGGTATTAGCACCCCTCACACCCGTCGTACTCGACGGGATCCACGCTTGATTATTTGTCTCGAAGGGTTGCTTAACTATCTACCTATCAAGGCTGGTTTGAAAGAAAAGAAAAGAATGACTCGACAAAGCATCACGCTTCGTGCCTACGTATTCTCGTTAGAGAAAATCAGAGTCAACGTAGTTTGGCTAACTACGGGTTATGGGGAAAGGTTGCTCGCCAAGATATCGCATCTTGTGCCTACGTATTCTCGTCAGAGAAATCAGAGCGAACGTAGTTCGGGATAAAATGGAACATAGGTTTGTTCTATTGTTTTTACCCGAGTAAAGTTAAACAACGATTACAGCAGTTAGGGACAACACCTGTTTGCGGTAGAACTGAAGCTTAACATCACTCTATTCATCAGAAAAGTTTTCCTTGAATTAAGGGCCCACGGGGCAAAAAGAGGTTTGAATGTCTGTTTTTGTCTTTTATCGAAAAGAAGTGTCTTTTATGAATGCTCGTAATTCATACTGCACTAGAGACTAGAATTTAGGAGCGAATGCGTCGCACATCGTCCTAAGGACGTGTCCTCAACACTCTAGGTAATTGAGGAGAGGCCCCCCAATCATCATTTCCCAAATGGATTAAGGCTCGTAGAGTACAGTATTCATTAGCCTTTATTACATATTTTTTTGTTGTTTTGAGATGAGAAGAGAAAGGACTCTACAGGGGAAACTATCAAGCATCCTACTGTTGTCATGCAAATGATTCATCCTATGATTGAGGTTTGAGGGAATCTACCCTAATGTTATCATGCCAAGGATTCAATCCTAATGTCTATCATCACTATCCTGTCAAGGAAATGAGATCCCTAAGGGAACATGCAAAGAGGTATCAACCAACAGCAAAAGTCATTAAGCTGAAAGAGTAAAGAGCTATCAAGCAGATAAAGTAAATGCATATGCAATGCAACAATACAAGCAAGGGAGGCAGGCTCAATCTTCAATGCAAACATGGGATGCAAACAGAAATGCCACAAACAAGAAAAGGGAGGGACACCTCAACCTTTAATGCAATCATGCACCTAAACAAATGAGTGTCTACTCATGCAGGCATGCCCTAATGCATCATAACAAGATGGTATCAAATAGTGCAATCATGCTCCTAAACAAATGAGTGTCTACTCATGCAACTTATTCTAATGCATCAACAATCAGATAAGAAAATCATACAATCATGTAAGAGATCTAATCAGGAGAAGAGAAGAACAAAGTGAATGTCAATCCACTAAGCTCAATGTGCATCAGCACAGGAGTCCAATGAGGCTCACACTTCTTGAGGAATGCACAGAGTCTTCCCTAAGGGGGACTAGGCTCTCCCAAGAAGGATCCAAAGTCATTTGGACTGGAAACAAGAGATATGTGATGTGATCCTAAGGAACCCATCACTATGGATGTGTGTCAACATAAAGAATCCATCTAAGGCTCCAACTCTTTGAGGAATGCACAGAGCTTCTCCTAAGGAGGGATAAACTCCCACAAAGAGGATCCATAGATATTTGGACTTGAGATAAGAAGGGTGTACAAAGTACTTGAGTCCTCATGGCTCAAACTTCTTGAGGAATGCACAGAGTCTTCCCTAAGGTGGACTAGGCTCTCCCAAGAAGGATCCAAATCATTGGAATAGAAAGAATGAGGGAGCATGATGTGAACCTATGGAACCCACTATGACATTGAGCATCCATCTATGGCTCAAACCTCTTGAGGAATGCACAGAGCTTCTCCTAAGGAGGGCTAGGCTCTCCCAAGAGGGACCCAAAAGAATGGATTGAAGGAAGTAAGGCAAAGCACATGAAACACATAGGAATAGAGAAAACAAACATGTAAGAGCTCTAAGATCCTAATTATGCAAAGCCTAAAGATTTCTATCTTAAACTAAGTATGAACCTAAAATTGAATTGAAAATGAACCTATCAAGGTTCCAACCTAACATCTAAGGGATCATACAAGAGATGGATGCATAACTATTGCAACTATGTCAATTATCATGCAAAGTAGGGTCTTTTTTATATCTAATTGTCTTATCCCTTGAAAGAGTGAATGTTGCAGCAATTCATCTTACTGGGTTTAAGCCAATTAGATAGGGGCATCTGTCACACCCCAAATTTGTCCTACCCGTGTATAAATTTCATCTGTACTTTCCTTTTAGAAGATTCAAAAAAAATATATATGTTTTTGGTTATTATAATAATTGAAATCCTCAGTCAGACAGACTCTGTTTCAAGGTCATAGGCAGAGGGTACTTATTCAGATGGTGTGTGTTCAAGGTTGCAAATCAGACTCTGCTTAAGGATCATTTTGGTGTGTGTATGTTTAGTACAGATTAAGATCAGAACAGTTGTGGATAAATCGAGTTCTCAAACCATGCCAATACAAGTTCTTCATCAATGATAAGGTTTAACATGAAAATATTAGTCATCATTACTCAAAAATAGTCAAGTGCAGAGGGTGATTTTTTGGAAGTCGCATTTGTTTTGAGATCCTAATTCTTCTAAAGATCCGGAATGCTTCGTGGTTATTGTTTATTTTATTTCTCGGGGTTAGTTTGGAGATTATTGAAAGCCACCTTTTAGCACCATTTATTTTTCTGGATTTTATTCCAGTAAGTGTTAATTTGGAGAACTCATTTGAAATTATTCACAGTCAATTAAGATTCAAGCCTAAACTCAAGAAGGTGCAAGTATATTTTCAAAGTATATTTGGCCTCCAAAATTAAGTCCATTACATGAGACTAAACAAAATGATGATAAAAGCCTTATGTCAGTATATCCACAACAATATTTAAGCAGCCCATTTCAATCTAAACTTGGAAGAGTGACAAGCTGGTTTCTGCAAGGAAAATATTTGTTTCTTTATCTAGCCAGCAGCAAAATAAAAAATAATAACAAGTTTTCTACAAAGAACAAGTCGCAATGGTCATCATGCCTTGTCTCCTAACCATGAGTCGTGTACCATACTTGAAGCCACAAAAGACACATATAATCCTGCAACTTGAAAGAAAATGAAACCAACAGCAGCAGAGAGGCTGTACTTTACATCCAATTCAAAGACCCCACAATTGGAGCCATGCCTTGTGAATCCTTGCAACCCCACCAATTTCAAATGGCTCTGCACTCCAAGACAACCCATAAACTGCTGCACTCTGCTACACAAACCCACAAAGAACATAAAACCTGCAAAATTTCCTAAATGGTGCCAACAAATTCCTGCATAAAACCATACCCTCATAGACTTGCACTAAAATACACAGCCTACACAAACCATGCCAGACCACATTTGAAAAAAAACAACCCACACCCTGCAGAAGACAAACAAAACTGTACCAGCCTGCAGAAACATACCCAACATGGCAACCAACAAAGTCTGTAGCATGAAAGCAATAGATCAGAAAATAGAATAATGGGACAAACTTTGAATTCTTAAGAAAATAGGGCAACCGACCAAACACATGGTTTTCAACTTCATTGAATCTTCAGCATATAAACACAAGCAACCAACATACCTGAGAAAGCACTCTTTGTTCTTCTCACCACACTTCAAACTCTCTCACTTTTTCTTCAACAGCACAATCTTCATTATCATTCTTGGAACAACAACAAACCAAAAGACAACAACACTTTACCCTGTCTTCAAACTCTTCCTCTCTCCACCTCCTCCATTGTCCTTGAAGTTGTAGCTTTCATTTGCCTGGAGTCTTCTTCCCTATTCAACTGCCATCAATAAACCACATTATTCAACCTTCATAATACCAGCACACACAAAGCTGAAGAAAAAATTTAAAGACTTAACTTATCTGTTTTCGGTATTAGCAATCTGGTGGAACCGGTCCAACAAAAGGCTTCGCGTCGTAGGCTCAAATCTCCATCATCCGAACTCTTCGTTGCTAGCGTGGGGACTTGCCGGATTTGCTCCAAATCTGTAAGTATTCTTTTGTTTTTTTTCTCTGTCCTCATAATCTTAAGCTGCTTGATTTGTTTCCCGGCGGTGAGTTTGCGAGAGAGGAAAATAACAGCAATCGCGATAAACCCCTTTTCTTGCTGCATAATCGAAACTTAAGACTGTTCTAACTTTTCCGTCAGCCTCATCAACGGAAACGCAAAACCAGAAATCCATACGAAACTTGAACAAAGCTTGCCACCTCAAATGCCTTTTACCTCCTTCCATCATTCAACCTTCAAATATAGAAACCAAAAAAAGCTTTAGGACCAGATCGAAACAAATGACTTAAGAAGGAAAAGATAAGCAAAGGGAATAAAGGAAAACCTGAATACAAACCTTCAAAAAAAATTCTGCCCAGTAGCTTCATCCACCGTTTTTCTTGGAATCACCTTCGAACCCATTCTGCAAATCCACCCACCTCACCTTCCCGACGTCATCATCATCCTCTTAACACCTCAACTAACAGCAACAATACACCTCTCCTATCGAATTCTTGTTGGACACCAAGCTCTGAAGAAATCCATAAGAAGCCATCAAACAAACTTTATGCAACATTTTAATTTTTGTCTGCTAGAAGAGACACAAATGTGACTGGTAGATCGTTCAGTACCGTTTTCTTTAGTCAACAATTATCAAGGACATGTATTGGCAGCAGATAGCAACAAGCAGCCAGATAAATTGCAGTGTCGTAGAAGGAAAACTGGACACACAACTAATTTCAATAGCATTAGTAAGCCACTGTCTTTTAAAACCTATCTCTGCATGATACAAGATAGCCACAACATCCGTCATCCATCACAGTAATATAAAAATCCACGCCTTTGTCAAACACACTTCAAAGTAATGTTAGCATTAACTTCAAGCCTCAATTTCAAACTAGTTCGAACCTGCAACCACGAGACATAGTATCAGCAAACCAGCATGTGAACGAAAAAGGAAATGATTTTACGGGAAATGTTCACACAACAACAACTTCTAATGAACAGCTACAACATCTTGCAATACTCACCAACCAATTTTCTTGCAAAACAACACATACACCTCCAAAATTTCTACACACGTGAGTCTCTCCGTATAGCCACTGTGCAAAACGTCAAACAGGTTCTATGAAGTAGGAAGAAAATCCATGAGATTCCAACCAACCCAAGCAACAATGCCGTGCTCACCCGTATAGAAACCATGAAAACCACACCTTTTAGTCACCCAGACCTACAGCAAGTTTACACCATTACCATTATCCTTTCTCATCCACCTTTAGCACCATTAGACCACCTTCAATCAACACCTTAACAATACAAAAACCTCCGAATACCCCCTCTCCATTCAGAACAGAGGCGGCGCCAATCCCTCTCACCTTCGCAACCCAACTGAATTCCAAGACCATCGTCGCTTTTTCCGGCAATGCACAAATTACAGCTAAAGCTTTTATCTTCCGTGCAAGCCGCATCAACTCAGACCTCAAACGCCATCTTCATCCTATCGCCACCAGCAACCCACAAAACCTGTCACAAAAAAAAACAACATCAGCTCAAACTCTATGTTAGTCACTAGAGATCAAACACCAAAACTTCTCTCGTTTGTATTACCGTAACAGCCGCGAGATCACGATCTTAACAGTCATCCTTCATGTTCTGTCATCACCATATTACCGACATCATACCGATGACACCAACTCGGCTAACTCCAAAGCGAGGTACAGTACAGTCGCTCGTCCATCGCCGTGATCACCTCCAAGCGTCTCGCAACAGCCATTAATCAAACACTTCACCTCACGATTTTCTCCTTCCCCGAATCTATTTCCCCATCAACCGTTCGACTTCACCGTTCTCAAAACCTCCAGATTTTGAAACCCTTCTTCTTCAACCAACAACACATCAAACAACACCCCCTTCTTCCCAGCTTCACCCTCTATTTAATATCTCAAACAACAAACTCAGTTCGAACCGTAAATCTTTAACCCCAAACCAGACGAAACCCTAACCGAACGAACCCTCCGCTCTCTTCACAATCACAAATAGAAATAACAGAAGAAGAAGTTAATGTGGACAAAATTAGGAGGGCTATGTGGATAGAGCGAATTGACGGAATAGAGAGAGAGTTTTAGCAGAGAAAATTGGGGGGGAAATGTCAAGTGTGGAGCGTGGTTGAACAGTGAGGGAGGGGAGACGGAAATGTTACGAAGGAGAAGAGTTTTTTTTATTATTAGTTTTATCAGTTATTTGTCTCTTTTTTTAAAAATATTTTGTTTATAATTTCTATTATATATACTTTTATATTACTATATGCATATATATACTTTTTCTAATTATCTTAAATTTTCAAAATTTATTTTCTTTTTGTAGATATTATGTAGTTTTTCTTAATTCATAATATTAGGGTTTAGGTTGTTCTTTTTTGTTATTTTTAAAATAGATTTTACTTCGCATTTGCTATCGGGCATTTTTGCCTTTTGGGTCGATGACGACACTTCCGTAATTCATTACCAGTCAAATTATTGATGAATAATGTTGGATCTGAGACCATTTCGCTTTCAACGCTTCCCATCCATTTTCAAATCTCATCTCCTTAAAATCAATTCTTTGTATTGAATTAAAAAGAGGGGATTAAGTGTAGACTTTCTTCCTCTCCGAGTGTTGGGATACCCACTGTAGTGAGGGTGGTTCCGACACTCGTCTTTCAATACGAAGACGCTTCCCATCCATTTTCAAATCTCATCTCCTTAAAATCATTTCTTTGTGTTGAGCTAAAAAGAGAAGATTGGGTGTAGACCTCTTCTTCTCCGAGTGATGGGGATGCCCACTGTAGTGAGGGTGGTCCCGACACTCGACTTTCGATACGAAGATGCGACTTCTTCCACCACCTCTCCTGGCACAACTCCTTTCTGAAGCATTTTTACCTAAAACCTCGGTCTCGTACCGAGTGCATTTTCAAATCTTTTCGTAACAAAAACTTGAATGGTCGTGGAGTGGTTAGGCGTAGGCCTTCTCCTATCCCGAGTGCTGACGTTTACCGTAGGGTTCTCTGTCGTAAAGCACTTACCATTCAAAACCAAAAACATCTTTAATAAGAGAATGAAGTTCTCTTTGTGTTGAATTAAAAAGAGGGGATTAAGTGTAGACTTTCTTCCTCTCCGAATGTCAGGATACTCACTGTAGTGTGTGTGGTCTTGACGCTCGTCTTTCAATATAAAGACGCCTCGTTCGCCACACCATTTTTACAACAAAAATTTTGAGATAAAGAATTGGGTACTACCCGTAGGGGTTACTATCCGAGGACCTGTCTCGCCCCCTAAAAAACAATCCAATCAATCAAACGTGACTTCTTGCCCCGCGTGGCGAAAACTAATCAATCTTTCAAAAGGATATGATACGTCCGTTCTACCGCAAACAGGTAACGCCTAAGTCTCCAACGAGCGAGCAGCAAAACACCTAACTGCTAGAATGCGCATGATAGCATCATCCATAAAAAACATCAACACACCGTAGGCCGAACTACGACTGCTCTGATTCTTTACTTTTTCAAGTAAAGATACGTAGGCACAAGGGCCACAATCCTTGCCGAGCACAATCCCCCATGTATCTGTAGTTCCCCGAACTACGTCGACTCTGACTTTCTCACATCTATTGAGAATACGTAGGCATAGGACTGCAAAGTCCTACCGAGTCTGTTCTTTCTCTTTTCTTCCCCGTTCTCTCTTTCCTCCTAACTTTCTTGTTTCTAACCTTTCTTTTACCCTGTGGAACACTTCTTATAGCATAATATTTAAGCAGATAAAATCACACATCGACGAACAAAAGGTTCCCATCGAGTACGATGGATGCGAGGGGTGCTAATACCTTCCCTTCGCATAACCGGCTTCCGAACCCGTTCTTGGTTGCGAGACCATCTTATCCATTCTTTTCTTAAGGTTTTCTCGATATTTTCCTTTCCCCTCATGGGATAAATAAAGTTCGGTGGCGACTCTTCTGTCCTTTCTTTTTCGCCTTCCCGTCGTTGCGCGATGCATTTTTCGAGTAGCGACAGCTGGAGACTCTGCTGGGGACCCTCCTAGCGAGCCAGACCTAATTTGTTTGTCATGTTTGTGTTTTATTTGCTTTTATTTTTTATTATGTTATGTTCACTAACTGTTGGGTTTATTTGGATGGTTTGTGAGATAAAGCTTTCTACCCGAGCTTTCAAGTACACACTAAGATAGGAGGTGGGTTCTTTCTGATTTGCGAGACTTAGGACTCGTTGAGTTGGATCGAATTCCACCGCTCAGATGAGACCCCGTTGGAATGATTATGTCTTACGTGTAGTCGTAATGACGTCTTTATTTCCGACGTGGGAGTCCGCGACTCTGAGGACCTTTGTAGAACCTTATTCCAAAGGTTGCTGAGACATGACTCTGTGTTCATCCTTTGAAGGGATTACCGTCTTACGAGTAGTCGTTATGATGGAAAACTTTCGAGGGCTAGTGCATGGGACTTTGTTTAAAAACCTTTGGGATGCCCTCTTACAAACCAATAGACAACCCACCCGATGGGAGAAATATTTTGTGTTGTTTTGCAGGACCAGTGATCTTGATCTCGTTTTGTGCTCTTTATCATGTGCATTCATAAAACATTGAATTGCATATCATTTCTCGCATATCAAGGGACTTAAGAGACTGTGATTATCTCAGGTATTGGTGAATACAATGACTGACCAAAGAAAGCGAAGCACAAATTCCATCAAGTTTAGAGAACCAAAGCTGGAACTAATTCAAGACATTCTGATTGACGTACCAAAGGCTATCAAGATCAACTTTCAGGGGAAGTATGGGAAATTTCTTGATCTCCTCCATTCTAGGGTCGATACTTGGGCTTTGTTCGCTATGGCTCAGTTCTATGATGCACCTCTCATATGTTTCACTTTTCAAAACTATCAGTTGGCCCCTACTCTTGAGGAATATTCTCACATTTTGAACATCAAGATTAAGGATCAACCTATATACACAGGCTTGGAAGAAGAAACAAAACCTCCTGCCATTGCTCTTACTCTACGTATGACCAAAGAGGAAGTCAAGGAGGGTCTAACCAGTAAAGGGGGTGTTCAGGGTTTTCCATTGAAATTTCTGCTAGAAAAGGCTGCTCAATACAAGGTGGATGAAGATTGGGAAAAGTTCGGAATAAGCGTTGCTCTAATGATTTATGGGATTGTCCTCTTTCCAAATGTGGACAATTTCATAGACATCACTGCCATCGTTCTCTTCATGCAGAAGAATCCCAACCCTACACTCCTTGCCGATGTTTATCACTCTATTCATTGGAGGAGTGAAAAGAAGGCGGGAATGATCCAATGCTGCTCTCACCTACTATACAAGTGGTATGATTCTCATTTGCCCAAGAAAGGGCCGTTCATGGAAAACAAGAAGAAATTAAAATGGTCTCAACGCATCATGTCTCTGGAAGCTAGTGATATTGCTTGGTACTCTCCTGAGTACTATGATGTGGAAATCATTTTTAGTTGTGGAGAATTCAGTAATGTACCTTTGATCGGTAGGGCCGGTTGTATTAATTATAACCCAGTCATGGCATTACGTCAGTTGGGCTATGCTACGGAGGGCGAGCCCGAAGCAGAGAAGGTTCAGAGTTTCTTTTTGCTAGCCACATCAGAGGACCCTGCGTTTGTCAGGAAGATTGCTAAGGCTTGGGGCAAGATTCACATAAAGGGGAGGAAGGAGTTAAAAGCGAAGAATTGCGTGGCAAAGGAGCCATACAACCGGTGGTTACTAGCTAGAGTAGCTGAGAGGTCGTTACCATTTCCCTTAGAGCCCTCTATGCAAGAAGCACCTCCTGCTCCCACTCATGTGTCCATGGAAGAATATGAAAAACTGAAGCTAATAGTGGAGAGATTGACTAAGGAGAACCAGGACCTTCAGAATGAAGTCCACCAAGCAAAGGTGGAGAGTGGTCAGTACAAAAGAAAGGTGGAGTTTGAACAGGATCAAGCAGCTGAAAGTAGCAAGAAGCTAAAATTAGAAACGGATCTGAGAGTCAGGTACCAACAGGGTTACGAAGGGGCTGATGCATCATTAACAACTCTCCGACAACGCTTAAAGGACACCAAAGCTTCTTGTGATAGGGCGTGGCACCTCTTTGAGATAGCCTCTGCCGAAAAGAAGGAAATACGAGAGAATCTTGAGGCCGATATTGGGGATCTTGAAGAACGACTGAGAAATGCCTTGACCCTAGCGGAAAATGAACGAAGACTCAAAGAGGAGGCATTGAAAGACTCATATGTCACGTCTGACCTGTGGAATAACAAATGTCAAGAATTGGAAACTGCCCAAGAAACAGCCCTTCTGTGGAGGAATCGTTTCGAGGCTTTGCAAAGAGATAGTGCGCAGTGGCTCGAGAAGGAGGCTCAGCTCAATGAGTTGTTGGACACCCATGTGGATTCTATTTGTTATTACCAGTCGACTCTAGATATGTGTCGTGCTAGGTACAACAATTTGGTGGAGCATTGCAACCTCATGATCCGTGATATCCCATGGAGGTTGGAAAGCGCCGTTCAAGACTTGGAAGGAAATTATATCCCCCCTTCTGTTCACCACTTTATCCAGCTCTGCGACCAAATGGTTAGGAGGTTCATGTTTGAGACGAAGAAGCTTGAAGAGCGTCTCCAAAAGAGAGAATTTTAGTTATTCAGTTATCTTTTGTAGCACGACTTGTAGTTTCGGCTTATTCAGCTTTTGTCTGTATGAATTTTTTCTAAAAAAATTTAATGAAAGATTGCTTTTTGGTCCAAATTGTGCACTTCTTTATTATTCAGTCATGATTCTATAATACCAATGATAATCACAAGCCTCGAAAGTCTCTCGAGCATTTTGCATACGTTTGCGCATTTTTCTTTTTGCATTTCCTACAACCCGATCTTACACACCGCTTACCCCTTTCAGAAAGAGTAAAGCAAGCTGACTTCACGGCATCGGTATAACACAAGGAATAGCCAGAAGAGAATCATGGATCAGATAGAACAAGACCAGGCTACTATGAGGAGCGAGATGCTAGGCATGAAAACGCAGATGAATCAACTCATGGAGGTGATTCAGAATATGGCCAGGAGTCAAGAGGAGATGAGACAAGCAGCGGAGAGGAGCGCTAATCAGACTTTGGCTGGTGCGATTCCCAATGCAAGTGGTGCAATTCCAATCCCTGTTGACGCCACCCCAACCCCTGTTGGGGCAATTCCTACTTCTGCCGGCGCCGTACCTATCAACACCGTCCCTCCGCCAGTCGGTACTACTCAACCTCATGGCACTGCGATCCCAATACCAGTCCAGTACGATGAACATGAGGGCTTCTATGAGAATTCAGCTGAAGCATGTGCACCCCAAACCGCTGAGTTGGAGAAAACGTTCAAGGCCTTACAGGAGGTGGTAAGGGCATTGCAAGGCCCCGATGTTTTGGGACTGGATGCCGCTGAAATATGTCTTGTACCCGGAGTTAAGATACCTCCAAAGTTTGTAATTCCAACCTTCGAGAAGTACAAGGGTAACAGTTGTCCTAAGACCCACATAAGGTCTTACTGTAGGAAGATGGCCGCCTATTCTGATGACGAGAAGCTACTAATCCATTTCTTTCAAGATAGCTTAACAGAGGCATCCCTAGAATGGTATATGCACCTTGAACGATCCAACGTAAGAAGCTGGAAGGAGTTAGCAGACGCTTTCGTGAAGCATTATCAGTATAATACTGACATGGCTCCGAATCGTATGCAGCTTCAGAATTTGACTCAGAAGTCCAATGAGTGTTTTAAGGACTTCGCGCAGAGATGGAGGGGAGTAGCTGCAAGGGTACAACCTCCACTGATGGAGAAAGAACTGACAGACCTATTCATGGGCACGCTACAAGGACCGATCTTTGAGCGGTTAGCATCCTCAACTTCCACGGTGTTTTCTGAACTTGTTATGGCTGGAGAGAGATTAGAGAGTTTCATGAAGGCAGGAAAAATTCAGAATGCAGGTGGATCTGCAAGCGGGGTCAAGAAGCCTTATCAGGGCTTCGTTAAGAAAAGGGAAGGCGAAGCTAGTGCAGTGTTCACCAATGGAAGGAGAACTCACCAGGGTTATCACCACATTGCTGCCATCGCTCCACAGCAACCACTTTCTATTCCGGCAAATCAGCCTGCGCCTCAGCAAAATCGACAACAACAACCCTATCAACCAAGACAAAATCAGTATCAAGGGCAGAGAAAGCCAGAAAGGAGGCTTGATCCAATTCCGTCCACTTACGCCAAATTGCTTCCGTTCTTGTTGAAAGCAGGTCTCGTTCAACTTAGGGAAATGAAAGATCCTCCGACTGTTCTCCCCTACGGCTACGATGTAAATGCGAGATGCGAATTCCACTCTGGAGCCCCGGGCCATAGCATCGAGAATTTTAAATCTTTAAAATACATTGTGCAAAATCTTATCGACTCAAAAGCGATAAATTTTACCCGAAATACTCCGAACATCAAATCTAATCCAATGCCACCTCATCACTCAACAAACATGATTGAAGGCTCTAAGGGGATCCGATTAATTTCGGATATTGAGAAATTGAGGACCCCACTTTCCACTATTAAGGAGCAACTCTTGTTGAAAAACATTTACCCAGGATGTCCAACTAATTGCCATGTTTGCATGGATGGATCTCAAGGATGCGCTGAGCTGAAGAAGGGCATACAAGGCCTGATTGAGCAGGGTGTATTAGTAGCAGAACAACTATCAAAGATTGAGGAAGTTGCTACTCTTGAAATTCCGTTCGAAACATTGGAGATACCATATGATGATGGATATGAGCTTTGGACCCCAGTTGACAATTCGAACCGCACACCATTGACCATACCGTGCGATGAGGAAGAATGGGACAACGTGTATGGACATACTTCTATCCCACTGCAAATCCCGTATGATCCAGTTAAGATACCTATGTCTCCACCATCAATGAACCAGCTTGTCATTTCGACCCCATCTCCATTTCCGTACGAGAGCACCAAAGCTGTACCTTGGTTATACGATGAAACTGTTTTTCTCAACGGACAGAAGGTGGCAGAGGAAGATGTATTGGAAGAAAAGAAGACTGTAGGGAACATCGTGGGAACCGGAGGCGTCACTAGAAGTGGTCAAATCTTCGCTCCGACTGCACCTCCTGTCAACAGCAGTGACAATACAAGGAAAGGTACTGCCGTACCGAGCACCAATGAACAGGGGCAGTCATCTAAACAGAAAGGCATCCCAAATGATGAAGCGGAGGAGTTTCTAAGAATCATTCAGAAAAGCGATTACAAAGTGATTGATCAGCTCAATCAGACGCCCTCGAAGATATCCATGCTGTCATTGTTAATGTGTTCAAAGGCCCATCAAGAAGCACTGCTAAAATTCTTGAAGGCAGCTCATGTGCCAGAGGAGATATCAGTAGTACAGTTTGAAGAAGTGGTGGGAAATATTGCATCAGGTCATATTTTGAGCTTTAATGATAGTGAATTACCTCCCGAAGGTAAAAATCATAACAAGGCCTTGCACATTACCATCGAATGTGTGGATGTTGTATTCTCTAGGGTGCTCGTTGACACTGGATCATCGCTGAATGTATTACCCAAAAGCTCATTGTGCAAGCTGTCAATTGAAGGACTTGTGATGAAGCCAAGTCAAACTATTGTAAAAGCTTTTGATGGAGCTAAGAGAACTGTGGTAGGCGAGGTTGACCTCCCGATCAAGATCGGACCTCATACTTTCATCATTACATTTTACGTAATGGATATATACCCCGCTTACAGTTGCCTTCTTGGTCGTCCGTGGATTCATTCCGCAGGCGCTGTAACTTCAACCTTGCATCAAAAGATCAAATTTATGATTAACAATCAGATGGTCATCATTGAGGGTGAGGAAGATGTTCTTGTGAGCCATCTTGCTTCTTTCCGCTACGTGGAAGTAGGAAATGAGGTGCATGAGACACCATTTCAAGCTTTTGAAGTGATCAATGTTGAAATGATTTACGAAAAGCCAGCATCTTCAATAGTGACTTGGAAGGACGCGAGGACGGTGATAGAGGAAGGACATCCGCGAGGATGGGGCAGGGTGTTGGAATTGCCCGTCAACAAAAATGGAGCTGGTCTAGGCTACAAGCAGAAGAATGCAACTGATAAGGGCAAAGAGCTTGTAACTCCGTTGGTTTTTACTAGTGGAGGCCACCTTGTCGATGGTCAAGTCATGTTTTTGGAAACTGAAACCGAAGATCATGAAGAGCTGTGTATGGTGTATCCTAGGGCGCCTAATCAAACGTTGAACAATTGGAGAGTCGTTGAAATCCCCGAAGTTACTCTAGTAGACGAGTAATCCCCTTTTATTTTATCTATAAAAAAAAAAAATTTGTATGCTCTGCCCAAGGCATATGTATCATGTTGTAGGGCCTTTTGCTTTTAAAGCATAACTTATCATCAATAAATAAACTTTCGCATCCAATTACGCTCTCTTTCTTTCATTTTTTACTTTTTGCACATAAAATTATCTTTGAAAGACAATGTTTTGTTTTATTTTCCTTTTTTCTGTCAACCTTTTCTAAAAATATAAAAAAATAATAGTAAAGCATGAAGTCATTCATCGTGCAGATCTTCCCTTGCTCCTGTCAATAACGACCCCGCTATGGTCCAATATGACTTTGATAACCCGATCTACCAAGCCGACGAAGACTGCGAGGAAGATTGTGATCTCCCAGAAGAGCTAGCTAGACTATTGAAGCAGGAGTCAAAGGTCATTCAGCCCTACCAAGAAGAGGTCGAAGTCATCAACATGGGAACTGAAGAAGATGCCAAAGAAATCAAGATAGGCGCAGCTTTGGAGTCAGATATTAAGTCCAAACTGATAATACTGCTTCGAGAGTATGTTGACGTTTTTGCTTGGTCTTAAAAAGATATGCCCGGTCTAGATGAAGAGATTGTGATGCACAAACTACCTCTCAAGGAAGGCTGCCCGCCGGTGAAGCAAAAGTTGAGGAGAACAAAGCCAGAGATGTCTTTCAAGATCAAAGAAGAGGTACAAAAGCAATTGGACGCTGGTTTTCTGGCAGTATCCAACTATCCGCAATGGATAGCGAATATTGTCCCAGTACCTAAAAAGGATGGGAAGGTGCGAATGTGTGTAGATTATAGAGACCTTAATAGAGCGAGTCCGAAAGATGACTTCCCTTTGCCACACATTGATGTGCTAGTAGACAACACAACCCAATTTTCTGTATTCTCATTTATGGACGGCTTTTCTGGATATAACCAGATTAAGATGGCGCCCGAAGATATGGAAAAGACGACTTTCATCACTCCATGGGGAACTTTCTGTTACAAGGTTATGCCATTTGGACTTAAGAACGCAGGCGCAACATATCAGCGAGCAATGGTCACTCTTTTCCATGACATGATACATAAAGAGATTGAGTGTTATGTAGACGATATGATTGCGAAATCCCAGACTGAGGAAGAGCACCTTATCCACTTGGGAAAGCTATTCGCCCGGTTAAGGAAATTCCAGCTGAGACTAAATCCCAACAAATGCACTTTTGGTGTAAGATCTGGTAAATTGCTAGGTTTTATTGTGAGTCAGAAAGGGATTGAAGTCGATCCAGATAAGGTCAAAGCTATCCAGGAGATGCCGGCTCCCAAAACTGAAAAAGAGGTCCGAGGATTCCTTGGGAGGTTGAACTATATCGCCAGGTTCATATCTCATCTAACGGCCACTTGTGAGCCCATCTTCAAATTACTTCGAAAGGATCAAGCCGTGGTATGGAACGATAACTGTCAGAAAGCCTTTGAGAAGATAAAGGAATACCTACAAGAACCGCCGATCTTGATGCCTCCGGTGCCCGGACGACCCCTGATCATGTACCTGACTGTGTTAGAGGGATCCATGGGATGCGTATTGGGACAACATGATGAAACCGGCAGGAAAGAGCATGCAATCTATTACCTCAGCAAGAAGTTTAATGACTGTGAAACAAGATATTCGATGCTCGAGAAGACATGTTGCGCATTGGCTTGGGCAGCAAAACGCTTGAGACAATATATGCTCACCCATACGACTTTGTTGATCTCCAAGATGGATCCTGTCAAATACATATTCGAGAAGCCCGCTCTCACCGGGCGGGTAGCTCGTTGGCAAATGGTGTTAACAGAGTATGACATCCAGTATGTTACGCAGAAAGCTATCAAAGGGAGTGTTCTCTCTGAATACCTTGCCCACCAACCTATGGACAACTACCAGTCTATGCGTTTCGATTTCCCTGACGAAGACGTCATGTTTTCCAGAGATTATGCCACGCCAGGCCCAGATGATGGACCCGAACCAGGATCGCGATGGACGCTCGTGTTCGATGGTGCCGCAAATGCCAAAGGTTGTGGAATCGGGGCAATCATCACTTCTCCAACTGGTTTTCACTTACCATTCACCGCCAGATTATGCTTTAAGTGTACTAACAACATGGCCGAATATGAAGCTTGTATTTTCGGAATTGAAGCTGCCATTGATAATAGAATCAAGATTCTAGAAGTCTATGGAGATTCCGCGCTTGTCATATGCCAGATTAAAGGGGAGTATGAAACACTGGACCTCAAGTTAATTCCTTACAGAGATCATGTCTTGAAGTTAATCCCGTACTTTGATGAGATCACTTTCCATCACATTCCCAGAGGAGAAAATCAGTTGGCTGACGCTTTAGCAACACTAGCATCTATGTTTCAAGTCAAGTGGGAGAATGAGGCGCCATCCATCCGTTTAGAATATTTGGACGAACCCGCTTATTGCCTAGCGGCCGAGGGGGAAGAAGCTAAAACTGATAATCATCCTTGGTTCTATGATATCAAGCGATATCTAGAGACACAAGAATATCCAGAAGGCATAACTATCACTGACAAGAAGTATCTCAGAAAGCTCTCCTCAAAGTTCTTCCTCAGTGGTGACGTGTTATACAAGCGGAATTACGATTCGGTTCTACTCAGATGCGTGGATAAACACGAGGCAGAACGTATCATAAATGAGATGCATGAAGGATCTTTTGGGACACATGCTAGTGGTCATACTATGGTTAAAAAGATTTTGAGGGCGGGATACTATTGGATGACGATGGAAACGGATTGTTGTCTCCATGTCCAATCATGCCACAAGTGCCAAATTTACGCAGACAAGGTCCATACTTCACCACTCCCTCTGAATGTTTTGACTTCGCCTTGGCCTTTCGCTATGTGGGGTATAGATGTAATCGGACGCATCGAGCCAACCGCTTCAAATGGGCACCGTTTTATCTTAGTGGCCATCGATTACTTTACCAAATGGGTAGAAGCGGCATCCTATGCCAACGTCACTAAGCAAGTGGTGACTCGCTTCATCAAAAAAGAGATTATTTGTCGATATGGAATCCCGAACAAGATTATTACAGACAATGGTTCAAACCTCAACAATAAGATGATGAAAGAGTTGTGTGAAAACTTCAAAATTGAACACCACAATTCAACACCTTATCGCCCTAAAATGAACGGAGCTGTTGAGGCGGCAAATAAGAACATTAAGAAAATCGTCCAGAGGATGGTGAAGACTTACAAAGACTGGCACGAGATGTTGCCGTTCGCGTTGCATGGCTACCGCACCTCAGTGCGCACTTCCACAGGGGCAACCCCGTTTTCTCTCGTATATGGCATGGAAGCAGTATTGCCCATTGAAGTAGAGATTCCCTCCTTAAGGATTTTAGCAGACGTCAAGCTAGATGAGGCCGAATGGATACAAGCCAGACTCGACCAACTCAATCTCATCGACGAGAAACGCATGACGGCCATCTATCATGGACAATTATACCAAAAACGATTGAAGAAGGCCTTTGATAAGAAGGTTCGCCCACGACACGTCCAAGCAGGAGATTTGGTACTAAGGAAAATTCAGCCAACTCACATCGATCCAAGGGGAAAATGGGCACCAAACTATGAGGGTCCGTATATAGTAAAGAAAGTTTTCTCCGGAGGGGCTTTGATCCTGTCAACCATGGATGGTGACGATCTCTCATCCCCTGTAAATGCAGATGCAGTTAAAAAATATTATGCCTAAAAGATAGGCCTGGTGGACCCAAAAAGAAAATCCACGCAAAAATGGGCGTCCTGGTGGACCATAAAAATGGTTCGGGCAAGATTAGGGACTAGAAGTAAAAAAAAAGGTATCCTGATAGGCTGAAAACCTGAAAAGGCGGCCTAGGCAAAAGTTAGGGATTCAAAAAGGCAGAACTGCATCTTGAAAAGACGTGTGAATTATTCCTCGTAACCGTCAAGCTCTCGACTGAGAAAGATCAATTCGATTCTGGCGCTCAAAAGCAAGGCGTGAAGGGTCTTCAGAGACATATGGGCCATAGCGGATTTGAAACTTGGCAGGGACCATGTTTCAACATTGTCTTAGTCTTTATTTTTCTCTTGTAAAAGCAGTTACCTCTTTTAGGAATTGCCTCCTTTTGTAATTTTCCCATTTATGGGTGTTCATCAATAAAATTACTTTCATCAAAGCTTTTCTGTTTTTATTTACCCTTTGGTTGCAAGTTTCATTTATGTGATGATGGGTTTTGCATATAATGACATTATGGTAAATTAGATTAAGGGATAACTTACCCTCTTGGGGTAACTAAAGGGGGACCATGACTCTAAAGAGTACGCAGGAACATCATTCTAAAATCTTGTAACGACTTGACTGACAAGGTCGTCAAACCCGGCAGAGCAGGCCATGAGCTGAAAATCTCAACACATCCAAGTTCTTTATACATCATAAATAGATGATGTCGGGAAGTCAGGCTTATCTTTCACTTTCCCACCACCAAAGTCCGCCATGTCGGCACCTATATTTCCATTGCCCGTCCGCAATCATATGCATCATACGCATCGCATTCGACATCATAAGCATCTTGCTTCATAAGCATCTTGCATCATATACATACCTATGATTACATCATACTTTCCTCAGCTCTTGCATCACCGCGTGTTAGCATTTGCATTTGCATCTCCATTCGTTATGGAACATCATTATCATCAAGCATTTACATATACGAGATCAGATCCAGGATCAATTTCGAAGATTTTCAAGATCCTAATCAGCCCAGTCAGGGGCATCTTCCGCAAGACCGTGGGCGTTCCCCACGAATTTGTTCAACAATTCGTTGGGCAAATTCAAGAGATTCAATGCAATTATCAGCCTAGTCAGGGGCATCTTTTCAAGACCATGGGTGTATTGCATGATGTATTGCAACCTCGTGGTTAATCGGATCTTCAAATCAACAATCAGCCCGGACAGGGGCATCTCCAGTAAATCCATGGGCGTTTCCCAGTGAGTTGTCTCCAGCAGACTTCAGTGATAAGTGGCAATCTCTTCAGAGAAGCTTATCCATCTTCAGCGATAAGTGGCAATCTCTTCAGAGAAGCTTATCCATCTTCAGTGATAAGTGGCAATCTCTTCAGAGAAGCTTATCCATCTTCAGTGATAAGCGGCAATCTCTTCAGAGAAGCTTATCCATCTTCAGCGATAAGTGGCAATCTCTTCAGAGAAGCTTATCCATCTTCAGTGATAAGTGGCAATCTCTTCAGAGAAGCTTATCCATCTTCAGCGATAAGTGGCAATCTCTTCAGAGAAGCTTATCCATCTTCAGTGATAAGTGGCAATCTCTTCAGAGAAGCTTATCCATCTTCAGTGATAAGTGGCAATCTCTTCAGAGAAGCTTATCCATCTTCAGTGATAAGTGGCAATCTCTTCAGAGAAGCTTATCCATCTTCAGTGATAAGTGGCAATCTCTTCAGAGAAGCTTATCCATCTTCAGTGATAAGTGGCAATCTCTTCAGAGAAGCTTATCCATCTTCAGTGATAAGTGGCAATCTCTTCAGAGAAGCTTATCCATCTTCAGTGATAAGTGGCAATCTCTTCAGAGAAGCTTATCCATCTTCAGCGATAAGTGGCAATCTCTTCAGAGAAGCTTATCCATCTTCAGCGATAAGTGGCAATCTCTTCAGAGAAGCTTATCCATCTTCAGTGATAAGTGGCAATCTCTTCAGAGAAGCTTATCCATCTTCAGTGATAAGTGGCAATCTCTTCAGAGAAGCTTATCCATCTTCAGTGATAAGTGGCAATCTCTTCAGAGAAGCTTATCCATCTTCAGTGATAAGTGGCAATCTCTTCAGAGAAGCTTATCCATCTTCAGTGATAAGTGGCAATCTCTTCAGAGAAGCTTATCCATCTTCAGTGATAAGTGGCAATCTCTTCAGAGAAGCTTATCCATCTTCAGCGATAAGTGGCAATCTCTTCAGAGAAGCTTATCCATCTTCAGCGATAAGTGGCAATCTCTTCAGAGAAGCTTATCCATCTTCAGTGATAAGTGGCAATCTCTTGGGAGAAGCTTATCCATCTTCAGTGATAAGTGGCAATCTCTTCAGAGAAGCTTATCCCCCTATCATCCTTTTGGTGGTAGTAGCCGTGCGTGTTTTGTCCCATCATCCTTTTGGTGATGGCGACCTGTTGCCATCTATCCACGGTTTGCTTAGGGGTATACCTCATCCGATATGGTAATTCACGGGCATCTCTTTTCCTTTCGGACAAATTCAGGGTCTTTTTTATATCTAATTGTCTTATCCCTTGAAAGAGTGAATGTTGCAGCAATTCATCTTACTGGGTTTAAGCCAATTAGATAGGGGCATCTGTCACACCCCAAATTTGTCCTACCCGTGTATAAATTTCATCTGTACTTTCCTTTTAGAAGATTCAAAAAATATATATATGTTTTTGGTTATTATAATAATTGAAATCCTCAGTCAGACAGACTCTGTTTCAAGGTCATAGGCAGAGGGTACTTATTCAGATGGTGTGTGTTCAAGGTTGCAAATCAGACTCTGCTTAAGGATCATTTTGGTGTGTGTATGTTTAGTACAGATTAAGATCAGAACAGTTGTGGATAAATCGAGTTCTCAAACCATGCCAATACAAGTTCTTCATCAATGATAAGGTTTAACATGAAAATATTAGTCATCATTACTCAAAAATAGTCAAGTGCAGAGGGTGATTTTTTGGAAGTCGCATTTGTTTTGAGATCCTAATTCTTCTAAAGATCCGGAATGCTTCGTGGTTATTGTTTATTTTATTTCTCGGGGTTAGTTTGGAGATTATTGAAAGCCACCTTTTAGCACCATTTATTTTTCTGGATTTTATTCCAGTAAGTGTTAATTTGGAGAACTCATTTGAAATTATTCACAGTCAATTAAGATTCAAGCCTAAACTCAAGAAGGTGCAAGTATATTTTCAAAGTATATTTGGCCTCCAAAATTAAGTCCATTACATGAGACTAAACAAAATGATGATAAAAGCCTTATGTCAGTATATCCACAACAATATTTAAGCAGCCCATTTCAATCTAAACTTGGAAGAGTGACAAGCTGGTTTCTGCAAGGAAAATATTTGTTTCTTTATCTAGCCAGCAGCAAAATAAAAAATAATAACAAGTTTTCTACAAAGAACAAGTCGCAATGGTCATCATGCCTTGTCTCCTAACCATGAGTCGTGTACCATACTTGAAGCCACAAAAGACACATATAATCCTGCAACTTGAAAGAAAATGAAACCAACAGCAGCAGAGAGGCTGTACTTTACATCCAATTCAAAGACCCCACAATTGGAGCCATGCCTTGTGAATCCTTGCAACCCCACCAATTTCAAATGGCTCTGCACTCCAAGACAACCCATAAACTGCTGCACTCTGCTACACAAACCCACAAAGAACATAAAACCTGCAAAATTTCCTAAATGGTGCCAACAAATTCCTGCATAAAACCATACCCTCATAGACTTGCACTAAAATACACAGCCTACACAAACCATGCCAGACCACATTTGAAAAAAAACAACCCACACCCTGCAGAAGACAAACAAAACTGTACCAGCCTGCAGAAACATACCCAACATGGCAACCAACAAAGTCTGTAGCATGAAAGCAA
The DNA here is from genome assembly GCA_963859935.3 of Lathyrus sativus. Taxonomy (NCBI): domain Eukaryota; kingdom Viridiplantae; phylum Streptophyta; class Magnoliopsida; order Fabales; family Fabaceae; genus Lathyrus; species Lathyrus sativus. The sequence goes on from OZ012739.1 coordinate 660,287,019, forward strand.
TAGATCAGAAAATAGAATAATGGGACAAACTTTGAATTCTTAAGAAAATAGGGCAACCGACCAAACACATGGTTTTCAACTTCATTGAATCTTCAACATATAAACACAAGCAACCAACATACCTGAGGGGGGGTTCACATTTGCACATCTTGGCTAAAAAAAAAAAAAGAGAAAGCACTCTTTGTTCTTCTCACCACACTTCAAACTCTCTCACTTTTTCTTCAACAGCACAATCTTCATTATCATTCTTGGAACAACAACAAACCAAAAGACAACAACACTTTACCCTGTCTTCAAACTCTTCCTCTCTCCACCTCCTCCATTGTCCTTGAAGTTGTAGCTTTCATTTGCCTGGAGTCTTCTTCCCTATTCAACTGCCATCAATAAACCACATTATTCAACCTTCATAATACCAGCACACACAAAGCTGAAGAAAAAATTTAAAGACTTAACTTATCTGTTTTCGGTATTAGCAATCTGGTGGAACCGGTCCAACAAAAGGCTTCGCGTCGTAGGCTCAAATCTCCATCATCCGAACTCTTCGTTTCTAGCGTGGGGACTTGCCGGATTTGCTCCAAATCTGTAAGTATTCTTTTGTTTTTTTTCTCTGTCCTCATAATCTTAAGCTGCTTGATTTGTTTCCCGGCGGTGAGTTTGCGAGAGAGGAAAATAACAGCAATCGCGATAAACCCCTTTTCTTGCTGCATAATCGAAACTTAAGACTGTTCTAACTTTTCCGTCAGCCTCATCAACGGAAACGCAAAACCAGAAATCCATACGAAACTTCAACAAAGCTTGCCACCTCAAATGCCTTTTACCTCCTTCCATCATTCAACCTTCAAATATAGAAACCAAAAAAAGCTTTAGGACCAGATCGAAACAAATGACTTAAGAAGGAAAAGATAAGCAAAGGGAATAAAGGAAAACCTGAATACAAACCTTCAAAAAAAATTCTGCCCAGTAGCTTCATCCACCGTTTTTCTTGGAATCACCTTCGAACCCATTCTGCAAATCCACCCACCTCACCTTCCCGACGTCATCATCATCCTCTTAACACCTCAACTAACAGCAACAATACACCTCTCCTATCGAATTCTTGTTGGACACCAAGCTCTGAAGAAATCCATAAGAAGCCATCAAACAAACTTTATGCAACATTTTAATTTTTGTCTGCTAGAAGAGACACAAATGTGACTGGTAGATCGTTCAGTACCGTTTTCTTTAGTCAACAATTATCAAGGACATGTATTGGCAGCAGATAGCAACAAGCAGCCAGATAAATTGCAGTGTCGTAGAAGGAAAACTGGACACACAACTAATTTCAATAGCATTAGTAAGCCACTGTCTTTTAAAACCTATCTCTGCATGATACAAGATAGCCACAACATCCGTCATCCATCACAGTAATATAAAAATCCACGCCTTTGTCAAACACACTTCAAAGTAATGTTAGCATTAACTTCAAGCCTCAATTTCAAACTAGTTCGAACCTGCAACCACGAGACATAGTATCAGCAAACCAGCATGTGAACGAAAAAGGAAATGATTTTACGGGAAATGTTCACACAACAACAACTTCTAATGAACAGCTACAACATCTTGCAATACTCACCAACCAATTTTCTTGCAAAACAACACATACACCTCCAAAATTTCTACACACGTGAGTCTCTCCGTATAGCCACTGTGCAAAACGTCAAACAGGTTCTATGAAGTAGGAAGAAAATCCATGAGATTCCAACCAACCCAAGCAACAATGCCGTGCTCACCCGTATAGAAACCATGAAAACCACACCTTTTAGTCACCCAGACCTACAGCAAGTTTACACCATTACCATTATCCTTTCTCATCCACCTTTAGCACCATTAGACCACCTTCAATCAACACCTTAACAATACAAAAACCTCCGAATACCCCCCTCTCCATTCAGAACAGAGGCGGCGCCAATCCCTCTCACCTTCGCAACCCAACTGAATTCCAAGACCATCGTCGCTTTTTCCGGCAATGCACAAATTACAGCTAAAGCTTTTATCTTCCGTGCAAGCCGCATCAACTCAGACCTCAAACGCCATCTTCATCCTATCGCCACCAGCAACCCACAAAACCTGTCACAAAAAAAAACAACATCAGCTCAAACTCTATGTTAGTCACTAGAGATCAAACACCAAAACTTCTCTCGTTTGTATTACCGTAACAGCCGCGAGATCACGATCTTAACAGTCATCCTTCATGTTCTGTCATCACCATATTACCGACATCATACCGATGACACCAACTCGGCTAACTCCAAAGCGAGGTACAGTACAGTCGCTCGTCCATCGCCGTGATCACCTCCAAGCGTCTCGCAACAGCCATTAATCAAACACTTCACCTCACGATTTTCTCCTTCCCCGAATCTATTTCCCCATCAACCGTTCGACTTCACTGTTCTCAAAACCTCCAGATTTTGAAACCCTTCTTCTTCAACCAACAACACATCAAACAACACCCCCTTCTTCCCAGCTTCACCCTCTATTTAATATCTCAAACAACAAACTCAGTTCGAACCGTAAATCTTTAACCCCAAACCAGACGAAACCCTAACCGAACAAACCCTCCGCTCTCTTCACAATCACAAATAGAAATAACAGAAGAAGAAGTTAATGTGGACAAAATTAGGAGGGCTATATGGATAGAGCGAATTGACGGAATAGAGAGAGAGTTTTAGCAGAGAAAATTGGGGGGGAAATGTCGAGTGTGGAGCGTGGTTGAACAGTGAGGGAGGGGAGACGGAAATGTTACGAAGGAGAAGAGTTTTTTTTATTATTAGTTTTATCAGTTATTTGTCTCTTTTTTTAAAAATATTTTGTTTATAATTTCTATTATATATACTTTTATATTACTATATGCATATATATACTTTTTCTAATTATCTTAAATTTTCAAAATTTATTTTCTTTTTGTAGATATTATGTAGTTTTTCTTAATTCATAATATTAGGGTTTAGGTTGTTCTTTTTTGTTATTTTTAAAATAGATTTTACTTCGCATTTGCTATCGGGCATTTTTGCCTTTTGGGTCGATGACGACACTTCCGTAATTCATTACCAGTCAAATTATTGATGAATAATGTTGGATCTGAGACCATTTCGCTTTCAACGCTTCCCATCCATTTTCAAATCTCATCTCCTTAAAATCAATTCTTTGTATTGAATTAAAAAGAGGGGATTAAGTGTAGACTTTCTTCCTCTCCGAGTGTTGGGATACCCACTGTAGTGAGGGTGGTTCCGACACTCGTCTTTCAATACGAAGACGCTTCCCATCCATTTTCAAATCTCATCTCCTTAAAATCATTTCTTTGTGTTGAGCTAAAAAGAGAAGATTGGGTGTAGACCTCTTCTTCTCCGAGTGATGGGGATGCCCACTGTAGTGAGGGTGGTCCCGACACTCGACTTTCGATACGAAGATGCGACTTCTTCCACCACCTCTCCTGGCACAACTCCTTTCTGAAGCATTTTTACCTAAAACCTCGGTCTCGTACCGAGTGCATTTTCAAATCTTTTCGTAACAAAAACTTGAATGGTCGTGGAGTGGTTAGGCGTAGGCCTTCTCCTATCCCGAGTGCTGACGTTTACCGTAGGGTTCTCTGTCGTAAAGCACTTACCATTCAAAACCAAAAACATCTTTAATAAGAGAATGAAGTTCTCTTTGTGTTGAATTAAAAAGAGGGGATTAAGTGTAGACTTTCTTCCTCTCCGAATGTCAGGATACTCACTGTAGTGTGTGTGGTCTTGACGCTCGTCTTTCAATATAAAGACGCCTCGTTCGCCACACCATTTTTACAACAAAAATTTTGAGATAAAGAATTGGGTACTACCCGTAGGGGTTACTATCCGAGGACCTGTCTCGCCCCCTAAAAAACAATCCAATCAATCAAACGTGACTTCTTGCCCCGCGTGGCGAAAACTAATCAATCTTTCAAAAGGATATGATACGTCCGTTCTACCGCAAACAGGTAACGCCTAAGTCTCCAACGAGCGAGCAGCAAAACACCTAACTGCTAGAATGCGCATGATAGCATCATCCATAAAAAACATCAACACACCGTAGGCCGAACTACGACTGCTCTGATTCTTTACTTTTTCAAGTAAAGATACGTAGGCACAAGGGCCACAATCCTTGCCGAGCACAATCCCCCATGTATCTGTAGTTCCCCGAACTACGTCGACTCTGACTTTCTCACATCTATTGAGAATACGTAGGCATAGGACTGCAAAGTCCTACCGAGTCTGTTCTTTCTCTTTTCTTCCCCGTTCTCTCTTTCCTCCTAACTTTCTTGTTTCTAACCTTTCTTTTACCCTGTGGAACACTTCTTATAGCATAATATTTAAGCAGATAAAATCACACATCGACGAACAAAAGGTTCCCATCGAGTACGATGGATGCGAGGGGTGATAATACCTTCCCTTCGCATAACCGGCTTCCGAACCCGTTCTTGGTTGCGAGACCATCTTATCCATTCTTTTCTTAAGGTTTTCTCGATATTTTCCTTTCCCCTCATGGGATAAATAAAGTTCGGTGGCGACTCTTCTGTCCTTTCTTTTTTGCCTTCCCGTCGTTGCGCGATGCATTTTTCGAGTAGCGACAGGAATGCACAGAGCTTCTCCTAAGGAGGGCTAGGCTCTCCCAAGAGGGACCCAAAAGAATGGATTGAAGGAAGTAAGGCAAAGCACATGAAACACATAGGAATAGAGAAAACAAACATGTAAGAGCTCTAAGATCCTAATTATGCAAAGCCTAAAGATTTCTATCTTAAACTAAGTATGAACCTAAAATTGAATTGAAAATGAACCTATCAAGGTTCCAACCTAACATCTAAGGGATCATTCAAGAGATGGATGCATAACTATTGCAACTATGTCAATTATCATGCAAAGTCATAAGCAAACATCACTTAAATCATGCAAACTATTCATCAGAATGTAAAATGCAAAAGAAATGGGAAAACAATCCACAAAAATCTAATAAAAATTCTACAAGCTCCTAAAGCTGTTAAGAACCTACGGTAAAAAGATCAGAGCCTAATTTAAAGTTTATGGTCACTATCTAAAGGCTAAACTAGAAGGTGTCAAAGGAAAGTCCAAATGGGGGAAATCCTAAAAACCTAATTCAAAACTATGCTTAGAATCATCTAAAAATCAGAACAAAATTAAGCAACACTATCAAGATGCCTACTACTATCATGCCAAAAATTAAGTCCTAAATCAAATCCATGCTCTAGTACAAAAATCAGAAAGGAAACTATGCATTTTTCACATTTTTTATTATCAAATAAAAAGAGAAAAATGGTAGTAAATTGAAAATTAATCAAAAATAAAATCCAATTACACACAAAAATCATAAATAATGCAAGGATACTTCACAAATTTTTTCATAATTTTCCAGGAATTTTTACTATTTTTATTGAATTAAAAACAATTAAAAAAATAAAAGAAAATAGAAAAACAATAAAAGAAATTAAAAAATACTGAAAATGCTACAGCCACAAGATCAAACTACTGGTCAAGCCATCTAAGGGGAGAGAGAGTGACACACGCGTGCTGACTGGGATTAGTGATGCGCTGTGTTTCACTAACGGATCCTGTGTGGTGCATTGACTGAAGCTTAAGGTACGTTCTAATCTTGACTGTCCATTCTAAAAGTAATTCAATCCAACACACCTTGGCTTGCCAACTCACTGGTCAATGGTCAACTAAACTGAGATTTAATGCTACACGTGAGATCTACTTACTAAGTCCACGAGTTCAAACAAATCCAACGGTCCAGGCATTATCTTCCTCATTTAAACCTGCAAGTGAGAGGGGGAAACTCACGGTGGCCGGGGAAGACTCCGGTCGTCTTCTCCGGTGACACCAACACCACCAGAAATCCAACCTTCACCAAACTCCAAGAAAATTACACCATTCTTCTCGTCTCCTCACCAGGATCACTAAGAAACTCTCCATTTTTATTTTTTCTCAAGGATCAAGGAGATTCGAAGCTCAACAGAAATCACACCATCTCACAAATCATCACCAAACTTAAAGATTCTGATCCTAAATCAATCTAGACTACATCTATAACCTAACCACATACCAAATCTTGCCTAATCGTGCATAAATTAAGAGGAATTTGGAGAAACAAAAACCTGTTCAGAAGCTCTAATTGAGGTGTTCTTGAGAGCTCAACCTTGCTTCAAATGTTGCAGCTTTCTTCACTAAATGATCCTGAATGATTCTTGATACTCAATGCTTCTTGGTTCTCCCTCAAACTCCAAATTCGATTTCCACTTCTAAGCTCCAAAACTCCAACTGATTCTAACTGAATTTCCCTCCAAATGCTAGCCAAAATGATCTGAAACTGATCCTAGACTTATATAGAACAAGTTTGGATCAAAACCTGGCCCAATCATGGTCCAATTCATCAACTTCACTTTTCACATTTTCCTCCAAAATTCACTAATGGCTTTGCATGAATTTGCCCTGTTCAGCCTCCAAAATTGCTTTAAATGTATTGCTGGTAATGTAGTGAGGATAAAGGGCTATGGTTCATTCCTCAATTCCATTCAATGGTTGATCTTTGATGTGTAACTTCCTCTTGAAGTAATCCAAAAAATGACCATGAAGCACACTTCAATTTAAAATTCTACCAATGCCATTGTCTCTAAAATGTCATTTGTAATCAAAATATGTACCAATTTGTAATTTTTTGAACCATTGTGAATTATTTTGCAATTTTCTCATTTTAATGCCTTTAAAATGTCTTTTTGTGAACTTTCTTCAACCAATTCTCACTCCAATCCATATCAACGGATTCTTAGTATCTTGTTGGACTAAAAACACCATTTTGAACAACTTTCAAGTTGAACAAATCTTCATTTGAGGTTCACAAGATAGTGAAATGGACCCATAATCCAAAAGGACCTATAATCATAATTTCCCAAAATACCCTTGTCTTGTAATCAATGTATCTTGAGTTCTACAAATCCAATCATGGACTTCTAGGACTTTTTGGAAAGCTAAGAAGATAAGGAACAACAATCATGTTCGGTCCAAGGATAGGTGAGACCTCCTTCTAGGTCAAAAATGGCATGGAAGTTGGTTGACTTTCAAGCTCCAAATTCACATTCATCTGATGACCTGTAACTTGTCTGGCTTGTAACTTGAGCTCCATAAACCCTATCAAGGACTTCTAGTACTAAAATTAAAGCTATGAACATGCTCTACAACATTCATGTGGATGTCAAGATGATATGAGGATCACATCTTAAGCTATGTGGTCTTGAAGTTGGGCATCAAGATAGGGGATTTTACACTGTCAATCTTAGAAACCCTAGCTCAATAACTTCTCACACTCTTGATTCATGATGAGTTGACCTTGGAATCGTCCCTTAGACACCTAAATACATCAATCCATGATCACATGGCCTTGAAGTTAGGTCTCAACCTTCTTCAAATTCAACTGTTGACTTAGGGTTGACCAGATGAAAACCCTAGTTGTACCAAGCTTGGTTGTGGCTTCTTATACTTTGCAAAATGACTTGTTTAAGCTCCATAATGACTATCAAGACATTATATGAACTATCTTAATGCTTTAGGACTGTTTTAGATGAATCAAAATCATCTGATGAATTCCCATACCCTTCAAGTTAGGAGACATGATCACATGTGCTAACCCACTTCTCTGGGGATCTTCAACTTCTTTGATAAGGATATCAACCCTTGAATAAAGACTCTTGAATAGCTTTGTACTCTATGATAGCCCATGACCTCCTGCATACATGTCAATGCAATGCATATGCTAATGTTATGTTAAATGAAATGAAACACAAGCTAGGTAAAAAAAGGTTAGGCAAATTTTGGGGTGCAACAGATATGTCGCTTTAGTTTTCCCATCCTTGAGGGGGGTTGATCGTCGGTTTTTCATGCCTCGTCCACTTGATGAAAATAAGTGTCTCACCTTAAATCCAGGGAAGAAGATCCATCTGATTGGTTTAGGGTTAATATTAGTCGGAAAGTAGCATCAGGTCTTCACACTTCTTCCTGGGATGACCCGTGGGATGGGTCAATTTCCCTTATGTTTAAGTTCTCTATATTCTTTAGTATCTTTGATAAAAAAAAGTGGTACGTGGGACAGGTTGACCATTGGAAAACCAATGCTCTAGTTTGATATCCGATGTAGTTTAGATCTTTTTTCTTCTATGAGGAACATTGGAATGCCAATCCTTATTATGTTATTCAAGGAATGAATCTTTCTGGTTAGAGATATATGGTGTTGATGTAATGCTCGAGATGAGGTGTTTTCAGTATCCTCGATTTTTTGACCCAACTGGAGCTTGTTATCCCTCTCGCCCTTCTCCCCAGAATGAAAACTTGACTATTTCCTTCATTTGGGTTAGATGGGCTCTTTCTAGTGTAATGATATTTTCTTGATGACTTATGCAAGATAAAATCCCTTATATGGAAAATCTATTTAAGCGTAAGGTTATAACTAATCTAGCTGAGGTTTATGTTATTTTTTTCTTGTTCACCAACTAATGTGACAAATGTGGAAGAAAAACGTATTTTCCTTGTATGAAAAAGGTATTTTGGCATATCCGCGACAAACTCTTATGTTTTCTTTACTCGACTTGAGAACCATATCCTTTTTTTAAAAACTAATAATGGCTTGAGAGTCTTTGACTTAATTCTTGTGGTAGAGTATTCTTGGTGCTTCTTATGGAAGTCCCTATTTCTATTAATGGTGGTTCTTGTGGATTGTTATCTATCATATGTCCCTTAGTAGATGTGAGGTTTTTGCTCGATCTTTTTATCCATTTCTTTGATTGTTTCTTAGCTATTTTTTAATTGTATTTAAATTTTATTTTCTCCCTTTTTAGAGTTGTTCCTTTTATTTGTTTTGTTTCTTTTTTATATGTTTGTTTGGTGATTTCAGATAAGTACATTTTCTGTGAACTGGTAACACCGTTCTATGTGTTCTTATGAACATTTCTTTGAGATTTGGTGTAAGTCTTTTAGTCTTACACCTGGTGTCAACGAATCCTCTCTCTCTCTCTCTCTCTCTCTCTCTCTCACTCACTCACTCTCTCTCTCTCTCTCTCTCTCTCTCTCTCTCTCTCTCTCTCTCTCTATATATATATATATATATATATATATATATATATATATATATATATATATATATATATATATATATATATATATATATATATATATATATATATATATATATATATATATATATATATATATATATATATATATATATATATATATATATATATATATATATATATATATATATATATATATATAGGATCCTTTGACCCCATGTGTAAGTATAAAGTCTTACATCAAATCTCAAATGTTAATAGGAATGAATCAAATGGTCATTTAGTCAGATTTAATATTGTGAAAAGGAAAGTAAAACAAATATTAAAAAAGATGATAGAGCGCCAAGGTTCCTGAAACACTGTTGACCTACTTCACCATTTTATTCAACCTCGTTCTTCTTCTTCTTCTTCTTCTTCTTCTTCTTCTTCTTCTTCTTCTTCTTCTTCTTCTTCTTCTTCTTCTTCTTCTTCTTCACAATGAGTAACATACACTTCCTATTCCTTAAACCAAATGTCCAAACCACTGACAAAACAAATAAAAAAAATGCGAACCAAGTAGAAAAACCAAAACATAAAATTGCTGCTAATGTAGTGGCTAATGTCTGTAATATACCACCAAGCCAGTTGTCGTCTATCAATAACAATATTTGAGGAAGAGTACAAACCGGGTCTTGAAGCCTGTAAACTCAACCTTCATGGTAGGATTCTATGGCCAAAAGGAGCAAACATTTGATTGTTTCAAGTGTGAAAACAAAACTCAATTCACAATGGACTTCCATTGGAAAGTAGGGAATAACCTCGCTAGGAAAAATTTTCATTAAGTTTTCCTTCTCTTGTCTATAGGATGTGAAATATTTCAGATCTACTAGCTCTTGGAACCTGAATGCATGTATCCTTAAAAACTTTCCTTGGTCCAAGGATTTCGTACCTTCCAATGTCAATCATACCTCTTCCCAGGTATGAGTTAGAATTTATGCCCTGCCCTAATAATATTTGAGGCCTAGAATCATCTTCATTATAGCTGGTAGCTTAGAAACTCCTATTTGCATCGATTCTACTTGGAGTAATTCTACTTTTGATATAATTTTTGGGAACTTTTGTAGAGTATTGGTAGAATCATCTTCACTGTAGCTGGTAGCTTAGGAATTCCTATTTGCATCGATTCTACTTGGTGTAATTCTGCTTTTGATATAATTTTTGGGAAATTTGTTAGAGTACTGGTCTAGGCAGCGTCTGAAAGAGAGAGAGAGAGCTGAATGGAGAATGAAAATTTGCTGAAGATCACAAGAAGATAATGGCCAAGAGAATGAAGTGTGTAAATTCCTAGGGCTTGTGTGACATAATTATGCTTGGAAGAAATAGGAAATCAATTGGATAAGATCAACGACACAAGAAAACAAAGACGTAATATGGTGGGGACCACTTGTTGTACCCAAAAATTTGACAAACCTTTTCTTGTACTTGGCTTATGTTTCATGTTCATTTTAGCATCTTGCATTTGCATAGCATTGTTCTTAACAGGGGATCAAGAGAGTGAGGTGCAATTTAAGAAGTAGAGTCTTGTTATTCAAGCTCAAGCCATGGCATTTATGCAAGCCATCAAGTGTTTTTATCACCATGAAGTGTCCAAAGCTCCTTGAGGGAAGAGGTTTGTATCACCTCCTAATTTGAGCATCATTAGAGGGCTATCAAGAGTTCACGAGGTCTTGTTATTGGTTGAGACATGTTTCAAGAGTTCATTGAGCACCTTAGAGGTCATTGTGGAGTTTGAATGGTAATTCATCTCATCTGCAAGAGGTCACAGTCAAAGGACATGAAACTAAGGTTTCATCTGGTCAGCCCAAAGTCAACTGTGGACTTGAGAGGGTTTACAATTGGTTTCTAAGTCATTGAGGCCATGGGAAGTCATCTTAAGGCATCTAAGATGTCATGTTAAGATCAAATCAAGAAGAATCAAGAGTTCAAGAAGTTACTAAATTAGGGTTTCAGAGGACCTCAGTGTAAAATCCCCTCATTTAGTACCTAACTTCAAGGACAATTTACCATATGATACAAGTTCAATTTCACTCATATGAAAACATGAAACTTGTAGGGCATGTTCCAAGATTTATTTTGAGTACTAGAACTCATCCATTGGGTTTTTACAACTCAAGATATGATGCCAACAAGTTAGGGGTCTTAGATGAAGTTACTTTTGGTCAACTAAAAGTCAACTCACTTCCAAGGCACTTTTGACCTAGAATCAAGTTTCTAATCAACTTCAAGGGAACATGAAAGTTGTTCCTCATGGTCTCAAGTTATGGACCTCACAAGGCAAGGTTATTTTGGGAAAGTTTCATTATAGGTCATTTGTTTCAATGGTCATTTTCATGAACTTATGTACCTCAAATGCACTTCTAACCAACATGAAAATTGTTCCTAAGGGCCTCATTTACATCATTGAACTCAAGATTCATTTTAATTATGGAATTATATGGCCATATGGAAAGGTTTTAAGTGAAATTTGGACTTTTGGTCATGATTTAAATTTGGTACATTATAGGTCTCATTTTGTCTCACTTTTGAAGCATTTCACACCAAGATATGATCATGAAGATGTCACTACAAATTGATTCAACACAAAGTGCATTGAAATGCCATTTTTTTCAAGTTTATTCATTAAGGAGTTTCCACTTCAAACTTGCAATGTGGATTACATACAAGGCCTAAACCATTTCAAATCAAAAGTACACCTCACACACTTTAGATTGATGAGCTCATAAGGTGTGAAGCAAGCAAATACGCGTGTGCATGAGGAGGTTTCTTTTTTGGGAATTTTTCTCAAATCTCACCAAACAACCAACATGGGCCTACATGGTGATCATAAATCCATCATGTATAAGCATTCTAGGGCACTCTAATGCTCAGAGAGTTGAATTGGAGCTAGAGAGAGCAGATTGAAATTCAAAATTTCCAAGCATTCTTCAACTTCAAATCTGAGATTTCACTTCAAATCAACTGAAATTGAGGCTTGCATTTTCTTCCTGGGAGAAATAGGAATATGTTTGAAGCAAGAAATCAAAGCTTGCATGCATCTGAAGAACCAACGGAGTTGCTCCGTTCAGTAAGCTTCTACTCTTTATTTCTCTCATTTTAGGCACCTATTTAGGCTCATGTTGGTTGCATCTGAAGCCCTACGTTGAGTAGGAAATGTTTGCATCATTGTTGTTCTTGTTTGATCACATTTCAGATTGCCATGTTCAAACTTTAGATCTTCAATTCTCTAATTTGGAACTGTTTTTATGGTTGATCTATGGATTTGGAACCCTTGCAACGAGATCTTTCGAATGGTACCCTTTTCATGCCTGTTTGTTGAGAAATATGATCTGAGCTCCGACGATGTGGCCAGAGAAGACGATCGGAGCCCTAGCTCTGGCGTTTGGTTCATTCTCAGGTCAAATCTGACCTGGCTTGCTTGGACCGTTTGACCTGCTCGCGTGTGTGGTTGTGATTTGTTTGACTCTGATAGCGTGGCATGTTGACCCCATGTCACTTAAGTGAAACGCATCGTTTCACTTAAGTCTGAAGCTTGGGTCAGCTTGGGCCTAATGTGTTATTCACACCTCCCTTATTTTATAGCCCAAACGTGTTCTAACTATTCCCAGTTCATTTTGTTTTTACTTTTGCACCCCTGTTTCATTTCACTTATTTTATTTTCCATTTTATTTTCTGTTTTCATTTGCAATTATTAAAAATACCTCAAATTGTCCAAAAACTAAATAAAAAATTGTTTTCAAACATTTCAAAACCTTATTTAATTTTCCATAATTTTTATTTCTGATTTTATTTTATTTTGCAATTTTATTTTAATTTTGCAAAGTGAGGTGTTTTTTAATATTGTTCTTGTTTGATCATCAACATTTGAGCTACCATTTTACATCACCTATGAATGAGGTTTCCTCTCTATTTAGAGGATTGATTAAGGTACCTTTGAGGCTGATTTTGGTCAATGTTTGATCATTTTTTTTGTTTGACTTTGGTTTGACTTTTCTTGACCCTCGATTATAACTCAATAAAGTGGAGCACCCTAGTTGATCAAATCATTTGGTGATGCCTAAGATTGAGTTTGGCTTTGAAACTTTGGCTTCTATTTGCCATTGTACTTGGTTGCTTTATTCATTTTATTTGGAATTTATTGAACATTTCTTCTATTTTTGGTGAAGCTTGCAAGTCAAGTCATCTTATAGGAATTTCATACAAACTAGTTTGACCTAGTTCCTTTGGGAAATGACTTTGATGGATCCCATATGCACCCTATGAGTCTTGATACCCATTCATGACATGATTAACATGATGGTATTTCATTTTTAGGTCACACACTTGTGTAACTTGTGTTGCAAGTCACTTTGAAGTTAGGGCATTCCACTTGATTTTAAGTGTTGAACATGAATTGAACTTTGGTTCCTTCTCTTGTCTTGACTTGCTTCTTGCTTGTGCCTTGTTTCCATCTTTGATTTGGACTTTCCCCTCTTAGTTTTACTTCTGTCCCTTGGGTTATGATCCTCATTTAAGACAATTTGGTATCCATGTTCATACTTTGAGTTTGTCTTGATTGATGGATCACTTTGAGCACTTGTTTGCTCCTTTCTTTTGCATGATCAATGTGTTGTGTTTGGTTGAGATATTTTTTCCATGTGTTTGCTACCGAAGCCCCTTTCTCCCATCTACATTTTGATCATGATCATTGCTTGTGCTTTGTTGTTTATCTTTTGGTATAAGTGATTGATGTTTGAATGGTTGTAGGAGTTGTGACTTCTCCCATTTCATCTCACTTTTGTTTGACTTGTTTAAGTCACTTTACCATAATATTTTGTCTTGTTTTGAATTTCATCTTTGATTCTTTCATATCATGTTTGCATTGTCTTGACTTGTTTAAGTCTTCATCTTCTTTCTTCATTTCATCTGTGATTGGACTATCTGTTGTTCTTTTACCATGATCCCTTAGGATTCCTAGTGCCTCTGTTTAAGATGGGAGTAGGAGAGACATTAGGTATTCAATCCTTTGCATGATAACATTAGGATAGTTTCTTCCCTCTTAATCCCAACTTTAGGAACATTATGCATGATAACATTAGGGTCCAGTTTCCCCTTAGAGTTTGTGTCTTCTCTTCTCATCTCTTAACATCTTAAGACACCTAATAAAGGTTAATAAGTGTTGTATGCTACGAGCCTTAAGTACTTGGGAAATGATGGTTGGGGGGCCTCCTCTCAATTGTCTATAGTGTTTAGCATATGCTCTTTGGGTGATATGCGACGCATTCGCTCTCAAGTCATAGTCTTTAATGCAACATGAGTTACAAAATTAACTCAATTCACTTCTTGTTTAAAAAACACAAATAAAATCAAAACTTTTTATCCTTCGGGATTAATTGAAAATCATTTTCAGAAAGAATGTGTTAAGTCTTGGTTCTACCGCAAACAGGTAACGCCTAAGTGTCCAATGGTCGAGCAGTAATACACCTAACTGCTAGAACGAAGGTTTAACCTTACTTAGTTAAAACATTTGAACCAATCTGTGGTCGTGTCAGCCCGAACTACGTTTGCTCTGATTTCTCATACCAGACGAGGATACATAGGCACAAGACGACGATGTCTTAGCGAGCAACCTTCCCCACCTTCACCCGTAGTTTTCCGAACTACGTTGACTCTGACTTTCCCATTGAACGAGGGAATACGTAGGCATAGAGCGGCGATGCTCTATCGAGTCTCTTTTCTTTTCTTTTGTCCATGTGAGCCAGCCTTTGATAGTTTAACACCCTTTTAGATAGACAACAAGCATGGATCCCGTTGAGTACAACGGACGTGAGGGGTGCTCATACCTTCCCATTGCGTAATCGACTCCCGAACCCAAGATTTGGTTGCGATGACTTGTCTTTTCCCTTTTTTTATAGGTTTTCTTTGATTGTTTCCTTTCCCTCTCTTTGGGATAAATAACAAACGGTGGCGACTCTTTTGTCTTTGCCAACCCTCTTTTTCGCAGTAGCGACAACTGGCGACTCTGCTGGGGAATTCTCTCATCCCCTACGCGAGTCAATCTTAGTGCTTGTGTGTTTTATCTTTGGGTGTATATATATGTGTATATGTGTTGCATTTGTGCTTTATTTGCATTAGCATTTTACTTTCAGCTTTTTATATTATCATATTGTTGTGCTGTTGGGTGGGAATGTTCCACTGTGTGATAAGCCAAAACCCAGGCTTGAGTATAACCATAGCATTAGAAGTGAAAAGTAGTGATGAACCTGTATGTTTGGTATGCACTAGTTGTCACGAAATTCGCGTGCAGACGAGATTCTCTTTGATGACTACCTTTCCAGTCTGTTTCAGACAGTTGAGAGGATGTTGGATCTGAGGATTGTCGACTCTAGGGACCGATCATTTGGAAGTCAGCTAAGTGAGGACGCTTTGTTAGACTATGATGCCAAACCAGAAATGATGAACATATCATCATTTCTTGAAAGTCTGTGACGCTGATGACCGCATAGGATGCCAGTCCTTGTCAGAGATAGGTTCATACTGTGAGGGGGGAGGGCTATACAGGAAACTTTGACCTTTAACCTACCTGGTTTTCTCGTCAGTGTGAACTTTTGATCCTTGATACAGTGGGTCCTTTTACCAGTGCTGGTTCACCTCAATCAGCAGCACAACAATCTTGATCCCCTGTTTGCATTTGCATATTCATTTTCATTTTAACATTAACATGTATTTATATTTCAGGTGGATTTTATCCTCTTGATTCTAGTAAGCCAATCCACTACTGACATGGAGGGTTGTTTGAAGAAAAATGTTGTGTACAAGTTTCCGACACCAGATATATGACCTTTGCTCAGTCTGATTTCTGCAACTGACCATAGTGTGTTGGAGGATTTCAAGAAAGATTATAGGAAGCTCCTGAGTTATGTCTGTAAAGCTTCAATGTTTGAATTAGGAGGTCTTCACACCTTGCTTCAATTCTATGACCCTCAGCTGAGATGTTTCACTTTCCCAGGATATATATTGATGCCTACTCTAGAAGAATTTTCCATGCTGCTAGGAGTTTCAATCTTAGAACAGATGCCTTTCTACCATGCTGAAGAAGAACCAAACCTGACAAAGCTTGCAAACTCTCTGCATTTGGATGCTTTTGAGTTGAAAGGGAAGATGGTCAGTAGGAATGGAATGTCTGGTTTCCCATTGCCCTTCTTGGTGGGTAGTGCTCAACATTTTGTGAAAGAAGGATGTTGGATTGTCTTCAATGCCATTCTAGCTCTTTGTATCTATGGCATAATATTGTTCCCGAATATTCCTGATTTTGTTGACTTGGATGCATTCCATATCTTTGTCTCAAAGAATCTTGTACTGGCGCTTTTGGGAGATGTTTATCATTTTGTTCACTACAAGAATGAGAATAAGAGTGAGAAGACTGTCTCCTATTGTGTGCCTTTCTTGTATAGATGGTTTATGAGTTATCTTCCTAAGTCTGGTCCATTCATTGACATCTCAGACACTGCTGATTAGTCAGAGAGGCTTATGGGGTTAACTTCTGACAATATTGCTTGGTTCAACTGAGACCTTTTGGGCGTGGAGATGGTGCATAGTTGTGGTAACTTTCCCAATGTTTTGTTGATTGGTAGGAAATGTGGTATTAATTATAACCTTATTCTCGCCGTCAGGAAGTTTGGTTATGCTCTCAGAGAACCTCCGAAGGAAGAAGAAATACAGGAATTTCTGTAATTCACTGGTTTAATTGATGATGAGACCTTAATCAGACTAGAAAAGGCTTGGGGTAAGATTCAACGTAGAGGAAAATCTTCATTAGGCAAGAACAATTGCAGAGCCTATGGACCGTACGTGGAATGGATTCAGGAAAGGGTTGAAAGACTGTTGTTACCATTTCCAGTTCGGGAACCTTTGTATCCTTTAGTGATTGAAGAACCTACGACAGTTGAAGTGCAAAAATACAATCAATTGTGGGTCGAAAAGGAAGAACTACACAAGGCAAATGAAGAATTGGAAAAGGAGATTATCCAGTTGAGGAGCGAGAAGAACGAAGCTGTTTATTTGGCTAGGGTAGGAACATAAACTCTTAACAAGATGGGTACAAAATTGACAAAAGAGATTCACGCCAGGGAATGAATAGGTCTAGATTTGAAAAGCGCCAGTGATATGCTCAAGGATAAGAAGAAAGAGCTAGCAAGAGCACACCTAGAGATATCAAAGTTCAACATGCAATAGAATGCAATCTTGACCAACAACAAAGAGAGAGAAGATGGACTTCGTCAACAGATTGTCCAATTGAAGACTCAACTCCGAGTGAAAGGCGAGAAAGATCCGGGAGAATTCTCACGCCAGTACGAAAGCGACCGTAAGCTCCGCGAAGCTCTTGCAATGTTGGAGGAGTACAAGTCGAGAGAATATTTGAAAAGGCCTAAGCTTGAAGATGCATTCGGGGAAGGCGCTTGGGAATATTATGCCTAAGGCTTACAAGACACCATCAGCAAGAGGGATTTGCTCATTCAGGGGTTGATTACCAGGCCTGACCATCCGGACACGAAGGAGTTACTAGAGGAGTTTCAGACTTGATGTCGTACTTGATGTATTTTCTCTTTTGTATTTGTTGTTATCTTGTATCCCGATCATCACCAGGATTGTTGGATGAGATCATTTTGACTCTGTTGTATTTTCTTTGGTGATGTATTGTATGTTGATACTCTGTGCCTCATTTTATTTATGAGAAGATGTTCCTGGCTATATCTGTTGATTCTCCATTCTCCTATAGTTCTCGTGGAACTAGAATCAAGGGGACAAATTTCCCTGAAACGCATTTACATGTCTGCATATTGCATCATTCTCATATTGCATTGCAGCTGTTTTGTTTCGTTGACCTTACTTCTTCCCGTGGTTTGCTTCCGTTTGTTTCAGGATTGAAAACCAAATGATTCATCGTTACTCTACGAGGGGAAATCAACGAAAAGCTATGGACCAGATTCAGCTCGAGTTGCAAGAGTTCTGTGACCGTATGGCTCAGCTTATGTACATGATGCAAGGAGTTGCTAATGGGAAAGAACAATTGACGACACTAGTCCAACCTCTGATTGCAAGGGTTGACGGGAATGATATTCTTCATGGAGGGCATACTGTTGTGCCTCCTCATACAGATGCGGGTACTCCACATGTCAACACTATCCCGACAGTTGTTGTCCCTCCGGGCGGAGGAAATCAGAACGGAGTTTATGTGCCAGGAGTGACGTATGTTGTGCACGGTAATGGTGGCCCCCAGTGGGAGGAAGATGATCAGGATGATGTCTTCTCCATGGGAGATCTTGGTGCAGGTTTATAATCTGATGTGGGCAGAAGGTTCAAGGTGATAGAGGAAAAGATGAAAAGTCTTGAGAACCAGAATTCTATGGGTCTGGACATGTCAAATTTGGGATTGATCCCTGGGCTGAGAATCCCTCCGAAGTTCAAGGTCCCAGACTTTGATAAGTATAAGGGGACAACCTGTCCTAGGGTGCATCTTCGCTCCTACTTTAGGAAGATGTCTGCATACTCCGATGATGAGAAGTTGTTGATGCATTTCTTCCAGGATAGTCTGTCAGGTCCGTCATTGGAATGGTATATGGGATTGGAGCCGGTCCACATTAGAAGTTGGAACGATATGGCAGAAGCTTTTGTCAAACACTACCAGTATAACAGTGACCTGGCGCCAAATCGTGTGCAGTTACATAACTTATCACAGAGAAACAATGAAGGATTTAAGGAGTACGCCCAGAGGTGGCGCGAGCTTGCTGCGAGGGTTCCACCTCCTATGGTGGAGAGAGAGCTTATTGACCTATTTGTAGCTAATTTTCCGGTAGCTTCTCGGATATGATCATTACAGGAGAAAGAGTTGAAAATGGGATCAAATTAGGAAAGATTTAGGCTGGAGAAGGACCCTCATCTGGAGGAGGTGGAAAGAATTTCAATAATAAGAAAAGGGAGGGTGAAGCAAATGCAGTGTCAGGCTTCACGAACAGAAATAAAAATAGAAATCAGTGTTGCACCCTAATTTTTGACCTTAAGATCCCGCCTCTTTGGGCTTATCTTCTTGCTTCTTTCATATGTATGCTTATTTCGACTAACCAGTTTGCGTAGGTGCGGTACTGTCAAGTGTAGATCCTTACAGTCCAATACTTCAAAGTGCGACCGTTGAATCTTAGGGACCCTGGGATTATTCTACTGGTTGTCTCCTCGAATGCTTCTCGAGAGTTTCTTCGTTTGCCTCAAAATTTCAAGTTGTTTTGGTCATTGGTATTGGACACAGATATTCGAGGTTTCATTTTGGTTCATAGGAGGCAACATCGCATGACAAGTTTGGATAAAGATCATGAATGAAGTCTGGGTGATATAGCATCAAGGCAAATTTGACTGGTGACAATCTTAAGTTACGATGAAATTTATCCAAGGGCGCGCAACTCAAGAGATTCAGATAAGAGGCTCCAGAATAATTCAACTTACAAGATTAAGTTCAAAATTCAAGTTTATAAGTATAATTATACTAAAGAAGGTCACGACTCGCCAAAAGCTCTCGCGAGTTTCGAATAAGAATTCATTACGAGATTGATTACCCGGGGTTTATATTGAACACTACAATAGAGGACTTACAAATGCACCATTGATGTGATGACACCAGTATTGAAAAATAAGTCATTATATTTCTAAGGAAACCATTCATTCTTAAGGACGTTTGTTCGTCAACTTACATTCATACAACAAACATAACTACATATTCCCCTTTCGTTTGCTATTTATGGAGAACTGAGCATTTGTCTACAAGGAGTTGAGTTAAGATTACAACAATGCAACATATTCAAAAAAGGCTCAAATTTGATCTACAGGGATAAACCTCATATCAGACAAAGCATTACAAGAGAAAATTACAAAATATATGTTTGTTTTTTTTGCCTAAAACTCAAACTAAAGCTACCAGAAGAGCAGCAAGTTGTTTGAAGTTTCACTTTCCCATATTATTTGAACAGAAGACTTCCTAATAGGTGCCACCGTACAATTGATGGTCTAAGGCCATATAACCTGTTCAAGCCTCAAATAATAGCATGTCAATAGAACAATGAGTTGATTCATACTGTTTGACTCAAAATGACATTGAATCCTAGGTTACAATATTACAATTGGTTTGCTTTTGTTCCTAATAACATCTCTAGAGCTTCTCCAGCATAGCCTCTAAATACTTGGAAGAAATCTTGGTTACTCGATCTCGTAAACTGATGCTGAGCTCCTACCGCAAAGTGTTACATAAAGGGACTAACAGCGAGAATAAACCTGCATTTTTACATTTATACAATAGAGTCAGCAGGTCCTGCCAAAGCGGAAGAGCACTGATTTGGACACTGTTACATGGTGGTAAACTGTTAACACAATTTGAACATATCAATAAAAGTCGACCTTCAAGAAAATTAAACACAAGCAGGCAATGCCAGAATCACAAAGGCTATATGAGCAGGCGTCGATGATTTACCGGCCCATATTCGAGCAAGTGTATCAAATAATGAATCATCCACGTAGCTTGCCTACAACCACCGGATCCACTCAATCAGTTATTGACAATTCAAGAAGAGAATGCAAAGATGGAAAGTGTTACGAGACCGTGTTCAACATGCTACAGGTTTGATTACTAACCTCAAGGACAAGCTCAGGAGCATTGAGTATTCTGCCCATTCAGCTGGACACTGGTCCATTACTTCATAAAAAGACTCGGCAATAAAGCCGCACTCCAAAGCAACTAAGACAGTTAGAGAGTGGAAGGGTCTGGAATACAGAGCAGCATTCCCAATCCTTAAACCACTCCTGGCACCTAGTTTTGATACCGTATATCTCGCTGCCGCCACAAGCTCGCCTGCAAGACACAATTGATAGACAAGATTACCATAAAAAATAAACAGAAGATTAAAACTAAAGGAAAGAGATGAAGATGATTCGGTTTCAGTCCCAAAATTCAGAGTTGAGCTCAATTATCCAAAGATTAACTGACAGGGCATCCACAGGCTTAAATAATAGTGTCACCGGCTGGTCAAATCATCCCCTGCAGGCTGGATTGAATCCCCTTCAGAATAATATTGATTTGCATCATGATCAAAATTGTATACCATTGGGAATTCAGCAAGCATTTCAAGCACCGCACCATTTGTCTTTAAATAACTTAAGAGCTCATAGTCCATCTAATGTTTTGGCAGCAGAAAAGTTGTTTTCTTCTAGCTTGTACCAGGATCCCTAGATAAAGATATGTTGCGACAACAATACTTGCTGCAGATACATTCACAGGCAACTGCTCCTGCACAGCACATGCTCATGGTAGCAATCCCGCCGCCGGCACCTCCATGGTAACCAACTGAAACGAACATCAAAGATACGGGAGGATATTAGTCAAGAAAGCCCGGTGTTCAACGTCAAATAAATTCAATTCAGTACCCTACAGATGTTTTGTCTTTATTGCAGATGAATGTCGTTTGGAGAACCGATCTTGTTATATGTTCGCATCAACCATCTTGTACCAACATCGTGGCGGCGGAGAGAAATACCCGGGTCCCTTTCAAATTCTGCAAGGAAAGAAATCTTGATGAGAAAATTAAGAAAAGACAAGAATGGTTCAAGGTCACTTACGGCAGGAAGTCAGATACCTTCACTTTTCATTTCGGCATATCAACATCAAATTATCTTCACTTGCCGGTAACTCAGAACCCCTGTCATCGCTGCAACAAACCCAGTAGCACGGATAAGCAAGGCATTGAAATATAAACCATACGGAGAAAAAACGTGTTACTCACCCTTAACCCATTTGGAAGGGCGAGTTTCGATTCTGAAAGCATGGCTCATCCAGTTGCACCTATCAAACCCGATACAATTCCAAGAACCCTTTCTGTTACTCAATGCCAGGAATAAACTTCCCATAACTAAAGCTTATACCCTCTTTCCAAATCGGTAAATGACCTGTTTGAACCAAAACGTTTCATCACAACATTAGTCACAATTAAGGTAGAAATCAAGGAAATCTTCAAGTGTAAAACAGCCACGAACAAAATCAGACAAAGAATTAATTTCTTGCCAAAATCAGAAACGACATAACAGCTAGAGGATTCTTTCCAAGACAAAGAGCCGACATAAAAGGTTCTCATTCATTTTTGAAATCGAGAGAGTTAATTCACAAGCATTATAAATAGGGCATCAATTTTCACACAGGGAGCCCGCACCGAATCGATCAGAATCTACATCTCACAAGAATCCCAACCTCAAACCCTAAAATTTGTAAATCGAAAAGAGAGAAAGACTTATCTTAACCCTCGTGTTTCTTCCACCGTAAAGTCCCGCGAATCCATCACCGGAAAGCCGCTGTCGCCGCAGAACTCAAACCCCTCAAATCCTCACACCATCGCGAGCCGCCCTCCATCATCCACCTTCATCACCGGAAGACACCAGCTGTCATCGGGGCCCTACAAAACGAAACCCAGTTCTATTAACTATGATTTTTCCGCTAACAGTTTAATGCTTGTTTTTTTTTTGTTTTGATTTATGTAGGAGAAAGAAGAAAGAGGGAAGAACCGGGCAAAAATAGAAGAAGGGCAATCGAATTGGAGAAGAGAATGGCAGAAGAAGAAATGGGAGAGAAGAATAGGTGAAGCGAAGCAGATCGGGAAGAGAGAGAAGACGAAGGCGAGAAGAACGGCGCGGCGGAAAGGGGAAATCGGTGGGGGGATTCAGGGTTTTTATTATTTTGTTTATTTTATTTAGTTATTGATGTAATAACCATAATCACACACTAACCCACTAATCACACACACCTACCACTTAATTCACCCACTAATCTCTACTTAACGTTTTTTTTTAACTCATTCAATCCTTCAAATAATCTATTAATTAACCTAATCATTAAATTAAAATTAATTATCAATTCTATAATCAGCTTTTATTTTAAAACCAATAAAATCCTTTTTTATGCATAATCACAAACTTTTTTGATTTAAACTAATAACTTTTCTCTCTAATATTTAATAAAGAATTATCTTATAATAATAGAACCATTTTATTTTAATAAAGATTTTTGCCTTTTATAAATATTAACCAAGGAAATTCATTTCATAAAAATCTATCTAATTTAATTTATGTGTTAATAACACCTTTATATAATAACAATTCATATTCAATTGTCGTTTTATTTAGACGTTAAAATCTTGTAGAAATAAAAGCAACTTTTATAATTAACCTTTTGCGTTAAGATTCAATTTTCATGAATATATTATTTCACCTAAGCTCTAAATAATAGATAAATCGTTATAACATCTTATTTAACTTTAAACCTCAATTATATTTAATCTCATCTAAAAACAAATCAATAGCTTATTCAAACTAAAATCAATCCAATGCCGCCTAAAATCAATCGACACTTTCTTATAATTCAACATCCCATCTAAAATCCGTCAACATCGTAAAACTCATGCACTTCACGACACATCCACTCACATACACCTTAGCGCTTTCATGCGTATATTATTTATCTTTATCTGCTTTATCTTATTCACGATGCACACACCCACCCAGCGCTTTCATGCGTGTGTATGGTTTATATTCCTGCAATTTACATTATCATAATTCATTTACATATCTATATTCATCGCATTGCATCCGTCCAAAGGAAAAACCTACACATAATTCAACGTTGCGTGTAGTTGCACATCATATGCACCATATTCCCTTCGATCCTTGATTCTTCAAGTCGATCTTTAAGATAGATCCTACCCCATAGGAAGGACCATTAATCTTTACAACATAGAAACAAAACAATCAAATACAATACAACATCTTACAAACACATCAGAGAATAGATGTTAATCATCTTAAGCGAGATATAATCTCCACCTCCACAACTATACAATCAAACATGTAGGGACTTTGCCTTAAGAACAACAAAGGCATGCTTGGCGACCATCCGAGTATGTAAGACCTTTTCTTAAGACGATGCAAAGACCATTTCCTACAACCCTTCTCTTTTACACTTGTGGTGGTTATATCTCCCTTAACATGAAGACTCGTCTCTTCTCCTAAACCCAATCAACCAACTACCCTAAACCCGTAGGAACTTTGACCACAGTCGAAGAACTCCTCTAACCCTTTAGGGCGAACTACAACATACTCTGATTCCACTCCCGTAAGGATATGTAGGCACAAGGTGCGATACCTTATCGAGTATACTTAGATATAAACCCCTAGGGTCTCTAAGCCATTAAGCAGATAAACACATAGCAGTAAACAACATAAAACAAGAGGTTCCTGTAGAGTACTACAGAAACTTAGGATGCTAGTACCTTCCCTAAGTTTAACCGACCCCCGAACCTATAAACTCTCTTAACCTTGCATTTGCATTGCATTGTGGGAATTTCGATCTTTATCCCTTCCTTTGGACAAATCAAAGTTCGGTTGCAAAATGAATTAACGATTCAAACTAATCAATAGTTTGGTATCCGATTTTCACCGCGACAATCAGCATCAACATCAACAATACTATCAACAACAACCTCAAGTGGCAAGTATTGCTATCCCAGCGGTACAACCTCAGCAACAGCAACAACGTCCGCAACAGCAACAACAACAGAACTATGCGCCGAGGCTGTTTCAGGATTACAGGAGGACGATGAACAGGAACTTTGATGCACCACCCATGCCATACTCTCAATTGTTGCAACATTTGATGCAGTTGCAGTTGATTTAGAAAAGAACGCTGACACTTTTGACGGGTGCATCGCCTACAGGATATGATGTTAATGCTAGATGTAACTTTCACTCTGGCGCTCCCGGCCATCATATTGATAATTGTAAAGCCTTCAAGCATAAGGTGAAAAACCTTATCGACAGTAAAACTATCAACTTTACCCTTGATGCGCCCAATGTTGTCCAGAATCCTATGCCGAATCACGGAGTAGCTAGGGTGAATGCTATTATTAAAGAGAATCTGAATTTGGTGTCGAATGTAGAAGAGATGAAAACTCCTTTGAGTTTTGTGAAGAGTAAGTTATTGTAGGGTGGAGTGTTCCCTGGTTGTGAAATAGACTGTGAAGACTGCTTAGCTCATCCTGAGGGATGTAAAAGTTTGAAGAGTCACGTGCAAAGTTTGATGAATGAAGGTATTCTGCAGTTTGATAGGATCGGTGAAAAGAATGATGAAAGGGTAATTGACAAAGAGAAGGATGAAGTGGCCACAATCTCCATTCCCTATAGAACAATCAACATATCTACGTCGCCGAGGCCAACAACTATTGTCATTACCAAGGCTGGGCCGGTACCTTATGAAAGCACCAAACCCATCCCATGGAACTATGAGGCTGAAGTCTTTTGCAATGGTCAAAAGCAGAAGCTGAAAGGAACATCGTTTGATAGCTCGTATGTTGATAACTTGGTAGGAAACAGCGGAATGACAAGAAGCGGAAGGGTGTTCTCACCTCCAAATGCTAGTGTTGATAAAGAAAAAAAGGGTAAAGGAAAGGCTATTATGGAGGAAAGCTCTCAACAGGGTGGGAAAGAGGCTTTGTTGAAAGACGTCGAGGAGTTCATGCGTCTAATCAGAAAAAGCGACTACAAGATTGTTGACCACTTGCAACAAACCCCTTCGAAAATATCAATCTTATCACTACTACTGTACTCTGAGGCACATCGGAATGCCCTGCTGAGGATTCTGAATACTGCATATGTACCGCATGAAATCTCTGTGAATCAACTTGAAGGGGTAGTGGCGCATGTGAACGCCGGAAATGGGCTAGGATTTATTGACCTTGATTTGACGCCCAAAGGAAGAAACCATAATCATGCTCTGCATATATCGATTGAGTGCAGAGGAGCCGTATTGTCTCACATGCTGGTAGATATTGGGTCTTCACTGAATGTGTTGCCCAAGAAAGCTTTGATGAAGCTAGATACCTAGGGAATAATGTGCACTCCTAGTGATTTGGTTGTGCGGGAATTTGACGAAACAAGGAGGTGAGTGTTTGGAGAACTGACTCTTCCAATACAGGTGGGACCAGAGGTTTTTGACGCAGTTTTCTATATAATAGACATCCAGCCAGCATATAGTTGTTTGTTGGGTCGACCATGGATTCACTCAGCTGGGGCAGTGACGTCGACTCTACATCAAAAGCTGAAATATATGGTGGGTGGTAATATTGTCACCGTTTGTGGAGAGGAGGACATTATGATAAGTCAGCTGTCTTCGTTTAAATATGTTGAGGTTGAAGGAGAGATCCATGAGACCTTGTGTCAAGCCTTCGAGGGTGTCCAAGTCAAGGAAAAGGCGCCGGTTGCGGAGAAAACTTCTGAAGTTGCTATGTCGTCTTTCAAGGAAGCACAAGCTGTGGTGAAGTCTGGATCATCTCAGGGGTAAGGACAAGTTCTGAGCATCCCTAATAAACAAGACAAGTTTGGACTGGGGTACAGCCCATTGTCATCGTCTTCTTCAAAGAGCGCTCAACGCTACAGGGGACTAGTCAAATTTACTAGTGGTGGGGGTGATATTTGACCATATCAATGTTGTGTCCGAGGAGGAAGGTGACAATGACTACGATATAGATGCATGGATCCGGCCATGTATTTCGGGCCAGAGATTGAACAACTGGACCATCCAAGAAGTTATCCAAGTGACACACGAAGAGTAATTACTTCTGTTTTTGATTGTGTACAACCCTATGTTCTACCCGGAGCATAGTGGTCTTTATGTGTAGGGCCTTATCTTTTATGTTTGAACAATCATTTTTATCATTAATCAAAAAAGGCTTCTTTGCATTCAAATATTGTGATCCTTGTGTTTCTTGTTTTATTTTAACAATAAAATGGCAATGTGGTTTGTGTTTGTTTGCATATCATTTAAGCATTAAATCATCATCATTGTAGGTTTCACATTGCAGATGCCACCGACTCAGACTCGTCTATGACTCGATATGACTTTGATAATCCGATCTTTCAAGCAGAAGAATATATTGAAGAAGACGAAGACTTGCCTGAAGAGCTCGCCCGGTTGTTGAAACAAGAGGAGAAGGTCATTCTGCCTCATCAAGAAGAGATTGAAGTTATCAACCTAGGCACCGAGGAAGTCAGAATAGGGGTTGCGTTGGAAGATAGCGTCAAACAAAGACTGGTAGAAATGCTCCGAGAGTATAGAGATGTCTTTGCTTGGTCGTATGAAGATATGTCCGGACTTGATACAAATATTATGGTTCATTTCTTATCTCTTCGAGAAGAGTGTCCTCTTGTCAAGCAGAAGTTGAGAAGAACCAGACCGGATATGGTGGTAAAGATCAAAGAAGAGGTCCAAAAGCAATTGGACACCGGATTTCTTTCTGTGACAAATTAACCTCCGTGGGTCGCCAACATTGTGCTTGTACCTAAGAAGGACGGTAAGGTACAAGTGTATGTAGATTACCGTGATCTAAACAGAACGAGCCCGAAGGATGATTTCCCGCTCCCCCACATTGATGTACTTGTTGATAATACTGCGTAATATTCAGTGTTTTCCTTCATGGAAGGTTTCTTTGGATATAATCAGATTAAGATGGCCCCAGAGAACATGGAGAAAACGAAGTTTATCATACCGTGGGGGACTTTTTGCTATAAGGTAATGCCTTTTAGGTTGAAGAACACATGGGCAACCTATCATCGGGCAATGGTGACTCTCTTTCATGATATGATTCATCATGAGATCGAATTCTATGTTGATGACATGATCGCGAAGTCACAAATGGAGGAAGAGCATCTGGTTAATCTTTTGAAGCTGTTTGAGAGGTTAAGGAAATTCAGACTAAGGTTGAATCCGAACAAGTGCACTTTTGGTGTACGGTTAGGAAAGATGTTGAGGTTCATTGTTAGTGAAAAAGGAATCGAGGTCGATCCTGCAAAAATAAAAGCAATTCAAGAAATGCCAGCGCCGAAAACAGAGAAAGAGGTTCGTGGTTTCCTGGGTAGATTGAACTACATTGCAAGGTTCATATCTCACCTCACAGCCACTTGTGAACCAATATTCAAATTGTTAAAGAAAGATTAGGCGGTTGTCTGGAATGAAAATTGCCAAAGGGCATTCGAAAAAATAAAAGAATATTTGCAAGAGCCTACGATACTGATGCCCCAAGTGGCAGGAAGACCTTTGATAATGTACTTGACGGTTCTTGAGAACTCCATGGATTGTGTTCTTGGTTAACACGACGAGACGGGAAGAAAAGAACATGCCATCTATTACTTGAGTAAAAAGTTCACAAATTGTGAGTCCAGGTACTCAATGTTGGAGAAAACACGTTGTGCACTCGCTTGGGACGCCAAACGCCTAAGACAATATATGTTAAACAACACAACCATGATGATTTCAAATATGGATCCGATTAAGTACGTGTTCGAGAAACAGGAACTTTCAAGAAGGATTGCCAGGTGGCAGATGGTTTTGACAGAATACGATATTCAATACGTCTCCCAGAAGGCCATTAAGGGGAGTGTTCTGTCAGAATATCTTGCGGAACAACCGATTGATGATTATCAACCGATGAAGTTTGAATTTCCTGATGAGGATATCATGTTTCTGAAGATGAAGGATTGCAACAAACCATTACCAGATGAAGGTCCTGAGCTGGGTTCCTAGTGGAAAATGATCTTTGACGGTGCTGTTAACTCCTACGGCAGCAGAATTGGGGCAATCATTACGACTTCCCATGGTTCTCACATACCATTTACTGTCAGGTTAACATTTCCGTGCACCAATAACGAAGCTGAATATGAAGCATGTATCATGGGTATTGAAGAAGCGATTGATTTGAGAATCAAGAACCTTGATATTTATGGTGATTCAGCTTTGGTGGTTAATTAGATCAAAGGAGAGTGGGAGACTCGTCAGCCTAATCTGATTCCTTATATGAACTACGCAAGAAGGTTGTTACCCTTCTTTGACAGGGTAGATTTTCATCACGTGCCAAGAGCGCAGAATCAGATGGCGGATGCCTTGGCTACACTATCCTCAATGTATAAAGTGAACTATTGGAACGATGCTTCGAGAATAGTCATCTTGCGCCTTGATAGGCCAACATTCGTCTTTGCAATAGAAGAAGCTTCAGATGGGAAGCCATGGTATTACGACATCCAGAACTTTCTCAAGAACCAAGAGTATCAACCTGGGGCATCGAGCAGGGATAAGAAGACCTTGAGGAGGTTGTCTGGAAATTTCTATCTGAACCAAGATGGTGTACTCTACCGGAGAAATTTTGACTTAGTGTTGCTAAGATGCATGGACGAAAAATAAGCAAGCTTGATTATGGAAGAGGTCCACAAAGGTGCCTTTGGTACACACGCAGGCGGAAATGCCATGTCTCGAAAACTGTTGAGGGAAGGTTATTATTGGTTGACTATGGATTCAGATTGTTTCAAATATGCAAAGAAGTGCCATAAATGCCATATTTATGCCGATAAGATTCATGTGCCGCCAAGTCCGTTGAATATCATGGCGTCTCCTTGGCCTTTTTCCATGTGGGGTATTGATATGATGGGAAAGATAGAGCCGACCGCATCCAATGGACACCGCTTTATCTTAGTGGCAATTGACTATTTCACTAAATGGGTGGAAGTAGCCTCATATGCCAACGTCACTAGACAAGTCGTGGCGCGACTTATTAAGAAGGACATCATCTGTCGTTACGGAGTGCCTGAAAGAATCATTACTGATAATGGTTCGAATTTGAATAACAAGATGATGAAGGAACTGTGCCAGAGCTTCAGGATTGAGCATCACAACTCTTCTCCCTATCGTCCAAAGATGAATGGCGCTGTGGAAGCGGCCAATAAAAACATTAAGATTGTGCAGAAGATGGTTGTGACCTATAAAGATTGGCACGAGGTGTTTCCCTTTGCACTACACGGATATCGTACTTCGATACGTACTTCAACTGGGGCAACCCCTTTCTCTATAGTGTATGGTATGGAAGTTGTCCTACCATTGGAAGTCGAGATCCATTCTTTGAGATTTCTGGTTAACATCAAATTGGATGAGGCAGAATGGGTGAAGAACATATTGAATCAACTCATCCTGATGGACGAGAAGAGGCTGACATCCATTGCATATGGCCGGTTATATCAGAGCCGGATGAAGAAAGCTTTTGATAAGAAAGTGCGCCCTCAGAGCTTTCAGGCAGGCAATTTAGTGTTGAAGAAGATTCTCCCTCCACAGACAGATCACAGGGGCAAATGGACTCCCAATTACGAAGGTCCATATGTCGTAAGGAAAGTCTTCTACGGAGGAGCCTTACTACTTTCAACCATGGATGATGAAGATTTCACGTCCTCTGTGAACGCAGACGCAGTTAAAAAATAATTTGCTTAAAATAGACCCGCTAGAAAGAAAAAGAAAATCCAGGCAAAAATGGGGCATCCCGGTGAACCATAAAAAGAATGGGCTCGGGCAAAAGTTAGGGATAAAAGGAAAAAATGTAAACCCGCAAAGTTGAAAACCTGAAAAGGCGACTTTGGCAAAAATGGGTATCCCGGTGAATCGAAAACCCGCAAGGGCGGTTTAGGAAAAAGTTAGGGTTTTAAAAAGCAAATGACTGCGGTCTGCGAGTGATACCATAAATACAGTGGATTCTAGGAGGACCCGAAGGTCGATCATTCAAGTCAATCCCTTCAGAAAAAGAAGCATCAGAGAAGCATCAAATTCATGCAAGTCATAGTCGAGACGTCACATGGTGGTTGTCTGTACCACATTGCCGACATGTTGGACTTTCTTGCATTTCTGTATATTTCTGGCGCAACTTTTTCTTTTTAGGAGTTGCATATGTTGTAATCTGCCTATTTACAGGCCATTTATCAATGAAATATACTATTCAGAAAGCTTTTGTTCTTGTTTTAGCTTTTACTGTTTTGTTTGCAAAAGGCGCCCGATGTTTCTGATAAAACTTTGCATACATAAACTTGTAGCCTTTGCCAAATGTAGTCAAAACGTTGTTTTCTCTTAAACAATGTCATGGATGATGATTAAGATGGTTCCTGTTGTACAAATCATGTTGTTTGTTTGTCATTTGAAGGACTCTCGTTCCTGAGACGGTTCCAGGAGTTTACCTTTGATAAGGTTGTCATATTTATGTCCCTACCAGAGGAAGATGCGCAAGTTGAGAGTATGTTTTTATCCCCAACATGTTGGGATTACGTGCAATCAAGGTTATCCTCAGCGGGTCAAGATTGATATCTCCGGCAGAGTAGGGCCATCCCCAACAGGTAGGTGTAGGATTATCCCTAGCAGTGGAACGAATTCATAGGTTCGTTTTCCCACAGAGGCTAAATTGTTGACTTATTACCCCTCAGAGTCTAGGTCATTCCCCAGGTAGAGTTTTATATTGTTGAGTTTTATTTCTCATTTTTTCCCCAAGCAGAGGCTGATAATGATTCCCTCATTGCCTAATCCTCGGCCAAGTCGGCATAATGGTTTTCTTCCCCGCAGAGTGAGATTACTCTCAAAGATTGTTACTCTTCATCCTCAGCAGAGAGAGTTTGAGATCGTTTCCCAGTAAATCTTATTCACTATCCCTAGAAGATAGCGGAGTCAGTTTTCAGTAGAGCAAAGATATTTCAAACCCTAGAGAGAGTTGTTGTATTCTAGGAGGCCATCGAGGGTTGATTTCCCCAGTAGAATGGAGTCAATCTCAGCAGTTGGCTGTATTTCCCCCGTAGAGTCGTTTGTTCCCCAAAAGATTTGTATTCTGGTAGGCCATCCAATTATATTTATTTATCAAAATATTATTAAATTGATAGCAAAGTGCATAAAAATTAAATTATTAAATAATGGATTAATGATTTAATTTAAAAAAAGGGTTATTAAAATTAAGTTGATTAAAAAAAAAGGCTGATGATTTAATTAATGGTTAAAAAAAAAGGCTGATGATTAGTTAATTAGATGGCAGATTAAAGGGCCTTAATTCGGTTAATTAAATCAAAAAGTGGATTAATACGGTGGATTAAGGATAACAGAGAGATTAATGGAGTGGGCGTGATTAGGTGCGGCGCAGGCTGAGGTTTATCATGGGCAGCGGTGTGTGGACCGTGTGGATCGCAGATCAGGCTCAGATGAGGGATCGAACGGTCATGGATTGAGGGTGCATGATGTCTGTTGTGTGTTAGCATGCACAGGAACATACAACATAAAAAACTAAAAAAACAAGAATCCCTAAATCTGATCTTCTCTCCCTTTTTCGCTGCTACCCTCTCTTCCACTCTCTCCTCCTTCATCCATTGCCTTCTTCCTTCATTTTCTTCATGCGTCTCTTCTCGTTTGTGAACCTTCTTCTTCTCTCCAGAAAACAAACACAAACAAATCAAAGCTTCCACCAAGTTTGAAAAAAATGAAAGTTACTGTGAGGTATCGGCGACGACAATTGGTTTTGACGCGAATGGAGATTCTTCGCGGCAGTTTTCGGCGATGATTTCTGGAGCTGCTAAAGTGCGTAGCGGTGTTGCAAGTAGGTCAACAGAGCCATCACCAGATGAATTTGGTAACTCAAAACTAGACCTGTCACTACCTCGTATTGAGCTTCCATCACTTCCAACACTCTCATTTGAAAGCTTACAAATGTGACCAAAAACTTCAGCGTGTCCGGGCTCAGAGAAACGTTCCATGGTATTATTAGATAGAAGTGCAAACTCATATGAGTTACCATTACTTATGTCCTTCCCTATAACATTGCTCATATGTATGGCATTTATTTTGGAAAATTTTGATGGTAATTAGCATAAGATTTGATTATGATTTTGGCAGGTCGAAAGCAACATACGCTTGATGATCACTTTCAAAAACGTGCTGTCAATTTGGGTTGGAAGCCATTACTCATTTGAACAGTTGTATGATCCAAGTTGAGCAGTTCATTTTGTCATCAGTCCTTATTTAATGTCAGTGGCAAGGATTGTGCACTTTCACAAGAGCAGTTGTGAACAAAGGGATCCAACTTGCCCATAATCTCACCAATTGTAACAACAATGTGAAGGAAAAATGTTCATCTTCATTCTCGAGATCCAACTCAAACACTCACGCAGAAGTGGGACCAGAAACCGAGTCCGTCATGTTTCTGCCTCAATATCAATTCGCACCATTAAAATATGCTTTTAGAGGTAAGAAATACTTGCATTCGCCGATCTTATCTCGATTCCTCTCGCACGAGATCCGGCCTCAAATGGAGATGTGTTTTTTCCGTATATTAATCCATTCTTATTTACTATGATATTATCACCATGCAGGAAAGTAGGTCACGAGGAATGTCGTGCTTTAGAACACATTGTTGCAGTACGGCATCTCCGGGAAGCAAGCCCCCCTGGTGTGCGTGACCAATGCTGAAGATTTTTCAACAACACTATCAAATGTGGCGTTTTAGACTTCTCCTCTTCATAAGCATTAGGGTGGCTCCATCACATGCTAATGGGTATCGTGGTGGCATAGAGTTTGGACTTTTATTACCTTGTAATAATCATCAACTATATCATTAAAGTTCTTGTGACAATGTTGTGTAGTGAGACCGAGTGATAGTGCTTTAGTATATGTGGATCCTTCAATTTTTCCCATACCATGCTTTTTCTTTGAGTTAACGTGCATTCTTGGAAGTTTTTGGAATAAAAAAAACCCTCCTTTGTATTTAGAAATCACCCTTGAATTAAGGTATACTTTGTAATTTAATTGATGGATTTTCCCACTGTGGAATTTGGATAGTTAAAAGTAAATCGATTTGAATCATTTGTAAAGAACATTGATCCTTGAATTTCAATTTTAGGAACTCCTTACTAAAACTTGACTAAATATTTTATCCAAACTTACCACCTTAAAATAAATGAATCACAAACTACCTATAAGAAAAAATCTCCACTCTTCTTAAAATTGAAATAATTCCAAATGATGATCCAACCTCATGATTGAGAACAAGTTCTTAGTTCACTTTTGTTGCTCGCGCCATCAAAGATTTAGACGATGATGAAACCCGATACATAATCCACGCCATGGAAAATAAGGATACAAACTGTGATGCAACTTGCCACAAAATCCCTAACAAAATCTCGACGGATCATGTTCAACACCAACGCGAAGAAAATCCTGAATCTTTTGGTATGCTCTGAAGTTTATGAGATGTTTTGAGGGAAGTGACCTTTGATACTTTACAAGGGTATGCTCAAACCCTGGTTTTATGAGAGAAACAATTGAATTGATTGTTAGAACACATATTGGTTCTTAATAATATCTCTATGTTTTGATGATAACTATTATGAAATTTTGTATTTAAGAATTATATACTCTAAAATTTGCTTGAGAATTTTTACTGCAGATAGTAAAGGAATTAACACTTCAGAAGCAAATCAGAATTGAACACAAGAAATTAGCTAGACTCTGAAGCGCCAGATGCACTCATTAGAAGATTCTGATTGCTGCCAACAGAAGATTCTGAGCGTAGCCTCCAGAAGATTCTGAAGCAGAAGCTCCAGAAGGATCTGAAGCAGAAGCTCCAGAAGAATCTGAAGCAAGTCAGAAGCATCTGAACAAAAGAAGAATTTTGTATGAAGAGTTTTTCAAAGCATAGTTTCTACAGAAGATTCTGAAAGTACTAAAGCTGCCAGTACTGAAGTTCTGTCTCAAATATGCTCTGATCTTAAACACGCTGAAAACACACCTGCTGCAGAAGACTCTGATTTAGCAAAACTCTGATCATCATCAGAAGACTCTGACCCAATTAGACTCTGATGAATTTGCTGAAAACTGAAGAAGAAATATTCAAAGTTTATATCCGTTGGAGTGAATCAAACGTCTCTTTCCTTATTTATGCTAGACACAAGAACACAGACAAAAAGGATTTTTTCTGTGCTTTCTTCTTCTAGGAAAGGTCACTTGATGTGAAGACAAAAAGTCTCAGACCTTTTTGACACTCTTCTCAACGTGAAGCTCACCTTGGATCAACTGCCTATAAAAGCAAGACTCCACCAAATTCTTCAGTTGACGTGATTATTGAAAAGAAATTAAACATTCAAGCTCTCATACTTTCATATTCATTCTAAGAATTTATTTATTTGTTCTAAATAGTTAAGTGAAAAATCAAAGTTGTGATAAAGCTTTATAGAAGCAATCTTAAACACTTGTATTGATTTTACATTTGATTGTAATCCTTAAGAAGATCCAGTTAGGATCAGTAGTTCTTGAGAAGACTTTGAACAGTTGTTATAAGTATTAACTATTGTAATAAGTTGATTTAATAGTGGATTAAGTCCTTGATTGAGAAAGGCAAATCACTCTAGGAAGGGTGGACTGGAGTAGTTGAGTTCAACGAACCAGGATAAAAATACTTGAGTTTTTATTTCTAAGTTTTAATCTTTCATACTTATTCAACCCCCCCTTCTAAGTATTATCTCACCTTCAGTTGGCATCAGAGCTCCGGTTCTGTGTGTGCTACCACTTAACAGTGACAGTAAAGATCCAGAGAGAAATACTTTGATATATATTTGGTTGTTACTATGGCTGATAATACAATGTCTAACATTAACAACAAATATGAAGAAATGGACAGAATCAGCACCAAACCCCCTATGTTTGATGGGGAGAAATTTGATTATTGGAAAGACAGAATTGAAAGTTTTTCCTTGGATATGATGCTGATTTATGGGATCTGGTCATAGATGGATATGTTCATCCCACAGATGGGAATGGCAAGAAGATAGACAGAAAATCTATGACAGATGCTCAGAAGAAAGAATTTAGAAATCATCACAAGGCCAGAACAATATTGTTGAATGCAATATCTCATACTGAGTATGAAAAAATTACAAACAGGGAAACTACATTTGACATGTTTGAATCCTTAAAGATGACTCATGAGGGAAACTCTCAAGTCAAGGAAACAAAGGCTCTGGCTCTGATCTAGAAGTATGAAGCCTTCAAGATGGAAGACTCTGAATCTGTTGAAGCTATGTCTCCAGATTTTAAATACTTACAGCTGGACTAAAGGTTCTGGACAAAGGATACTCTACTGCTGATCATGTGAAAAAGATCATCAGAAGTTTACCCACCAGATGGAGACCTATGGTGACAGCGCTGAAGATGGCTAAAGATCTGAACAAGATCTCCTTGGAGGAATTGATCAGTTCACTAAGAAGCCATGAAATAGAACTTGAGGAAGATGAACCTCAAAAGAAAGGTAAATCTGTAGCTTTAAAATCTAATAAATCTGCTAAAGCTTTGCAGGTAATAGAGGAAAGCTCTGAAGAATCCTCATCTGAAGATGAAGATGAACTATCCATGATGTCCAGAAGAATAAACAAACTCTGGAAGCATAAAGGAAAGAAGTTCAGAAACTTCAGAAAGCCTGGCCAAAGAAAAGAATCTTCTGGACACAGAAGATCTGGAAAAAAGGAGGTTGTCTGTTATGAGTGTAAAGAACCTGGACATTACAAAAATGAATGTCCAAATGTGTTGAAAGAAAAGCCTAAAAGAAAATTTGATAAGAAGAAAAAGGTTCTGATGGCCACCTGGGATGATTCAGATACATCTGAATCTGAATCTGAGTCAGAAGAAGAGTGTGCCAATGTTGCTTTGATGGCAGACATAGAAGATCAGGAGGAAGGAACTTCAGGATCTGAATCTGACTCTGAATCTGACTCTGACGCTGAAGAGGTAATGGCCAAACTTACTAAAGAAGAACTTATCAAAGTGTTATCAGAAGTTCTGAAAAGCTATAACAATATTAAGCTCAAATACAAGAAGAGCCAAAGCAATCTTGTATCTGAGAATAATATTCTCAAATCAGAAGTAGCTGAGATAAACGAAAATAACATAAAATTGAAAACTGATTCTGAATTAGCTCAACAAAACTCTGATTCTGAAACTGAATCTGAATGCAAAAATATTTTGGAAAAATATGATTATAGCTTTCAGAAGTTTCTTGCTAAAAGCATAGACAGAAGCAAAATGGCTTCTATGATCTATGGAGTTAGCAGAAATAACAGAAAAGGTATTGGATATGAATCCCCCTCTGGAAAGGATTTAAATCCAAAACCTGTTGATAAAATTATCATCAAGAAAACTCCTTTATATTCACACTTCAAATTTGGTCACTTGAATGATATTGAACAAACACGCTCTGAAAAGAATATTCATGTGTTTAAATCTAAGGCTAGTCAGAATAAACCTTATGTTGAAAAACAGAAGTTTAGATAAACCTTCAGAACCACTAACCCTAAAGGACCCAAGAAAATCTGGGTACCTAAAAGTAAAATAATTCCTGTTGCAGATGTTCTTAGCAGCAAGGTCAGGACGCCAATCATGGTACCTGGACTCTGGATGCTCACGACACATGACAGGAGAAAGGTCTGTGTTCCAAAGCCTGGAGCTTAGATCTGGAGGTGATGTGAAATTTGGAGGGAACCAGAAGGGTAAGATCATTGGATCTGGCACCATTGGAAATGGTAAACTTCCCTTTATTACTAATGTTTTACTTGTTGAAGGGTTAAAGCATAACTTATTGTCCATAAGTCAATTAAGTGACAATGGTTATGATATTACCTTTAATCAAAAATGTTGTAAAGCTATTAGTCAAAAGGATGGCTCTATCCTATTTAGTGGTAAGAGGAAAAACAACATTTATAAAATAAATCTTTCAGAACTTAAAGTTCAGAATGTTAAATGCCTCTTGTATGTTAATGAAGAGCAATGGGTCTGGCACAGAAGATTGGGCCATATTAATATGAGACGTATATCTCAGATTAATAAACTTAATCTTGTTAGAGGACTTCCTAATCTGAAATTCACCTCAGATGCTCTTTGTGAAGCATGCCAAAAAGGGAAGTTTTCAA
Source organism: Lathyrus sativus (assembly GCA_963859935.3). Taxonomy (NCBI): domain Eukaryota; kingdom Viridiplantae; phylum Streptophyta; class Magnoliopsida; order Fabales; family Fabaceae; genus Lathyrus; species Lathyrus sativus. Next base: position 660,325,033 of record OZ012739.1, read on the forward strand.
AATCATCTTTTAAATCAAAAAATGTTGTTTCTACTTCCATACCACTAGAATTACTTCATATTGATCTGTTTGGACCAGTGAAAACTGCATCCATCAGAGGCAAGAAGTATGGATTAGTCATTGTTGATGACTATAGTAGATGGACATGGGTAAAGTTCTTAAAACACAAGGATGAGTCACATTCTGTATTCTTTGACTTCTGCAAGCAAGTCTAGAATGAAAAGGATTTCAAAATTATAAAAGTCAGAAGTGATCATGGTGGTGAATTTGAAAATAAATTTTTTGAAAAATATTTTAATGAAAATGGCATTGCTCATGATTTTTCCTGTCCTAGAACTCCACAACAAAATGGGGTTGTAGAGAGGAAAAACAGAACTCTGCAAGAAATGGCCAGAACCATGATCAATGAGACAAATCCGACAAAACACTTTTGGGCAGAAGCAATCAACACAGCCTGTTACATTCAAAACAGAGTGTCTGTGAGACCTCTTCTGGAAAAGACTCCATATGAACTGTGGAAGAACAGAAAGCCCAACATTTCATATTTTCATCCTTTTGGATGTATTTGCTATATGTTAAATACTAAAGAAAATCTGAACAAGTTTGATTCCAAAGCACATAAGTGTTTCATGCTTGGATATTCTGAACGCTCTAAAGGCTACAGAGTATACAACACTGAGACACAGATTGTGGAAGAATCTATTCATGTTAGATTTGATGATAAGCTTGGCAATAAAAAGCCAAAGCAGTCTGAAAACTCTGCAGATAGAGAAGTAGTCTTCACTGACTCTGAAGTCCCAGAAGCAGACAAAGCTCAGGTGAAGGAACCAGAAGCAACGCTAGATGCTATTCCTTTAACTTCTCAAATGAACAACCTAAACATTTCTGAAGAATCAACTATTAGAGGATCATCATCCAGAATTAAAGCTTCTCATCCAGAGAATGTCATTATTGGAAAGAAGGATGATCCCATCAGAACAAGATCCTTTCTAAGATCATCTGAAGCATCATTATTTGGACTGGTGTCAGAAATTGAACCATCTTCTGTAGATGAAGCTCTGCAAGACAATGATTGTATTATTGCCATGCAAGAAGAGTTAAATCAATTTACCAGAAATGATGTATGGGATTTAGTTCAAAGACCACAAGGATTCAATATAATTGGAACAAAATGGGTCTTCAAAAATAAGCTGAATGAGAAAGGAGAAGTTGAAAGAAATAAGGCAAGGCTTGTTGCTCAAGGGTGTTGCACCCCAAAATTTGCCCTCACAATACAAGACTTTGTGTTCTAAGAAGGTTCACAAGGTTCACAAGTTCTCCAACAACTTGCATAACCTTTCATGAAGTTCATAAAGTCCACAAGCTACTTTATGAAGGTTCACAAGATTCACAAGTCCCACAGTGCTTTCAATACCTTTCATGAGGTTCATGAAGTCCATGGGTTGCTTCTTGAAGGTTCACAAGGTTCACAAGATTCACAATGTTTACAAAGCTTTCCTAAGGGTCATGAGGTCTACAAAGCCACTTCATGATGTTCACAAGGTTTACAAGCTTCACAATACCTCCCATGAGTATCGCAAGATATCTTATGAAGATTCACAAGGTTCACAAAGTTCACAATTGGTCAGGAGAGTTGACAATTCCCTCAGACAATGCACCTCCTAAGCAGTGCATCCAAAACTAGGGTTTTGACTTTAATCAAGCTAAATGGACTTCCAAGACTTCAAGTGAGCTTCATAACATCTTATATGTGTATAAGAACCCCCATGTCAAGTTTCAAGACTTTCCTCAAAAGTTTGCTCAGTCAGATGATCAGATAAGTCAAAAGCAGTCAACGCAGTTAAAAAGTCAAACTGAGGTCAACTGTGGTCAAACCAAAGTCAAACTTCATGATTCTTTGCCAACACCAAAGAGAGATTTGGTCCCAGGGGTATTTTGGTCATTTTACACAAATTCTACCAATTCCTTGAAGACGGGCTGTTATTAAAATTCTGAGGCATTTGATGCGTTATGGTTTTGAGGCATTTATCAATCACCAGTTCTGATCATATTGAGATTTGGCATTTGGTCAGTGGAGTTTAATTACGATTAGTTTGCTGTTGATGCTGAAAATGTTGTGACCATGGTGCCCATATGAGTTTGGTTATGAAATAATTGGTTAACATTTTAATCGGATGATGAGATTAGGATCACAAATACCACTTGGAAATATTTATGTTTTATGCCAATGTTAATGAATTAAATACTTGTGGATTTATTCACATTTGTTTATATTTTTTAACTAAGAATAGAATATAAATAAATTCAAAACTTTGAGAATTTTATTTCATAAATAATGCTATCATACAAGAATGTGGATGTTGCTTCATATTTTACAAAGTACTGTTACAAGGAAGTACATTAAAATTCTCAAATCCTAAGGGATTACATTAAAGCATCTATCCTAAATCCTAAAAGTATCTAAAGGTCTTCATGTTCGTATTTGAACTTCTCCAGGAATCCTCAGCTAACCTGCACATCAAAAGAGAACAGACAGTACAGAAAATGTTAGAATTTTTTTTTCGACGCTCTCAGAACAATGTCATCATTGAGTGCCGGGAGTGGCACAACCGAAGCTGCGTCCTACCCCCGTTACCGATCCACGCCATTGGCGTCAGATCAGGTAATATCTGTTCTTATCTAAGGGACAACCGAGAGAGATAAAGAGTAAAAGAAGTGGGGACCGAAATGATTTGCCGAAAAGGATCATATGCCGAAAATTGGATTTTGTTTCAAAGTCAAATACCATTCCATCAAGTAAATATGGTAAGTTCCAATTTATTTTTCAAACTGATACAAAGCTGAACAGCAGAGCCAACCCGAGTTCGGACCTAGATGCCAATAGGTCTGAACCATTTTTCATCACCTGAATCAGACAGTACCGGCTCACAAACAAAATCCATAAGCTGCACAAAACATGAGCAGATAAGTCAATTCACAAAGTGTACAGCAACACATGTTCATAAGAAAAGAAGTCAGCTCAATTCACTAAAAGCCACAGAAATAGAGGAATTGAGAATGAATTCAATACAAGGACAAGGCTGAATCAATATCAGCATTTGAAAAATCAAACGAAGGCAGCCCATCAAAGCAAATCATGTTGATTTTAACGGGATAGATCGAGATAATTCAATTCAAAATGCAGTTCAGAAGGCAATCAGAAACAGCCCATGATCATCAACACCAAGACAAAAGCAAGACTAATTATGGTGGAAATGGTCTCAAAACAAATCCGGATGAATACCAACATAAAATTGGTTTTGACATCTGCAAAGACACAAAAGAACATCAGACAATGCATAACAGGTCCAAACGTTCAAATCTGAGCAAAGTAAATAAGTTTCGAAAAACAATCAGTTTGAATTTAGAGAATAGAAAGGAGGCATCAGTTTCGAAAAACCAACATGCCAGTCCCCATAAACATCAGTAAGTCAGTTCAGAAATAAACCAGCACATGTGTTGCCACAAATACAAAAGCCTAAGGGCTCAGCTATGCATCACAGCCCAATCAGAGAGACCAAAAGGAACCAGTTTAGACCCAAAAGTTGCCCACGTCGAAACCAGTTAAGGCAAAGCAAGCTGTAACCATCCACCAGAAAAGGGAACCACATCTGAAACCATGAAATACAAGTCAATACGGATTATCCAAACTGAAGTGGAAAACGGTTACCCAAAGGAAATCCAAAACCACATATGTGAAAATTCAAATAACATCTGTTACAGAAGAGGAAAGTTTAAATCAGATAAAATCCAAATCGCATCAAATAAAATCAGGAAGACCACAAATCAAATCCAATCAGTTGAAAAAGGGAAACGCGTTTAAACCTAAAGAATCAATTCCAATCAGGTCCAAAAGCCCACAAAAGATTTAATAACGAAGAGTATAAAGGAATGATACAACCTCTTTCAAAACCCTAGAGGAGGACGAATGGAGAACGGCGACAAGGCGACGAGGATCATCAAAACCCTCACGCGAGCAAGACCCCTCTGAAGGAAATCACCGGCGTCGTTTCGTTTCAACGGCGGGCAAAGTCCTTTTTTGAAGCTCAGACCGACGTCATCATCGCCCTCATAAGCAATCTTCGGCCATCATCACCGTTAAACGCCCTCGCAAACGTGAGATATTACCGTTAATCATGAAGTTTGTTGTTTTTTTGTCATTTTTCAGGTTTTTGAGGAAAGAGATCGTGAACGAGACGAAGAGAACGAGAGAGAACACATCGAGAATCGACGTCGCCAAATCGAAGAAGGAAATATGAAACCCTAACATTCTAGGACATCGTTTGTGTGTGTACGTTGGGTCGGGCTAATACAACCACCGACCCAACCCCTTCTTTTTCTTTTTTAAACAAATTTTTCTTATTATTTTGAATTGTTTTTTAACTATTTTATTCTATAATATAAAAACTGTTTTGTGAAAATATTATAAAATTTAAAAAAAAAATATAAAACTCTTGTTTTTTTTTTATTTAAAATTTTATTTGTATAGTTTATATTAATTAAAATAATGTTATATGATTATTAAAAATAAATTTTTGTATATATATAAACCCTAATTCTTACAAACCCTAAAAATTATTTTCTAAAAAAATAAAACCTAATTTTAATTTTCTATATAATTCTATGTATATATTTATTATAATTCTTGTAAATTTTTATAAATAAAATTAAACCTTATAAATACTTAATGTAAAATTTTGTGAATGTGATTATTGATTATTTAAAATTTATTTTCATCATAATGTGTAAATATTTTTCTTAATAATTGTTAATATATAATCAGAGATAATTAAATTTTGTAAATGATTAAGAAATTTATAATTATGTTATATTTAGAACTTTATATTATAGTAATTATTTAATCATTTATGTTTCTAAGTAAAAATCAAATTTTATGTTTAATCACGTTATTAATTAATTATTATTGCTAATCATATTTTGTTGCTTATTATTATTTTGAAATTTCTATCTTATTATTTTTTCTAACTTTGTCTATTTTTTCTAATTATTATTGTTTCAACTAATTATTTTCACTAACTTTATATTTCTACTAACCTTATTTAATTTTTCTTATTATTTACTAACCCCAATATTTTATTTACTTATTTGTTATTTCTTTTATTATATTTATTTTGATTATATTTTACTATTTATTTTATTTATTATAATTTTGTAATTGCCTCTTGGATGTAAATTGTAATTATTTAATTATTATTATCATTATGGTTAGTAATTAGGGAGTGCTAATATGTATGATATTTAAAAAAAATAAATTAGATCATTTTAATATAAGATAATTAAATTAAACATTTCACACACGTAAGTCGATTTTAATCGCCGTCTCACTTCCTAAGGATATCCCTCAAGTTGCCTATGAATATTGGTTAAGTGGGGTGTATAAAGCAAGTCCCTCAAAAAGAAAATCATCAAAGTCCCTTATGGTTGCCTTTACGAATCGAGTCCCTTTCGAAAAATGATGATAGTCCCTCCAGTTTGCTTATTACACCCCACAATGGCCTTCAAAAATCCAATTGTCCCTCACATGTCCCTTAACATCCAAAGTAAGGACTACCTACTCCATTATAGTAGGGATAGTCTTACTAAGGAAAGGATAAAGAATAAGAAAGACCTTAAAACATTAGGGTAGGCTACTCCTAGATACTTGCTCGCTTCAAAACTTTTTCACACTTAAACAAATTTCCAACAAAATTTTCAAACAAGTTTTTTTTCACATCCATACACGGATTATTATTAAACTATTCTGAATTTTTTTTGCTATTCACACACTACACTCTCAAAACAATTCAAAAGTGAGCTTAAGTACCTAAGAGCCCATGGATAACCATGGATGAAAAGGGTGCTAACACCTTCCCTTTTCATAACCTACCCCCCGGACCCAAAATATTCTCTAAGGTCTTTCCTGTTCTTTTATAACCTTTCCTTATGGATAAAATAAAAGTCGGTGGCGACTCTTGCTATCCGCAACATTGTTTAAAGTCAGTTCTCCCACCGTGTTACAGAACTGGCGACTCTGCTGGGGATTTATTTAAGAGGGGTACCCTTAGGAATTAAGATCACTTTAAATTGTTTGCCTTGTTTGCTTTATTATTATATTGTTGGGGTGCTCTTATGTGTGAAAGGTCCTAACCCGGATCTAGTGTACCTTAGGTAAATGGCAATAGACCAAGGAAACTGTACGACGTATATCGATACGGTTGATCTGGTGGCCATAGTTAGTGCGACTTCTTGGTTGGTGCTTATATTCCTTAAGTCAAGTTGAGGATAATATTGAGGCTGCCATATGTTGTCAATGCACTAACTGACTTTTAGAACCCTAGTTAACTCATCTTGGCCTTTAGAAAGTAGTGAGGTAACCGGCTTTGGTGCAGACTGAAGTTGGTTGACACTCGATACTACGCTCATTGAGATCTTAAACTTGGAGGGTTTTGGTTGGCAAGTAAGTTGCCTTCTGAACAACCACCCTTGTGAAGGATCAATGATATTGAGATCCCTTAGAACCTGGTTACTTTTGTAGGACAGGATGAACCATCTAACTTCAGGGGAGGGTACTTGCCTTTGAACCTCATGCAAGCCTTTAAACCTAGGGCTATGGTGTGACTTGTTTGTGTGTGCCACATGTTTGTGATTGAGCATGACATCATGACATCATCATGCATCATAAGCATATCATTTTCCCTAACCATTTCAAGGACCAAAGGATTTATCTTTGTTCTTTGTTGCAGGTCATGGCTTCTGCTCGTAGAAACACCATCAGGATCAACTTTGTAGGGATACCTGCTAAGCTCAAGGAGTTGGTTTCCCTAGTGCCTGATCATTCCCAGTTCAACAAGAGACATGGTCACTTATTGGATCTAGTTACTTCAGGGTTCAGTGAAGACATGATGAGTGTGTTGTTTCAGTTCTTTGACCCTAAGCACCATTGCTTTACATTTCCTGATTATCAGCTGGTTCCAACCATGGAGGAGTTCTCTAAACTTCTGGGTATACCTGTTCTTGATCAGAAGCCATTCACAGGCTTAGAGAAGGAGCTTAAACCAGAAGTTATTGCTGCAGCTCTACATCTGAAGAAGTCTGACATTGTTCTAGAGACGAGAAGTGGAGTTAAAGGTATTCTTGCCAAGGTATTAGTGGATAAAGCTCAAATGTTCTTGAAGGCTATGAGCTACGATGCTGTTGAGGAGATCTTAGCCTTATTGATTTATGGCTTAGTGTTGTTCCCCAATCCTGATCAGTTCATAGACGTTCATGCCATCAACATATTCCTGAGTCACAATCCAGTGCCTACCTTACTTGGAGACATCCTACATTCTCTTCACACCCGTACTACAAGGGCAAGAGGAACTTTGATGTGCTGCATACCTTTACTTTCTAGGTGGTTTATTTCTCACCTTCCTCGCTCAGTAATGAAGAATGAGCAAGGGTTCAGATGGTCCAAGAGGATCATGTCACTTTCTCACTCAGACATCCATTGGTGCTCCAGATCTATGGAGAATGTCACCATCATTGACCGTTGTGGGGAGTTTCCTAATGTACCACTTCTAGGCATAAGAGGAGGCATCACCTACAACCCATCTCTAGCTTTACGACAGTTTGGTTACGCCCGGAGCGATGGTCCACATGACATGTTGATTCAGGGCATTGTGTTTGATTACGACAACGATCTTCAGGGTTACCGTTAGAGATTCATCCGAGCTTGGGGAAAGGTAAACAGGATTGACAGCAAGACACTGGAGCCTAAGTACACTATTCCTATGGAGGCTTATCTCAGATGGGTACGATCTCGTGCTCAGACACTCATGATGCCATATCCTGCCATCCTACCAGTTACCATGGAACCTGTTGCTGAAGGAGACACAGCTTATACCATCCTTCACCCAGACATGCCTACTGATATGGAAGACTTGCAGAGATCATGGATCCAACTGAAAGAGCAAAGGGATACTTTCGAGGCTCATTACAAAGCAAGCCAAGCAAGGATCCTAGAGCTAACAAAGCTACTTCATGAGGAACGAAACCTCAACTCATACCTCAACACAAAGAGGAAACGTCCATGGGAGACTTAAAACCCCATCTTTTGTACTTATTTCGTTTTCATTTTTTGTAAGCCTAAAAGGCAAAACAAGTTATTACTAATAAAAAGTTACTTTCTTGTTTGTTTAAGCAAATTTAAATCCTGCGGTCCTTGAAAACATTGCATATGCATTCCCATATCATTGCATCACAGGTTATAATTGTGCACAGGTTTCTCATCTTCTCGCTGTTTATTTCAGCAATGGCTCTTGAACAATCAGTTAAGGATCTCCAGACACAGAATGCACAGTTCCAAGAGCTGATCCTGAACCTATCCAAGGGGCTGGATGAATTGAAGACACTGCTGGCCAAGAAGACTAAGAAGGCTAGAAGGTCTGCTGGGTTGCTCAACATGGGAAGAAGGTTCAAAGGTCCTGTCAAGACCAAGGAACATGTTGAAGACTATGAATCTGAAGAATCTGAGCAGGAGAGAGGCAGTCTCCACAACACTATGGGGGACTCTGATTCTGAGGCTAACTACTACCATGAGCCTAACGAAGACAAATTCAAGATGCTGGTGGATAGAATGGATGCTATGGAATTACAGAAATCATCTGGGCTGGATTTTGAGGATTTGAGTTTGATATCTGGGGTTGTGATACCCATTGGTTTCAAAGTTCCTACATTTGTTGTCTATGATGGGGTCTCTTGTCCCAAATTGCATCTGAGGTCTTATGTCAGAAGAATTCAACCCCACACTGCTGATAAAAAGTTGTGGATCCATTTCTTTCAAGAGAGTTTATCTGGAGCTCAGTTAGAGTGGTATTATCAGTTGGAGAGTGTCAACATCAGAGACTGGAATGATCTTGCTGAAGCGTTTTATAGACAGTACCAATACAATGCTGACTTAGCCCCCACTCGCATGCAGCTTCAAAGCATGTCTATGGGTGCCAAAGAAAGCTTTAAGGAGTATGCTCAGAAGTGGAGAGACTTAGCTGGAAGAGTTCAACCCCCTTTGACTGATAGGGAATTGGTTGATATGTTCATGTGTACGCTGAATGGTCCGTTTTACAGCCATCTCATTGGAAGCTCATCATCTGGCTTCACTGAGTTGATCATGACAGGAGAGCGAGTAGAGAATGGTATCAAGAGTGGTAAGATCCAAGTGGGCACTTCTTCATCAGGTGCTGCAAAGAAGCCTCCCACTGGGAAGAAAGAATCTAATGCTGTGTATGGTCAGCCTGATCGTAACAGAAGGCATCAGTCTGTTAGTGCAGTTCATATTTCAAATCCAACTCCTGCAACAACAGAGCAGCCTCAAGGCAACCAACAGAGGGCTAGAAGACAGTTCACGAAGATCAACATGTCAATGGCTCAGGCATTGCAACACTTGTTGAAAGCTGAACTTATTACCCTGAGGGAGGCCCCTCAGAATCCCAATGTTACCTCTCCCAAGTACAATCCCAATGCACGATGTGCATATCATTCAAACTGTCCGGGACATGATACTAATAACTGCTGGGTCTTGAAGAACAAAATTCAGGATATGATTGATGCTGGCGAAATTGAGTTTGATCCACCAGGTACTCCAAATGTGATTACAGCTCCAATGCCAAATCACGAGAAGACTGTCAACGCCATTGATGAAGATATTGGTGAAGATCTGCATGTCAATTCAGTTATGGAGTTGAGCACACCATTGTCTGTTATCAAAAAGAGGTTAGTACAAGCTGGGATCTTTCCAGGTTGTCATGAAGATTGTCTATATTGTACCTATAAGCCGGATAGTTGCTTCATTTTGAGAGATGGGATTCAACGTCTCATGGATAAATATACTATAGTGTTTGAAAGAAGACCAGCATCTGTAGAAAGTATGGTGGATCATCTGACTCAGGGTAAGAAGATTGAAGAGGTTGACATGGTTGACAAAGTACCACTAAGAATCACTTCAAAGGGTCCCATTAAAATCACTCATCAGGGCCCAATCAGGATTACTGCTGAAGGTCCTGTGAAAGTTGTCGCTGAAGCCAGAGTAGCTCCTCTGATCATTACCACTCCTGGTCCTATTCCTTATACATCTGACAAAGCTGTGCCTTGGCACTATGGGTCTGATGTTTACATCCATGGTGTCAAGCAGGAGCCTTTACCTGATATTCCTGTTGACATTGATAATATTGCTGGATCTAGCAAGATCACTCGTAGTGGAAGAGTCTTCTCTCCTCCAGTTGCTTCTAAGAGTGCAGTTACCCCTGCTGGTACTTCCACCACTAATGCTCGGGGCAAGGGTCCTGTTATTGAGCCTGTATCTACTGATGTGCCAGCTGCTGATGACCTCTCTAAGCAGATGGAAGAAGTATTGAAAATCATTCGCAAGAGTGATTATGATATTGTTGATCAGCTGGGGCATACTCCCTCAAAGATTTCTATGCTCTCCCTGTTATTATGTTCTGAGGCTCATGCCAAGTCATTGATCAAGTTTCTAAAGATGGCTCATGTACCCAGTGCAATTTCTGTGGACCAGTTTGAGAATTGTGTTGCTCACCTGACCTATGACAACGGGTTAGGATTTTCTGATGCTGACTTGACCCCTGCCAAGAGGGATCATAACAGGGCCTTGCATATTTCAATTGAATGCAGGGGCACTACCCTGTCTCATGTGCTGATAGACAATGGTTCCTCTCTGAATGTGTTGCCTAAGGAAGTCCTGAACAAGCTGAGTCCTGAAGATATGGTATTGAAGCCCAGTAATATTGTGGTAAAGGCTTTTGATGGTTCTAAAAGAGTAGTGCATGGGGAAATTGATCTTCCAATCAAGGTTGGTTCTCAGGTGTTCACTGCTACGTTCTATGTGATGGATATTCGTCCTTCGTACTCATGTCTGCTTGGTCGTCCCTGGATCCATGGGGCAGGTGCTGTGACCTCCACATTACATCAAAAGTTGAGATATCCGGTGAATGGAAAAGTTGTTACTGTCTTTGGAGAGGAAGAATACTTTGTCAGCCATGTAAACACTTTCAAGTATCTGGAAGTAGAAGGTGAATACATTGAAACTCCATGTCAGTCATTTGAAGTGGTTCCCTGGGCTGTTAAGGATTGTGTGACTCCTCCTGCTGTGAAGAAGGTTCCTGTGGTCATCAGAAACCCTCCAACAATGGCAATGGCCTCCCTCAATGATGCAAAAGCTGTGGTGGAAGAAGGTGGTTGTACTATTTGGGGTCAGCTTCCTGATATTCCATACAAGTCTGACAAGTTTGGTTTGGGTTTCACTGCAGAGTCCCAGAAGGCTGTCCGCCGTGCCCGTGCTGTTCGTATCACCAATCAAGGGGTTATCAATGCTGTGGGAGATCAAGATGAAGACTACAACTTGGAGGCATGGATTTTTCCTACTGTGGGTGCTGGACTCAATAATTGGAAAGCTGAAGATGTTATCCCTATCTCCTTTAGTCAGGAGTAAATACTATTACTGTGTTATGTTTTTAAATTTATAATTTCTGGAACAATTAAAACTTTCAAGCCCTGTGCCTTACCCGGGGCACAATGGTGTGCTTGTTACGGGTTGTCATTTCATTTGCATACTTCATTCAATAAAATCAGTGGACGTTTCGTTTTCGTAAATATTGTGTTCCTTGTCTTCCTTTTTCTTTTATTTTTGCTTTATCAGCTATGTGTTCTTACACACACCCACGTCGCTAAAATGCAGATCCTCATCCACTCTGGATCCAGTTGATAACAGTTCTACTATTGCCAATTACAATTTCGAGAATCCGATCTATCAAACTGAAGACGGAAACGAGGACGATTGTGAAATACCTGTAGAGCTTGCTAGGTTGTTACAACAAGAAGAGAAAGCTATACAGCCACATGAAGAGCCAGTCGAAGTTGTGAATCTGGGAACTGAAGAAAACAGAAAAGAGGTCAAGATAGGGGCTGATTTAGAGGACAGTGTCAAGAACAGGTTGATTCAGATGCTACGTGATTATGTGGAGATCTTTGCTTGGTCTTATGAAGATATGCCAGGGTTGGATACAGACATTGTGGTTCACCGTTTGCCAGTGAAAGAAGATTGTCGTCCAAAGAAGCAGAAGGTTCGTCGTATGCGTCCTGAAATGTCAGAAAAGATCAAAGCAGAGGTAATGAAACAGTTCAATGCAGGGTTCTTGGCCGTAACTTCTTATCCTCAGTGGGTTGCAAATGTGGTACCAGTTCCTAAGAAAGATGGTAAGGTACGTATGTGTGTAGACTACAGAGATCTGAACAAGGCTAGCCCTAAAGATGACTTTCCACTTCCTCATATTGATATTCTGGTAGACAACACTGCTCAGCATAAGGTATTCTCTTTTATGGATGGTTTCTCTGGTTACAATCAAATCAAGATGGCACCTGAAGATATGGAGAAGACTACATTTGTGACACAGTGGGGCACCTTTTGCTATAAGGTAATGCCATTTGGTTTGAAGAATGCAGGGGCAACATATCAGCGTGCTATGGTGGCTTTGTTTCATGATATGATTCATCATGAGATAGAGGTATATGTGGATGATATGATAGCCAGGTCTCAGAATGAAGAACAACATCTTGATCATCTGCACAAGTTGTTTGAGAGGTTGAAGAAATACAGGTTGAGATTAAATCCAAACAAGTGTACTTTTGGAGTTAGATCTGGAAAGCTCCTGGGTTTCATTGTCAGTGGAAAAGGTATTGAAGTGGATCCTGCAAAAGTGAAAGCTATACGAGAGATGCCAGCTCCCCGTACTGAGAAGGAGGTTAGAGGTTTCTTGGGACGATTGAACTACATTGCAAGATTTATTTCCCAATTAACTACCATCTGTGAGCCAATCTTCAAATTATTGAAGAAAGATCAGGTGATGGAATGGAATGATGAGTGCCAGACTGCCTTTGATGAAATCAAGAGATATTTGCTAGAACCTCCAATTTTAATGCCACCAGTTGATGGAAGACCCTTGATTATGTATTTAACAGTATTAGACAACTCAATGGGGTGTGTATTGGGGCAACATGACGAGTCTGGTCGAAAAGAGCAGGCAATATACTACCTTAGCAAAAAGTTTACCGACTGTGAAACAAGATACTCACTGCTCGAGAAAACTTGCTGCGCTTTGGCATGGGCTGCTCGCCGACTAAGACAGTATATGTTGACCCATACTACCTTGTTGATTTCGAAGATGGATCCAATCAAGTACATATTTGAGAAACCTGCTCTCTCCGGAAGAATTGCAAGATGGCAAATGATCTTGACGGAATATGATATACAGTATACTACTCAGAAGGCCATTAAGGGGAGTGTTGTTGCTGATCATTTGGCTCATCAAGCAGTAGGTGATTACCAGTCAATGAATTTTGAGTTCCCTGATGAAGACATTATGTCTGTTACCAAAGAACCTGGACAATATGACGGACCTGAACAAGGATCCCGATGGACTATGGTTTTTGATGGTGCCTCCAATGCACATGGTAATGGTGTTGGTGTTGTGATTAGTTCCCCTGAAGGTTGTCATACCCCGATTACTGCCAGACTTTGTTTCTATTGTACCAATAATATGGCTGAGTATGAGGCATGTATCATGGGTATGCAAGTTGCTATTGATATGAAGATTCAGTTCCTTGAGGTGTATGGAGATTCAGCTCTGGTAGTAAGTCAGATTAAAGGAGATTGGGATACAAAGCATGATAATCTCATTCCTTACAGAGAACATGTGTTGTCTTTGATCCCACATTTCAAAGTGATTACTTTTGGACATATTCCACGAAGAGAGAATCAGTTGGCAGACGCATTGGCCACCATGGCATCTATGTTTGAGATCAGCTGGGATGATGAAGCTCCCAAGATTACCATTGATAGATTTGAGAAGCCTGCATACTGCAATGAGATTGACGCTGAAGGGGCAGAGGAGAAGCCTTGGTTCTATGAAGTGAAAAACTATCTTGAAGCTCAGGAGTTCCCTGAAGGGGCATCTGTCAAAGATAGGAAGTTCCTGAGAAGGTTTTCTGCTAAGTTCTTTCTAAGTAATGGCATTCTGTATAAGCGTAATCATGATTCAACTATGCTTCGTTGTGTGGATAAGAAGGAAGCTATAGAAATTATGGAAGAGATGCATGATGGGACCTTTGGCACTCATTCTAGTGGTCATACCATGGCAAAGAAGATTTTGAGAGCAGGTTACTATTGGTCTACCATGGAAGCTGATTGCTATCAACACTCCAGAACATGTCACAAATGTCAAATCTATGCTGATAAAGTACATGTACCTCCATCTCCATTGAATGTGTTGACTGCTCCTTGGCCCTTTGCCATGTGGGGCATTGATATGATTGGTGAGATCAAGCCTACTGCTTCTAATGGGCATCGTTTCATCCTGGTTGCTATTGATTACTTCACGAAGTGGGTAGAGGCAACTTCATTTGCATCTGTGACTAAGAATGTTGTGGCTCGGTTCATTAAGAATAATCTCATATGTAGGTATGGTATCCCTGAAAGGATTATCACTGACAATGGCTCTAATCTGAACAACACTATGATTACTGATCTCTGTACGCAGTTCAAGATTAAGCATCACAACTCTTCTCCGTATCGTCCAAAGATGAATGGGGCAGTTGAAGCTGCTAATAAGAACAATAAGAAGATTGTACAGAAGATGACTGTTACTTACAAGGATTGGCACGAGATGTTACCATTTGCTCTGCATGGTTATCGTACTACAATACGTACATCAACAGGGGCAACCCCATTCTCCTTAGTCTATGGTATGGAAGCAGTTCTGCCTATTGAAGTTCAGATCCCCTCCTTGAGAATTATGAAGGATGCAGGCTTGGATGAAGATGAGTGGATTCAGACTCGACTTGACCAGATAAATTTGATTGATGAGAAAAGGTTAGCAGCAGTTTGTCATGGCCAGATGTACCAGAAACGGATGATCAAAGCTTTTAACAAGAAGGTTAAGCCAAAGGTATATCAGGCTGGTGACTTGGTAATCAAGCGTATCGTATTACCACAGGGTGATCCTAGGGGCAAGTGGACTCCAACATATGAGGGACCATTTGTAGTCAAGACAGTGTTCTCAGGAGGTGCCATGATACTGACTACAATGGATGGTGAAGACTTCCCACAACCTGTAAACGCAGACATAGTTAAAAAATACTACGCATAAAAAGAGACCCGCTAGGTTGACAGGCCTAGGCAAAAATAAGGGCATCTCGGCAAACCAAAAGGGTTTGGGCAAAAATTAGGGATATATATATAAAAAGATGTACACCCGGCAAGTCGAAAACCTGAAAAGGCGGCTTGGGCAAAAAAGGGTATCCCGGTGGATTGAAAACCTGAAAGGGCAATCCAGGCAAAAGTTAGGGATTAAAGCGTATGACTATGTCTCGTTTGGATCACTCATGAAACTGCAACCAGTTGTACTACTTACTCAAGCTCAAACAGATAAAGCTCAATCCAATCGTTTCCGTCTCAACAGCAAGAAGATGAGATACTTGAGTGGCAATAGTAGAATTGAAACTCAATAGGATTATTTCCCACATAGCTGATTCTTTTTGTAAAACTTCATGACAAAATTCTCTTACTAGGGTTTATGTCTCCTTGTACAAACTTACCCGTGTATGGGTCACTTTTGATATAAATAAATTCCATCTTTTGAATCCAGATTTACTTTTACCCTATTTACATAAGCGAAACGTCCATTGGTTGTGTTTGAATGTATGTATGCCTTTGAATATGATTGATGTTTACCAGAAATGCATGTATGCTTTTAATATGATTGATGTTTACCAGAAATGCATGAAAATGCAGTAATAGTATTTACTAAGGACGAACGAGGGAAGGATTTCAACGAAGCTTCGCCGGTTCATCTTTACAAGACAGTTACAAACCATCAGTAGGACTAATCCATTTTCACAAAGTCTAATCTCCCCTGGAATTTATACCCATCTCTTTTATCCTCATACGGATATACGGGAAATTACTTTCCAATAAGGGCACGATGAACGAAGACGGGATGTTATACTTGTCCTACTATCAAACGAAAACGAAGGTTATCTATACCCTACTATCCCCAACAACGGGAGGTTATCTATACCTTGTTATCCCCAACAACGGGAGGTTATCTATACCTTGTTATCCCCAGCAGACGGAGGGTTATATATTCTTCAACAACGAATCGGGATTTATTTTCCTTGGCCAGCAGTTGTTATACAAGGATATCCAGACACTTCCAGCAGTGTCATATCATACATACATCATTTACATCATACCATAACATATATGTCTATAGTACATTACCTAAGTGCATCATGTCATACATGCATACATAAAGCATAAACTAATGTTGTTGTACAGAGTGCTACCTTGTTTTCAGGTTAATTATCCAACAAACAAGCTTATGATCTTTGGGACTGCTTTATTGTAACCTCAGGGTTACTTTATCCTCCTGATGAGCTTCTTATTACTTTGGGACTGCTTTATTGTAACCTCAGGGTTATTTTATCCTCCTGATAGCCTCTCATGACTTCAAGACTGCTTTAGAGCTACTAATTGCTCTATCCTCCTGAAATCATCCTATTACTTCAAGACTGCTTTAGAGCTATTCATTGCTCTATCCTCATGAGGTCATATTACTACTTCAAGACTGCTTTAGAGCTATTGATTGCTCTATCCTCCTGAAGCCATCTAATTATTTCAAGACTGCTTTAGAGTTATCCATTGCTCTATCCTCCTGAAATTACATTATTATTTCAAGACTGCTTTAGAGCTATCCATTGCTCTATCCTCCTGAAATCATTACTTCAAGACTGCTTTAGAGCTATTGATTGCTCTATCCTCCTGAAGACATATCACATTATTACTTCAAGACTGTTTTAGAGCTATTGATTGCTCTATCCTCCTGAAGACATATCACATTATTACTTCAAGACTGCTTTAGAGCTATTGATTGCTCTATCCTTCTGAAGACATATCACATTATTATTTCAAGACTGCTTTAGAGCCATTCATTGTTCTATCCTCCTGAAATCATATCATTGCTTCAAGACTGCTTTAGGGTTATCACTATTGATTGCTCTATCCTCATGAAGACATGCTGCTACATCATTATTATTCCAGACTCCTGACAGCTTTCACCATACACCCATATTTTGAACTGCTCCCCCCCTAGTGGCATCTTTAAGCCCACTCAATCATATTCAACTAGCCATCTGTACCACTCTAGTGCACTGGTGAGTGCAAATTTTTGGGCTTTTGTGTTCAATCCCCTTCAACCTTCCAGGTTACGACTGGCAAATATACCAATCTAACCCCTCAGGTTTCAGAAAATTGAACAGGGGCAAAGGGTACAGTCAACAAGAAGGTATTGATTACACTGAAACTTATGCTCCAGTGGTAAGGTTAGAATCTATACACCTTCTTACTTCATTTGCTGCACAAAATAACATCACTCTGTATCAGATGGATGTTAAAAGTGCCTTTCTAAATGGTATTATAGAAGAAGAAGTTTATGTCCACCAACCTCCTGGTTTTGAAAATGAAAAATTTCCAGATCATGTTTTCAAATTAAAGAAATCACTGTATGGTTTAAAACAAGCTCCCAGAGCTTGGTATGAAAGATTGAGCAATTTTCTTCTGGAGAAAAATTTCATCAGAGGCAAAGTGGACACAACACTCTTTTGTAAATCAATTAAGAAAGATCTTCTAATTTGTCAAATTTATGTGGATGATATAATATTTGGATCTACCAATACTATGCTGGGAAAGGAGTTTGCTACATGTATGCAGGCAGAATTTGAAATGAGCATGATGGGAGAACTCAGATTCTTTCTAGGAATCCAAGTCAATCAAACTCCAGAGTGCACTTACATACATCAGACCAAATATGTTAAAGAACTTCTGAAGAAATTTAACATGACTGATAGTAAGCTGGCAAAGACTCCCATGCATCTAACTAGCTCACTTGGCAAGGAAGAGGTAAGTAAGAAAGTAGACCAGAAGCTCTACAGAGGTATGATTGGATCTTTTCTTTATTTAACTGCTTCTAGACCTGACATATTGTTCAGTGTATGCTTGTGTGCTAGATTCCAATCAGATCCTAGAGAATCACACTTGACAGCTGTCAAGAGGATTCTAAGGTATCTGAAAGGTACTTCTAATGTGGGTTTGTGTTACAGAAAATCTGATGATTTCAAATTAGTTGGATTCTGTGATGCTGACTACGCTGGAGACAGAGTGGAAAGGAAAAGTACTTCTGGAAGTTGTCAATTTCTAGGAAGAAATCTAATCTCTTGGTACAGCAAGAAGCAACCCACAATTGCACTTTCAACCACAGAGGCAAAATATATT
Organism: Lathyrus sativus; assembly: GCA_963859935.3. Lineage (NCBI taxonomy): Eukaryota > Viridiplantae > Streptophyta > Magnoliopsida > Fabales > Fabaceae > Lathyrus > Lathyrus sativus. The sequence goes on from OZ012739.1 coordinate 660,343,451, forward strand.
GCTGCTGGATGTAGCACGCAGATGCTCTAGATGAAAAGTCAGCTAGAAGATTATCAAATATTTGAAAGTAACATTTCTATCTTTTGTGATAATACTTCTGCTATATGTTTGTCTAAGAACCCCATTTTACACTCTAAGGCAAAACATATAGAAATTAAGCATCATTTCATCAGAGACTATGTTCAGAAGGGAATCATAAATTTGGCCTTTGTTGATACAGATCATCAATGGGCAGATATTTTTACAAAACCCCTTGTTGAAGATAGATTCAAATTTATTCTGAAAAATATTGGTATGGATTTTTGTCGAGAATGATATTTGTCAGAAGCAAATTTTTACAGATGCAAAAATGCCTAATGCTCTGAAGTATTTCTTCTGACTGCTTATTTATTTTATTAAATCTGTCTTGTGAAACTCTGAACTAACAATCCTTAGAGGATCTGAACGTTGGTTAACGTTTCATTTCTCAAGAGAATTCAGATCACATGCAAGCAAACACGTGTCACTCCAAATCTGCAAAGGTGGCGTGTACACTACTGAAGAGACGTTTGAGGTGAAGTTTGAATAGTGAAAATCTTGATTTTCCCCCCAATTTGTCAGAAGCAATAAATGCTTGAAATGATTTTTATTCTTTTCATTTAATGCTTTGTTCAAATGTGCTAAATTCTGACTGTTTGTATGCCTACTTGTTTTAGTATAAATACATCTCTTCTCTTCACATTCACACTTTTCACATCTCAGACATTTTATGCATTTCCATCTTCTCTTCTCTCTGCATAAAAACCCTAAGCGTGTGACAAAACCATCTTCAATGGCAACTTCATCATCAACTGCTGCACAATTTCAATCTACAATGGCTGCAGTTACCTCTACTAACATGGGCATTACTCCTTATTCTCCACCAAAAAGAACTTTACTCACCCCTGTTGAAAAGCTGGAAGTTCTGTGTGAATCAATGGTGGAATTTGATTCACTTGCTGAGAATGGTTTTGAGTTTCGTTCCATTATAGGTGCTCAAGGATGGGTGAAGTATTTTGATAGACTTTTTGGACCAGTTTACCCCCTTCTTGTGAAAGAGTTCTGGATCCATGCTTCAGTTTACCCTAAGTTTATCTTATCTTCTGTTATGGGCAAAGATATAATAATAACAGAAGATCTGATCAGAAAACTTATTGGCTATGAGGAAACAGATGGAGTTTCACACTTGCCAGCTGGGCGTGTGGATATGGATGAAGTGTATGAAGAAGTGATGACTGCTGGACAAGCTTCTAACAAGTTCAAGGATCTGAAGCCTGACTACAAGATTTGGGCTAAGATCTTCATGGGATGCATTCATCATAGGAAGTCAACAAACTCTCCAGACTATGTCAATAATGAACAACTTTATTTTATGTACTGCCTCAGTCAGAGCACCAAGGTAGATCTTCCATATATTCTCTTTATGCATCTTTGGAATCATATAAATGCCTCTAGAGAATATGTGAAAGAAAAAGGTCAGAAGATCAGAACCTGGATTCCTTTTGGAAGGTTAATCTCACATCTTCTAACTGAGAATGGACTTGTTACTGCTCTGTACGCTGCTGGAGTTACAGAGGAATTGGATATCATTTTGGGAAAGCCTCTGAATGCCAAAAGTCTTCAGAGACTTAAAATAGTGGATGAACTCACAACAGCTCCCAAGAAGCTGAATATTTCTGAACTGAGTAAGAAGAGAACTCATATAGATGATTACCCTTTGTTCTATGCTGAAGAACCAAGGGAAATTGTTGTAATGTATATTGATGATTGCAAGAAAGAAGGAAATCCTATTCCTGCAGACATTATAAAGAGAGCAAGACAACCACTGCCTGTTGTAGAAGAAGAAGAACCACAAAGAAAGAGGACTAAGCCAGAAGCAGAAGCTGTACCTGTTCAGAAGAAGATCAAGATTGCTGAGAATCCTCAGAAGCTGTTAAAGAGGAAAGAATCTGGAGCCACTCCTTCTGTACCAGCTAAAAGAATCAAGATTAAAGGTACTAAAACTTCTGTATCTTCTGCAAATCCTATTGTTTTAAATGATTCTAATGTTAAGTCTATTCCAAAACCACCCTCTACACAAAATACATATGTTACTGCTCCACCTCATGTTTCTACCCCATCACCACAAAAATCTTCTAATCCAATTTCCATTTCACCTGAAAAATCATCTGTTCCAACACCAATAACAACAAAAACAATTCAAACTCCAAAAGTCTCTGTACCACAATCAATTCAACCAAAAATTCAAATCAAACAATCTGTACCACAAAAACAACCTTAAAAAAAACAACCCACAGAACAACAACAAACAACAAAACCATCTGCTCAACAAAAGCCATCTGAACCACTTAAAGAAAAGCCATCTGAACAACAAAAACAACCACAAGAAAAACAACCAGAAAAACACTCTGAACCTCTACAAGAAAAGGAATCTGCACATCTGTTGCACCCCAAAATTTGCCCTCACAATACAAGACTTTGTGTTCTAAGAAGGTTCACAAGGTTCACAAGTTCTCCAACAACTTGCATAACCTTTCATGAAGTTCATAAAGTCCACAAGCTACTTTATGAAGGTTCACAAGTCCCACAGTGCTTTCAATACCTTTCATGAGGTTCATGAAGTCCATAGGTTGCTTCTTGAAGGTTCACAAGCTTCACAATGCCTCCCATGAGTATCACAAGATATCTTATGAAGATTCACAAGGTTCACAAAGTTCACAATTGGTCAGAAGAGTTGACAATTCCCTCAGACAATGCACCTCCTAAACAGTGCATCCAAAACTAGGGTTTTGACTTTAATCAGGCTAAATGGACTTCCAAGACTTCAAGTGAGCTTCATAACATCTTATATGTGTATAAGAACCCCCATGTCAAGTTTCAAGACTTTTCTCAAAAGTTTGCTCAGTCAGATGATCAGATAAGTCAAAAGCAGTCAATGCAGTTAAAAAGTCAAACTGAGGTCAACTGTGGTCAAACCAAAGTCAAACTTCATGATTTTTTGCCAACATCAAAGAGAGGTTGGGTGAGAAATATTATCATAATAACTGTAATACCCCAAATTTTGCCCTAAGATTTGTCGTCGCATTTCATTGCATTTAATCAATTACTAACAAATTTGTGTAGTCGTTTGACTTTTTGCAGGTAAATATCATATGGCATGCATTTTTTTTCTAAAAAGTAAAAATGGCACAATTGGCAGGAGGACATGTGTAAGGAGTTATGAGTGTGAGAGGTTGAGAGTTCGAATCTCACCTTTGTCATTTTTTTTGTTTTTTATTATTTTTACTCTAAATTTTTCTATCTTTCATTAAAAAAATAACAAAAATAGTTTTTTATTATTATTTAATTATTATTTTCGTATTTTAATTAAATCATTTTTTAAAATATTATTTTTTTCACTTTTTTCTAAATTATTCATAAAAATATCCAAAAAATCATAAAATAAAAAATATTGAAAAAAATTTTGTTCTTTTTATAATATTTTTTATTTTAGGAATCAATAGGATTATTAGTTTTTATTTTAAGTTTATTTTAATTATTTTAAATTATTTAAATTTTATTTTTTCTTAACTAATTATTTAGTTTGGGCTTTAAAATGGGCTTTAGGGACATTATTGACAATTTGGTGTTAACCCTAATTTGTTCCCTATATATACATGTGTTGCCTTGTTGGAAAAGAGGAGAATGAAAAAAAACCTAAGAGGAGTGAGTGCCGTTTGCCGTTATTTAGTTTTCTTCTTCATCCATTACTATTGTTTCTTTTTCTTCATCGTTTACCGTTATTTCTTTTCCTTCATCTATTACTGTTGTTTCTTTTTCTTCATCTTTTACCGTTATTTCTTTTTCTTCATCTATTACCGTTATTTCTTTTTCTTTATCTATTACTGTTACGTTTATATATATATAATTTTTAAATTGTTAGAGTTTATATATATAAGATTTTTGATCGAATTATGTCGATACGATGTTTGCACATTTGTGTGCATGACGCGTGACATTTGTGTTAGTTCGATCTGGTTGCGATGATCGCATTTTTGTGTGAGCAATAATACTATTTTTTGCTTAATTTCTTTTTCTTTGCGATAAATTTTGTTTCGTCCGATTTAGATCTGGTTGCGATGAGCGCATTTCTGCGTTAGCAACATTGTTGGGTTATTTGGCACATTTAAAATTCATTATTGCTTTATTATTATTATTATTATTATTATTATTATTATTATTATTATTATTATCATTATTTATTATTATTATCATTATTATCATTATTATTACCATTATTATTATTATTGTTATCATTAATTTATTAAAATTTGTTATAATATAAAAATCTGTTTTTTTAAAATAAATAACATTAACATCTTTTCCAAATTAATATGAAAACCTATTATTTTTAAGAAAAACTTTTTTTTTAGATAAATTTAAAATAATAACTAAAATCTTTTTTTAAAAATAATAACTAGAACCGTTATTTATTTTATTTTATTATTGTTCAATTCAAATTTCATTATCATATTGTATCTGCTCCTCTCATGTAACCTCGCGAACTTAACAATCGCTCTTTAAATTCTGCCTTTAAATTTCTGCTTGCATGGTTTAAATTATGACATTATCTCTCTGTTTGCATGATTCAATTATCTCACGCGTTTACCATTATTTCTGTCACATTGCACACATCCGAAGGTTAGGTTTAACTGTTTGGCCGCCGCGCCAATAGTCCGTAAAACTTCACACATTCAATTTCAAATCCTCAAAACTACAAACTACAAACCCTAATTTTCACAAATGCCTCGCCGCAGGCAAAATTACAATTTTACCCTTAGCATTAGGTCAAAGAGCCGCCGCGCTCATTTTAGGGTTTCCCGCCGTGGAATCCCTAATTTAACCCTAATTACAACTTAACATTTCAACGTAGAGATTTGGAGTTTCTACACTCCGCGTAAGCGTGTCCTTAAGATGCGTTTATTCCCCTTGAGACCTTGACCACAGTCAAGAAGTCTCTAACCTCCCTTTTGAGGGGAACTACGATTACTCTGATTCCACTCCCGTAAGGATACGTAGGCACAAGATGCGATGTCTTGCCGAGTAAACTTAGAATTAACCCCCTTTATTATTTATTATTGCTTATTTATATTTTATTTATCTTTGCTATTTAATTATTTTGCTTATTATTTTGTAATTGTTTCTTGGATGTAAAGTTGTTTAATTATTTAATTATTATTATGGTTAGTAATTAGGGAGTGTAATAACATGTATGTAATATTAAAATAAATTTAGATCACTTTTAAATAAAGATAATTAAAATAAACACGTCACACACGTAAGTCGATTTTAATCGCCGTCTCACTTCCTAAGGATATCCCTCAAGTTGCCTACGAATAATGGTTAAGTGGGGTGTATAAAGCAAGTCCCTCAAATAAAAAAATCATCAAAGTCCCTTATGGTTGCCTTTACGAATCAAGTCCCTTTCGAAAAATGATGATGGTCCCTTATATGTGCTTATTACATCCCACAATGGCCTTCAAAGTCAAATTGTCCCTCACATTCCCCTTAACATCCAAAGTAAGGACTACCTACTCCATTATAGTAGGGATAGTCTTACTAAGGAAAGGATAAAGAATAAGAAAGACCTTAAAACATTAGGGTAGGCTACTCCTAGGTGCTTGCTCACTTCAAAATTGTTTCGCACTTAAACAAATTTTCAACAAGTTTTCAAACAAGTTCTTAACACATCCTTACATGGATTATTTATTAACTATTCTGAAAATTTTCTATTCACACACTACAATTTCAAAACAATTCAAAAGTGAGCTTAAGTACCTAAGAGCCCATGGATAACCATGGATAAAAAGGATGCTAATACCTTCCCTTTTCATAACCTACCCCCCGGACCCAAAATATTCTCTAAGGTCTTTCCTGTTCTTTTATAACCTTTCCTTATGGATAAAATAAAAGTCGGTGGCGACTCTTGCTATCCGCAACATTGTTTAAAGTCAGTTCACTGGGTTACAACATCAACAACCACAAAAATCATCTGAACCTCAGAAACAACCACCATCAGATATTCCACCATCCAAATCATCTGAACCCACTGAATCTGTTCCAGTTTCATCTGAACCAATAACAATTTCATCTGATCCACCTACCTCAGAACACCCATCAAAACCCTCTGAAATTCCTTCAGAACCAACCAATACTTCTGAACCCAACATTCCTGAGACAGAAGTTCTTGATGTCACACCACTAAAAACTGTGTTTCAAGTATCTTCTACCTCCTGCACACCAACCACCTCATCAAACTCCTCAGAATCTGATATTCACCCAGATTTTCTAATCTCTCCTTCTCACAGAGATTCTGAGGTAAACCAACCAGACCCTCCTGTATCATCAAAAGTTCCTATTTCAGATCCTATTCCCACACCTGCACCATCATCTGAAATCCTGATTCCAAATTCTAACCCAACATCTAACCCAAGAACATCTATTTCTTGTGCACAAGTCTCATCACTGTTTCATAATCTTGCTTATGGTTTCAAACTCAAAGATTTTTATGACAGAGTTGAACCATCTGACCCTATCACTCCTTTGAAACCCAAACTTACAATCACCCTACCATCTGTGCTTCTCACATATATTCAATCCATGTCAGATGTAGGTTCATTAGCAACAATATCATATTCTGCTAAATCTGCAAAAGTTGTTGCTTCAGCTATACCAGTCTCATTTGATAAAACTGCTGCTTCTGATGAGCCTCCAAAATCTACCTTCCAACCTTACTCCAATAAACCCTTTGATGTGGTTCCCTATCACACCAGAGCAAAACCAAATCTGTTACATGCTTTAAACAGATCCAAACCAGAAAAAGCCCCTAAAATTCCTTTCATTCCATACTACCCTCCTCCTCTGATCTCCATTCAGAAATCCATTTTTCCACCTACTCCCCAACCAAAACCAATAACACTGGAGACTCTGTTACATCCCAAGCCTAGACTTAATGTTAATCATTTATTTCAATCTTTTTTGTAAGAAATACAGTTGTATTTAGGTACTGTACAGAAGAAGTGTTCAGCAACAATGGATACCCAAGAATCTAATGTCATCTGGAATGGATTCATCAGCAGATTCAACACTGTAGCATCAAATTTGAAGAACATATGTTCTGATGATGCAAACTCAGATTTGCTGAAGCTGCAAGAAATTTGTTCTGGACCGTCAAGAGATCTGAACCTTTGCTCCTTACAGATGCTCCTCCACCATCAGAAGAAACTACTGAACCTGCATCTGAAGATAATCCTTTGGCCATGACTCTGGTAGAACTTCCTTCTGGCTCAAATGCTCCAGACTCTACAGACCCTATGGAAATTGACTTTGTTCAAGCTCCAGAAAATAATCAACCCTCTTCATCTGAGATTAAGAAAGAACATCCAAATTTTGAGGATAAAATTGCTGCTCTGGAAGCTGGTCAATCAGAGATCAAGTCTTGGATGGCCAAACAGGATAAGAAATCTGAAGACATGACTGAGTGGATGTCAAAACAGGATCAGAAGAATGAAACAATGGCTAAGTGGATGTCAAAGCAAGAGCATTCCTCCTCTGAGATCACGGATCTGTTGAAGATGCTTTTGTCAAAACACTCTTAGATTTTCATTTTTTTCATTCTGATGTTTTTGCATCTGATGTTTGCTTATGTACTTTTTGATATATCTTCTGATGCATGTACTATTGATCTGAACTCATTGAATGAATCAAAGTTTTCTCCACTAAATTATCTCATTTACTGTTTCCTTTTATTTGTCTTTTTAACGTTTTAACTTTTTGCTTATGACAAAAAAGGGGGAGAAAATATAGATCTGAACTGTTTAATTTAACTTCACCAGATGAAACTTCAGACATATCTGTCCTATCTAACATTTAATCTGAGTATTTCAGAACATTTGATAAGTACACTCTATAAAAGAAACTCTGAGTCTCTCAGATCATTTGACTATTATCAAACTCTGAATCTGATATTTGCAAGACATTCTGACTTTCAAATGTTAAAAGAACAATCAAGATCTAACTCTGAAAAATACTCAAGACAAAAGGGAAGTTTCTATTCCTTATCTGTATTTAACTCAGGGGGAGATTCATCATCTCAGGGGGAGTTATAATTTTAATATTTTCAATTAAACAAAATTTCTGATGTTTTTGTCATCATCAAAAAGGGGGAGATTGTTAGAACACAGATTGGTTCTTAATAATATCTCTATGTTTTGATGATAACTATTATGAAATTTTGTATTTAAGAATTATATACTCTAAAATTTGCTTGAGAATTTTTACTGCAGATAGTAAAGGAATTAACACTCCAGAAGCAAATCAGAATTGAACACAAGAAATTAGCTAGACTCTGAAGCGCCAGATGCACTCATTAGAAGATTTTGATTGCTGCCAACAGAAGATTCTGAGCGTAGCCTCCAGAAGATTCTGAAGCAGAAGCTCCAGAAGGATCTGAAGCAGAAGCTCCAGAAGGATCTGAAGCAGAAGCTCTAGAAGGATCTGAAGCAGAAGCTCCAGAAGAATCTGAAGCAAGTCAGAAGCATCTGAACAAAAGAAGAATTTTGTATGAAGAGTTTTTCAAAGCATAGTTTCTACAGAAGATTCTGAAAGTACTAAAGCTGCCAGTACTGAAGTTCTGTCTCAAATATGCTCTGATCTTAAACACGCTGAAAGCACACCTGCTGCAGAAGACTCTGATTCAGCAAAACTCTGATCATCATCAGAAGACTCTGACCCAATTAGACTCTGATGAATTTGCTGAAAACTGAAGAAGAAATATTCAAAGTTTATATTCGTTGGAGTGAATCAAACGTCTCTTTCCTTATTTATGCTAGACACAAGAACACAGACAAAAAGGATTTTTTCTGTGCTTTCTTCTTCTAGGAAATGTCACTTGATGTGAAGACAAAAAGGCTCAGACCTTTTTGACACTCTTCTCAACGTGAAGCTCACCTTGGATTAGCTTCCTATAAAAGCAAGACTCCACCAAATTCTTCAGTTGACGTGATTATTGAAAAGAAATTAAACATTCAAGCTCTCATACTTTCATATTCATTCTAAGAATTTATTTCTTTGTTCTAAATAGTTAAGTGAAAAATCACAGTTGTGATAAAGCTTTATAGAAGCAATCTTAAACACTTGTATTGATTTTACATTTGATTGTAATCCTTAAGAAGATCCAGTTAGGATCAGTAGTTCTTGAGAAGACTTTGAACAGTTGTTCTAAGTGTTAACTATTGTAATCAGTTGATTTAATAGTGGATTAAGTCCTTGATTGAGAAAGGCAAATCACTCTAGGAAGGGTGGACTGGAGTAGTTGAGTTCAACGAACCAGGATAAAAATACTTGAGTTTTTATTTCTAAGTTTTAATCTTTCATACTTATTCAACCCCCCTTCTAAGTATTATCTCACCTTCATTGATCTTTAATGAAACCGGAGATTCCAACTAGTAGGAATCTTCATGGTTCTCTGAATCAGAGGGGTTATGCCCTGAAATGCTTGACTGTAGGGGATCCACACCTGATATTATTGCACCTGCACAAGCTAGTTAGCCGCACACAAAAGTAAAATAAAACAAGCGAAAACACAAAGAGGTGGGATCTTAAAGTAAAAAATTAGGGTGTGACAGATGCCCCTATTTAAGTTTCTTCTATCCAGAGATATGGAGATTGAAATCTTCGTCTCGACGAAATAGGAGGGACTTAAATATAAATATTGCATAAATTTTTGGCCTTAGGATGCCACCAAATGCATATGATATGCAATGATATGAAATGCGAGACAAAGAGGTCCTGCGGAGACATGATGCCATAGGGGAGAAACAAAACACCACCCACGAGAAACATAGGAACAACGAAGGAAAAAACAGATTCGATGAAACGAGACTCCGTGGGGAAAGGGAAACATGCAGCACTGGGGAACCTCCAAAGAATAAAGATATAATAATACCACCAAGAGCGCATTAGTTTGAACAATGGTGAGAAACATGAGAGTGAAGGATAACCTACTACCAACACGTGGAATCCTAAACAAAGGTATCCGGTTGAAATAAAGAAACGCATGTTACCTACTATCAGTCAAATGATAGCCTAAGAAAAGGAAACATGAAGAGGAAAGATGACCTACTACCAATTCTGGCAGCCTAAGAAAAAGGTATCTGGCCAAAATAAGACGGTATATTACCTACTATCAAATGTATGATAGCCTAAGCAAAGGTAATAACCAAACAAAGTGCATTACCTACTATCAAAACATATGACAGCCTAAGAAAAGGTAATAAGCTTATTAGGAGAGATCACCTACTACCAAACATATGGCAGCCTAAGAAAAGGTGTCTGACCAAAACGATGGTGTGTTACCTACTATCAAACATATGATAGCCTAAGAAAAGGCAACAAACTTGAAAGGATAGATCACCTACTACCAAACATATGGCAGCCTAAGAAAAGGTGTCTGACAAAAATGATGTGTGTTACCTATTATCAAAACATATGATAGCCTAAGAAAAGGTGAACACAAAAAGGAAAGATGACCTACCACCAATCATGGTAGCCTAAGAAAAGGTATATGACCAGAAGAAAGGTGTATTACCTACTATCATACATATGATAGCCTAAGCAAAGGTAACAACCCAAAGATACGATAAATTATCTACTATCAGACGTATGATAGCCTAAGCAAAGGTAATAAACTCGAAAAGAGAGATCACCTACTACCAAACATATGACAGCCTAAGAAAAGGTGTCTGACCAAAAGATGCGTGTTACCTACTATCAAAACATATGATAGCCTAAGAAAAGGTGAACATAAAAGGAACGATAAATTACCTACTATCAGACGTATGATAGCCTAAGCAAAGGTAATGACCAAAACAAACCTCCCCACGTTTCAAGGTTTGTATGCCATGAACGGGTCTCAGTTTCTTCCTGGGATGATGAGTACTTAAGAGAGTATTTTCATAGGGGATTGAAAATTCACTAGAGGCTAAAGACTTTAGCGATAAATCAAAATATACTGGAGGTTGTAAACTTTCACTAGGGATCTTTAGAAGAGATGTAAGCCGGTTGATTTGCAAAGTATGTCTTCTCAAATAAAGAGAGATCAATTGTAATAAACTTCATCAAAATTCTCGGAAGAGATGCCATTTGATGGAAATAAACTTGTGTAATGAGCTCACTGGGGAATACATTCCTGAGGAGTAACTCTTGTAGTTGTAAAATGTATGAAACCCTGGAGCTGAAATTTTCTCAAATAAAGAGAAAACATCTGTAAAGTCTTCGATAAACTACTCTTACGGATTTCCGGAGAGAGGCCATCTAGCGAGTTGATAATCTAGATAAATCCTCTGGGGATGGACAAACTGTCTAGTGGAGACTTCCATTTGCCATTTTGAATGAAATCCCGATCAAAACGAGTTGCTCAAATAAAGAGATCGCTTATTGTCTGGATATAAATTGTTGAGAGAATCTTGTAATTTTGTTGGAGAAATATATGTCTTTAATGATGACCTTCAAATAAATTCTTCTTGGGGAGTAAAGTGCAAAATAAATGCACACTTAGTCCAGGTTCAAAAGTTGGAGATATCCACAAATGTGATTGTCAGGGACCGAAGTTCAATTCAGGAAATAACTGAAGAGAAATTGTCAAGCAAGACTCGACCATTGAGGTACGAACTCAAATGAAATTTAACAAAAACAACCATCTTCCACGAGGAATAAACTCCGTGGGGAATTAGAAATATTGCGCTCTTTCTGCCTAGGGCTGGAAACTCTACTTGGAAGGAGAAGACACACCCAGTCACTTGGGGATAAACATGGCCAAAGCGACAGAACTAACAAACACAAAGATGCAAAATGCACATGCCATGCCATCTATCTATATGCTATACGTATGTTGATGCTGACAAAACAACAAACAGAAGCAACTGGAGATGAAATAAACATCTCGAAACAAAATATCCGACCAATCTTCATACATAGAAGTATCACTAAGGATAGATGGAGAACCAAATATGGGAACACAATCCTGCTTCAAGGCTTCAAAGATCCTCTTGGGGAATAGAGATCATTCCACTTAGGGATATAACATATTGATATCAAGATAATCTCGATTATCATGCTGAAGATGAGAATACAGATCTACTGGGAGCCAATTAAACTCATAATTGGAGAAATCTATGGATAAAGTATCCATTTCATTGGATAAATTCATATTGGAGTTGTAAATGGAGATACCAGAGTTGAGGTTTCACAAGGACAAAATAAATATCCATTTCAACGGGGAAACCGAGGTAAAATAGCTGTTGAAGATGTCGAAGTTTACTTCATGGGGATGAAATAAACATCCGCTTCGTTGGGGAATATCGGCGTTGTAAGAGATCCATTGGAAGTAGAAATAACATCCACTTCACCGGGATGATGAAGTTGAGAAGATTCACTGAGGATTAAAATATCATCCACTTCATAATGGGGAAAGTGAAGTTAATCAGATCACTGGGGATTCTCAGGTCACCAGTTGGAGAATCATCGAAAAGATTCATCGGAGAAACCATGACCATATGAAGTAAAATTTATCGGGGACATGACGTATGTTGTGAAAACATAGTAATTATGCCTTGATGAACTGCGTGGTAGTCGCCATTTGAATAATAGTTTGTTGTGAGTGGATAAGATAATCTTTAATTCTCAAATGCCCCAAGTCAGCAAAGTCTTCAAGCTTAAAGGACCAAACTCGTCGTCAATGCTTATATGTGAACCTTTTATGATATCAAGCAAAATAAAACACACATGAAATGTTAATTATGAAATTATCAATGCAACATACATGTTTGTCTTGAAGTTTTGGAAAGGGATATCACGATAACTTGTGACAAAATCACTAGTTAGGATATAAATTAATTTTTATAACGCCAACAAAATTTGAGCATAGCTCACAGGAGTCAGGAAACGTTATCTCACTGAGTATGCTTTCGAAGTCAACCTTACTTCGATTAGGACTTTTGAGGGTGTATTGGTTTAGTTTACGGTTTGTAAAACAAAGGGATATGGGTCAAAGCTTATTTGTACCCACCCATTTTTGAAAGATGTTCACTCACTTTTTGAAAAGTTTTAAGTGTTCAATCAAGCTGACTGAAAATCTCCCTACCCCAAGTTAAAAATGAGGGTTTGATTTGGGAAAAATAGATTCTCAATTAAGGTTCGAAGCAGTTAAAGATGGATTAACTTCCTTATGTCTTTGGTGTTTGGGATGTTTGAAACAATGCCTTACATCATCAGTAGGGTTTTATTCAAAAGCATACATCAAGAGATCTTACGTTTTACTTCGTCATTCTCCTTCCAATTTTCTGCCTAAGCAAGAGATCAGGTAACATAGGCATTATAAATCATGAAGAAATTTTAAGAGTGAATACAAATGGATTTCTTCAAGACAAACATTTATTGCATTACCTATTCAAAATAACAAGTTCTTACATGCCAATTATGCTTTTAATCAAAGAAATAACAAGAACATATAAGCAAACAAAACAACCTGATGAGCCTTTCTCATGATTTTCTGGAGTTTTCATATATATCAGCGTAATGGTGTTCCATTCAAGACCGGGATTCCTGTCGCACCTCGAAAAATCACAGGGGGATAAGTCGGAGAAACACGACCCTCGCGCAAAAGGCGCGGAAATACGGTTCGACAGAGTCGCCACCGAACTTTATTTTTCCCGAATGAACGGGAGAGGAAAATATCGAGAAAACCTCATAAAAGTGGAAGGAACACAGTCGTCGCAACCATATTCCTGGGTTCGGGAGTCGATTACGCGAGGGGAAGGTATTAGCATCCTTCACGTCCGTTGTACTCAACGGGAACCTCTTAATTCGAGTTGTGATGATGTTAGCTAAACTTATTTCTTCTCTTCTCACTACTAAATGCTAAACGAAACTATAAAGGCTAAAAACGCTAGGAGTTGTGTTTGAGAGGGTGATGTTGAAATGATGACAATTACTTGAAGCTTAAGAAAGACTTCTCAGACTCCAAGTAATCAGGAAAGCGAACCAAAGACTTGGAACACTCTGTTTTCATCGTGAAGGAAGTTATTTGAGTTGGAAATGGTTGAACGATGTCGAATTGTTAATGTTATTTAAAGGCGTCAATTGCTTACACACAAACAAGATAACTCGCATCCAAACAATCGAAAGCAAGCTCAAAGACTTGAACCCACTCTTTACGCCTTGAAAAACGTTAAATAGTTGTTATTTGATTGATGGTTTGTTATGAAAATCTGCTTGACGTTGGATCAAGGGTTTGACTCATTATCGTATGCAAAGCGTGTTGGAAATGAAATGGTTTGAAAAAAGAGACCGACTTGACTTACACATCAAGGGTCGAGTTGTAATAGGTTGATGGTGAATGTGTATGAGCACTCGACTTACGGGTTGTTTGAAAGTGGCTCGATGATGAATCAAGAATTAGTTTGAAAATAGTTTGAATCCCCTCTAGTTCATATGGGTGCTCCTAGGAGATAAACTAATAATCAAAGAAATACGAAACATACATTGGAATGGGAGAGGGGTACAAGTAAGTTACATAGGATTGCACGAAATAAAGGGGTCTCATTGTAAGGTAGCCCAAGAGAAAGCCGTGTGTGTGCATTTGTGTCCTAAACTACGCCTTGCGCAAAGTTGTGCACGACTCAACATTTGGATACCTGCAAATGACCAAAGATCCAACGGTCCACCAATTTGGCTTTTAGGATTTCGATAGTTTATTAATGTGTTTTCGAATATGGGTGAATAAGAATGAACAAATATGATATGACAATAATAATATGTCAAGATAATATAACAATAATATCCACAATAATATTTAACAAAAATTAAATTTAATATTTAGTTTAGTTAAGAATTAAATCGGGACACGAAAGAATGGGATCTCGTCTTAATTGTAAACATAATGCCGATTAATCGAAGGTAGCCTATCACAATCCCAAATTAAGGAAAATGACCCCAATGGTCATTCCCCATAGATTTGAAATCGAGAAGGTTATCAACCTCGATACGCGACGCTTACGAATAAAAGACTTCATCGAACCAAAAATCGAAATAAAATCAGAATAAGAAGGTGGTCTCGGATCCTTTGTTTCACGCCAATAATTTGACGGTTAAACAGTGGTAATCTCGTCATCGACCTAAAAGGTAAAAATTCCCAATAACAAAATAGAAATAAAATTCAATCTCTAAAAATATAAAATGTTCTAAAACTTAAATAAGAAAGAAATGGTTTAATATATACATAAAAAAGGTTCTAAAAGAAAATAAAACTGCATTACCAAACCAAAAATCTATTTAATAACTAGTATATATTATATAATATGTTAACTAATATGATAATATAAAAAAAATATATACAATATAACATAATAACATATTTACAAAAAAGAAAATCAAAACAGAAATATAAAACAGAAATATAATAATAATAATAATATTTGCATAAAAAGGTTTAAGAAAATAAATAAATATATAAAAGAAAACAGACAGGGGGTTTAAAAGGAGTTAGGGGGCTGAAAATAATTTGGGGGAAAAAGAAGGAAGAGGATCACTTGGGCCTAGGCCCATCACCTCTCCATACAAACAACAACGTTTTTTTTTTAAAAAAAAGATTGAAAGGGAGCAAAACCGGGCTTCTTGAGCCCAAAGACAACACCGGTTCTTCAAAACAAACAAAATAGATCAACATCAAGACCACAGAGCCAAGTAAAATACGCTACCCACAACTTGTTGAAATGACACTGGTAGCATCAACAAGACGGAACTCAGAAAGTGAGGTCAGGAAACTCGCCGTGTGAATCCCTTTCTCCAAACCCCCTTGTTCGAATACGTTCCTGCTCGCGGATAACTTATGAATTTTCAGGTGTTTTTTCTTTTCCAAATCTGGTTTGTATTCATGTTCGGTTTCGCTTCGTCCGTTTGGAATCTGTCTTCATCCCTTTCAAACCTGTGAGTTAAAGATTTGGGGGTTTTGCTTGTCCGAAGTTGACGGAGAAGATTTAAAGGGTTTGTGTGTTTGATTCGGTTGGATGGGGTTCAGCGAGAAGAACAGGTTTGTATTGGTTTTTGGTTATCGTTGATGTTGAAGGAGAGGTTGTGATGTTTTGAAGATTGAAAGTGGATAAATGACTTGAGGAGTTTTTTTGGTTCTGTTTGGGGTGATTTTGGAAGGAGGAAATGACGGTGTAAGGATGGATGTTTATGGTTGTTGTTTAGACGAGGAGGGATTTTGGGGTTAGAAGGTTATTCGTTTTTGAAGATTGGGAGGTGAGGAATCCGTGAAGAAAAGCATTCCGAAGAGAGTATTGGGTTTTACGGTCGGATATTTCTAAGTTTAGGTTTAGGGGTTTGTTTTTCCTTAGGTTGATGAAGGTATCATCGCTGGTGGTTCAAAATCAGGGGTTTTCTGGTGATTGAAGGTGTGTTATGAAGTTTGGAGATCTGATTTGTTTGAAGGTGTGTGTAGGTAGCTGATGTTGTGGTATGTATCGTTGTTGTCCAAACAGTGGTTGTTGTATGAGTTATAGCGAGTTTTTTCACGGTGAGAAAATGGACTTCATTGAATGAAGTTGGGGTTGAGTTTCACATAGATGCAAAACGTGAGTGAAGATGGAAGGTGAAGAAAGGTGAGTGTGTTAAATGATAAGGCGAGTTCTTTATTCTCTGTTTTGGAGTTTGAATGGGCTGTTGGTGTTGGAAGTTTGTGTTTGTTGGTGGTTCGAAGTTTTCATGAAGGTTGATGGTTGGAAGGTGAAGTGGGGCTGAAAGGAGAATGGATTATGAGTTGAAAGTTTTTGGTTAGTTGAAGGTGATGGAGGAAGGATGAATCCAAGAGTAAAGGAGATTTGAGAAGAAATGAAGAGTTTTTGTGTGTGAAGAAAATTCAGAAAGTTAAAGAAGAGTTTTATGGTTATGGTTTGTTGGTGAGAAATGAGTCGTTTTTGCTTTTTATTGTTGAAGGATTGGTTTGAGGTTTAAAGGTGAGTGCTCAAGAGATTTTTTTGGTTCAAAGGTGAAAGGTCATTTTTGGGCTCTGCAGAATTGGAGCAGGTTTTATCATATTTCATGTAAGTTGTGTGCAACATTTCTTCTGTACATGGCAGCCCCTCTACAATTTTGGTTTGTCTCCAATTTATGTGAATTTGTTGTTTTGTGTAGGTCTGATGGTAGCAGGTTTGTGGTAGAGTGGTCCCTATTCTGCATTTTGGTGTCTGCTATGTAGTACAACTTTGCAGGTACTTTTACTGTTGTCTTTGCTCAAGGTTGGTAGAGGTGGTCATTTTGGCGTTTTGTGTCAATAGTACAACTGAATTTTTTGCTTTTCGTTTGTAGGTGAAAATATTGTTGGGTGCATATCGTGGCTAGCTAGTGATTTAGTTGCAGGACGGTTGTGAATCAGCTTTATGATACAAAGTGTACGATTGCCAGTTCTTCATATTAGTATGGCTTTGTGTAGGGTATAGTAGGTAAGGGCTAATGTCTTGTGGTGTGGGTTATTTTGCTTTGCATGTTGTTTGGGAGCCCAAAGTGGTCATTGTGCGGACAAGTTGTTATGATGAATCACGTGAAAAACACTGCTTGACGGCAGCTGTCCTGTCTTGTGGTGCGTTGGTGTACGAGTTGTACGTTTTGTTCACGAAATGGGACTAGTTTTGTTGCGTTGCATTGCGAGTGCTTTGTGGCAGATGAGGGGCTTCGTGTACAGAACTTCATCGAATTGCCTTTGTCAAAAAAATGTTGCAACTGGTATTTCAATCCACCACTATTCTTTTCCTTTTCTTCTTCAGACTTTGTTTACTGTATCGTATTGTTGCCGCGAATACTCTTACGTCCATTTTCCATTTCACATCGGCAAGGTTGTGCGCATCCAGACGAACTTTCGAAATGGCTCGCGAAGTGTGTGAGTGGTGATTGGGAGCTGCTGCTTATGCTGCGTTTTGAAGTGAAAGAAAACGCGTCGTACACGTTGTTTGGCATTACTGTGACACGTTCTGCAGGTTGAAATAACATAATTTTTCTCAAAATTTTCGGTGTGTACGCAACTCGGCATGTCGCTATGATATTGTTATTTTTCAATTGCAGGTTTGGAGGTGTGGTTTTGTGGTTTTCTCCCAGCGTGAGTTTTTTTGTTGATACTGGTGGATTAACATTCATTGTTGTTGTTGTGTATAATGTACCTTCTAGTGAATGGATGGTCTTTGAAAATGTGATGAGAATTCACATGTCTCTGTACTGTATTTTGCAGCTTTTTCTTTTGGAGCGTCATTCAGAGAATAAAGGCAGCTAGCTGGTGTAGTACGATAGCACAGGTTGTGCATTTGGCATTTGGGCAATATCAGTTTTCATGGCTTGGCACTTTAGGAAAAAGCTCATTATTTTTTTATTTTTTATTTTTGGCTCTAATGCTTTTGTAAGTTGATGAGATGGCCTTGATAAGTGAGTAGTACACAACATAATAACTGTAGTGAATTAAAAGTTGAAGTGTGAGAAAGCATTTTGGACAGTACATGTATGTGGGCCGTACTTCACAATAATGATCGGTCATTGTCCCTATTACTTGTATGTGTAATACTTTGTAGAAAAACCAGTAATGGACAATGTTTTCCAAATCAAACTCTCCAAAGTGTATGCTATAATAATGTGTGAATCATATAATTCTTCTGTGTTTATTTTTGTGACAATATTCCATGTAAATGGGCTTTAATTCTAATGTTCAAAATTTAATTCTTGCACCATTGAAATACCCTTACAATATTTTGAGTTCTTCACCTCAAACTTCTCACATTGACTCCACATCCATGTTTGAAACTAATCCTCATCATCTTGAATTTTCACTCAAAATGAATAACGCTTTGAATTGGTCATCGAAAAAGAATAAAATCTTCCATGAATCAATTTCGGACTTTTGGACTTCGAAACTTGAATAATCTCTTGAAACATGAGTTAAATATGAACCAAACACAAACCGATCTTGAAGTTTTCCACTTGAAGACATGATGAGCCGAAACTTTCATTATGGATTAAATGAATGGATCACTCCTTGAAAATCAAAGCGTTATGGCTTAAGAAATGAACTTCAGTACACCGCACATAACCCTCCCTGGTTGGGGTTTTAGTCACACACCATTTAAATCAATGCACCATGACCTTGATTCTTGAAACCATCCTTTTCACCTGAATAAGATTATGTCAAACCAAAAAGATCCTCAATCCATACTGTATACACTCCCGTCCTGACAGCCACACATGAATCTCAATGTCTTTCAACATAACCTTGTAACATTCAAACTTGCACCACATATTATATGAATAATAATGGATGGACGTACAAAAGGAAGCTATATACAGGTAGGACTAATTTGGGGTATGACAGATGCCCTTATCTAATTGGCTAAAACCGAGTAAGATGAATTATTGCAGCGTTCTTTCCTACGAGGTAGAAGTGAATTAGATATGAAGAAAACCCTGAATTTATCCGAAAAGAGCAAAAAATATTCGGGAATTGAAATATTGAATAAAGGTAAACCCCTGAGTAAATTGTGAATAACTGAAAAAGGTCGCCATCACCAAAAGGATGATAGGAAGAAACACACACGGCTACTATCACCAAAAGGATGATAGAGCAAACACACTCGCACAATCTGACACCAGAAGAGATGACAGACCCCCCACCAAAAGGATGACGGAGCGAAACTCACACCAAACACTATCGCACAATCTATCATTAATGACTATGACAGACCCCCCACCAAAAGGATGACGGAGCGAAACACACACCAAACACTATTGCACAATCTATCATTAATGACTATGACAGACTCCCCACCAAAAGGATGACAGAGCGAAACTCACACCAAATAATATCGCACAATCTGACATTAATGACTATGACAGACCCCCCCACCAAAAGGATGACGGAGCAAAACTCACACCAAACACTATCGCACAATCTATCATTAATGACTATGACAGACCCCCCACCAAAAGGATGACGGAGCGAAACTCAACACCAAACAATATTGCACAATCTATCATTAATGACTATGACAGACCCCTCACCAAAAGGATGACGGAGCGAAACTCACACCAAACACTATCGCACAATCTATAATTAATGACTATGACAGACCCCCCACCAAAAGGATGACGGAGCGAAACTCACACCAAATAATATCGCATAATCTGACATTAATGACTATGACAGACCCCCCACCAAAAGGATGACGGAGCGAAACTCACACCAAACACTATCGCACAATCTATCATTAATGACTGACAGACCCCCCACCAAAAGGATGACGGAGCGAAACACAAACCAAACACTATCGCACAATCTATCATTAATGACTATGACAGACTCCCCACCAAAAGGATGACGGAGCGAAACTCACACCAAATAATATCGCACAATCTGACATTAATGACTATGGCAGACCCCCCACCAAAAGGATGACGGAGCGAAACTCAACACCAAACACTATCGCACAATCTATCATTAATGACTATGATAGACCCCCCACCAAAAGGATGGCAGAGCGAAACTCACACACAGGTTGCTATCACCAAAAGGATGATAGAACGACACAAATTGAAGGTTACCAACACCAAAAGGATGCAGGCTAAGTTGAACTGACGAAGTTCGGCTATCACCAAAAGGATGATAGAAAGGCAATTGACAACGGTCACGCTTGCTGAATACAACTCATTGGGGAATACCCAAGAGGAAGATTGGATTGAAATGAATAAACGGGGTACACCCACCGCCTTACTTGGAGATCATAACTTTGTTGAAATGATTTCATGGTTACGCCCATGAATTCTAAAGAAGATGCCCCTTACTGGGCTGAGTTTGTCTTTGAAATCTTGTCTTAGTCAACAAAAGGTTGAACAACTTCGTGAGGAACGCTCACGGCTTTGCTGAAGATGCCCCTGCCTGGGCTGAATCTTGCATTAAAACTCTTGGATTTACCCAATAAAAGGTTGAACAACTTCGTGGGGAACGCCCACGGTCTTGAATAGCATGCCCCATGACTGGGCTGAATGTTGATTTGAAGATCTGATCAACCACGAGGTTGAAATACGTCATGGGAGATATCCATGGTCTTGAAGAAGATGCCCCTGACTGGGTTGAATCTTGCTTTGAATATCCTTTGAATTTTGTGGGAGAAAACCACAATTGCAGAAGATTGCCCCTGACTGGGCTGATGATTGCTTTGAAGCTCTTGAATTTCATGAGAGAAACCCACGGTTTTTGTGGAGGATGCCCCTGTCTGGGCTGATGACGGCCTTGGAAATCTTCGAGATTGATCCTGGACCTTGACTTGCATATGCGAATGCTGGATTATAATGAAGTTCCATAACGAATGGAAGTGCAAATGCAAATGCTTACGCACGGAGATGCAAAAGCTGGGGGAAGTATGATATGATTGGAGCATGCATATGATGCAAGATGCTTATGATAGCGAATGAAATGCGTATGATGCATATGATGGAGATGGGTAATTGGAAATGCAGGTGGAGACGCCAACTCGGTGGTCTTTTGGTAGTTGCCAATGCGGATTGGACTTTGGGTGGTGGGAGGGATTGACTTCCTCGACACACAGTTCTTTGAAGATGCCATGATTGGAGTATATGAAAATGCTCTGGATGCCCCAAGTCTGGGTACTTGGTGGTTGTGAATTTGCTTCAGTGAAGGTTGCAACTCTGCTTGATGGTCTGGATGATCTGGTCTTGTCCCAGCCTAAAATCGTTAATGGTGTGCCCCATATTAACCAGTTCTGAAGTCGAAGCTGAACTTTGATGACTTAAGATGGCTTGCCCCTACTCGGGCCATTGAAATGATTTGCCCCAGCCTGTGGGTTTTGTGGTAGTCTTGCCTCGTGTACGCCACTGAAAGTCAGGATCTTCCTCGATTGCCCTCTTGTTGGAGTGTCTTTGAATACCTAGCACTGATTTGCTGTGAAAATTGTTAATCACAAATGGTAATATTAATGCAAAGTTCAATGTAAGTTTTGAAAAAGTGTCATTTTATTTGATGTGTCGTGATAGTGAGACGAATGAACTGTTATTCCAGATGTTGTGCTGATTTTGATTGGTGTGAAAGATGTAGCAAGGATAACGACACCAATGCTGATGATTAACAATCATGTGAGGAGTCAGGTTACGCAACCTTGCGATAGTATGATTTCAGAACGAACCTCACCTCAATTAGGTCTTTCGAGGGTTGTAACGTGGTCTGGTTCGCGGTTATGAAACAAAGGATATTAGGCTCAAAGTATGATTTGTACCCGCCCCTTCTTCTTAATGATCTCCATTCCTACGGTCAGTTAATTTTGCACTTGTCTTGATGGTGTAAGCTTGATGGTTCAAGGTATGCTCGAAATGGCAGTCACTTTATTTTGGTTTTTTTGATGGACGTCAGTGACCCTCTCGGCTTGGGTGGCCACTGAATCTTGTTTTGCTTTTTTGTTGTTGAGGGTTTCGGGGTCCTTTTTTGATTTTGTTTTTTTGATCCCTAACTTTTGCATGGATTGACCTCGCTCGTCAGATCCATCGGGATTGCCTTGATTTTGCCTAAGTCCCCTCTAAGGTGTTTGACTTAGCAGGCTTTTGATTTTTTTTGGATTTTTGTTTATAAGGTTGTGACTGCCATGTCAACCATCTTCTGGATTTTGCTTTGTTGATTCGAGTGCGGGATTGGATTAACTGAACACTACCCTGCCCCAGGTTGAGTGTAAGGTTTGAATATCCGAAGGAAACTGCTACTTCTAGGCTCGAAGTGGTTTACTAGGGATTAACTCCTTATATCTCCGGTGTTTAGGGGAATTGAAGCAATGCATGTACATCGTTGACGAGATTCTATCTGAAAGCATACATTTTGCAATTATGGGTATCTCGTTTTCATCATCCTCCCTCAAATCATGCTAAACAACAATTGATAGAGTGAAGTGAAAAAAATGTGTCGATGATAAGTGATAATGAGTGAATACGACATAACTAATTCAAAACATGCATAAATAATACATTAATGAAAACCAAATACGAATGGCAATTGTTCAAAGCATACAATACTTAAACAAACAAAGACAAATATAAGAAAATGCTAAAGACCAAATGGCAACACGACTGCCTTCTTCGAGGATGAACTTGACTGGACTTGATCTGATGTTGACACTAGCTGGTCGATGGCATTGGATTGTTGATATCGTTGAGATACTTCCCATCAAAGGTGAGAGCTTCGTTGTCAACCAGGTCCTGAATGTTGTGCTTGAAAGCTCTGCAATTCTCGATCGAATTCCCTGGAGCGCCCTTATGAAACTCACAATGAGCATTTGCATCATAGTCGGGAAGAATGATAGTTGGAGGAGCTAGATCTCTCAGAGTAAAGGCTTCTTGCTCCAGCAATTCAGTAAAGATCTGAGCATAAGTCATTGGCAGCCGATCAAAGACCCGACTTGGCTTTCTCGTCCTTTGTTGATGTTGTTGACGCGGTCCTTGAGCGGCTCGCTGTTCTGGTTTCTTCCTAGTCATGGTGAGGGCTTCGAAGACCTGATCAATCTCTCTATTGAGGGATTCCAACTCCTTCCCGATGGCAACTTGCTCTTGTTGAATCTGCTCCATCTTTCGTCTTGTATTGGCTCTAGTTGCGTACTGGTGTCGAGAAATCAGCTTGATTTACTGGATAAGAAGGAAAGGAAACATGAGAGATTGCTGAAGGAAAGAGAATGCAAGATGTACAACAAATGAGATGCAATGCAAATGATATGCAATGCAAGATGCAAGATCCAGGATCACAGGATCACAAATTCAAACAGTTTTGAGATTAGCCGGGTGGACAGTTCAAGGATCACAGTCACTGCTCAAAGAAACCCCACGGGTAGGATTTTAAAACGGGTAGGTGCCTAGAGTCATGGATATCTTTCAAAGATATTACAGCCATGACAAAGCCTCATCACAACGATAATATCCTCAAAATAATCTCCTCTAGGTGAGGTTCTCGTATCTTCTATGCGAGAAAGACTTCTCGGAGGAGTCAACTACACAACCATCGACACACGGATTTTAGAAAAGGTTCTCAGAGTCATAGATCGAGGTTGAAAATATTACTGTAAGGAAGTAATACGTTCAAGGGATCTCATCTGATTGGGGCGTTCGTATTAATCCACAAAGAATTAACACTACAAACCACCATGGATAAAACGGTTAATGGTCCTTGGGATCAAAGATTCAAGCTCGAAAACATTATTGTCATGGCAAAGACTCACCATAACAACAATATCTCCAAGGAATATACTCCAAGCGGGGTCTTCGCTTCAACTCAGCGTGAAAGACTCCACGCAAGTCTCCACTACACAACCACCATCCTAATCCTAAGGTTATACTCGGACTCGGGTGTAGAGCCATCTCACAAAGTAACCATAAGCACAGCAACCTCCACAATGCCTCAAGCACAAGTAACCAAGACAAGGATACCAATAAAAATAACGAGAAGAAAAAAAAACAAAAAGCTAACAACTCGAACTAAGATAGGCTCGACTTTTTCTTGCATGGAGAAAAGTCCCTAGTAGAGTCGCCACCTTTCGCACCTCGAAAAATCACAGGGGATAAGTCGGAGAAACACGACCCTCGCGCAAAAGGCGCGGAAATGCGGTTCGACAGAGTCGCCACCGAAATTTATTTTTCCCGAATGAACGGGAGAGGAAAATATCGAGAAAACCTCATAAAAGCGGAAGGAACATGGTCGTCGCAACCATATTCCTGGGTTCGGGAGTCGGTTACATGAGGGGAAGGTATTAGCACCCCTCACGTTCGTTGTACTCAACAGGAACCTCTTAATTCGAGTTGTGATGATGTTAGCTAAACTTATTTCTTCTCTTCTCACTACTAAATGCTAAACGAAACTATAAAGGCTAAAAACGCTTGGGGAAAGGGGATGGTTAGAGGATAGGATGCTCGCCAAGGATTGGGGCCCTTGTGCCTACGTATGCTCATTCGGACGAGAATGAGAAATCAGAGCGTCGTAGTTCGACTACGGGAAAGGATGGGTGGAATAATGGAGGAAGATAGAAGTGTGGAATATGGGAGAAAATGGGAAGTGTGCTCGCCAAGTTCATCGCAATCTTGTGCCTACGTATCTTACATTCGGACGAGAATGCAGAATCAGAGCAGTCGTAGTTCGTGGTAACGACCGCGAAAGAAACTGGATTGAATTGGATTGAAGTGGGTACGGATGACGATTACTCGAAGCTTAAGAAAGACTTCTCGGACCCAAATAATTGGGAGAGCGAACCAAAGACTTGGAACACTCTCTTTTTCATCTTGAAAGAGGGTTGTGTTCGAAAAGATGAGGTTGAAATGATGACAATTACTTAAAGCTTAAGAAAGACTTCTCAGACCCCAAGTAATCGGGAAAGCGAACCAAAGACTTGGAACACTCTCTTTTTCATCTCAAGAGGAGTTGTGTTTGAGAGGGTGATATTGAAATGATGACAATTACTTGAAGCTTAAGAAAGACTTCTCAGACTCCAAGTAATCGAGAAAGCGAACCAAAGACTTGGAACACTCTCTTTTCATCGTGAAGGAAGTTATTTGAGTTGGAAATGGTTGAACGATGTCGAATTGTTAATGTTATTTAAAGGCGTCAATTGCTCACACATAAATAAGATAACTCGCATCCAAACAATCGAAAGCAAGCTCAAAGACTTGAACCCACTCTTTACGCCTTGAAAAACGTTAAATAGTTGTTATTTGATTGATGGTTTGTTACGAAAATCCGCTTGATGTTGGATCAAGGGTTTGACTCATTATCGCGTGCAAAGCGTGTTGGAAATGAAATGGTTTGAAAAAAGAGACCGACTTGACTTACGCATCATGGGTCGAGTTGTAATAGGTTGATGGTGAATGCGTATGAGCACTTGACTTACGGGTTGTTTGAAAGTGGCTCGATGATGAATCGAGAATTAGTTTGAAAATAGTTTGAATCCGCTCTAGTCCCTATGGGTGCTCCTAGGAGATAAACTAATAATCAAAGAAATACGAAACATACATCGGAATGGGAGAGCGGTACAAGTAAGTTATACGGGATTGCACGAAATAAAAGGGTCTCATTGTAAGGTAGCCCAAGAGAAAGCCATGTGTGTGCATTTGTGTCCTAAACTACGCCTTGCGCAAAGTTGGGCACGACTCAATATTAGGATACCTGCAAATGACCAAAGATCCAACGGTCCACCAATTTGGCTTTTAGGATTTCGATAGTTTATTAATGTGTTTTCGAATATGGGTGAATAAGAATGAATAAATATGATATGACAATAATAATATGTCAAGATAATATAACAATAATATCCACAATAATATTTAACATAAATTAAATTTAATATTTAGTTTAGTTAAGACTTAAATCGGGACACGAAAGAATGGGATCTCGTCTTAATCGCAAACATAATGCCGATTAATCGAAGATAGCCTATCACGATCCCAAAGTAAGAAAAATGACCCCAATGGTCATTCCCCATAGATTTGAAATCGAGAAGGTTATCAACCTCGATACGCGACGCTTACGAATAAAAGACTTCATCGAACCAAAAATCGAAATAAAATCGGAATAAGAAGGTGGTCTCGGATCATTTGTTTCACACTAATAATTTGACGGTTACACAGTGGTAATCTCGTCATCGACCTAAAAGGCAAAAATGCCTAATAACAAAATAGAAATAAAATTCAATCTCTAAAAATATAAAATGTTCTAAAACTTAAATAAGAAAGAAATGGTTTAATATATACATAAAAAAGGTTCTAAAAGAAAATAAAACTGCATTAACAAACCAAAAAGCTATTTAATAACTAGTATATATTATATAATATGTTAACTAATATGATAATATAAAAAAAATATATACAATATAACATATTTAAATAATATAAAATAATAACATATTTACAAAAAAGAAAATCAAAAAAGAAATATAAAACAGAAATATAATAATTATAATAATAATAATAATAATAATAATAATAATAATAATATTTACATAAAAAGGTTTAAGAAAATAAATATATATAAAAAAGAAAACAGACAGGGGGTTTGAAAGGAGTTACGGGGCTGAAAATAATTTCGGGGAAAAAGAAGGAAGAGGATCACTTGGGCCTAGGCCAATCACCTCTCCATACAAGCAGCAACGTTTTTTTTTTGAAAAAAAAGATTGAAAGGGAGCAAAACCGGGCTTCTTGAGCCCAAAGACAACACCGGTTCTTCAAAACAAACAAAATAGATCAACATCAACACCACAGAGCCAAGTAAAATACGCTACCCACAACTTGTTGAAATAACACTGGTAGCATCAACAAGACGGAACTCAAAAAGTGAGGTCAGGAAACTCGCCGTGTGAATCCCTTTCTACAAATCCCCTTGTTCGAATACGTTCCTGCTCGCGGATAACTTATGAATTTTCAGGTGTTTTTTCTTTTCCAAATCTGGTTTGTATTCATGTTCGGTTTCGCTTCGTCCGTTTGGAATCTCTCTTCATCCCTTTCAAACATGTGAGTTAAAGATTTGGGGGTTTTACTTGTCCGAAGTTGACAGAGAAGATTTAAAGGGTTTGTGTGTTTGATTCGGTTGGAGGGGGTTCAGCGAGAAGAACAGGTTTGTATTGGTTTTTGGTTATCGTTGATGTTGAAGGAGAGGTTGTGATGTTTTGAAGATTGAAAGTGGATAAATGACTTGAGGAGTTTTTTCGGTTCTGTTTGGGGTGATTTTGGAAGGAGGAAATGACGGTGTAAAGATGGATGTTTATGGTTGTTGTTTAGAGGAGGAGGGATTTTGGGGTTAGAAGGTTATTTGTTTTTGAAGATTGGGAGGTGGGGAATCCGTGAAGAAAAGCATTCCGAAGAAAGTATTGGGTTTTACGGTCGGATATTTCTGAGTTCAGGTTTAGGGGTTTGTTTTTTCTGTAGGTTGATGAAGGTATTGTCACTAGAGGTTCAAAATCAGGGGTTTTCTGGTGATTGAAGGTGAGTTATGAAGTTTGGAGATCTGAGTTGTTAGAAGGTGTGTGTAGGTAGCTGATGTTGTGGTATGTATCGTTGTTGTCCAAACGGTAGTTGTTGTATGAGTTACAACGAGTTTTTTCACGGCGAGAAAATGGACTTCATTGAATGAAGTTGGGGTTGAGTTTCACATAGATGCAAAACGTGAGTGAAGATGGAAGGTGAAGAAAGGTGAGTGTGTTAAATGATAAGGCGAGTTCTTTGTTCTCTATTTTAGAGTTTGAATGGGCTGTTGGTGTTGGAAGTTTGTGTTTGTTGGTGGTTCGAAGTGTTCATGAAGGTTAATGGTTGGAAGGTGAAGTGGGGCTGAAAGGAGAATGGATTATGAGTTGAAAGTTTTTGGTTAGTTGAAGGTGATGAAGGAAGGATGAATCCAAGAGTAAAGGAGATTTGAGAAGAAATGAAGAGTTTTTGTGTGTGAAGAAAATTCAGAAAGTTAAAGAAGAGTTTTATGGTTATGGTTTGTTGGTGAGAAATGAGTCGTTTTTGCTTTTTGTTGTTGAAGGATTGGTTTGAGGTTTAAAGGTGAGTGCTGAAGAGATTTTTTTGGTTCAAAGGTGAAAGGTCATTTTTGGGCTCTGCAGAATTGGAGCAGGTTTTATCATATTTCATGTAAGTTGTGTGCAACATTTCTTCTGCACATGGCAGCCCCTCTACAATTTTGGTTTATCTCCAATTTATGTGAATTTGTTGTTTTGTGTAGGTCTGATGGTAGCAGGTTTGTGGTAGAGTGGTCCCTATTCTGCATTTTAGTGTCTACTATGTAGTACAACTTTGCAGGTACTTTTGCTGTTGTCTTTGCTCAAGGTTGGTAGAGGTGGTCATTTTGGCGTTTTGTGTCAATAGTACAACTGAATTTTTTGCTTTTCATTTGTAGGTGAAAATATTGTTGGGTGCATATCGTGGCTAGCTAGTGATTTAGTTGCAGGATGGTTGTGAATCAGCTTTATGATACAAAGTGTACGATCGCCAGTTCTTCATATTAGTATGGCTTGGTTGAGGGTATAGTAGGTAAGGTCTAATGGCTTGTGGTGTGGGTTGTTTTGCTTTGCAGGTTGTTTGGGAGCCCAAAGTGGTCATTGTGCGGACAAGTTGTTGTGATGAATCGCGTGAAAAACACTGCTTGATGGCTGATGTCCTGTCTTGTGGTGCGTTGGTGTACGAGTTGTACGTTTTGTTCACGAAATGGGACTAGTTTTGCTGTGTTGCATTGCGAGTGCTTTGTGGCAGATGAGGGGCTTCGTGTACAGAACGCCATCGAATTGCCTTTGTCAAAAAAATGCTGCAATTGGTATTTCAATCCACCACTTTTCTTTTCCTTTTCTTCTTCAGACTTTGTTTATTGTATCGTATTGTTGCCGTGAATACTCTTACGTCCATTTTCCATGTCACATCGGCAAGGTTGTGCGCATTCAGACAAACTTTCGAAATGGCTCGCGAAGTGTGTGAGTGGTGATTGGGAGCTGCTGCTTATGCTGCGTTTTGGAGTGAAAGAAAATGCGTCGTACACGTTGTTTGGCATTACTGTGACACGTTTTGCAGGTTGAAATAACATAATTTTTCTCAAAATTTTGGGTGTGTACGCAACTCGGCATGTTGCTATGATATTTTTATTTTTCAATTGCAGGTTTGGAGGTGTGGTTTTGTGGTTTTCTCCCAATGTGAGTTTTTTTGTTGATACTGGTGGATTAGCATTCGTTGTTGCTGTGTATAATGTACCTTCTAGTGAATGGATGGTCTTTGAAAATGTGATGAGAATTCACATGTCTCTGTACTTTATTTTGCATCTTTTTCTTTTGGAGCATCATTCAGAGAATAAAGGCAGCTAGCTGGTGTAGTACGATAGCACAGGTTGTGCGTTTGGCATTTGGGCAATATCGGTTTTCATGGCTTGGCACTTTAGGAAAAAGCTCATTGTTTTTTTATTTTTTATTTTTGGCTCTAATGCTTTTTTAAGTTGATGAGATGGCCTTGATAAGTGAGTAGTACACAAAATGATAACTGTAGTGAATTAAAAGTTGAAGAGTGAGAAAGCATTTTGGACAGTACATGTATGTGGGCCGTGCTTCACAATAATGATCGGTCATTGTCCCTATTACTTGTATGTGTAATACTTTGTAGAAAAATCAGTAATGGACAATGTTTTCCAAATCAAACTCTCCAAAGTGTATGCTATAATAATGTGTGAATCATATAATTCTTCTGTGTTTATTTTTGTGACAATATTCCATGTAAATGGGCTTTAAATTCTAATGTTCAAAATTTAATTCTTGCACCATTGAAATACCCTTACAATATTTTGAGATCTTCACCTCAAACTTCTCACATTGACTCCACATCCATGTTTGAAACTAATCCTCATCATCTTGAATTTTCACTCGAAATGAATAACACTTTGAATTGGTCATCGAAAAAGAATAAAATCTTCCATGAATCGATTTCGGACTTTTGGACTTCGAAACTTGAATAATCTCTTGAAACATGAGTTAAATATGAACCAAACACAAACCAATCTCGAAGTTTGCCACTTGAAGACATGATGAGCCGAAACTTTCATTATGGATTAAATGAATGGAACACTCCTTGAAAATCAAAGCATTATGGCTTAAGAAATGAACTTCAGTACACCGCATATAACCCTCCCTGGTTGGGGTTTTAGTCACACACCATTTAAATCAATGCACCATGACCTTGATTCTTGAAACCATCCTTTTCACATGAATAAGATTATGTAAAACCAAAACGATCCTCAATCCATACTGTATACACTCCCGTCCTGACAGCCACACATGAATCTCAATTTCTTTCAACATAACCTTGTAACATTCAAACTTGCACCACATATTATATGAATAATAATGGAGGATGTACAGAAGGAAGCTATATACAGGTAGGACAAATTCGGGGTATGAAACTTCCTCTTTTGAAAGTCAATACTTCATCATTCATCATTTCTTGAACTCTTTCTTGGAAAACTACTTTGCACTCCTCAATTGAATACCCCACTACTCCATCATGAAATTCACAGCTGTTGTTCGAATTGAACCACGGTGTGTGAGACTTCATGATCCTAGTCTTTCTGGGTGTCATTACTGAGTTTCTAGCAAAATGAGACCAAAGTTGACAGTAAGTCATCCAGATAGGATTAAACTGACGGGTTTCTTCTTTCGGAATACACAGAGGTATCTTCTGATTCTGAAACCGTCTTCGAACCTGTCGATTCTGATGTTGATTTGGAGAAGTCCACCTTCGCTTATGAAGTAGTTATCGCTTGTGCTGAGTAGACGCTGCATACTGATGTTAAGGAGGAAACAAAGCTGGATCTGGCAGGATTTGAGAGGAATCCCAAATTGCATTAACATCGACACTTCCTTCCTCTAAGAAATCACTGATCGAAATTTCTTCATCAGCTTGGCTATTCGATTCATCTTGAATTCTTCCACTTTTGAGTGCATTCTCGATGTTTACTCAGACTTCTACAACTTTAGAGAAATCTAAAGGCACAATGCCTACCATCCTATCATAATAAGAGTCTGGGAGCGTTCTTAGAAACATCTTACTTAATTCTTTCTCTTGAAGTGGTGGATGAACTTGAGATGCCAACTCTTTCCACCGTTGAGCATACTCCCTGAAATATTCATTGTCATTCTTGCTCATGTTCATCAGTTGATCACTGTCTGGAGCCATATCCAAATTGTAATTATATTGCTTCACGAAAGCATCAACTAAATCTCTCCAAGACTGAATATGATTCCTTTGTAGCTTCATATACCATATCAAGGATGCCCCACGTGAACTTTCTTGAAAGCAGTGAATCATCAACTTGTCGTTGTCAATATAAGCAATCATCTTTCAACAAAACATCGTCAAATGGTATCTTGGGCAACTAACACCCTTGTATACTTCAAAGACAAATATCTTGAACTTCGGAGGAATGATTACACCTGGAACTAGACATAGGTCATGAGCATTAAGACCATATTCATTAGCTTCTTTCATCATCTTCAATTGTTCCTCGGGATCACGAAATCCTTTCTCAATTGCTACAAATCTAGGATCGTCCATCTTCATCTTAGTACGAATGTTCGGAGGATTCGGTATATGCTGTGGAAACTGAGAATATCTTTCATCAACTTGAACAAATAGGTTATCTTGCACAGGCTGAGATTGCGTAAGAACATCCACTTGCGCAGAAACTTTCGCTCACCCTCATTTTCAATATCCTGCACATAACTATTTTTTCTACTAATAAATAAGTAGCAACACATACACTCATGGCTCTCATAAAGCTCACATAAAATCCATCCACTTTCCAATATTCATTTTTCTTTTCTTCCTACAGTATAAATAGTTAGTGCAGTAGTCAATGTTATAGTAGATGTTATAACTTTGGTAATAACTTCCATCGTGTGCCTGCCAGAATTTTCAATTGGCATCAGAGCAGGCACTTGCCTGTTTGATTTGGGTGAGATATAGGGAAAACAAATTCTGGTGATATGGATAAAGATATAGGATTCACTAATAGACCTCCAATTCTGGATGGATCTAACTATGACTATTGGAAGCCTATGATGATTGCATTCCTAAGGTCCTTAGACAGCAAGGCTTGGAGAGCTGCAAACTCTGGCTGGGAACATCCTATAAAGACTGACAAGGATGTAGCATCTGTGCAAATTCCTGAAGAGGAATGGACCAAAGAGCAAGAAGAATTGGATCTTGGAAACTC
The DNA here is from genome assembly GCA_963859935.3 of Lathyrus sativus. Lineage (NCBI taxonomy): Eukaryota > Viridiplantae > Streptophyta > Magnoliopsida > Fabales > Fabaceae > Lathyrus > Lathyrus sativus. The sequence continues at coordinate 660,376,314 of OZ012739.1, forward strand.
TAAAGCCTTGAATGCTCTTTTCAATGGCATAGATAAAAACATCTTCAGGCTGGTACACCACTGTGAACTGACAAAGGATGTTTGGGATACACTCAAAACCACTCATGAGGGAACTTCCAAGGTCAAAATGTCTAGACTTCAAATGCTGACCACAAAATTTGAAAGTCTAAGAATGAAGGAAGATGAGACCATTCATGAGTTTTACATGAATGTTCTTAAACTAGCCAACACCTCAGGAGCTTTGGGAGAAAAGATGACTGATGAGAAGCTTGTAAGGAAGATTCTGAGGTCACTTCCTAAAAGGTTTGCTATGAAAGTGAATGCCATTGAAGAAGCTCAAGACATATGCCACATGAAGGTAGATGAACTCATTGGCTCCCTCCAAACCTTTGAGATGGGAATATGTGATCAGGCTGTGGAGAAAAAGAGCAAAAGTATAGCTCTGGTTTCAAACTCTGCTGATGATTCAGATGATGAAAAAGAGGAAAATTTGTCTGAAGCAATAGCCTTGCTTTGAAGACAGTTCAAAAAACTGGTCAAAAGGATAGATTCTAAGTCTAAACCTTATAACATGCCTACTGATCAAAGGAAATCTGAAGATAAAACCAGCAAAGGTAAAGGGGTTCAGTGTCATGAGTGTGAGGGATATGGCCACATTAGAAAGGAATGCCCCACTTACCTCAAAAAGAAGGGTAAAGGACTGACTGTCACATGGACTGATTCTGACAGTGAATCAGAAGAAGAGTCAGCAAAACATGTCACTGTTTTTAACAGTGTGTGTATATCTGATGGTGACTCAAGTGAAGAAGAGGTAACCTTCGAGAAGCTGACAACCTCATATCAGAAACTCCACATCAGAAGCACAAAACTGTACCAACAAGGAGAGCTTCATAAGGAAATCATCAAGGGGTTAGAAGCTGAAAGAAAGAGCATCTGGCCACAATAACCACACTCAGAGGGGAAGTAAATGACTTGAAAGGTGAAAAGCATCAAATGGCTAAATCCATAAAGATGCTCAACTCTGGGACTGACACCCTAGAGGAAATCCTTCAGAGTGGTCAGACAGCAGGAAATAGGTCTGGTCTAGGATTTGTTGAGAAACAAAATCTTGTCTTGAAACTCAAAAGGATGCAACCTGAGATTCAAAAATGGAAAAGGATGTCACGACCAAAGTCACAACATCCACCACACAGACATTAGAATTAAGTCAAGAAACAATTCCAAGGGCATAGATGCTACCACTGTGGAAAACTTGGGCATATTTAAGTTGTGTGCTTCTGGATGCATGGATTTCCTAGCCAAAGAAAAATCAAACAGGGTACGCATGGAAAAAGGCAGCATCATGTTACACATGGAAAAGGACAGTATCATACCAAGCCTGGCAAGAGGCAGCATCGGCTAAACTCAAGAAGGAAGTGCCTAACAAGCCAAGACAATGGGTTACCAAGACTGTAGCTCTAGCAACTCACACTTCCCTAAGGATGCCAACCAAAGAGGACTGGTACTTTGACAGTGGCTGCTCCAGACATATGACAGGAATTAAGGATCACTTAATTAACCTCAAACCCCATGCATACAGCCATGCAACCTTTGGTGATGGATCTAAAGGAGAGATCACAAATGTTAGACAACTTGATAGTCCCAAAGTTCCAAAATTAAAGAATGTCTTGCTAGTCAAAGGACTAACTGTCAACCTAATAAGCATAAGTCAGCTATGTGATTAAGGCTTAAAAGTCCACTTTTCCAAAGACAAGTGTGTGGTACTCAATGAAGAGGGTAAGGAGGAAATGAGGGGTTCTAGATCCAAGAATAATTGTTACCTATAGGAGTCCAGAAGTAGTCTATCAGGACTGACCAATAAAGAGAAGAAGGATCAAATAAACTTGGATTAAGGTATACTTCCTCAAAGGAGGAAGAAAACCACAACCAAGGGATCAGGGAGAGGAACTCCAACATGCCCTCTAAATAGGAGAGCAGGGTGTGATAAAAGAAAGGATGGTAGGCAAGCCAGGATAGCATGTCCAAAAATTGGGCAGGACAGAAATTTGGACTTGGCATTTTGGAAGTTGATGGAGCCTCTGAAAATTGGACAACATCAAGATATCAATGTCACTCAGGATGTTAGGACACTGTATTGTGACATCCAGAGCAACAACATTGTAAACCCAATCCTCGATAGAATAGTGCATAGTGATGGCCAACTTCACTCTAGAGGAAAGAGTGTGGAGCTTAGGGACTCTGACACACAAAGGGCTAGTATGCTCACAAGGAACCTCAAAACGATACCAAGTGAAAATGAGGAAAGCATCCTGGGAATGTGGTGTAATACGAAATTATAGAAATTAATAGGGAATTACATTTTTAAAATTAATCAGATTCTGATTGGTCAAAATGTTAAGTTCCTTCCACCACTACGAGCTAAACCCTCTAGCCCCCTTACATTATCTGATTACCTTTGTGACTACCCAGATCAAGTTGGTTCTTTGCATAACTCTCTCAAACACCACAGAAAATTCTCTTTCCAACCCAAGTCTCCAAAAATGTCTCAGCAACAAACTCCCATTCCTACCAGGCATGAAACTACTCAGCACGAGAGCATATCACTGGAGGACATCATGAATGTCATTCCTCTCAATATGGTGATTGGAAGAGGCAGTGAAGACAAAGCATCAGCTCCCTCACATGCAAACCAAGAAGGTACGAATTCCGAACCATCCATGGACAACTACAATGACAGGTCTATTGATGAACTGGTTTCAAAAATCCTCCATGAAGGACGCAATGTCAATGGAATCACCATTCCTTTGGCTAGGGTTGATCCATCCCCAGTAGCCAATGATAATGATAAGGTGAACCCTAACACAGAAAAACTAGAAACTCTAGCAGACTATGTGGTACAGGAAGAAAATCAGGGTGATGGTCAACATGATGGTGAAACCAAAAGCACTGACAATAAGGAAAAGATGCATGAAGCTTCAGACAAAGGCGAACATGTCATAGATGTTTCATCAGATGATGAACTCATCAAGAATGTTGTTCCAGTGATAGGCAGAAAACTAGGGAATAAGAAAAGAAAAGCTGGAGTTAAAGGGAATGCGTCTAAAAATCAGAGAAAAAGGACTCCTGAAGGTCCCTCCAAAGCATCACATGCATCAAAGAAGAGTGTAATACTCCAAATTTTGCCCTAAGATTTGTCGTCGCATTTCATTGCATTTTTATTGCATTTAATCAATTACTAACAAATTTGTGTAGTCGTTTGACTTTTTGCAGATAAATATCATATGGCATGCATTTTTTTTCTAAAAAGTAAAAATGGCACAATTGGCAGGAGGACATGTGTAAGGAGTTATGAGTGTGAGAGGTTGAGAGTTCGAATCTCACCTTTGTCATTTTTTTTTGTTTTTTATTATTTTTACTCTAAATTTTTCTATCTTTCATTAAAAAATAACAAAAATAGTTTTTTATTATTATTTAATTATTATTTTCGTATTTTAATTAAATCATTTTTTAAAATATTATTTTTTTCACTTTTTTCTAAATTATTCATAAAAATATCCAAAAAATCATAAAATAAAAAATATTGAAAAAAATTTTGTTCTTTTTATAATATTTTTGATTTTAGGAATCAATAGGATTATTAGTTTTTATTTTAAGTTTATTTTAATTATTTTAAATTATTTAAATTTTATTTTTTCTTAACTAATTATTTAGTTTGGGCTTTAAAATGGGCTTTAGGGACATTATTGACAATTTGATGTTAACCCTAATTTGTTCCCTATATATACATGTGTTGCTTTGTTGGAAAAAAGGGGAGAATGAAAAAACCTAAGAGGAGTGAGTGCCGTTTGCCGTTATTTAGTTTTCTTCTTCATCAATTACTATTGTTTCTTTTTCTTCATCGTTTACCGTTATTTCTTTTCCTTCATCTATTACTGTTGTTTCTTTTTCTTCATCTTTTACCGTTATTTCTTTTTCTTCATCTATTACCGTTATTTCTTTTTCTTTATCTATTACTGTTACGTTTATATATATATAATTTTTAAATTGTTAGAGTTTATATATATAAGATTTTTGATCGAATTATGTCGATACGATGTTTGCACATTTGTGTGCATGACGCGTGACATTTGTGTTAGTTCGATCTGGTTGCGATGATCGCATTTTTGTGTGAGCAATAATACTGTTTTTTGCTTAATTTCTTTTTCTTTGCGATAAATTTGGTTTCGTCCGATTTAGATCTGGTTGCGATGAGCGCATTTCTGCGTTAGCAACATTGTTGGGTTATTTGGCACATTTAAAATTCATTATTGCTTTATTATTATTATCATTATTTATTATTATTATCATTATTATCATTATTATTACCATTATTATTATTATTGTTATCATTAATTTATTAAAACTTGTTATAATATAAAAATCTGTTTTTTTAAAATAAATAACATTAACATCTTTTCCAAATTAATATGAAAACCTATTATTTTTAAGAAAAACTTTTTTTTAGATAAATTTTAAATAATAACTAAAATCCTTTTTTTAAAATAATAACTAGAACCGTTATTTATTTTACTTTATTATTGTTCAATTCAAATTTCATTATCATATTGTATCTGCTCCTCTCATGTAACCTCGCGAACTTAACAATCGCTCTTTAAATTCTGCCTTTAAATTTCTGCTTGCATGGTTTAAATTATGACATTATCTCTCTGTTTGCATGATTCAATTATCTCACGCGTTTACCATTATTTCTGTCACATTGCACACATCCGAAGGTCAGGTCTAACTGTTTGGCCGTTGCGCCAATAGTCCGTAAAACTTCACACATTCAATTTCAAATCCTCAAAACTACAAACTACAAACCCTAATTTTCACAAATGCCTCGCCGCATGCAAAATTACAATTTTATCCCTAGCATTAGGTCAAAGAGCCGCCGCGCTCATTTTAGGGTTTCCCGCCGTGGAATCCCTAATTTAACCCTAATTACAATTTAACAATTCATAACGTAGAGATCAGAGTTTAAGACTCCATGTAAGCGTGTCCTTAAGATGCGTTTATTCCCCTTGAGACCTTGACCACAGTCGAGTGTTTTCTAACCTCCCTTTTGAGGGGAACTACGATTACTCTGATTCCACTCCCGTAAGGATACGTAGGCACAAGATGCGATGTCTTGCCGAGTAAACTTAGAATTAACCCCTTAGGTCTCTTTTCTCACTTGTAATCCCTTTGTACATATACCTTAAGCAAATAAATAAAGCAAATAGTAAGCATTGAACAAAAGGTTCCCGTAGAGTACTACGGAAGTTTAGGGTGCTAATACCTTCCCTAAATTTAACCAACCCCCGAACCCTAGATCTTTCCCCGCATTGTGTTTACGATACAAAATAGGTTTTCCCTCTTTTGACCTTTTCCTTCGGATAAATCAAAGAGCGATTGTGAATTGAATTGTGATTCAAACTCATTAATAGTTTGTGATCCTATTTCCACCGCAACAGAAAATGGCGACTTCACTGGGGAACGTCTTAAATTTTGAGGGTTATCCCTAACTTGTTCATCTTTATTACTATCTGTGTTATTATTCATTTGCATGTATATATTTGTGCTCTGGTTTGGGACTGTTCCTTGTGTTGTGAGATAAGTCCTACGCCCGGACTAGTGACATTATTATAGGATGGGGATATATTCGATGAGGCTTATAGGGAGTTGAATCCCGACCAAGCTGATTCGAGAATCACCGCTCAGTTGAGACCCTTTCGAAAATGGTTCGGTTGAACGAGTAATCGTGAAAACTTTTTCCATGGTCGATTGGAGTCTGTGATATTGAGGACCGTAGTACCCTTACACCACCTTGGCCTTATTTAGGACGTAGTGCGGGAACTATGTGGGAGTAGTCCTACAATGGTTGCTACGCGATACTACACTCAAAAGAGGTTCTCTTGAGAATATTATTAACCCCCGAGTCAGTCGGAAGGTTGATAATATCCGAAAGATGGGCTGACGACTTTGGGCACCTTTTTAGAACCTTGTTCGGCAGGTACAACTAACCTATAGTACACTCCTTTTGGGGATGGGTAGACCTTAACTCCGCTCACGTACTTTTAACCTAGGATTTTGTGTGTTTTCATGCATTGCATCCATAAAACATCATATTGCATTAAGATTTCATGGAATTCAAACTCTATTTATGAACATTGCAGGATACCATGGATCACCATAGAAGGCATACTTTGAAATTTACTTTTAAGGGTTTTAATTTGGAAGTCCTAGAGAAGCTAAGGGATTTGGTTCAAGATCAAGAAGAGTTCCAAAACAGATATGGAAGGCTATTGTCTTTGTTGAAGGTTCAAGTAAACGAAGGACTTCTTGCGACTTTGCTACAGTTTTATGATCCAGATTATCACTGCTTCACCTTTCCAGATTATCAGCTCTTACCTACCTTAGAAGAGTACTCTCAATTGGTGGGATTACCTATCTTGGATAAGTCTCCATTCCCTTTCTTGGAGGAAAACCCTAAAGAACGAGATATTGCTAAAGCCATTTGTCTAAGGATATCCGATGTCAAGAACAATATGATCACCAAAGGGGGGACCTCCGGTTTTCTCAGGGACTTCCTAATTAAGAAATCCCAATTTTATGCCGATCATAAAGACATGTGTGCCTTTGAGACAATATTTGCTTTGCTTATTTATGGGTTGCTGATTTTTCCTAGTTTTGAGGGGTTTGTGGACCTTAATGCAATCAAGACCTTCATGAGGAGAAATCCAGTTCCAACGCTATTAGGTAATACTTATCATTTAATACATCTTCGAAACTTTCATGGTGGAGGAATGATTACATGTTGTGTGCCATTACTATACAAGTGGTTTATTTCTCACTTACCCAAGTCCGGTCCGTTCTGGAGCCCTAATCAAGAACGTTGGTCGCAAAAAGTTATGGCTTTAACTCACTCTGATATTGATTGGTATAATCGCATGTACGATGGGATATCGATCATTGATAGTTGTGGAAATTCAACAATGTGCCTTTGCTTAGTTTCAATGGAGGAATTAGCTACAATCCAGTCTTAGCTCGCCGACAGTTGGGATACCCCTTGAAGGAACCGCCTAAAGGTATTCATGTGGAGAAAATCTTTTTCGAAGACGACAAAAAGCTTCAAGATCAGATTCTATCTTCTTGGAATCATCTGCATAGGAAAGACAAAGAAAGTTTGGGAAGACCTAATTGTGTGTCCATGGAACCATACCTTCAATGGGTCCGAGGAAGAGATATTGAGTTGAAGATGCCCTACTCTCGCCAAGATCTTGTACCTCCAAGAGAAGAACCTGTCCAGTATTTCATGACTGAAGCTGAGACTTTAAAGATCACTTTGAAGAGATCACAACGCGAAGCAGAAGCATGGAAGAACAAATACCATGTGATGGCCAGCGAGTACGAAGAACTTCAAAAGCAGATTCAGTCGAAGAATGATGAGATACAATCCTACAAGAAGAGAAGGCTCTACGAATATTTATTTTCCTCCGGATCTCCGTCTGCTCACTGAAGTTGTGGAAGATGCTTCTCTAGGATTTTCTAGGCTTCTATTTAGCTATTTTGGTTGCAAGAATATTATTTGTAACTTGTCTTCAATGAATTAAAAGTTTCCTGGGTATTCCACAATATTCGTAAATACTTGAATTCCATGAAATCTTCATTTGCATTCACATTTTAGCATCATACTTTTGCATTGCATGTGTCTCCCGGTTTCTCACAGTCGGTTCTCTCACCTTCCAGTTTTGTCACCCTGAGTTCTCTGCATCAATACGACCCTTCGAAAGGATGGAAGATCAAAACCAAGAGATCAACCGTGTCAGCCATGAACTCGAAGATCTTCGAGGAAGTGTAGGGCAGATTTTGGAGATGTTACGAGCTCTTAGTGTGAAGGTGGATGCTCAGTCTACTGTTGTTTCTGAGACTACTAATACCGTTATGGAACCTCAACCAGCTGTTACTGTCAAGAATGTACCTCCTCACGATCTTCAATCCAGTTTGGTGCCTCCTAGTGCTCAACCAGTTCGACGAGCTACCCCTCCAAAGTACAAAACTCCTAACTCTGACCATGGTAAAGGACCTGCACGTTCGAGGAACCGCAAAACAGCTACTCCTCCACCTTGGCAACATCAGCAGAGTTATGTTCAAGGCTATCCGTCTCCATATGTTCAACGACCCTATGTAGTTACTGTTGCACCTCCTTTCGATCAGCAGTTTCCTACATACCAGCCTGTGCAGTCAGCTCCGGTATATCAAGCACCGATTCATCAACAACCTTCCGGTTGTCCGCCCTTGCAAGTTCCGGTCAACCGTCAACGAGTGCCCAACGCTTCTGTTCATCAGCAATCACAGGATCAGGTTCCTTATCCCCGTAAGAGTCAGTATAAGCCTTGTCCTCCAATTCCGATGGCTTTCACTGAGTTATACCCCCATTTGGTACAACAGGGTATGATTACCACCCGTGCTTTGGGTCCTCCGCCTGCAGGTTACAACGCGGCCGCTCATTGTTTATTTCATGAGGGTGCGCCCGGCCATGATCTAGAGAATTGCTATGCTCTTAAGAAAGTTGTCAGAAATTTGCTAGAAGCGAAGAATTTGTCTTTTAGCAATGCTCAGCTGAAGATCGAGACTCCTCTCGGGGTCCCTCACTTGTCGAGTTCGAATTCTGCAAAGCATGCTACTCCTGTGGCAAATCAGTCGAATCCAGTAATTATTCAAAGGCCTAGCTCGCTTCATTTCAGTAACCCTCAAGATGATATGATCGGGATCAACAAAGAATCTGGGAAAGTTATTTTGAAGCAACGACTGAAAACTGCTGAAGATGTGACCAGCATAACTGGGGCAAGCCATGACGACTCACAGTGATCATGAACCAGACGTCCTTTCCATTGAGGCTCCGCCAAAGGAAACTGTTACGTTTGAATGCAAGATTTCATAAACATTTAGAAGGATTTTTCCGACAGTTCATTTGTTTATTTATATGCATTTCTCTTTGATTAAGCATATTTAGCATGTACGAACTTGTTTATCTTCGATTAATTAATGCAATGCATATGTTTGTCTTGAATAAATCCATTCGTTTCACTCATTCAAAAAAAAAACGTTTTCATAAATCATAATGCCAACTTTACCCGATCTCTTGTTCTGATGGAGAATTAGGGGGAGGATGACGAACCCAAAACGTCAGATTTCTTGTCGTATGCTTTCGATTGAAACCCGCTGATGATGTAAGGCATTGTTTCAAATCCCAAACACTGGAGATATAAGGATGTTAATCCCTAGTCAACCCTTTGAGCCTTGAAGTAGGAGTTTTTCTTTCTTTTTAAGAACCTTCATCCTAACCTGGGGCAGGGTAGGTTTCAGTTAAACCGATCGAGTGCTTAGACTCTTAAAAAGGAAGAGCCAACCTTCGAGAATTTATCCTTAGCATCTTAAGAAGTCCAATACAATGGCTATCCCTCGGTTACCTAAGGAGTGGGGCAGTCACGAGCCTTTCGAAAGATTTACACGACTTGTGCATAAAAGAATATTCAAAAAATAAGAGCCCGCTAAGTCAAAACCTATGAAGGAGACTTAAGCAAAACTGGGGCATCCCGCTGGACTCCAAAGTCAGATCAAAAGACGTTGTCCAGGCAAAAGTTAGGGAATAAGAACAACAAACCAGTAGTTTTTAGAATCCTTATAAAGAACAAGGTCGTGTGATCCAATTGCCATTAGAAATAGGTGAGTAACTGCCATGTCCAAAGCCTTGATAAGTTCTCGACCATAGCAAATCCGCTTGAGATATGAGCGTTCGTATCCGATTAACTGAATTAGGATTGGAGAACATCACGAAGAATGGGAGGGTACAAATATAAATTTGAGCCTTTATCCTTTTGTTTCTTAAACCGTGAACCGAGCCACAATACAACCTTTAAAAGACCTAATTGAAGTAGGACTTCGGTTGAAAGCATACTCGACAAGATCACGTTTCCTGACTCCTACGAGCTATGCTCAAAAAAAAAAAAATTCATGTTGGCATTATAATTAAAACTTATATCCTGACTAGTGATTTTGGTCACAAGTTATTGCGATATCTTTTTTTCAAAACAAAAATTCAAGACAAATATATGTGTACATTGACAAGCTCAGGATAGGCATTTCAGGCATGATGACTTTGCTTGATATCTTAGAGATTTACATACAGACATAACCCTTGGAACTTGAAGATCCTGCTAAACAGGGGCAGGCAGTTTCCCAGTTCGCTTACCAACGCGAGTCTGACGTTCTTAAGAGCTATTTCTCAAAGATTTCGTCGTAACACGATTAATTTGTGCCAGTTATGTCGAGACCTGACGCATCTCTCAAAGAGTTTGAGAACAATGGGGCAACCCGACTCAGTGTTCTCTATAAAATCCTCTTGAGATGACCCTACCTTACAACGCAAGTATCCTGGGGCACCATGTTTTTTTAAAAAAAAGGGAAACAAATGGCGACCACTACAGGGTCCTTCAAGAGCAAAGCCATGTGGTTTCACAACTTTTCTTCATGCACCCGATAGATTTTACTCACGGCGGCCTTCATTCCCCAGTAAATCTCAGTGCTGCAACAGGCTCCTAAACTATTGCCTCATCACAGTCCCCAGCGAGACTATAAGCCGACAACTATTTCTGGGGGTAACTCGAAAGTGTCCCTCAGGTTTTCTTCTCCCCATGTGAAGACGTGATACTGTACACCCAAGCAGATTACCTTCTCCCCAGAGAATTGAGAACTTTAAAACCAGATTTGGTTCTACCATTGATCTTTCTTACCCATGATTGACGTATTGGTTGCAGAGGACGCAGGGTATTTCCGTCAAGATGTTTATTTCATCTCTCGTCCCGTCTCTAGTCTGTTTCGTCAGCATACGCAAGGGCATAAGCATCACATGCCTATTTCATTACATTTTCATTACATATTCATTACATATTCATTACATATTCATTACATACTCATTACATACTCATTTCATAACATCTAACATACATAAACATTAACATACATAGACATTAACATACATTCACATTAACATATGCATCAACATATGCGTTAGCATTCACAGGTTCATTGTGTCTCTATCATTGGTCGTTACCGCCGAGTAACTGGGTTCGTCCATTCTCTTCAAATAGATTGTCAGCCCTAAGCATAAAATACATATGTGTTTCCAAGTTTCCCTACGGAGCTCGATCCTCGTGGATGACGGTTACTTCAGCTATCTTTCCTCGCCAGGATAAGATATCTACCCTTCGAGTTCATTCCCTCGATGGAGTCTTGATTACCAGTTTTCTTTCTAGCTCGATCCTAGATTGAATCTCAGTCTTGTCGGTTGTCGAGCCCAACCGGACGTGCATTTATTTTGCACCATCTAAAGATTTTCACCATACCATGGCAGATACGCGACTGCTCTCGCCCGAGAAGTTTATCACTGTACCCGGACGTGCATTTATTTTGCACTATCTTTCAACCACAATCCTTTACAGATACACGCCAGTTCACGCCTGGAAAATCTATCGGTACAACACTTTACATCTTACAACATCAATATACGACATTTCTCACCTAAGAAGCCGATCCTATCTTCGTTATGACTCGCCGCAAATGGCCATCTCCATTGAGAAGTTGGGCTTCCATTTTCCTTGTCGTCTTGAAGTATAGGGAGGTTTTGAACCAAATCGTATTCAGGAGAGCACGATCTTGAAATACGGGGAGGTTTGAGCGGAATCATATTCAGGAGAGCACGATCTTGAAGAATGAGGAAGTTCATTTACCCTTTAGTAAAAGAAGGAGCGGAATCATATTCAAGAGAGCACGATCTTGAAGTATGAGGAAGTTCATTTACCCTTTAGTAAAAGAAGGAGCGGAATCATATTTAGGAGAGCACGATCTTGAAGTATGAGGAAGTTCATTTACCCTTTAGTAAAAGAAGGAGCGGAATCATATTCAGGAGAGCACAGATCTTGAAGTATGAAGAAGTTCATTTACCCTTTAGTAAAAGAAGGAGCAGAATCATATTCAGGAGAGCACGATCTTGAAGTATGAGGAAATTCATTTACCCTTTAGTAAAAGAAGGAGCAGAATCATATTCAGGAGAGCACGATCTTGAAGTATGAGGAAGTTCAGTTTACCCTTTAAGAAAAATCAGAATCGTATTCCAGGCACCGACCTTAAATATGAGAAGATTTATATATCAGATAAGCAGCAGCCTCTTTATTTGAGTGCTTATCCGTTTTGGCATGTAAGTCCCTTCCAACGATAAGTGACAGTTCTCCCTCGAGAAGCTTATCGGGGCATTTCCCATTAAAGTCCATTTACTTTGGCATACAGCCGGTCTTTACCCTGTATATTTGATACGGATTTCCGAAAATCCATTCGATCCCACCACGAGGGATAGGTTATAGAAGCTTGGATGTTATTCTTTGCTCAATGCTCCAGCATTCTGTGATCGATCTTGCAATCGTGTAGGTCCAATTATTATTAGATATTCCCAAGTGGAGGTCATCTCATAGGTGCCATCTCCATTTAAGGATCTTATTCTAAAAATCCATTTATTTTGGCATACAGCCGGTTCTTTTTTACCCTGTATATTTGCTACGGATTCCCGAAAAGTCCGTTTGATCCTGTCACGAGAGATAGTTTACAGAAGCTTGGATGTTATTCTTTGCTCAATGCTCCAGCATTCTGTAATCGATCTTGCAGTCGTACATGATCCAGTTTTACTTTTAGATTCCCCAGTGGAGGCCGTCTCATAGGTGCCATCTCCATTTGAGAATCTCGTTCCCGGTCTAAAAATGATAATTGGTCGTGTTCGCACCAGCTGACCATCATTTTAGAATTCCCCAGTGTTGTACTGTGTCCCAGCGCGTCGTTTTCCCCAGTGTGTTCTTCTCGTAGCGTCTGTCCCTGTGTCGTCGTATTCGTCAGCATTTTCGCACTCATCATTCCAGCATACACATCATATCATATTCATGGCATTGTCTGCATTAGTCTTGTTTGGTCCATAACATTGCATATCGCCACATATAAGGGCAAAATTTTCGGTTATCTATATTTAAATCCCTCCACCATGATTCCTCGAGTCTCCGCCACTCGAATCACCCGGTGAAGTTATTTAAATAGGGGCAACTGTAATACCCCAAATTTTGCCCGAAGATTTGTCGTCGCATTTCATTGCATTTTTATTGCATTTAATCAATTACTAACAAATTTGTGTAGTCGTTTGACTTTTTGCAGGTAAATATCATATGGCATGCATTTTTTTTCTAAAAAGTAAAAATGGCACAATTGGCAGGAGGACATGTGTAAGGAGTTATGAGTGTGAGAGGTTGAGAGTTCAAATCTCACCTTTGTCATTTTTTTTGTTTTTTATTATTTTAAATTATTTAAATTTTATTTTTTCTTAACTAATTATTTAGTTTGGGCTTTAAAATGGGCTTTAGGGACATTATTGACAATTTGATGTTAACCCTAATTTGTTCCCTATATATACATGTGTTGCCTTGTTGGAAAAAAGGGGAGAATGAAAAAACCTAAGAGGAGTGAGTGCCGTTTGCCGTTATTTAGTTTTCTTCTTCATCCATTACTATTGTTTCTTTTTCTTCATCGTTTACCGTTATTTCTTTTCCTTCATCTATTACTGTTGTTTCTTTTTCTTCATCTTTTACCGTTATTTCTTTTTCTTCATCTATTACCGTTATTTCTTTTTCTTTATCTATTATTGTTACGTTTATATATATATAATTTTTAAATTGTTTGAGTTTATATATATAAGATTTTTGATCGAATTATGTCGATACGATGTTTGCACATTTGTGTGCATGACGCGTGACATTTGTGTTAGTTCGATCTGGTTGCGATGATCGCATTTTTGTGTGAGCAATAATACTGTTTTTTGCTTAATTTCTTTTTCTTTGCGATAAATTTGGTTTCGTCCGATTTAGATCTGGTTGCGATGAGCGCATTTCTGCGTTAGCAACATTGTTGGGTTATTTGGCACATTTAAAATTCATTATTGCTTTATTATTATTATCATTATTTATTATTATTATCATTATTATCATTATTATTACCATTATTATTATTATTGTTATCATTAATTTATTAAAACTTGTTATAATATAAAAATCTATTTTTTTAAAATAAATAACATTAACATCTTTTCCAAATTAATATGAAAACCTATTATTTTTAAGAAAAACTTTTTTTTAGATAAATTTAAAATAATAACTAAAATCCTTTTTTTAAAATAATAACTAGAACCGTTATTTATTTTACTTTATTATTGTTCAATTCAAATTTCATTATCATATTGTATCTGCTCCTCTCATGTAACCTCGCGAACTTAACAATCGCTCTTTAAATTCTGCCTTTAAATTTCTGCTTGCATGGTTTAAATTATGACATTATCTCTCTGTTTGCATGATTTAATTATCTCACGCGTTTACCATTATTTTTGTCACATTGCACACATCCGAAGGTCAGGTCTAACTGTTTGGCCACCGCGCCAATAGTCCGTAAAACTTCACACATTCAATTTCAAATCCTCAAAACTACAAACTACAAACCCTAATTTTCACAAATGCCTCGCCGCAGGCAAAATTACAATTTTATCCCTAGCATTAGGTCAAAGAGCCGCCGCGCTCATTTTAGGGTTTCCCGCCGTGGAATCCCTAATTTAACCCTAATTACAATTTAACAATTCATAACGTAGAGATCGGAGTTTAAGACTCCATGTAAGCGTGTCCTTAAGATGCGTTTATTCCCCTTGAGACCTTGACCACAGTCGAGTGTTCTCTAACCTCCCTTTTGAGGGGAACTACGATTACTCTGATTCCACTCCCGTAAGGATACGTAGGCACAAGGTGCAATGTCTTGCCGAGTAAACTTAGAATTAACCCCTTAGGTCTCTTTTCTCACTTGTAATCCCTTTGTACATATACCTTAAGCAAATAAATAAAGCAAATAGTAAGCATTGAACAAAAGGTTCCCGTAGAGTACTACGGAAGTTTAGGGTGCTAATACCTTCCCTAAATTTAACCAACCCCCGAACCCTAGATCTTTCCCCGCATTGTGTTTACGATGCAAAATAGGTTTTCCCTCTTTTGACCTTTTCCTTCGGATAAATCAAAGAGCGGTTGTGAATTGAATTGTGATTCAAACTCATTAATAGTTTGTGATCCTATTTCCACCGCAACAAAGAGGAAAGTCACTAACAGCAATACTGAGTTTGATAGTGATGTTGTAAGAGATGTCCCTAACATATTCAATTTGAAGAAATCACTGGGAAAGAAAACTATTAAACCTATGCCATCTGCACCTCTTGAAAACATCTCCTTCCACTCCATTCATAGTGTAACCAAATGGAGATATGTCTATCAAAGGAGAATAGCTCTTGAGAGAGAACTGGGGAAGGATGGCTTAGAGATCATGGAGGTAATGGAACTCATCGTCAAGGCTGGATTGATCAAAACAGTCTCTGGATTGTCCAAATGCTACGACAGACTGGTCAAGGAGTTTATCGTAAACATACCTGATTCAATCACAAACAGAAACAACAAGGAGTTCATGAAGGTGTTTGTTAGAGGAAAGTGTGTGCAATTCTCTCCTGATGTGATAAACAAATATTTGGGACGGGAAAATGATGGTACAACAGAGTTAGCTACTCCAGACAAATAGGCATGCAAAATCATCATTGCTAATCAAGTCACCACATGGCCATCTAAAGGGAAGCTGTCTGCAGCACTTCTCAGTGTAAAATATGCCATTCTGCATAAAATTGGATCGACAAATTGGGTGCCTACCAACCATACATCTACTATTGCTGTTGGATTGGGCAAAATCATCCATGCCATAGGTACCAAAGTCAACTTTGATTTTGGACTGTACATCTTTGAGCAAACTGTTAAGCACTCCATAACCAGTGCTATCAAACTGCCTATTGCCTTTCCCTCCCTCATTTGTGAGATCATCCTAAATCAACACCCGGGGATCCTAAATCCAAGTGATACTGCAAGCAAGAGGGAGTCTCCACTATCTCTGCACTTTAAACTCTTTGCAGGAAGACTGTTCCTGATATGATTTTCACCTCTGATGAAAAGGCCAGCATCTCTAAAGAAATAATAATTGCTGAGTTGAAGAAAACAGGTAAGGACTTGGGAGAAACCATTAGTTCAGCTACTGCTAGAAAAGTCAAGCTAGAATCCTTTATTCAAAGCCTTGAAAGCAATACAGCTGAGTTGGATGGTGGGAGTATGTCAAGTGAAGAGTCTGACAAGAATGTCTCAACTAGTGCCAATGACATTGGCTCCAGCTCTGCCTATGAGGAGGAAGAGTAATGATCTGATAGACTGTTGTGGAGCTCAGGTGGATGGATGCTGAGCTGATAGGGACGATGAAATGTTGTTTCTTGACTAGTGTTCTGTGTGTCTGTTGTAAGAATTGAATTCTGTGATGATCTGAATGAGTGTTGCACCCCAAAATTTGCCCTCACAATACAAGACTTTGTGTTCCAAGAAGGTTCACAAGGTTCACAAAATTCACAATTGGTCAGAAGAGTTGACAATTCCCTCAGACAATGCACCTCCTAAGCAGTGCATCCAAAACTAGGGTTTTGACTTTAATCAGGCTAAATGGACTTCCAAGACTTCAAGTGAGCTTCATAACATCTTATATGTGTATAAGAACCCCCATGTCAAGTTTCAAGACTTTTCTCAAAAGTTTGCTCAGTCAGATGATCAGATAAGTCAAAAGCAGTCAATGCAGTTAAAAGGTCAAACTGAGGTCAACTGTGGTCAAACCAAAGTCAAACTTCATGATTTTTTTTGCCAACATCAAAGAGAGGTTGGGTGAGAAATATTATCATAATAACTGTAATACCCCAAATTTTGCCCTAAGATTTGTCGTCGCATTTCATTGCATTTAATCAATTACTAACAAATTTGTGTAGTCGTTTGACTTTTTGCAGGTAAATATCATATGGCATGCATTTTTTTTCTAAAAAGTAAAAATGACACAATTGGCAGGAGGACATGTGTAAGGAGTTATGAGTGTGAGAGGTTGAGAGTTCGAATCTCACCTTTGTCATTTTTTTTGTTTTTTATTATTTTTACTCTAAATTTTTCTATCTTTCATTAAAAAAATAACAAAAATAGTTTTTTATTATTATTTAATTATTATTTTCGTATTTTAATTAAATCATTTTTTAAAAATATTATTTTTTTCACTTTTTTCTAAATTATTCATAAAAATATCCAAAAAATCATAAAATAAAAAATATTGAAAAAAATTTTGTTCTTTTTATAATATTTTTTATTTTAGGAATCAATAGGATTATTAGTTTTTATTTTAAGTTTATTTTAATTATTTTAAATTATTTAAATTTTATTTTTTCTTAACTAATTATTTAGTTTGGGCTTTAAAATGGGCTTTAGGGACATTATTGACAATTTGGTGTTAACCCTAATTTGTTCCCTATATATACATGTGTTGCCTTGTTGGAAAAAAAGGAGAGAATGAAAAAAACCTAAGAGGAGTGAGTGCCGTTTGCCGTTATTTAGTTTTCTTCTTCATCCATTACTATTGTTTCTTTTTCGTCATCGTTTACCGTTATTTCTTTTCCTTCATCTATTACTGTTGTTTCTTTTTCTTCATCTTTTACCGTTATTTCTTTTTCTTCATCTATTACCGTTATTTCTTTTTCTTTATCTATTACTGTTACGTTTATATATATATAATTTTTAAATTGTTAGAGTTTATATATATAAGATTTTTGATCGAATTATGTCGATACGATGTTTGCACATTTGTGTGCATGACGCGTGACATTTGTGTTAGTTCGATCTGGTTGCGATGATCGCATTTTTGTGTGAGCAATAATACTATTTTTTGCTTAATTTCTTTTTCTTTGCGATAAATTTTGTTTCGTCCGATTTAGATCTGGTTGCGATGAGCGCATTTCTGCGTTAGCAACATTGTTGGGTTATTTGGCACATTTAAAATTCATTATTGCTTTATTATTATTATTATTATTATTATTATTATTATTATTATTATTATTATTATTATTATTATTATTATTATTATTATTATCATTATTTATTATTATTATCATTATTATCATTATTATTACCATTATTATTATTATTGTTATCATTAATTTATTAAAATTTGTTATAATATAAAAATCTGTTTTTTAAAATAAATAACATTAACATCTTTTCCAAATTAATATGAAAACCTATTATTTTTAAGAAAAAAACTTTTTTTTAGATAAATTTAAAATAATAACTAAAATCTTTTTTTTAAAGTAATAACTAGAACCGTTATTTATTTTATTTTATTATTGTTCAATTCAAATTTCATTATCATATTGTATCTGCTCCTCTCATGTAACCTCGCGAACTTAACAATCGCTCTTTAAATTCTGCCTTTAAATTTCTGCTTGCATGGTTTAAATTATGACATTATCTCTCTGTTTGCATGATTCAATTATCTCACGCGTTTACTATTATTTCTGTCACATTGCACACATCCGAAAGTTAGGTCTAACTGTTTGGCCGCCGCGCCAATAGTCCGTAAAACTTCACACATTCAATTTCAAATCCTCAAAACTACAAACTACAAACCCTAATTTTCACAAATGCCTCGCCGCAGGCAAAATTACAATTTTACCCTTAGCATTAGGTCAAAGAGCCGCCGCGCTCATTTTAGGGTTTCCCGCCGTGGAATCCCTAATTTAACCCTAATTACAACTTAACATTTCAACGTAGAGATTTGGAGTTTCTACACTCCACGTAAGCGTGTCCTTAAGATGCGTTTATTCCCCTTGAGACCTTGACCACAGTCAAGAAGTTTCTAACCTCCCTATTGAGGGGAACTACGATTACTCTGATTCCACTCCCGTAAGGATACGTAGGCACAAGATGCGATGTCTTGCCGAGTAAACTTAGAATTAACCCCCTTTATTATTTATTATTGCTTATTTATATTTTATTTATCTTTGCTATTTAATTATTTTGCTTATTATTTTGTAATTGTTTCTTGGATGTAAAGTTGTTTAATTATTTAATTATTATTATGGTTAGTAATTAGGGAGTGTAACAACATGTATGTAATATTAAAATAAATTTAGATCACTTTTAAATAAAGATAATTAAAATAAACACGTCACACACGTAAGTCGATTTTAATCGCCGTCTCACTTCCTAAGGATATCCCTCAAGTTGCCTACGAATAATGGTTAAGTGGGGTGTATAAAGCAAGTCCCTCAAAAAAGAAAATCATCAAAGTCCCTTATGGTTGCCTTTACGAATCGAGTCCCTTTCGAAAAATGATGGTAGTCCCTCCAGTTTGCTTATTACACCCCACAATGGCCTTCAAAAATCCAATTGTCCCTCACATGTCCCTTAACATCCAAAGTAAGGACTACCTACTCCATTATAGTAGGGATAGTCTTACTAAAGGAAAGAATGAAGAATAAGAAAGACCTTTAAACATTAGGGTAGGTTACTCCTAGGTGCTTGCTCACTTCAAAACTGTTTCGCACTTAAACAAATTTTCAACAAGTTTTCAAACAAGTTCTTAACACATCCTTACATGGATTATTTATTAACTATTCTGAAAATTTTCTATTCACACACTACACTTTCAAAACAATTCAAAAGTGAGCTTAAGTACCTAAGAGCCCATGGATAACCATGGATGAAAAGGGTGCTAACACCTTCCCTTTTCATAACCTACCCCCCGGACCCAAAATATTCTCTAAGGTCTTTCCTGTTCTTTTATAACCTTTCCTTATGGATAAAATAAAAGTCGGTGGCGACTCTTGCTATCCGCAACATTGTTTAAAGTCAGTTCTCCCACCGTGTTACAGAACTGGCGACTCTGCTGGGGATCTATTTAAGAGGGGTACCCTTAGGAATTAAGATCACTTTAAATTGTTTGCCTTATTTGCTTTATTATTATATTGTTGGGGTGCTCTTATGTGTGAAAGGTCCTAACCCGGATCTAGTGTACCTTAGGTAAATGGCAATAGACCAAGGAAACTGTACGACGTATATCGATACGGTTGATCTGGTGGCCATAGTTAGTGCGACTTCTTGGTTGGTGCTTATATTCCTTAAGTCAAGTTGAGGATAATATTGAGGCTGCCATATGTTGTCAATGCACTAACTGACTTTTAGAACCCTAGTTAACTCCTCTTGGCCTTTAGAAAGTAGTGAGGTAACCGGCTTTGGTGCAGACTGAAGTTGGTTGACACTCGATACTACGCTCATTGAGATCTTAAACTTGGAGGGTTTTGGTTGGCAAGTAAGTTGCCTTCTGAACAACCACCCTTGTGAAGGATCAATGATATTGATATCCCTTAGAACCTGGTTACTTTTGTAGGACAGGATGAACCATCTAACTTCAGGCGAGGGTACTTGCCTTTGAACCTCATGCAAGCCTTTAAACCTAGGGCTATGGTGTGACTTGTTTGTGTGTGCCACATGTTTGTGATTGAGCATGACATCATGACATCATCATGCATCATAAGCATATCATTTTCCCTAACCATTTCAAGGACCAAAGGATTTATCTTTGTTCTTTGTTGCAGGTCATGGCTTCTGCTCGTAGAAACACCATCAGGATCAACTTTGTAGGGATACCTGCTAAGCTCAAGGAGTTGGTTTCCCTAGTGCCTGATCATTCCCAGTTCAACAAGAGACATGGTCACTTATTGGATCTAGTTACTTCAGGGTTCAGTGAAGACATGATGAGTGTGCTGTTTCAGTTCTTTGACCCTAAGCACCATTGCTTTACATTTCCTGATTATCAGCTGGTTCCAACCATGGAGGAGTTCTCTAAACTTCTAGGTATACTTGTTCTTGATCAGAAGCCATTCACAGGCTTAGAGAAGGAGCTTAAACCAGAAGTTATTGCTGCAGCTCTACATCTGAAGAAGTCTGACATTGTTCTAGAGACGAGAAGTGGAGTTAAAGGTATTCTTGCCAAGGTATTAGTGGATAAAGCTCAAATGTTCTTGAAGGCTATGAGCTACGATGCTTTTGAGGAGATCTTAGCCTTATTGATTTATGGCTTAGTGTTGTTCCCCAATCCTGATCAGTTCATAGACGTTCATGCCATCAACATATTCCTGAGTCACAATCCAGTGCCTACCTTACTTGGAGACATCCTACATTCTCTTCACACCCGTACCACAAGGGCAAGAGGAACTTTGATGTGCTGCATACCTTTACTTTCTAGGTGGTTTATTTCTCACCTTCCTCGCTCAGCAATGAAGAATGAGCAAGGGTTCAGATGGTCCAAGAGGATCATGTCACTTTCTCACTCAGACATCCATTGGTGCTCCAGATCTATGGAGAATGTCACCATCATTGACCGTTGTGGGGAGTTTCCTAATGTGCCACTTCTAGGCATAAGAGGAGGCATCACCTACAACCCATCTCTAGCTTTACGACAGTTTGGTTACGCCCGAAGCGATGGTCCACATGACATGTTGATTCAGGGCATTGTGTTTGATTACGACAACGATCTTCAGGGTTACCGTCAGAGATTCATCCGAGCTTGGGGAAAGGTAAACAGGATTGACAGCAAGACACTGGAGCCTAAGTACACTATTCCTATGGAGGCTTATCTCAGATGGGTACGATCTCGTGCTCAGACACTCATGATGCCATATCCTGCCATCCTACCAGTTACCATGGAACCTGTTGCTGAAGGAGACACAGCTTATACCATCCTTCACCCAGACATGCCTACTGATATGGAAGACTTGCAGAGATCATGGATCCAACTGAAAGAGCAAAGGGATACTTTCGAGGCTCATTACAAAGCAAGCCAAGCAAGGATCCTAGAGCTAACAAAGCTACTTCATGAGGAACGAAACCTCAACTCATACCTCAACACAAAGAGGAAACGTCCATGGGAGACTTAAAACCCCATCTTTTGTACTTATTTCGTTTTCATTTTTTGTAAGCCTAAAAGGCAAAACAAGTTATTACTAATAAAAAGTTACTTTCTTGTTTGTTTAAGCAAATTTAAATCCTGCGGTCCTTGAAAACATTGCATATGCATTCCCATATCATTGCATCACAGGTTTATAATTGTGCACAGGTTTCTCATCTTCTCGCTGTTTATTTCAGAAATGGCTCTTGAACAATCAGTTAAGGATCTCCAGGCACAGAATGCACAGTTCCAAGAGCTGATCCTGAACCTATCCAAGGGGCAGGATGAATTGAAGACACTGCTGGCCAAGAAGACTAAGAAGGCTAGAAGGTCTGCTGGGTTGCTCAACATGGGAAGAAGGTTCAAAGGTCTTGTCAAGACCAAGGAACATGTTGAAGACTATGAATCTGAAGAATCTGAGCAGGAGAGAGGCAGTCTCCACAACACTATGGGGGACTCTGATTCTGAGGCTAACTACTACCATGAGCCTAAAGAAGACAAATTCAAGATGCTGGTGGATAGAATGGATGCTATGGAATTACAGAAATCATCTGGGCTGGATTTTGAGGATTTGAGCTTGATATCTGGGGTGGTCATACCCATTGGGTTCAAAGTTCCTACATTTGTCGTCTATGATGGGGTCTCTTGTCCCAAATTGCATCTGAGGTCTTATGTCAGAAGAATGCAACCCCACACTGCTGATAAAAAGTTGTGGATCCATTTCTTTCAAGAGAGTTTATCTGGAGCTCAGCTAGAGTGGTATTATCAGTTGGAGAGTGTCAACATCAGAGATTGGAATGACCTTGCTGAAGCTTTCTACAAGCAG
Organism: Lathyrus sativus; assembly: GCA_963859935.3. Lineage (NCBI taxonomy): Eukaryota > Viridiplantae > Streptophyta > Magnoliopsida > Fabales > Fabaceae > Lathyrus > Lathyrus sativus. The sequence goes on from OZ012739.1 coordinate 660,399,124, forward strand.
TATCAATACAATGCTGACTTAGCCCCCACTCGCATGCAGCTTCAAAGCATGTCTATGGGTGCCAAAGAAAGCTTTAAGGAGTATGCTCAGAAGTGGAGAGACTTAGCTGGAAGAGTTCAACCCCCTTTGACTGATAGGGAGTTGGTTGATATGTTCATGTGTATGCTGAATGGTCCGTTTTACAGTCATCTCATTGGAAGCTCATCATCTGGCTTCACTGAGTTGATCATGACAGGAGAGCGAGTAGAGAATGGTATCAAGAGTGGTAAGATCCAAGTGGGCACTTCTTCATCAGGTGCTGCAAAGAAGCCTCCCACTGGGAAGAAAGAATCTAATGCTGTGTATGGTCAGCCTGATCGTAACAGAAGGCATCAGTCTGTTAGTGCAGTTCATATTTCAAATCCAACTCCTGCAAAAACAGAGCAGCCTCAAGGCAACCAACAGAGGGCTAGAAGACAGTTCACGAAGATCAACATGTCAATGGCTCAGGCATTGCAACACTTGTTGAAGGCTGAACTTATTACCCTGAGGGAGGCTCCTCAGAATCCCAATGTTACCTCTCCCAAGTACAATCCCAATGCACGATGTGCATATCATTCAAACTGTCCAGGACATGATACTAATAACTGCTGGGTCTTGAAGAACAAAATTCAGGATATGATTGATGCTGGAGAAATTGAGTTTGATCCACCAGGTACTCCAAATGTGATTACAGCTCCAATGCCAAATCACGAGAGGACTGTCAACGCCATTGATGAAGATATTGATGAAGATCTGCATGTCTATTCAGTTATGGAGTTGAGCACACCATTGTCTGTTATCAAAAAGGGGTTAGTACAAGCTGGAATCTTTCCAGGTTGTCATGAAGATTGTCTATATTGTACCTATAAGCCGGATAGTTGCTTCATTTTGAGAGATGGGATTCAACGTCTCATGGATAAATATACTATAGTGTTTGAAAGAAGACCAGCATCTGTAGAAAGTATGGTGGATCATCTGACTCATGGTAAGAAGATTGAAGAGGTTGACATGGTTGACAAAGTACCACTAAGAATCACTTCAAAGGGTCCCATTAAAATCACTCATCAGGGCCCAATCAAGATTACTGCTGAAGGTCCTGTGAAAGTTGTTGCTGAAGCCAGAGTAGCTCCTCTGATCATTACCACTCCTGGTCCTATTCCTTATACATCTGACAAAGCTGTGCCTTGGCACTATGGGTCTGATGTTTACATCCATGGTGTCAAGCAGGAGCCTTTACCTGATATGCCTGTTGACATTGATAATATTGCTGGATCTAGCAAGATCACTCGTAGTGGAAGAGTCTTCTCTCCTCCAGTTGCTTCTAAGAGTGCAGTTACTCCTGCTGTTACTTCCACCACTGATGCTCGGGGCAAGGGTCCTGTTATTGAGCCTGTATCTACTGATGTGCCAGCTGCTGATGACCTCTCTAAGCAGATGGAAGAAGTATTGAAAATCATTCGCAAGAGTGATTATGATATTGTTGATCAGCTGGGGCATACTCCCTCAAAGATTTCTATGCTCTCCCTGTTATTATGTTCTGAGGCTCATGCCAAGTCATTGATCAAGTTTCTAAAGATGGCTCATGTACCCAGTGCAATTTCTGCGGACCTGTTTGAGAATTGTGTTGCTCACCTGACCTATGACAACGGGTTAGGATTTTCTGATGCTGACTTGACCCCTGCCAAGAGGGATCATAACAGGGCCTTGCATATTTCAATTGAATGCAGGGGCACTACCCTGTCTCATGTGCTGATAGACAATGGTTCCTCTCTGAATGTGTTGCCTAAGGAAGTCCTGAACAAGCTGAGTCCTGAAGATACGGTATTGAAGCCCAGTAATATTGTGGTAAAGGCTTTTGATGGTTCTAGAAGAGTAGTGCATGGGGAAATTGATCTTCCAATCAAGGTTGGCTCTCAGGTGTTTACTGCTACATTCTATGTGATGGATATTCGTCCTTCGTACTCATGTCTGCTTGGTCGTCCCTGGATCCATGGGGCAGGTGCTGTGACCTCCACATTACATCAAAAGTTGAGATATCCGGTGAATGGAAAAGTTGTTACTGTCTTTGGAGAGGAAGAATACTTTGTCAGCCATGTAAACACTTTCAAGTATCTGGAAGTAGAAGGTGAATACATTGAAACTCCATGTCAGTCATTTGAAGTGGTTCCCTGGGCTGTTAAGGATTGTGTGACTCCTCCTGCTGTGAAGAAGGTTCCTGTGGTCATCAGAAATCCTCCAACAATGGCAATGGCCTCCCTCAATGATGCAAAAGCTGTGGTGGAAGAAGGTGGTTGTACTATTTGGGGTCAGCTTCCTGATATTCCATACAAGTCTGACAAGTTTGGTTTGGGTTTCACTGCAGAGTCCCAGAAGGCTGTCAGTCGTGCCCGTGCTGTTCGTATCACCAATCAAGGGGCTATCAATGCTGTGGGAGATCAAGATGAAGACTACAACTTGGAGGCATGGATTTTTCCTACTGTGGGTGCTGGACTCAATAATTGGAAAGCTGAAGATGTTATCCCTATCTCCTTTAGTCAGGAGTAAATACTATTACTGTGTTATGTTTTTAAATTTGTATTTTCTGGAACAATTAAAACTTTCAAGCCATGTGCCTTACCTGGGGCACAATGGTGTGCTTGTTGCGGGTTGTCATTTCATTTGCATACTTCATCTCCTTTAGTCTGTGTTATGTTTTTAAATTTGTATTTTCTGGAACAATTAAAACTTTCAAGCCATGTGCCTTACCTGGGGCACAATGGTGTGCTTGTTGCGGGTTGTCATTTCATTTGCATACTTCATTCAATAAAATCAGTGGACGTTTCGTTTTCGTAAATATTGTGTTCCTTGTCTTTCTTTTTCTTTTATTTTTGCTTTATCAGCTATGTGTTCTTACACACACCCACGTCACTAAAATGCTGATCCTCATCCACTCTGGATCCAGTTGATAACAGTTCTACTATTGCCAATTACAATTTCGAGAATCCGATCTATCAAACTGAAGACGGAAACGAGGACGATTGTGAAATACCTGTGGAGCTTGCTAGGTTGTTACAACAAGAAGAGAAAGCTATACAGCCACATGAAGAGCCAGTCGAAGTTGTGAATCTGGGAACTGAAGAAAACAGAAAAGAGGTCAAAATAGGGGCTGATTTAGAGGACAGTGTCAAGAGCAGGTTGATTCAGATGCTACGTGACTATGTGGAGATCTTTGCTTGGTCTTATGAAGATATGCCAGGGTTGGATACAGACATTGTGGTTCACCGTTTGCCAGTGAAAGAAGATTGTCGTCCAAAGAAGCAGAAGGTTCGTCGTATGCGTCCTGAAATGTCAGAAAAGATCAAAGCAGAGGTAATGAAACAGTTCAATGCAGGGTTCTTGGCCGTAACTTCTTATCCTCAGTGGGTTGCAAATGTGGTACCAGTTCCTAAGAAAGATGGTAAGGTACGTATGTGTGTAGACTACAGAGATCTGAACAAGGCTAGCCCTAAAGATGACTTTCCGCTTCCTCATATTGATATTCTGGTAGACAACACTGCTCAGCATAAGATATTCTCTTTTATGGATGGTTTCTCTGGTTACAATCAAATCAAGATGGCACCTGAAGATATGGAGAAGACTACATTTGTGACACAGTGGGGCACCTTTTGCTATAAGGTAATGCCATTTGGTTTGAAGAATGCAGGGGCAACATATCAGCGTGCTATGGTGGCTTTGTTTCATGATATGATTCATCATGAGATAGAGGTATATGTGGATGATATGATAGCCAGGTCTCAGAATGAAGAACAACATCTTGATCATCTGCACAAGTTGTTTGAGAGGTTGAAGAAATACAGGTTGAGATTAAATCCAAACAAGTGTACTTTTGGAGTTAGATCTGGAAAGCTCCTGGGTTTCATTGTCAGTGGAAAAGGTATTGAAGTGGATCCTGCAAAAGTGAAAGCTATACGAGAGATGCCAGCTCCCTGTACTGAGAAGGAGGTTAGAGGTTTCTTGGGACGATTGAACTACATTGCAAGATTTATTTCCCAATTAACTACCATCTGTGAGCCAATCTTCAAGTTGTTGAAGAAAGATCAGGTGATGGAATGGAATGATGAGTGCCAGACTGCCTTTGATGAAATCAAGAGATATTTGCTAGAACCTCCAATTTTAATGCCACCAGTTGATGGAAGACCCTTGATTATGTATTTAACAGTATTAGACAACTCAATGGGGTGTGTATTGGGGCAACATGACGAGTCTGGTCGAAAAGAGCAGGCAATATACTACCTTAGCAAAAAGTTTACCGACTGTGAAACAAGATACTCACTGCTCGAGAAAACTTGCTGCGCTTTGGCATGGGCTGCTCGCCGACTAAGACAGTATATGTTGACCCATACTACCTTGTTGATTTCGAAGATGGATCCAATCAAGTACATATTTGAGAAACCTGCTCTCTCCGGAAGAATTGCAAGATGGCAAATGATCTTGACGGAATATGATATACAGTATACCACTCAGAAGGCCATTAAGGGGAGTGTTGTTGCTGATCATTTGGCTCATCAAGCAGTAGATGATTACCAGTCAATGAATTTTGAGTTCCCTGATGAAGACATTATGTCTGTTACCAAAGAACCTGGACAATATGACGGACCTGAACAAGGATCCCGATGGACTATGGTTTTTGATGGTGCCTCCAATGCACATGGTAATGGTATTGGTGTTGTGATTAGTTCCCCTGAAGGTTGTCATACCCCGATTACTGCCAGACTTTGTTTCTATTGTACCAATAACATGGCTGAGTATGAGGCATGTATCATGGGTAAGCAAGTTGCTATTGATATGAAGATTCAGTTCCTTGAGAATTATGAAGGATGCAAGCTTGGATGAAGATGAGTGGATTCAGACTCGACTTGACCAGATAAATTTGATTGATGAGAAAAGGTTAGCAGCAGTTTGTCATGGCCAGATGTACCAGAAACGGATGATCAAAGCTTTTAACAAGAAGGTTAAGCCAAAGGTATATCAGGCTGGTGACTTGGTAATCAAGCGTATCATATTACCACAGGGTGATCCTAGGGGCAAGTGGACTCCAACATATGAGGGACCATTTGTAGTCAAGACAGTGTTCTCAGGAGGTGCCATGATACTGACTACAATGGATGGTGAAGACTTCCCACAACCTGTAAACGCAGACATAGTTAAAAAATACTACGCATAAAAAGAGACCCGCTAGGTTGACAGGCCTAGGCAAAAATAAGGGCATCCCGGCAAACCAAAAGGGTTTGGGCAAAAATTAGGGATATATATATAAAAAGATGTACACCCGGCAAGTCGAAAACCTGAAAAGGCGGCTTGGGCAAAAAAGGGTATCCCGGTGGATTGAAAACCTGAAAGGGCAATCCAGGCAAAAGTTAGGGATTAAAGCGTATGACTATGTCTCGTTTGGATCACTCATGAAACTGAAACCAGTTGTACTACTTACTCAAGCTCAAACAGATAAAGCTCAATCCAATCGTTTCCGTCTCAACAGCAAGAAGATGAGATACTTGAGTGGCAATAGTAGAATTGAAACTCAATAGGATTATTTCCCACATAGCTGATTCTTTTTGTAAAGCTTCATGACAAAATTCTCTTACTAGGGTTTATGTCTCCTTGTACAAACCTACCCGTGTATGGGTCACTTTTGATATAAATAAATTCCATCTTTTGAATCCAGATTCACTTTTACCCTATTTACATAAGCGAAACGTCCATTGGTTGTGTTTGAATGTATGTATGCCTTTGAATATGATTGATGTTTACCAGAAACGCATGTATGCTTTTAATATGATTGATGTTTACCAGAAATGCATGAAAATGCAGTAATAGTATTTACTAAGGACGAACGAGGGAAGGATTTCAACGAAGCTTCGCCGGTTCATCTTTACAAGACAGTTACAAACCATCAGTAGGACTAATCCATTTTCACAAAGTCTAATCTCCCCTGGAATTTATATCCATCTCTTTTATCCTCATACGGATATACGGGAAATTACTTTCCAATAAGGGCACGATGAACGAAGACGGGATGTTATACTTATCCTACTATCAAACGAAAACGAAGGTTATCTATACCCTACTATCCCCAACAACGGGAGGTTATCTATACCTTGTTATCCCCAACAACGGGAGGTTATCTATACCTTGTTATCCCCAGCAGACGGAGGGTTATATATTCTTCAACAACGAATCGGGATTTATTTTCCTTGGCCAGCAGTTGTTATACAAGGATATCCAGACACTTCCAGCAGTGTCATAGCATACATACATCATTTACATCATACCATAACATATATGTCTATAGTACATTACCTAAGTGCATCATGTCATACATGCATACATAAAGCATAAACTAATGTTGTTATACAGAATGCTACCTTGTTTTCAGGTTAATTATCCAACAAACAATCTTATGATCTTTGGGACTGCTTTATTGTAACCTCAGGGTTACTTTATCCTCCTGATGAGCTTCTTATTACTTTGGGACTGCTTTATTGTAACCTCAGGGTTATTTTATCCTCCTGATAGCCTCTCATGACTTCAAGACTGCTTTAGAGCTACTGATTGCTCTATCCTCCTGAAATCATCCTATTACTTCAAGACTGCTTTAGAGCTATTCATTGCTCTATCCTCATGAGGTCATATTACTACTTCAAGACTGCTTTAGAGCTATTCATTGCTCTATCCTCCTGAAGCCATCTAATTATTTCAAGACTGCTTTAGAGTTCTCCATTGCTCTATCCTCCTGAAATTACATTATTATTTCAAGACTGCTTTAGAGCTATCCATTGCTCTATCCTCCTGAAATCATTACTTCAAGATTGCTTTAGAGCTATTGATTGCTCTATCCTCCTGAAGACATATCACATTATTATTTCAAGACTGCTTTAGAGCTGTTGATTGCTCTATCCTACTGAAGCCATTCTATTACTTCAAGACTGCTTTAGAGCTATTGATTGCTCTATCCTCCTGAAGCCATTATTACTTCAAGACTGCTTTAGAGCTATTGATTGCTCTATCCTCCTGAGGTCAGATTTATCACTTCAAGACTGCTTTAGGGTTATCATTATTGATTGCTCTATCCTCATGAAGACATGCTGTTACATCAGTATTACTCCAGACTCCTGACAGTTCTCATTATACTACTGAAGAACTTTCCCCTAGTGGCATCTTTAAGCCCACTCAATCATGTTCAACCAACCATCAATATCACTCCATGCACTGGTGAGTGCAAATTTTTGGGCTTTTGTGTTCAATCCCCTTCAACCTTCCAGGTTACGACTGGCAAATATACCAATCTAACCCCTCAGGTTTCAGAAAATTGAACAGGGGCAGCTGTTGCACCCCAAAATTTGCCCTCACAATACAAGACTTTGTGTTCCAAGAAGGTTCACAAGGTTCACAAAATTCACAATTGGTCAGAAGAGTTGACAATTCCCTCAGACAATGCACCTCCTAAGCAGTGCATCCAAAACTAGGGTTTTGACTTTAATCAGGCTAAATGGACTTCCAAGACTTCAAGTGAGCTTCATAACATCTTATATGTGTATAAGAACCCCCATGTCAAGTTTCAAGACTTTTCTCAAAAGTTTGCTCAGTCAGATGATCAGATAAGTCAAAAGCAGTCAATGCAGTTAAAAGGTCAAACTGAGGTCAACTGTGGTCAAACCAAAGTCAAACTTCATGATTTTTTTTTGCCAACATCAAAGAGAGGTTGGGTGAGAAATATTATCATAATAACTGTAATACCCCAAATTTTGCCCTAAGATTTGTCGTCGCATTTCATTGCATTTAATCAATTACTAACAAATTTGTGTAGTCGTTTGACTTTTTGCAGGTAAATATCATATGGCATGCATTTTTTTTCTAAAAAGTAAAAATGGCACAATTGGCAGGAGGACATGTGTAAGGAGTTATGAGTGTGAGAGGTTGAGAGTTCGAATCTCACCTTTGTCATTTTTTTTGTTTTTTATTATTTTTACTCTAAATTTTTCTATCTTTCATTAAAAAAATAACAAAAATAGTTTTTTATTATTATTTAATTATTATTTTCGTATTTTAATTAAATCATTTTTTAAAAATATTATTTTTTTCACTTTTTTCTAAATTATTCATAAAAATATCCAAAAAATCATAAAATAAAAAATATTGAAAAAAATTTTGTTCTTTTTATAATATTTTTTATTTTAGGAATCAATAGGATTATTAGTTTTTATTTTAAGTTTATTTTAATTATTTTAAATTATGTAAATTTTATTTTTTCTTAACTAATTATTTAGTTTGGGCTTTAAAATGGGCTTTAGGGACATTATTGACAATTTGGTGTTAACCCTAATTTGTTCCCTATACATACATGTGTTGCCTTGTTGGAAAAAAAGGAGAGAATGAAAAAAACCTAAGAGGAGTGAGTGCCGTTTGCCGTTATTTAGTTTTCTTCTTCATCCATTACTATTGTTTCTTTTTCGTCATCGTTTACCGTTATTTCTTTTCCTTCATCTATTACTGTTGTTTCTTTTTCTTCATCTTTTACCGTTATTTCTTTTTCTTCATCTATTACCGTTATTTCTTTTTCTTTATCTATTACTGTTACGTTTATATATATATAATTTTTAAATTGTTAGAGTTTATATATATAAGATTTTTGATCGAATTATGTCGATACGATGTTTGCACATTTGTGTGCATGACGCGTGACATTTGTGTTAGTTCGATCTGGTTGCGATGATCGCATTTTTGTGTGAGCAATAATACTATTTTTTGCTTAATTTCTTTTTCTTTGCGATAAATTTTGTTTCGTCCGATTTAGATCTGGTTGCGATGAGCGCATTTCTGCGTTAGCAACATTGTTGGGTTATTTGGCACATTTAAAATTCATTATTGCTTTATTATTATTATTATTATTATTATTATTATTATTATTATTATTATTATTATTATCATTATTTATTATTATTATCATTATTATCATTATTATTACCATTATTATTATTATTGTTATCATTAATTTATTAAAATTTGTTATAATATAAAAATCTGTTTTTTAAAATAAATAACATTAACATCTTTTCCAAATTAATATGAAAACCTATTATTTTTAAGAAAAAAACTTTTTTTTAGATAAATTTAAAATAATAACTAAAATCTTTTTTTTAAAATAATAACTAGAACCGTTATTTATTTTATTTTATTATTGTTCAATTCAAATTTCATTATCATATTGTATCTGCTCCTCTCATGTAACCTCGCGAACTTAACAATCGCTCTTTAAATTCTGCCTTTAAATTTCTGCTTGCATGGTTTAAATTATGACATTATCTCTCTGTTTGCATGATTCAATTATCTCACGCGTTTACTATTATTTCTGTCACATTGCACACATCCGAAAGTTAGGTCTAACTGTTTGGCCGCCGCGCCAATAGTCCGTAAAACTTCACACATTCAATTTCAAATCCTCAAAACTACAAACTACAAACCCTAATTTTCACAAATGCCTCGCCGCAGGCAAAATTACAATTTTACCCTTAGCATTAGGTCAAAGAGCCGCCGCGCTCATTTTAGGGTTTCCCGCCGTGGAATCCCTAATTTAACCCTAATTACAACTTAACATTTCAACGTAGAGATTTGGAGTTTCTACACTCCACGTAAGCGTGTCCTTAAGATGCGTTTATTCCCCTTGAGACCTTGACCACAGTCAAGAAGTTTCTAACCTCCCTATTGAGGGGAACTACGATTACTCTGATTCCACTCCCGTAAGGATACGTAGGCACAAGATGCGATGTCTTGCCGAGTAAACTTAGAATTAACCCCCTTTATTATTTATTATTGCTTATTTATATTTTATTTATCTTTGCTATTTAATTATTTTGCTTATTATTTTGTAATTGTTTCTTGGATGTAAAGTTGTTTAATTATTTAATTATTATTATGGTTAGTAATTAGGGAGTGTAACAACATGTATGTAATATTAAAATAAATTTAGATCACTTTTAAATAAAGATAATTAAAATAAACACGTCACACACGTAAGTCGATTTTAATCGCCGTCTCACTTCCTAAGGATATCCCTCAAGTTGCCTACGAATAATGGTTAAGTGGGGTGTATAAAGCAAGTCCCTCAAAAAAGAAAATCATCAAAGTCCCTTATGGTTGCCTTTACGAATCGAGTCCCTTTCGAAAAATGATGGTAGTCCCTCCAGTTTGCTTATTACACCCCACAATGGCCTTCAAAAATCCAATTGTCCCTCACATGTCCCTTAACATCCAAAGTAAGGACTACCTACTCCATTATAGTAGGGATAGTCTTACTAAAGGAAAGAATGAAGAATAAGAAAGACCTTTAAACATTAGGGTAGGTTACTCCTAGGTGCTTGCTCACTTCAAAACTGTTTCGCACTTAAACAAATTTTCAACAAGTTTTCAAACAAGTTCTTAACACATCCTTACATGGATTATTTATTAACTATTCTGAAAATTTTCTATTCACACACTACACTTTCAAAACAATTCAAAAGTGAGCTTAAGTACCTAAGAGCCCATGGATAACCATGGATGAAAAGGGTGCTAACACCTTCCCTTTTCATAACCTACCCCCCGGACCCAAAATATTCTCTAAGGTCTTTCCTGTTCTTTTATAACCTTTCCTTATGGATAAAATAAAAGTCGGTGGCGACTCTTGCTATTCGCAACATTGTTTAAAGTCAGTTCTCCCACCGTGTTACAATGAGCAGTTTGTTTAATGTACCCCTAACAATTGTCTATTCCTACCTATTATGATCTATGCTATTATTTAGTTGGATCTTAATTTGTGGCTAAAAAGGGGGAGCGAAGTGATAACATCAGGTACAGCAAGGGAAGAACAGGTGAGAAGTGATAGAAAACAACAGGTACAAAAAGGAAAGAACAGGTGGAAGACTTGCTCTATGAGTTGTGATTGTGCATGTCATGTGTACCATTGTACATATGAGATTATAATGCCTGCAGGTGTAAAAACAGGTGTTGCTGATGTGTGGGTGATAACAGTTGCTTGTGTTGTTAATTTTGTGCTGTCTCAAATGCCTAGTCTGCGTAGGATTGTATGTTAGAACTAGAAGACTGTTGGGCTGTAGGTGCTAACATGTGTGATCCTAACCAGATGTGTAGGAGCTCTGTGTGTATCTGCAAGGTGTGAGCAGAATGAGAGCAGTGTGCATCCCTGCAGGGGGAGTAGCACAAGTGTATGACCTCAGAAGGTTATGCTGAATGTCATAACCTCCAGTTTAGACTGAATATATGTATGACTACAGGATGTGCAGTTGTAATGCCTAGCTGATAAGTGCATCAGTTGAGGGGGAGTGACATCTGAAGTGAGAAATATCATATGGTTAACAAGGTGAGTGTTAACAGGGCTGAAAGCCAACTGTGAGGACTCTAAGAGCTTGAGCAGCAAGTGACTTACCTGCATAACAGGTCATATGATTAAGTCTTCTGATGTGTGTAAATCTATGGTGTAAGTACAGAGTGTTTTAGCCAAAAATTTGCCAAAGGGGGAGTTTGTAAGTGCTCTTGATTGGCTGCATTTTATGGCATAATATTAGTGTATGTATGAATGTCATGTATGATGTTGGTACATTCATAATATGGATTGTGCAGGGTGAGTTATAACAGCTAACTATGAATGTCATGTATGATGTTGGTACATTCATAATATGGATCGTGTGACATCAATCACAGGTTTATTATTCTGGTAGCTAGAACTCAGGAAACAAACCAGAAGCTCAAGCTAGAATGCATGAGACATTTTAGAATCCGTAGGGGATCTGATATGGACCTGATTAAAGTGGAAAACTTGCAGAATTCTGAAGAGAGGTTTTATTATGGATAAAACATAATTTATGCACCAAGGCCCAAAGGACTGCAGCTGCTATAAATATCAAATGAAGGAACTCTGAATAGCAGCTCTTGGCAGAAGAAGAAAGAGTGCAAAACAGAGAGTCCTAGTAAGTGAAGAAGGCTAGTCTTCACTAGTAAAAGTCTGTTTAGGAATACTTGTAATCCAAGTAATTGTCTGGTTGATAATTGCTTTGGTTAGGTAGATTCTAGACTGTGTCTCACTCAAAGCTGTGAAGCAAGAGTGTGTGAGTTCCTTGATCAAAGTTGTGAAGTAAGATCAAGGTTTGTATGAAGTGTCTCTTCATATTAAATTGTGTAAATGTTTAAAATCACTGTTGTGTGATTGAGGGGGAGTGAGTGGGTATACTGATCAGCTCTAGAGTGTCTGTAGGTTGAAGTGTCATTGGGTAGAGATTAAGTGAGAAGTGCAAACTGGTGGTTTGACTTTGAATTGATTCTGCTGATAGTGAAATTCCTCCCTGGTTTGGTAGCCCCCAGATGTAAGTGTTGTTAACACTGAACTGGGTGAACAATTGTTGTGTTATTTACTGCTTTCATTTACAGTATAAATAGTTAGTGCAGTAGTAAATGTCACAGTGAATGTTATAACTTTGGTAATAACTTTGATCGTGTGCCTGCCAGAATTTTCACTACATAAACTCATAAAAAACTTTCCACATGCCTTCTGTAATTCAACACACACATACATCATAAAAAGGCTATCCCATATAAAAATTCACTCTCTTGCGCAGAAACTCGACATCTCATTTCTCTTTAACTTTCGTTCACCCTCATTTTCAATATCCTGCACATAACTATTTTTTCTACTAAAAAATAAGTAGCAACACATACACTCATGGCTCTCATAAAGCTCACATAAAATCCATCCAATTTCCACTATTCATTTTTCTTTTCTTCATACAAGACAAGACGCCTTATAACCACTGCAACAACCTTGCATTACTTACCACAACCTGAGAAACTGCAAAGCCACAATTACAACCATACTATTTCACCACAAACTTTATGAAACACCATATTTTCATAAACATTCTCGTCATAAACCATACCGCCTATGAGCAGCTCTCCTTCTGTCTACAAACTGTGCATAACGACAACAGTTTCGCAACACGTTTCGAAGCCAACAACAACACCGACGACGACACTCGGTAACTATTTTCGCCATTTTCCTCTCCTTCACGTTTCAGCTTGATTGCGTTGCATGGTCAGAAATATGTGAGCTTGTTATACATTTTCGTTTTCGATTTCATTTGATAACATTGGTTGATGTTTGTTAATCATTTTATCCGTTTCAAGCTGCCGTTTATTTTTGATATCATTGAGAATCTTTTGTTTTATTCTGGAGACAACATGTAAATATATTTTGTTTTGCTAACTTCTTTTTGTTTTAATTTGGGTGAAGACTTTGTCAATCCGATATGCTGGAATATTGTGTAGTTATGTGTGATTATGTATGTATCGTGCGTGAGTATGTATCATGTTTTAGTAACTATTTAATCATATTTCTCAAATTATTTTTATCCATTCGAATGTTTTTATATTGTATTTTACTTGTTGTATGTGTAATATCATGTTTTGTATTGAAGTTACATGGTATGAGTGTTATTGGTTGTCTGTTAAAAGCAAAAAATGGCCAAATATTGAAAGAATAGTGCGCTCCACCCATCATTTATTATTATTATTATTTTATTTTGTATTCCTTTAATTGTACGTTAATCTAATTATAATTTATGTTAGTTTAGGTAAAGTTTGTTGGCTTTTTTTTTTTTTGTTTGTAAAGTAAATTAATGTGTTATTTGCTTTGTTTTATTTAGATTTGCAGCATTTTAATGTATAAGAAACTTATTTTATTTTTAGTAATTTGTTTTAAATTTCACTTTTTAATTCTTTTTTTTATAGTCTATTTTTTTATTAAAAAAAACATATTTACACTTATTTTTTATATTCTCATTTTCTAGTTTTAATTAGTTATTTGTTAAATATTAAATATGAAAAACTATTTTTATTAATTAATTTAAATATTTTTATTTAGTATTGATTAGTTAAATTTTTAAATAATCTTATTAAATATTTATATTTAAAAAATAATTAATAATTATCTTTGTTGTCGATTCTATTTTGCAACTTGCTCGTTTCCATGTCTTTAGCTTGCTTTCTCTGATTTGTTTATTCGCGATGTTTTGCTGCATATTTTTGTCTTTACACGATGCTTTGTCGTGACTGTTAATATTTTTGCACGATGTTTTGCCGTGTATTTTCTCTGTTTAACATGATGTTTTTATCGTGACTGTTTATTTTTCTTGCGATGCTTTGTCGTGTATCTTTATCTGTTGATTACATGATGCATTTCCGTGTATTTCTGTTGACTTTTCGCTGTCTGATTACCATGACGTTTTTCCATGCGTATTCTATGCTATTTTGTGTGTCTGACAATGCATGATGTTTTCCCGTGTATTGTGTCTGTATATTCTTGCTTGTCATTTACGTGATGTTTTTCTATGTATTTGTTGTTGTCTTTAATCCTTGTTGACTTAATCCAATGGAAGGGATTGTATGTTGACTTATTGTTATTGTGCATGTCCCTCGTTTGTTCTTTACTTGTCTTTGTTGTTCTTGGTGTTTAGAACCCTAACAACTCATAGTTCTACAAAATACGGACGCTCTGATATCTCAAGTTCCTCTTGAGAATACGTAGGCACAAGGCCCCGATCCTTGGCGAGCAACCTTTTCTTTTTTTTACTATTTTCTTTTACACCATTTTCGCACGTAGTTTCCAAACTACAATTGCTCTGACCTCCTATTAAGGATGTGTAGGCATAGGATTGTGAGATCCTACCGAGCTACCTTTTTATTTTTCTATCTTTTTATTTTCCACCTTTTCTTTTCTTTGCCGATCTTTATCCTTTAGCAAACAATTTTAGTCAAAGCACAAATATTTCAAGAGGTTCTTGTAGAGCACTACAAATACTTAGGGTGCTAGTATCTTCCCTTAGTATAACTAACCCCAGTACCTTTGATCTATTTTTTTCTTAGCTTTAGGCATTGTTTTTTGCTTTGCAATTTTACTTAAGTTTTTGTTTGATCTTTTCTCCCTTCCCTTGGATAAAATAAAAGTTCGGTAGTGATATCTTATTTTTGCGACCCAAGCTAATCTGATAGCTTTGGTATCCGATTCTCACTGCGACAAAGGCCAAGATCTCAAATCCATAATATTCCAAGCATGGGGAGGGAGTCCTAATTCTAAGTCCAAGTACAAGAATAATCCAATAAGTCCAAGGTCTAGGTCCATCCTCAAGCATAACCATAAGATTTAATAGAACCAAGCTTTTAGGTCCATCCATTATTAATGTTTTTTGAACGAAACATAGCCCAAATGGACAAAGGAAAAAAAATAGAAGCATAAACAATAATAGGATATGATATGATAAAAATAAAAATGTAAAAGTAAAGATATAAGGAGCGAGAAGAAAACATAAACAAAATTAGGACAATAATATGGTATAATATTACTGTTCATCTTTATGAAGCACAAATTATCAAATTATGGAGAATACTCGACTAATCATCCATAACAATGAAAACACGGTCTCATACATTACCATGGGGAGGGTTCCAACTCGAATGAAATCGACGAGTATGCCAACTAACCCCCGCGGGTAATAAAAGATCCAACTATTTCAAACTACGCTATGGAGATTAGGAGAATAACATCTTGCTTACAAAATTTATTTAGTTTCGATTTAGGGACAATTTAGCGCTATGTTAAGTAATCGTAATCAGACTTATGTAGAAGCCATGACTATCTGAGGCCGGTCAATATTAATATTTTATGCTAATGCATGCTAGAGAGACGATATGTAGATCATCCTCCGAAAGTAATACCGCACGAAAAAAAAGGAGAACGGTTTCATCTTCATCAAGAGCTTGAAACAAGTTCTAATGATATTGGATATTTTCATTTATCAAAAGAAAGCAGGGAAGTGGGAAGAAGGGAAACCAAATTGAATTACAACATTTGGATCATTCCATCTTTAAGTTCCATCACTCTTCTTGGTGGATTAAAGGTATTAACCCTCACCAACACCTAAAGTTCATGGAATTTAGAAATTTAATCAACAAACATCAAAATTCAAGGCAAAACAAAAGGAAATGGAATAAGGAAGAAAAGGAACCAAAACAGTCCCAAAACAAGTCAAAAAACACAATTATGGCACTAGTTAATCGATTAACCACCTGGTCTTAATCAATTAACACAGTGAAAACAACAATTCCAGAACGCAAAAACATGTGCTAATCGAGTAAGACCAGTGTGTTAACCGATTCACACTGTTAAAACAACAAAAAATTAATTTGAAAAAATTACAAATCCTTGATCAATCATTTCTTTAAACACCTCATAATCAAGGGTGCAATTGTGCACGGAAATTCAAGTAAAACAACATCAAATACCACCAATAAAACACAATTTGCAAGATCCAAAGATCAAGCAACAAGAATCAATCATAGATCACATTGTAGAAGATGGATCAAGCACAACAATGGTGGAACAAGGGTTTACCAATTCAAAATCTAAAAATGCTTCAAATCAACTTCAAGAACCACACTCTAAAGCCTTGATCTACATAATTTGATGATGAAAAAGTGTTTGCATGAATGTTTTAGCTCAAAGGTTAGTTAGCTTCAATGAAAATCTTACTAACTTTTAATGGAAGAAAGAGCTTTAGTGAATTTGATGGTCGAAGGAAATTGAGAGAATGAGAAGGAATTTTGACAAGGTGAATTTGGCTCTCAAAAGCTTGAAGAATGAATGGAATGAGGCCTCTATTTATAAAATTTAGACTTGGAAATTTTGGTGGTTTGGAATCAAAATTAGACTTGGAATTTGAATTTGGAGGCAAAAATTAAGATCAAGTGGTGATTAATGAGGGTGTATGGTGAGAATTAATTATGATGAAGTAGGGGAATTAAAATGAGGTGATCCAGAATACTCTCATGATGAAACAAGTAAATTTTGGTGTCAAAATGTCGCATAATTTGAATTTGGCTCATTTTCACAAAAAATCGCACTGGTTAATCAATTAACCATATAGTGTTAATTAATTAACACAGTGAAAAAGTGGAAAATTTTCCTTTTTCCTGTGTTGTCTTGGCTTTGCCTCGATTCTTTTGACTTTTCAAAGAAGGCATGGAAGTAAAAACATGAACCTTATAGTCTCTTGAGCAATAAACAATTAAATCTTGGGAAACTCTTGATCAAATGATTTTTGAATTGTTTGCAGATCAACTTTGACTTTTTCAGATGAATTTTAATCGAGCTAAGGAACCGTTGATTGGTGTTCTTGATTCGAAACATTCTTATGAAAAATGAGTTAGCAAAGGAAATAAAACAAACATATTTTTAGTATTTTGATTAGGGTTAGTAAACATAAACAATCAAATAAAAGCAAACAAATAAAAAACACATGTGCTTAGTGATCTTGCTTATGATGCAGAATGCAAACTGATATGTGGGATCTTAGGGGTAAAAATTAGGGTATTACAGTAAGGAGCCCGACCCTGGCAACTAACAGTCAGTTCTAATTCGTTTGAGGCATCTTTGGCTTCGCCTTCTTGGTGAAGGGATGTCTCACCTCTTGATGTACCAGAAGTTCTATTAGTCCAGGTTGATGAACTTGTTATAGATGCAACCTTTTTTGAGAAGTTCGGAGGAGGAAAATATGACTTATCGTTGTTGCCTCTATATATGGACCATGCTACTAGGTATATATGGGACGGTGAGTTAAAATTTATCTATATTTATTCTTTGAAACAAATGAGTTATAATATTCTAAATTTCCGAGGATAATTTATTTTTCTGCAGTATCGTGATTCTTTAAAATGTATCACCCATGCTCGGAGAATTGGGAGGCTGTAGCACCCTGAGGAGAAGTGGTTTCAAGATGCAATGCACATATTTGAGCTTCAATATTTTTGCATGATCAATTATACTACTATTAACTATGGTATGTTGTTATCATTCATTGAGGGATGACACCTTGAGGTGTAATCTTTTCAACTTCCACATGGTGAGATGTCCATCACATTGGATGATATGTCATGCCTGATGCATCTTCCCACAAGGGAAATATTATTATACCACTATAGGATTATCATAGTTGATGCATTTGAGATGATAGTGAACTATTTTGGAGTTGAGCTAAATGATGCCTTAAACGAAATAAAAGCTACTCAAAGGTGTCATGCTAGATTTGGATTCTTGCAGAGTCTGTATGCATACTAGCTAACTGCGAAAGAGTTGGCCGATGGTGATGATGAACATGTTATCCAACATAAAACATATGCGTTGAGGACATACATGTTGTACTTGGTTGACACGTCCATATTTGTGGATAAGAGTGCATATTACGTGGATGTGTTTTACCTTAGATACTTCACCGACTTGGAGTGAATTCATGAGTACAATTGAGGAGATGCTTGTTTGGTTTATCTGTACTCCAAGTTAGCTAAAGATTATCTTTGAAAGACCAAATAAATAATAGCTAATTGCACGATGTTAATAGTAATATATTTGCATCTTTTATTATTTTTGTACCATTTTCTTAGCATATGTGCTACATCATTACCAATAATTCATATGTACCATTTTCAACCATGCATCCTCCAACATTTCCTACACATCTCCGTCTGGTCATATGTTGATGACTACATTGAGGATATGCCACATGCTTGTGCACTTGTCCCGCTTAGAGGGAATTGTCATACCCTAAATTTGCCCGCCTTTTTTTGATCAAAGGCATTGGTACAAGCCATCAGGTGGGTGTTGTTATCATAAAGTTATCAAAGAATCATCAGAGGGAGTTAATAAGGTTTCATCATTGTTGTGAGCATGAGGTAGGAGCTTGTTGAGTACCTCAGAGGTTATAGTGGAGTAAAGATGGTCACTCAGATCATCTGCACAATGCCTGGCCAAAAAAGGGAAATTAGGGTTTCATTGTAAATCAGGCTAAACTTGTTTTGTGAAGTAAAACTTGTTTCCATGGGCCACCACATGTCCTAAGGTATTTGAGGATGGAATGTTGATTATCAATTTTAATCAGAAGGGCTTCAATTGACCATTCAATTGAAAATCAGGGGAATTGGGGAAAAAGTCAACTGCGCAGTGGAAAAAGTCAACTGCGTAGTGGAAAAAGTCAACTATTCAACCATAAGGAATTTGACCTCAAGGTATGAATCAAAAATGTTCCTAATGTTATATTACACCTGTCCATGAAGTTTCATGACCATTGGATCAAGGATTGAGGAGTAATCGAAAAATCGGAAAAATTAGGGTTTTGAAAGGGGCAAGACCATAATTCTTTAACCACACATCCAATTGAGATGGTTCAAAGCTTTTTAGAAAGGTCTTGAAAATTCCTACAAAAGTACCATAGGGGTCCATGTGCAAAAAATGAGTATATTTGGAGTTATAGCCAAAATCACTACAAGAGGAGAAAACACTTAGAAATTTTCTAAGTGTTTTGGCTGTACAAGTCATGTTTTCAGCCAACTTGAAGGGTTTTTTAAACCTAGTTTCACTTAGAATCAGAAGACCTTATGAACATGAAAGTTTTAGAGCTCCATAAGGGCTTTCCAAAAAGTACTAGAACTCCTCCATAGCCCTTATGACCTGAGAGTTATGAATGGTGAAAGTTGGGCCTGTGCACTAGTTTGTCAACTTGTCATAATCCAACATGAACTTGATTTCCATCTATAAACTTCATCTCTAACCATGGAATAACCTCTGATATGATGTATTAGGGGGTGAAATGAACAAATTCAAAAGAGAATCCAAGCAAAGCTCAAGCTTTTGACAAGACACATTAGTTTAATGGAAAAAATACAAAAAGTTACACAAGGAGAGAGAGTATTGGTGGCTGCAGCATGGATGGGCTGTCTTGGCTCACTCAAATGTCACTTCTCACATCTCATTACTAGCTAGCTTTTGAGTACAAAACCCTTTGCAAGCAAGCAAATCCTGCTGAACCAAAATCATACTTGGATTTCACAAAGATTTTCACTAAAAAATCTCCCTTAAAGGCAAAAAAAACCAAATATGCCCCAATTCCCCTCTTGGCCTATAAATAGAGACCTCGTCCCACTCTTCAAGGTACACCAGAGCTATCCAGAACACCATAAACGCACAGCTCTCTTTCTTTCTCCCTTTTCTTGAAAGTGAAGAAATTCACAAAATCCTCACTTTTCACCACTTTGCATTTTTTAGACCAAATCTTTTTCCAAATATTCCACCACTTCAAAAACCATATACACACCCTTAAAATGACCCTATGAAGTTGTTCCCACCATTGGTTTCCCCAAAAAGTACATGGATCAAAAAGTTAACTGTGTACACGCTCAAGTTTGACTTTTTTGCACATTTTAAGCCAAATCTCCACATAGATCCATTTACACCATTTTGACACTCTAGACACTTCATATTAATGATGTATTAGCTGCTCATAATCTCAAACACCAGTTGGAAGTCTATTTGCCCAAACTGTCCTCAAGAACCATTTGTTGCTTCAAAAGGAAGAAAGTTCAAAGCTTGCTCAAAGGAAGGAATAATCTCTGTTTTTTTTTTGTTGCTTGCTAGCTTTTGGAGGTCTACAAGAGGTGTGTCATTTTGAACTCATTCACTAGTATGCATTGCCATATTTTTCTATATGATTGAGATTGGTTTATACATTGTCATGTTATTAAGTATGCTGCCAAATGTGTAAGAAATAATACCAAGTGCATTTGCTGTTAGGATGCCATCAGAATAATGTTTGTTGTTGATACTTTTGTGAAAGTAGGTTGTTAAAGTACATGGTTCATTTAGAATTTAACCTCATCTTGCTAGTTGGCTGCCATATTTAGTGAGCAATGTATGTGTAGGGATTTTAAGGCCTGTTAGATTCATCTCAGTCAAGCTTGCAGAGGTCAGGTTTTGTTATTTTTGTCTAGATCATTTGAGTTGGTTTGATCATGTTTGTAGCCCTGAGAAAACCACTTTAGCTCTGTCAGAATTTGTTCTTGAGGGGAGTTTACCTATTTCATTTGGATATACTTCAAGGCATAGCATGTGGACTGTCATTGAAGTTTTGTTCAAGAGTTGTTGTGTCAGCTAAGTTGTAGATGATAACTGTGGTTTGGAGCAGTTAACTTTTATCTTGACCTTTCTATGCTGCTGCTAGTTTGTTGGTGCCTGGTATGTTAGAATTTCATGTGCTGGTTGTCTATTTGGTTTGAGAGGTTTGTCAATCTAGAATACCTCTTGGTCTGTTAGAAATTGTATGGACTCATGGCATGTTTGTCTAAACAAATTGTTTGTTTTGGTAACTTTCATGCAGAGGGCTTTGGATTGATGACTTAAGTTTTTGTCATGAGAATTTTGGACTGACTGTTGCATAGTTTAGGGTTGCTGTGTGCCTCAGGTTGCTAGGCATCAGTAGAAGTGTTTTAGGAGGGCTAGGTAAGGTTTAAGGTTGTTGCTTTAATTCATGCCAGGTTGAGGATTCAAGTGTCTTTGTAATTAGTACCTTGGAGGTTTATGGTTTTGGAACAGTCTTGGAAAATATTTGTGTTGAGCTGAGATGTTGGTTGTTATGGACCTGTTAGCATCAGGTGGAAATGTGGAGAGAGTTATTACCATAGTTTTGTTTGGATTTATAACAGTTCATTGGTGGATATTTGTTTTGATGCTGAGCCTTAGTCTTAGGAATAGCTGCCCTAGCATATATAACTTTGACCAGTCTGTTTGTTCTGGGAACCATAATTTGCTTTGGTGTTGCCAACTTATTTTGGTGATTTTTGAGGTGATGCAACCTTATAACAATCTCCCCTTAGTTTGTCTTCTTGACAATATTTTCAATTTTGTTGATTCTGTTTTAAATGAAAGAGGGATGCCATCATGAACTTGTTTGAATTCATTGACAAAAATGAGATTTCAGTTTTGTTAACACAGTTGCTTTGATACTTTTGGCTTGTTGTTGATGCTGCCACTGTTATCTTTCTAACCTGCTTTGATTTGCTTATCAGCATCAGTGGCCCTAAATTCATTGTTTGTGCCTGTTATGGAATAGTTGTTAGATTAGTAGCTTCAATCTTGTTTGTTATTCATTGTATTGTATCATTTACCATCTTTGCTGTCCAGCCTTCCTAAAACTGTTTGACATGCTAAAACTTGTTTGAGAGCATTTGTGTTATCATGTTATGTTGAAATATTGGTTAGATGAGCATAGGATCTTGGATCCTCATTGCTATCACAGAAATCTAGTGTTGTACTGTCAACATTCTTTTGACTTGCATAAGGACCTTGGATCCTCATTCAATTGTGCATTTTGTCTGCTGAGCATTGAATCTCTTGCTGAGAATTATGTGTACTTGATAGCTTGAAGTTACAGCATTCCATTTGGAGGAATTCACTTGGATGAATAAGTTGGTACATGATGGTAGGATTTGTTCAGTTTGGGTGTTGATATTGTTGTTTGTGAATGTGACTTTCATTTGGTGCCACCATCAACTGTTTAAGCATAACATGTATGTGTTTAAGGATCTGCCATGATTTGCTTTGTTGGCATCTTTGGCCAGTTCCTTGTCAGGCTTATGTTCATCACTGCTGTAATACCCCAAATTTTATCCTTACATTTAGTCAGGCATTTCGCATATCATCTCATATGAACATTTGCTAACCACTAACAAGTCACGGAGGTGTCTGTTTTGCAGATTTGGTCCCAGGGGTATTTTGGTCGTTTCACGCAAATTCTGCTAATTTCTTGAAAACGGGCTGTTATTACGTTCTGAGGCATTTATTTGCCATTTGAGTCAAGGTGCCAGTATGTTTTGTCAGAAATATGATTGGACTCGGGGGCCGTGCTTTGTTTGATTCTGAAACATTTCCAAACAGTTTTGTTTCCTTTTATAAAGTTGGGTTGAAAAGGAAGTGGATACTGTTAAGGTTATTTTGAGAAATGATGTGATCAACGAGGTTTTAATGTGAATTTGTTTGGATATAACCATATGGCGGGATATCATTTATAAAAGGCCAAGGAGAGGTTAAGTTTTAATAGTTGTGAGCTTTTATTCATGAATGTTCATAAGCTACAAATCAAAGTTGAATTTAAATAATTTATGGATGATTATTCATGGATATTTAAATTCATAATTGAGGAAATAGAAATGAATATCTACTGGATTTTATTTCATAAACATCTAGAATTACAAGTTGAAATGGAAGTAATTTTTGGATTTTATTCATGATGACCTTTCATTTACAAAAGGATTATACATTTACAATGAGTATCTACTCTAGGTCCTAAAATCCTAAAAAGAGAAAAAACTACAAGTTTCTTCATTGGTCCTCCCTTGAGTTCTTCACGCAACTCTTGATCACCTGCACATCAAAGCAAAACAAACCACAGGAAAAGAGGTTAGAAGATTGTTTGACACTCTCAGAACGTTATCATCATCGAGTGTCGGGAGGGCACGACTAAAGCCGCATCCTACTCCCGTTACCAATCTGAGCCATCGGCGTCAGATCAGGTAGTTATTGTTCTTATCATAAGGGACATCCGAGAGATAGAGAAAATAAAAGAAGTGGGGCTGATTCGTTTTGCCGCGATTGGATTTCCAGACTGATACGAGAATAAGGCAACATAGGCAAGTTTTGACTCAGACCCGGATGCCGGCAGGTCTGAGTCACCTTGGTTTCAAACTTCCAACATCTGAAAAAACATAAGCATCATCAGAACTAAAACAAAACTAGGAAGGGGCTCGCGCCAATACAGGTATGAATAGCCACCAAAGGAAACAAATCTGTACCAAACAGAATGAAAATCAAGTCCACAGCAGAACAAGAGAAACCAAAATATGGTATCAAGCTGCATCAGTTCAGACAGAACAGAGAAATGAGACACAAAACAAGCTACGTCGAAATTACATAGGACAAGGTATCAAAAAGTCTCAGCAGCATCAGTAAAGGTAAGGCCCCGTCCGAACCAGTTTCAACGGCACGCAACACATGAAGCCCTGTTATCAGACAACAATAGCCAACAACAATAATCTGAATGTCAGGCCATCAAACTTGGTTCAAGATCAAAGCAGATAAGTTATAATGTTAG
Source organism: Lathyrus sativus (assembly GCA_963859935.3). Classification (NCBI taxonomy): domain Eukaryota; kingdom Viridiplantae; phylum Streptophyta; class Magnoliopsida; order Fabales; family Fabaceae; genus Lathyrus; species Lathyrus sativus. Next base: position 660,423,195 of record OZ012739.1, read on the forward strand.
CAGCAGCTCTGATGGTCAAACAAGTAAGAAAAGCCAATCAAACCAAATCAGAGCTAAACTGCATCAAGCAATTAGTGTCTCAACACAAACTATCGATCATCAGGGAAGTACACCAGCAACATCAACATCTGCAAAGCAATATCCAAAGGTTTCAGCATCAGGCATCACGAAAAACATAAGAATGGGACTACTGCTAAAATGTCACAGAAAAATCTATCTGCTGGAAATCTAAACTAAGCCCTCAAGACGGGTCACAAATATCCTAGAAAAACAGACGTTTGCAAGCTAAGAATCATCAGCAGCGAGACAGGAACGACCATACTAAACTGAACGTCGAAATGAATCCACAAGTTTAATCACAATACAGGGATTCACGCCACAATCACGCATGAGATACCAGGCCAGCCACTCAGTTCAAACTGCATAAAAACAATGGACAACGAAGAAGTTCAAAGTTACGTCAGCCCTCAGCTAATCATCATCGGGCATAAGTGTTCGCGTGGCTGGGAGAGCCACGGCCGGAGCCGCTACTACTTCCCTACCAAACACCGAACTATGGGACATACGGTAATCGTTGTTCACGCCTAAAGCATCCAAATCGCATGACTCAGACCCTAAGGTCATCATCACCGATACCCTTCACTCGGCCGCTCTAACTTAAGTCGAAGCGTCAGTATCTGCTCTCTGAAAGAAGAAGAGGAAAAGCTAACTGCACCAGGAAATCAAAACAAATCAGTACAGACTACTAAAATTGAATCAAATCGAAAGCGCATCAGCATAGTCCAGATTGAATTCAAGCAGAACAAATGAACTAATCCAGATATCAATCAGATCAAATAAATTCAGAGGTAATCCAAATGATCAAACAAAGCCGAAGCTGGAAATGGAAAGTTTCGAGTCAAATGCATCAGGAAATATCTCCATTGGAACCAATCTGAATCAATTTGAGTCAATCTGAATCAATCAGACAAGTCAATAAAACAAGTCAGCCAAAAACGAATCAGTATAGAACAATCAAGCAAATTAATGAAATCCAATCGAATCAGAAGATCATATCAGCACAAAACCCCAATCAGGTTCCAAAAGGAGAAACAAGATCCTAATCGTATCATATTTTGAATTCAATCTGGAAAAACCCAAACAAAATCGAATCAAATAATATCACTATAGAATCAAATCTTCGTTTAAGGCCCAGAAAGAGAGATAAAAAGAAACTATAAAAAGGGGGAATACAACCTGATGCAGAGGGAGGTGGAAAACCCTAGAACGCGACCGCGAAAGAGAAGTTCGAAGTCATCAAAGCCTATACATAATCAGTCGAGGGGAGTTCACCAGCGCCGCCTAATACGCGACGGGCAAACTCACTCCGAGCTCAGATTACCATCATCATCGCCCTTCAAATTCTCATCAAAGCCCCACCGTAAAATGTAAGACACCGTGCGTTTCATCTCATGCATTTGTTTCTGTTTCAGGCGAAAGAAAGGTAGCAAAGAGGACCGGAAGAGAGCATCGAGGAAGAGGAAAGAGAAGAGAAACGATAATATGAGAAGAAGAAAAACGATGCGCGCCGTTAGGGTTCTGGGGGGGGAACCCTAATCCCCTTCCAATTGGTGATCCGCTTGGGTTGGGTCCGGAAGTGATACCCGGCCCAACCCTCTTTTGTTTTATCTATTTTATATTTTATTTGTTTTATTAATTTTTATTATTTTTAAATAATTATTAAAACCTTTTTTCTAACTAAATATTAAACATTTGTTTTTTTTAAAAAAAAAATAATATAATTTAAACCTTTTTTAAAAAAAATCTAGCTTAAACCCTTTTAAAAAATGATAACATAAAAAAAAATAAAAACTTTTTAGATAGTTAAATTAAACTATTTTTTTTAAAAATTAAACTTAATCTTTTTTTATTTAAACATCTTTTTTAACTTATTACGTATAAACAATAAAAAAAAAACTCTCCAATCTTGCACTTTTGTCTCATAATTCATCCATTGACTGTCTGATTCGGTTTATTAACAGTGTTTCCTCGTTTTGCAGCTTGTTACGCTGCCAGTGGTTATTTTTGTGTATTTTTAATTCAAATTTTCATTATCATATTGTATCTGCTCCTATCATGTAATCTCGCGAATCCTAATAATCGCGCTTTAATTTCTGCCTTTAAATTTCTGCTTACATGGTTAAATTATGACATTATCTCTCTGTTTGCATGATTCAGTTATCTCATGCGTTTACCACTGTTTCTGTCGCACTACACACACCCGAGGGTTAGGTCTAACCGTTTGGCCGCCGCGCCAATAGTCCTCAACTTCAAACCCTTTCACCTTGCAAACCCTAAATTTTCCACAAGCGCCTCGCCGTAGGCAAGATTACAATTTTACCCTTAGCATTAGGTCAAAGAGCCGCCGCGCTCATTTTAGGGTTTCCCGCCGTGGAATCCCTAACTTAACCTAATTTAACCCTAATTACAACTTAACAATTCAACGTAGAGATTTGGAGTTTCAACACTCCACGTAAGCGTGTCCTTAAGATGCGTTTATTCCCCTTGAGACCTTGACCACAGTCAAGAAGTCTCTAACCTCCCTTTTGAGGGGAACTACGATTACTCTGATTCCACCCCCGTAAGGATACGTAGGCACAGGATGCGATGTCTTGCCGAGTAAACTTAGAATTAACCCCTTAGGTCTCTTTTCTCACTTGTAATCCCTTGTACATATATCTTAAGCAAATAAATAAAGCAAAATAGTAAACGTTTGAACAAAAGGTTCCTGTAGAGTACTACAGAAGTTTAGGATGCTAATACCTTCCCTAAATTTAACCAACCCCCGAACCCTAGATCTTTCCCCGCATTGTGTTTACGATGCAAAAATAGGTTTTCCCTCTTTTGACCTTTTCCTTCGGATAAATCAAAGAGCGGTTGTGAATTGAATTGCGATTCAAACTCATTAATAGTTTGATATCCTATTTCCACCGCAACAGAAAATGGCGACTTCACTGGGGACTATTTTAATTTTTGAGGGTTACCCCTAACTTGTTCATATTTATTACTATCTGTGTTATTATTCATTTGCATGTATATATTTGTGCTTTGATTGTGGGACTGTTCCTTGTGCGGTGAGATGTGTCCTACACCCGGATCTAGTGTACCTTAGGTAAATGGCAATAGACCAAGGAAACTGTACGACGTATATCGATGCGGTTGATCTGGTGGCCATAGTTAGTGCGACTTCTTGGTTGGTGCTTATATTCCTTAAGTCAAGTTGAGGATAATATTGAGGCTGCCATATGTTGTCAATGCACTAACTGACTTTTAGAACCCTAGTTAACTCATCTTGGCCTTTAGAAAGTAGTGAGGTAACCGGCTTTGGTGCAGACTGAAGTTGGTTGACACTCGATACTACGCTCATTGAGATCTTAAACTTGGAGGGTTTTGGTTGGCAAGTAAGTTGCCTTCTGAACAACCACCCTTGTGAAGGATCAATGATATTGAGATCCCTTAGAACCTGGTTACTTTTGTAGGACAGGATGAACCATCTAACTTCAGGGGAGGGTACTTGCCTTTGAACCTCATGCAAGCCTTTAACCTAGGACTTTGTGTGTTTTCATGCATTGCATCCATAAAGCATCTCATCGCATTGTATTTCATGGAGTTCAAACATCATTTATGGATATCGCGAGATACCATAAATAAAAAAAAATATATATATATATAAAATGAAAAAAAAACAAGAAAAGATTTCCTTGGTACCCCACGACATTAGTAAATGCGTTGAATTCCATGAAATATTCATTTGCATTCACATTTTAGCATCATACTCTTGCATTGCATGTGTCTCCCGACTTCTCACACTCGGTTCTCTTACCTTCCAGTTTCGTCACCCTGAGTTCTCGGCACCAATACAACACCAGAGCTCAAACTCGGAAAAGAATGGAGGATCAGGCAAAAGAGATTGATCGCCTTAGCAATGAACTTGAAGACCTTCGAGGGGGTATGGGGCGTATGATGGAATTGTTACATGTCATGAATGCTAAGATGGATACCCAGCCCACTGTTGTTTCTGAGATTACCGGCGTTACTGTGGACCCTCCACCAAGTGTTACCGTAGCAAGGGACCCACCTTATGGTCTTGCTCCCGGTTTTGTGCCTCCTCAAGCTACTGTTCCGATTAATCAACCTGTTCAGCAAGCCGTGCCCCTGTTTTCTGAAGTTTCTAGGGGGGCTCCTATCTTTGCACCACCTGTTGTACACACTCGTGCGCAACCGTACTTCAATGAGCCAGTTTTTGATAATCTTGATGAAAATGTTGAGGGTTATGAGAAACATGATAAGCTTCGTGAGGAGGTAAACACTATCGTCCAGAGATTGAAAAAGGTAGAGGGTGATCAAATTTTTGGGACTGCCGCAAGGGATGTTTGTTTGGTCTCAGGTTTAGTTATTCCCCCGAAGTTCAAAACTCCGAACTTCGATCGTTATGAAGGTGCCACCTGTCCTAAGAGTCATCTGATCATGTATTATCGCAAAATGGCTGCCCATGTTGAGAATGATAAACTGATGATTCATTGCTTCCAAGATAGTTTGAAGGGTGCTTCCTCCAAGTGGTATTTAACTTTAGACCAGTCTCGCATTAAGAGTTTCCAGGATTTATCTGACGCTTTCATCAAACACTACAAGTACAATATGGATCTGGCTCCTGACAGAAGACAGTTGTTGAGTATGTCGCAAAAGAATTCTGAGTCATTCAAAGAGTATGCTCAAAGGTGGAGAGAGACTGCTTCGCAGGTAGAACCTCCTTTGACCGAGAAAGAGTTAGCTGATTGGTTTGTCGACACAGTCCGTCCAGAATTTTACGAGAGAATGGTGGGTAGTGTGACTTCAAATTTCTCCGACATCGTTGCTGTAGGTGTCAAGATTGAATTGGGTATGAAGAGTGGTAAAATGACAAATAATCATGGCGCTTCTAAGGATCAGCCGAAGAAACCTCCGTATAGCTCCCAGAAAAAGAAGGAGAGTGAGACTAATGCTATATCCTCTGGTAAACCAAGGGAACGCTTTTATCGGCATCCGCAAAGTTATGCTCAACCTCAAGGGTACCCAGTCCAATATGCTCAACAACCCTATGTGGCAGCTATTACACCTTCTTTCAATCAACAGGTTCCCATGTATCAACCTATGCAACAACCTCCTGTTTATCCGCCTCCTGTACACTACCTACAGGCACCTAACGCTCCTGCTCCTCAACAGCCAAAGAGTCCGGCTCCTCGCCAGAATATGCCGAATAGAAGAACGTATAAGCCTTGTCCGCCGATTCCAATGACTTTTACCGAGTTGTATCCCTCTTTGGTCGAGCAAGGTCTCATCACTACTCGGGCTTTGGGTCCGCCTCCTAATCCTCTACCCGCCAATTACAACGCCGCTGCTCATTGTTTATTTCATGAAGGTGCGCCTGGGCACGATCTGGAAAATTGTTATGCTCTCAAAAATATTGTCAGGGAGTTATTGGAAAAGAAAATTTTGTCATTTGAAGATCCTCAACCAAATGTTAAGAAGAACCCTTTTCCTAACCATGAGAGTGTCAATGCCGTTAGTATTGATTCGGGCGATGGTTATGCCCTTGACGTTGAACAGATTAAGACTCCTCTCAAGATGTTCCATTCGAAACTGTTTAAAGCTGGTTTGGTAGATACTTCCCACGTTGCATGCGCAAGTTGTGAAGCCAGTATTAAGGGTTGCATGTTGGTTCAGAATGATGTTCAGAGGTTAATTAATGAGGGTGTTTTACAAGTGACAAGCCAAGCCAAGAAAGATGTAGTCGCTGTGGTTGAGCCTGTTTTCCATCAGCCTGAATCAAAGGGTAAGGTACCAGTGTTTAATTTATCAGGGGCAGGCTCCGCCAACCTCGTGTTCGATATACCAAGGTCGTATATCCCTGAAGTGAATCAGCCTAAGCCTATAGTTATTCGAAGACCGAGTCCGTTTCCTTTCAGTGATCCTAAAGTTGTGCCTTGGAAATACGACGTGACGATGATTGACAAGGAGTCCGGGAAGGTTATTCCAAATGAAGAGGGTAAGGGCACGGTGACTAATATCGCAGAGGTAAGCAGGATGACTCGCAGTGGCCGTGTGTATACTCCCCGTTCTCATGAGGTTCCGCCTAAGGAGACCACTAATATCCCAGTGGCCGTCAAGGACAAAGGTAAGGGGGCCGTTACGAATGATGAAGATGCTGAGTTTTTGAGGATCATCAAGAGAAGTGACTATAGAGTTATCGACCAACTTCATCAGACTCCTTCCAAGATCTCAATTCTATCTCTGTTAATGAATTCACCCGCTCATAGGATGGCCTTGCAGAAGGTTTTGACTCAAGCACATGTGGATCAAGATATCAGCACCAGTCGGTTTGATAGTGTGATTGCCAATTTGACCGCCTGTAACACCCTCAGTTTCAGCAACGAAGAGTTACCGAAGGAGGGTCCGAACCATAATCGTGCTTTACATATATCGGTAAAATGTCAAGAGGACAATTTAGCGAGAGTGCTAGTGGACACAGGGTCTTCTCTGAATGTTCTGCCCAAGAGGGTTCTTGATAAGTTGGCTTGTAAAGAGACTGTGTTGAAACCTACTCCTTTGGTTGTCAAGGCTTTCGATGGCTCTCGTCGATCGGTAATGGGGGAGGTTGAGCTTCCTATCCTGATTGGTCCGCAAGTTTTTAATATCACGTTTCAAGTCATGGGCATTAATCCCAACTACAGTTGTTTACTCGGAAGGCCGTGGATTCATGCCGCTGGGGCAGTGACCTCAACGTTACATCAAAGGATGAAATTCGTGATCGATGGAAAGTTGGTTATTATACACGGTGAGGAGGATCTGATGGTCAGTAACCTGTCCTCTTTCCGTTACATCGAGGCCGACGAGAATGCTTTAGACATTTCCTTTCAAGCACTTGAAATCGCCAATGCTGTTCTGCTGGAGGTCGAAGAGACAGTGGGTCAGGGTAATCCATCTTTTGCATCTCTGAAGAGTACCAAATCAACAATTGACAGGGGCATTCCTGAAGGTTGGGGAGAGGTAATTGATGTCAAGACCAAGACTGATCGCTCTGGGTTGGGTTACAAACCAACTCAGAATGGAGCTGCCACCACTGTCGAAGGGCGTCCGAAGGTTATCCAAGAAGTATTTGTCAGCGGAGGTTTCCAAGTCAATGCCATCGGCGAATGTGAGAAAAATGAAGAGCTGAGCAACCTGGTGTTTAAGGGTGATGCAGTTTTGAACAACTGGGAGGCCGTAGAGATCCCTGTTATTTTTCCCTTGTCAAAGTAATTGTTTTTTTTAGTTTCAGTTACATTTTCAAATAAAAATCTGTAGCTCTGCCCAAGGCTATAGGGTCGTTTTGTCGGGCCACCTTTCATTTCTAAAAAGATATTAATAAAAGCATTATGTTCAATTCCACTTTGTTTCATTTGCGTTTTTTCGTTTTCACCTTTAAAAATGAAATTGGCAACCTTTCTTCCAATAATAAATAAAAAAAAACAGCATTTCATTCTTACATATCTTCGAGCATTTTAATTAAGTAAGCCTTCCATCATGCAGAGATATCGTAAACCTTGTTGGATCCAATGACTTTACTGACACTCCTGACTGGGATGCACCCATCAATCAAGCTGAGGACGAGGGTGAAGAAGGTTTTGAAGTACCCGCTGAACTAACAAGATTGATTGAGTACGAGTACACAGAGCTTCAACCGCATAAAGAGCAGGTGGACCTAATTAATCTCGGTACAGATGAGAGCAAGAAAGAGGTCAAGATTGGTGCAATGCTTGGGACGGAGATTAGGCCGAGGTTGGTTGAGTTGTTAAAAGAGTATATTGATGTGTTTGCATGGTCGTATCAAGATATGCCGGGCCTGAGCACAGATATTGTTGTTCACAAGTTGCCACTTAAGCCAGATTGTCCACCTATCAAGCAGAAACTCCGAAGAACAAGACCCGACATGGCTTTGAAGATTCGAGATGAGGTTAAAAAGCAGTTGGATGCAGGTTTCTTGGCGGTCGCAAAGTATCCAGACTGGGTTGCCAACATCGTGCCAGTGCCTAAAAAGGACGGTAAAGTTAGGATGTGTGTGGATTACAGGGATCTGAACAAAGCAAGTCCGAAAGACGACTTCCCACTGCCACATATTGACACGCTAGTAGACAATACAGCCAGTTTTGCGTTGTTCTCATTTATGGATGGTTTCTCTGGTTATAATCAGATCAAGATGGATCCAGATGATCGAGAGAAGACTACTTTCATTACTCCTTGGGGAACCTTCTGCTACAAAGTCATGCCCTTCGGTTTAAAGAATGCAGGGGCAACTTACCAACGTGCTATGACCACTCTTTTTCATGATATGATGCACAAAGAAATTGAGGTGTACGTGGACGATATGATAGCCAAATCTCAGAGTGAAGAGGAGCATTTAGACCACTTGGTGAAGCTGTTCGAACGACTCAGGAAATACCAGTTGAAATTGAATCCTGCAAAATGTACCTTCGGTGTCAGATCCGGAAAATTGCTTGGTTTCATTGTTAGCCAGCGAGGGATTGAGGTGGATCCTGACAAAGTCCGAGCCATTCAAGATATGCCGGCTCCGCAAACCGAGACGCAAGTTAGGGGTTTTCTGGGACGTCTGAATTACATTTCCAGGTTTATCTTTAATATGACCGCTACTTGTGAGCCGATATTCAAGTTGCTTTGCAAGGGGCAGACAGTTGAGTGGAACCCTGATTGTCAGAAAGCGTTTGAGAAGATTAAGGGTTATTTGCAAGATCCCCCTATTCTGATCCCGCCCGTACCTGGAAGACCGTTGTTTATGTACCTTACTGTTCTCGAGAAGTCCATGGGTTGTGTGCTTGGACAACATGATGAGACTGGGAAAAAGGAACATGCAATTTATTACCTGAGCAAGAAGTTTACTGATTGCGAGAACAGATACTCACCATTGGAGAAAACTTGTTGTGCATTGGCATGGGCCGCTAAGCGCCTTCGGCAGTATATGGTCTGTCATACCACGTTATTGATTTCTAAAATGGATCCGATCAAGTATATTTTTGAAAAACCTGCTCAAACCGGGAGGCTAGCCCGTTGGCACATGTTGTTATCCGAATATGACATCCAGTATGTACCCCAGAAGGCAATTAAGGGTAGTATTTTATCGGATTATCTTGCAGATCAGCCAGTTGAAGACTATGAACCTCTTAAGCTCGATTTTCCTGATGAGGATATTTTGTTGATTAAAAGAGATTGTGAAGAGCCAGATCCAAGCGAAGGTCCAGAACCAGGTCTTTGGTGGAAGATGATGTTTGATGGCTCCTCGAATTTTAATGGGCATGGTATAGGCGCCGTTTTGATGAACCCAAAAGGCGGATTCACTCCATTTACAGCAAGATTGGACTTTGAGTGCACTAACAACGTTGCAGAATATGAAGCATGTATCCTCGGCCTCGAAGCAGCGATTCACCTCCGAATCAAACTTCTTAAAGTAAGTGGTGACTCAGCCTTGGTTATCTACCAGGTACAAGGCAAATGGGAAACGAAGAATGAGAAGCTGATCCCTTATAAGGACTATATTATTGAGTTGCTTAAGTATTTCGACGAGATAGAGTTCGAGCATGTTCCTAGATCCGAGAATCACGTAGCTGATGCATTAGCCATGTTAGCATCCATGTGGAAAGTTAAATTCGTTAATGAAGCACCTCTTATCCATATTGAGCGCAAAGTTGAACCCGCTTATTGTCAGATGGTCGAAGAAGTTGAGGTGGATGAAAAGCCTTGGTTTCATGATATCAAGAACTATCTCGTCAAGCAAGAGTATCCCGATGGTGCTACTGGTCTGGACAAAAAGACATTGAGAAGATTGGCGTCCAAATTCTTTATCAGTAATGATGTGTTGTACAAAAGAAATCACGACATGGTCCTGCTCAGATGCGTTGATAAACGGGAAGCGGACATGTTACTGCAGGAAATTCATGAGGGGACCTTCGGAACTCATGCCAGTGGTTATGCTATGTCCAAGAAGATGTTAAGGGCGGGGTATTATTGGTTAACCATGGAAGCTGACTGCATCCAATACGCTAGAAAATGCCATAAGTGCCAAATTTATGCTGATAAAATGCATGTACCTCCGTCACCGTTGAATGTTTTGTCTTCACCATGGCCGTTCTCTATGTGGGGCATTGACATGATTGGGGCAATTGAGCCGAAAGCTTCTAATGGACATCGTTTTATCCTCGTTGCTATAGATTATTTCACCAAATGGGTAGAGGCTGCCTCCTACACCAACGTGACCAAGCAAGTGGTCGCCCGCTTCATCAGGAAAGAAATCATCTGCCGTTATGGAGTCCCAAGTCGGATAATAACTGACAATGGCACCAATCTGAATAATAAAACTATGAAAGAGTTGTGTGACAATTTCAAGATCACTCACCATAATTCTTCTCCGTACCGTCCTAAGATGAATGGGGCCGTTGAAGCTGCAAATAAGAACATCAAGAAGATCCTGCAAAAGATGGTTGTAACTTACAAAGATTGGCATGAGATGTTACCGTTTGCTTTGCATGGATACAGAACCTCAGTAAGAACTTCGACAGGGGCAACACCTTTCTCATTGGTGTATGGAATGGACGCCGTGCTCCCCATCGAAGTAGAGATACCTTCGCTAAGAGTGTTAATGGAGGCTGAACTTGAGGAAGCTGAGTGGGTTCAAGACAGATTGGATCAGTTGAATCTCATTGACGAGAAGCGCTTGACAGCCATGTGCCATGGGCAATTATATCAGAAACGGATGAAAAGAGCGTTTGATAAGAAGATTCGTATCCGCGAGTTCCGTCAAGGAGAGCTCGTACTCAAAAAGATCTTACCAGTACATAAAGATATGCGTGGAAAGTGGATGCCCAATTATGAAGGCCCGTTCGTTGTAAAGACTGTCTTCTCCGGAGGGTCTCTAATACTTACGACAATGGACGGTGAAGAACTAGCACATCCCGTGAATTCTGATGCAGTCCGAAAATATTATGCCTAAAAAACCGCTAAGTCGAAAACCTGCAAAAGGCGACTTAGGCAAAAGCAAGGGTTGAAAAGAAAAAAGAAATAATAACAAAAGCTCGCTAAGTTGAAAACCCGAAAGGGCGGCTTAGGCAAAAAAGAGCGTCCCGGTGGATTGAAAACCCGAAAGGGCGGTCCAGGCAAAAGTTAGGGACAGAGGCATTTCATTGCATCAGAAGACACTGATTATCTCATAAGAGCCATGTTTCAGTTTCTTTCATCCTTGCCCAAAGCAGGATTCTGGATTAGTCTTAGTTATTAGTGTCAGTAGGTGTCGTTGGATTCGATGTAACCCTTTTCCCATGTTGCCAATTTCAAAATGTAATCATCTGTGGAGCTATGCCTTCAGCAAGCAGCCACCCTTTAATAAAAGATACCATCTCGCTACTTACATTCCTTGGTGCATTGCTCTTTATTTTCTATTGTTATGCAAAATGCGTTTATTCCTAAAATTTGAAAATGAAAGGTGCATTGTAGATTTTCCAAAACTGTTTTTCAAAAAAAAAAACAACAAAACAAATTTGAAATGTAATAAATTACATTGACTAGTGGAAATTCTGACAGGATCTCTTCATCCCCCGGAAATATCATTATTGCAGAAACACTTTCAAACCAGTGCCCAGTGATAGTCCCCAGAGGGACTATAAGTTGACAACTCTTTCTTGGGTAACTCAAAAGTGTCCCTCAGGTTTTCTTCTCCCCAGGTGAAGACGTGATACCGTACACCCAAGCCGATTACTTTCTCCCCAGAGAATTCAGAACTTTAGAACCAGATCTGGTTCTCCCATTAATCTTTCTTACCCATGATTGACGTATTGGTTGCAGAGAACGCAGGGTATCTCCGTCGAGATGTTTATTTCATCTCTCGTCCCGTCTCTAGTCTGTTTCGTCAATATACGCAAGGGCATAAGCATCACATGCCTATTTCATTACATATGCATTACATACTCATTACATATTCATTACATACTCATTACATACTCATTTCATAACATCTTGCATACATAAACATTAACATATATTCACATTAACATATGCATCAACATATGCGTTAGCATTCACAGGTTCATTATGTTTCACCATCATTGGTTGTTACCGCCGAGTAACTGGGTTCGTCCATTCTCTCCAAATAGATTGTCAGCCCTAAATACATATGTGTTTCCAAGTTTCCCTACGGAGCTCGATCCTCGTGGATGACGGTTACTTCAGTTATCTTTCCTCACTAGGATAAGATATTTACCCTTCGAGATCATTCCCTCGATGGAGTCTTGATTACCAGTCTTCTTTCTAGCTCGATCCTAGATTGAATCTCAGTCTTGTCGGTCGTCAATCCCAACCGGACGTGCATTTATTTTGCACCATCTAAAGGTTTTCACCATACCATGACAGATACGCGACTATCTCGCTTGAGAATTTTATCACTGTACCCGGACGTGCATTTATTTTGCACTATCTTTCAAGAAAATCAACTACAATCCTTTACAAATACACGCCAGTTCACGCCTGGAAAATCTATCAGTACAACACTTTACAATCCTTTACATCTTACAGCATCGGTATGCAACATTTCTCACCTAAGAAGCCGATCCTATCTTCGTTATGACTCACAGCAAATGGCCATCTCCATGGAGCAGTTGGGCTTCCATTTACCTGTCGTCTTGAAGTATAGAGAGGTTTGAACCAAATCATATTCAGGAGAGCACGATTCTGAAATATGAGTATATTCAGTCATCCAGTTTCATATTCAGGAGAGCACGATTCTGAAATATGAGTATATTCAGTCATCCAGTTTCATATTCAGGAGAGCACGATTCTGAAGTATGAAGTATTTCATTTACAAGAAAGAGCCGAATCATATTCAGGAGAGCACGATTCTGAAGTATGAGGAAGTTCAGTCAGCCCTTTTCATATTCAGGAGAGCACGATTCTGAAGTATGAAGAAGTTCAGTTTACCCGTTTCACGTTCAAGAGAGCACGATCTTGAAGCAGTTTATTTATCCTTCAGTAAGAGAGGAGTCAAATCGTATTCCAGGCGCCGACCTTAGAATGCGAGAAGATTTATTTATCAGATAAGCAGCATCCGCTTTATTTGGGTGCTTATCCGTTTTGGCATGTAAGTCCCTTCCAACGATAAGTGACAGTTCTCCCGCGAGAAGCTTATCAGGGCATTTCCCATCAAAGTCCATTTATTTTGGCATACAGCAGGTCTGTACCCTGTATATTTGTTACGGAGTTCCGAAAAGTCTGTTTGATCTTGTCACGAGAGATAGTTTACAGAAGCTTGGATGTTATTCTTTGCTCAATGCTCCAGCATTCTGTAATCGATCTTACAATCGTACGTGATCCAGTTTTATTTTTTAGATTCCCCAGTGGAGGCCGTCTCGTAGGTACCATCTCCATTTGAGGATCTCGCCCCTTTTCTAAAAGTGACAATTGGACATTTCGCACCAGTTGATTATCATTTTTAGATTTCCCCAGTGGTACTGTTATCTCAGCACGTCACTGTCCCCAGTGTGTTCTTCTCATGGCGCCTGCCCCGGTGTCGTCATGTTCGTCAGCATTCTCGCATTCATTATTCCAGCATACGCATCATATCATAGGCATGGCATCATCTGCATTAGGTCGTTCCAGTTTTGTCCATAGCATTGCATATCGCCGCATATAAGGGCAAAATTTTCGGTTATCTATATTTAAATCTCTCCACCACGATTCCTCGAGTCTCTGTCACTCAAATCGTCCGGTGTAGCTATTTAAATAGGGGCAACTGTAATACCCCAAATTTTATCCTTACATTTAGTCAGGCATTTCGCATATCATCTCATATGAACATTTGCTAACCACTAACAAGTCACGGAGGTGTCTGTTTTGCAGATTTGGTCCCAGGGGTATTTTGGTCGTTTCACGCAAATTCTGCTAATTTCTTGAAAACGGGCTGTTATTACGTTCTGAGGCATTTATTTGCCATTTGAGTCAAGGTGCCAGTATGTTTTGTCAGAAATATGATTGGACTCGGGGGCCGTGCTTTGTTTGATTCTGAAACATTTCCAAACAGTTTTGTTTCCTTTTATAAAGTTGGGTTGAAAAGGAAGTGGATACTGTTAAGGTTATTTTGAGAAATGATGTGATCAACGAGGTTTTAATGTGAATTTGTTTGGATATAACCATATGGCGGGATATCATTTATAAAAGGCCAAGGAGAGGTTAAGTTTTAATAGTTGTGAGCTTTTATTCATGAATGTTCATAAGCTACAAATCAAAGTTGAATTTAAATAATTTATGGATGATTATTCATGGATATTTAAATTCATAATTGAGGAAATAGAAATGAATATCTACTGGATTTTATTTCATAAACATCTAGAATTACAAGTTGAAATGGAAGTAATTTTTGGATTTTATTCATGATGACCTTTCATTTACAAAAGGATTATACATTTACAATGAGTATCTACTCTAGGTCCTAAAATCCTAAAAAGAGAAAAAACTACAAGTTTCTTCATTGGTCCTCCCTTGAGTTCTTCACGCAACTCTTGATCACCTGCACATCAAAGCAAAACAAACCACAGGAAAAGAGGTTAGAAGATTGTTTGACACTCTCAGAACGTTATCATCATCGAGTGTCGGGAGGGCACGACTAAAGCCGCATCCTACTCCCGTTACCAATCTGAGCCATCGGCGTCAGATCAGGTAGTTATTGTTCTTATCATAAGGGACATCCGAGAGATAGAGAAAATAAAAGAAGTGGGGCTGATTCGTTTTGCCGCGATGGGATTTCCAGACTGATACGAGAATAAGGCAACATAGGCAAGTTTTGACTCAGACCCGGATGCCGGCAGGTCTGAGTCACCTTGGTTTCAAACTTCCAACATCTGAAAAAACATAAGCATCATCAGAACTAAAACAAAACTAGGAAGGGGCTCGCGCCAATACAGGTATGAATAGCCACCAAAGGAAACAAATCTGTACCAAACAGAATGAAAATCAAGTCCACAGCAGAACAAGAGAAACCAAAATATGGTATCAAGCTGCATCAGTTCAGACAGAACAGAGAAATGAGACACAAAACAAGCTACGTCGAAATTACATAGGACAAGGTATCAAAAAGTCTCAGCAGCATCAGTAAAGGTAAGGCCCCGTCCGAACCAGTTTCAACGGCACGCAACACATGAAGCCCTGTTATCAGACAACAATAGCCAACAACAATAATCTGAATGTCAGGCCATCAAACTTGGTTCAAGATCAAAGCAGATAAGTTATAATGTTAGCAGCAGCTCTGATGGTCAAACAAGTAAGAAAAGCCAATCAAACCAAATCAGAGCTAAACTGCATCAAGCAATTAGTGTCTCAACACAAACTATCGATCATCAGGGAAGTACACCAGCAACATCAACATCTGCAAAGCAATATCCAAAGGTTTCAGCATCAGGCATCACGAAAAACATAAGAATGGGACTACTGCTAAAATGTCACAGAAAAATCTATCTGCTGGAAATCTAAACTAAGCCCTCAAGACGGGTCACAAATATCCTAGAAAAACAGACGTTTGCAAGCTAAGAATCATCAGCAGCGAGACAGGAACGACCACACTAAACTGAACGTCGAAATGAATCCACAAGTTTAATCACAATACAGGGATTCACGCCACAATCACGCATGAGATACCAGGCCAGCCACTCAGTTCAAACTGCATAAAAACAATGGACAACGAAGAAGTTCAAAGTTACGTCAGCCCTCAGCTAATCATCATCGGGCATAAGTGTTCGCGTGGCTGGGAGAGCCACGGCCGGAGCCGCTACTACTTCCCTACCAAACACCGAACTATGGGACATACGGTAATCGTTGTTCACGCCTAAAGCATCCAAATCGCATGACTCAGACCCTAAGGTCATCATCGCCGATACCCTTCACTCGGCCGCTCTAACTTAAGTCGAAGCGTCAGTATCTGCTCTCTGAAAGAAGAAGAGGAAAAGCTAACTGCACCAGGAAATCAAAACAAATCAGTACAGACTACTAAAATTGAATCAAATCGAAAGCGCATCAGCATAGTCCAGATTGAATTCAAGCAGAACAAATGAACTAATCCAGATATCAATCAGATCAAATAAATTCAGAGGTAATCCAAATGATCAAACAAAGCCGAAGCTGGAAATGGAAAGTTTCGAGTCAAATGCATCAGGAAATATCTCCATTGGAACCAATCTGAATCAATTTGAGTCAATCTGAATCAATCAGACAAGTCAATAAAACAAGTCAGCCAAAAACGAATCAGTATAGAACAATCAAGCAAATTAATGAAATCCAATCGAATCAGAAGATCATATCAGCACAAAACCCCAATCAGGTTCCAAAAGAAGAAACAAGATCCTAATCGTATCATATTTTGAATTCAATCTGGAAAAACCCAAACAAAATCGAATCAAATAATATCACTATAGAATCAAATCTTCGTTTAAGGCCCAGAAAGAGAGATAAAAAGAAACTATAAAAAGGGGGAATACAACCTGATGCAGAGGGAGGTGGAAAACCCTAGAACGCGACCGCGAAAGAGAAGTTCGAAGTCATCAAAGCCTATACATAATCAGTCGAGGGGAGTTCACCAGCGCCGCCTAATACGCGACGGGCAAACTCACTCCGAGCTCAGATTACCATCATCATCGCCCTTCAAATTCTCATCAAAGCCCCACCGTAAAATGTAAGACACCGTGCGTTTCATCTCATGCATTTGTTTCTGTTTCAGGCGAAAGAAAGGTAGCAAAGAGGACCGGAAGAGAGCATCGAGGAAGAGGAAAGAGAAGAGAAACGATAATATGAGAAGAAGAGAAACGATGCGCGCCGTTAGGGTTCTGGGGGGGGAACCCTAATCCCCTTCCAATTGGTGATCCGCTTGGGTTGGGTCCGGAAGTGATACCCGGCCCAACCCTCTTTTGTTTTATCTATTTTATATTTTATTTGTTTTATTAATTTTTATTATTTTTAAATAATTATTAAAACCTTTTTTCTAACTAAATATTAAACATTTGTTTTTTAAAAAAAAAAATAATATAATTTAAACCTTTTTTAAAAAAAATCTAGCTTAAACCCTTTTAAAAAATGATAACATAAAAAAAAATAAAAACTTTTTAGATAGTTAAATTAAACTATTTTTTTTAAAAATTAAACTTAATCTTTTTTTATTTAAACATCTTTTTTAACTTATTACGTATAAACAATACAAAAAAAAACTCTCCAATCTTGCACTTTTGTCTCATAATTCATCCATTGACTGTCTGATTCGGTTTATTAACAGTGTTTCCTCGTTTTGCAGCTTGTTACGCTGCCAGTGGTTATTTTTGTGTATTTTTAATTCAAATTTTCATTATCATATTGTATCTGCTCCTATCATGTAATCTCGCGAATCCTAATAATCGCGCTTTAATTTCTGCCTTTAAATTTCTGCTTACATGGTTAAATTATGACATTATCTCTCTGTTTGCATGATTCAGTTATCTCATGCGTTTACCACTGTTTCTGTCGCACTACACACACCCGAGGGTTAGGTCTAACCGTTTGGCCGCCGCGCCAATAGTCCTCAACTTCAAACCCTTTCACCTTGCAAACCCTAAATTTTCCACAAGCGCCTCGCCGCAGGCAAGATTACAATTTTACCCTTAGCATTAGGTCAAAGAGCCGCCGCGCTCATTTTAGGGTTTCCCGCCGTGGAATCCCTAACTTAACCTAATTTAACCCTAATTACAACTTAACAATTCAACGTAGAGATTTGGAGTTTCAACACTCCACGTAAGCGTGTCCTTAAGATGCGTTTATTCCCCTTGAGACCTTGACCACAGTCAAGAAGTCTCTAACCTCCCTTTTGAGGGGAACTACGATTACTCTGATTCCACCCCCGTAAGGATACGTAGGCACAGGATGCGATGTCTTGCCGAGTAAACTTAGAATTAACCCCTTAGGTCTCTTTTCTCACTTGTAATCCCTTGTACATATATCTTAAGCAAATAAATAAAGCAAAATAGTAAACGTTTGAACAAAAGGTTCCTGTAGAGTACTACAGAAGTTTAGGATGCTAATACCTTCCCTAAATTTAACCAACCCCCGAACCCTAGATCTTTCCCCGCATTGTGTTTACGATGCAAAAATAGGTTTTCCCTCTTTTGACCTTTTCCTTCGGATAAATCAAAGAGCGGTTGTGAATTGAATTGCGATTCAAACTCATTAATAGTTTGATATCCTATTTCCACCGCAACAACTGCCATAACTTGTTTTTCATACTAAACCTATTAAGGAATTGGCAGTTCCCCCAATCATGTAGGTTTTGGTTAGCTTGGTTGATTTGAACTTTGTAAATTATAATCTTGCTGTCAAAGTCATGTTTGAATTTGAGTTTTGTCAACTCATTGCTGTTTTAAAATTTATGTCTCATACCAAAAGGTGTTTGGTGATTGTTTGACAAAATAAGTGACTGATGCTTGATTTGGTGTTTGACAAGTTGGCATTGTAATAGCCAAACTATTGCTATCAATGAAGCAAGGCATTGGATTATAGTTTGTTTCCTTGTATATTGTGCTATCAGGGCTTGTTATTTTAAAACAAAACCATCTTGCTTGACCTGTGTTGTATTCTTGTGTTATCACTAGCTATTGAACCCTTAGTTGCCTTGCTTTCATACCTTGTTATGGTATGTTTGGATTCTGTTTTGGAGAACTGGTCAGCATCATAAAGTACTTTGGTCTTGTTAGTGACTTGCCTTGGATTTTCAAAACCCCTATATATCACATTTGCAATTCACATACCATATTCTTGTTCTGTTGATTTTTGGACAAACTTTCTGTGGACACTCAATCAATATCATGTTTAGAGTTTGCTCAAACCAGTTTCTACCAATAATTGCATCTGTCTTGATTTGTTGAACTCAAATTGTGTTTCAAAACCATCATGTGCATTTTCATTCGAATTTGTCTGTGTGTGCATCTTTTGATATTTCTTCATCATTTTCCATTATACTCATGCGCGTGAAAGTGGCTTGGTGGTTGTGTGTTGTGTTTTTCAGTTCCAAGGTCATGTGTTCAAGTCCTAGTATAGACATTTCTTTTTCTAAACACTTATTTGTTTCATTTCTTTTATTTCTTTTATTTTTATTTACTTCTTTTCTTGTTTTTATTTTATTTTAATTTTAAATATTATAAAATCCCAAAAAAAATCATTTGTCTAATATGTTAGTGTGTTGTTTTATTTTAATTTATATTTCTTCATTTTTATTTTATTTTCATTTTATTTTGAATATCACAAAACACCAAAAATCATTTTGTTTCTTATTTTAAAGAGCCATTTTATTTTCCTTCATTTAATTCTCATTTTTTTCTCTTTTTGATTTTTGGGCTTTTTAGCCAATTTTAAATACCTTCCTAAAACAAATCATCTTTGTATTAAATTAAAAAGGGGGGATTGGGTGTAGACCTCTTCCTATCCGAGTGTGGAGATGCTCATTGTAGTGTGGGTGGTTTTGACACTTGTCTTTCAATGCGAAGACGCTTGCACGCTTTTTCTCCTAAAAAACCTCGGTCCCATGCCGAGTGCATTTTCACGAACATCTTCAATCATAATAAACCGTTATTCTCTTTATATTGAATTAAAAATAGAGGATTAAGTTTAGACTTCTTCCTCTCCGAGTGTTGGGATGCTCATTGTAGTGTGGGTGGTTTCGATACTCGTCTTTCAATACGAAGACACGCTCTCATCCACCACCTCTCACCGTCACAACTTCTCTCCGCAACCTTTCTCACCTAAAACCTCGGCCCTGTACTGAGTGCATTTTCAAATCCTTTTCATAACCAAACTTTAATGGTCGTGGAGTGGTTAGGCGTAGGCCTTCTCCTATCCCGAGTGCTGACATTTACCGTAGGGTTTATAGTCGCAAAAGCACTTACCATTCAAAACCAAAAAAATCTTTAATAAGAGAACGAAGTTCTCTTTGCATTGAATTAAAGAGAGAGGATTGAGTGTAGATTTCTTCCTCTCCGAGTGTCAGGATACTCACTGTAGTGTGTGTGGTCTTGGTACTCGTCTTTCAATACGAAGACGCTACGTTCGCCACACCATTTTTATAACAAAAAACTTTGAGATAAATAATTGGGTACTACCCGTAGGGGTTACTTCTTGCCTCGCCTGGCGAAAACTAATCAATCTTTTAAAAAGGATATGTTACGTTTGTTCTACCGCAAACATGTAACGCATAAGTCTCCTCACATGCGAGCAGCAAAAACACCTAAACTGCTAGAACGCGCACGATAACATCATCCACAAAAACATCAATAAACCGTAGGCTGAACTACGGCTGCTCTGATTCTTTACTTCTTCAAGTAAAGATACGTAGGCACAAGGGCCACAATCCTTGCCGAGCACATCCCCCCATATCCGTAGTCCCGAACTACGTCGACTCTGACTTTCTCACATCTATTGAGAATACGTAGGCATAGGACTGCAAAGTCCTACCGAGTCTGTTCTTTCTCTTTTCTTCCCCGTTATCCCTCCTTTCTTTGTTTCTAAACCCTTCTTCTTTACCCTTTAGAAAACACTTTTATAGCATAATATTTTAGCAAATAAATTCACATATCGACAAGCAAATGGTTCCCATCGAGTACGATGGATGCGAGGGGTGCTAATACCTTCCCCTCGCATAACCGGCTTCCGAACCTGTTCTTGGTTGCGAGACCATCTTATCCATTCTTTCTTAAGGTTTTCTCGATATTTTACTTTCCCTGTATATGATAAATAAAGTTCGGTAGCGACTCTTCTGTCCTTTCTTTTCGCCTCCCCGTTGTTGCATTTTTCGAGTAGTGACAGTTGGCGGCTCTGCTGGGAATCCCTAGCGAGCCAAACCAAATTTGCTTGTCGCACGTGTGATTTATTTGCTTTTTTATTATTTTTTATCTTTTGTTGTGTTTTCTAACCTGTTGGGTTATTGGGTTGGTTTGTGAGGATAAAGCTTTCTACCCGAGCTTTCAAGTATACACTAAGATTAGGAGGTGGTTTCTTTCTGATTTGCGAGACTTAGGACTCGTTGAGTTGGATGGAATCACACCGCTCAGATGAGACCCCTTTGGGATGATTATGTCTTACGAGTAGTCGTAATGGCGTTTTTATTTCCAACTTGGGAGTCTGCGATTCTGAGGACCTTTTAGAACCTTATTCTGAAGGTTGCTAAAACATAACTCTGTTTTCATCCTTTGAAAGGATTACCGTCTTACGAGTAGTCGTTATGATGGAAAACGTTTGAGGGTTAGTGCATGAGACTTTGTTTAAAAGCCTTTGGGATACTGTCGCTACTGCGAAAATCGGCGCCGGCTGACAGAAGAGTCGCCACCGTGCGTTATTTATCCCTCAGAGCGGGAAAGGAAACGCTCGAAGTAAACCTCGCAAAAAACGGGGAAAAGGTATGGTCATCGCAACCATAGCCTGGGTTCGGGAGTCGGTTACGCAAGGGGAAGGTATTAGCACCCCTCACGTCCGTCGTACTCGACGGGATCCACGCTTGCTTGGGTTGTCTACTGGATGCAAAACAATCTATCTTCGGCTGCTAAATCTAAACGGAAGGGAATTGACTCGATAGAGCATCGCACTCTATGCCTACGTATTCTCGAGAGAGAAAGTCAGAGTCAACGTAGTTCGGGACTACGGGGAAAATTGGCTCGCCAAGACCTCGCGTCTTGTGCCTACGTACTTCCACTGGACGGAAGATCAGAGCTTTACGTAGTTCAGACTAACTACGGCTAAACAAACATTCTCACACAGCAGTGAGAAAAACAACTGGCTTCACAGGGTCGGGAACCTATGGTCACAACTATGGCTGAGTCTCAAATGCGCTTGGGCAAGAGAGAGAAAAAGGGTACTCAATTAGTCGTCAGTGGGAAAGTCTCGATCGCACAGCCGCGAGAGAACAAAAGTCAGTCGTTAGTGTGCTCGCTAGGATATCGCATCCTATGCCTACATATCTTCGTCTGGTACGAAGAATCAGAGCAGCTGTAGTTCGGCTACTATCGGGACCACAGCTCAAATCTCGTTTTATTAATCTCTGGAAAAAAATGGTTACAATGAGTTGAATACTGAAATAAATCTCCTAGGAAACGCTATCCTATTCTATCTTGAAAAGTCGAATGAAAAGAGCCCCCTAACAAATGGGCTTCTAATTCTATCCTAAAAGTCGGGAAAATACTCTCTATGAAAATATCCTAAAAGAAAATGCTTTAAAAATATTAAACTACTTTTTAATATTTTTTTCTTTTTTTTCTCCTTTTCTATTCTCAACATTTTCTTCATATTTTTCTTTCTCAATATTTCTTTTTTGAATATTTTCTCAAATATATTTCTTTTCTCCCTTTTTTTTTCAAATATTTCAAATGTATTTTTCACCATATTTTTCACAATATTTTCTCTTATTTTTTTCTCACAATATTTCTCTTTTTCTTTATTTCTTTTCTTATTTCTTTTCTCACATTTTTTTATATTGTTTTCTTCTATTTTCTTTTTCAAATATATTTTTTCTTTTCTTTTTCTTCTTTTCTTTTTCAAATGTATTTTTCAAAAGAATAAAAAAAAACAAGCAAATGGGGCTGGGGGGTGTACACTGTTATACAGGGGGATCAGAAAAATAAAATAATAACAAACTGGATGCTTGGGCCCAGCCCAATTCTTTCAGAAAAGAAATGCTGGGGGGTGTGTGTTGTGATCTTGGGGCGTCTGGCCAGCAAGTGGTGTTGGGCCCAGCCCAACGCTTGCCCAAAAAAATGTGAGGGAGGTGTGCCAAAAAAATGGTAACTGGGCCTTGGCCCAATCCTCTTCCATCGTCTCTCTCCATTCCACTCAGTTTCAGAAAAACCCTAGATGCTTCCTCCGCCGCCGCAAGTCTCCGTCTCTCTCGTTCTCCACCGTTCGTTCCTTTCTCCTTCACGAATCCCTCCACACCTCTCTACGCAACCAACTTCAGACGCTGATTCTGGATAAACTCTTGGCGGAAGAATCCCAACAAAGACGAAGAAACAAAGACCTGAAGATTTGCGAGCGCGTGTTCTTGAGATTTCTGGAAAGTTCTTGATGAAGATTTTCTGGAAAAAATCTGGAGGTTCGTTGAAGTTGATGTATGAATGATTTTGGAAATCTCTTGATACACGCGCGATCGGTAATTTTCTCTGAAGATCCTTCTCGTATTGTTGATGTTGACAAAATCTCGTGAATCATCAATGGAGGTCGTTGAGGATCGGTTGAGTGGTGGTTTCCTGTTGATGATTGTTGCTATTGGATCTGGAGATCGTTGAAGTTCTTGAAGGTTGGATGAAGCTCTGGGAGGATGATTCTGGGAAGCGTTCTGATCTTGATGATGATGAAAGATCGAAGGTTGACGATGAATGTTTCTGGTGTTTGTGGTGGTTTTTTCTGGAGATCATGGATGGTGACGAAGGGAAGAAAATGAAGGTGAAGATCTGGAAATTCCAGTTTCCGGTGGGGTCACGGTGGCCGGAGTACATGCACGGCGGCCGCTGGAGTTCTTCCGGTGAGGTTCTGGTGAAGCACGTGGAGGCGCCACGTGGTGGAGAAAGTGGAGGGGCTCGCTGCATGCCCTCCACGTGGCCTGAAAGGTGGCTGAGAGAGAGATAGGGTCTGGGTACGTGGCGTGGCCTGGCAATGAAAAGTGGGTCCTCCCCTCCCCAACACGTGTCATTCAGCTGGCTATATATTGATGAATTTCGCTGGATTCTCCTAGAACTTTCCAGAAGGAGCTGGAAAACGCTGGATTGCATTGGATATTTGCTGGATTTTCTGGACCTCTTTGGACAATTGGATGGGCCTAATGCTGAACGAATTTATGGGCCCAATACAAAAATGGATAAAAAAAACTGCATAAAGAAACTGAAAAACAGTATTTAAAAAATGCTAATTCACTTAATCCTATTTAATCTCAATTAACTAAACTAATCTTAATTAATCTAATCTAATAATATTCTAATAAAACCTATATTAAAAACTATTATTTCTATTCAAACTTTATGTAAATTCTATAAGAGACTATTATTATTTATTAAACTCTAATTCCTATTAACCTATCTAATATATGAAAAATCTATTCACTTATTATTTCTATAAAAGAAAATCAATAATATCTATCTATTATTCTATATCTAATATTAAAACAATTAACTTCTATTAACAAAAATATTCTAAAAAATATTAAAGTCTATTTAATCTCTAATAAATCCTAAAATGAATTTAAATTCTATAAAATGCTAAGAATTGATTTAAAAAAGAATTAAAAATATTAAAAATTCTATTAAATCCTAGAAAATGATTTAAAAACTATTTTAACCCTAAAAAAATCCTATAAAAATCCAGAAAAATACCAATAATTCCCAGAGGGACAAAATGAGCACCGAACGACACAAAAATAATCGGTAAAAATAAACGGGCACCGAAAAATCCCAAAAATCGATTCTACTGATCAAAAACACCTGAAACACGAGACGGGAGCTGTGATCCCTGATAAAATCAATACAAATGAAAAATACAATGTATGCAATATGCAGATGCGAATGCGGTTATGCGTCGAAACATCGAGCCAAATGCGAGACCCGGTTGGTCAAATTTTGGGGTGCAACAGCTGCCCCTATTCAAGCGACTTCGACCTGAATGGGTGAAGAGCGCTTCAGCCTTCAGACATTCAAGGTAGATGACGGTTGAATACAAAATGGAACCCTGAAATTTGCCAACCGCGAGAATATACTGCAAAGCTGCTTGAGGAATAGCTTCCAATAAACTGAAGTTTGGTTATCACGGCAACATCTGGTCAATTTTCTGATACAATTTTCTTCTCTTTTTCAACACCTGTGTGACGCCACAAGTATTGAAATAATGCTTCATAAAGCAAACACTTTGATTCCCATCTCTCTCGTGGGATCAAGTCTGGTCAACTCACAGTTCATTGCGAACTTGAGGACAATTCTCCTGGGGAATTCTGAATAGAACTGCCTTGCACCTGTTTTGACAAAGGGGACAGCTTCAGAAGTCTGGTATATGTCAATCTTTGTTGTTGTTGTTGTTGTTTTTTTCCCGATGCTGACGTAACACCCAAATATGAAGAATCACTCCGCTGGGGAAGACGAGAAGCTGAACCACACAACTCTGCAGGTGAACAAATTCGAAATCCAATAGGTAACCATCTTGGTCTATGTTTCGACATGCGTATGCTTGATAATGATGTAATGCCCTATATGACATGTAAATGTTATGCGTTTTGTTTGAAAATGCGATGCCTAGACGGCATGGATATGCTATATGCTTGTATAAATGCTATGACTATATGTGCAAATGCTAATGCAAGCTCTAGCTGCCAGAGAACACCAGGTCTGAAAACCACTTGGCAAAATAAATGCCGAAGGAAACGCCAACTCTACTGGGGATGACCTGAAGTCACAGAACCATCTCAGCAAAATAAATGCT
Source organism: Lathyrus sativus (assembly GCA_963859935.3). Taxonomy (NCBI): domain Eukaryota; kingdom Viridiplantae; phylum Streptophyta; class Magnoliopsida; order Fabales; family Fabaceae; genus Lathyrus; species Lathyrus sativus. The sequence continues at coordinate 660,448,755 of OZ012739.1, forward strand.
GGCAACGAGAAATCAACTCCGCTGAGGATAACTGCCCTGCTGGAGAAATGAAAAGGCAACCCTGCTTGACGACTTCACTGGGGAAAGAAAGACAACTCTGCTCGGGAACGCTTTCTTCAAACCATTGGCAACTGATTGCGCTCTGCGGGGATTGACCCAAACTGAGGTTGATTACGCGCAGCACACTGCTGGAAATGCTCATACTATCGAGGATATCAATCTTAATCTGCTGAAGATACTCCTGATCCTACTCTGATACGGGGTAAAAGACAATCTCGACTCTTCCGGGGATAATAAGCAACTTTCATCTGCTGAAGTGTAACAATTCTGATTTGACACTATCTGCGAGGAATCCAAACATTAATCGGAACACTGGCATCCGTCGAGCTTCGTATCGGGGAACCTGACAACATGCGAGTCATTGGGAAATATTGTGTCAGATACCTTTAGGTTTTTTTTCGTTTTCTGGTTTAGGATAAACATGGACTATGTACACAGTGGAAGATGTGGAAATACTAGACGAGAACTAGCATTCAAAGGTAGACTACCAGGCGAGAACTGATAGGAAAATAGGTTAGAAAAATTGATTTTTGTATTTTTGTGTTTTTGAACATCAGACGGGCTGACTGGATAACAGACTGAGGTATAGACAACCAGGCGAGAACTGGATGAAAGCTAACGTACACCAGGCGAGAACTGGTATAACACATAGGTTAAAACACACGAGAACTGATTATGCGACGACATGTACCAGGCGAGAACTGATACAACTCTTGAAGCAACGGTGACCAAACGAGAATTGGTTACCAATAAACTGCACCAGGACGGGAACTGCTGCTTACAATAAACTGCACCAGGACGGGAACTGACGCTTACGGTAGGTGGGCCAGACGAGAACTGGTTACCGATTTTCCAGGCGAGAACTGGACTTTTGAAATGACTGGTTACTGACACGCAACAGGTTTAAACTGCAAGATAATGATCCAACGACAACAAGATCTTCTTATCTGAAAGGTTTTCGATAAGGGTATTGACATGATTCCCCGATACTCAACTCTGGCTGGGGATAAACAAACTTGTTTGAACGACTTGCCCCTGGTACACTCAGCTGGGGATATATAGACTGGCTTGCAGGACTTGCCCCAGTACAATTCACCTTGCCCCAATCTAACTCTTGGGAATATTGCTCTGAACAGCTTGCTACGAGAAAACTTCGAGAATATTTGCCCCGGTATCTGCATGACAAAAGAATTCAATCTCCAATTAAACACCTAACAACCCAGTTGATTTCAACATTCTCTGCGATGACTTGCCCCTGAAGGAGCGTTCTAGCGACTTAACCCGATCTGATTATCCACCTGAAGTATCTGCTTTCAAATCTCAGCGCTCTGCATAATTGCCCCTGATTGGCTCTCGAGAAGACTCCCTTCTGATCAACTGTTTCTCAAACAAACTGCCCCTGCTCAACTAGAGCTTCGGGACTTGTCCTCATACTGACTGATACTGAACTTACCGGAAGATAATGCCCCTGATTCACAAGGCTTCACAACATACACCATTCTGGTTCAGACTGCTGGATTACTCAGTCCTGCTTGATTATTTTCTGCTGGAATTTCTTTCATGCCAACTACTAACCTGCAATTAGAATCGTCTGTTCACGAATGGTAATCTTAATGCAATGCTCATGCAGATTCTGAAAAAATTTGAGCTGTCACTCATTTACATGCATCTGATTGAGTGACGAATGAACCAAAGTTCAAACGCAGTGCTTACGTGGTCAATGAAAATACAACAAGATGTGACTAGCAAGTCAAGAAGGAGTCAGGTTACTCGACCTTATCGTAATGCGCTTCAGAATAACCCTACCTCAATTAGGTCTTTTAAGGGTTGTATCGTGGTCGGGTTCACGGTTCGTAAAACAAAGGATATTTGGCTCAAATTTTGATTTGTTCCCACCCTGTCTACGTGATGTTCTCCGATCCTAAGGTTCAGTTAACCTGGCACAAGCGCTCGCCTCTTCGAGAAGTATGTTGAATGGTAAGAACCACAGTTGAGGAATTCACAAGCTTTTCTTCTAGAGTGATAGTTACTCCTTCTTCGCTTTCGGTGTCTGTGTACACGACTTTGTGATTTGCTGGGGAAAATTTTCTTTTGATGTCTCTCTTCTTTTTCATTCTTTTGATTCCCTAATTTTTGCCTGGACTGACTCATTTTGAGTTCTTTTCGATTTTTTCGATTTCTTTTGAAGTCCAGCGGGATGCCCTAATTTTTGCCTAAGTATTAGCTTTCCAGCTTTTCTTTCTTTTTACTTAGCGGGCTTTTGTTCTTTCTTTCTTTTGGAACAAAGTCGTGTGACACTGGTTGTCTTGATTGCTCCGAAAGGATTGTAACTGTCTCACTCCCGATTGGTGAGGTTTGACCTTTTGAAAGGTGTAAACTGATTAGTCCTCGAAAGACAACACTCCTCTGTAAGACTTGAATGCTCGGTCAAGCTAACTGACAACTACCCTGCCCCGGGTTAAGATGTGAGGGTTTATAAGTCCGAAAAAACTTCTACTTCCTGGCTCGAAGTGGTTAACAAGGGACTAACTCCTTATATCTCCAGTGTTTGGGGAATTTGAAATAATGCCTTGTACGTCATCGGTACGGTCTTATCTGAAAGCATACAATCATTGGTTATGAGTTTCAGTTTCGTCATCCTCCCTCCTAACTTTGCTAGTCACAGCGAAAAAATGGAGTGAAATAAATGCAAGTGTCAGTGCAATGCAGTAAATGAGCGACAGCGACATGATTAATTCAGAAAAATGCATAATCACTTTATTATTATCACCATTCAACACATACAATGCTAAAAAGCAGGTAGTAACTAACAGAAAAAGAGACTACAGATGCAAATGGTAAAAGCTTGAGAACTGCCAGCGCTGAGACGCCTGCCTGTCTGAACCATTGGCTTTTGCTGGGGAATACCCTTCTGAATCTACGAGCTTAGACAGCTGAGCGGTTAAGGATGAACAAACAGAAACCCTTCTCGAAAGGAAATGCGATCCTGATCAATCAACTGCTGTACCTTCGCCTGAAATGCTTTACAATCTTCGGTTGAATGCCCCGGAGAGCCACCATGATAACCACACTGCACGTGGGGATTGTACCCAGGAGGGTAAGGTTCTGGAACTGGCTTAAGAGCTTTCGGCTCCACCAAAGACTTCTGAATCAAAGATGGTAGCAACTGGCTATACGGTATAGGCACTGGGTGAAAAGGAGCTTTCCTTCGTTCCAAGTTGTTGCGAGGTCTGTTCTGATTCTGACGCTGACTCTGGTAACCTTGGCCACGAGTTCGCTGATTTGCAATGGAAGCGACATAAGATTCCTGATAGAGTGCCCCAGGCACGGCTGTCTGTTCAGTATAACAAGCCACGGGAGGTACTGATCTCTGATAAGATGATGAACCAACAAAATTCACTGATTCGCTTCGAGGATATTCAATCTTCGGCATGACTGAGTTGATCACAACTTCTTCTTCACTCTGATAATCACAAGGGTATTCAGTTTCACCAGCTTGATCATATGGAGTAATCTGAATTTTCCCCATTCTTATGGAGTACTCAAGGCGTTCTCCTAATGCTACCACGTCAGAGAAACTTGCCGGAACTCCGAGCAATCTTTTGAAGTACGGATATTGTAGGGAATCCACAAACATGCTTGCCAGCTCTTGATCTAACAGCGGGGGACGCACTTTAGCAGCAAATTCTCTCCATCTCTGAGCATATCTCCTGATCGGTTCATTGATCTCTTGAGACAACTCTTGCAAATGCATGCGATAAGGAGCAATGTCTAGGTTGTAATCGTACTGCTTCAGAAAAGCTCTGGCTAAATCCATCCATGACTGAATCTGATTCCTCTCTAACTGCATATACCACCTCAAAGATGCCCCAGTCAGACTATCTTGAAAGCAATGGATCATCAACTTATCATCTCGCACAAACGCAGTCATTCTTCGACAGAACATCATCAAATGCAGCTTTGGACAGCTATCTCCCGTGTACTTCTCAAATTTCGGCACTTTGAACTTGTAAGGCAACACCAGGTCAGGAACCAAACACATGCCTACAGCATCCAGGTTGACAGCATCTTTGGCTTTCAAAGCTTTCATTTGCTCTTCCAACACTCGGAGTCTTCTACCATCGTCAAGGGCTCTTGGATCTACCATACCAGCTGCTGGAATATCTCTTCGGTAATTCATCACAGGGAAAGCAACACCTTGATTGTTGGCAGGAGGAGGACGCTCATTCTGGGCAACGAACTGCTCATGTCGATCTCGGTTCTCAACAGAAGGCTGTACAACTTGGTCTGCAGCGACATTGTTCACTTCCATGGAATCATACAGAGGGTTGGACGCCATAGTGAACCCTGTCAGGGTGTTAGGAGACTGGAAATGGCCTTCAGACATGGCTACCAATAATCTTCAGCTGACTTCAACACTTGATTCTGCTCAAATCTACTCAACCCCTAGGTAGGTCTTCTGACAATCAACAGCTGCTCAATCCAAACTCCGGGTAATCACCTTCAGGAAACAAAGGCTGGATCAGAACTCTGGCTAGCTGGCGGATGATATGCAATGCAACACTGATATGCACATGATATGCAAAATGCAGCAAACAATGGGACCACAGCCCCCACACAAAATCTGAATACTGCTGCGCTGCTGACGGAGACGTTCTCTGAAAAGAAGACCAGTATAACGGGTAGGTTGGAAGTCAAGTTTCCTGCACAAAAAATCCCCCCCACTCACAGGTGTGGACCTATATCTGACAAGGTACGGCATCCTATGCGGTTGTCAGCGTCACAGACTTTCATGAGGAATGATACGATTCCCAGAAGGAGTGGCATCGTCATCTCATGAAGAGGCCTCACTTAGCTAACTTCCAATTGATCGGTTCCCAGAGTCGACAATCCTCACGTCTGGACTTCCCTCAGATCCTCAGGACCGGAAAGGAGCACCTCTGCGAGAACCTCGTCCGAGTGCGAATTTTCGTAGGGAACTGCGCCTGCTCAGCAGACAGGTTCGTCTACTACTTCTCCGCAACTATATCTAGGTGTATACTCATACTCGAGCCCAGGTCCGGCTTATCTCAATCATAGAATACCCGTAACAGCCCAACAGCAACAGATAATATCGATAAATAAGCCCCAAATAGACAAGCAAACAAGCGCTAGGATTGACTCTCTCTTAGGGATGTTGGATCCCAAATGCATAAGAACCATCGCAGTCCTTAGCAGCCAGGGGACAATAGATCCCCAGCAGAGTCGCCAGCTGCTGGGGATTGCCCCAAACAGCCAGGAAAAAACTCAGGCGAAGGGAACCGTTGGAGTCCCCAGCAGAGTCGCCAGCTGTCGCTACTGCGAAAATCGGCGCCGGCTGACAGAAGAGTCGCCACCGTGCGTTATTTATCCCTCAGAGCGGGAAAGGAAACGCTCGAAGTAAACCTCGCAAAAAACGGGGAAAAGGTATGGTCATCGCAACCATAGCCTGGGTTCGGGAGTCGGTTACGCAAGGGGAAGGTATTAGCACCCCTCACGTCCGTCGTACTCGACGGGATCCACGCTTGCTTGGGTTGTCTACTGGATGCAAAACAATCTATCTTCGGCTGCTAAATCTAAACGGAAGGGAATTGACTCGATAGAGCATCGCACTCTATGCCTACGTATTCTCGAGAGAGAAAGTCAGAGTCAACGTAGTTCGGGACTACGGGGAAAATTGGCTCGCCAAGACCTCGCGTCTTGTGCCTACGTACTTCCACTGGACGGAAGATCAGAGCTTTACGTAGTTCAGACTAACTACGGCTAAACAAACATTCTCACACAGCAGTGAGAAAAACAACTGGCTTCACAGGGTCGGGAACCTATGGTCACAACTATGGCTGAGTCTCAAATGCGCTTGGGCAAGAGAGAGAAAAAGGGTACTCAATTAGTCGTCAGTGGGAAAGTCTCGATCGCACAGCCGCGAGAGAACAAAAGTCAGTCGTTAGTGTGCTCGCTAGGATATCGCATCCTATGCCTACATATCTTCGTCTGGTACGAAGAATCAGAGCAGCTGTAGTTCGGCTACTATCGGGACCACAGCTCAAATCTCGTTTTATTAATCTCTGGAAAAAAATGGTTACAATGAGTTGAATACTGAAATAAATCTCCTAGGAAACGCTATCCTATTCTATCTTGAAAAGTCGAATGAAAAGAGCCCCCTAACAAATGGGCTTCTAATTCTATCCTAAAAGTCGGGAAAATACTCTCTATGAAAATATCCTAAAAGAAAATGCTTTAAAAATATTAAACTACTTTTTAATATTTTTTTCTTTTTTTTCTCCTTTTCTATTCTCAACATTTTCTTCATATTTTTCTTTCTCAATATTTCTTTTTTGAATATTTTCTCAAATATATTTCTTTTCTCCCTTTTTTTTTCAAATATTTCAAATGTATTTTTCACCATATTTTTCACAATATTTTCTCTTATTTTTTTCTCACAATATTTCTCTTTTTCTTTATTTCTTTTCTTATTTCTTTTCTCACATTTTTTTATATTGTTTTCTTCTATTTTCTTTTTCAAATATATTTTTTCTTTTCTTTTTCTTCTTTTCTTTTTCAAATGTATTTTTCAAAAGAATAAAAAAAAACAAGCAAATGGGGCTGGGGGGTGTACACTGTTATACAGGGGGATCAGAAAAATAAAATAATAACAAACTGGATGCTTGGGCCCAGCCCAATTCTTTCAGAAAAGAAATGCTGGGGGGTGTGTGTTGTGATCTTGGGGCGTCTGGCCAGCAAGTGGTGTTGGGCCCAGCCCAACGCTTGCCCAAAAAAATGTGAGGGAGGTGTGCCAAAAAAATGGTAACTGGGCCTTGGCCCAATCCTCTTCCATCGTCTCTCTCCATTCCACTCAGTTTCAGAAAAACCCTAGATGCTTCCTCCGCCGCCGCAAGTCTCCGTCTCTCTCGTTCTCCACCGTTCGTTCCTTTCTCCTTCACGAATCCCTCCACACCTCTCTACGCAACCAACTTCAGACGCTGATTCTGGATAAACTCTTGGCGGAAGAATCCCAACAAAGACGAAGAAACAAAGACCTGAAGATTTGCGAGCGCGTGTTCTTGAGATTTCTGGAAAGTTCTTGATGAAGATTTTTTGGAAAAAATCTGGAGGTTCGTTGAAGTTGATGTATGAATGATTTTGGAAATCTCTTGATACACGCGCGATCGGTAATTTTCTCTGAAGATCCTTCTCGTATTGTTGATGTTGACAAAATCTCGTGAATCATCAATGGAGGTCGTTGAGGATCGGTTGAGTGGTGGTTTCCTGTTGATGATTGTTGCTATTGGATCTGGAGATCGTTGAAGTTCTTGAAGGTTGGATGAAGCTCTGGGAGGATGATTCTGGGAAGCGTTCTGATCTTGATGATGATGAAAGATCGAAGGTTGACGATGAATGTTTCTGGTGTTTGTGGTGGTTTTTTCTGGAGATCATGGATGGTGACGAAGGGAAGAAAATGAAGGTGAAGATCTGGAAATTCCAGTTTCCGGTGGGGTCACGGTGGCCGGAGTACATGCACGGCGGCCGCTGGAGTTCTTCCGGTGAGGTTCTGGTGAAGCACGTGGAGGCGCCACGTGGTGGAGAAAGTGGAGGGGCTCGCTGCATGCCCTCCACGTGGCCTGAAAGGTGGCTGAGAGAGAGATAGGGTCTGGGTACGTGGCGTGGCCTGGCAATGAAAAGTGGGTCCTCCCCTCCCCAACACGTGTCATTCAGCTGGCTATATATTGATGAATTTCGCTGGATTCTCCTAGAACTTTCCAGAAGGAGCTGGAAAACGCTGGATTGCATTGGATATTTGCTGGATTTTCTGGACCTCTTTGGACAATTGGATGGGCCTAATGCTGAACGAATTTATGGGCCCAATACAAAAATGGATAAAAAAAACTGCATAAAGAAACTGAAAAACAGTATTTAAAAAATGCTAATTCACTTAATCCTATTTAATCTCAATTAACTAAACTAATCTTAATTAATCTAATCTAATAATATTCTAATAAAACCTATATTAAAAACTATTATTTCTATTCAAACTTTATGTAAATTCTATAAGAGACTATTATTATTTATTAAACTCTAATTCCTATTAACCTATCTAATATATGAAAAATCTATTCACTTATTATTTCTATAAAAGAAAATCAATAATATCTATCTATTATTCTATATCTAATATTAAAACAATTAACTTCTATTAACAAAAATATTCTAAAAAATATTAAAGTCTATTTAATCTCTAATAAATCCTAAAATGAATTTAAATTCTATAAAATGCTAAGAATTGATTTAAAAAAGAATTAAAAATATTAAAAATTCTATTAAATCCTAGAAAATGATTTAAAAACTATTTTAACCCTAAAAAAATCCTATAAAAATCCAGAAAAATACCAATAATTCCCAGAGGGACAAAATGAGCACCGAACGACACAAAAATAATCGGTAAAAATAAACGGGCACCGAAAAATCCCAAAAATCGATTCTACTGATCAAAAACACCTGAAACACGAGACGGGAGCTGTGATCCCTGATAAAATCAATACAAATGAAAAATACAATGTATGCAATATGCAGATGCGAATGCGGTTATGCGTCGAAACATCGAGCCAAATGCGAGACCCGGTTGGTCAAATTTTGGGGTGCAACAGATACCCTCTTATAAATCAATATATTGCCCACCCAAGGGGAGAGATACCTTTTGTTGTTGTCTTGCAGGATCTGTGACTTTAATCCTTATTGTGGATCTGTGCTCGTGTGCACTCATTGCATTGCATTTGCATAAACATATCTGCATCTTTTTTTTACATTTCCTAAAGCATGACCTTCCACTCCGCTTACCCTTTCAGAGTAAAGCAAGCTGACTTCCCGACATCAGTTCAACACAAGGAATAATCAGAAAAGAGTCATGGATCAGCTAGAGCAAGACCAGGCTACTATGAGGAACGAGATGCTAGGTATGAAGACACGGATGAATCAACTCATGGAGGTGATTCAGAACATGTCCAGGAGTCAAGAAGAGATAAGGAAAACAGCAGAGAGGAACGCTAATCAGACTTTGGCTGGCGCGATTCCTAACGCAGGTGGCGCAGTTCCCACTCCTACCGATGCTACCCCAACCCCTGTTGGTGCAATTCGTACCCCTGCAGGTGCAGTGCCTGTCAACACAGTCCATCCACCGGGCGGTGCAACCCATCCTCATGGTGCTACGATTCCAGTACCAGTCCAATACGATGAGCATGAGGGATTATACGAGAATTCAGCTGAAGCATATGTTCCACAGACCGCTGAATTAGAGAAGAAGTTCAATGCCTTACAAGAAATGGTGAAGGCGTTGCAAGGCCCCGACGTTTTGGGACTAGATGCCGCAGAAATATGTCTTGTGCCCGGAGTTAAGATACCTCCGAAGTTTGTAATCCCAACTTTCGATAAATACAAGGGTAATAGTTGTCCCAAGACCCATATAAGGTCTTACTGCAGAAAGATGGCCGCATATTCCGATGACGAGAAGCTATTAATTAATTTCTTTCAAGATAGTTTGACAGAGGCCTCTCTGGAATGGTACATGCATCTCTAACGATCCAATGTGAAAAGCTGGAGAGAGTTAGCAGACGCTTTTGTGAAACATTATCAATACAACACTGACATGGCTCCAAATCGGATGCAGCTTCAGAATTTGACCCAGAAACCGAATGAGTCTTTTAAAGACTTTGCGCAAAGATGGAGGGGAGTAGCTGCCAGAGTACAACCCCCGTTGATGGAGAAAGAGCTGACAGATCTTTTCTGAAATTGTCACGGCTGGTGAAAGATTAAAGAGTTTTATAAAGGCGGGAAAGATTCAGAATGCTAGCGGATCTTCAAGTGGGATCAAGAAGCCCTATCAGGGATTCGTTAAGAAGAGAGAAGGAGAGACTAGTGTTGTGTTCACAGACAGAGGGAGAGCTCATCAAGGCTATCACCATGTTGCTTCCGTCACTCCACAACAACCGCTGTCCATCCCAGTAAGTCAGCATGCAGCTCAGCAGAATCGACAACAATAATCCTATCAACCAAGACAAAATCAGTACCAGGGTCAACAAAGATTGAGAAGACCAGAAAGACAATTCGATCCAATCCCTTCGAATTATGCCAGACTACTACCATTCTTATTGAAAGGAGGTCTTGTCCAGCTTAAGGAAATGAGGGATCCTCCAGAAATTCTTCCTTTCGGCTATGATGTCAATGCCAAATGTGAATTCCATTCTGGTTCCCCTGGCCATAGCATTGAGAATTGAAAAACTTTGAAGCCATTGTGCAAGATCTTATTGATTCAAAGGCGATAAACTTCACCCGAGATACCCCGAACATCAAGACTAATCCAATGCCGCCTCATCACTCAATAAATATGATTGAGAGCTCTAAGGGGATCTGATTAATTTCGGATATTGACAAATTAAGAAACCCTCTTTCTACCATTAAGGAGCAACTCTTGTTAAAGAGTGTTTATCCTGGTTGTCCAGCCAATTGTCATTTTTGTTTAGACAAATCTCAAGGATGCGCTGAGCTAAAGAAAGGCATCCAAAGCCTGATTGATCAAGGTGTATTAGTAGCAGAACAATTGTTAAAGTCTGAAGAAGTTGCTACTCTTGAAATTCCATTTGAAACATTGGAGATGCCATATAATGATAAATATGAGTTATGGATTCCATCTGATAATTTGGCTCGTGCTCCATTGACCATACCGTGCGATGAGGAAGAATGGGACAATATGTATGGACAAGCTTATATCCCTTTACAGATCCCATATGATGAGATGTATGTGATGCCTAATGGTCAAAGTAGAGCGCCTTTGAGTATACCTTACTATCCGGTCGAGATACCTATGTCTCCACCATCAATGAATCAACTTGTCATTTCAGCGCCAGCTCCGTTTCCGTACGAGAGGACGAATGTTGTACCGTGGCTATATGACAAAACTATTTTTCTCAACGGGCAAAAGGTAGGAGAAGAGGATATCTTGGAAGAGAAAAAGATTGTAGAGAACATCGTGGGAACCGGTGACATCACTAGAAGTGGTCGAATTTTTACTCCAGCTGCACCGCTTGTCAACAACAGTTGATTGACAAAAGATACATATCCTTCCCAAAAGGAAGTTTGGTTGTCAATGTCAACCTCTCAGCTATCTAAGCTCGAAGATTCCAAGGGTCATTTCCAAAAGCCAGTGGTCCAGACAGGCAGATGTTCTCAACATTGACAGTCTTGGGGCGCTTTTATCATTTGCATCTTGTAGTTTATTTCCTGTTAATTGCTACTTGTGTTTAAACATTGTTGTTTTGAATGGTAATATTAATGAAGTTCTTATGCATTTTCTGAATCAATTATGTCGCATTCGCTCATTTTTCTTCTTATCACAAACACAGACACAAACACCTTTATTCACTCCATTTCATCACTGTTGTTTTAGCAAAGATTGGAGGGAGGATGACGAAAACGAAATACCCATAATTGCAAACGTATGCTTTCAAATAGAATCTCGCCGATGATGTACATGCATTGTTTTAAATCCCCTAAACACCAGAGATATAAGGATTTAATCCCTAGTTAACCACTTCGAGCCTAGAAGTAGTAGTTTCCTTTGGACTTTCAAACCCTTACACTCAACCTGGGGCAGGGTAGTTGTTTAGTTAATCCAATCTCGCATTCAAATCAATAAAGAAAAATTCAAAAGACATGACGGTTGTTCATCAATGACCCTTGACATGGCAGTCACAACAAATCCAAAAAAAAAATCAAAAGCCTGCTAAGTCAAGCACCTTAAAAGGGGACTTAGGCAAAAATCAAGGCAATCCCGATTGATCTGACAAGTAAAATTAGTCCATGCAAAATTTAGGGATCAAAAAACAAAAACAAAAGAGGTCTTCAAAACCCTCAACAAAAACAAAATAAGACTCAGTGGCCACCCAAATCAAGAGGTCACTGACACCCATCAAAATCAAAATAAGGTGACTACCATTTCAAGCAAACCTTGAACCATCAAGTTTACACCGTCAAGCAAATGCAGAATTAACTTAACGTAGGTATGGAGATCATCAAGAAGATGGGGTGGGTACAAATAATTCTTTGAGCCTAATATCCTTTGTTCTATAAACCGTGAACCAGACCACGTTACAACCCTTGAAAGACCTAATTGAGGCGAGGTTTATTCTGAAAGCATATTATCGCAAGGTTGCGTAAACTGACTCCCCAAATATTTGTTACTCATCAGCCTTGGTATCAATATCCATGATATATCTTTCACACCAATCAAGTTAGCACAATGTTTGGACTAAATGGTCCATTTGTTTCACTATCACGACACTTAAATAAACGACATTTCTTTCAAAACTTGCATGAACTTCGCATTAAGATTATCATTCATGAACAAACAATTTTATTTACAAGTCAGTAGTTGGCATTAAGGAAATTCCAACAGAGAGCAACCAAACAGGACTAGATCATTCAGCAGTCTGGATCAGAACTAAGTATACCATCTAACCCTATGGGATCTGGGGCATTGTCATCTCGTGAATTTGGAATTAGTCAGTCTGAGGCAAATTCCCAAACATCGTTTGTGTATGGAGAAAATCATTCAAGAAGCGGTTGATCAGAAGTGAATCATCTCGAGAATACTGATCAGGGGCAGGCCACCCATAGTTTCTTTGACTTGAAGATAGATCCCTCCAATGTTCAATCAGGATAAGTTAACTCGCTTAAACGCTCTTTCAAGAGCAAGCTACTCCAAAAAGTATATTGAAGCCAACCACCAGTAATTGTTTAAACAATGATGAATCCTTTCATGGCACAAGCTCTGGGGAAAGCCATCTCGAGGTCGTCTCAGGGTGAGTTAACTCAAGCAAGTTCATTTTCGTCAGCAACTGTTGAGTTCAAGATGAGTGTCGGGGAGTCGTACCTTCACCTTCTCACCCAAAGTCCAATTTGTATTGGCAACTACCAAAGTCCGCCATGTCGGCACTTACATTTCCAATTACCTGTCATAATCATATGCATCATACGCATCACATTCGACTTCATAAGCATCTTGCATCATATGCATACCCAGAATCATATCATACTCTTCCCAAGCTCTTGCATCTCCGCGCGTCAGCATTTGCATTTGCATTTCCATTTATGGAATATCATTACCATCAAGCATTCACATATGCAAGCTCAAATCCAAGATCAATCTCGAAGATTTCCAAGATCGTAATCAGCCCAGTCAGGGGCATTCTCCGCAGGAACGTGGGTGTTCCCCACGAAGTTGTGCAACCTTTGATTGGACCAATTCCAGAGCTTCAAAGCGATCATTAGCCTAGTCAGGGGAATTATTTGCAAAGAGTGGGTCTATCAAAAGAAAATTCAGCCTGATCAGGGGCACATCGTTCAGGGCCATGAGCGTTCCCCATGGGAGTTATTATCATCCTTCTTTATGGTAATAGCTTACAGCGTATTTTCCATTATCCTTTTGATAATGGATTCCCTACATCCTTTTGGTGTTAGGGTTAATATTGTTTCCACTCCATCATCCTTTTGGTGATGGGTCTGACATCCTTTTGATGTCATGACTAGCGTGTTTTCCATTATCCTTTTGGTAATGGATTCCCTACATCCTTTTTTGTTAGGGTTAATCTTGTTTCCGCTCCATCATCCTTTTGGTGATGGGTCTGGCATCCTTTTAATGTCATGACTAGCGTATTTTCCATTATCCTTTTGGTAATGGATTCCCTACACCCTTTTGGTGTTAGGGTTAATCTTGTTTCCGCTCCATCATCCTTTTGGTGATGGGTCTGGCATCCTTTTGATGTCATGACTAGCGTGTTTTGCATTATCCTTTTGGTAATGGATTCCCTACATCCTTTTGGTGTTAGGGTTGATCTTGTTTCCGCTCCATCATCCTTTTGGTGATGGGTCTGGCATCCTTTTGATGTCATGACTATCGTATTTTCCATTATCCTTTTGGTAATGGATTCCCTACATCCTTTTGGTGTTAGGGTTGATCTTGTTTCCGCTCCATCTTTCTTTTGGTGATGGGTCTGCCATCCTTTTGATGTCATGACTAGCATATTTTCCATTATCCTTTTGGTAATGGATTCCCTACATCCTTATGGTGCTAGGGTTAATCTTGTTTTCGCTCCATCATCCTTTTTGTTATGGGTCTGTCATCCTTTTGATGTCATGACTAGCGAATTTTCCATTATCCTTTTGGTAATGGATTCCCTACATCCTTTTGGTGTTAGGGTTAATATTGTTTCCGCTCCATCATCCTTTTGGTGATGGGTGTGGCATCCTTTTAATGTCATGACTAGTATGTTTTCCACTATCCTTTGGCAGTGGGTCCCTTACTTTCTTTTGATTTCAGAGCTGTGTTGTGAGTGTATTATCATCCTTTTGGCGATAGGCTTGTCATCCTTTTGGTGTCAAGTTTTTCTCTGTTAACATCCTTTTGGTGTTAGCGACCTTTGCAAGGTATCCAGTATCCCATTCCCAAGTATTTACGTTCTTCTCGGACAAATTCAGGGTCTTCTTTATCTAATCATCTTCTACCTCGAAAGATGGAATGTCGTGGCATTTCGTCTTACTAGGTTTAAGCCGATTAGATAGGGGCATCGGTCATACCCTAAATTTGCCCGCCTTTTTTTTATCAAAGGCATTGGTACAAGCCATCAGGTGGGTGTTGTTATCATAAAGTTATCAAAGAATCATCGGAGGTAGTTCATAAGGTTTCATCATTGGTGTGAGCATGAGGTAGGAGCTTGTTGAGTACCTCAGAGGTTATAGTGGAGTAAAGATGGTCACTCAGATCATCTGCACAATGCCTGAGCAAAAAAGGGAAATTAGGGTTTCATTGTAAATCAGGCTAAACTTATTTTGTGAAGTAAAACTTATTTCCATGGGCCTCCACATGTCCTAAGGTATTTAGGGATGGAATGTTGAGCATCAATTTTAATCAGAAGGGCTTCAATTGACCAGTCAATTCAAAATCAGGGGATTTGGGGAAAAAGTCAACTACGCAGTGGAAAAAGTCAACTCTTCAACCATAAGGAATTTGACCTCAAGGTATGAATAAAAAATGTTCCTAATGTTATATTACACCTGTCCATGAAGTTTCATAACCATTGGATCAAGGATTAAGGATTAATCGAGAAATCGGGAAATTAGGGTTTTGAAAGGGGCAAGACCATAATTCTTTAACCACACATCCAATTGAGATGGTTCAAAGATTGTTAGAAAGGTCTTGAAAATTCATAAAAAAAAGTCCTATAGGGGCCCATGTGCAAAAAATGAGTAGATTTGAAGTTATAGCCAAAATCACTACAAGAGCAGAAAATACTTAGAAATTTTCTAAGTGTTCTGGCTCTACAAGTCATGTTTTCAGCCAACTTGAAGGGGTTTTTCAACCTAGTTTCACTTAGAATCAGAAGACCTTATGAACATGAAAGTTTTAGAGCTACATGAGGGATTTCCAAAAAGTACTAGAACTTCTCCATAGCCCTTATGAGCTTAGAGTTATGAATGGTGAAAGTTGGGCATGTGCACTAGTTTGTCAACTTGTCATAATCCAACATGAACTTGATTTACAACTATACACTTCATATCTAACCATGGAATAACCTCTGATATGATGTATTAGGGGGTGAAATGAACAAATTCAAAAGAGAATCCAAGCAAATCTCAAGCTTTTGACAAGACACATTAATTTAATGGAAAAAATACAAAAAGTTACACAAGGAGAGAGAGTATTGGTGGTTGCAGCATGGAGGGGGTGTCTTGGATCACTAAAATTTCACTTCCCACATCTCATTACTAGCTAGCTTTTGAGTACAAAACCCTTTTCAAGCAAGCAAAGCCTGCTGAACCAAAATCATACTTGGATTTCACAAAGATTTTCACTAAAAAATCTCCCTCCAAGGCAAAAAAACCAAATCTGCCCCAATGCCCCTCTTGGCCTATAAATAGAGACCTCATCCCACTCTTCAAGGTACACCAGAGCTATCCAGAACACCATAAACTCACAGCTCTCTCTCTTTCTCCCTTTGCTTGAAAGTGAAGAAATTCACAAAATCCTCACTTTTCACCACTTTGCATTTTTCAGACCAAATCTTGTTCCAAACATTCCACCACTTCAAAAACCATATACACACCCTTAAAATGACCCTCTGAAGTTGTTCCCACCACTGGTTTCTCCAAAAAGTACATGGATCAAAAAGTCAACTGTGTACACACTCAAGTTTGACTTTTTTGCACATTTCAAGCCAAATCTACACACAGATCCATTTACACCATTTTGACACTCTAGACACTTCATATTTATGATGTATTAGCTGTTCATAATCTCAAATACCAGCTGGAATTCTATTTGCCCAAATTGTCCTCAAGAACCATTTGTTGCTTCAAAAGGAAGAAAGTTCAAAGCTTGCTCAAAGGAAGGAAGAATCTCTGGGTTTTTTTTGTTGCTAGCTAGCTTTTGGAGGTCTACAAGAGGTGTGTCATTTTGAACTCATTCACTAGTATGCATTGCCATATTTTGCTTTATGATTGAGATTGGTTTATACATTGTCATGTTATTAAGTATGCTTCCAAATATGTAAGAAACAATACCAAGTGCATTTGCTCTTAGGATGCCATCAGAATAATGTTTGTTGTTGATACTTTTGTGAAAGTAGGTTGTTGAAGAACATGGTTCATTTAGAATTTAACCTCATCTTGTTAGTTGGCTGCCATATTTAGTGAGCAATGTATGTGTATGGATTTTAAGGCATGTTAGTTTCATCTCAGTCAAGCTTGCAGAGGTCAGGTTTTGTTATTTTTGTCTAGATCATTTGAGTTGGTTTGATCATGTTTGTAGCCCTGAGAAAACCACTTTAGCTCTATCAGAATTTGTTCTTGAGGGGAGTTTACCTATTTCATTTGGATATACTTCAAGGCATAGTATTGTGGACTGTCATTGAAGTTTTGTTCAAGAGTTGTTGTTGGAGCTAAGTTGTAGATGATAACTGTGGTTTGGAGCAGTTAGCTTTTATCTTGACCTTTCTATGCTGCTGCTAGTTTGTTGGTGCCTGGTATGTTAGAATTTCATGTGCTGGCTGTCTATTTGGTTTGAGAGGTCTTTTGACTTGCATAAGGACCTTGGATCCTCATTCAATTGTGCATTTTGTCTGCTGAGCATTGAATCTCTTACTGAGAATTATGTGTACTTGATAGCTTAAAGTTACAGCATTCCATTTTGAGCAATTCACTTGGATGAATAAGTTGGTACATGATGGTAGGATCTGTTCAGTTTGGGTGTTGATATTGTTGTTTGTGAATGTGACTTTCATTTGGTGCCACCATCAACTGTTTAAGCATAACATGTATGTGTTTAAGGATCTGCCATGATTTGCTTTGTTGGCATCTTTGGCCAGTTCCTTGTCTGGCTTATGTTCATCACTACCATAACTTTTTTTCCATACTAAACCTATTAAGGAATTGGCAGTTGCCCCAATCATGTAGGTTTTGGTTAGCTTGGTTGATTTGAACTTTGTAAATTATAATCTTGCTGTCAAAGTCATGTCTGAATTTGAGTTTTGTCAACTCATTGTTGTTTTAAAATTTATGTCTCATACCAAAAGGTGTTTGGTGATTGTTTGACAAAATAAGTGACTGATGCTTGATTTGGTGTTTGACAAGTTGGCATTGTAATAGCCAAACTATTGCTGTCATTGAAGCAAGACATTGGATTATAGTTTGTTTCCTTGTATATTGTGCTATCAGGGCTTGTTGTTTTAAAACAAAACCATCTTGCTTGACCTGTGTTGTATTCTTGTGTTATCACTAGCTATTGAACCCTTAGTTGCCTTGCTTTCATATCTTGTTATGGTATGTTTGGATTCTGTTTTTGAGAACTGGTCAGCATCATAAAGTACTTTGGTCTTGTTAGTAACTTGCCTTGGATTTTCAAAACCCCTATATATCACATTTGCAATTCACATACCATATTCTTGTTCTGTTGATTTTTGGACAAACTTTCTGTGGAGACTCATTCAATATCATGTTTAGAGTTTGCTCAAACCAGTTTCTACCAATAATTGCATCTGTCTTGATTTGTTGAACTCAAATTGCGTTTCAAAACCATCATGTGCATTTTCATTCGAATTTGTCTGTGTGTGCATTTTTTGAAAATTTGAGTGGCACCATTGTGTTCCTCATGAAAAAACAAGCGAGATGGACTTTTGTTTCACTAATTTTGGTGGAGATTTGAAGAAGTTATGACGAAAACGTATTTTGCATTGCCTTGAATTTTGGCCTTGTGTTTGCCCATCCATTTCACGCTTGTTTTGGTATTTGTATTAATGGGGTGGCATTGATACACGGATGTATCGCCATCCCAGTGGTTAAGTGCCTTGCCATTTCACTTCCATGACCCCTGTTCGAGCCCTGTTGCTTTTCTTTTATGTTTTTTTCTTCATGTTTTGATATTTCTTCTTCATTTTCCATTATACTCATGCACGTGAAAGTGGCTTGGTGGTTGTGTGTTGTGTTTTTCAGTTCCAAGGTCATGTGTTCAAGTCCTAGTATAGACATTTCTTTTTTTAAACATTTATTTGTTTCATTTCTTTTATTTCTTTTATTTTTATTTACTTCTTTTCTTGTTTTTATTTTATTTTAATTTTAAATATTATAAAATCCCAAAAAAAGTCATTTGTCTAATATGTTAGTGTGTTGTTTTATTTTCCATCCTTTTATTTTAATTCATCTTTCTTTATTTTTATTTTATTTTCATTTTATTTTGAATATCACAAAACACGAAAAATCATTTTGTTTCTTATTTTAAAGAGCCATTTTATTTTCCTTCATTTAATTCTCATTTTTTTCTCTTTTTGATTTTTGGGCTTTTTGGCCAATTTTAAATACCTTCCTAAAATAAATCATCTTTGTATTGAATTAAAAAGGGGGGATTGGGTGTAGACCTCTTCCTCTCTGAGTGTCGAGATGCTCACTGTAGTGTGGGTGGTTTTGACACTCGTCTCTCAATGCGAAGACGCTTGCACACTTTTTCTCCTAAAAAACCTCGATCCCATGCCGAGTGCATTTTCACAAACATCTTCAATCATAATAAATCGTTATTCTCTTTATATTAAATTAAAAAGAGAGGATTAAGTTTAGACTTCTTCCTCTCCGAGTGTTGGGATGCTCACTGTAGTGTGGGTGGTCTCGATACTCATCTTTCAATACGAAGACACGCCCTCATCCACCACCTCTCACCGCTACAAATTCTCTCCGCAACCTTTCTCACCTAAAACCTCGGTCCCGTACCGAGTGCATTTTCAAATTCTTTTCATAACCAAACTTGAATGGTCGTGGAGTGGTTAGGCGTAGGCCTTCTCCTATCCCGAGTGCTGACATTTACCGTAGGGTTTATAGTCGCAAAAGCACTTACCATTCAAAACCAAAAAAATCTTTAATAAGAGAACGAAGTTCTCTTAGCATTGAATTAAAGAGAGATGATTGAGTGTAGACTTCTTCCTCTCTGAGTGTCATGATACTCACTGTAGTGTGTGTGGTCTTGATACTCGTCTTTCAATACGAAGACGCTATGTTCGCCACACCATTTTTATAACAAAAAACTTTGAGATAAAGAATTGGGTACTACCTGTAGGGGTTACTATCCGAGGATTTATCTCACCCCTAAAATACAATTCAACCAATCAAACGTGACTTCTTGCCTCGCATGGCGAAAACTAATCAATCTTTCAAAAAGGATATGTTACGTCCGTTCTACCGCAAACAGGTAATGCATAAGTCTCCTCACATGCGAGCAACAAAAACACCTAAACTGCTAGAACGCGCATGATAACATCATCCACAAAAACATCAACAAACCGTAGGCCGAACTACGGCTGCTCTGATTCTTTACTGCTTGAAGTAAAGATACGTAGGCACAAGAGCCACAATCCTTGCCGATCACATCCCCCCCATATCCGTAGTCCCGAACTACGTCGACTCTGACTTTCTCACATCTATTGAGAATACGTAGGCATAGGACTGCGAAGTCCTACCAAGTCTGTTCTTTCTCTTTTCTTCCCCGTTATCCCTCCTTTCTTTGTTTCTAAACCATTCTTCTTTACCTTTTAGAAAACACTTTTATAGCATAATATTTTAGCAAATAAATTCACACATCGACAAGCAAATGGTTCCCATCGAGTACGATAGATGCGAGGGGTGCTAATACCTTCCCCTTGCATAGCCGGCTTCCGAACCTTTTCTTGGTTGCGAGACCATCTTATCCATTCTTTCTTAAGGTTTTCTCGATATTTTCCTTTCCCCGTATGGGATAAATAAAGTTCGGTGGCGACTCTTCTGTCCTTTCTTTTCGCCTCCCCGTCGTTGCATTTTTCGAGTAGCGACAGGAATCAATTGGCCGGTCCCTTTAAAGTGTATATTGACTGCACATTATAATTGATATACGCTTTTGAATGTACAACCTTCACTGTCATATGTGTGGCATAACCTTATACTCTAGATGGTTGGCGTGCGTGCAGATCACGTCTGATGTATCAACATCTTCTTAAGCGAGTCATGCGTTAATTCGGGTATATGTCAATTGTTACAAGAGAACTCTTTGTGTCTGCTTCTTATAATATGGTCTGCAAAATTGTGGATGCCATGTATGGTGATTTTCTTAATCATCTGGTACCGACTGAAGCACGAGGTGCCGTAACTCCTAGTGAATGGAGTTGTGCATACAACTACATTCACTGGTATTCCATAGTTTCATATTCTTATAAGACACGAGGTGTAGAGAGAGCCACCTATGCCATCTTATCAGGAGATATTAGAGGAGGAGCAGGCTAGGGAAGATCATGTTGTTGACGTGTTTCATGTATGTCATCGTATTGTAGATCTCGCGTGAGCGTGTACAGACAAAGGAGATTTTTCAGAAGGCTCTTTTGGGAGGGCCTTTTTAAATGCCATTCTTATTAAGGCAAAGACGACATTGTAGTACAGAAGGCAACGAAGAAATAGGGGGACCCGACATACGCAACAATATAGTATGTGTATTAGGGATTATGGATAGTATTATCAATTGCTACTTTTTTTATTTTGATTGTATTATGCATTTAAGATTGATTTGTTTATATATGACGTTTTCATCTTATTAGATAAGTGTATGATTTAATTGATAAAAAGATTATTATATATGATTGTATAATTATAATACATGACATATTACATCGGTGTTTTTTTTAAATGTAAAAATATACTACCTTTAGGGTGAATACAAATTCGTATTTTACTACGCAGATGTATCTCTAGATCCAAAATTATGTCAAAACGAGAATTTCTCATTAAAAATGGATGAAAAACATATATGGCGAATACATAAATGCATCTTTAAACTAATTTCTAAAAAAAAAAAGTGACTCATTTACACATAAATTTAATGTAAATAAATACGTCTAAAAATATACTTTCAGATTTATAAAAGCATTTTAAGATTTTGTTAAAGTCCTTCTTCACCACTTAGAGTGGGAGAAGTAATGCCCTTAGATTTGCATGTAAAGACTCCCTCAATGGACAATATGGACCCATTCTTTAAACACCTCCTTCATCCAAGGAATAAAAAACGTGTAGGCTCCAACTCATATAAGGAATCACCTTTTTGCACCAAGTACAAGAATCAGCCATTAATTCAAACAACCATAAATGTTACATTTACTCGGTGGTTCGTCTTCCATACTTCATTCATGGCAGTGGCCTTGTGACATGTGCCATGTGGCAGAGAAGAAACATAAGAACCAAATTCACAGAGCATGTTGGGATCACGAGGATGACGCAGTAAAACTTGTAAAGTAAACAAAGACACAAATCAACACTTGTCACATTTAAATTGGCTGACAGTGCATGGCGTATTAATCACACATGAGCATGACGCAGTTACGCAAGACAAACGAACGTTTACGATGCCAAAAGTTGCATGAAAGTGGCCCAAGCTAAACATGCACTATCCTGAAAGCAAATGATGAAGCATATATGCATGTGCTATATATGTATAGGACAAAACTAGTGGGTCACTTCACAGAGACATGCCACATGCAGCAAATTATTTAAGGAGAGTAAAGAAAATTAGTAGAAGGATGTGTGTAAGAATATTTGAGACAGAAAAAAATGATAAATTTGGGTGGCTTCATAATAGAAATCATCATTACTATATAGTGAAATTATTACACTAATACTCAATAATGAACATGTGTCGATTTTTTTATTTATGGAATCGCATATAGTGCTAGCTGTTTACACAATTCCTTTTCTATTCGTGAGATATTCATTTCCTGATGTTATATACCATATCCATGTGCTTTCCTAAAAGCAAAGTATTGTAAGGGAAAGTGTCAAAAGTACAATAATTAATTGTCTAAGATCTCGTATATGATATTATTCGATGGATATAATTCTTCAACATCAAAATTTTATGCTAATTTTTTTTCATCTAGGAGGAAAGTCTTTGTCCTTAAATAAAAGCTTAATTTGTGTATAATTCATCCTTGTAAAACTGTTTTATAGAGTAAGAATTGTATTTACTTATAATAATATATTAACGTCATATATTATTCGATGTGATAGATTTTTAATACATCCATTCACACTCAAGATTGAATAACTGAAGCATGAAAATAAATTGAGAGTGATCCGATAGCGAAAATATGATAATAACAACTTTCTCCAAACCTAGTCACAACAACTTTCCTATTCAGTTTTTCATTGAATTATTTTATACTCAAAACACAAACGAAATGAATTCATTTTCCCCTATTATCTAGTGACTTGTTTATTATCTCCTTCCATTATCAACATTGGATGTCCACATCTTCTTTTATAAAAGAAGTACTTATGATATCACTTTACACGTGTAGTCTTTCAGTTGTTGAATCAAGTAACTACTTATCCTTAAGGGTGGCAAAGTGGACTCAGCCCGTTGGGCATGCCTGTTTTTCCTACACTTTAGTGCGGGACGAGTCAAGGGTTTAGGTCATCACCTACTAATGTGTCCGTCCCTTCCCGCCCTGTTTTCTTCGCAGCCTTTTACGGGCACGAGCATTTACATAAATTTTGCATTTTTAGGCTTAAACAGTTTAGTGTCCACGGACTTTCCCTGTCCCTGCCTCACTTTTTTGTACGGCGGAACTAGGTTTTAGGCCCGCGCCCTCAATTATGCTCGCCTCGGCTCTCCCTGTTTTTGTGGGCTTTTCATCAAAGGGATAGGTAGGGGTGTATTTACTGTGAGATTTGGTAAACAAATACAAGTTTATATTAATACTTAAGGGATCAAATTCAAAAATTTCCTAGACATGTTTATCTGTGCATTACTCGTGAAAATCCTAGGGCTTGTCGAAGTTAACATAAACTTCTGGGCAAGTGTATCAAAATGTTTGTGATTTCTTGAATGTGATGATGCAAGGTAAAGTAAAAAAAAATTAAAGTTAAAAGAGAGACTTGAAAGTAAAGTGCAAGGAAACGTAAAGTTGGGTGAAAAGTAGAGGAAGTCGAAAAAGTTTAAGTGCATAAAAGAAAGACTTACGATAAAATTGCTAAAATTGTATAAAATGGTGGAACGCATACGTACATCTTTCTTTACTCGTTTCTCACATCGCAGGTACTTTGAGTGTTTCAGAAACGTGTTTAATTTGCAGACCCCTTACAAAATGAACCTAAGTATCTATATATACAATACTAAGATAAACTGCCTAAGCATGATAAACTACTCTTATGGTCACACGTCCTAAGACTGTGTAGGATTTCTCCCGGACATGTCTCACGTCTTCCATGTAACCCTCGACACTGGTATAGTAGTTCCTGCCTCGTGATACTCATTTGAGTTTCTCAACTGCTTTGTTGGTGCCAAGAACTAAATATCTCCCTCGAAGCCCTCGACGTCGAAAATGTTAATGTAACATGTTTCATCGATTTTTCCATTGTAGTGATGTACTCCACATGTAGCATTCAAATCAACACTATTTCCATTATAGTGATGTAATCCACATGTGGTGACTGAGTTGACATTACTTCCATTGTAATGATGAACTACAACCTTAGCCAACATGACATAGTATTCAATTGTAATGATGGATTCCAACCTTAACCAACATGACATAATATTCAATTTCACTAAGTGGCTAGCATAACATAGTACTCAATTTCACTAAATCCCCATGCTTCTCACTGCGACCTTCTACTACGCCACCTTCGACTGGTATCCGCTGACGTGATTCTCGATCCCGAGTCCTTTTGATCATGTTTGACCCATATTGTATTTTATTTTCTACGTGGCACATTCATGGCTGGTCTCATTAAATACTTGTCATTTATAGTTAAATAAAAAAAAATCCAGCATAACATGGTGAGAAACGGACTAGGTTTTCCATACTCGTTTGTCACTCCTATTTATCCCTTTGATTTTCTTCGGACATTTTATAAATTTTTGGCCTAAATTTGTGTTTAATTGACAAACTATTGAATCTTATGTGTTTTAATATGTATCTAGATCTTATGTGTTTTTGTCCTGTAATCTTTTATGTGTGTTTTCCATTTATAAGAAAGTTTCATTTAGAATACTTTTAGTTGCTTACAAATCTTCATATGTTTGGTTAATCAATTTAATAAAAAAATTATCTAACAAAATGTGAAAGATTTCCATTCAATTTACCAAAAGCGTTATGATATTAAATATGGTTTATTTTTATTTTCTTTTTATTTAAACTTATTTATTTCAATGTGTTTTAAATGGTTCTTCATCTCATAAATTTAGAATTTGTTTTAGTTGAATGCATAAGCAAACTGTTTTAAGAGAAGTTTTAAAAAATGCATAAAAGAGCAATATGCATTTTGATTATTTTCTACTTGCATATTTTTTTTTAACAATTTGACTTTTATTATTATTATTATTATTATTATTATTATTATTATTATTATTATTATTATTATTATTATTATTATTATTATTTTTATTATTATTATTATTATTATTATTATTATTATTATTATTATTATTATTATTATTATTATTATTATTATTGATTATTTTCCACATGCATCAGCCTGAATCGAAGAGGAAGCGAATTAGAGCAAAAGGAAACAAGTTAAGAAAGAGGGAATTTCAAAAACTGAATTGATAAGTTACCTTGACGCCCTCACCAGCAGGGCTAGAACTATCACTTTCAGCAAAACCTATGGCTGGTTTAGAGGCAGCCTTAGAAGAGGCTTCCGCAGTACCACTGGTGGGGGTGGTCTTTTTGGAGACCTTAGCCGTTTTGGGATCAGATTGGCTACCAGCAACATTTGCCTCTTGACTGACTTTCTTCCTCTTTCTCAGCTTTAAGTCTTCAGGAGGAGATTGATCATCATCCTCTGAGTCAATAATAATTTGGGCAGTGGCCCTTTTCAACTTCCTCGGAGGTGTTGGAGGTAGTTTGCAGGATGCCTGAGTTAATAAGAAGCATTAGAAGAAATCAAGACTAATTAATGAAAGGAAGAAGTATGTGAAGTACCTTGTTGCCTTCAGCCTTTGTCTCAACCAGCTGTTGAGGTGTGCTTTTCTTGGGTACAGCTGCAAAACAAACAAAGTTACCACAAGTTAGTAATGATAAAGTTCAAATAAAAAGAACATAAAATTGAAGGATGACGACCTTCACGTATTTCGAATTAGATGTGAACATCTTCGATATCGACATGAAGGTGCCCTTTGAAACTGTCTAGCATATGCTTAGTCGCAACCACCCGCTGAGCCTTGGGTTTTAACTGCTGACGAAGGATCTTTATAGAATCCTCACAGATGAACCAATCTGGAAATTGAGGGGCAAGGGCCACTCCAAAATAAGCAGATGACATTCGAGGAGTCTTTGGAGAAAATAGTGTGAAAGCCACTTCATAGCGTTTCTTAGGAGGAACGTATGAAGGGAGTTGCAAATTCTCCATTTTATTTATAAAAAAAAACATTCTTTCAGCGCAACTGCGCTTCGCGGACGATTCGACTAACATCATCTGGTCGATAAACAGTTTCAAAGTACTTCTGGAAGACTTGAGTCTCTTTGATATGAGTAAATATACCTTTCTTGATCTTCTCCTACACATCAACAAAAGCTTGGTCAATCAATTGAGCAAAGCTAGAAACGTCGAGGAACTTTGCTGTGTAATGCCTCGACCACTAGTTGTAGAACTCCTGGGTGCAGATGTGAGAAGGCTCAAAGTAGACAGGAGTAAGGAGAGATTTGTGGGCATGTCGAGCAAGGTGTGTCGAACTCTCTATGCATTATAAATAGTATGAGGAAGGATCACATGGACCTTCTTGTCATACAGGCACTTGGGCAAAGTTTGGACCAGACCAAATTGTCGAGAGACAAGATTTGGTTGGTAGGTCATCAAAGCTGTTTGACCCCTTAGGAGGTGAGTCGGCGAACAATGAGTCGAGGGATCAGAAAACCCTCCCAGACAAGCTTCGACTATACCTCATGTTTCTTGAATGCAAGTGGGAAGGCCCTAATGAACCATTCAAGACCATATTTCCTTTCTGTAAATGGGGTCATCCTTGGTGTAAACTCATATCGTTTGGCAAATATCTTGATGAAGCCAGAGAAATATGCCCTAAGTGTCTGCCCTTCTTCACTAGGGGTTATCTTCACTAGTTGAGCCCATCCAACTCGCCTCTCTTTGATTTCTGAATCTTCTTCGTCGACCATCCCTTTGTTAGGGAGGCTAGTCTCAAATGTGGCATTAATCCAGAGTTGGAGCAGCCAGAAAGGTCCTGAAAGCAAGAGATTCCCATTGCTTTCTTGGTCTTTCAGTCGACCAGCACCTTCACTCAAAGATTCATACAAGTTGGCCAGCATCATTTCACTTAGGCAAATGCCTCGATTAAGATGTAGTTGGTTGGCTAGAGTGAGGTATTTCCTTGCCACCTGCAGAGATTTGGTACAAAACACACAGCGAGAAAGCCACATAGCCAGAAATTTTATATGTTCTTGGTCTTCGACTGTGTCAGTTTGTTTATTATGCTAGTGGTTGATGAAGTGGGTGTAAGTGTGCTTGGTTGTGGAGAACCCTATGGTGTCCTGAGCATCCACCTCAGGGTCATAAACCAATCCGTGTGGTTTCAGCCCTGTGATAGCGGCTATGTCGAAAAGGGTGGTTGTCATCATCCTACAAAGGAGGTGGAATGTATAATAGGTATTATCCCAAAAATACAAAGAAGAAGCCAGCAGAGTTGGACAGTAAGCGGTACCTGTCTTCGACATCATGATCAAGTCATAAATCCCTACTTTCTTACAGGTTTCTGCTTTGACCTTTTCTACCTTGGTTAACCAGTTCAAGTAGAGGTCAGAATCTTTGAAGTATAGGGTTGCTCTAAACAACCTAGACTCATCATTCAAGTACTTTAAATCTATGTTTTTTAGGGTTACACTATCATGAGGTTCAGTGGCTACCCTAGTTTGATCCTTCTTCCTTAAGGGTTTAGTTTTACGGTAGGAAGGGAAGAAGTCACTAATGGTTGTATAATCTGCACCTAAAGTGGATAAAGGACCAGATAGAGCTAGGGTTTTCCAGAGACGGTCACAGGAATCATTACCTGAGATTTGGTTGGAATGTTGAATTCTTGAAGAGGTGTAAAAGGATTATTCGACTGGATTTTTATGATAAGTTAAATCAAAGGCACTTACATAAGAAAAGGATGCTTTTTTGGACTTAGAAAATATTTCTAAGAGTTAAGAAGCTCCTTTCGACCGAGAATGTTGTCCAATACTAAGGGAATTTGAAATTCAAATAAATGAGGGAGTAGTTATTCTTGTCCACTCCTGAATAAGATAAGTGGCGCACATCCAAGAGGTAGAAGCATGCAGCGTGACACTTGTCATATGTTAATTGTCTTAGGAAGTTAATAGCAGTTAGTTTTAGTATTATAAATAGGGGTTCTAGCAGTAGGATTAAGGCTGTTGCGTTCACTTTGTACAAGTTACTCCAAATTTACTCAAAGTATCCGTGTGTAGAGAAAAGAGTCTTGGGAGAATGTATGTGATGTAAAAAACCATTTTCCACTTTAATGAAATTTACTTTAACTTTTCATCAAAAGAGTTTATCTTTTACTTTCCTGCAAGTTACATTTTCAGCATTATATCTTGCTTCTTTTAAGCCTTTCTTTAATGTCTTCAGCCATTCTTTCGATTTAACGTTCTTATGTTTCTGTCGAACCATACTCTTAAATAAAATTTTCTCTGTGAACACTATTAAAGTGTTCATTCTTTAGAATTTTCTTTGAAATAATATTTAGCACATGTCCTAGGATCAATCTCATCGATCCTGTGAGTCACCAAAATTAGATTTGGAAGATCAGCGGTTGTTTTCCAATTTTCACGGGAAACAATTACTTACTTTGTTTAATCGTTGAAATGTTTTTAATGTTCGGGGTCATATGCATTTGATAAGTGGTAGGATCTTAGTAGACATGGATAACCCAAAAAACACTTCTCGTGCTTGAAATGATGCTTTAGACCCTAAACCAATAATTACTACGACGTTTGGTACAATAGGGAGAACAAACCCTATCGGAGTCACATGCCCATTCCTATCTCCGGTAACGGATTCGACATCGATGCCAGGAGTGGTAGTTACTTTACCATCAGTAATTAGCGTACCAGCCTCTCCCATGCCTACTTCGACAGTTGTAGGAGACCCTAATCTCCCATACGCCCCAAGTTTTACTCTGTTTTTATTTACGAGGGATTACCTATATCGCATGCCAACTGCCATGATAACAGGATTACAAAGCCATGCCTCAAAGTTTGTGGATAATGCTGTAATGATTGTGTCGCATCGCTGTGAAGAGTGTCGGCGGAAGACAGAAGAGTCGCCACCGTTCATTATTTATCCCAAAGAGAGGGAAAGGAAACGATCAGAGAAAACATACGAAAAGGGGAAAAGACAGGTCATCGCAACCAAATCTCGGGTTCGGGAGTCGGTTACGCAAGGGGAAGGTATGAGCACCCCTCACGTCCGTTGTACTCAACAAGATCCACGCTTGTTATCTATATAAAAGGGTGTTAATATATCAAAGGCTGGCTCACAGGGACAAAAAGAAAATAAAAGAGACTCGATAGAGCATCGCCGCTCTATGCCTACGTACTCCCTCGTGCAATGGGAAAGTCAGAGTCAACGTAGTTCGAAAAACTACGGGTGAAGGGGGGAAGGTTGCTCGCCAAGACATCGTCGTCTTGTGCCTACGTATCTTCATCTGGTATGAGAAATCAGAGCAAAAGTAGTTTGGGCTGACACGACCACAGATTGGTTCAAGTGTTTTAATTGAGTAAGGTTAAATAGTGGTTCCAGTAGTTAGGGACGATGCCTGTTTGCGGTAGAGCCAAGACTTAACACACTATTTCTGAAAATGATTTTCCCAACAATCCCGAAGGATAAAAAAAGGATTGATGTTTTGTTGTGTTTTTTAAGAGAAGAAATGAATTGAGTTAAGTTTGTAACTCATGTTGCACTAAAGACTATGACTTAAGAGCGAATGCGTCGCATATCACCCAAAGGGCATACGCTAAATGTAACACCCTGATTCCCAAATTATAAATAAAACGATTCAAATAACATATATCAAAGTATCACTCCCAACCGGGATGTCACAATTCACATAAAAATTCCACAAGACATTTTTTTCCAAATAAATATTAACTGATTTATCCAATAAAATTGCAGCGGAAAGGACATAGCCTGTCATAACTCAAAATGTCATATATACGCCATCCATAATACACAAAACATCATGTATCATCATATGTACAACCATAGGCCATCTGCCTCAAAACATAATAAACATGGCATCATCAAGTATCCATACATATCCCAAAACCAGATACGCCACTGGGGCACACATAGTCAACACATAAACAAGTAACTCCCAAAAACGCCCCGGTGTTACGTATCAGAGCAACCTACAAAGACGCCTCAATCCAAGCTAGCTAAGCACCTGGATTGTCTGTACTTCCGAAGAAGCACAGACCACAACAACAACAAAGGGGTGAGAATCACGATCAAATAATAATGGCATATACGTACATGAAATAAAAGGCAGAATCATATAAATCATTTCATATACATAATAACTGGACTCACTGTCCCACTACTAACCACAACATCCAATCACGCAACACATGTGCACACACTCATCCCAAAACATACGGTATCGACTCACAACAACGATGGGCAACTGGCCATCAACCCTCCACACAGGAGCACATATCAACGATGGGCACCTGGCCATCAACCCTCCACACTGGGAGCACACCACACTGATAGGCAACTGGCTATCACCCTCCACTATGGGAGCACATCTCCGATGGACACCTGGCCATCACCCTCCCCACTGGGAGCACACCATTAACATCGATAGACAACTGGCTATCACCCTCCTCTATGGGAGCACACCATATAATATTGATAGACAACTGGCTATCACCCTCCACACAGGAGCACCACAATAATATACCGATGGACAACTGGCCATCACCCTCCTCACAGGAGCACCACAACCATATTCACACGCATCATACATCTAGCACACTAAGTGCAAAACGATCCTATGGATCCACCCCTCACTCAGTATATACATGTGACGCCCAAGGCGTGCCGATCCCACGGATCCACTCACCATACAACCTATCACACACAATGCACACGAGGCATACCGGTCTCACAGACCCAACCTCATCACAAAACAGCACACAAGTGCAACGCATCATAAGCGTATCGATCCTAATAATCCATATAATCTCACACGCGGCACACACAGTGCACCCGTAACATATTCACATCGTGCATTTCTATGTTCGACTCATAATCCTCCGATTATAGTAATTGCGATAAACGCCGGCCACGAGGCCCTCATACCCTTCACCACGCTCTCATTATTCAGCTAACAACTTATCATAACTATCCGATTGCACCCAACATCCAGCACTGCACACAGCCTTCACATTCTGAATTCTGCTACACTCGCTACCTGCTCGCTACGCGAGCTCCTAGCGAGTGTTCGCTACTCGTTCGCCTAGCGAACCACCACGCGAAACACACATCTAAGCTACTGCCAGGGTTCGCCACAAACACGCCCAGCCAACTAGCTAGCGAATCCCACACCTCAGCTTCTGCCAAAGCTCGTTATGCACTCGCTACGCAAGATGTCAGCGAACGTTCGCCAGGCATCCGCCTAGCGAAGAGCTAGCGAATCCTGCGAATTCTGCAGAAATAAGTTTTGTTGTTCTGCACACAGCAGCTACCCCACTCCCCAATTCTCACTAAAATCGTGTTAAGCTCATCGGCTACGCATATTATCGAACATTCCACCCAACCACTACTCAATTCACTCAACCAAACCTCGGTCTTAACCGATTAAATCAACTTCGACTCAGAACCGAGTCCAACTCCGAAAACCCCAAACGCTCATATCATCATCTCTACCACACATGCAACAATGCCAATACCATAACTATAATCACAACAGAAATTAAACCACACATTGCAGCAAACAATCATCATCAAATCAACATAATCATGCAATTATCCAAACATGGGGTTAGGGATTCCCCTTCTACCAATTTTTCATGTAAAGCCAATTAACCGTAAAATCCCCCCCCCCCCCTTACCTCAATCGAAGCTTTGATGTTGATAATCCTCTTCAATTTC
The DNA here is from genome assembly GCA_963859935.3 of Lathyrus sativus. Taxonomy (NCBI): domain Eukaryota; kingdom Viridiplantae; phylum Streptophyta; class Magnoliopsida; order Fabales; family Fabaceae; genus Lathyrus; species Lathyrus sativus. Next base: position 660,480,546 of record OZ012739.1, read on the forward strand.
CACGAATTCTGATTGTCCCAGCTTCTTCACTTGATTGTGCTTGCTTGTTCTTCACCAACTTGCGTTCTTCCCCTTCCCGTCTTTCTCGTGCGTGTTCCTCTTCCTTTCCTTCCAACTCTATTTTCCAAAATGACCATACCATCCTCAATACCCCAAAATCATTTTATTAATCCAAATAATAATTATCTTAATTCTTTTAATTCCATAATAATAATAATCATTTCTCTCACCATATTAGTGTTAATAAAAGTAATAATAATAATAATAATAATAATAATAATAATAATAATAACATAATTATTAATATTAATTATTAATCATTATTATTATCAATTACCCCCCACTAATATTATGCTCCTCATTATTCTTCAATCCACACACAACGCGAAACGAAATAACACTGGAAACTGGAAATAATAAAAATGGGTGTTACAACTCTCCCCCACTTTAATTATTTTCATCCTCGAAAATACCTGATGGAAATAGCTCCGGATATGCTTCCCGCATCCTGCTTTCCAATTCTCAGGTCACACTGCCACCTGCAGCACCTCCCCAAGCCACTCTCACCAACGGTATCTCTTTTCCTCTGAGTCGTTTCACCATGCGATCTTCTATCCTCAATGGCAACGTTTCCACAGTTAGATTCTCTCTAACTTGGACTTCATCTCTCTGAATCACATGAGACGAATCGGGTACATACTTCCGAAGTTGCGACACATGAAACACGTCATGCAAGTTCGAAAGCTCCGGTGGCAACGCCACCCTGTAAGCCACAACGCCAATCCGTTGCAATATCTGATATGGCCCGATAAACTTCAGATCCAACTTCTTGGACTTCAAAGCACGTCCAACACCCGTCACTGGGTTAACCCTCAGAAATACATGGTCACCCTCACTGAATTCCAATTCTTTCCTGCGGTTATCATAATAACTCTTCTGTCGATCCTGAGATGCTTTCATCTTTTCACGGATCATCTGAACCGTCTCAGTAGTCTATTGCACCAACTCTGGTCCCAAAACCACACTCTCACCCAACTCGTACCAGCACAAAGGAGTCCTGCACCTCCTACCATACAGAGCCTCAAACGGTGCCATCCCGATACTGGAATGGTAACTGTTGTTGTACGTGAACTCAATCAAAGGAAAATGAGTATCCCACGTACCACCTCTTTCCAACACGCAAGCCCGCAACAAATCCTCTAAAGTCTGAATGGTTTTCTCCGACTGCCCATCCGTCTGCGGATGATAAGCTGAACTCAGCTTCAACTCAGTACCCAAAGCCTCTTGCAAACTTTTCCAGAATACAGAAGTGAACCTCAGATCTCTATCTGACACAATACTCAACGGTACACCGTGCAACTTCACGATTACCCGAATATAAATCTCAGCCAGCTTCTCCAACGGAAAGCTGATACTGATCGGTACAAAGTGTGCAGACTTCGTAAGCCGATCCACAATCACCCAAATGGCATCAAATCCTCTCGCCATATTCGGCAACCCTGTAACAAAATCCATAGTAATGCTATCCCACTTCCAAACTGGAATCTCTAACGGCCGCGTCATCCCCGAAGGCCTCTGATGCTCTACTTTCGATTTCTGACAAACCAAACAAGCATAAACATACCGAGCAATATCCTTTTTCATGCCCGACCACCAGAACAACTTTTTCAAATCCTGATACATCTTCATAGCTCCTGGATGAACACTCAGGCTACTACGATGTCCTTCATCCAAAATTGACTTCTTAAACTCTTCCTTATCTGGCACGCAAATCCTACCCCGAAACCTCAACACACCTGCGCTATCCAACTTAAAATCACTACCGGAGTCACTTCCGGCTCCTCGCATCAAATCCACAAGTTTCATATCCAATTTCTGATGCTCTCTAATCATGTCCAAGAAATTATTCTTCACTTGCAATTTGCCCAACATCACGCCATCAGATGTAAACTCACAAACCATACTTAAATCCTGAAATTGCTCAATAAGCTCCATCTCTTTTACCATCATTGTCGACATATGAATTGTCTTCCTGCTCAACGCATCTGCAACCACATTCGCTTTCCCGGGGTGATAACTCAAACTGAAATCGTAGTCTTTCAAAAATTTTAACCATCTCCTTTGTCGCATATTCAACTCTTTCTGATCAAACAGATACTTCAAACTCTTGTGAACACTGAACACCTCAAACCTTGAACCGTACAAATAATGTCGCCAAATCTTCAACACAAAAACCACCGTGGCTAACTCAAGGTCATGAGTAGGATAATTCCGTTCATGCACCCTCAATTTCCGCGAAGCATAAGCTACCACTCTCCCATCCTGCATAAGAACTCCGCCTAATCCCAACTTAGACGCATCATAGTATACCACAAAAGGCTCACTCGGATTAGGTAACACTCAAACCGGCGCTGAAGTCAATCTCTTCTTTAGCTCCTCAAAGTTCTCTTCACAAGCAGCATCCCACACAAACACTTGATCTTTCCTTGTCAACTGAGTCAACGGCAAAGCCAACCTAGAAAAACCTTCAATGAATCTTCGGTAATGTCCTGCCAAGCCCAAAAAGCTTCTAACCTCGGTTACCGCCTTCGGAGGTTCCCACTGTAACACCGCACTCACTTTAGATGGGTCTACCGAAACACCATCACCAGAAATGACATGCCCCAGAAAACTCACGGTCTTCAACCAGAACTCACACTTCGATAACTTAGCATACAACTTGTTATCTTTCAACACTTGCAACGCAACCCTCAAATGTTCCGCATGCTCTTCCTCAGACTTAGAATAAATCAGAATATCATCAATGAATACGATAATAAACTGATCCAAATAAGAATGGAAGATACGGTTCATATATTCCATGAACACACCCGGCGCATTAGGTACTCCGAAAGGCATTACTGCATACTCGTAATGTCCATATCGAGTCCTAAACGCCGTCTTCTGAATATCACCTTCCTTCACTCTTATCTGATGATAACCCGACGTCAATTCAATCTTGCTGAACACACGAGCTCCCACTAGCTGATCCATCAAATCATCAATCCTTGGAAGAGGATACTTATTCTTGATGGTCACTTTGTTCAACTGACGGTAATCGATGCACAACCGCATGCTACCGTCCTTCTTCTTTACCAACAAAACTGGAGCTCCCCGCGGCGACACACTCGGTCTGATAAACTTTCTATCCAGCAACTCTCCAATCTGAGATTTCAACTCGACTAACTCCACTGCCGACATCCTGTACGGTGCCATAGAGATAGGCCTCGTACCAAGAATAAGATCAATACTAAACTCAACCTCTCTCTTCGGAGGCAACTCAGTAACATCATCCGGGAACACTTCCGGAAACTCATTCACCACAGCTAACTCGTCCAACAACGCCTTGTTGTCAACAGACAGTGATGAAAATAAAGCAAACACTTGAGCTTCATCTTCCAACAAGATCCTCAATTCCTTACCATACAAGGAATCTGCCAAAGCTTCCTCCTCAGGAGTCAAAAACAATAACACCTTCCGAAAACAGTCGATGTACACTCGGTTGAACTCCAACCAGTCCATACCAAGTATAACATCCAAACCACCAAGTGGTAAACAAATCAAATCCACGCCAAAATCTCGGCCAAAGATAGTCAGTGGACACTTCGAACATACAAGCGAAGTAGTCACTGAACCAATCGAGGGAGTATCAATAGTCATCCGCCGCTCAAGAGTAGTTGGCACCAAACCTAACCTCTTCACACAATCAACAGAGATAAACGAGTGGGTTGCACCCATATCAATCATGGCAATCAAAGGAATGGTATTGATAAAACAAGTACCTTTGATCGAACGCTTTTCGTCCGCCGCTTGAGTTCCCACAACCACAAATACTTTACCAGCAGTTTGAGGCGCCTGAGGCTTCCTTGGCTTCTCACAATGAGTACTAATGTGGCCCTTCTCGCCACAGTTATAACAAGTAGGCATATTAGCCCTGCAATCCGCCATTACATGGCCCGGCTTCCCACATTTGAAGCACTTCTTCGCATCAGGAGGACAATCATTAGCATGATGACCCATGCCATCCGCACCGGAAACACTTCGTACTAGCCAACGCCTTACCCTCTCTGGGCTTCTTATCAACAGCACCCCTGAACTTCCCCTTATCAGTCGGAACACTGTAAGGAGTACCACCAAACCTTTGTTTCCCTTTACGATCACTTGCCGCCTTGTAGTGTGCGATCCTCGCACGGTTATCATTATCATAAATACGGCTCCTACTCACCAACTCAGGATAGCTCCTAATTTTCTGACATGCGATCCCCATCTTAATTTCTGGCCTCAGCCCATTCTCAAATTTCAAGCACTTTGAAGTCATCGCCTCCTCAGTATTGTAATGAGAACAATACTGATCCAGCTCCTCAAACTTAGCCGCATACTCGGCCACTGACATACTCCCTTGCTTCAACTCCAAAAATTCCACCTCCTTAGCACTTCGGATGTCTTCTGGAAAATACTTCTCCAGAAATCCAGACCGGACGACTGCCCAAGTAATCGGTGTCCCCGAAGCTTCCATCCTTTGACGGCAGTTATCCCACCAAGCCTCAGCTTCCCCTTCGAGTATGTGAGTACCGAACCTCACCTTCTGCTCGTCATTGCACCCCATGGTTCTGAAGATCTTCTCAATTGCCTTCAGCCATTTTTGTGCAGCTACTGGATCCAGAATTCCACCTTCGAACTTTGGTGGCTTGTTGCTCTGGAACTGCGCCAAGTCTCTGAACTGAGCTCCCGCAGCCAGATTCTGATTGGCCACCACTTGTGCCATGGCCTGCATAGCCGCAGCCAACGCCGCATCATTCCTCCCAGCCATACTGCTCAACAATAACAATACAGGTTAACAGAAAACAACCAACTCTATCCTATAGACAGACTCAAAACACACTACTCTGGCCGGACGGACCAACCTGCTCTGATACCAACTTGTAACACCCCGATTCCCAAATTATAAATAAAACGATTCAAATAACATATATCAGAGTATCACTCCCAACCGGGATGTCACAATTCACATAAAAATTCCACAAGACATTTTTTTCCAAATAAATATTAACTGATTTATCCAATAAAATTGCAGCGGAAAGGACATAGCCTGTCATAACTCAAAATATCATATATACGCCATCCATAATACCCAAAACATCATGTATCATCATATGTACAACCATAGGCCATCTGCCTCAAAACATAATAAACATGGCATCATCAAGTATCCATACATATCCCAAAACCAGATACGCCACTGGGGCACACATAGTCAACACATAAACAAGTAACACCCAAAAACGCCCCGGTGTTACGTATCAGAGCAACCTACAAAGACGCCTCAATCCAAGCTAGCTAAGCACCTGGATTGTCTGTACTTCCAAAGAAGCACAGACCACAACAACAACAAAGGGGTGAGAATCACGATCAAATAATAATGGCATATACGTACATGAAATAAAAGGCAGAATCATATAAATCATTTCATATACATAATAACTGGACTCACTGTCCCACTACCAACCACAACATCCAATCACGCAATACATGCGCACACACTCATCCCAAAACATACGGTATCGACTCACAACAACGATGGGCAACTGGCCATCAACCCTCCACACAGGAGCACATATCAATGATGGGCACCTGGCCATCAACCCTCCACATTGGGAGCACACCACACTGATAGGCAACTGGCCATCACCCTCCACTATGGGATCACATCTCCGATGGACACCTGGCCATCACCCTCCCCACTGGGAGCACACCATTAACATCGATAGACAACTGGCTATCACCCTCCTCTATGGGAGCACACCATATAATATTGATAGACAACTGGCTATCACCCTCCACACAGGAGCACCACAATAATATACCGATAGACAACTGGCCATCACCCTCCTCACAGGAGCACCACAACCATATTCACACGCATCATACATCTAGCACACTAAGTGCAAAACGATCCTATGGATCCACCCCTCACTCAGTATATACATGCGACGCCCAAGGCGTGTCGATCCCACGGATCCACTCACCATACAACCTATCACACACAATGCACACGAGGCATGCCGGTCTCACAGACCCAACCTCATCACAAAACAACACACAAGTGCAATGCATCATAAGGGTATCGATCCTAATAATCCACATAATCTCACACGCGGCACACACAGTACACCCGTAACATATTCACATCGTGCATTTCTATGTTCGACTCATAATCCTCTGATTATGGTAATTGCGATAAACGCCGGCCACGAGGCCCTCATACCCTTCACCATGCTCTCATTATTCAGCTAACAACTCATCATAACTATCTGATTGCACCCAACATCTAGCACTGCACACAGCCTTCACATTCTGAATTCTGCTACACTCGCTACCTGCTCGCTACGCGAGCTCCTAGCGATTGTTCGCTACTCGTTCGCCTAGCGAACCACCACGCGAAACACACATCTAAGCTACTGCCAGGGTTCGCCACAAACACGCCCAGCCAACTAGCTAGCGAATCCCACACCTCAGCTTCTGCCAAAGCTCGCTATGCACTCGCTACGCGAGATGTCAGCGAACGTTCGCCAGGCATCTGCCTAGCGAAGAGCTAGCGAATCCTGCGAATTCTGCAGAAATAAGTTCTGCTGTTCTGCATACAGCAGCTACCCCACTCCCCAATTCTCACTAAAATCGTGTTAAGCTCATCGGCTACGCATATTACCGAACATTCCACCCAACCACTACTCAATTCACTCAACCAAACCTCGGTCTTAACCGATTAAATCAACTTCGACTCAAAACCGAGTCCAACTCCGAAAACCCCAAACGCTCATATCATCATCTCTACCACACATGCAACAATGCCAATACCATAACTATAATCACAACAGAAATTAAACCACACATTGCAGCAAACAATCATCATCAAATCAACATAATAATGCAATTATCCAAACATGGGGTTAGGGATTCCCCTTCTACAAATTTTTCATGTAAAGCCAATTAACCGTAAAATCCCCCCCCCCTTACCTCAATCGAAGCTTTGATGTTGATAATCCTCTTCAATTTCCACGAATTCTGATTGTCCCAGCTTCTTCACTTGATTGTGCTTGCTTGTTCTTCACCAACTTGCGTTCTTCCCCTTCCCGTCTTTCTCGTGCGTGTTCCTCTTCCTTTCCTTCCAACTCTATTTTCCAAAATGACCATACCATCCTCAATACCCCAAAATCATTTTATTAATCCAAATAATAATTATCTTAATTCTTTTAATTCCATAATAATTAATTATTTCTCTCACCATATTAGTGTTAATAAAAGTAATAATAATAATAATAATAATAATAATAACATAATTATTAATATTAATTATTAATCATTATTATTATCAATTACCCCTCACTAATATTATGCTTCTCATTATTCTTCAATCCACACACAACGCGAAACGAAATAACACTGGAAATTGGAAATAATAAAAATGGGTGTTACACTAAACACTCTAGACAGATTGAGAGGAGGCCCCCCAACTATCATTCCTCAAGTACTTAAGGCTCGTAGCGTACAACACTTATTATCCTTTATTAAGTGTCTTAAGAGATTATGAGATGAGAAGAGAAGACACAAACTCTAAGGGAAAACTAATCAACCCTAATGTTATCATACAATGTGCTCATAAAGTTGGGATTAAGAGGGGAAGAATCTATCCTAACGTTATCATGCAAAGGATTGAACACCTAATGTCTCTCCTACTCCCAAGGGACTAGGAATCCTAAGGGATCATGGCAAAAGACCAAGTAAACACCTAGTAATTCAATCACAAAATGAAAAGAAAATGAGATGAAAGGGACTTAAATAAGTCAATGCAAAAAGAGATGCAAACATGAAATGCATACACAAATGCAAGAGGGATGAGATGAAATGGGAGAAGCAAGCTCCTACAACCATCAACCATCAATCATCAAAGCAAAGGTGCCATCCTAAGATGCACACACAAAGAAAAGAGGGAGGAAAAAAGTGTGGGGCAGCAACCACCACAAGCACATCTCAACCATACAATTCTTAAGGATTAAGCAAAAAAAAAGCAACAAGACAATGCAAAACAATCACCAATGTTCATGACAAACTCAAAGTGCAAACACAAGCACCAAATTATGATGAACAAGCACTTATCCACCAAGGGCAGAAGCGAAACACAAATGGAATGATCCAAATTTAGAGCCAAAACATCAAGCAATCACAAGAATGATCATGTCACATTGAAGAACCAAAGTTCAACCAATTATCTCACACTTTGAACAAGTGGAAATACATGATTCAAAGAATACTTGTGACACAAAGATATACATCCAAGAATGAGGACACATGTCAAAACAATCCACATAAATGTATCACAATAATCCATGAAGATTACATGTGGAAAGGAACCCAAACATGCTTGAAAATAACCAAACATTGCATTCTGGTTCAGTGTTAATCGGTTAACGCTTTTGGTTAACCGGTTAACCACTTTAAAAATTTTGAAATTCACACTGGTTAACCAATTAACCAGTTTGTACTGCAACTGGTTAACCGATTAACACTGCATTAGAAGCAGAAAAACAGCAGCTCAAAAGCACTTTAAGCAATTAATCAATTATCCAATAATCCAAATGATCATGTAATCAATTATGCACAAATTTAACACCAAATATCAGTGATCAAACATCCAACAAACACATCCAAGCATTGATATTACAAATCACATAGATTAAAAATCACCAAAATTAATCAAAACTTGAAGATCTACATGGTGATTATGCAAATAAGCTCAAAACAGAACTAGATCTAGAATTGCCAACCTACAAAGTGGAGATTTGCTTTGGTGAGTGTTGATTCACTTGAAATGAGCAGATCCAAGCAAGAAACGCAGAGATTCTTCAAGATCCAAGTTATAGAAGTGAAAATCAAGCAAGATCAAGCAAAAACGATCCAAATAAGCACTTCCAAATTAGCTTCCAAATTCAGATCCAAATCCGAACGAAAATTGAATGGTAAATTGAAAATAATGGAGATGAAGGATGGAGGTTTAGCTCTAGAATTCTATGATTCTAATGAAGAATCAAAGAACTCAAGTGAGAGCTTTAATGGAGGTTTTGGAGAGAAAAAGTTGAGAGAAAAATTCCAAGAGTGAGAGTGAATTATGAAAATGAAATATAATTGTGAGGATTCTCCTTTGAGGTTTGGAGCAAATTCACTTAAATATGTTATAGGTTTGAAGTAGAATGTGGTTTGGAGTGAGGTTATGAAAATTGGAATGGGATTAGGAATGGAAAGTGGGAGGGATATTGAGTTAATCCAAATTAGAGTGATTCTAGATCCTTCTTTTGGTGTAAAATCAAATTCACAAGTGACCAAAATGGACCCCAAAAGTGGCATTTATTGGAAATTCACGTGCAGAATTTTGAATTTTGGCGTCTTTTGGAGGGAACTTGCACAATTGCCCGTTTTCACTCGTTTTGAGCCCTGCTAAGCCTCTAAAACTTGTCTTTTGACATTATAACCATAGAAATGCCTGAGATAACCTGATTATTGTCTCCTGATTTGAAAAATATCCTGGTGAATAAAATAAAATCGACCGCTCGATCGCTGGGCAAAATAAATGTTGGAGCCTTTGATGCTCGTTGTTTAGCCTCTTCCATCCAAAAGAGAACTCTGAGCCACAGAAATACCTTGATCCCCTGCCTCAAGAACAAATGCTATGATATGCAAAAATACAAAAATGAAATGAAACATAAGCCAAGCACAAGAAATGGTTGGTCAAATTTTGGGGTACAACAGCTACCCCTATTCAAACGACTTGGACCTAAAGGGATGAAAAGCGAGCGACTTTCATACATTCAAGGTAAAAGGTGGTTGAATACAACAGAACACGAAAATTTGCCAACCGCAAAACAGAACTGTAGAACCGATCTAACATAGTGGAAGTAGAATCACTGAAGAAACTGTAACCGATAACTGCAAGGACATTGAGCCAACTCATTATCAATTAGAAAGCATCGACACGCAGTCGGAAGAAACATCTGCTAAGACGCAGGCAAAGACACTAAGTTGGTAAGAACATCTGACCTCGCCGTCAGGCATCTGTTAAACAAATAAGCATCAAACCCGAAGGCCGGCTCAACCTGAAGTTGAGAAGAACATCTGACCTCGCTGTCAGGCATCTATTAAACAAAACAAGCATCGAACCCGAAGGCCGGCTCAACCCGAAGTTGAGAAGAACATCTGACCTCGCCGTCAGGCATCTGTTAAACAAAACAAGCATCGAACCCGAAGGTCAGCTCAACCCGAAGTTGAGAAGAACATCTGACCTTGCCATCAGGCATCTGTTAAACAAAACAGGCATCGAACCCGAAGGTCAGCTCAACCCTGTTGCACCCTAATTTTTGACCCTAAGACTCCACCTCCTCGTATGTTTTCTCACGTTTTATCTTTTCTACTTTTAAGTGCGACTAACGGGTGTGTGCAGGTTTATTTTGCTTTAGAGGCGTCTCCGGCTGATTCTGATGATTAGGTCCCCTTAAATCAAGATTCTGGTCCCTTTCAAGTTTGTTTCCTTATCAAGGAAGGTCTGTCAAAACGGGATTCTTACAAAATTGAGATCGCAGCCTTATGGTATTGGATACACTTGTGGTACAAGATAATTTGGACTCAAGATTTAAGGATTGTTCGTTTGGATCTTAAATTCGACGTTTACAATTTAATCAAGTGGTGTTGCGGTGGAAAGAATTACTTTGGTTGCAATTGGCGCATTTCTTATGGATTAAGTGGGTATCCAAAATTCATCAATTGTACTCTAGGATTTCAAGACTTTTGAGCTCGAATTAAACTCAAATCCAAGTCACCATTTTGGTTAATGTACTCAATATTCGTAATTTACTAATTTAAAGTGCGCTTAAATTCAAATGAAGATTGCAAGGATTAATGAACTGTTGGGGATCGGAAGGGTACACTTCTGGCATGGGATGTATCATCTGAAAGGCCAAGTATGATCAGAATAAAACAAGTTGGCTCACAACCAATTAAATCAGTTGCCTTTCTCCACATGCTGCATTTACTTGTGACTCTATCTAAGGATGGAAATCTACACGTTTGGGAAACACGTGTTACAATTAATCTTAATAGACCTGCTACTCAGGCTAACTTTTTGAGCCTGCACCAATTGAACCAACAAGGTGGAAAAGCAGTTTATCCATTGCCACGAATTAAAGCTTTAGAATTTCATCCACAATTGAATTTAGTTGCTCTAGTGTTTGCAAAAATGACGAAGTACAGAACACTTCAAAAATAAGGCCTCATACAATGAAAGAAGAGAAAGTTTTTTTTTTACGGTTTTACAAAATACACGGGGATCTTCAGCATCTTTTTTAAAGGAAAAAACTTTCAGCCTTGGGAGCATCTGGGGTGTTAGCAGAACATCAGCTTCAAGCTCAACTATAATAGCATCATCTGAAAGGCCCGAGTCATCTTACGGTAACAGACATTGCAAGGAATGCTTTTCTTTACAGTCATTTCATGGAGGGCCATAGGAGAATCTCTCCAATATCACGCCTGCCCCTCATTACTGTTTTAGAAAGGGGGAGTTGTTCCTGACGCGTCGTGCGTAGAACGCCAACAGCTCCACTTTCCTTGCCCCGCCATGCATAGCGTCACATCAGACCTGCAACAACAGTAAATCTCAGTAACCTCATCCTCAAGTTAATCCACATGATGCCCTCTCAAACACCAAGAAGTATTACCGCATTGGCATACCAATTACTGGCCTGTTTTGATTCTGCCTTATATTGTCAGGAGAAGTTTTAGCTTCTAAGCACTAACAAGTTGGATATGGAGAATTACACGAGAACAAGTATGCTCAAAATACAATTTAGGCCTCAAGGAACTAGGTTTTGCCTAATCTTCGATGCTCTGCTCCAGTTCCATTTCATGTGTCCTACTACACTGTCGCCGACGTCATCAAGCTGCGCCTAAGAAGAAATACAATATAAATTAATCAAACTGAGGAGAATATTGAGCTTTGTCCACAGTGCAGCAGGAAAACCACATTGTTAAGAGCAAACCTCCCTGAGACAGTGTTGGCTGTATCTGAAGGTTCTCCAGTGATTTCTACAAACACGCCCAAAGAAGAAAATTCATCAGCTGAAACAGGCCAACTAAGGAACTACTTCGACTTACATTGATAATGAAGAGGAAGGTGAGCATATGCCTACAAATCTCCTAGAGATAAGCCAATCAGGAGTTGATTACAACAAGCGCAGCATTGAAATTGGGATCAGCTGTTGGATCACTACAGCAATCATCCAGATATAGACATGGACCCCTTGGAAGGCACTAACATTTCTGTATTGTTGAAAGGTCTAGCAGCAACAAAGGACCTATTGTTCAGGCAAGGACTTCTACTGCCACAACCCGAATCGCTGCCTAATACCGAATCGCCGCGTAACTCTAAACTAATGGCAGACAATCACAACACAGATGCCAAACAAGTATCCCATAACCACTTGCAAGAGTATGATACATTGCAGAATAATCATCTGGACCATCAGTTGGCTGTCTCTGAAACACGGCCCCATGATCAGCTAGCCAATTCCCAAATGATGACTCACTATGACCTGGCAAATAGTAAGACATTTCACAGCAATCAAATCAGTTCTCAAACACACCACGAGGTAGTCAATGCTAACGTTTTCCCAGCTATGAAATAGTAAATGCTAAAACCACACAAACAGAGCACTCTCTTGTCACATACCCTGTCTCACATCTCCTGCCTGCTATGGATGTGTCTCATTTAGATTGAAACTGGCGCTCTGATTACCGATATCGCTCTGTCATTGGCACACAAGTTATTAGCTCCGGACGTGACTGATCAAACACTATCAGTGCTGCCGATACTACGGATGTGGCTTGGGTAGAACCGACCAGCCCTGTCTCAAAGAAAGCTTCTGAAAATGGGAACTCATTTCATCTGCACCAAACAAGCTCAAAATCACATCCTTCATAATAATCGACAACTTCCGAAAAGAAGACAAGAAGTAATAATGAGAACAAAACCAGACTTACAAGAGCAAAACGGTTTTGCAGAAGAAGGAGTAATCCCAAAAGCCGAATCTCGCCACCTACACCTGCCAGGTCACCCTCAGAGTCAGCAAAATAACCGCTAAAGAATATTCATGGAATAAGAGAATATGCTATTCAGAATAAAATCAAATCCAATCTCATTTTGAATCACCAACAATCAAATTGAATGACAATTAACAAATCATCATGGCAATCAGACCAAAAAGGAACGTTTTCAAATCCGACTTATCCTAAATTGGAAAACCTAATCAGGCATTCAAAGCCCATAATCAAGTTCAATCAGGAGAGGATCTCGTTTGAAGTATATAAAAGGAGAAGTGAGAGATGGGGATCTGGGGGGGGGGGGAATCATTACAAAAAAGAACCTAGAGCTTGTAAAAAGGAAGAGATCGGAGCACTTATCTCTCTGCTCGCTGCGAACCCCAAATTGTCGCAAGCTTAACAGACGGAACACCACATTCTTCCCGTCTCCAACACCGCCGGGATCATCGAACCGCCGGCAATGCTCCTTTCTTTTCCGTGTTTTAAATTATTGATGCTCCGGATGTGTGTTTGCAGATTCGAAACATGATGAAGGAGGAAGAACCTATCGCGACTGACGGAAGAAGAAAGAGCGAGCGATCGAGAGTGAGGCAGTTTCAATTTGGAGAAGCTCAATTTGGGGCATTAGGATTCTCGTTTTCGTTTTTCGTTTTGTTGTTATGTGATCATTTACAAATCACCATTATCCACATCACTTGCACATACCACAATCACCGTTAATTTAATTTAATCCCTAAACTAACTTTTAATTAATAATTAAAAACTTAATTAATGCTAAATCGATAATATAACCTTTTCATTCAGTTTTAATTAATATTTTATGTCTGATTTATTTAAATCCTTTCTAATTAAACTAATAACCTATTTTCAATTAATTGTCTAATTAATCAATTATTTAATTAGATTCTCTTTTAATCATCCTTTTTTAAAATAAACTAATAAATTATTTTTCTAAATAATTAATAATATATCTTTTTGTTTTGAAAAATATTTCGTACTTAAAAACAACATTTAGGATAATTATAATAAAACCTTTTACCTAATCTAAATTAATTTCTTTTTATGAAAAAACCTTTTCATTTAATAAATCCAATTTATTTAAAATTAGTGCTCATCTAAAATCTTTTTGCTACTAAAATTAAGTTAACATTTTTTTAAATCAATTTCAATCAATAAAATCAACTTCTATTAAAACTGATAACAATATTTTCATAAAATCAACCTCACTAAATTAATCAACTAAAAACAATTTAACCCATTAAAATCAACTCAACATCGCAAACAATTAAAATCCATCAACACCGTAAAATACAAGTCAATCGTGCACACTCACATTCACGACACTTGCACCTACACCTTAGCGCTTTCATGCGTGTGTATGACTTTATTTACCGCAAAATTACATTATCAATTTATATTTCCGCATCGCATCCGTCCAAAGGAAAAACCTACACATGAGTCAACACTTGTGTGTAGTGCACATCATTTGCATCATAATCCCACGTGATCCTTGATCCCATTCAAGTCGATCATTTTAGGATAGGACCTACCCATAGGAAGGACCTTTCTCCTACAACATAGAAATAAACACAATCAAACAATTCAAGTCAAACAATATTCAAACATTCAACAACTCAACATTCAAAATTCAAACACATTAGAGAAAGATGTCAATCATCTTAAGTGAGATAGAATCTCCACCCCACAACAATACAATCAAGCCGTAGGGACTTTGCCTTAAGAGAAATAAAGGCATACTCGTCATACAATCCGAGTACTTAAGCCCTTTTCTTAAGACGATGCAAAGACTATTTTCCTACATCTTGTGGCGGTTACATCTCCCTTAAAATGACAACACATCACTTCTCCTAAAATCAATCAATCAACTACCCTAAACCCGTAGGAACTTTGACCACAGTCAAAGAACTCCTCAAACCCTTTAGGGGAACTACAGATACTCTGATTCCACTCCCGTAAGGATATGTAGGCATAAGATGCGACATCTTATCGAGTATACTTAGAAACAAACCCCTAGGGTCTTTCAACCCTTAAGCAGATAAACACATAGCAATAAACAAATATAAAATAAGAGGTTCCTGTAGAGTACTACAAAAACTTAGGATGCTAGTACCTTCCCTAAGTTTAACCAACCCCCGAACCTATAACTCTCTAAACCTTGCATTTGCATTGCATTGTGGGAATTTCGATCTTTATCCCTTCCTTTGGACAAATCAAAGTTCGGTTGCAAAATGAATTAAAGATTCAAACTAATGAATAGTTTGGTATCCAAAATTTCACCGCGACAGAAATGGCGACTTCACTGGGGACACCTCAGTAGGTTTCCCTAACTTGTTTTGTTTTAAATATTTGCTTATATTTGTTCAATTGTTTACTTGTGTACTTGTTTGTTTATTGCCTTTGGGTTGATACTTTTGAGTGGTGAGACAAAGTCCTACACCCGGACTTGAGTGACTTAAGATAGGATAGTGATATGTTCAAAGAGGCTTATAGGGGGTAGAATCCCGACCAAGCTGACTTGAAAATCACGCTCAATTGAGGCCCTCTCGAAGGATGTATTGTTGAACGAGTCTTTAATCGTGAAAACATGAACTACATTCGATGTTGGCGCCTATGATATTGAGGGCCGTAGTTACCTTAACCCCACTTTGGCCTTTATTAGGACGTAGTGCGAGGCTATGAGGGGGTACCCCCGAAATAGTGCTACGCGATGCTACACTCAAAAGAAGTTCTCTTGAGAATATTATTAACCCTCGAGTACTTGGGAAGTTGATAATATCCGAAAGATGGGCTAATGACTTTGGGAACCTCATTAGAACCTTGTTCTGCAGGTACAATCAACCTTTAGTCCAAATCCTTTGGGGATGGGTATACCTTTGCTCCATGCTCGTTGCAAGCCTAGGGTCCCCTTTGTTTGTTTATCCTTATGCTTCTATGTGCCTACTTGTGTTTGTTGCATTCATAAAGCATCATACCGCATTAGACTTCATGGGATTTACCTTTGTTTATGAACATTGTAGGGTATTATGGACCCCAATAGAAGACACACTCTGAAATACACTTTTAAAAGTCCCAAGTTGGATGACCTAAAGAAGTTGGTGACCTTGATTGAAGACCAAGAGAAATTCAAGAGCAAGTATGGGAAGTTGATATCCTTATTGAGTCGCCAAGTAGACGAAGGACTCCTGTCCACTTTATTGCAATTCTATGATCCGCTATATCACTGTTTTACGTTTTCGGACTTCCAACTACTACCTACATTGGAAGAATACTCCTTTTTGGTCGGTCTACCTATCTTAGAAGAGTCTCCTTTCCCTTTCCTGGAAAAGGACCCCGATGAAAGAGAAATTGCTAAGGCCCTTTCTCTAAAGGTATCAGACGTCAAGGGAAATCTGGTTAGTAAAGGCGGTATTTTTGGTTTGACTACGAAGTTCTTAATTAGTAAAGCAATGTTTTATGCCGATTATACGAACAAGACTCCATTTGAGGCGATCTTTGCCTTACTTGTTTATGGAGTATTTTTGTTCCCAAGTTTTGAAGGGTTCGTCGACCTCAACGCAATTAAGATCTTTTTGAAGAACAATCCAGTACCAACTTTATTGGGTAATGCTTACCATTCTATACATCTCCGAAACTTCTATGGTGGAGGAATGATCACCTGTTGTGTGCCCCTACTCTACAAGTGGTTTATTTCGCACTTGTCGAGGTCTACTTCCTTTTTAAGTCTCGATAGAGGGCTTTGGTCTCCAAGAGTTATGGCATTGACCCACTCAGACATCATTTGGTACAACCGAGCATATGATGGAACCTTAATTATTGATGGTTGTGGCGACTTCGCTAATGTACCATTACTCAGTTTTAATGGAGGGATCAGTTACAGTCCGGTCTTAGCTCGTCGACAATTGGGATTTCCATTGAAGAAGCCGCCTAAGAGTGTCCAAGTAGAGAATATTTTCTTTAGGGAAGACCAGGAACTCCTAGGCAAGGTTTTAGTTGCATGGAACCACTTACACAAGAAAGGGAAAGAAAGCCTTGGGAAGCTTAATTGTGTGTCTTTAGAACCCTACCTTCGGTGGGTCAGAGAAAGGGCAATCAAGCTAAAGATGCCCTATTCCCGTCAAGATCCCATAGCTCCAAGGAGAGAGCTCACCTATGTCTTTATGTTCGAAGCCGAGAAGTTAGAGGTGTCCTTAAGGAAGTCTCAACATGAGCTGGAATCCTGGAAGAACAAGTACCATGTAGCAGTGGCAGAAAATGATGACTGTCAGAAGTAGAAGGCTGAACTTCAAAAGGAAAGGGGTGAACTTCAGAATCAGCTACAATTGAAGGATGAAGAGCTACTCCCCTGCAAGAAGAGGAAAGTCATGGAGGATTTATTTTTCTCTGACCCACAATGCACTATTTGGAAACTAATTGTGGACAACCTTATCCGTGAGAAGACGCAATTAAAAGAGCAGCTCAAGCAGCAGAATTTGAAACTTCTTTAGTGTCTTTACTAGCTTTTATTTAGCTTTTATTTGGGACTTTTAAAAGCAATTATTTGTATTCCGTTTCGAAATTAATAAAAAAAACGTTTTCTTTTATTACAATGCTTATAAATAGTTGGGGATCCCATGAAGTCCTACTCATATTGCATTACATTCTTTCTTTATTCATTTCAAGAAACTCAATTTTATTTCTCAGGTATTGTAACCATGGATTTCAAAAGAGAAGCCTTGGAGTACACTTTTCAGAGCCCTAACATTGAAAGCTTGAGAGAGCTAGCTGATCTAATCGAGAATCATTACGCCTTCGCAGCAGAATATGGAGAAGTCTTCCATTTTCTCAAACTCAAGATGAAGGAAGGGTTGTTGGAGACCCTCGTTCAATTTTACGATCTGTTGTACCACTGTTTCACTTTTCCGGATTACCAGTTGATGCCGACACTGGAAGAGTATTCTGATTTCCTGAGGATGCCCGTAACGGCCCGTCCTGTGTTCACCGGCCAAGAAGATGCACCCAGTCACCAAGAAATTGCCAATGCTACTCATCTTAGTTTGGCAGATGTTCAAGCGCACCTAATCACCAAGGAAGGAGTCCTTGGATTCCCTGCTGACTTTTTGATTGAAAAAATCCGCTACCATGCTGAAAGAAAGGAAGTCCTTATCATGGAAGCCACCTTTGCTCTATTGGTTTATGGGATTTTCTGGTTCCCAAAGATCGATGATTTTGTTGACACGGATGCGATTAAATTATTCATACTCAAGAATCCCGTTCCCACCTTGCTCGCTGACACATACTTTTCAATCCACTCGAAGAATGCTGAAGGAGGAGGACATGTCGTTTGTTGTACCGCTCTGTTGTATTCATGGTTCATTGCTCGCCTAACTCGGCACCCGTCTATTTGGGAAGAGGAGGAGTCACCTCATTGGTCCGAGATAGTTATGGCCCTTACTCACTCTGACATTGTGTGGTACGATCCTACGTATGGGGGTATATGTATGATCCATAGCCTCGGAGGATTTACTAACATACCGCTCATTGCGAGAGAAGGATGCATAAGTTACAATCCTGCTCTGGCCCGTCTCCAATTTGGGCATCCCATGATTGAAGTACCTGACCAGACTCTGTTAGAAGGAATCTTTCTCAAGGAAGGAGAAGACCCAGACCTGAAGACCGTCATAATCTATGCATGGAGATACATCAATAAGGAAGGAAAAGCTGCTTTAGGATACCCCAATTGTGCTGTCTCTGAAGAATACCTACATTGGGTGCGAGCAAGAGCTCTCGACCTCAAGATGTCGTTCCCTTTCCATGAACCTATGGTATTGGCTTTTCACGATCCGGATTGGTTTGACGTGAGCGAAGTAGATCAGTTGAAGACCGCCTTGGATGAGGCTCGGAAACTGAAGTCCGCTTGGAGGAACAAGTTTTTCACACTCAAGGTAGAGAAGGAGAAATCCCAGAGGCCGCCAGAAGTAGAACTTGCAAGGAAAAGAAAGGCGCGAGAGGATTTATTTTCCTCTCACACCTCTTCAAGAGTTGTCACCAGTGACGATCTTCCCCCAGATATTGTGGCTTGGAAGGAATGTGTCGACCGACTCATCAGAGAGAATACCGAGTTGCAAGAACGCATCAGTCAGCTAGAAGGAGAACTTTGCACACAGAAGGAGCATAAGGAGTAGGTCTCCGAGTTTCTCTTTTGCTTTTGATTCAATGTAATAAACTCTTAAAAGAGTACTCTATTTTGTAATACTTCGAATATCAAAATAAAATAAATTTCTATCCAACGTTATAATACCGAAAACAACTTGAGTTTCTTGAAGTTTCATCTTGTATAGCATTTATTATTTTAGCATATGCATGTGTCTCTTCTCCGTTGCGTCCTCATCCGTCTTTCTGTCTTCGTCTGCCAGTTGACATCTCGCCCATCCGATCAAGATCGAAGTATTACTTAAGGATAGCAAGGAGAACGAAAGATATGGATCGCATGACTAGCTTCAGAGTAAGGACTAATCCGACATTTCGTCACCCCTCCGATGACTTTGCTCCTGCGCAACTTCAGCCTATGCAAGACAACATGTTTGTTGACTTTCAGAGTACTCATGCTGGGATTGAAGTGGACGACCCTAGACTTATAGAATTTGAGAAGGAACTTCGTGATCTTGAAGAACAATGGAAGATGATGAAAAGAAACAATGCATCCGGTCTTGATGCTCACGACCTATGTTTAGTTCCAGGCGTAATTATTCCTCCGAAATTCAAGATGCCTGTCTTTGAAGTTTACAAGGGTGTTAGTTTTCCAAGATACCATTTGACGATGTTTTTTCGAAAGATGTCTGCTCACGTTGGCAATGATGAGCTGATGATTCACTGCTTTCAAGAAAGCTTATCTGGAGCATCATTTATGTGGTATGTGAAACTACAAAGGAATCACATTCAGTCATGGGGGGACTTAGCTGTCGCTTTTGTAAAGAAATACAATTACAACTTGGGTATAGCTCCAGTTAATAAGGATGACAGTGGATCTTCTAGAGAATTCATAGCTCCAGTACTCCGTCCTCAACATGCAATGCCCGCTCAGCGCGAACAGCAACTCCCTTTTAGGCAGAAATTGACCCCTCCAGATCAACCGCAAAATCGACGATTTCGAAGAAGGTATCAGAAGATGCCTCTGGATACTCCAAAAGAAGGAACTCATCGGTTTAATCTCATCCCTGTGAAGTATGTTGATCTATTCTCAACTTTGATTCAAAAGGGGCACATCCAGACAAGAGCTCCGCCTAAGGTGCCCAAGAAGCTTCCATACTGGTACAGAGCTGACAGATTTTGTCCTTACCATCAGGGTGCTCCGGGGCACGATATTGAGAGCTGCTACGGTATGAAAGCAGACGTTCAAGAGTTGGTTAGAAGAGGAATCTTATCCTTCAGAGGTTCTAATCCCATCTTCAGCATGGTTCGCCCTCCGAGAACATAATCCAAAGTTATCATAAGACTACACATCAGACGTTTCTGCAGGCCTCTCCATTTCAAGGCGTAATAAAGAAGGGCTTGTCCTGGCTTTTCACATTGTTTTTGCTTTTGTGTTCATGTTTCTTTGATTAAAAGTATTTTGGCATGTAAGGACTTGTTATTTTGAATAAGTAATGCAATAAGTGTTTGTCTTGAAGAAATCCATTCGTTTTCACTCAAATTGTTTTTCAAAATAATTTATAATACCGACTTTACCCAATTTTTCTCACTCTGGTAAAGAATTGGAAGGAGGATGATGAAGTAAAACACATGATCTCTTGTTGTATGCTTCGAATAAGAACCTTACTGATAATATAAGGCATTATTTCAATCATCTAAACACCAACATAGTTAAACCCTCCTTTTAAGCCTTGAGAAAAGATTTGTTTTTTCTCCCAAACCAAAACCTCATTTTTAGCCTGGGGCAGGGTAATACCAAAAAAATAATAATGAACATCTTCCGAAAAATTGGGTGGACACAAATATACTAACCCTTTATTCCTCCGCTTTACAAGTCATAAATTAAGCTCATATACAACCTTCAAAGTCCTAATTGAAGTAAGGTTTAGTTCAAAAGGATACTCGATGAGATATTGTGTCATGACTCCTTGAGCTATGCTCAAATTAAATCGGCTTTATAAATAATTTTTTAATTTATACCTTAACTAGTGGTTTCGATCACAAGTTATTGCGATATCTCTTTTCAAAACTTCAAGACAAATGTGCGGTGCATTACCCGTTTCGAAATTAACATTTCTGACTTCTAAATGCGCTTGACGTCTTAGAAAGATTACACGGACATTGATGGATTTGAAGACTTTGTCAACC
Organism: Lathyrus sativus; assembly: GCA_963859935.3. NCBI lineage: Eukaryota > Viridiplantae > Streptophyta > Magnoliopsida > Fabales > Fabaceae > Lathyrus > Lathyrus sativus. The sequence goes on from OZ012739.1 coordinate 660,502,062, forward strand.
TGGGGCAAGTTATTATCCAAGAGGTTTCATCCGTACAAGTTTGGCTTAATCTAAAGCACAAATTAGAAAACTCAATCATACTGCCAATCAGGGTAGTTACGTCGAGATTCGGTGAATCTCTCTAGAGAGTTTAAAAACAGTGGGGCATTTGGACATCATGTTTTCTATAAAATCCTCTCGAGATGTTTTTCTATACCATGTGACTTGGGGCATTTGAAATTTGAAGCGAAGCGGGCGTTCATTTCATCCCCAGGAAGCTCACCTCCGACATGAACAACCGTGATGACTCCGGATATTTATTTTATCCCATTGAAGCTTCAGTTTGGATACCTCCGTCTACAACTTCGTACAATCTTTCAGATTTATTAAGATGTTGATCTCCATTCTCCAAGAGAAAATTTCGAAGCTCTGAAGCAGGAGTATGATCCCATATTTGGTTCTTCTCCGTCTACCCCCAGTGGTGCTTCTATCTTTGAAGATTGGTCGAGATGTTTATCCCGAGATGTTTATTTCGTCTCGGGTCACCTCTTTTTGTTTATCTTGTCAGCATAAGCATATGCATAGCATATAAGTAGACATCATGGCATGTGCATTTTTGCATCCTCTGTGTTTGTTTTTTTTATTATCGCTTTGGCTATAGTTATCCTTAGGTGTTTGAGTATGTCTTATCCCTCCAAATAGATTTGTCGACCCTAGGCAGAAAGAGCACAATGTTTCATTTTCCCCATGAAGTTCAACCCTCATGGAAGATGGTTATTTTAGTACAATCCCATTTGAGTTTGTACCTCAATGGATGAGTCTCGCTTGACAGTTTCTCTTCAGTTATTTCCTTAATTGAACTTCGGTCTTTGGCAATCGCATCATGGACATCTCCAACTTTTAAGCATGGATGCGTTTATTTTGCACCTTATTCCCCAGGAAGAATATTCATAAAGACAGACGCTTCTTCAACAATAGCATCACAGGATTTTCTCGAACATTTATCTCTTTATTTGAGCAACTCGTTTTGATCAGGATCCTATTCAAAATGACAAACGACAGTTTTCACAAGACATTTCATTCACCCTCAGTGGGCCCTTCGACATCATCAAATCATCAAAAGGCATCGCCTCATAAATTCATCAAAGAAGCTTACCGAAGACATTACAAGACATCTCTCTTTATTTGAGAGCTTATAGAATATTCTACAATTACAAAGATACTCAGCAGGAACTCATTCCACAGTGAGTTCATCACACAAGTTTATTTCCATCAAGTGACATCTCCCCGGAGAAGTCGAGGAAGTTTACCATATTAGTCTCTCTTTATTTGAGAAGACATACATTACAATTCAACCGGCTCACATCTTTCCCGAAGATCCCCGGTGAAGCTTTACAACTACATGTACAATTTACAATTACAAATTACATCTACAACAACAGAGTACATTACAGATTACATCAACAAACTACATCTACAGGGTTCTACAATGAACTACATCTATAGGGTTCTACAATGAAATACATTTACAGTCTACAACGACATCTACAATCTACAAAATTTACAACCCCTTGTGAAGATGCTCTCACGAGTTTTCATCATTTCGGGAAGAGACTGAGACCAGCTCATAGCATCTAGACTATGACGCTCGGGGAAGTTCTACATCAGAGACTGTGACCAGCTCATAGCATCCAGACTATGACGCTCGGGGAAGTTCTACATCAGAAACTGAGACCAGCTCATGGTTCCCATACCATGATGCTCGGGGAAGTTCTACAACTACAACATCTACAATGGCATTTACATCTACATCTACAAACTACAGTGATTCTACCATCTACAAAATTTTGACATTTCAGGCAGAGATTGAGACCAGCTCATGGTACCCTTATCATGACGCTCGGGGAAGTTATACATTTTACTATTTCAAGTTGAGTTCCAAAAGAAAAAAGATATACAGGAAAACAAGAAAAGAAAGAAAGAATACGAATAAAACTGAACCATCGACTCAATTCATTTGGATTATTACCAACCACAACATTATGATAATAAGCATATCTTTCGACTAGAAGCTTCTTTCCCATTACCATATCCCCGGTGTGTGAGGTATTGTTATACTTATGGAGATTCCCTAGTGTTGGTTGTTTTCTGTCCCCGTGGGGTCTCCTTTTGTCGAGCCTGTTTTTTACCCGTGTGTCGTGTCTAGTTTCTCCCTGTGGCGCCATTTCTCCACAGGACCCTTTGTCTTGCATTCTCATCGCATATCATGTGCATTCGGTGGCTTCTTAAGGCCAAAAATCCGCGCAATGTTTGTATTTAAGTCCCTCCTATCACGTCGAGACGGAGATTTCGATCTCCATATCTCCGAATAGGAGTAACTTAAATAGGGGCATCTGTTGCACCCTAATTTTTTACCCTAAGACTCCACCTCCTCGTATGTTTTCTCACGTTTTATCTTTTCTACTTTTAAGTGCGACTAACGGGTGTGTGCAGGTTTATTTTGCTTTAGAGGCGTCTCCGGCTAATTCTGATGATTAGGTCCCCTTAAATCAAGATTCTGGTCCCTTTCAAGTTTGTTTCCTTATCAAGGAAGGTCTGTCAAAACGGGATTCTTACGAAATTGAGATCGCAGCCTTATGGTATTGGTGGCACTTGTGGTACAAGATAATTTGGACTCAAGATTTAAGGATTGTTCGTTTGGATCTTAAATTCGACGTTTACAATTTAATCAAGTGGTGTTGCGGTGGAAAGAATTACTTTGGTTGCAATTGGCGCATTTCTTATGGATTAAGTGGGTATCCAAAATTCATCAATTGTACTCTAGGATTTCAAGACTTTTGAGCTCGAATTAAACTCAAATCCAAGTCACCATTTTGGTTAATGTACTCAATATTCGGAATTTACTAATTTAAAGTGCGCTTAAATTCAAATGAAGATTGCAAGGACTAATGAACTGTTGGGGATCAGAAGGGTACACTTCTGGCATGGGATGTATCATCTGAAAGGCCAAGTATGATCAGAATAAAACAAGTTGGCTCACAACCAATTAAATCAGTTGCCTTTCTCCACATGCTGCATTTACTTGTGACTCTATCTAAGGATGGAAATCTACACGTTTGGGAAACACGTGTTACAATTAATCTTAATAGACCTGCTACTCAGGCTAACTTTTTGAGCCTGCACCAATTGAACCAACAAGGTGGAAAAGCAGTTTATCCATTGCCACAAATTAAAGCTTTAGAATTTCATCCACAATTGAATTTAGTTGCTCTAGTGTTTGCAAAAATGACGAAGTACAGAACACTTCAAAAATAAGGCCTCATACAATGAAAGAGAGAAAGTTTTTTTTACGGTTTTACAAAATACACGGGGATCTTCAGCATCTTTTTTAAAGGAAAAAACTTTCAGCCTTGGGAGCATCTGGGGTGGTAGCAGAACATCAGCTTCAAGCTCAACTACAAGAGCATCATCTGAAAAGCCCGAGTCATCTTACGATAACAGACATTGCAAGGAATGCTTTTCTTTACAGTCATTTCATGGAGGGCCATAGGAGAATCTCTCTAATATCACGCCTACCCCTCATTACTGTTTTAGAAAGGAGAAGTTGTTCCTGACGCGTCGTGCATAGAACGCCAACAACTCCACTTTCCTTGCCCCGCCGTGCATAGCGTCACATCAGACCTGCAACAACAACAAATCTCAGTAACCTCATCCTCAAGTTAATCCACATGATGCCGTCTCAAACACCAAGAAGTATTACCGCATTGGCATACCAATTACCGGCCTGTTTTGATTATGCCTTATATTGTCAGGAGAAGTTTTAGCTTCTAAGCACTAACAAGTTGGATATGGAAAATTACACGAGAGCAAGTATGCTCAAAATACAATTTAGGCCTCAAGGAACTAGGTTCTGCCTAATCTTCGATGCTCTGCTCCAGTGCCATTTCATGTGTCCTACTACACCGTCGTCGACGTCATCAAGCTGAGCCTAAGAAGAAAGACAATATAAATTAATCAAACTGAGGAGAATATTGAGCTTTGTCCACAGTGCAGCAGGAAAACCACATTGTTAAGAGAAAACCTCCCTGAGACAGTGTTGGCTGTATCTGAAGGTTCTCTAGTGATTTCTACAAACACGCCCAAAGAAGAAAATTCATCAGCTGAAACAGGCCAACTAAGGAACTACTTCGACTTACATTGATAATGAAGAGGAAGGTAAGCATATGCCTACAAATCGCCTAGAGATAAGCCAATCAGGAGTTGATTACAACAAGCGCAGCATTGAAATTGGGATCAGCTGTTGGATCACTACAGCAATCATCCAGATATAGACATGGACCCCTTGGAAGGCACTAACATTTCTGTATTGTTGAAAAGGTCTAGCAGCAACAAAGGACCTATTGTTCAGGCAAGGACTTCTACTGCCACAACCCGAATCGTTGCCACAACCCGAATCGCTGCCTAATACTGAATCGCCGCGTAACTCTGAACTAATGGCAGACAATCACAACACAGATGCCAAACAAGTATCCCATAACCACTTGCAAGAGTATGATACATTGCAGAATAATCATCTGGACCATCAGTTGGCTGTCTCTGAAACACGGCCCCATGATCAGCTAGCCAATTCCCAAATGATGACTCACTATGACCTAGCAAATAGTAAGACATTTCACAGCAATCAAATCAGTTCTCAAACACACCACGAGGTAGTCAATGCTAACGTTTTCCCAGCTATGAAATAGTAAACGCTAAAACCACACAAACAGAGCACTCTCTTGTCACATACCCTGTCCCACATCTCCCGCCTGCTATGGATGTGTCTCATTTAGATTGAAACTGGCGCTCTGATTACCGATATCGCTCTATCATTGGCACACAAGTTATTAGCTCCGGACGTGACTGATCAAACACTGTCAGTGTTGCCGATACTACGGATGTGGCTTGGGTAGAACCGACCAGCCCTATCTCAAAGAAAGCATCTGAAAATGGGAACTCATTTCATCTGCACCAAACAAGCTCAAAATCACATCCTTCATAATAATCGACAACTTCCGAAAAGAAGACAAGAAGTAATAATGAGAACAAAACCAGACTTACAAGAGCAAAACGGTTTTGCAGAAGAAGGAGTAATCCCAAAAGCCGAATCTCGCCACCTACACCTGCCAGGTCACCCTCAGAGTCAGCAAAATAACCGCTAAAGAATATTCATGGAATAAGAGAATATGCTATTCAGAATAAAATCAAATCCAATCTCATTTTGAATCACCAACAATCAAATTGAATGACAATTAACAAATCATCATGGCAATCAGACCAAAAAGGAACGTTTTCAAATCCGACTTATCCTAAATTGGAAAACCTAATCAGGTATTCAAAGCCCTTAATCAAGTTCAATCAGAAGAGGATCTCGTTTGAAGTATATAAAAGGAGAAGTGAGAGATGGGGATCGGGGGGGAATCATTACAAAAAAGAACCTAGAGCTCGTAAAAAGGAAGAGATCGGAGCACTTATCTCTCCGCTCGCTGCGAACCCCAAATTGCCGCAAGCTCAACAGACGGAACACCACATTCTTCCCGTCTCCAACACCGTCGGGATCATCGAACCGCCGGTAATGCTCCTTTCTTTTCCGTGTTTTAAATTATTGATACTCCGGATGTGTGTTTGCAGATTCGAAACATGATGAAGGAGGAAGAACCTATCGCGACTAACGGAAGACGAAAGAGCGAGCGATCGAGAGTGAGGCAGTTTCGATTTGGAGAAGCTCAATTTGGGGCATTAGGGTTCTCGTTTTTGTTTTTCGTTTTGTTGTTATGTGATCATTTACAAATCACCACTATCCACATCACTTGCACATACCACAATCACCGTTAATTTAGTTTAATCCCTGAACTAACTTTTAATTAATAATTAAAAACTTAATTAATGCTAAATCGATAATATAACATTTTCATTCCGTTTTAATTAATATTTTCTGTCTGATTTAATTAAATCCTTTCTAATTAAACTAATAACCTATTTTCAATTAATTGTCTAATTAACTAATTATTTAATTAGATTCTCTTTTAATCATCCTTTTTTTAAAATAAACTAATAAATTCTTTTTCTAAATAATTAATAATATATCTTTTTGTTTTGAAAAATATTTCGTACTTAAAAACAACATTTAGGATAATTATAATAAAACCTTTTACCTAATCTAAATTAATTTCTTTTTATGAAAAAACCTTTTCATTTAATAAATCCAATTTATTTAAAATTAGTGCTCATCTAAAATCTTTTTGCTACTAAAATTAAGTTAACATTTTTTAAAATCAATTTCAATCAATAAAATCAACTTCTATTAAAACTGATAACAATATTTTCATAAAATCAACCTCACTAAATTAATCAACTAAAAACAATTTAACCCATTAAAATCAACTCAACATCGCAAACAATTAAAATCCATCAACACCGTAAAATACAAGTCAATCGTGCACACTCACATTCACGACACTTGCACCTACACCTTAGCGCTTTCATGCGTGTGTATGACTTTATTTACCGCAAAATTACATTATCAATTTATATTTCCGCATCGCATCCGTCCAAAGGAAAAACCTACACATGAGTCAACACTTGTGTGTAGTGCACATCATTTGCATCATAATCCCACGTGATCCTTGATCCCATTCAAGTCGATCATTTTAGGATAGGACCTACGCATAGGAAGGACCTTTCTCCTACAACATAGAAATAAACACAATCAAACAATTCAAATCAAACAATATTCAAACATTCAACAACTCAACATTCAAAATTCAAACACATTAGAGAAAGATGTCAATCATCTTAAGTGAGATAGAATCTCCACCCCATAACAATACAATCAAGCCGTAGGGACTTTGGCTTAAGAGAAATAAAGGCATACTCGTCATACAATCCGAGTACTTAAGCCATTTTCTTAAGACGATGCAAATACTATTTTCCTACATCTTGTGGCGGTTACATCTCCCTTAAAATGACAACACATCACTTCTCCTAAAATCAATCAATCAACTACCCTAAACCCGTAGGAACTTTGACCACAGTCAAAGAACTCCTCAAACCCTTTAGGGGAACTACAAATACTTTGATTCCACTCCCGTAAGGATATGTAGGCATAAGATGCGACATCTTATCGAGTATACTTAGAAACAAACCCCTAGGGTCTTTCAACCCTTAAGCAGATAAACACATAGCAATAAACAAATATAAAATAAGAGGTTCCTGTAGAGTACTACAGAAACTTAGGATGCTAGTACCTTCCCTAAGTTTAACCAACCCCGAACCTATAACTCTCTAAACCTTGCATTTGCATTGCATTGTGGGAATTTCAATCTTTATCCCTTCCTTTGGACAAATCAAAGTTCGGTTGCAAAATGAATTAAAGATTCAAACTAATCAATAGTTTGGTATCCAAAATTTCACCGCGACAAACCCGAAGTTAAGAAGAACATCTGATCTCGCTGTCAGGCATCTGTTAAACAAAACAGGCATTGAACCCGAAGGCCGGCTCAACCCGAAGTTGAGAAGAACATCTGACCTCGCCGTCAGGCATCTGTTAAACAAACAGAAATTGAACCCGAAGGCCGACTCAACCCGAAGTTGAGAAGAACATTTGACCTTGCCGTCAGGCATCTGTTAAACAAAACAAACATCGAACCCGAAGACCGGCTCAACCCGAAGTTGAGAAGAACATCTGACTTCGCCGTCAGGCATCTGTTAAAAAAATAGGCATCGAACCCGAAGGCCGGCTCAACCCAAGTTGAGAAGAACATCTGACCTCGTCGTCAGGCATCTGTTAAACAAAACAGGCATCAAACCCGAAGGCCGGCTCAACCCGAAGTTGAGAAGAACATCCGTCGATTTACCATCTTGGTGAAGAAATTCGTTGGGGAAATATGAACTTGAATAAGTAAACTCTATTGGGGAGAATGATACGATGAACACGTCTGTCAAAGATCTTGTTGGGGTCTGGATACCACATAGGCTCAAGAAAAACATTGATATTTATCGGGGACTGGACCGCACGGGCTCAAGAAAAACATTGTTATATGCTGAAGATACAACTGGAAATAAGAGATAACAACCTTGCTTATGTTTCGAGTGCACATGTTTGAAAATGGCGTAATGCTCCATACGAAATGGAAATGCTACGCATTTGGGAGGATGTTATGCACAACGCAAATGCAAAGGAACCATTCTAGCAAAATAAATGCTGAAGTGACGAAGCCAACTCCGCTGGGAATAACCGGGTGCCAAGTACGATTGGAATTTTGCTGGGAGAAACAAGCCCTGGATGGCTTCCAGGAAGAGAGCTTTCCTGAGTATAACTGCTCTGCTGAGAACAAAATCCACTCCGTTGGGGATCACAAAATCAACTCTGCTGAGGAAAGTGGCTCTGGATGGCCTACCAGAATATAACACTTCTGGGGAACAAACAACTTGGCTGGGGAGAACAAATCCACTCTACTGGGGAAATCAGCCATGGATGACCTTTCAGAATATGACTCTACGAGGGAGTAAATCAAACTGCGGGGAATTACTCCACTCTGCCGGAGATTTTGCTCTGCTGAAAATTTGAATCCGCTCTGCTAGGGATAATGAATAAGATTTACTGGAAATATATCCCCAAACTCTCTCTGCTGAGGATGGAGAATAACAATCTCTGAGTCAATCCCACTCAGCGGGGAAGAAAACTACTCCAGCGACTTCGCTGAGGATCTGCAGGGGATGAAAATTAATCGGGAAAATATCCCAAAGGAAACTTACTCTGACGAATACCAATGACCAAATGGATTCTGCTGCGGACAATAACTCCGATGGGGTTCGCCCAATGAGGGAATCAACATCGACCTCTGCTTGAGAAAATGATAAATAAACTCATCAATATCAACCTCTATTTAGAGAATTGAGTCCCTGACTTGAACTCTGAAGGAAAAGGAGTCAAAAGATTTCGATTTTTTATAAGTTGTTTTTCCACCTCATAACAGTAAAACATTCTCTTTATCATTTTAGGACAGCTTTAAAAAAAATCATTTATTTGGAGTGGTAGGACAAGAGGAAGTACATCGTTTAGGAATAAATAAATGTAAAATTCTTAAGAATTGTTTTTTGAAGCATCAAAGTCAACATTAGACTTGGGTTTTAATTTGCAACACATTCCTTTAAAATATAATTTCATCTCCTTATCAATGTGACGGTGACCAAGTTTATTAAAATAAAAACCGTAACATGAACGCTTTGAGTTTGAACAGGTTTGTCAAATGTCTGCTTACATTTTTATCATAATATTCTTCTAGAATATGATCCTAAAGAACATTCAAACGCATTAAAAATTAAACACAAGAAATTTGAATATAATAGGAGTCATGGTATACGACACAAAAGCATATCTTTATTGAAATTCAACTTTGATGGTCCAATTTATAATCCAAATTCCACTCTTATATTAGGAGTCATCTTAGCAACTTCCATTTTTCTCTTACAACACAACACAATGCAAGAAATTTACACAAAGTCACAAACACATTCAACTTTCGAATTCACAAAGGAGAAGCTGAAATATTGGTTACTGGATCACCCATCGATTGTATCTTTCCGGTGGAGTCCAACTCAATCGTGGGGCGGCACGTGGTGGTTTCTCATTTCTGCTATCTTTTTTTACATCACCATCGCGATAACCATCCATGTCATCCTCAAACTATGTCGCATAAGGTGTCAAATACCTTTGGGCCCACTTCCCGCCATTCATAGTCTCTCAATGTCGTTGATCTCAGTAACCATATTCTTCGGCATGTTTTTCTCTGCTGAAATTGAGGTTCGGGACACTCGTTGGCTATGGCAACGGACGCGAACCACACCCTTCGAATGGTTACTATGTTTTCCTTTAGGTATTCGTTCCTCGGGTCGTGTCTTCTTTTGGTCTTACATTTTTTACCTATCTCGTTATCTCCATATGTTAAGGACATTCTTTGTCATTTTGAGCGAGAGAAAATTGTCGTTTTTTAGACTATTTAACAACTCGATTATTCTTATAATGTCGTTTTTATGGCTTGAGTTTTCACAATCGCTTCAAGTGTTGGCTATATTGTTCTCAACTTTGGTTTGTTTTGTGGTTTATGGGTATAGATTTTGGATACAAATCGGGTTACCTAGTAAAACATTTCATTATGCGGGGAATTTACACATGGTGTTGTTTGGTTGCAATTTGGCGTGCCATATTGGAGTACTTTTGTTGCATTATTCAAGAGGAGGGTGTAATGGAATTGGAGCATGGGTTTTTAATTCCTTTTTGAATGTTTTAATTCTTTGGCATTTCTTGAAATCCTATTTTGATACGCACTACCAAAGGAAGGAGACTTCTTCCAAAAGAGGGCAAATCAAAGCTAAGTCAAAGCCATGGAATTTTGACAAATGAGGAGGTTCTTTGCATGCTACCCTTTCTCTTTTAATTTGTTTAGGTAAACATCCTTGAATGACACATTAGAGTAATGTAATGACTCTCTAAGGATACATAGTTTGTAAATTGATTCTAGAGTATATGGAAATGTACATTTAAAGCAATAATCACTCTATTTCTTATTAGGTTTTGATGTTTCATACAAAGTTAACTTAAAAATTATTATGTATTTAATGATTAAATGGATACACTATATCCCTTTGTAAAAAGATGATGATTTATGTTTTAGAATTTGAAATTAGGATCAATCCTAACCAATTTTGATATATATCTTCCTACAATTTTAACAAATTATAATTGATGAATTGGATTATAACCGGCCCTTGTAATTTGCTACTGAGATGTTATAATTGTTGCAGATTTTATGTTACCTTATAACAACCTCTAACTGTTCCGAGTCATTTGTTTGATAGGTCATAAAGTTAGAGGTTGTGAAATGTTTTATATATCTTTCTCATTCTAGTTCTAAGGGTAGTGGAGTATCAAAACAATCAATTAGTATAAATAGGTCAAGTGAGTGTAGGCTTGTTTTGAGATAAACACGGGTGAAAAGGTAGTGTGAGAGAGAGGTGAAGTTCCACTGTTGAATCTTTGTATTTTGCATTTCGGATCACCTTAATTTTAGAGGAATTCGTCCAGAGTACGAGTTTTCCTCTGAAATTGATTACCAAAGTGTTTGTGGTGTTCTTTAATGTTCTGGATTATTCTTGCATTATATTATGTTAAGTGTTTGTTTCTGTTATACAAAGAAGACATAACAATTGACACCAGAGCTCCGATTGGTTTCGATCTACTAAGAGAAGTCTAATCGAAGAAGAAAAGGTGATTGATCAAGAGGTGCGACTGTGTTTGCATTCGCAAAGGTGATTCAATTGAGAGTCATCATAAATTGAATCAAAGTTAGTTATATGAATTTCAATGTGGAGAAATTCAATAGAAAATATGATTTTGCAATGGTGCGTGTAAAGATGCAGGTATTGCTAATGCACTGAGAACTAGACAACACACAAGAAGGAGAAGCAAAACTTCTAGCCTCGTTCAGTGAGTAGGAGAAACGAGGAATCCTAAGTCGAGCTCATATTAAGATCATTCTGAGTTTGAGGGATAAGGTGAAACATGAAGTTTTGAAAGAGAAAAACAGTTGTTGGATTTGGTTGAAGTTGGAAAGTATGTATATGACTCTAGAAAACCAGATATATCAACGTCTCTATATGTTGAAGATACAGCCAAGGACATTGATAGTAGAACACTTTGATGAATTTAATAAGCTTATTCTTGATTTGGAGAATATAGAAATTCAATTGGATGATGAGGATCAATGATTTTTGTTGATCTGGTCTCTTACCAGCTCCAATGAAACTCTTGCATATATTATGATCTTTGGAAGAGATTCTATATATTTGGAGAAGGTTCATGCATCCTTGATGGCCAAAGAAGTTTCCAAGAAGGCAGATTCCAAGGAAGTAGAGGTCGGGGAAAATCAGTGTCAGAGGAACAAGTTTGAAGAGAGAGTCGAAAGGGAAGAATAAGTCAAGGTCGAGATCCAAGAGTGATCATCCTGAGTTGAAATATTTAAGTTTCCTTAAAGAAGAACATTTCAAGAGGGATAGTCCGACTAAGAACAAGAAATTCAGAGAAAGGAGCAACGATGTGTCTGTGGCGTCAGATGGGTACAAGAGCTTGAAAGTTTTGGTGATGTCTAACACACAGGTCACCATGGACTGGGTTTGGGAATCGGGATGCTCCGCTCACATTTGTCTGAGGAGAGGTTGGTTCAGTCAGTACATGTGAGATATTGGATCGAACTCTAGTTAGCATGTTGTCGAAGTTTGCTCACATGCTGTTGTCGAAGACCTACATGCTGTAGTCGAACTGTGTTCTAGTATGTAGTTGTTGAATTGGGTCTTGTGTTAAGGATCCAATTGTTTAAGTTAGCTTTTACCCTAAGTTAGCTTGTATGGGTAATTGTTAAAAATCCCATTAGTTTAGTATGTTAGGTTTTATTATAAATAGCATACTAGTCTCTCATCTTAAGAATAACGGTTATAACCAATCCTTGTTGTTTTTTCCTTATTTTTCCTTGTTAACCCTAACCCTTGTGTGTTTCTTGCCTATAAAGAAGCCAAGTATATTTTTTAAGGCACCCTAATTCACAACAAATTGGTGTGGTGCGCATGGAGGAAGATGTCTTCAACAAAGTGTGAGATTGAAAAGTTCACCAGAGTGAACGACTTCGATCTGTGGCGCTTGAAGATGAAAGCTCTACTGGTTCAGCAGGGTTGTTTGGAAGCGTTGAAGGGAGAGGCAGTCGTGGATGCTACGTTAACGAAAAAAGAAAAGACGGCCATGATAGAGAAATCCAACAACGCAATATTGTTGAGCCTTGGTGATAAGGTTCTTCGACAAGTATCAAAGGAGATTATAGCATCGGGGTTATAGTTGAAACTTAAAAGTTTGTACATAACCAAATCTCTGGTGAATCGACTCTACCTGAAGTAAGTTTTGTATTCATTCAAGATGAATGAAGACAAAGTGTTGGTTGAGCAGTTGGATATGTTCAACAAGCTAATTCTTGATCTTGAAAATACTGATGTGAAGATCGACGATGAAGATCAAGCATTTTTGTTGTGAGCTTTACCCAGAACACATGCTCACTTCAAAGAAACTCTCATGTATGGAATGGAGTCCCTGAGCTTTAAATAAGTTCAATCAGCCTTGTATTCTAAATACTTGAACAAACGAAAGGAGCTTAAACCTTCAACGGTTGCTGAAGGTTTGACCGTTAAGAGAAAATTCTTGCGAAAGGATGGTAAGTTCGACAAGAAGAAAGGTAAAAGTCAGGAGAAGTCTTATAGTGGTAAGGCATCTGGTATTCAATGCTATCACTATAAGAAGGAGGGTCACACAAGAAAAGTGTGCCCTGAACACCTGAAAGATCATGGAGATAAAGATAATGACAATGCAACCATTGTTCAAGATGTCTTCGAATCATATGATGTTCTTATGGTTTCAAGCAGTGACGCAAGAAAGGAGTGGATTATGGATTCAGGTTGCACTTGGCACATGACTCCAAACAGAGAATTGTTCGAGGAGCTATGTAATCAAGATGGTGGATTAGTGATGCTAGGAAACAACAAATCTTGCAAAATTGCAAGCATTGGATCTGTGAAATTCAAGCTCCATGATGAGTCAATAAGGTTATTAACTGAAGTCAGGTATGTACCTGATTTGAAGAGAAATTTGATTTCTATTGGTGAATTCGACAAGAAGGGATATGCTTTTAAAGGAGATAAAAGTATCCTAAGAGTCATGAAGGGATCGAAGGAAGTCTTGAGAGGTGTGAAGAAACAAGGCTTGTATACCCTTTAGGCTGAAGTTGTAAGTGGTTCGACAAATGTTGTATCCATGAAACCGTTGTCGAAAATAGAAATTGGGCACACGAGATTGGGCCATGTCAGTGAAAGGATTCTGGTCGAATTAGGGAAACAAAATCTGCTTGGAGGAGACAAAGTCGAAAAGCAGAAATTTTGTGAATCCCATGTACTTGGAAAATCTTGCAGAGTGAAGTTCAAGAAAGGAAAACAAAGAACTCATGGATCCGTTGATTACATTCATGTTGATCTTTTGGAGTCTGCAAGGTGTCCATCACATTCAGGAGTAAGGTATTTTCTATCCATAGTTGATGATTATTCCAGAAAGTTATGGGTATTCATCCAAAAGACTAAGGATGAAACTTTTGAGAATTTCAAAGGTTGGAAGACTCTGGTCGAAAATCAGACTGGTAGAGAGGTTAAGAGGTTAAGAACCGACAATGGCCTTGAATTTTGCAATGAGGCGTTCGACATTTTTTGTGTTGCCTCAGGTATTGCAAGATACAAAACTACTACAGGGACCCCACAATAAAATGGTTTGGAAAAAAGGTTTAGTCGAACTATTTTGAAAAGAGTTAGATGCATGTTGACTAGTGTTGGGTTAAAGAAGGTTTTTTAGGCTTTGGCTGTTTCGACAGCAACATATCTGATAAACAGATGTCCTTCGATTGTGTTAGATATGAAGACACCTGAAGAAGTTTGGTCGGGACATCCACCTAGTCTCGACAAACTGAGAGTATTTGGCTGCATGGCCTATGCTCACATTAGGCAAGATAAGGTCAAACCAGAGCTTTGAAATGGATGTTCATGGGATACCTTGAAGGAGTCAAAGCTTATAGGCTATAGTGCCTAGAGCCAAGTCACAAGAGGTGTATCACCAGTCGAGATGTAGTTTTAAATGAAGTAGAGATGGCTTTCAAGAAAACTGATGATGCTGACTGTCATACCCCAAATTTGTCCTACTTATATATTGCCTTCATCTGTACATCCACCCACTAATCATTATTCAGAAAATCCAAAAAATATGTTACTTTTATCATGAGGTTGAGTGTGTGTAGTAATAGTTGAGGTGCGGTAGAATTCAACTTGATCTTGGTCAAAGTAGACTTGATTCAGTTAGAAGTGGATGCGTCAAGTTATCAAACTATAATTGAATTCAGATGAGTCATGTTGAAGAATCATATAGTATTTATTCCTTAAAAATCAGGGTTTTGGGTGCAACCATAGTGCAGTTCACATGTTTGAGTCATTTCATCGTTTCAAAGCCCTGATTCATCTAAAGATCCAAATTGTTGGACTATAGTAGTGGATTAAGTTCCATCAAGACGTGCATCTATGTTTTTAAGTTGGAATCCATTTCAGGTCCATTATCCATATTATTTAATCTAATTACCCATATCCATATCCATTTTTTATTTATAAAAAAACCATTTCTAGTTATCCATTTATCCCATTATCTTTTTCCCTCAACCCATTTCATCTTCCAAACAAGTGTTATTGTTACAAAAATCACTACATTCCAAGAGCCCATTCAACAAGTCCATAATACAAACTATTTGAAAAAAAGCAACAAAGGTCCGTCATCATTTTCACTTAGAGGACCACGATTTCTTTTGTTTATATTACAAGAAAATGGTTACACAAAAAGTTTAGTAACTTAAGCCCATTTACATTACAAAGATTAAAAAAAATATCAAAATGTAGGAAAATGTCACAAAACAGCATGACATCTCCACCATGCACAAGCACATGAAATAGCCACACGATGCGTTTTTTCTCAGCATCCAAGCCATAAACCGCGCCAGCTAGCCATGATTATGTTGTCCCCACACAAATATACACGCGCATGACCATCCACCTGCAAATAAAACCATTCTCACACAAATGAAGAAAAACTACATGAAAATCGTTTCAACAAGATCTACAGAAAGATTCCAAATGCAAAGAAAACTCCAAAACGCGACGCCTACTCCCTTCAATCCACCCTATAAATAAGAGCTATTTTTCATTCTTTCCTTCAAGTTCGGAAGAGCTAAAGAACCCCTGACAAATCTTCATCTTAATTTAACCATTAACCCCAAATCAATATTCATCCTCAAAACCTTCAAATCACTCTTCTTCAACCTATTCACAATAAACAACCTTCTTCCCCCCAAAACTTCCTTTATCAACAACTCAACCCCAGAAAAAGAAATAAAAGAGAACCAAATAAGAGACATAAAGATGAAGAGAAATTAAGGAGATGAAGAGAAAATCTAAATAAATTCAAACCATAAACCAAATTGAACACAGAACGGAATCAATTTGAGAGAGAAGAGAAGAGTCGGTGTTGTTACAATCTTCACCTTTCACAATTCGTTGCAGATCCACGAGATTGAGGACGTTGTGCAAAGGAGATAGAAGGCTGGATCAAGACGTTGTTTGTTGATTATTGTTGAATTTCACATAAGTCGTGTTCTTGATATCAACTTTAATTCTTCCTTCTTTCTGGTTTTCACTGTGCAGAGATCGTGAAAGAAAAAATTGGGTCTTTGTTGTCTCTTTGGCTTTCAGTGTGTGTCTTATAGGATGTAATGGTATTAGCCATTTTTCTTTTTCTTCGCCAGGCTTGTTTCTTTCTTCTGACCCATTTGGTGAGGAACTTGAGGCCCATTTTGTTTTTTCTTCTTATCACTCTCTTTGTTGGTCCACCGTTTTTTTTAGATGAATGGGTCTCTGTGCCGCTAGCGCTAAATGAATGGGTTGATTGGCTCTGATCGATACCATCTAAAAGTGCTTGCTTTATCCATTCGATACTGGTTATTCTTACGCCTCTAGTGACTCTTGGAATCATGCGCATGGCTCCATGTCGGCCTTAATTCTGCGTCGGTGTAACGGTCGATGGAAGTAACAAATACTACCTACGAGTCTCATTCTCTCGCATTCGTCCTTACCTGTGTTCTATTTTATTGATCCAGTTTAGGCAGCTTTCAGTCTCTATAAACTTGATGGAATATTTCTTACACAAGATACGAAGTCATCAATCAATGGCATGAAGGAGTTCAATCAGGAACAGAAAGGCCATAAGGCCCATGATGATTCTACATTGTTTACACCCTTAGATCTGATATGCACTCCTCCTTCTCACTTGTTTTTTTAAAACTTCTTTTTGTTATTATTTATTTCCTAACTTTTATGATAGAATTTTCTTTCGTTTTTGTTAGATTTTGATTTTCTATGTCTTGATCTACTCTTCCATGATTTTATTTCGCTCCATTTTTTTTAGTTTCATTTTGATTTTTAATTCAATTTTTTGTCGATGAAAATCTAAGAATTTTGGATTGTCGATTCGTCGATAAAAATCCATGATTGAGATTAGACTATTTCATTTTCCAGCTTATTTTAGCTCATACCATTTCATTCTCATCTTCGATTTGACTTCTTTTTCAATATCAGTCAATGAAGTATTTTTATTCGTAAATGTTTATTATTGAAGTTGTTAATTTTCATTATTTCAAATCTGTAGTGAGTGATCATCGAGATCATTTTCTATACTTTGGGATCGTGATAAGTTACCTTTGATTAATTGACACAAGTTTATGAGTAAGACGAAACTGTCGCCTTTTCTTTTTGTGTTGCACGATTACTTGGAGAGTGATCCTCAATATCATCTCTCCATCGTATTTTAGTAAGAATATCAACTGGCGCGACCTTCTATAGTTTAACCTTCTTCACAGATCGAGCTACGTCAATTTAGCGCTACGTTTCGACCCGATTCAAACAATA
Organism: Lathyrus sativus; assembly: GCA_963859935.3. NCBI lineage: Eukaryota > Viridiplantae > Streptophyta > Magnoliopsida > Fabales > Fabaceae > Lathyrus > Lathyrus sativus. The sequence goes on from OZ012739.1 coordinate 660,519,663, forward strand.
ACAACTGTCATAACCCACATTTTACCCCTTAGATGTCATCAAAATTTGCATGAGCACCATAGGTAATTATCCTTGCATCACTAACCAAATCGTCAAGCTTTGTTTGTTTTGTTTATTTTTTTAAAATTAGGGTTTTATGGAGAAGAAAAGTAAGCTTTAATCAATCATGAGTTGAGTGGGAAATTAACCAAGGAGGTCCTCACACCTATCAAGGGTCTCTAAGAGGTCATTTGGTCCAAAGAAATCCAAGTAAAGAGTTTCTTAAGTGGATAGGGGAGGCATTAATTTCATCTGATTCAAAAGTCAACTAAGGCATCACAAAGTCAATTCTTTGTTGTTATGGTCAACTCTAGGTTTTGGAGGTCTTAGTCTATGATCTCATATGGTTTAATCATTAAAAGTCAAGTTGGAACAATAAAATTAGGAGATTTGAAGAATTAGGGTTTCTTGATGAAGTTTTTCTAAGTTAAAAAGTCAACATTTGAAGTAATTTTCAAGGCCAATAATTCATCAAGATTATTTTTAGAACTCAAGTTATGATGTTTCAAGTGGAGGTCAAAGTAGGGCAAAACCTAGGGTATCATTTTTCCAAGAACTTCAAATCAAGGCCTCATAGGTTTCTTGACCTCAAATCAAAATTCATCCAACATGAAATTTGTTCCCGTTGATCTAATATTTATAAGCCTATAAAGAAGTCCTCAATTGGATCAAGGAGTGAAAAGTTATGGCATCACAAATTTTGGTGGTTTTGGGCACAAGTTAGGCAACTTGCCCTAGTTGCCAAGACACTTCCAAGTCATGTTTTTGCTCAACTTGCAAGCTTTCTTTTTGATAGTTTCAAGCTTCAAATCCAAAATTGCAAAACATCAAAGTTTTTCTCCTCCATCTCATCTTTCCAATCATCTAAAGAACTCTTCAATTCGAGTTCTGGAACTCAAGTTATGATGTGATAAATATGAGTGTCAACACTTGTTGAAACTTGCCCAAGCCATGACCAGGTCATGCGCAGGATTGCTTAGGCTAGAATGTTGAACCAATTTTCATGGCCAAGTTTCATCATAATCCAAGCCTCAAATCAAAAAGATTAAAACATCAAAGTTGTTCATCTATGTATCCTTTTTCCAAAGAACCTAAAACCTCATCATTTGAATCAAGAACCATGGAGTTCTATGGTGCCAAAGTTAGTTCTGAACCATTCCTTGTTACCTTGACAAGCCACGACTAGATTTCACATCAAAACCTGCCAGCATTTCCCAGTATCCAAAGTGTTGTTTCTTGTGCACCTACCCTTGTAAGTCTCAATCCCAAACATTGCCTATTTTAGCTCTTATTCATTTGACCTACCAAAATAATTTTTTGGCATAAACTCAAGAAAGATGTAAGACAAACATTATAGGTCAGGCCATCTGACTTCTGCTCCCCTTAAGTTGCTCCTCTGATCATAACACAACAAAGGATATCACTGCCCAACCATCTGAACAAAAGCCCTAGCCGAGCTATCACTATCATAGTCAACCTTTCATTTTGGCTCCAAAGGATCTTTTCAAACTAAAAAAACCCGAGGAGATCATTTGATAAAGGGGGAGGAGGTCAGAATAGAAAAAAAAAGGAGAGAATATGCAAAAAAATCCTAACTTAAGAACACCATAACCTCGGTTTTTATAAAACCTCTCCAACCACCATTTCCTTTTGTGTAAACCAGAAACAAACTTCAAAACCTTCATTATACATCACTACCAACTCATTTCAACTCTCAAACATAAGTTGTAACATCACCTCCATATCCACCATTTTTATCCACCATTGAAGCATCAACTATCGGGTTTGGGAAAGGAAGGGTTTCCAAGTTAACCAATGACTCACAACCATTCTCTAGGAGCTAAGGAGGTCGAGTAGCATATCATTTGTACTTTACAACCACCATTGAAGAGACCTTGGATCAGCTCCAAGAGGTAATTTTTCTTCTCCCTCAAACTCTTCATGTTCACGTCATCTTCGTTTTCTTTGTGAAGAAGAAATGTTCTTTGAGTTATTTGCATCATTTTAAAACTACTACATGTATTGTATGATTTGAAAATATTTTATTTTCTCATTTGAGCCATGTTTGGTACCCACGGGTTTGACCATATTTTTTGAAATATGTGTTCATTTCTGAAGCATGATCTTGTTATATTTGTGTTCCTGATGAAGAATGGATCAAGTTTGCTTTTTACATTTTTTATTTTCATGCTAAAATGAGGGAGTTATGTTGCTTTCATTTTATGTTGTTATTGTTGTTCGTGAGAGAGAAAAACAAAATCTGAGAAAAGGAATGAAAGAAGAAGAAGCTGAGCTAGAGGCGAGGTGGCGCTGACTTGTCATTTAGTTGTCCATTTTTGATGATGTTTTAAATATATAGTTTGAAGAGTGGGTTGTTGATGGATGAAACAAGCCACCCTGGTGGCGTAACCTTTGCTTTACTGTGTCTTGTGATTGTTGTGTCTTAGGTTCGATCCTTGGTGATCACCCTTTTATTTTTTGTGTATTAGGCATTTAGAACCAGTTTCTATATTTATTTTAGCATGCGTATTTTATGTACAAGCCATTTGTAACACCCTTCTAAACCCCACGGAAAGCATATGAATAATCAGAGTAAATTTTCATGCATTTACAAAAAGGCATTACACATAACTTTCAAAGCATCAAAACAACTGACATGCTCATAAACACTTCAATAATTAATCATGCCTCTTCAAGATTTCACTTGCATGTAGCAGCGGATTCAATTATATAACAATTTTCATAAAAGAAACATTTGCGTTTATCACATAAACCAACATTATTTAAGCACTAAGGCCAACATCATAATATTCCGATGAATATAAACACATTTATAGAGTACATAATGTATATCTTAAAACATAAACCAAGTGATCCCAGTGTTACATGACCAGAGCATGACTCGACCCAACATAATTAAATTAATAAACAGTTACATCAATAGCGACCTCGCAACTACAAGCAGTATTACTCCTTGATACCTGCATGATGTCATATAGGACATCATTCCAGCAGAAGGGTGAGAAATATTATCATAATAACAATGGATATAATCATATATAAATGCACAAGTACATAATACATATATTCCACATTTTCTCACCACAGTTTATTATAACTCATCATGTACGTCACAACATACATATCAACAAATAAGGATAATCACCAAGCATACTCATCATACACATATCCATGAAATCTTAACATTCCACATAAACATACACATATTATGTTCACTCACCAATTCACAATTACACATTCACAATTCTCAAATCAACAATTCATGTGCATAAGCATACTTTCATATAATAATCACATATTCACAACTCTCAATTACACAAGTAATGCACATACACATTTTCCACAATTCTCACCATACTTCATCATATACTTCACAAAGCTTACATATATATATATATATATATATATATATATATATATATATATATATATATATATATATATATATATATATATATATATATATATATATATATATATATATATATATATATATATATATATATATATATATATATATATATATGCAAATATGGACAATCATCAAACATATCCATAATTCTCAATTACACAAGTCATGTACATACACCTATGCATAACTTCATACAACAATCATATATTCATTCCATGAGACTCAATGCAACTCATGCCATGTGGTACCAACACTTGTTATCATTTTTTGGTTTTTACACTTAAACCGGGTCCACCCTTCTAGACCGATAACAACAAAAGCTCGTTCCCTAAGCTTTCAAACCCACCCTTCTAGGTTTGGGACAAGTCACTACTCTCCACGAAACTAGCAAACATTGTCTCTTGACTAAATGATGCATATGCAATCAACCACCAAATGCACTTAAGACCGTTCCCGCATCTTAATCCCATGCATTCAAATAATTCATCACTCAAGAATTATAACATGATTGCACACACAACATATTCATATTCCAACATCATCAATACATGTATCAAGCAATGCACACATATACACAATATGCTCCCATGCATCGTTCACATACAATCACAAACAATGCACACATATTCACAATATGTTCCCATGCATCATTCATATACAATCACAAACAATGCACACATATTCACAATATGTTCTCATGCATCCTTCATATACATTAGCATACAATCAATATGCATTCACAATATCGTGCCAACGGCAACAACTCAATCACATTCATCATGCATTTTAATTAATTTAAACAATGCACAAGTTTGTCAAAAGATCACATTTCATAATCAATTCCACAATCTAGGATTCACGCCATACGGCTACCCACAGCACACCATACAACAACATATAAGCTACTCATACAAGAAGAGGTCGATCGCAACCGAACGTTCTAAATATTTAAGCCTCACTTATTTAAAATAATTAATCTCGATTAATTGGTAAAATCGGCTAAAAGTCTGCTAAAAATAATATTTCTTTTCACCAAGTTATAGAACATATTATTAGCTTCAGTTTGACATAAAGAACGACAAAATCCGATAAACGGTGAATAAGTTATGAATTTTCGAAGTTTTGAAAAATAATATTTTCTCACACTTACAGTATTAATCGGTTAACGCATATGGTTAACCAATTAACCACTCCAAAAACTCAGTTTTTAGGCCAAAAACTCTGTTTTTAGGCCCCCAATATTGTGTTAATCGGTTAACGTATATGGTTAACTGATTAACACCTGAAAAACTCAGAAAAATAGCTACGGGTTTGAGCTTAAAACCCTCAAAAACCCGACCGATTCAATTATTTTCTCCCGATTAAATACCTACTCATCATTACCAATTATATATCAACAATTTGGGACCCTAAAACGCCAATTCTATGACTTCCGATTTTCCTCCAAAATCTTAACCTCCCATTTATCCAAAAATGTCAAAACTCATAAATTCAACCAAATTCGATCAAACGAAGTCCAATAATCACGACTAAGCATTACCCGACTAAACTACGAAATTTATTTTCGATTCTAACCATTCAAAACTCGATTCTATCGATTAAATCATTTTTGCCCTAGAATGGAAATGTATAAAAACATCCAACAATCCAAATACACACACATACATGATCATAAACATTGATAGGATAATAAAATTTCACACCCTTACCTGATTAATCGGAAGCTAGAAGTCGTTCTTGATGATTTCCAAGCTTTTCCCTTTTTCTCCTCTTTTCTCCTCTTCCTCTTTCTTTCTCTCCTTTTCCTTCTTTCTTTCTCTTATGTTTCTATCTCTTTTCTTTTATCTCCAATTTCCCTTATATATCCTTCTATTTTCTTTCCATCATAATTCTTCTCTCAAAAATATCTATCAATTCCTTTCTCATAAAATATCTCATCTCATCATTAATTAGAGAATATCTAGTAATTCCACATTATTCTACCAAGTAGAATAAACCAGTTAAATCCATTAACTCATATGAATCAAATAAATTCAATAATTAAAACAATCCCAATAAATCAATTAATTAACATAAATAATCAATTAATGAAAATTGGGCTGTTACACCATTCACATGGCTCAGTTGGTTAAAGGTTTTAACCTAAACCAAGAGGAAGCGTGTTCAAGACCTGGCCAGATCATTTCTCTTATTTTTTTATGATTTGTTTTCTTCTATTTTCTTCACAACTTTGCAATATCATAACTTCTCACTTTTTATGCTTTTTGACCCATTTATTTTTCCTATGTGTTCATGTTGCTGCCTATTTTGTTGTGACATCAAGAATTTTCCAAAAATATGTATTTTTATGGCATTTATACATGTTTAAAGTATGTGGTCTTTTAGGATTTTCTTTGGAACTTTTTGACTTTTGACTGTTTCCTTTGTTTTTCTTTGCACATATGGTCATGTTTGAACCATTTGCAACTCATATGTGTCTTTTATAATGTTGTAATACTATGCATATTTGTTGCCACCTTAAATTTTGACACTCTTAGGTGTATATTTACATGATAAGTGTGTTACCACATGTTTTAACATCATATTTGAGTGTTATCACTCTTGTTTCCATCATGCTTTCTAACTTTGTCAAGTTGCTCTTTTTCTAGTGGTGTTAGCTTGTTAATCCTCATCTTTAATTTACCTCCCTCTTTTCCAATTCTAAAGTAAAGTCTCTCTATTTACTCAATGTCATAGATAGCTCATTTGTTCCCACCTCCCTTTGATCTTGTTGGAGTCACTAGGATCTTCCATTTAGCCTTAAGTTAGAACCCTCTATCCTTCAACTTTGTTAAGTCAAAATCTTTAGCACACCTTGTCAGGAGTCTTATAACTTAGAAATTATGTCTAGAGTTTTTTAACTCTATGCGCGTACCATTGTTAAGGGTACTCCCTCTTCCCCTTGGCTTTTGTTAAAGTCAATCTTCAGTTAGTCTTTCAACTTAGACTTAGAGAGTTTGTTAACTCTATATAAGTATAATTGTTATGGATGCTTATTCCCCTTGGAACCTTGACCACGGTCAAGAGTTCCTCATCCTTAGTTAGGTGAACTATGATTGCTTTAATTACATCCTTGTTAGGATACATAGGCAAGAGATGCGACATCTTGGTGAGCATACTTTGTATATACTTTAGATCTTTACCTTAGCACATTTCCCTTAGCAAGCAACTTTAGCACAACACAAATACTAACAAGAGGTTCCTGTAGAGTACTACAAATACTTAGGATGCTAACACATTCCCTAGGTATAACCAACCCCCGAACCTTATATCTCTTAGTTGTGTTGTTACATAGCACAATTAGGATTTTCTTCAATCTTTACTCTTTTCTTTGGATAAATCAAAGCTCGGCGGTGAACTTTATGATTTGTGGTTCAAGTTAATCCAATAGCTTGATATCTGATTCTCACTGCAACAACAACTAACCATTAACTTTAATTTCCATCAATATACTCTTATTTTAATTTCCGTCAATATATCTTGATTTTATTATCATTGTTCATATACTTGTTAATATTATCTTGATTATACTATTTTGGATATTATTTTGATTATATTTTTACATATCATGTCATATTATTCACATTGTTCATATCATATTCATATTCATCATATCCTGTTCACACTATTTGAAAACATAATAATAACGATCGAAACCTAAAATCCTAAATTGGTGGACTGCGGTTACTTTTCCGAGCAACGGATTGTTGGACTGTATACAGAAACCCTAACTTGGAGATTTTGTTTGACTCTTGCTCGAGGCTTAGTTTAGGACACTTCGCACACACACAGCTTCCTCTTGGGCTACCTTACAATGAACCATTTTATTTCGTGCAATCCCGTGTAATTTACATGTACCCCGCTCCCATTTCAATGTATGCAATCGTATTTGCTTTGATTGTGGTTTGTTTACTAGGAGCACCCCTAGGGACTAGCATAGACAAAACCATTTACAAACTAATTCTTGATTCGTCATCGAGCCATTTTCAAACACCCATTGTAAGTTGATTTCTAGTAAGCATTCGCCATCAACCTATCGCATGCGCTCGCACATTTCATCGTGGTTTCATTATTAGGAGCACCCTTAGGGACTAGTATCGATTCTCACCTCTTTTCAACCAAATCCTCGATACGTCGTCGAGCCATTTTCAAATCAACTTCTTTTCAATCTTCGTTGCACACTAATACAATCAAACCCTTGATCCAATATCAAGTGGTATTCTATTCAAATTCGTAAGTCGAGCGCCTTTTGCCTCGCCATCAACCTCTTTTCACAATTTATCTGATACAATCTTTTTCAAACGCTTTCTTAAACAATTAAAGAAAGAAGAATATTCTTGGAGTCTAGCATTCCTTGGATCTTTGAACGAATGGCTCTTGAAGCGCGCGCTTTGGGTTTTCGTTCATTCAACCTTTCGTCCTAAAACACTTGAAAATGAAATTGATTGTTTCTTCTTTTTGCTTGAAAAAATTGAATGCCCCCTTGATGTACTGATGTGCGTCTTATATAAGTTTCAACACAAAATAGATTTTAATTTTCATTAATCCTTGTTGAAACATTTTTTGGAAACAAATATCATGAATTGAAAATCTTGTCCTGAGCTTATGATTTTACGATGATTGTGTTACTGTTTTCACAACATGATTGTGTTGGTGGAGGTTAATATCTACCGTATTCGTTTGATTCTTTCCTTTTTTTATCCAACATGATTAATTGTGTTTTGGATTTTGTCTTGGAACTTAATACTTGTGATTTGGGACTCTGAAATTACTTGCCATGTTACCAGGACCATGCGCTGGATTTGCACATTCGAGTTTTGTATCAATTAGTGTCTTGTTATTTTCCTACGGAATCAACCATCAAACGCTTCACTCTACTTGACCATGAAAGAAGAATTAGGAAGCTGTGGAAACTCGGAGTATTAGTGAGGGTTTAATGGAGGTGAAAATAAATTTTTCATGAAGCATGATGTTATTTTGTCCAAGCCTTAGAACCCGTAGGTGGCTTCAGAGCTTTGATCAACGTCTGTGTGAAAGCATTGACTATACTGCTTATTAGATAGTATCGGCTTATGGGAAAATGAACTATGGATTCATGTATCTAAATCTCCATAAAATGCCTTTATTAAGCAAATTCTAGAAGATTTTCAAGTGTTGCAGAAGAGTTGAGTGTCAAAGTTAATCTGAAGCATAAGAAAATAAATATTTCCAATTCTCGAGTAGCTTGGAAGCATGAACAGTTTTCAAGGATGAGAGTTACCGCTGCTACCCTCTTTGAACTATCTACAACGCCTGGATTGCTAGAGAGCACTAGTAGTTTGCTTGATGTCATGTTGGCTTAGTCAAATTTGCAAGTTTTGTAACATGATATTTTAGAATTAAGATTAGCTTTAAGGTTAAATTTTCTTGTATGACCACACTTGAATTGTTGAATTCTCATGGTGCCATTTGAAGTACTCCTTTAATTTTATAAAACTCATGAATTCAAAAAATATGACAACTTTAATCAAGACTTGATTGTGCTTTCTCCTATGAAGTACTCTTAACTCTTGTACACTTGAATCATTCTTGCAATTTTGAATTCTTTATGACAACTTTGAAAGCTCTATTTCACCTTTGTGATTGGTGATGGCAGAGTCGCTAGTATGTGTATGACTAGCTTGTAGGGGGTGCTAATATGCCAAACAGCTCCTTTGAATTTGTAACTCTTGATGTTTATGACATAATCCTATTTGGATATTTGTAATGACACATAAATTTAACTTTCAACAAACAATGTTCTTTAAAAAAGACTCATTGAATTAGTAATTTGAAACATGAATCGTGGTATACTTTGAATAAGTCTTGCGAGCTTTTAAAACATTGAACCTTTTGTCGCATTGCTGTGAAGAGGGTTCGGCAAGGACAGAAGAGTCGCCATCGTTCGTTATTTATCTCAAAGAGGTGAAAAAGAAACGATCAGAGAAAACCTACGAAAAAGGGAAAAAGACAGGTCATCGCAACCAAATCTTGGGTTCGGGAGTCGGTTACGCAAGGGGAAGGTATGAGCATCCCTCACGTTCGTTGTACTCAACGGGATCCACGCTTGTTGTCTAAATCTATGGATGAAAAATAAACTATCTAAGGCTGCTGTTAAACGGGAGGAAACTGAAAGAACTGACTCGATAGGACATCGTCACCCTATGCCTACATATTCCCTCGTGCAATGGGAAAGTCAGAGTCAACGTAGTTCGGGAAACTACTGAGGGAGGTTGTTCGCCAAGACATCGCGTCTTGTGCCTATGTATCCTCATATGGTATGAGAAATCAGAGCAAAGCGTATTTCAGGCCGACTACGGGTCAAAGGGGGTCTTCTCGATCGCACGGGGTCGAGAGAAAAGGTTTGGGTAGACGATGCTAGAATACGCATTCTAGAAGTTAGGTGTATTGTTGCTCGACCATTGGAGACTTAGGCGTTACCTGTTTGCGGTAGAACGGCCGTAGCATGTCCTGGGTTAAAAGGTACGGGGAACCTAAAGGGATAAAGGAAGAAAAATGTTCGCTAGGATTATCGCAATCTTATGCCTACGTATTCTCAACGGGTATGAGAAATCAGAGCAGCCATAGTTCGGCCAACTACGGAAAAATAGTCTCGATCGCACGGGGCGAGAAAAAGGGAGTCTCGATCACACTAGGGCGAGAGAAAAGGGATCCTAGGCCTGGAACGTCGAAACGAAAGAGAACCGGATCGGATCGGGACGCACACGCTAAATCCTAAGACGTAGGAGCGAATGTGTCGCATATCGCCCAAAGGGCATACGCTAAACACTCTAGACGAAGTGAGAGGAGGCCCCCCAATCATCATTTCCTACGTATCTAACACTAACAGCTCACAACACTCGGCGGCTGATTAAAAGATTGAAATTAGAAAATATTACCGAACGGAGTGGTTCCGTTGACCCTTAACATTGCGTGCAAGCTTTTATCCAAGCTTCTAGTCTTTACTTTGTGATCCTTGATGATGATGTTTCGAAATACGCCTCGAAAGGGTCAAAGTGAATTGAATCGGGTCCAATGTAACGCTAAAACGTCGTATCTTGACTTATGAATGGAAGTTAAGCTATAGAAGGTTGCGTATTAATATCCGTGCTATGGACAAGATAGAGAAATGATATTGAGAATCATTCTCCAATTGAATTGTGTTGCACGGACCAAAAGTAGTGGGATCTTGTCTTAATCGCAAACGTAATGTCGATTAATCGAAGGTAGCCTATCGCGATCCCAAAGTAAAGAAAATGACCCAAATGGTCATCTTCCATAGATTTGAAATCGGGAAGGTTATCGACTTCGAAAATCTGATGCGTACGAATACAAGACTTCATCGATCACAGAAAGTCAAAATAAAATCGAAAAGAAGAAGAAATGAGGAAAGAAAGAGGTGGTCTCGGATCCAACATTATTCATCAATAATTTGACTGGTAATGAATTACGGAAATGTTGTCATCGACCAAAACAGATGAAAATGGGATAAAAAAGCCCAATAACAAATGAGAAAGAATCCAACTCTAAAAAAATAAAATGCATAAACTCTAATATAAAATATAAATTGAAATTCTAAAGAAAATAGAATATAAAACTTAGAAATTAATATATAAATTATGAATATATATAGATTCTAAAAATATTTATAAAATTCTAAAAGAAATTAAATAAAAGCCTCTAAAAGAAATATTAAAAAACCAGAATATAATACATTTACAAAATAACAATCTGCTTTATATATTTACAAAAATTAAAACTAAAGTTTATATAGTATATTACATAAAAACTAACTGTTTTAAAACTAGTATACAATATATTAATAATTTACATTTATTTTAAAAACAAAACAAGGGGTAGGATAAAAACAGGGGGTATGGTCCAGATTGCCACGGTCCATGGGCTTTGTAAATGAAGAAAATGAGTTGGAAAAAACACATATGGGTCCCTCACCCATCACACACTCACGAGTAAAAACAAGGGTGAAGGTCTCAACATATCTTCTTCAAAAAAAAACAAACACGGTTGAACCAAACTCAACAAAATCTCAACAATCCCTTACCCTCACAATCTGTTTCTGCTCAAGGCTTCTCTCTCTGTCTCAACTCAATCCCTCAGTCCATCCGTCTCAATCACTTTCTTTTTCTTCTTTATGATTTTGATTTGTGTGGTTTGAACGGTTTTGTGTGGAAGAAGGGGATTTGGTTTGTGTTTGGAAGGTTCGAAGAGAATGAAAGGGTTTCGTTGGTGCGCGAATCTGGGTTGTATTTTGAAGGTGATTTAAAGTGGTTTTTTGAGTCGAACTTCAGTGATTTGGGTTGTTCTTGGTGATGAACATGGCAGCGAGTTTGGGGTTTTGACGGAAGAGGACGAAGGTTGTGGGTGAGTGTTGTGATTGAAGATGGAAAGTGATTTTGCTCGAATGGGTTTAGGGAAACAATCTGGGTTTTTCTTGGTTCTGTTTGGATGAAATGGTTGATGGTGAGTTTCGCTTGATTTCACGGCGAGCTTTTGCTGGGTTTTGAAAATGAAAATGATGATGTTGGTGAAGCTTGCGAATGGGTTACGGATTGTTAGATCATGAGGTTTGAGGGATGATGTTCTGGGTGAAGATGTAGGTGGAAGCGTTTTGGTTGTTGTGAGAAAAAGATGGTTGTTTGAAATTGATGTTGAAATGTTCATGAAGAAGGTTGTGATGTTGCGAGAAGAAATGGTTCCGTTAATGGATGTTGGAAAGAAGATGATGAAGATCATCTAGGTTCGAGTGAGTTATGGGTTTCGAACGGATGTTTGATGATGAAGAGGATGGGGTTTCGAGTTTCTGTTGAAGGTCTGTGCAGAATGGGTTTGATGGTGAGATGAACCGTGGGAGGATGTTGTTGCGTTTTTCTGAGTTTTCTTCTCTAGGTTGAAGATGAACAGTGCATTGGGCTGGCTGCTAGGGTTCCAAGATGGAAGACAATGAATAGTGTTTATATATCCTGAAAACTGACACGTGGCAAGGCTAGTAGTGATATGTTTTGACTTAATTAACTAAAAATGAGTTCTGATTAATGGAATGTTGGATTAATTAATTATTAAAAATTAAATATTGACTCAATTAATGAAAATAATTCTAATAACCTATAACTAATTAACTCCTAATCTAACTATTAAATAACTAATCTAAATAATCTAATTAAATAATCTAATTAATTAAAATTAATTCTAATAATTCCAATTAAATTTATACCTTAATAAAAAAAAAATTCTAGAAATTATTAAATAAAAAATCTATTCCTATTTAAAACCATTTCTAAAGAAAAGAGTTATTTCTAAGTCTATTCAATTAAAAAAACAAATTAGTTTTAAACTCTATTTCTAAAAAAAAGAACTAAATTCTAAAAAAACTAACTAAAATTCTAACCAAAAGTATTTTTTTTTAAAAACTATTAAATAATAAAAAAATCTAGTAACTATTTATTAAAACTATACTCTAAAATAATTCTAGATAAAGCAAAAAAAAGCAATAAAATCACACAATGTCAAGAAAAAACGGGCGAACACCGAAATGCGCCAAAAATATCAACACGGACAGAACCACCAGAAAGAGCAACCTCCACTCGATTCCGAAATAAATCTCCTTATCTGAACTGGTTTAAAATCGCTTGAAACGCGAGCAAAGCGGTTATAATCGCGATAAATCCACTCTGACCGACAGAATGCACAATATGCGATAAATGGTATGCAGATTCAAATAAAATGAAACATAAGCCAAATGGTTGGTCAAATTTTGGGGTACAACAGCTTCCTGAATCTTATGATGGCTTAACTTTAAGCTTTGTTCTTGAATTTTGTGAAAGAAGTAAATCTTGAAATCTTGGGATTGGACTCGATAAAACTTGGATGACATCATACCAAAGTTTCTTGCAAATTTTGATTTGGAATTTAGATACTTGTGTTTTAGAGTAACAAGTAATTGAGAGCACAAGTAAGGCCTTGATCACAAAGGACTCGCAAATTCTATCTTTGCACCATGACTCGTATTTGGAAATTTTGAAATTTACTTTGAATTTGTAACTTGGATTTATACTTAATTCTCCAAGAACTCCACATGTTTAACTTTGACATGCTTGCGTATATTGACCCTTCCTTCTTGGAAACAAATTTTAATTTGGCACAACTTAACCATATCTGAAGATACCTTGAACTAAATCATGGTTTGGGAACATGGACGATCACATATCAAACTCTTAAGTAATCTTTAAAATGGCCTCAGTTGTAACCATTCCAATGATTGAAACTTCTAAGAGACGTTGAGGAAAGCGACCATTGATCCTTGATAGGAAAAAAATACTTAAACCCTAGTTCCCTGGCTAGGAGAAAGAGTGGTACTTCCATTTGAAATCGATATTCCTGCATAAACCTGTTAGTAATAAAGCACGCGGACATACAAGACAATGCACAAAGAGGTGGGATCTTAGGGGTTAAAAATTAGGGTGTGACAGGTATGAATAGACTCTAGATACGCCCAAAATAGTCTCATCGGCTGCTTCAGGGACCCCCAGCTATGTCGACCTTCGAACATCTGTCGTTAAAGATGGAATATGCGGAAGAAAAGAGTCGGTGTGGTCCTGACGTTGAGGTACCGACATACGAGCTCATATGCCTGCACGAACACCATTGCGTTGGGGTGTAGCTGCGAAGGCGCCAGGCACATTCAGTCGAACACTCCCCGTTGGAAATCACTAAAGGGAAAACGCAGGCCCGCTTCTCGGAAAGTGAATTCATACATGGGAAACCTCATCCCTTTGAAAGATAAGCATATATAATGGCGTTCTCGGGGTTTATACACCTGCTAGTTCATAGAGAAGCCCTCACAACAGTCCTCAACAATAGCGTAAGCATCAGATTCGTCCACGGAAAAGTGAGAGGGAATGGTCAGGGGCTTCTGCCCGGCCCAATCAGCAGAAATCCGCTTTTACACCTCACTGGTCTGTGCGACCGGAGAATCGGGCTCGTCGTCAGTCTCCACGACCCACTCAATCTTTGCAGCCATTTTACATAAAAAGCAGAGGAAAACGACGAATTCGACATTCCAGATCAAATGTACCCTTCCACCATAAATTAAGTGAAAGGGCGAAAAGGAACGGAAGCGAAGAAGAGGAAGCACGGCGGCGGTTCCTGGGAGACGAGACGGAGACGGCGGCGAAAACGGAAGCGAAGAAGAGGAAGCACGGAAAGAGAATAGGGAACATCATGAGCGGAGGAACGGAAGCGTGTGAGTGAAACGGACTCGACCCTATTTATAAGCCTAGCACGGGACTCGAGGTGTCACTAGACACTTAAGTTCCCCTACTCCTAGTCGCCCTAAGCATTAATTGTCCTTACACGTGGTGTCACCAGACACCTCACGCACCCGTTCGAGTTCCTCTCCTGCCCGAAAACGTGCATGGTCGTTCCTTCCGACGTCTCCCACGCATGCGGGGTCATAGTACCTCGTCGACGACACGAAGAGCGGCTCAAAACCACAGAAAGTGAGCACGCCTCCCCGAGAGCATCCACGACATGGAGGAGCTCGACATCTGACTGCATCCTCGACGTTGGAACTGACGCTTAAGTCATTACTCCTCTACTTAGGAGCAACAACTTGGAGGCTCCTGTTCTCGACTGGGCCAAGACCTGCCCCACAGTTGGGCAAGTCCAATCTAATACTACGTTAGGGAGGCACAACAATGCCCAATCCTCCTTCATGTCGGCCACGCTTAATTCTGAAGTCGGGCAGACCACTACCTAGCACGGGGAGAGCCCACATGTCTTCCCCATGTTCTCTACGTGCTCCCACACGGGGACATGTCATCAGGCAACTATCCACTTCTGAAAGAACTGGTCAGCCCACCTTCCAAAGATCACGGGGAAATTGATCTAGGATGAAGACCACATGCTGGTCTTCCCTACGCAATGTAAGCTCTGGCAGTTACTCATGTTGGATCTTGCAATCCAACCCAATGCAAAGTAAATGTTGGCCCAACACTGAGGGCGCATTATAAATACCCTCTTTCACTAGAGGGTCAGATAATCAAAACTCTACACCTTTTCTTTGTACTTGCTCTCTCTAACTTCACGACTTACTTAGACATCGGAGTACCTTGCATGTGCACCCCCTCCTCCTCTTCAACACCGGTGAACATAAGAGCTCACGACGCGTGGCAAGCTGTTGATCCCTTTCTGACCAGGTAAGATCAGATTGGGTTGTGAAACAAGAACTTTGCATTTTGCACGCAATGTGTTCGACGAAATTCCTCAACCAAATTTCTCTTTTTGTTTTGCTTTGTTTCGGTTCTGTTATGAATTCTTTTCACTTCTGCTTTTTTATCTTTTTGTTGTGTTGATTGTTGTTTTGAAGGTAATAAATAATGAAGGTTAAAGAATGGTGATTTTGGAAATGCTTGAAGTTTGGTTATGGTGAAAATTTTATTTTGTGATTATGGAGGTTAAAAAAATTTAAAAGTGAATGATGAAGTGTGAAATGGTGAAGATGATGAAATTGGGAGGTGAAGATGATGGATATGATAAACTTTTGTGAATTGGGATTTGTATTTTTTTTTTTTTTTTGTAAAATAGTGATTAACCCCTCATGGTGGTGATGAGTGGTGTTTAAGTAATGATAAAAGTGGAGGAAAAATTAGTTAGGCTTGATTGAATTAAGACCTTAGGATAGTGATCCTTGTGATGGATTTAAGAGCGGCTATGATTGAATTGTGTTAGTTGGAAGAATTAAGGTAGTTATTGGTAGTTAAGATGGTTAGAAATGAAATGCAAATGAAATGTAAATTTTGTGTTTGTTTGAAATGAAATTAATATCATTTGGTTTACTTGAGAATGAAAACTTAAATTTGAATTCACTTGAAATGCAATATGAAATGCGTTTAGAATGTGATATAAACTTAATTTAAACTTCATTTGGAATGTAATATGAAATGCACTTTGAATATAATATAATTTTGAATTTAAATTAATTTAGAATACAAATGTAAATGAATGTGAAATTTAATTTTGTGAAGGAAATTGTAATTAAAATATGATTTTATGTACTTGGCTTATGGTATGAATAAAAATCAAAACAAATAATTAGACTAAAAATAAATTGGTCATGGTTAAAAAATGAAGTTTTGGATTCTTGAAATATTACTAATAAAAATGCAATTTATTTTATTTTATTTTAATTTGCATCATATTCTTATTTTTATTCCAAATTCCATTAAAGTATTTAGAACAAAATTAAGTAATAAGACCCAAATCAATTTTAACTCATAAATCGGAAAAAAAAATCATAAATTTGAATCAAATCAATGCAAGTGAAATGGAAATAAAAAAACAACAAAGTCAACCTTTAAACCTCTGAATAACGTAATGAAATGGATGATGTATTATATGATAAAATGAAATGCATGTCATGCTGATACAGATGAAAAAATCTAAAATAAAATTTAGGGTATGACAAACTCCAATTGCAGATTCCGCTCCAGCTAGCTTAATCCTTCATGACCCTTTCTTTCTTGAAAAGATTTTTGTATCCAATTAATTCTACCAAGGAGATGATTTTTATGAATCTTCACACTATATATTGTGAACTTCCTCTACCCTGTAACTTTACCTCTGAACTAGTTCATATTTTTCAATACATGTTGATTGTTATGTCAAACAGCTTTCACAAAATATTGGTATTGATCCTCTAATAATCAAGCACTCTCAAAGAGAAATCTACTTCTACCTCTGGTCATATTTAGATCATGCAGACTATCAACAATAGGGTGATGATCAGAAATATCTACTCTCGGAAGCAATTTAACAAAGGCACTCAGGAACTGAATTCTCCAAATGTTAGTGTTAGAGAATCAAATTAATTGTATTTAGTCTTTTCATTTAATGTTATTTATTTAAATAAACTCAGTCAATGTTGTTCCTTATTTTATGCTGAATATGTGGTCTGTAAGTTATGTTAGTGAATTTTATGGAGAGATTTTAGCAAATCTCTGAAACTGTCATATTTACTGTGTATAAGTAGGAAATCTCAACTTAATGAAAGAGACAACTTCTACAATATATTCTCAACATATATGGTATCAGCCGCTGATCTTGGAAACCTATCCCTTCTCCAAAATCCTATACCATGCCTGCTGAGTTTTTCACAACCATTATTAACGCAAACGACGACGCTCTCCCCTTCGTCATTGTGCACTTCACCAACGCCATAAAACTTACTACTTCAAACTACATAACCTGGAAATCACAAATCCAGGCGACTCTCACAGGTTATGACCTTTTCAAGTTTCTCAACGGCAACCACCCTGCTCCGCCTACAATTCTTACTGCCGACAACGTCGCCACCCCCAACCCGGCGTTTACTTCTTGGATGCGTCAGGATAAACTCCTTTATGGCGCTCTGGTCGGCACCCTCGACGCCTCTCTCGCTCCGTTAGTCACTCGAGCCACCACCTCTAAAGAAGCATGGGATATTCTCTCCCGCACCTACGCCAACCCATCAAAGGGCTACCTTAATCAACTCAAAGCCAAGATACGCTCGTCCACAAAAGGATCTATGTCGATCACTAAATACATTCAATCGATCACTTCGACTGCAGACCTGCTCGCTTCGCTCAGAAAACCGGTTGACGCTGACGACCTTGTCTCCTTTGTCCTCCAAGGCCTCGACGGTAACTATCAGTTCGTTGTTGATGCGATCAAGGCCCGAGATACCACCATCCATATTGACGATCTTCACGAAAAACTCCTTGTCAAGGAACTCGAACTCCGCTCTGCAACAACCAACTTGGCTGCACCGGCAACAGCCCTGAACGGACAGTTTCGTCCACGCACCAATCGGCAATGACACCAGCAGCCATCCAACCGCTCACCCTCCACTCATTTCCACCCTTCTCCCATGGTTCCCCCGCCACAAGCTCGACCATTTCTTAGCAAATGCCAATGGTGCCGTGAAACGGGCCACGTCGTTGCCTACTGTCCTCTCTTCCGCCAACAGCATCCAAATGCTCGTCCTCCAACAATGCCCAGAACTCCTGCACCTCCACCCCCACCTCAGGCTCACACTGTCAACACTGCATCCACATCTCAAAACTACATAGTCGACAGCGGAGCAACGCACCACGTTGTCAATGACCTCGACCAACTCTCTCTCCATTATCCCTACAATGCCCCGGACGAACTATTCATGGGCAGTGGTGAAGGTTTGCGAATCACTAACTCTGGAACTCTTTCACTTAGCACTTCTGCATCTTTGTTTAATTTACCAGATACTCTTTGAGTTCCACAAATGACCAAAAATATTATTTTTGTTTCTCAACTTTCAAATCAACAAAACTATGCTATTGTTTTCTTACCCCATTCTTTTCATGTTAAGTGTCTCAAAACAGGCAGGATTATTCTTAATGGGCCTTGCAGAGACGGCTTGTACGTGTGACCCTCCTCTCCTACAGTTTTGTCTTCGTCCCGCACCTCCAGCCTACTATGGCACCATGCCTTAGGTCATCCATCTACTGCTACATTTAAATTAATTCAACAACAACTTCGGATTAGCTCCCCCACGTTCGAGCAATCTGATTGCACCTCTTGTCAATTAAATAAGAGTCATAAGCTCCCATTTTACAATTTTAGTCTTTGTTCAAACTATTTTCTAGAAGTTATTTTCTCTGATGTATGGACCTCTCCAATATTGCCGTATGATGGATTCAAATATTATGTAGTTTTTGTTGATCACTTTACACGGTATTCTTGGATTTATCCCCTCAAACGCAAATCCGATGTCCACCACACATTTATTAAATTTCGATCACTTGTCGAAAATTACTTCAAAACAAAAATCAAAATCTTTTATTCTGATAATGGCGGCGAGTTTATTGCTCTCCAAAATTTCCTAAGTCAAAACAGAATAAGTCACTTTAATTCACCACCCCATACTCCCGAACACAATGGTTTATCTGAACGTAAACATCGTCACATAGTCAAAACTGGTTTGGCCCTACTAACACACTCTGGTATGCCACTTGAGTTTTGGCCTCACGCACTTCTCACCGCGGTATATCTCATCAACCGTCTTCCTACCCCAACCCTTCAAAACCGATCACCTTTTTCTATTATTTTTAATCAAAATGCAGATTATGCTAAGTTACAAAGTTTTAGTTGTTTGTGTTTTCCGTGGTTAAAACCATACACTGCTCATAAATTGGAATCCAGATCTGTTGTTTGTGTTTTTGTAGGTTACTCCACCACTCAACATGCCTACTATTGTATGGACCCGAAAACCCGACGAATCTACACCTCACGGCACGTCAAATTTGTCGAAACAGAATTCCCGTTTCGGCAACAACCAAAACCCCCACAAAATTCAGCCCACCATACAGAGTGGACCACCATATCACTACCCATCCTAACACCTCCCATGCCACCTCCCTCTCCTTCCCAATCGGACTCATCATGTCC
This sequence comes from Lathyrus sativus, assembly GCA_963859935.3. Lineage (NCBI taxonomy): Eukaryota > Viridiplantae > Streptophyta > Magnoliopsida > Fabales > Fabaceae > Lathyrus > Lathyrus sativus. The sequence goes on from OZ012739.1 coordinate 660,539,671, forward strand.
TAGTTACCCACCTACCCCAACTCCAGCCCCACAAAGCTCAACTAACAGCCCACATAACTCCCATATCTCTGGTCCCTTAGCCGCCACTCCCTCTACCTCTCAATCATCATTCTCAGAACCACAATCCACACCCCCACCAACTCAAATCATCCTGGATCGTGGCATTGTCACTCAATCCAAAAACAACATCATCAAACCCCTCCACAAGATGAACCTCTCTGCCACTCCCCATCCACCCATTGAACCGCGAACTATCACGCAAGCTCTCAAGGATCGAGCATGGCGAGAAGCAATGCAAAATGAATATGATGCCCTCTGCGCCAACAATACCTGGACTCTAGTTCCACCCCACCCCACACAAAACTTGGTTGGCAGCAAATGGGTATTTCGAACCAAATATCTTCTGGATGGTTCAATTGATCGTCTAAAGGCAAGGCTCGTCGCAAAGGTCTTCTATCAACGACCCGGATGGGATTTTCATGAGACATTCAGCCCCGTGGTCAAACCGGTTACCGTCAGAGTCATTCTCACGTTGGTTGTCTCCAAGGGTTGGCGCTTGCGTCAACTCGACATCAACAATGCTTTCTTGCAAGGTTCACTTTCTGAGCAGGTGTACGTATGCCAACCACCAGGCTTTGCCGATCCATCTCATCCCAACCACGTATGTCGGCTCAACAAGGCCCTTTATGGTCTCCGACAGGCACCGAGAGCGTGGTACACTGAACTTCGCTCCTTTCTACTCCAAATTGGTTTTGTCACTTCTGCTGCAGACGCGTCACTCTTCATCCATTCCAGTGAGTCAGTCTTTATTGCCTTATTGGTATATGTGGACGACATTATCGTTACTGGGAACACCGACACAGTCGTCACCCAACTTGTTCAACGCCTTGCTGTTCGCTTCTCTCTCAAGGATCTAGGTACACTGTCATATTTCCTGGGTGTTGAAGCCATCCCACATCATTTTGGCCGCTTGTTTTTGTCCCAAAGAAAATATATCAGTGACATACTCATCAAAGTTGGCATGGAAGATGCCAAACCAGTCACAACACCACTCTCTGCATCAACTCCCCTGCTCAAAACAGATGGTGAACCACTTCCCTCACCCACCGATTATCGTTGTCTCGTCGGCAGCTTGCAGTACCTAAGCTTAACCCGTCCCGATGTTGCATATGCCGTCAACAGACTGTCCCAATTTATGCAACATCCCACCTCTTCTCACTGGGCTGCTCTCAAACGCTTGCTTCGATACCTTGTCAGAACTATCGGCAGGGGCATCGTCGTTTCTTCCAGCCAATCCACAACATTACATGCCTTTTCCGATGCTGACTGGGCTGGTGACAGGTACACTTACGTCTCCACAACCGGGTTCATCATTTATCTCTGTTCCACCCCTATCTCTTGGGGCTCCAAAAAGCAAAGAGTTGTGGCTCGTTCCTCCACGGAAGTTGAGTACCGAGCACTCGCCGACACAGCATCTGAAGTTCTCTGGCTCCTATCTCTCCTCAAAGAGCTCCGCCACCGGATCCACCAACCTGTCATATATTGTGATAATATGGGTGCCACCTTTCTCTCCTCCAATCCTGTATTCCACTCCCGAATGAAACACATCGCCATCACCTATCACTTTGTTTGGGAGAATGTGCAACACGGTGTTTTCCGGGTAACCCAGTGTCCACAGGCGACCAGCTCGCCGATATTTTGACGAAGCCTCTCCATCGTCCACAGTTTGAGTCCATAATCAACAAGCTCGGACTTTCCCAACGGTCGTCCGGCTTGCGGGGGCGTGTTAGAGAATTAAATTAATCTTATTTAGCCTTTTCATTTAATGTTATTTATTTAAATAAACTCAGTCAATGTTGTTCCTTATTTTATGCTGAATATGTGGCCTGTAAGTTATGTTAGTGGGCTTTATGGAGAGATTTTAGCAAATCTCTGAAACCGTCATATTTACTGTGTATAAGTAGGAAATCTCAACTTAATGAAAGAGACAACTTCTACAATATATTCTCAACCTATAGTTAGTGCATAAAACTCGATCTAAACGCTCATAGATTCTTCTTCCACCATGAAATATAGAATCTCTTCAAGTAAAATGATGCCCAACGAAATTCAAATCCATCAGCTTATAAGCGTTTATTCTCTCCCTAGTGTCGCTACTGCGAAAATCGGCGCCGGCTTGACAGGAGAGTCGCCACCGTGCGTTATTTATCCCTCAGAGCGGGAAAGGAAACGCTCGAAGTAAACCTCGCAAAGACGGGAAAAGGTATGGTCATCGCAACCATAGCCTGGGTTCGGGAGTCGGTTACGCAAGGGGAAGGTATTAGCACCCCTCACGTCCATCGTACTCGATGGGATCCACGCTTGGTGTTTATAGGTAAAAGGGTGTATTATCTATCTACGCTAATGGCTGGTCTGAAAAGAAAATAAAAGGACAGGACTCGACAGAACATACGGTGTTCTGGGCCTACGTATTCCCTCGTGCAATGGGAAAGTCAGAGTCAACGTAGTTCGACTGCCTACGTCTAAACGGGGAAAGGTTGCTCGCCAGGACATCGCGTCCTGTGCCTACGTACTTTCATCTGAAATGAAAGATCAGAGCAAACGTAGTTCGGCTAACTACGGGTAAACAGGGGCTCTCACACAGCAGTGAGAAAACAAACTAGTCTCTAAGGCTCTAGAACCTACAAATACGATCTGGTCTCAAATGCGCTTGGGCAAGAGAAAGGGATAACAATTAGTCGTTAGCGGGAAAGTCTCGATCGCACAGCCGCGAGAGAACAAAGGTTAGTCGTTAGTGTGCTCGCTAGGATATCGCATCCTATGCCTACATATCTTCGTCTGGAACGAAGAATCAGAGCAGCTGTAGTTCAGCTAACTACGGATCAAGCTACTCAAACGCTCCTACAGAAAGGAAAGGGAAACCCTAGAACTATAGCTGAGAAACAGGGGAATCTACCTACTGCTATCACACCTGGCTGACCATCCTTATGTCTATCATAACAACTCCGCAGCGGAGAAGTCAGAGCTCCTAAGGGATCATGGCAACAGGATTAAACTACAAACAAGAAACTACAACGTAAAGGAATACTGAAAATATGCATGAATGCAACAACTAAACAAACAAGGCACAGAGGCAAGGGAGCTCAGCTCTACCGAATACCAACAAGCAAAGCCACGCAATAACAAACAAGCAGAAGGAGGACCACCTCAACTTCTCATGCACACAAAGTCTACTTCTAAGATGCACCTACTCAGAAACTATCTAGATGAACCTAAGTCTAATGCAACACAACATCACACAAGTCAAACAACACAAAGAGACTAACCCTGAGCAGGGCCTCTAACAAACCTGAAACAATCTCCTAATCTATCTCTAAACAAAACTCTATACAACACCCTAAGCAGGGATCTAAGCAAACACCTAATCAAAACCCTAAGCAAGGATCTAAACAAACTCCTAGGCAAGAGGAATCAATCCCATTCTCCAAGCTTCAGAACAAGCTTACCAGAGAAAGGAAGCTAAGCAGACAAGCTCATAGTATCTTCCTCAGGAAAGTACCAGGAGGTTACTACTCAGGAGTCATATCCTATGCGGCTCGACAACTGTGATCAGTTTACATCCCTCCTCAGAAGAGATTAAACTCACATGAAGGCTCCGGCGTCACTGGATATTTGGGAAAGAACCTATATGCACTAAGGGAACTAAGTGAGCAGGCCCATAGGACCTTCCTCAGGAAAGTACTAGGAGGCTGACACTTAGGAATCGTATCCTACGTGGCTCAACAACTGTGATCAGTTTATATTTCTCCTCAGGAAAAATTAAACTCACAAGTTGGATCCAACATCACTGGATACTTAAGAAGACCTAGACAAACTAATGGAACTAAGTGAATAGACCCATAGGACCTTCCTCAGGAAAGTGCTAGGAGGCTTCCACTTAGGAATCGTATCCCATGTGGCTCAACAACATGTGATCAGTTTACATTCCTCCTCAGGAGGAATTAAACTCACAAGTCGGCTCCGACATCATTGGATACTTAAGAAAGAGGTGAGGAGGAAGGATGAAAGTCATTCATAGTGCCTTCCTCAGGAAAGTACCATAAACTCCCTTCAAACTTCAGGATCTCGAACCTCACAAACTGACAACAAGCTCCTAGACTAAGCCTCAATCCAATGCAACCTTGCAAGCTCCAACAGGACTTCAATCAGCTCCCACCTTCAAGAAGAATCCACAGGCCAACAAACTACACAAGACTATCTCTGAAGTTCAACCACAGTTGAACTCCAAAGTCAGAAGTCATCAAGACTTCTCCTATCTTCAGGCTCAGACAAATCCTATCAGAATAGCCTACAAAAATCTATCAAAAATCTATGGGAAACCTACATGGCTCTAGGACAACATACTGAAAAATCAAAACAAAATTCAATACCAGATGAAAGAATTAAAATCAGCAGCACAGACATATTCACAGACCAATTATTCAACATCAATGACAGTGAAAAAATGCAATTAAAATGAAAATGCACGATTGAGCTAATGTTTTTATGCTATAAAATTCTACACTGAATCACGAGTCTACAGAAAAAAGAACGGAATTATTTGACTAATTCTACCATTTTTTATGAATTTCTAATGATATGCATGCATTAAAAATATTAAAAACAAATCAATTAATTGAAAAATATGCAAAATATAACAAACAAAAAATAAAATGTCACTTTTATTTATTTAATTTTCTTAACATTTTTCATGAAATGGTGGAAAAAGAATTATTAAAACAATTATTATTTACATTTTTTCTATGAATTATTTGATATGAAAATATAAGAAGAAAATCAAAATCTAAAAGAAAACGACATGGGGTTCAAATAGCAAGATATAAGCCTATTCTACATTGGGCCCACACTCTGGGGGGTGCCAACAGCAGCTGGTGCGCAGGCCCAGGTCTTATTATCAAACAATTCAGAAAAAAAACCTATGGGGTGCAGCACTAGCAATTACCTAGTTGATATCTCAATGGGCTTACGCCCAGGGGGGTGCAGATAGCCATTTTGGGGCTTAAGGCCCATATCCAAACCACTCTGCTCTCACACGCTAAGGGGGGTGGGGAAGTAAATTGGGAGGTGCGTTCAGAAACACGTTTGGGCCTAAGCCCAACGTCAAACCCTAATCCAACATTCAGTTAACAAAACCTAAATCATCCCCCCAAATACCCTGGTACTGTTCACTCTGGGAACCCTAGCCGCTTCTACCCGTTCTTCCTCCTCACTCTCTCTGCAACTCACTCAACCCAGCAAACCCTAAACGAAACCAGACCTGCAACTCAATCTGACCTAAACCTAAACAAACCCTAACTCAAACCTAAATTCAATCTAGTCTCCAAATCAAGACGAAATGAATCCATACATTCAACAATCCACAACGAGATGCGAGTAAGAATCGAAGGGCAACATACCTGGAGGTGGAATACGAGCAAATTTGCGGTGTTCTCTTGATGATTTCAACAACCCGCGCGAAAATCTTGATGAGAGTTCCTAAGAACTTCTTTGGAGGTTGTTGCCGTCTTCTGAACAAGCACCGAGGAACTCAACGAGTTCTTGGAGATCTGGAAAAACGCACGAACATATGAAGATTGCTGAAGGTCTTCTGGAAATGATACGAAGGTCAACGAACAACAATCTGGTGATCGATGACGGTTTTGCTGGAAACAAGACGAGGGAGATCTTGGAAGTCCTTTCTGGGAGTCTTGATGAACGCTCTGAAGGTTTTCTGGGGTTTCTTTGAAGAGCGATGAAGGTGGAATGATTTTCTGGAAAAGGTCATGAAGACTGATGAACGTTTGGTTGAAGACGATGAATCTTCATCGTTCTGGTTTGTTTTCCGAGTTTGGTGATGAGTGTTGAACGGAGATCGCTGGGGATTGTGGTGGTTTCTGGTAGTTTAGTGGTGGCGATGAAGGTTCATGGAGGAAGGTGAAGGGATCTGGGTTTGGAGGGAGTTCTGGTGAGTTTTCCGGTGGGGAACGGTTGCCGGCGTACATGCACGGCGGCCGGAGTGGTTTCACGGCGAAGCTTGTGGAGCAGGACGCGTGGAAGGAGGGAGAGTCAGTGAGAGACGCGTGTGGGAGTTACGTGGCAGGAGGGAGAGTGGGTTCTGAGTGTGGCGTGGCGTGCTTCAAGGCAAAACGCGTGGGGCCCCTGCATGGCCACCACGTGGCTGCTTTTATACCACAGAGAGTGCCAGAACTCTCTAGAAACTTCCAGGCTGCGCTGGACATTTGTGGATGACTTGGACCAGTTTTTTTTTGGACTTTTCTGAATCAATTATGAATTGGGCCTTTGCAAAAACGCCTCACTGGGCCCATACGAAAATGAATGCAAACTGTAAAATATTAATTAACTAAATCTGATTAATACTAATAACCCTAATTAAATCTAAAACTCAATTAACCTAATTAAACTCTAAAATGATTAAAAGTCTAACTAATTCTATATTATACTAATTAAATCTAAAAAATCAATTAACCTCTAATTAACTCTAAAAATCCAATTAATCCTAATTAAACTCTAAAAAATGATTAAAGTCTAATTAATTCTATATCTCTACTAACTCTATTAAACTTCTAATATTATTTAATATCTACTAAAAATCTATTATTAAAAAAGAAAAACTATATTATTTAAAAACAATTAATTCCTATTAACCCTAATTTGTCACTCTATTTAATATGCTAAGAGAAAATTCACTAATATCCTAAAAATGATAAAAGCTATTTAAATTCTATTAAAATTCTACAAATGATTAAAATCTATTTAAAATATCCTATAAAATTCTAAAAAAAAGATTAAGCTATTAAAATATTCAAAAGCCCTATTTAAATTCCAGAAAAATCTATAAAGCCTATTAAAAATTCACAAAAAAAATCCTAAAATGCAGATGAATGCAAATGACCGCCGTAAAAGAGCGCACGAGACCAGATCGAATCGAACGGAGATCCCCGGGTATCAGAATATTCTCAAAATCACTGGAAAATCACCGAGGAGCGCACAATTTCCCGAAAATAAAACTCTGGCAGTCTGGACTGGGTCTGCCATATCTGATAGACAAAAATCAAGCTGTCAACTCTGATATCCCCTGCTTTTGCACAAAAATCATACATCTGAGCTGTGAATATGAATTTAAACCATGAGTCAGATAGGAAAACCAGTTGGTCAAATTTTAGGGTGCAACAGCTGCCCCTATTCAAGCGACTTGGACCTGAAGGGTTTGAAGAGCGCTCAGCCTTCAAACATTCAGAGGTACGAGACGGTTGAATACAAATAAAACCCGAAAATTTGCCAACCGCGAGCACATACTGTACTGCTTGGAGAATAAAGTCCAGAAAACCGAGTCCAGTCATTGCGGCACCAAAATGATTAATCACTTGCTAAAGAACTCCTGATTGAATACCCGTTACTTGTGATACCCCATGTAACAAACCCTGATCATACTTGATTCTTTCACATTGCCTACTGCTAGGCAGGAAGAAATATACTCACATCGCCCAAAGATGGACGGGAAGACACCCTGATTGAATACTCACTTCGTCTAATGATAGACGGGAAGACAACATTAATCTCCAAATTCACATCGTCTAAGGGTAGACGGCGGAAATACTCAATCTCCATACACACATCGTCTAAGGACAGACGGGAAGAAATAATTCTCCGAATTCACATCGTCTAAGGATAGACGGAATCATCCTGATTGATGAACAACTCATTATTCTCATCGTCTAAGGGTAGACGGCATCATCCTGATTGATGAACAAATCATTATTCTCATCGTCTAAGGGTAGACGGCATCATCCTGGTTGATGAACAACTCATTATCCACATCGTCTAAGGGTAGACGGAATCATCCTGATTGATGAACAAATCAATATTCTCATCGTCTAAGGGTAGACGGTATCATCCTGATTGATGAACAACTCATTATTCTCATCGTCTAAGGGTAGACGGTATCATCCTGATTGATGAACAAATCAATATTCTCATCGTCTAAGGGTAGACGGCATTAAATTCTTATCTCCATACTTGCATCGTCTAAGAGTAGACGGGAAGCGATAATCTCGATATTCACATCGTCTAAGGATAGACGGGAAGTCACCATAACGCAATTCAACACCATCCTTTGAATTTCAGAATTCTTCTGTCTACGGGAATTGATGGAAAGGATCAACATCTTTGAAGGGGCCACATCGTCAGTATGGACTGACGGGAAGAAAAACCACCTTTTAAAGAATCATGTCGTCAATAAGAATCGACAATCACGAAAACTGAACATTCTTCAAAGAGCTTCGACATCAATAGGGATTGATGGTCAGAAAAATCTTTCTTGAACGTCATCTCATCCAATAACCAGAAAGAGAACCGATATTCAAAATCATTTTGAAACCCCTCAACAACTAAGGATAGCCGGAGAAGACTCGCTGGGGAAACACCTCATCATATGTATGATCTGGCAATAAGAAACCCGCTGAACAATAGCTCGAAACTTCACATCGTCTGCTGACAGACGGAAAGGAAAGCTACTTATTAGGACAGTTCTATTTTGAGCTCCATTGAAAATCCACCCAAAACTTCACATCGTCTACTGATAGACGGTAAGAAAAGCACATCCTGGGAGAAACCCCTTCTTGAAATCTTACTGCGATCACCCGCAACTTCACCTCGTCTATGGATAGACGGAAAGAAAACCACATTCGTACTCCCGACGTCTAATGATAGACGGAGAAATCCACTCATTGGGGGAACACATCGTCAATATGAATTGACGGGAAGGAAAGCTTGTCAACATCAGATGACTGCTTGCTCAAAGCATAATCGCTGTATGATCTGAGATACAAATAATCCGCTGAATCGTCTGAATACTGTTGCTGGATAAATGCCTCTGAACTGATCACAGAGTAATTCACGCGTCATGTGAAGCTGATAGAAAACCTGACTTACGCTTTGTATGCTTATGCAAATGCTTTAGTCTTTCTATGGCGTAATGCTCCATTTGGGATGGAAATGCTACACATTCTGGAAATGTCATGCAGGTATGATGCAAATATGATGCATGCAATATGTTAGCAGGCTCGAGCTGCCGGAGAGGGCCGGGTACAGAAAACCACTTCAGCAAAATAAATGCTGAAGGCGAGGCCAACTTTGCTGGGGATAACCCGGATATCACTGAATCGTCCTAGCAAAATAAATGCTGGGAGAGTGAAATCCACTCCGCTGGGGATATTAGGAACTTAACCGAACGCCTCGACGAAGTAATACCCTGCTGGGGAATGTAATTCCACTGTAAAATAGCAGACGTGCTGAATATGATTGGACTCCTCTGGGGATAGCTTATCCATACCAATGACAAATTGGTCTCTGCTGGAGACAATGGAGGGAGTCCTCTTGCGCTCTGATGAAGCTCGGATCTGGAAATCGATGTGCCAACACGGATGGGCTTCACAGTAATCGCAAACTTGGATTTGAGCTCTTAAGCCATCTTACTGGGTCAGGTACACCTGACGCTGGAAAATATTCTTCCCGAATACACAGCCTTGAAGAGTCAAGGGATAGTGACACGACCTCCCGCATTCATCTCGCTCTCGAAAATTGACTGCATCTGCTCGAATAACTCTGAATGACCCTGTAGGTACGGAGAACAACAATCCTTTTGCTTCTGATATGCCCCAGCCTACGGGACCTCTGTGGGGATAGTCCTTGAAAGAGAATCTGCAAATTTGTTCCTTGATGGTCTGATATAACATGCCTCAGCGTTCTGAACTTCTGAGAGACACTTCACCTTGAATGCTTCTCGAGCAACCTTTGCGTGCTTAAGATGGTCTGCCCCTGACTGCAATGACCTTGCCCCGATTATCTGATTCAGAGTAGTACCTCCTGACTGCGGCGTATTTCACCAGACCTCAACCTGATTGCCCCAGGATAACTGACTTCGAAAGGCTGACCTGACTGGGAATCACAATAAAGCTTGCCCCTGCTCTCGGAACATTCGGGCGCTCTTCATACTTTCCATTGCAGGAAGCTGTTCTGCTGTCAAGCGCTTACTCGCAAGTAAAACAAGTTGTTCTGCATAAATGATGTATTAATGCAACACATATGACAGCTTTGACATCCAATCTGTTCACTGGGAAAAGGAAAAGCAGTTTATGGCATATAATGCACAAAACATTTATCAACATCAGTACCAACATGGTAAGAGGAACCTTTTAGGAGTCAGAATCGACGCGACCTTTACCGGAGTATGCTTTCGAAACAACCTGCTTCAATTAGGACTTTTGAAAGGTTGTAACGTGGTCAGGTTCATGGTTTTGAAAGAAAGGATAAAGGCTCAAAGTTTACTTTAACCCACCCATTCTCCTTGATGTTCTCCGATCCTATGTTCAGCTAATTCGACCTTAGCGCTCACCTCTCAGAGGCTGAAAGAAAATAGGAATGATAGTTCGAGAAACTTTTGGATTTTGGAGTGACAGTCACTCACTTTTCGTCTTTGACATTTGTGGTCACACGACTTGTATTTCCATCGAGGATTTTTCTTTTGATCCTTTTCGTCTTTTCTTTTCATATCCCTAACTTTTGCCTGGACTGATTCCTTTTGAGTTTCTTTTGATTTTTTTAAGTCCAGCGGGATGCCCTGATTTTTGCCTAAGTCATTTGTTTTGAATTTTTCTTGACTTAGCGGGCTTTTGATTCTTTTTCATTCTTCTTTTTTCGAACAAGTCGTGTGACATTGGTTGTCTGACTCTTTGGGAAATGATGTGGCTGTCCCACTCCTGATTGAACCATTGTGGTCTTTTAGGCACGACCTCTAGGGACGTGATTGATCCTCGAACGGACACTCCTTTTGCAATTTGGACGCTTAGTCAAATGAGCTAACACCTACCCTGCCCCAGGTTATGATTGAGGGTTTTTTCATTCACAGAAAGAAACTCCTACTACAAGGCTCAAAAGGGGTTGACAAGGGATTATCTTCCTTATATCTCCGGTGTTTAAGGATTTGAAACAATGCCTGTACATCATCAGCAGGTTTTATTTCAAAAGCATACATTATCGATATTTGCATGTCGGTCATTTTCGTCATCCTCCCTAAATTCTTCTTAACCAAGCGTTGGACATTTGCAAAACAGTTAGTGAACACGAATGGATTCAATCAAAACATGCACATTTATTTCATTATCATCAATTTGAATGAAAACAACCAAGTTTTACAAACAAGTTTACAAATTCAAACAGGAAAGCAACTACAAATGTAAAGCAATGACAAGCTAAAACAAAGAAAATATGCTAGCTCCCGAGAACTGGGCTTTTGCATCTGCCTTGCTGCTGAACCAGCTATCTTTATTAGAGGCAATCCGATGCTGTCTTGACCTGCTTCAACGACCCAGCCAAATTATAGAGCCCTTTCTCCTTCATTCAGATGATGTGGGGACCTCCCGGCCCGAAGCTGATTGCTGCACTATCAAGCAGATCCTGCACTTTGTGCTTAAATGCTTTACAGTTCTCAACTGTATGGCCAGGTGCCCCGGTATGGAACTCGCAAGTAGCGTCAGCATCGTACCCCGGTGGTGGTGGTCCCGTTAAGGGAGCCATTGTCCTTTTACGAACCAATTGGAGCTGAAGCAATGTCTGCAGAAGCTGTGCGTATGGTATAGGAGGAGTTTCCAAATGACGGCTTGCCAAAGGACCTTGATTCTGACCTCTTTTATACCCCCGATTATTCTGTTGCTGAGGCTGCTGCTGCCGGTATCGGGTTGACCCTTGAGCACCATTCGTATCAAATGCAACATCGGCTTCTTGATCTTCGATGTACTGATTAACGCTCTCCTTATGCTTAGCCATTTGCTTTCTCAGATCTGCCCCAGGAATAGGCAACAATTGTGGGCCTGGAGATTCTGACACCATGGATTCCAGGATACGCTTCTGACCCACTGCAGCTTTAGAAACATCTGTCATTTTAGCATCGACTGAGACAGGAGCAATATGCACAGCTACGCCGCCCGGCGTGAATTCAATATCGTGCGAGTCAATCAGGTCTTGAACATTGTGCTTGAAAGCATGACAACCCTCGATGTCATGTCCGAATCCCCCAGAATGAAATTCACATTGCTTACTGGCATCGTACCCTTGAGGAAACGCTTTCGTTGGTTGTGTCAACGCTCTTTTCTCCACCAGATTAAACCTCAGTAAGATCTGCAAGAGCTCAGCATATGCCATAGGTGGTGCTTCAAATATTCTCCTTGGCTTTCCTTCCTGGATCCCCTGTTGAGCCGGATGCATCTTCTGTTGCTGCTGCTCAGGGTCCACGTGCACAGGTGGCGCGAGCTTCTTCATTGCGGCTTCGAATAGCTGATCGTCTTCTTTCCTAAGCACATTCTTGACTACTTCCATGATCAAGCTCATTTGGGTCTTCAGCTGACTGTTCTCCTCTTTGAGAATCTTCTGCTCTAGACGCATCTCTTGCATGTCTCTCATCATCTGCCCCAGCTGGCTTTGGACTTCGCTCAATTCAAACTGATTCTGTTCCATATCTCTGAAGGAATTCCTGCAACAAACTGGAACGAATGAGGCAATAAGGCCCACGGTTCTGATATACCTGTCAAATGATAATGCAGCGCAGAAAGCAAACAAGCACACATTCATAACGAGACAAAGAGAAACTCAAGCTATAAGCAAACAGACGAACATCTCCCATACATGTACAACCAACAAAATCAGCAGGTAAGCACAAATGAGTACGAATATAAGGACCCCAGCCAACAATCCTGGTGGTGGTCGACAAATACTGATGCACAAAAAGCTAAACGGATTAAGCAGAGAAAACAGATGCGGCATCCGACGCGAAAACCTCTAGAAATTTCTCCCATACAACCGAACTTTCTGATTGGCAATCTTCAGAGCACACACTTCCTGTGGAGTCTTCCATGACATTAACTGACGAACCCCCACAACTGGAAGACGGAAAATCATTAATCTGAACACAACCTTGAGGAGTGATGCAAATACGGCTAGAGTCTAACAGATCCTGAATCTGACTTCTAAGCACTTTACAATCATTTGTTGAATGCCCCTGTGCCCCAACGTGGTACTCACAGCGGGCGCTGGCATCAAAACCCGGAGGATACGGTGGAATCACCGGCTTAGTCTCTTTCGGCACTATCAATCCACTTTTGACCAAATCTGGCAACAACTGGCTGTACGACACCGGTAGCTGAGTAAACTGCCTTTCAGGCTTTCGTGGTCTTCGTGGAGCATGCTGACGCGATCGGCGATAAGATGACCGTTGACTTGAAGTGTCTGAAAACTGATCCTGAGATGCTAGAGATTCTGAGGTGGCATCATCTCCTTCCCACTCTTCTTGAGAACTGACAACTGACTCAATCTTATCAACTGGGACGTAAGGAACATCTCGAAACTTTCCACTCCTGAGTCCTCGCTCAACAATCTCTCCCAGCCTCATCAGGCCCACAAAGTTTGTGCAGCTGAACAATTTGTCAAAATAATGGCCTTTCAGAGTACCCAAGAAGATGTCAACCAGTTCCCTTTCCGGAAGCGGTGGTTGAACGCTAGCAGACAATTCTTTCCACCTTCGCAAATACGCTCTGAACGATTCATTCTCTGCCTGAGATAATTCTTGCAGATCTACGAGACTAGGAGTCAAATCCAGGTTGTAATCGTACTGCTTCATGAAAGCTCTGGCTAAATCCACCCATGATCGAATCTGATTACTCTCTAATTGCACATACCATCTCAACGAGGCCCCAGTCAGACTATACTGAAAGCAATGGATCATCAATTTGTCATTTCGCACCAACGAAGTCATCCTTCGGCAGAACATCATCAAATGCAATTTTGGACAGCTATCTCCTGTGTATTTTTCAAATTCCGGCATTTTGAACTTGTACGGCATCACGAGGTCAGGGACCAAGCACATGGCTACAGCATCCAGGTTAACGGCATCTTTCGCTTCCAAGGCTTTCATTTGCTCCTCCAACACTCGGAGTCTTCTACCATCGTCAAGAGCTCTTGGATCTACTAACCCGGTCATTGGAATATCTCTCCGGTAATTCATCACAGGGAAAGCAACACATTGATTGTTAACAGGAGGATAACGCTCATTTTGGGCAAGAAACTGCTCATGCCGATCTCTGTTCTCAACAGCTGGCTGTACAACTTGGTCTGCAGTTAGATTGTTCGCCTGCGGGAAGTCCTCCATGAAATCATACCGATGGTTGGACGCCACAGCAAACCCTGCCTGGGTGTCAGGAAACTGGAAATTGCCTTCAGACATAGCCACCAATTACCGGTAACTGATTACACTGCTTGATTCTGCTCAAATCTGCTTCGGCCCCTTGGTCGTCTCCACTCTTGCCTCAAACAATTCCCCGAGAATCACTTTCTGGTGAAAACAAAGGTTGGATAAGTGCTCTGACCTGCTAAATGCTATGCAATATGATTTATGCAAACAGAAATACAAAAAATGCTAACGTGCATGTGTGCATTGGAGATATTTTCCCTCCAATTCCAGTGTCAGTGGTAGCGAGACGAGATGAACCATAAAGACAATATTTGGAAAAACCCTCATATATTGATTAGCATAACAGTCTTGTCAAGAAGTTACATAACTATGCTCCATACAGCTGATATGATAAGGAGGATCCCAGCCAACATGCCTGGTGGTGATCTCAACATACAGAATACAAGAGAAATCAAATACGGGTACGGTTGCGGAAGTCTTCGACCATCTTCTTTGTCTCTGCATGATCCGGTTGATAAATCAAACCTTCTATCAGTCGATCCCTCTTCCTGACTGTCCCCTGGATGTCTCTGACAAAGTCTTCCCAAGCCTTATCATTGGCACCGCCCCCAGGTTTGGGTCTCTTGGCATCTGCTCTATGCTGGAGATCTTCCAAATTCTTCATGGCATCTGTCAACTTGCGCTCGGCTTCGTATCGGCGACAGGCTTCTTCTTCAAGCTCTTCGTTCTTCACCTTGACCTGTTCTTCTAACTGAGCAATCTGTGTCTTCAGCACTTCTTCTCGCTCCTTGCGCTTGGTCATAGTGAGATCCCAGTGTTCTCTGAATTTGGCTAGCTTGGTATAGGCCTTTTCCAGCTCTTGCTTCTTGGTGGACAACACACTACTAACTGAGTCGACATCTAACTCTAGTCGCTTCTTGGTTTCAGTCAATTCCAATAGCGTAGCCTTCAGATGTTTCAGAGTTTCAGCCTGTTGCTTAGAAATATACCCTGTTTCAATATTTTCATGCCGAAGCTTGGCATTCTCCTGCTCTAAAGTCTCTTTAGTCCTGGCTAGCTCTTCTTTCTCCGCCATTAGCTGCTTGTAAACCTGAATGTCCACAGTGGTAGGCTCCTCTACCGGAGGAGGATGCAATGGCTGAACTGCTGGATATGGCATAAGGAACTTCACAGCTCGCCCACGAATCCATTCTTCATATGAGCTAGGACCTCGAGTATCCCCTCTGCTACCTGAAAGCTTCCCTCTCTTGTGCAAGTTTTTCCAGGCTTTCTCAAGTTTGGTCAGCATCTCTTTCCCTATTGCCCCGGTGAGATACAGAGATTCCTGTATCTCCTCGGGCTTTGGCGCTCCTTGAGGTATGTACCCAAATTGCTTGATCAATAAAGAAGGGTTATAGTTGACACAACCTTTCCTTCCGATTAACGGAACATTCGGGAATCCTTCGCCTTTGAGTATGACTTCAGCTCCAAACACCTCTTTAATGACCCATACCACGTTCTCAGCAGTCAATCCCATTAAGCGCTCGGGCCATCCTAGAGAATTGATAGACGTGACAAAAGGACCTGACTTAGGCAAATGACTGGTGAACCACCTGCATAGGAGAGGTACACAGCAAGACACATTCCTTCCTCGTCGCTTTTCATTCTGGTAATGAGTTGAATGGTGGATATCTCCCAGCAAAGTAGGAACTGGGTTTCCCGCAGCCAAAATATAGAAGGCATCTGAATCAACAAAATCAGGAATGTTCGGGAACAACACGATGCCATACACACATACAGCAAGGATAACGTCAAAAACATCCCATTTACCCTTTTGGGCATACTCTCGAGCCTTATCCACTAAGACATCCAACGGGAATCCCCATACGTCTCCTCTTCTGATCATCTTCCCAGACAGCTCAGACTCTTTCAAACACAGGATGGCAGAAAGCTCAGCCAGCTTAGGCTCAGCGTCCGGACGATAAAAAGGCATTTGCTCACGGATCGGTATATCCAGAAGTGCAGAGTACTCCTCCAGGGTAGGAGCCAAAACAAAGTCGGGAAATACAAAACACCTGAGCTCCGCGTCGTAGAACTGTAACAGAGTATAGATGCCGCTGGTCTCGTAGACAGATGGCTGATAAACGTAGGTCAGAATCCTCCCATATTTCTTTCTGAAGTCACCCATTCCTCTCTTCTTAGCAATAGCCATCAATTCTAACAATGGACTGATATTCGGCGACGGAAACTTATAGGGCAATACTCTCTTCAGGTTTTCCATGTCTTGCTAGGAACGAACACCAGAACTGGAAGGGAAAATGTATACCTGCAATACACACACGTTAGTTGAATGCAGATGGTAATGCAATGATGCAATATGATAAATAATGCAATCTGCGAACACAGGGCTATGCTGTAGCCTGAAGAGGAATATCTCTGTGATCAAGAACAGAAAAAACCAATCACGGTCATCAGAATCTCATGCCGATAACTATCATCTGATACTCAAAATATCAATCCCCTGGTAAGAAAACCATCTGAACCTCTGTATCTGACGAGAATACCATCTGATAATAGCCTCAACCTCAGATAAGAAACCCATCTGACCCAGACAACACACCTGGAGATGAATCAAGAACACCATCTGATAAAGATACTGAATCATGGTTTCTGAAGGCCAGTTTTCCTGCAATAACCCAGTCCCTCTCACAGGTAGGATAGACCTAATCCACGGACAAAGGTACGGCATCCTATGCGGTCGTCAGCATCACAGACTTTCATGAGTGACGATACGATTCCCAGAAGGAGTGGCATCATCAAGTCATGAAGAGGCCTCACTTAGCTGACTTCCAAATGATCGGTCCCCAGAGTCGACAATCCTCACGTCTGGACTCCCCTCAGATCCTCAGGACCGGAAAGGAGCACCTCTGCAAGAATCTCGTCTGAGCGCAGATTTTCGTAGGGAACTGTGCCTGCTCAGCAGACAGGTTCGTCTACTACTTCTCCACAACTATATCTAGGTGTGTACTCAAGCCCAGGTCCGGCTTTCCACTCACAGTAACCTCCCTTTGCCCACAGCAATAATCATGATAATATAATGCTGGAAAATAAATGCGGAAAGGTAAAGGTACAGAAAAGTAAAGTGCAGAAGAGTAAAACACAATATGCACAACACCCAACAAATAAACACCCAAGCGCTAGGATTGACTCGCGTAGGGGATGGGAAACGGTCCCAGCATAAGGGATGGGAAAAGTCCCTAGATGCTATAGGTCCCCAGCAGAGTCGCCAGCTGTCGCTACTGCGAAAATCGGCGCCGGCTTGACAGGAGAGTCGCCACCGTGCGTTATTTATCCCTCAGAGCGGGAAAGGAAACGCTCGAAGTAAACCTCGCAAAGACGGGAAAAGGTATGGTCATCGCAACCATAGCCTGGGTTCGGGAGTCGGTTACGCAAGGGGAAGGTATTAGCACCCCTCACGTCCATCGTACTCGATGGGATCCACGCTTGGTGTTTATAGGTAAAAGGGTGTATTATCTATCTACGCTAATGGCTGGTCTGAAAAGAAAATAAAAGGACAGGACTCGACAGAACATACGGTGTTCTGGGCCTACGTATTCCCTCGTGCAATGGGAAAGTCAGAGTCAACGTAGTTCGACTGCCTACGTCTAAACGGGGAAAGGTTGCTCGCCAGGACATCGCGTCCTGTGCCTACGTACTTTCATCTGAAATGAAAGATCAGAGCAAACGTAGTTCGGCTAACTACGGGTAAACAGGGGCTCTCACACAGCAGTGAGAAAACAAACTAGTCTCTAAGGCTCTAGAACCTACAAATACGATCTGGTCTCAAATGCGCTTGGGCAAGAGAAAGGGATAACAATTAGTCGTTAGCGGGAAAGTCTCGATCGCACAGCCGCGAGAGAACAAAGGTTAGTCGTTAGTGTGCTCGCTAGGATATCGCATCCTATGCCTACATATCTTCGTCTGGAACGAAGAATCAGAGCAGCTGTAGTTCAGCTAACTACGGATCAAGCTACTCAAACGCTCCTACAGAAAGGAAAGGGAAACCCTAGAACTATAGCTGAGAAACAGGGGAATCTACCTACTGCTATCACACCTGGCTGACCATCCTTATGTCTATCATAACAACTCCGCAGCGGAGAAGTCAGAGCTCCTAAGGGATCATGGCAACAGGATTAAACTACAAACAAGAAACTACAACGTAAAGGAATACTGAAAATATGCATGAATGCAACAACTAAACAAACAAGGCACAGAGGCAAGGGAGCTCAGCTCTACCGAATACCAACAAGCAAAGCCACGCAATAACAAACAAGCAGAAGGAGGACCACCTCAACTTCTCATGCACACAAAGTCTACTTCTAAGATGCACCTACTCAGAAACTATCTAGATGAACCTAAGTCTAATGCAACACAACATCACACAAGTCAAACAACACAAAGAGACTAACCCTGAGCAGGGCCTCTAACAAACCTGAAACAATCTCCTAATCTATCTCTAAACAAAACTCTATACAACACCCTAAGCAGGGATCTAAGCAAACACCTAATCAAAACCCTAAGCAAGGATCTAAACAAACTCCTAGGCAAGAGGAATCAATCCCATTCTCCAAGCTTCAGAACAAGCTTACCAGAGAAAGGAAGCTAAGCAGACAAGCTCATAGTATCTTCCTCAGGAAAGTACCAGGAGGTTACTACTCAGGAGTCATATCCTATGCGGCTCGACAACTGTGATCAGTTTACATCCCTCCTCAGAAGAGATTAAACTCACATGAAGGCTCCGGCGTCACTGGATATTTGGGAAAGAACCTATATGCACTAAGGGAACTAAGTGAGCAGGCCCATAGGACCTTCCTCAGGAAAGTACTAGGAGGCTGACACTTAGGAATCGTATCCTACGTGGCTCAACAACTGTGATCAGTTTATATTTCTCCTCAGGAAAAATTAAACTCACAAGTTGGATCCAACATCACTGGATACTTAAGAAGACCTAGACAAACTAATGGAACTAAGTGAATAGACCCATAGGACCTTCCTCAGGAAAGTGCTAGGAGGCTTCCACTTAGGAATCGTATCCCATGTGGCTCAACAACATGTGATCAGTTTACATTCCTCCTCAGGAGGAATTAAACTCACAAGTCGGCTCCGACATCATTGGATACTTAAGAAAGAGGTGAGGAGGAAGGATGAAAGTCATTCATAGTGCCTTCCTCAGGAAAGTACCATAAACTCCCTTCAAACTTCAGGATCTCGAACCTCACAAACTGACAACAAGCTCCTAGACTAAGCCTCAATCCAATGCAACCTTGCAAGCTCCAACAGGACTTCAATCAGCTCCCACCTTCAAGAAGAATCCACAGGCCAACAAACTACACAAGACTATCTCTGAAGTTCAACCACAGTTGAACTCCAAAGTCAGAAGTCATCAAGACTTCTCCTATCTTCAGGCTCAGACAAATCCTATCAGAATAGCCTACAAAAATCTATCAAAAATCTATGGGAAACCTACATGGCTCTAGGACAACATACTGAAAAATCAAAACAAAATTCAATACCAGATGAAAGAATTAAAATCAGCAGCACAGACATATTCACAGACCAATTATTCAACATCAATGACAGTGAAAAAATGCAATTAAAATGAAAATGCACGATTGAGCTAATGTTTTTATGCTATAAAATTCTACACTGAATCACGAGTCTACAGAAAAAAGAACGGAATTATTTGACTAATTCTACCATTTTTTATGAATTTCTAATGATATGCATGCATTAAAAATATTAAAAACAAATCAATTAATTGAAAAATATGCAAAATATAACAAACAAAAAATAAAATGTCACTTTTATTTATTTAATTTTCTTAACATTTTTCATGAAATGGTGGAAAAAGAATTATTAAAACAATTATTATTTACATTTTTTCTATGAATTATTTGATATGAAAATATAAGAAGAAAATCAAAATCTAAAAGAAAACGACATGGGGTTCAAATAGCAAGATATAAGCCTATTCTACATTGGGCCCACACTCTGGGGGGTGCCAACAGCAGCTGGTGCGCAGGCCCAGGTCTTATTATCAAACAATTCAGAAAAAAAACCTATGGGGTGCAGCACTAGCAATTACCTAGTTGATATCTCAATGGGCTTACGCCCAGGGGGGTGCAGATAGCCATTTTGGGGCTTAAGGCCCATATCCAAACCACTCTGCTCTCACACGCTAAGGGGGGTGGGGAAGTAAATTGGGAGGTGCGTTCAGAAACACGTTTGGGCCTAAGCCCAACGTCAAACCCTAATCCAACATTCAGTTAACAAAACCTAAATCATCCCCCCAAATACCCTGGTACTGTTCACTCTGGGAACCCTAGCCGCTTCTACCCGTTCTTCCTCCTCACTCTCTCTGCAACTCACTCAACCCAGCAAACCCTAAACGAAACCAGACCTGCAACTCAATCTGACCTAAACCTAAACAAACCCTAACTCAAACCTAAATTCAATCTAGTCTCCAAATCAAGACGAAATGAATCCATACATTCAACAATCCACAACGAGATGCGAGTAAGAATCGAAGGGCAACATACCTGGAGGTGGAATACGAGCAAATTTGCGGTGTTCTCTTGATGATTTCAACAACCCGCGCGAAAATCTTGATGAGAGTTCCTAAGAACTTCTTTGGAGGTTGTTGCCGTCTTCTGAACAAGCACCGAGGAACTCAACGAGTTCTTGGAGATCTGGAAAAACGCACGAACATATGAAGATTGCTGAAGGTCTTCTGGAAATGATACGAAGGTCAACGAACAACAATCTGGTGATCGATGACGGTTTTGCTGGAAACAAGACGAGGGAGATCTTGGAAGTCCTTTCTGGGAGTCTTGATGAACGCTCTGAAGGTTTTCTGGGGTTTCTTTGAAGAGCGATGAAGGTGGAATGATTTTCTGGAAAAGGTCATGAAGACTGATGAACGTTTGGTTGAAGACGATGAATCTTCATCGTTCTGGTTTGTTTTCCGAGTTTGGTGATGAGTGTTGAACGGAGATCGCTGGGGATTGTGGTGGTTTCTGGTAGTTTAGTGGTGGCGATGAAGGTTCATGGAGGAAGGTGAAGGGATCTGGGTTTGGAGGGAGTTCTGGTGAGTTTTCCGGTGGGGAACGGTTGCCGGCGTACATGCACGGCGGCCGGAGTGGTTTCACGGCGAAGCTTGTGGAGCAGGACGCGTGGAAGGAGGGAGAGTCAGTGAGAGACGCGTGTGGGAGTTACGTGGCAGGAGGGAGAGTGGGTTCTGAGTGTGGCGTGGCGTGCTTCAAGGCAAAACGCGTGGGGCCCCTGCATGGCCACCACGTGGCTGCTTTTATACCACAGAGAGTGCCAGAACTCTCTAGAAACTTCCAGGCTGCGCTGGACATTTGTGGATGACTTGGACCAGTTTTTTTTTGGACTTTTCTGAATCAATTATGAATTGGGCCTTTGCAAAAACGCCTCACTGGGCCCATACGAAAATGAATGCAAACTGTAAAATATTAATTAACTAAATCTGATTAATACTAATAACCCTAATTAAATCTAAAACTCAATTAACCTAATTAAACTCTAAAATGATTAAAAGTCTAACTAATTCTATATTATACTAATTAAATCTAAAAAATCAATTAACCTCTAATTAACTCTAAAAATCCAATTAATCCTAATTAAACTCTAAAAAATGATTAAAGTCTAATTAATTCTATATCTCTACTAACTCTATTAAACTTCTAATATTATTTAATATCTACTAAAAATCTATTATTAAAAAAGAAAAACTATATTATTTAAAAACAATTAATTCCTATTAACCCTAATTTGTCACTCTATTTAATATGCTAAGAGAAAATTCACTAATATCCTAAAAATGATAAAAGCTATTTAAATTCTATTAAAATTCTACAAATGATTAAAATCTATTTAAAATATCCTATAAAATTCTAAAAAAAAGATTAAGCTATTAAAATATTCAAAAGCCCTATTTAAATTCCAGAAAAATCTATAAAGCCTATTAAAAATTCACAAAAAAAATCCTAAAATGCAGATGAATGCAAATGACCGCCGTAAAAGAGCGCACGAGACCAGATCGAATCGAACGGAGATCCCCGGGTATCAGAATATTCTCAAAATCACTGGAAAATCACCGAGGAGCGCACAATTTCCCGAAAATAAAACTCTGGCAGTCTGGACTGGGTCTGCCATATCTGATAGACAAAAATCAAGCTGTCAACTCTGATATCCCCTGCTTTTGCACAAAAATCATACATCTGAGCTGTGAATATGAATTTAAACCATGAGTCAGATAGGAAAACCAGTTGGTCAAATTTTAGGGTGCAACACCTAGACACTTCACATTTCTTATTATATCTCAGGGCTCCAATTTTCTTCTCCAAGACATGCGAGATACCATTAAAATCATCTCTCATAAGCCACCATGTTGGATTTGAACGAAGTAATAATCAACTCATCCCAAAGCTCCTTGCAACCTTCAAGCCTCGAACTCGCGTACACTGGCGTGAACAAAAACTCCTCAACACCATCAAACTTGACTTTCTTGTACATAAATTAGAAATGAATTTTCAGTACTTCTACCTTCACCTTGTGAGATTTCTAAGCCATTGCAACCCCACCAGAGTAACTCCTAACCTCAGAACCAATTAAGTTATCAAAGCCCAACAACTTAAAGGTCTTATCTAGCTTGCTTGGTTCCATCCTTGTTTTTTGAATTACAACAATATCCCGATGAACTTCTTGGAAATAGTTATGGAAAGCGCTAATAAAAGCTCTTCTTGCTCCTCCCTGACAATTCCACAACATAATTTTATAATTAAGCATACTAACCATAAAGACGAGTTATTGAGATTTCCCAAATCATTGACCTTGAGTGGGTGTTTCCTCCACCACTTCCATGTCTGAATCTTCTTCCACCACGCGCCCATCATCTCTGATGCCTCCATTTTTCTCGCCTTCTTCATCCTTGGTTTCAATATCCAATGGCTCTAGGGGAGAATGAGTTTAAAAAGGCACAGTTGATTTACTTTGCCCCTCACCTATTGTCCCATGAACCCTAATTTTTGTTGGGCTTGGGTCTTTTAGGAGGTGATATTTTTCTGTCCAGACCCATTAACTTTATATTGAAAAGAGTCTAGAATCTACACATCTTCTCATAACGTTAAGTCTGCCACAACCTCTGTTAAACTCTCTTTTTCCAAAAACTTCTCGTAGATGCTTTTATGTTTCCCAATCAAACCCACCTTATTTTTTTCCTTAAGAATTCACGCGTTGCCTTAGTGATTGGTCTCTTTAAAACATTTCTTTTTTTCCTTTTTAAATTTCTCGAGTTTTCTTCTTTCAACAGCTTTTGAACTTTGCGCTATATCCTTTTGCCTCCCTTTTTTGGGATTCAGACGATCATCATTTCCTTCATTAACAATTGTTTCAATATCATCATAAATTTCCACATTAGTAACCTCCTCATCAAGGGCAATAAATCTAGAACTCTTATTTTTCTCACTACTTTGATGACATTCATTGTCGTCTGAGCTCCACCGCTAGCGACCTCTAGTGACTTCTTCCCCAATTCCTTATACTCTGTTTCCCTTTTCGTTGCCTTTAAGTTTTTTGTAGCACCACCCAAGGTCTATCCTCCTTAATAACATTATTTATGACAGTGGCTCCTTTGTTAGCCTTAGGATTCTGCTCTTCATCCATACCTTGAGTCGCCGTTGCTCCTAATTCCACGCATCCTTCTTTGAAAAGACCAACTCAACCACAATTCAAATAGAGCAAGAGCGTACATTCGTACTCAATTTTGTAATATCGACCTTTAATAGCAAACATGGGCTACTGTGTTTTGTAAGATCCCCTTGCACATAGAGTCGGGCGTATTTTCCTCTTTCGATCCTCAAAATGTTCCTATCCACTTTAATAGTATATCCTATTATGTTACCGATGAAAGAAAGTACTCAAGCATCATAATACTCAAGAGGTAGACCTGAAATTCTAACTCACACTGCAACTTACTCTATGGTATCACTTGTTGGGCAAATTTTGGGCTCTATTTCCTTACTGATAAGTAGTGATCATATAACAGTCACGTCGCGTATTAATCCCCCTCACTGGTAAAGGAAGCCATGTAGTATTCTTGACTTAAGTCAACAATATTCAGATTTCCATTTCTCGCCCACATTTTATTCAAACGGCTCTCTAGCGCCTTATATTCGATATGTTTCCCCATCATCTTCACAATAACTCCTTTCCTCCAAGGACTAGCAATCATTTTCTCTTCTTTCTAAGATGAGATAAATTCTTGAAATTCGTAATTTATCTCTCAAAATCTTCAAAATTGTCCTCTTTTATTTCATTCCTCTACGTGTTTCTTTGCCATGGAAAACGCTCCAAGAACTATTTTCTTATATTGGCGATCCACTCTCCATTCTTCAAGACGTTCTCTATCCTTTTTTAGTGCTTCGTTCTTTGAGATCGTCTTCATTAAGATTCTCTTGGTTTGCAGAAGAAAATATATACATTTAGTTTTTATATTAAAAGAACAATTATATATTATATATTATATATTAATATTAAACATTGTTCAAATATATTAATATTAAATATGTATATTTAATTATAATAATTACTGCCTTTTGAAAATAATTATAAGCAAATTGTATAAGTTTTATTTAATAATTAACATATAATGATAATAATGGCTATGGTTGATATAATCATATAAATGTATACGGATTAAAAAATTATAATATTTATATTTTATTGATACATAATAATATTGATTGTTATTTTTAATTAAACAAAAATATAAATTTATAGTTATATTAGAAATAAACATTTTTTTAATTATCATATAATTATTTTAAACGTTTTTGATAGTATGATAATACATATTTATATATTAATTATTAGATAACAAATATCATCTATAAAATTATTTTTAATTGACTTTCATTATTTTCAAGAGACAACAAATCAAATATTTTGTTTCTTAAAATATACGGGAATTAAGTTTTGGTAAAGCTTGTATAAATTACAAATATTGAGGATCATAAAAAGAGAATTTAATTCAATTCTAAGGTAAGTGTAATTTTATAAGAGTTGTAGATTATATAAGAATGGTAGATTTCTGACTAACTCCATATTTTTATAAGTGTGTAAATTAGTAATCTCTAAAGATATATATTTAGAGATAGAGAGAGAATGAGGCGTGACTTTTCTTTTTTTACCTTACCAGGCCTTCGGCCGATGCTTAACACAACCATATCATATCAACTTTTTTTTTTCTTTCATTTTTTCTTCTTTCCCCTCTACTTTCTATTTCCTAAATTTCAATTTTCTCTACAAGAGGCTCTCCTCTTCGAAAGCCAAATCGACAATCTCATCCATTTTTTCCTAAACAATTTTGGATGAGAAAGCAACCACCTAATTCTAAGGACTTAAAATTACAGTCCAATACCCCTAAAAGGTGGCGAAGGTTAAAGTTTTCTATATCTCACAGACATTCCTTTCGAGGAACTATTTCTCAAAGAAAAACCATTCCGCATGCGATCAAACCATGACAGTTTCATCTCCCCAAAACCGGTGCACTGACCTTCCCCCTCACCCTCACTGCTGAAGAGGGTTTGGTCGGAGCAGTCGAGTGAGGCTCCACATGCTATATTATAAGATTGGCATGCGGAATGGCAAACCCGAAGCCTGTTATCTCCATCCTTGTCACACTTCTGGATTGAGATCTGAAAATCAAGTGCCAAATCTTTAGACAAACAGGCAACATAACCAACTGCTAATATATATTAAACAATGTTAGAATGTATACAATTCAATAAAAGTTAGTCTCATGTTCCTCAATTTCTACCATGGTAGGAATGTATATCATTTGAGTTCGACTGGCTTGAAAAAACGTGAAACGCAGGATTATTTCACAGCTAATAGAAAACTATGTCGTTGAACATCTAACCTACAAAACCGGGCTTATACTACGGTTTTATCTTAAGAAAGCGTCACATGCAGTGCATGATAATGCATATACCAAGTAGGAAAGGGAAATTTGATTGCAAAACAAAATTTCAGGTTAAGCATGACTAGAAACAAAACTATGACCCAAAAAATAAGCAAGAGAATAATTTAAATCTGAAAAGACACCTTACCCAGCAGGCAAGCCGTTTAGCAGCCTCATCACAGAAGGTGCTGCTAAATATATTAAATAATTTCCTGGCACCTCCAGGGAATAATCGGTGGTAGTTTGGCATGACAACCACTTCTTCCAATTGCTGTAGTATGCTAGGCTCGCTGGGTGCACAATGCTGACCAGATACATCATTTCCCAGAACATTTTTGCAAACAGAGAGACTAGATAGGAGCATGGAGCTGTTCTGGCATGTGTATCCGGCATAGTCAGAACAACGGAATTCACAAACTCCATTATCACAAACTCCGCCATGAAGGCTGCATTGCTCATCACACACAACTGCATGTGATACAAGGGACAATCAAAAACTAATTTCTTTCTGCAAGAACCAAATAAATATCTTCCCTACTCACAAAATTATTTAACAAGATTGACTCAATCCTTTATTTCTTTTATGGGGTTCCCAGGGCACCCCCACAACATTCTTGGGGCGTGAGTGAGTCCAATCCCTTCCTGTATGGATCAATAAGTTAAGGCCACACAACTACAAGTTTTGTCTCTAGGAAAACAACCTTTGTCCCCACAATGAAAGCTCAGTTCACTTACCACT
Source organism: Lathyrus sativus (assembly GCA_963859935.3). Taxonomy (NCBI): domain Eukaryota; kingdom Viridiplantae; phylum Streptophyta; class Magnoliopsida; order Fabales; family Fabaceae; genus Lathyrus; species Lathyrus sativus. The sequence goes on from OZ012739.1 coordinate 660,566,734, forward strand.
ATACACACAACACATTGTGGGTGACTGAATATGTTTTAAATGAATGTGAACCCCAAAATTGGAAGGAAAATACATAAACTAGAAAGCCTTAATCAAGCTTAATTATCCTAAAGGAACCCCAGCACTCAGGCGTATTATCAAGTACTCCAACAATCATACTGGTATACATATTTCATAGCTCACCACACATATCATATTACTTTATATGCAACTAGCAACGCATGAGGTTGCTGCAACTAGCATTTGCAATAGGAGAAATAAACTAGTAATAATATTTTAACAAACCAAAGACACGCTACTTGAAGAGTTGGTATGAAATTATAATTGTTTCCCACCCAACCCACAAAATAATACGAAACAAGCACACAAGAAGAAAAAGGTCAGAAGCAAAAAATTAAGACCTCTTATACAAAGAAATAATCTTGCAACAAAAATATCTAAAATCTAGTCTTAAAATTTGATGTGTACCAGTGGAACAGTCGATGCCGGTGTAGCCAGTTTTGCATTCACAAAACCCATTGGAAAGGCACATGCCGTTACCATTGCAATTACTGGGGCAGGAGCCTATAAAAAGTTAAAGGAAGGCATTTTCAGAAAAGGAAAAAATTAATACTGCGCAGCTGAAGGTAACTTACAGCAGAAGAGGTGAATACATAAACTATTGCGTTAAAGTAGGGAATGAGAGCTCACGTCTACTGCAATCATGCCCGTGAAATCCAAGAAAGCAGTGGCATCTTCCATCGACACAGTCTCCATTGAAATTACATGAATTGAGACATTGACCAGACAGAGATACTGGGTCCGAGTTACAGAGCTCTGTAAATGCAGGGCAGATTAACTCACCTATAAAGAAACAAAATGAAGAGCCAATTGTCTTTGTCAAATTATTGAGAATTTAACATCAACATACAAACAAGTAAAAAAAATAAAATCGAAGTATTACTAACCATTAAAGCCAGGGAACAAAATGGGTCCACCAGCACGAGGACACGCTTTCCAGATGCCATCCACAGCAATCTGCAAGGGAAATATGACGCTGCATTTACTTTTGTGAACAAGTAAAAAGAAGTGAAGGTTGGGCATACAATTGAAATACAAGCTTAAGAAAAAGGCAGTAGTGATTGCAGCCGCTCAAATATAAATGAAGAAATTGTCCTACTTAAATATGGTTGTTCAATTACATATATAATTATTTATTTAAAGTGAAAATTATCTAGTAATAACACCAATGTAAGAAGTGGGAACATTAGTATAACAGGCTTAGGTTATCAAAGTCGCAAGAAAATAGATTAGTAAATCCAGAATTAAATCGTGGAATTAATGCAATGTATTTACATCGCAAACAAAAAAAAGAGTAAAACATTGCATTAATTCCATGGAGTGGGGTTGATGCGATATGTGCACACTGCCCACAGATTAAAGATAGTACATCTCATGAAATTCTCATTATCAAAGCTTAGAGAATCAGGCAGCAAGGGTTCCAGATGAAAATCTAATGAAATGTAGCACTATAATTAGGGGAGTGTTCACTTGCTAAATTGCTATTATTGACATTCCAAAAACTATACCTCTAAAGAACTGTTTATACATCTGTGCTGATAACAACCATTTCCCTGGGTCATAGAGCCTCGTACAAATCCTGTACGCACTAATGATGAGGCCATACACCTGCATCCAAAAGGAATAACAGTTGGCAACTTCACACCTCCTTGTTGTCAATAAAATAAATGAAAAGCAAACTAGAATATAAGTTTGCAGTCATGAACGTAACCTGGAGTTACTTCCTCTGACTTCACCAAGCATTCTATCTGGTGCTCGTGCACTATTAGTATCTGTACATGACCCATCAGAGTACGCGACAAAATAAGTACAATAATCAGCCAATGAGGACTGTCCACCTGCATAAACAAGTGAAAATTAAATTCAATCAAAACACCATTTCATGTTGAGAATAATTGTTACGCACTGCCAGTGTAAAATATTTTACACGGTCAGTGCATCTAACCATTCACAAGTGATACTTTATATGTGATTAAAGAAAAAGTCAAACATCTATAAAAATTTAACAGCTATTATTAACTGACAGTTTCTGTTAGTGTATTTCAATTAAATTCATTTATGTTTAAAAACAATGGTAACAAAGAGTAGTGACAAGAAAAATCTATGATGTGCAATGGGACAACAAAAACAGCAGCCACACATCAATCAGAAAGCAGTAGCAGGGATTTTGACAAAACAGCATTTACAACAAAGAATCTGGCAAGAGATAATGTAACAGAAAAGGCATGAATTAGCATTGATTTGTATATTAGAAATGAAGACATCACTCTACATACCTTTATTAGCTTGTGGAAAATATTGCGCCCACTGAGGGAGGTCTCCGCTATATGTTAGGATTGGGCAGTATCCCTCTGCCTCTCTGTTATATGTACAGCCAGAATATTGTGTTGTGTTGCAATGATAAGCTCCCTTCCAAAGATTGCAAGGGGTGGTAATAAATTCAGTACCTTGGTTGCGACCCCAATCAAGACGGTCTGCCATGCTATAATTGGCTTTGTACCATCCACTGTCTTCTAAGAGAGCTAAAGTCATTTTTGAAACTACAGATTTTGTATCCACGGAACCGGTCATAATCTCATTCATCAGAAGCCTTTTCTCCCAGTGAGACCCTGAAGCCATGTATAAAATTCGGATCAACCATATTCGGTGTCACTAAGGAGCAATAGCAGCCATAATTTGAATTTAATTATTTTAATTACTAAAACAGAATTTAATCAAACAGATAGAATTGGCAGATTCTTTGTTTAGAATATTTCCAAGAAAGAGGACGGAATTAATTTAAATTCGCACATATATAAAGCTTATAACATTGACCTCACATAATTTGAACAAATTTTCTCAAAAAAGATACAATCAGCCATTAAGGAATCAGTAGTGTTACAACAAACAGAGGCTACACATACTTGTGCACTCCTTTAGCACTTATGATAGCAACTCATACAGACAAAAAAGCTGGATGTATTTTTAAAGGAATGAGTATTTATACTAGAATTTATTGACAAGAAGAAAATGAATAACAAGTGACAAACCTGATGTGCCGCGTCCTCCCCCATCTTCCAGTTCTAAACCAGTAAAATTTCCAGAGAATGCCTACCCAACAAGTCACTCATTAGACATTTGTTTAACCGTCTGAAGGGCTCCTTAAGTATGAAAACAGTAAACATAAAGATTAAATCATATGACACCCATATGTTTGCAAGCAAATACCGCATAATGATATCGTGAATGCATGACAACACGAGGAAGCACCACTCGATTGACCATCCGTCCAAGCTTTTCATCCATTACTTGTTCGGTAACCTTCAGATGGAACAAGTAATGACAAAATTATAAAATGCACCATTAAAAAGCCTAACATGGAACAAGTAATGACAAAATTATAAAATGCACCATTAAAATGCCTAACATGGAACAAGTAATTATAAAATTATAAAATGCGTCATTGAAATGCCTAACATGGAAAGGGATGTTGAAAATGAAAAATTCTTAATATAAGTATGAAATGAACAAACTATATATTGCTAATTTGCTACAAATAATAAGAACAAACACAAATGTGCCGCGCAAACAAGTGCCGGGAAATTTCTGTATAGCCTGTTATTTATTTTCTCCCTAAAATATTTTATGTTTATTCTAATTTATACTTTCTCAATACATTTTAAAGACAAAACAAAGTTGTATGGAAAATATAATCCACTCAGGATATTTCATGAAAAAACAAATATATCTCAGCTTATACCTGATCACGCCGCCTTTTCCTTTCGTCTCTAAAGTGAGCAAAGGCATGTGGGTCAAAACCAAGAACATGCATAACCTGTAAAAGATCAAATATGATGAGAAGTCCTACAAACAGGCTCCTTTGCTTCCAATCCCATTTATATAAGCAGAAAATTTAACAAACCTCATGTATTAGAGTAGCTGAAAGCAAAGTCTCAGCCTCGGCAGTCAAATGGCGAGGAGCAACATTCACGTGTCCTGCAAAACATAAAAATACTTTCAGTTCTGAGTATCCCAAATGCGAGATAAAAACGATCATCTATACAAACATATGTTTCTATAATATACCAGCTATAGCACGGCCCCATTGATCCCGTTCACATGCCACAGCCCAAGCAAGTGTATTTCCAGTTGTAGGTCTTGTAGTGACCAAAAGAACTAAGTCAGCATCGGGGACACCTTCTGAAGAATATGAACAAAAAGGTTATATCTTAAACTCATTACAATAATTCTTACATGTACGTCTTACAACAACGACAACAATGAATGCAGATGCAACAAATAAAATGTACCCTCGATATATCCACGAGGAAGCTGCACGCCTCCATCTTGTCCACAGGCAGAATATCCACTTAACCGCAAGTTCCCCTTGACAGGCTCAACAGATAAAGCTCTCCTAAACCAGTCAGCTGTCTGACCTAATGCCTGCAGTAAGTCATCAGGGTTTATTGTCTCTGTCCAATCTCTAAGTGAATGATTAATATTGTTATAGTTCTAACAACACAGCAATGCTCACTGCCCAAAGAGACATAGTAAGCTGAGCAGTGCTAACTGACGCAGCACCAAAAATTCTCCCACAAGAAAAGATTATCTGCCTAATAAAAGAAGAAAACACTTTACATTGCGAAGGCGGTGTTTTTTGTCTTCTCCTGAGATATCTTGAGAAGTGCAGTTATACCAACAATCACCAACAATTGGAGGGTTACCATGAGCATTGCAAGAAGGGGAACCAGGGAGAGAACTTGTGGGAGGCTCTCCAAGCTGTTATAAAAATAATATAAAACACATGCAATTTTAGCAAAATAATTGAGATATATCATATATGGAATACCAATGTTATGGCCAGATATATAATTCAAAATATCTTTTATTTATAGTAAACACTCACTTTGACAACAGCGCCAACTTTTCGACAATCCCTGTCAGGGGAGTGGCCAACAGCATCATAATTTAAATATATCCTAATAGGTTCCTTTGCATCCTTTTGAGGCCCTAATGATGTTGACACTGCAAGTATTGCTCTACCTTTATGCTGAAGGGGCTTCAAGATACTAGGCTCATAAACCTGTGGGGTAACTGAATAAACCTTGCGCCCAGGCCGCTTCCTCTGTTCAAGAATCTGGTCATGTATGCAAGAGTGTGAGGCAATGTTCTTTGTATTCTTCTCCAAACCTCCCCATTGAAGTTGGTCTTCGTGGGGCTTTGCAGTGTGAGCATCCACCAATGCCAAAATCAATATGATCTGCAACATGAAGCAAAACTTTAGTCTATATCCAACTGGAGCAACCATAGTTTCTGTACTCACGTATGTAATCTATTCAATTCAATTCACAAGAACTTGAAACACAAACGCGGTTATTAAAGAACTCGATAAGATATGAAATTATAAACATGAGAATCTGTACCTGTCTTTCCAAGTAGGTACTAAATATTTTTTTCTTTTTCAGGATCATATAAAATTTACCTTAATCTTAGTTCATCAGAATACCACCATTAACTAGAGTCAAATTTATGTCATAATCAATGTTTAAACTTGAAGGTAAAAGGAAACCAAGAGAAATATACATAAATAGTAAATAAGAGAAACAAGCCTAGAATCAACCATTGCCCTCACAACAAAAACCCTAACCTACATAGTTCTGTTTAACAACATATATATGAAAAATAGTTAGTAATAAATATAAACTCCAACCATCAAATATTTACCAGCTTCATAATCTTCTTACTAATTACTATCCATAAACCAATCAGAGACAAATCAAAGTCGAACATGACTATTCATAAACACTAAACCCTAACCAACATAGATAAATTAAACTAAAAAAAAGTAATTACACATGCAGAAAACGCGTGAACAAGCATAGTTTCACCTCAACAACAACAACAACAACGAACCAAAGCTTGCAATTCAAACATGAAGTTCGCCGAACAATTAGCTCCATGAAAAGATAAACAGTGAAACACCGACGAAGTCGATTCCATCAAATCACCGGCCAATTTCCGATCGATTTCAAAACGCACGAAAATCTCCGTCTCTCGTGCATATTGAACACGAAAAGAAAAACGTAAAAAAAGAAAAGAAGAAACCTCTTGTGCAACAGTGATTGAGAATTGAAAGTGAAAAATAAATAAACAATGCTCCGAGAATGAGATTCAAAATGAAAAGCGAAAAGAGTGATTTCAGAGAGAAAAAAGCTGTAATGTAAATGTTGTTCTGTAGAATAATCAGCGAGGGAGGGAAAAGCGCTTTTGAAGATAGAATCGCTTTTCGTGTCTGTGATCTGTTGAATGGGAAAATAGAGAGAACAGTGACAGTGAACGGAAGAAGAGAAGGAGGTGGAGGAAAATAATATATAGATTGGATGTGAAGTGGGTGGAGATTATTATTATTTTATCCATTTTGGTTTTTTTTAATAAATTTAATAATTGCAAAATTTGGTAAAATGGTTATTGTATTTACCATTTTGGGTTAGTATTATGTTATACCAACACTTAATGATCACTTCTACTCAACAAAAAGAACCTCATGATTACTTTTATTGTTTAAATTGAACTTTATTTTTATTCTAGTGCAGTTTACCAAGTTGAGATTATTTTAGTGTATGGATGTGGATATGTTACTCGAACTATAATCAAATAAATTTCAAAAAAAATTGATAATAGCCACTAGGTTTTGAAGAATAATCTTATAATCAGAGAAAAAATCTATTAAAAACTAGAGGTAAGAGGTGTATAGTATCTTCTATTCTTTTAATCGATTTTTGAATTTAATTTATCATTTTTAATTTTTAAATTTTATTAGGTTGATGGCGATTATCCTTCTTTTTAAATTATAAGATATTTTTTAAGAAAAATTGTTTTAAATTATAAGTTGTTTTACTATTTTAATGTAATATTGATATTTTTTTAAATATACTCTTTTATATTTTTTTTCTTTTAATTTTTTAAAAAAACTTCATATATAAAAAATTAATAACAATATTATAAAATTATATATAATTTTTTATCTTGTATAAAATTAATTATATTTTTTAATTCGTTTATAATTAGTAGGAAGGTAATAGAACACAAGGAAATAAATTTAGTACTATCATACTATGGTTTTCTAACCACGCTTACTTATAGGATAAGAATTTATATTTTATTTTTTTGGAAAATGGTCTGCTTTTAGTTATTATTATAATTTTAGTAGCCCTTTTGAGTTTACTTTTTATTTTTAAAATTTGATTAAATATAGTAATAAAAATGAAAATAATAAAAAGGTATAATAAATTATTTTTATTTAACATCTATAAATTATTATTATAAAATGTGTTTTCTTCTCAAAATTGTTCTACTAAAAAACCTCATGATTACTTTTATTATTTAAATTGAACTTTTATTTTATTCTAATACACTATACCAAGTTGAGATTATTTTATTGTATGGACGGGGATATGTTACTTGTATTTAGGGCATTCGGACAAATTCAAACTAATCTAAGGTGTTTTGATTGAACATTTTTAGCTTGAATAAAAATTGATTCAAATTAATAAAATTCAATGTTAATTGATTTATGCATCGAACCAATCATAATTAATTCGTATAATTTATATGACTATTATTATGGAAATTAGTACAGAGTGTTTAACTTTAAAAAAATTATGAAATTTCGTTTGTGTCGTTCGCAAGATAGATAGATAAACGGAAAAAAAAAATTAAGAATTTTATAATATTATGAAAATTTAATCAATATAAAAATAATTTTTTTAAAATATTTTTATTGTATCTAATCCATCCAACTCAAACCAATCTATTGTTTTTCAATTTGATTCGGTTTGGACTTTATCACAAAAGTGTACAAATCAAATTCAAACCAATTTATATATTTTTAATCAATTTATACGTTAAATTCTTTCAAAATCTAAACAAACCGACCCGCAAAAACCCTTTCTTATACTAATATCACACTTAGGTATTAGTCAATATGAAGGTTAATAATGTTCCTTCTTTTTAAATTATAAAATATTTAAAAAAATTATCCTAAAACATTAACCACATTTTTTTAATATATTCTTTTATATTTATTATTATTTTTTAATTTTCATATATAATAAATTAAAAATAATATTGTAAAGTTAAATATAATTTATTTTCTTATATAAAATTAATTATATTTTTTAATTGGTTATAATTTTGTACGGAGATAATAGAACACAAGGGAACAAACTATGCTTTTCTAACCGAGCTTACTATAAGAATTTATATTTATTTTGTGGAAAATGGTCTTTTTTTAGTTATTATTATATTATAGTAGCTCTTTTGAGTTTATTTTCTATTTTTAAAATTTAATTATAAACAGTAATAAAAATGAAATAATAAAAGGTATAATAAATTATTTTTATTTAATCTTTATAAATTATTATAAGAAAAATGTGTTTTCTTCTCAAAATTGCTCAAACTAGCTAATCTATCAACAAAAATTTAATATAGATGAGATTTTTTCTTTTCATTTTTTTTTCTTCCTGATAATTAAAGATATTAATTGAATTCAGTTCGTAATTTTAGTTTAAACAGAATTTTTGATAATATTTATAGAAGCTTCATCATTTTCTTCTGCAGAACTTTTAAATAATGGTGATTTTATCATTGATGTAGGGTTGTGTTTCTTGTATAGAATTATTGTTTTAATCTTTTAATTTTTTTTTTTTAAATCTGTTAAAATTTGTAAGTTTTAAGATTTAAGATATATCTCTTTTGCATTGGCGTCGATTTAATATTATATCAATCACCGTGATTGATTTTAAATATAATTGATATTAATATTATTCTGTTTGACTGAGTTAAAATATTTGATTCGAAAGAGTTTTATTGTTTATTGTATTTTAACATAGAATTTGTAGATTCTTTCTTTATCCTAACTATTAAGAAATGAAGATTTACGCTCTATTTTTCTTTATTATTTGACTTCACATATGTACGTACATAAATTTGTTAGATAGTATTTCTCATGTGATTTGTCTGAGATTTATGTCTATAGTATTATGTATTTTATTTATTTTTATTTTATATATTTTATTTTATAAGAAAAATAATGTATCAACACTATAGGCAACTATTTAGTGCATTTCTCAGTATTTTTATAAAATGTTTATATGTCACAAAGCATAATTTTACAAAACAATCTAGCTTTTTTAGTATTAGACTAGGATGAAAAAACATTTAAAAAATGCTATTTTAAACGACACTACTACGATAATAACCATAAGCAAAAGTTTATAAAAAAAATTGATATACTTGATTCAGATGTTGGATCAAAGATAAAATATTTTGACCAATTTTTAGTTATATTTAAAACTAGAATACAAAATGATTTATTACTAAATAATACTGCAGAATCTAATTTAGAGGTTAACTTTATGGTACATTTTTATTTTACCTGAGTTGATTTTAATTACATGTATGGAACATGAGTTATTGAAAAGTCAGCACATTAAGTTTGTATGAAGAATAATCCATGACCAATTAAATTAAGAAACAGAAAAAACAAGTCCCTAAAGAGTGAGTGGTTTAGTTATTTGAAATTGCGTGAGTGGTTGATACACTTGCTCCACCTTATTAATCTTAATATCACTCAGATATGAAATGGAAGGTGTGGACCACAAGAGTGGTTAGATATGCTTTCATTTTAAGGATCCTTCGGAGAAAATTGACTTTGCTTTAAAATATGACATTAACGCGGAATTTTTAATGCATAGCTTCTTAATTTTTAAGTAAAAAACACCATTGAAATGAAAATATAGCTACCGGAAGTCGTTCCAAACATATCATCCTACTAAAATATAACCTTACAATTATTTCCACCAAATTTTATTAATGTTTGAATAATAGGTTTTTAAGAAGAAGGAAGAAGAGAAATGAGAGAGAAATTATTAATTAAAAGTAGGTCTTACAAATAAATTCGTTTCTGCATGGTTTCTGCCACCTCTGTCTCGAAATTAATGGAGAAATATAGTATAATTGAGGATGGGGTGGATGCGGAAAAAACCTGATTTTTGGTGCGGGGACGGAGAATGTTTATATCCCCTGCACATGCATATTAAATTTTTTTTTTTTTAATTTTAATAATTTTATGATTCATTTATAATATTTGGTTTATTAGAATTATTATTTATTTTTTATACAAATTAAATAAAAAATGATCAATAATCAATTATTTAGTTAAATTATTTATTTTTATTATTATTGAAAAAATAGATTTAAAAAAAATACAATTTATGCGGGTGGGGTGGGGTGAGGCGGGGCGGGTGTGAGGAAACCTATTTCTCGATGGGGGCGGGGGACCAATTATTAGCCTCGATCGAGTTTGAGGGCGAGGCGGGTTTGGGTTTGGGGGGCGGCGGCGGGTCTGGTTCTGCTTAAACCCGCCCCTGCCCTGCCCTGTTGTCATGCCTAATTAAAAGTGAATTAGTGTATTAAAAACTACACTTTGTATATAGGCAATTGAAATACAAACTTACAAATTGCATCATTCGAATAAGTCGAATGCATGCTTACTCAATCTGACAACTACATGTTGTATTCGACTCTATCGAATACAACTTACTCTTATTTGAATCACTATTTCAATTAGGTCGAATACACCTAATTTGAATACAGCTCGCATTCTAAAACATTGAATTTCAAATTCTAACACATTTCCTAGTTCACGTTTTCGAGACTTCTCATCCCAATGCTTTTCTTCAACTCACTGAACCTACTTTCTTCAGGGATTTGGGAGTATTTTAGTTAGTTGTCATTTTGTCTTACAATGCTCAAGTTCAAGTTTTCCTTTATTTACTTGATCCCTAAGGAAATGATACCTCATCTCGATGTACTCACTTAGACCATGACACACTGGATGATTTGTTAAGACAATCGTTGACTTGTTATCGACAAATAACTTCATTTTTCTTAGGTTCCATGATCTTAAGCTCTTCGGGCAACATCTCTATCCATAATGCTTGACATGTTGCATACCATGCAGCCACGTATTAAGCTTCACACGATAACAAACCGCAATGCTTTATTTTCTTGAGCTCCAAGAGATTGGGGTACCTTCAATCATCAATATGTAGCCTGCAATACTCTTATTCTCATCTTGATCTCCACTAAAATCTGAGTCGGTGTAACCATTTACCTCTACATCTATGCCAATAATCTTTTGTCTTAGCATCAACACACCATGATCAATAGTACATTTTAGGAAAAATACGGTCTAGGTCCTTTAAGTTATTTTAAAATAACAAATTAGTCCTTTATGTTTTTTTTGTAATGCTTTGGTCCTTTATCTTAACAAATATTTGCGTCGTTGCCCTTTTTAAAAAATTTCATTACAAAAATGCATATGTGGCACAAACGAAGTACAAGTGGCATTTAACTGAGATGAGTTGGCATTGAAGGTTGCTGATTTGGATTTTGTCTTGTTGTTTCTTATGTTTCTGGATTTCAAAACTCCAAAACTCAATACATTTTAAGAACACTCATAGCTCAAAAACACAAAAATGGCAAAACTCTGAATCTCAACAATAAATTGCAAACTCATATACCATTTGAACTGGTTTTTCGCGGTGATCACAAATATATGATTAGTTTTGTGTTTGATTGTGTATTTTGGTCCATTTTTGCATATGTATTTCGTCCATTTTTTCCCTGATTCTCATGAGCCATAACTTGTTTGGTAAACTTGATTGCATATTTGGATTCATGGTGAAAATCCAAGTCCAACAGTATATAATTTGTAATTTATTTTATTGCTTTTGTGATTTCCAGATTTTTGCTCATGAATATTGTTAAATATGATGAACGTTTGTGAAAGTGATGAACAGGTGTGAGCAAAATCCAGATTTGATCCATGCCCTTGGCTTAATCTGGCATTTTTTTGTTTTTGTTTTTGTTTTTGTTTTATGAGATTCCTCTTGCAGAACTCACAACAACTTCAATGTTATGTAGTATAGAATTCAAAATTATGTGAATCTTTCCATTTCTTGCAAATTATGAATTGTTTGGTTCACAATAGAAATTTTATGGAGGATATTGACTTTACACAAGGAAAATTATGGAAGAAGATGAAGAATTAATCAAAATCCAGAAAAAAATAAAATAAAAAAAGAAATTAAAATCCACGTGGAATTAAAAAATAAATATAAAATAAAATAAAATAACACATCATTTCATTTAAATGCCACATGTGCTCCGTTTGTGCCACATATGCGTTTTTGTAACATAAAATTTTAAAAAGGGCAATGACGCAAACATTTTGTTAACATAAAGGACCAAAGCGTTACAAAAAAACTTAAACGACTAACTTGTTATTTTAAAATAACTTAAAGGACCTAGACAATATTTTTGCCTACATTTTATGTACCTCAACACTCTCTTGACTGCAGTCAGATGACACTCTTGTGGCTTTTCCATAAATCTGCTCAACAACCCGACACTTTGATAAATATATGGTCTGATGTTGCAAAGATATCTCAAGGATCCAATGATTTGCTTGTACAATGTTGCACTTACAAACTCATCATTTGTTTCCTTTCTCAATTTTGCTATAGTCTCCAATGGTGTGACAACTACATTACACTTGTTCATCTTGAACCTCTTAAAGAAGTCTTGTGCACACTTCTTCTGGTGCATGAACACTCATTCACTTGTGTATTTAAACTTCATCACTAAGAAATATAACAAGTTCCCTAGGTCTGACATTTCGAATTCCTGCATTAGTTTCAACTTTACCTTTTTTTTATTTTTGTTTCATCTGCACCTGTAATAAGCAAGTCAACCACATATAAGCATATGATTGTAGCTCTTTTTGGTTGGTTGCATTATGCAAAACAACATATGTACAAGATATGTTTTAGGCAACATGTGGAACAAGATGTTCCAGCATCTGAATTTATTGCTAAGAATAGTTATTTAGTTAAAGTGCTTGACATGACCAGTTAAGTAAGAACAGTTTAGTTAAAGTGCTTGATAGAACTAGTTAAGCAAGAGGTGTGGTGTTAACTTCTTCAAGATGAAGAAGTTTTCTTTTGGGATGAAGTATGTGAAGTCAGTCTAAAATCAATTGGAAAAGATTTGGACTTTTTTAGTCAAAGAAAATTTGATTAAATGTAACCTGAAGGAAGTTTTGGTCCAAGGTTTACTTTACAAAGACTATTAACAAAGTTATTTTGGATGTTATAGGATAACATGTGGAACACGATGTTCCAACTTGTGTGCTACAAAATATGGTTTATGTCAACAGGCAGATGTTAAATGCAGGTGTAGTGAAGAAGGGTGTGCTGCAACATCTGGTCTCTATCAATGGCCAGATGTTAATGCAGTTAGAGTGAAGAAAGGACACACGTGGAATACGATGTTCCAACATCTAGCATTGGTTCAACAGGCCAACGTTGTTGCATTTTTTGAGCAAAAATCTAGTTAAGATTCAATTAGATTTGTTGCTTTATTAATGCAATGTGTTTGTCTGACAACTATTAAAGATCAAATCAATTTAAATGGAAATTTTAATTTTAATTTTAATTATGTATTGTCCAAAATGTATAGGTGTGTTTGTGTGGGTGTTCCCCGTGTAAGTGCAATGAGACTGAGGGCCCTTGGTAGGTATATTATAAGTTTAGATGGTGATGGCTAGCTCACGGTGGCGAGTAACCCTTTACGGTGGTTTTTGAGGTTATTTAAGGGACCAAATCATGTGAGGTGAGAGACCTTGATGGTGGTCAGCACTGCTTGATTATAGGCGAGTAGTTAGCATAACAGTGTTGGGGCTACTAGGAGCGTGGAGCTATTTGAGTAGTAGTAAGTGTGTATGACTTGATGATTTATCATTTATCCCCTTAAGGGGTAATGTATTTATAGGGATTCCCGAGGGTTAGATTTTGTTTCCCCAGGATGTGATCTTATTTGTTCCCATTTATTTGGGAGGTTATTGATCGTTTATACTTCTCGAGTCAGCAAGGACTTTCTCTCATTTAACTTCCATGTTGGGTTGACTGCATGGGAGAATCCTATAAATATCGCTCGGGCATCCCAATTGTTAGGAGAGGGAGACCTAACTTGGGACTTTACAAAATATGACATTACGCAGTCTCTCAAGCACGAGGACTTTTCTGTTAAAGGGAGAAGTGTTTAAAACCATTATTCTTCCTAGCATGCGCCCATCACCCTACCGATGATTCCCTTGGCCGAGGATGATGTTGTAGGGCGACGCCCCCTCTTAGGCGAGCAAAAGAGTAGGTGAGTCCCTCGATGGAGAATATATGGGCTTGTAGGCACCTATGTGCCATGGGCATTTAACAGGTTTGGGGAAACGTGTTAGTTTTAAAGTAACGTTCCGACACACCAAACATCAATCAATTTGGCCAGATTGAGTGTTGGAGAAGAAGAGGTATGGGTAGCATTTAATACACCTCATAATGGTATTCCTCGAGATGAGAAATCAGTTCGTTTTGTTAACACATGGCCCTTAGGCATGTAGACTTTTCCGCTTCTGGAGTTATCCTATTGGGTGATCGTGTGAGTTCGTTTCTTTGGACTTATATATTTCTAGAAGTACTGTTTCACTCTTTCTTCCCTCTTTTCCAAAACCTCCTGCATTTGGATTGTTACTTTCTTGAACCATTACTTTCGTCTGCTATGGTGAGAAAAGCGACTTTTATCTACATGTAATACATAGCCTCCTTGTATTCTACTGTAGCTATGATCAACATATTTTTCCATGGAATTAGTTTTTCCAACACGGAGCGAGAGATGGACATGCTTATGGAGATTTGCTCGAGGGGCGAAAGAACATATATGGACACTTCGTACGATTTGTCTGCTCTTTACTTCTACCTGCACCTTTCCATTATTTATGATTCGGGGGTCCTAGTTCCTTTCACCTCTTTTGAAACAAAGTTTTTAACCACTGTCAATGTGGCCCCTTCCCATATTAATCCAAATTTATGAGGAATACTTAGGGCTTTCTAGATAGCGTGTCATCATCTAGGGGTGTCTCCCTTCATTAGGGTGCTTTTGTACTTTTTCCAGACAAAGTTAATTCCCAATCGTGGTTGGATGACTTTACACCCTTTTTAAATCGTATGTTTTTTAAAGCCCTTTGACATACTTTACGAAGATTAGAAGGACATTTTTTCTCGGATAAGAGGAATATACAATACGTTTCACATTATGATGAGGGTGGAAGGTGGGCCCATGTTCCCAATTTCTTGGACTCTTGACCCTAAGTCCACCGTGAGGGATGGATTCACATGTCCTCCCTCCCTTAGACCATGACATAATCCAAGTTTTTGAGTGTATCTCCCCCTTGGAATGCAACACCCTCATTACTCGGGACCATGAAAATAGCAACGAAGTGGAAGAGTATTTATGTAAGGGTAAATATTTGTCACCTTCATTTTATTTGTGTAGGCTGACTCTAACGATTTATCATATGCAAGCAATATGATAGTGGTGCCTCTTGATGAAAAACGAGAGGGCTTAGTAAAAATACAGATGTTCGAGTAGCAGGCGATGCAGTCTTTTTTTCGCGGCCCCTATGAAGCTCTAGAGGCATTGCAAGGCGAAACCTTTCGGGCAGATGATATCTATCCTCCTAAAGCTTATAGGCAGGAAGCGAGTTTCTGCTCCTAGTGGAGACTAAAGAACGAGTGGTGAAGTGGAGAAATTGGTGGATTCTCAAACCCCTATCGAGCCCTTTTTATGGAACAACCCCGCTTTTGACGCCATGACTTTCACTAATCATTTATTTTCCCGTCCCCGAGAAATTCCCCAATGATTACCATTAGTGGCAGATTTACTAGGGTGCTGACAGGAGCAACTGCACCCCTCACTTCTTTTCTTTTTTTTAAATTTATATACCAAAACGACATCATTTTGAATACAAAAAAGAAAAAAAATCAAAGTTGTTCCACTTCCATATGTTACCTCTTACCTCTGTTTTTGCGATCCAATGTTTCACTTTCATATAAAACTTTTTCTCTTCTTCTTTTTGCCACAACTCACAAAACCGCCGCCACCATACAATAATTTACTTTTACAATGCAATGGCGTCAGCATCGGTGATGACTTTGTTTTCTTCTCTCAGCTTCGACGACGACTGCATATTTGTTCACAACTTCTAATTCGATTCGACAATGATTTTAACGGTGGCTTTGACGCTTTTGTTCAAGGTTTGTTCACTTCACTTATATATTAACGCTTCGAGAAGTAGTCTCTTTATGTGTTGTACTGATGAAATTTGCAATTAGTTGGTTTCTTTTATTGGATCATAGTTTTCCATATTGTATTAGTAAGAAAGGGATTCATTGATCCCTAGTTTTCAGTGAATAAATTGCTATACATAATTACCTTTTATATTATTTTTATTACATGTTTGGTTCTATCAGTTAACATAATGTTAAATGTGTGTATATTATAATCTGATTTTAGCCTTTATATTAAAAGGCTTGTAAAATTTTCTTTATAAAATATTGTATTTCTTTTGTCACAATTTATTTCTTATCTGTGTTAGTGAAATGAAAACTAAGATTGCATATCAATTTTGTACGATTATTTGTAATTGGTTATTGGTTTATCTACTGTCATCTTATCTACTTTTGAGCTTGTTCTTTTGATATGTTATATTCAAGTGCAAACTTTATTAGTTGAACATATCCTGATATCCTAAATTTGAGTTATATTGGTCCTTAGGTTGCTTAAAAAACTGTAACTATTAGTTATATTAGCTCTCTTCAAATTAGCTATGTTTAAATTGTAATTATCATGTATAACCAATAACTTTAGAACATGTGATTATCATGCATAATCAATATTGGTCCTTAGGTTGCTTGAATTTTTTTTGAGTTATATTGTTCTAGTCAATTTGTTTAAAAAACAGTCCAACTAAATTTGAGTCTTATATATATATATATATATATATATATATATATATATATATATATATATATATATATATATATATATATATATATATATATATATATATATATATATATATATATATATATATATATATATATATATATATATATATATATATATATATATATATATATATATATATATATATATATATATATATATATATATATATATATATATATATATATATATATATATATATATATATATATATATATATATATATATATATATATTGGTCCTTAGTTGGACTGTTTTTTTTTTAAACATAATTTTATGTCTATTTTAAACAAACATTAGTTAGACTGTTTTTTACTCACATTATAATTTATATTCTATATTAAGTTTTTTTTAATAATTTTATTAGATTTGGGTGTGATTGATTATTTGAAAAATGTGATTGATTATTTTGGTTTTTTTAGGAGCTATATAATGGTTAAACATAAGAAAATTGAAGCATTTCTTTAAAGAAAAGCTTTCAATAAAGATGAAAATTGTACAACTTCAGCATTGATATTTGAAGAGCAAGCTTCAAGTGAACAAACAATTCAAGTTCAACAAGATAAACAACCTCGCAAGATTCAAAAAGTCACTATAGAAGAATTTGATATTAATTACTTAGAATGTGATCTCGGCAAACATCTTCAAATTTGGGAATATCCAATAAATCAAAGAGATGAAGTTCGAAGAGTTTATCTTAATTGAGGTTCATATCAATGCCAAGTTGAAAAGTATCCCCTTAACGGAGATAAAAATCCAAGACCATTTCAAGCGTCTTGGTTTAAAATGTTCCCTTCATGGCTAGAATGTTCTCCAACTAGTGATGTTGCTTATTGTTTACTTTGTTACTTGTTTAGTAAAAAACCTAATGGACATCCTGGAGTTGATGTGTTTACTAGAAAAGGATTTAAAACATGGATAAAGGTCAATGCCAGAAAGAAATGTGCTTTTCTTAATCATATTTGAGGGAGTCATTGTTCACCTCACAATAATGCTTTGAACTCTTCTATGGACTTGTTCAATCAATCAATTCACAACAGAAATGTTCTTAATGTCTAGTGTGCTGATCAAGTAATCCAAAATAGACTTCGTCTCAAGAGATCTATTGACTCTATTCGTTGGCTTGCATTTCAAGCCTGTTCATTTAGAGGCCATGACAAATCCCTTGGATAAAAAAATATAGGTAACTTTCTTGAAATGGTAAAACTATTAGCATCATACAATGATGAACTTACAAAATTAGTACTAGAGAATGCTTCATATAACTCAAAGTATACCTCTCATTCAATTCAAAAGGAAATTTTGCATATCATGTCTAGTAAAGTGAAAAGGTATATTTGAGAAGAGATTGGGATTTTAAAATTTTCATAATTGTTGATGAATCGCGTGATGAATCTTTGAGGGAACAAATGGCTATTATCTTGAGATTTGTGGATAAAAATGGGTGTATTCAAGAACGATTTTTTGAGCTTGTGTATGTTAACGACACTACGACTATCACTCTTAAAAATGAAATTTGTGATGTTCTTTCTCGACATGGTCTAAATGTTTAAGATATTCGTGGGAAAGGGTATGATGGTGCTAGTGTCGCACCTCGAAATATACACAATCGAGAAATACAACCCTCGCGTAAAAGGTTCGGAATGTGGTTCAACAGATTCGCCACCAAACTTTATTTATCCCAAAAGAGGGAAAGGAAATATTGAGAAAAACTTTAAAGAGATAAGAACATGGTCATCGCATCCATATTCTGGGTTCGGGAGTCGATTATGCAAGAGGAAGGTATTAGTACCCCTTACGTCCGTTGTACTCAACGGGAACCTCTTAGTTCGAATGGTGATGAACTTTATCTAAGCTTATTTATTTTCTTCTTAATGATAAAATGCGAAGCAGTATGATAAAAGGATTCGATGCTAGGGGAAATGGGTGGTTTTAGGATAGGGTGCTCGCCAAGGATTTGGGGCCCTTGTGCCTACATATGCTCATTTGGACGAGAATGAGAAATCAGAACGCTCGTAGTTAGACTACAGGAGAGGTTTGGAATGATGGAATACGGAAGATGGAGGGAAGGTATCTCGCCAAGATCATCACAATCTTGTGCCTATGTATCTTACATTTGAATGAATGAAGAATCAGAGCGTCCATAGTTCGTGGGACTACAATATTAAAGTTTGAGTTTTAGGAGACAAAAGATTGAATGACAAACAACCCAAGGAGCGTGCCTCGAGAGTAGTTACTCAAGAATCCAAGGAATGCAAGATTCTAAGAACTCAGATCTTTCGTGAGTTGACTACGAACATCTTTAATAAAGATTAAGGGTTTTAAGATGAAAGGTTGAACAAACAACAATCCAGGGGGCGTGCTTCGAGATATATTCATTCAAAGATCTAAGGAATGTTAGATTCTAAGAATCTCCTTCTTTCATAAGTTAATTAAGAAAACGATTTGAAAAATATTGAATCGGATTGGTTGCAAAAAGAGGTGAGAATCGATCCTAGTCCTTAGGTGTGCTCCTAGGAAAGAAACCAATAAAGGTGTGAGTGTGTGCTTTAGATTGATGGCGAGGTAAAAGGAACTCGACTTACAAGGGTGTTTTGAAAAATAACTCGACGATGAATTGAGGATTGATTTGAAAATAGCTTTGTTTTATAAAAGTCGAGAGATTGAATGAATAACAACCCAAGGGGTGTGCCTCGAGAGCGATTCATTCGAAGATCCAAGGAATTTTAGACTCCAAGAATCTTCTTCTTTCGAAGTTTGATCGAGAAAATGTTTGGTTACATATTCGAATTGGATTATGGAACGCGAAGAGTTTGTTTGCACGAGGGCGATGAGGTGAGATTCAATTTGTTAAATGTTTTAAGGAGAATGACAATTATTTGATAAACGAGATGTCGGCCTCGCAACCAATTAATCAGGGCATTACTGGGATGTTAGACCCCAACAACACTTTTTTCATTCGATTAATTACGAAATATTGTTTGATGAACAATGAAGGTACCACATGGAATGCTAGACTCCATTGGCATTTCTTTGTCTAAATGATTAAGGCGAGTGTTTTAGAAACGAAAGATCGAATAATCACAACTCAAGGCGTACGCCCTAAGAGCGGTCATTCAAGAACTCAAGAAGTGCTAGACCTTAATAGTTTAGTTCCTTCACAGTTTATTTAAGAAAATTGAATTGATTAAGTGTGTTAAGTATTTTTAATGGATTAAATGTTTTAGGCGTTTTGATAATCTTAGCGTGGTTTTTTTGTTTATGAACAAGGTATGAACAAATGACAAGATATGAGTATGAATAATATGAGTAAGATATATCGATGAAAAAGTAAATCAAGAATATATTGACGAAAAGTAAAGTTAGCGGTTAGTGATTAATCGTTAACTGTCATTGTATCGAGCGAATTGGGTCGACTTTAGCGCTAAACAATCATAACACAATCTATGACGAAGATCATACTATAGGAGGTCATGTAAACTATGATATTTGTGCTAAAACACGATAGAGAAATGATATTATGAATCATTCTCCAAGAAATTGTGCCACACGAAAAGAAAAGTGGATGTTCTCGTCTTAATCACAAACATTCGCTGATTAATCGAAGGTAACCTATCACAATCTCAAAGTATAGAGAATTATCTCGATGACCATTCACTACATATTTGAAATAATGAAGGTTAAACAATCTCAATCAACCAACATTCACGATATTAAAGACTTCATCGATCGAAAATTGAAATAAATCGTAAATAAAAGTCAAGGTAGAAATGAAGAGAAATATGACCAAAATATAAAATGTTTGAGAAAAATGAGATTGAAACTAGCATCAAGATAAAAACCAACATTTAATTAAAGTTAAAATGAATGAGATCAACATCTAAATCATAATTTAACATAAAAAATAAGATCAACATTTAATTAAAATTAACCTAAAGTTAAAAACAAAAAATATTTAAAATCTAAAATAAATAAAAAACAAGATAAAAATCTAAAACAAAACTTATCATAAATTAAATCAAACTAAATAATAGAAAGATTTTTCATAAAATTAAATAACATTTGAGAAATAAAAAAAAACAAGATATGGAGGGCGCTGTATTGAAAAGGTGTGTGGTGATGTAAAGTTAGATAGGCTAGAACTAAACTCATCATTATCTTGGCATGATTAGATCTGGTGCTACAAAAAAAAAGGAAAGATAAAGGGAAAAAAAATGTGGACTGGGCCACTGAGCCGAAGTATAATCCACAACTGATAGAGTATGAATTATGATTAAATATATATTTTAGATATTAAATTAGGAAGAGAATTTATATTAGTATTTATATTTAAAATGTTCTTAGGATATTTAAATATTGTTGAATTGAGTCTTTAATAACTTTTGGGCTTTAAGTTAATTATCCATTAAGAGTTCTATATATGTAGTGTCTGTCACACATTAGAAAATATCAATGAATGAAATCAAAAGTTATCTTTTATTATCTTTTATTTTTATTAGTCACTTTAGCGTTCTTCCCCATTTATTGTAGAAACCCTAGTTTCATAGTTTTGATAGGAAAACTTCCTACCAACAATCCTCATCCATAAAAACACATTCAAGAAACAACCTAACAACATTATCAAGGCATAGGTATCAAACAACAACAGATCTCCTCATCATCTTTTTAAAAGAAACAAAGTCATGGATACAATATCAGGTTTTCTAAACACGAATCAATGTTCACCAAATATTTTCTTAAAACAAAGGCAGATTAAGTAGAAATAAGAATGGAGAGGACACACACGGTGCTACATCAACCTTTTCCTTCAATCTTGCTCCGTCTCCACCTCAGTTTTGAACCTCTTGCTCGATCTCGTTCAATTAATTTTCTCGCTCACGATTCATCTCAGGTTTGTGCTTACGATTCTCGATTCGTCTGCGTTTATGTTTGGGATTTAGCTCTCTCTTCTTCTTCCCTCTTCCGGTTCTGTTTCTGTTCGTGAATGGGTTTATGGTTTATTTATGGTGTTGTGGGTTGTTAAAGGTTGTATTGAAGTTGGGTTGTTATCAGAATGAAAATTTATGGATCTAAGACTGTTTGGAAGAGGTAGAAGGAGAAAAGGAAAGATTCCCTGAAGGTTTTGAGGGTGCGGTTTGTATTAATGGTGAAAGGTTTGCAGGATAAAATTGGCTATCAAAAAGCTTACTCAAGTGAGGGAGATGTACGTCTATTTGTAGGGGAATGAGAAGGTGTTTTAGAAATGGAATCTGGTGGAAATTGTTATTGCGTAACTACCGTTTTCACGTCGTTTTATACTACGTTTTTGGAATATTTGTTGTGTGTTACGTGTATTTGCGTTTTGGTGATGTATTGGAATTGTGGGGTCGGGTGAAATTATGGAATGGTTTGATTTTTTTACATTCTGTAGATTTTGTAATGGCTGGTGATGCGCGAGGCGTGTATGAATTTGTTGCTATAGCTCATGGCCCAAGTACCATTTTGGAGTGGAAGGTTGTGTTGGTTGTACTTAGCTGCGGGTAATGTTGTGTTTGTTGTGTGAAGAAACTTGCATTTTGGTATGGGATGGATTTGGCTCAACAATTACAAAGGCTGGGATATATTTTTGGTGCTGATCTTTTCTATATTTTTGTTGTTGTCTTAAGTACAATTATTGTAAGAGTGGTAATGGGATTTTATGATTTTTGTAAATGGATCATGTGGGCCTTGCAATGAATTGGACTATTATTTATTTTTTTGTGCATTGACTTTTCCAATACATGGGCTCTTATGAATTTTGTAGACTTTTTGGTATAAATTTGTACAAAATGGATCATGTTTGGTCTGATTTGAATTTGGATATTTATGGATTATGAAACAAAAATGGACATTTGAAATGGAGATGGATATTTGGAATTTAATTTATGAATATGGATCATGATATTAAAAAATGGATTTGGTTATGAATTGTAGAAGCATGCTTCAATCTCAAGTTTTGATGATGTCAACACTACTCAAGCTCATCTCTTGGTTGCAAAAAGTCAAGTCTTTCAAAGTTATCAAGACTATGCAAAGTTATCTTTCAAGTCAAGCTACGTGTGCAAATATTTTTCTACATCTGTCAAGACTTGGACACAAGGCTGGTATATAAAAGTTCCCTCTCTAAATTGATATACAAGTGTTCAATACTATCAATTATTTTTTGCATACTACATTGACATGTTTTTAAACTATGTGGAATTGGTATAACACTTTTAACTTAATTATTTTTCAAAGTTTTTACAGTGTTAACCGATTAACCATATGGGTTAATCGGTTAACGCCCTCAAATTTTAAATTCTTTGGGCCAATGTTACAGTGTTAACCGATTAACCTATATGGTTAACCGATTAACACTGAACGTTTTCTGAAAAATTGTTTCCTTTCAAGTTCAAAAATAATTTGAATGTTATACCTTTCCACGTGTTAACTCATACTCAATTATACCCTTTTGAAATGGTGTTTTGGCTCATATAAAATCTGATAATTTCAAATCAAAAAACACCTCCTACAATTTTCAAAAAACCATCATTGAATCAAATTCACTCTATTCAAATATCTTCAAATATTTTTCAAAAAGTGTTCATCTTGTTCATACTATTTCATATCCAGAAATTTTAACACTTGTATTGACATTAATGAAGTGAATTTTGATTAAAGGAGAAGATCAATCTGTGTATTGATATTATTACTCATTTCTCTCAAAACAAAAATTACAGTATTATATGTGTTGTAACTTGTGATCTAGGATTGTTGGACACAAGGGTAAGTGTCTGCAGGAGGATTATTCTTGCACACTTGTGATTGTATAGTTGTTAGAAAGTAGGCCTCACCGGTTGATGGTGTGATAGGTTGTACAATTATAAAACTATAGTAAATTCTCTTTCATGTTGAAAGGAGAGTGGAGTACTCTCGGATTGTGAGGGGAACCACTATAATTCTCTGTGTCCTTTTACTTTCTGCATTTACCGCTTTCATCACCATCAATCATAACCAAAGAAAATTCAAGAATACCGAAAAATCGGAAAAAGTTCCTAAAGCCTAATTCACCCCCTCTCTTAGGCATACTCTGTACTTACAATTGGCATCAGAGCAAGTTAAGGTAACCTGTTCCTAACGATTCAGTATGGCTTCCGCTAGTACCAACCCGGTTTTCAAAGATGGTGGAAGTAGTAACAAACCACCACTATTTTCTGGAGAATACTTCGATTTTTGGAAAATCTGTATGAAAGCACATCTTGAGGCTCAAGGAGACGGCATATGGGAAACCGTGGAAGATGGTCCGCATGTTCCTATGAGCTTCATAAATAACGTAGGCACTCCAAAGATAAAATCCTCTTATGATGAAGATGACAAGAAGAGAATCTTAAATGAAAAGAAATCAATCAACATACTTCAAAGCGCTCTCAGTATGGACAAATTCTTCCGTATATCACAGTGTAAATCGGCAAAGAAGATTTGGGACACATTGGTAGAAACGCATGAAGGAACAGCCGAAGTAAAAAGATCAAGACTTAATACTTTAAGTCAAGAATATGAAATGTTCCGTATACAGCCTGGTGAATCTATTGTTGCCTTACAAAAGAGATTCGTTCATCTAACAAATCATTTGATTGCTCTCGGGAAGACCTTCACCAATGATGATCTCAACTTGAAAGTTCTAAGATCTTTGACAAGAGAATGGCAACCAAAGGTGACCGCCATCTCGGAAAAGAAAAGTCTCTCAATGATGACATCTGCATCTTTATTTGGCAAACTTCAAGAGCATGAATTGGAACTTGGAAGGCTCGAGAAGCACGAAAGTAAAGATAAAAAGTCCAAAGGAATTGCCTTGAAGATTGACACAAAGGATGACAAAGACGACGAATCTTCCGAAGATGAGAATTTCATACTTCTAGTAAAGAAGCTTGGTAAGTTTTTTAATAATAAAAATTCTTGTTTTCCTAAAAAGAATAGACATTTCAGGAAAAAGGATGCATCCGCATCAAATCAAGAAGTCACATGTTATGAATGTGGGAAGCAAGGTCATATAAAGCCGAATTGCCCGAAACTCGCTAATAAAGGAAAATTTAAAGGCAAAAAGGATTTCAAAAACAAAAAGGCTTATGTTGCTTGGGACGATAACGAGATAAGTTCATCATCGGAGTCAGAAAGCGATGAATGTGCTAATATGGTTCTTATGGCGTCACATCATTCCGATGAAGAAATTGACGAGGTTAGTAACAATTTTTCTATTTATGAAAATGATGCACAAGAAGTCATAGATGAACTTCTAAAAGAATGCAAGAATTTGTATAAAAGCATCTCATCCCAAAAGAAAAGAATTTCATTTTTAGAAGAACAAAATACTGTTTTTATAAAAAATATTGAAAATGAAAAACAAAAATTGATGGATGAAAAACAAAGTCTTGTATGCAAAAATTGTGAATCTTTATCTTTTCAAATTGTTCAACTTAAAAGAGTTTTAGAAAGATACGAGAAAGGCCAAATTGGCTTGGAGGAAATACTTAGGCACCAAAGATATCCTAATGATAAAAGTGGACTAGGATATTCTAAGTTTTCCAAACCGAGCACAAATGAAACTATTTTTGTAAAAGCAAGTGAACAAGTTGTTAAAGAAAAGGTAAACAATTCTAATGTTGTGCATCAAAGTCATAAAAAGAAAATAATTGTGAAGAAAAAGAATTATGTTCCTAGATATAGAAGTCATTTTCAACCTACTTGTTTTTATTGTGGAATCAAAGGCCATACACCTAATGCTTGCTATGTGCGCAACTTTGGTGTTGCTAAAGGGTATTATGTGTGGGTTGAAAAGGGTACTAACTATCAAGGACCCAAAGCAATTTGGGTACCTAACACTACTTGATTTTGTGTTGTAGGTATGCTTGAAGACAACTTCTAATCAATGGTATCTTGATAGCGGTTGTTCGAAGCATATGACGGGAGATATAAACAAATTTTCAAGTCTATCATTAAAGGCCAAAGGATACGTTACTTACGGTGATGATAATAAGGGAAAAATTCTTGGAGTTGGAACCGTTGGTGCACCTCCATGTACAATCATCAAAGACGTTCTTTATGTGGAAGGCCTTAAACACAACCTACTTAGCATAAGTCAATTGTGTGACAAAGGGTTCCGAATCAACTTCACAAAGGAGGAATGTTTGATAGAACACGAAGTCATTCATGACATTTTGCTAAAAGGTAAAAGATATAATAACATTTTTATGATTTCTTTTGATGACTCTTCCTTGAAGGTAAAGTGTCTTATGGCCAACAACAACGAGGCGTGGCTTTGGCATAAAAGATTTGCTCACATCCACATGGAGCATCTAAACAAATTGATAAAGCATGATCTAGTTGTTGGACTTCCAAAGATAAAATTCATCAAGGATAAATTATGCGATGCATGTCAAAAGGGAAAACAAACCAAGACAACTTTCAAATCCAAGCAAGTGGTTTCTACATCAAGACCACTTCAATTGTTGCATATGGATCTTTTTGGTCCATCAAGAACGAAGAGTTTCAGAGGTAGCATTTATTCTTTAGTTATTGTTGATGATTTCTCTCGATACACATGGACAATGTTTTTAGTGCAGAAAAATGATGCTTTCAAAGCATTCAAAAAATATGCAAAGCAAATTCGAAACGAGAAGTCACTCACTATAGCCTCCATAAGAAGCAACCATGGTGGAGAATTTCAAAATTCAGATTTTGAAGTTTTCTGCGAAGAGCATGGAATTTCTCATAATTTTTCCGCACCTAGGACTCCTCAACAGAACAGTGTCGTAGAACGGAAGAGTAGGTCACTGGTGGAGCTTGCAAGAACAATGCTCAGCGACTCAAATCTTCCTAAATATTTCTGGGCAGAGGCGGTAAGCACGGCATGTTTCGTAAGCAACCGTGTGAATATTCGACCAATTCTCAAAAAGACTCCGTATGAGTTGTTCAAGGATAGGAAACCAAACATAGCATTTTTCCATATATTTGGTTGCAAATGTTTGGTTCTCAACAACAATAAGGACAATCTCGATAAGTTTGATGAGAAGTCCAACGAAGGTATATTTCTTGGTTACTCTCTCTCTAGTAGAGCGCTTAGAATTTTTAATAAAAGAACCCTTACTATTGAAGAATCCATTCATGTTTCGTTTGATGATACTAACCCCTCGAAAGAGGATAATATTATTATGGATGATGATGATGATATAGTAGGTTCTTCACAACAACAAGAAGAGACTTCAAAGAATCAAGAAATACCACAAGAAGATGTCACCCAAATCATTGAAGAACATCAAGATCTTTCGAAGGAATGGAGAACACATATAGATCACCCGATAGATAAAGTTATTGGTGATATTAGCCAAGGCGTTGTGTTGGACCCAAAATTTTGACCCCTTAGATTCTCATTACCATTTTAGGAGCATAATCATGAATTATCTAACCTTAACCCAATGTAAGTTTGTCTTTGTCAAATTACAGATGAATCAGGGTTTCGTGCAGTCAAAATCAAAACTTCAAAGGTGTGATTAGTCAATGTTTTGGGCTCATTCAATTATGAAACAAGGTCAAGGGTATCATATAATGACAATTGAGGATCCAATTTGAGGTTGTTACCCCAGAATCAAGAACAGTGCAGTCCAGGGGCCCCGATTAGGGTTTTTGACTAATTAAAGTCAACTGTAGTTTGACTTTGATATTGGAAGGTGTTTTAATGGTGATATTATGATTCATGAAGTTCATATAGCTTAATAAAGTTCATTCAAGAAGTTTCAAAGTCTCAGAAGGTCCAGAGTGTCAACAGACGACTCGGTAATCACCGATCGATCGTACGATTGACCAAAAAGTCAACTCTTCAAATTTTAGGAATTGGACTTCAAGTAGTGAAAAAAAATTGTTCATTATGTCATATTGGACTTGAATATCAATTTTAATGACCATTGGATCAAGGATGAAGGAGTAATCGAAAAATCGGGAAATTATGGTTTTGAAAGAGGCTAAATCATAACTCCTTAACCACACATCCAATTGAGTTGGTTCAAAGCTCATTTGGAAGCTCTTGACAAGTCATACAAAAGTACCTAAGTGGTCCATGATCAGAAAATGCATAGATTTGGAGTTATGATCAAATTCATTTCTAGAAGGGAAAAAGACTTAGAGAAATTTCACTTTTAAGTTCATTTTTTAGCAACTTTGGGAGACTTTTTGGACAAGTTACTTTGGGAAATTGAAACTCATGAAAATATGAATGTTTTAGAGCTATTTGAGGGCTTTCTAAAAAGTACTAGCACATCTCAAAAGGTTTTGTGAGCTGAAAGTTACGGTCATGGCAAATTGGTGGTTTTTCACTTTAGTCCCACATTGTCAAAATTCAAGAATTCATTCTTTCATCAAAATTGGCCAAACTCAGTTGGTGAAACATGTTGCATCTGATATGTGAGGTGTTTGTAGTATGAAAGAACCAAGGATTATGCAGAAAATTGAAATCTCCAAAGCCAAAGCAAGTGGCTTGCAAGTTGCTTTGCAACTTGCATTCAAAGGTGAAAAACAAGCATGAGGTGTAAAAGTGATTCTGAACCAGCCACAAGCCTATACCTCTAGCCTGCATTTAGCCACAATAATTCATCATTTTCCTTGACTAATGAGGCTTACCTATCAGCCAAAGAAACCCTCTTGTGGAGGTTTGATCTAAAAGTGAAAAACCTTTCTTCAAAGTGAAGAAATCTTCAAATCTGCCCCAAGCCACTTCCTTGCCTATAAATAGATCCCTCACCACTTCATTTAAAAGACAATATCAATGCTAAAAAACCAGAGAAATTGAAAGCCTTTTCTATTTTCAGTCTTTGCTTCAAAATCCCAAAATCACCAAACTTATCAAAAGTACCAAAAATCTGTCTTGGTGCAAGGGCTGCCAAACTCATTTCTCTACATTCAAACACCTCAACAACCATCCATAAAATCTATAAATATGGTATAGAAGGTGTCCAAGACCTTAAACCATTCAAAAACCTCACCATTCAAAAAGTCAACTTCATCACCAAGTTACTTTGACCAAAAGCCACAAAATCTGTCATATCTTGTTCCATACATTTCCTTGGTGTTATAATCATCCTAACACCTCTCATATATCATTCCTCAACTGTTCAAGGCATTAAGGATCATTGGTGGAGTTTATTTCTCCCATTTGTCTTAAAGTTTGCTTTGTTACTTCACAAGGAAGAAACCTTTCAAAGTTGAGGAGCCCTTGAAGTTCCTTTGGGTTTCTTGGTGTTTAAACTTACTCAATACAAGCTACTAGAGGTATGTGAACAATCCTTTCTTGCTTTGCACCATAATTCCACATTTTGGCATTTTGAGCTCATTATGTAACAAGCATGTCATGTGTGTGATTTATGTATAAATTCTGTCATGACATAGAGGCAGCTGTTTGATTGATTTAAGACCTTTTAAAAACATAATTATGTGGTGTATGTATGATTAGTTTGAACTATTTTCATTTGATGTGCTTTTTCATTCATAAGATGCCTTGTCTTGTATCAAGAATGTCATAAACATACCAGTTTTTTTAGAGGCCATAAGGTGTTCAAATGTGAGTTAAATATCATCTGTTTATGCTTTTGAAACATGAGTGTATTGGTCTGTACAACTTGCTCTCCTCTGTTTTGCTTTACACTTCCCAAATGCATCATTGCCATTTCACATACCATCAACATAACAGGTCAGGTTTTAAAGATTGATTGCTTGAATTTTTGATGCAAACCTAAGGGTTATCATGTATATGATTTGAGAATACCTCTGGCTGGATGTAAACCTCATTATTTTGAAAACCACACATTGTACCATATGCTGCCACAAACAGATTTTTTTTGCATCACTTCAAATGTCAATTTGTGCCTTAATGGTTTTTGTGCTAATTTTTGAGAATGACCATGTTTACCTGCATATATATGACTTATGTGTGCATTTAGTTTGGTCCAAACATGTTTAGAATCTGATTTGAGTATCTTCATGCATGTACAAAACACAAAACCACAACTTGTAGGCAATTTTTCAAAACAGTCTATTTTAGGTGGGCTCTTGAGCATGAACACACTTACTTTCATATATATATATATATATATATATATATATATATATATATATATATATATATATATATATATATATATATATATATATATATATATATATATATATATATATATATATATATATATATATATATATATATATATATATATATATATATATATATATATATATATATATGACTTGTGTATGTGACTGGTTTAGCATAGTTGAGCATGAAACCTGTTTTGAGTTTTTTTGAATCCTTTAAAACTGCCATTTTTCAGCATGAACCTCATTTGTATGGCCATCCATTTTAAAACTCATTTTGATTGTTTGGATACATTTATCTCTATACATGAGACTTGTGTGTATGTTTGTTTTCAACCTGTATGTACACAAAACTGATTTGAACCTCATCATGCTTAAAATTCATGTTAACTTGCAGTCTGCTCATCACTTTTCACTTTAAATTGTTGTTAATCCATGACTGTAGTGTAGACCTCATCCAAAAGCATATCATGGTATGTGTATGTGATTGGCATAATGTATAGCTGACTGGTTTTGAAATATACCATTCACATTGCACTACACAAACACACTAAATGGCAGTTGACCCTTCACTTTTTGCTGGTGCCTGTTTCTGATGTGTTTTCTTGGCTTACAATATATATGTAGCATGTCTATGTGATTTATCTGCCATAATCTTGCATTGAACATGAACTGGACATGAAGTGAGCATATTCCTGCATCTCATAAAACACATTTTTGCAACTCACCTGGCATTTTTTACAAACAGCCTGTTTTCAATCTTTTTTATATACACTCAATCAAAAGTACATTCTTAGTGTGCATGAATGATTTACTTGATGAATTATGCCTCAAAACTGATATGTTTTTTTCAATGTCATGTCAAATTGCCAAACTTACAACTCAGTCTCCTTATCTTATGACAATTTGATATTGGGCATCAAAGTGTGTCTAACTCCTTCAATAGCATGTTTATGTGATGTATGTGTGTGTTTGATTCAGTCTGGATATACATAAAACTGACATAGCATATTAGAAGCATGTGTAGGAACTTATTTGGATTCTTTCATAACAGTTTTGGTTCATGAATTCCAATGTGCATTTTGAGGCACTTAACATGTCATGTTTTGTTTAAACTTGATTTTGAATGATTGCTGGTCTCAGGGTCCTTAGTTCAAGCATTTATGGTTTTTGCATATCTTTACATATCAGTAAAAACCAACTGTCATGAGTTGATCATTTCAAAATGCATCAAAGGCACAAAATTGCAACTCACATCCCATTTTTCACCACTGCATGATTTGAACCCCATCCTTTGCATAAACTCATTCCTTGTCATTTACATGTTGTGTGAATATGATTATCTTGATTCAAAGCTAACTGTCATAAGTGGTTTACTTCAAAATGCATCTTTTAAGGAAACTTGCAACTTGACATGTCATTTTCATAAGCTGTTTACCTTGAGCTTAAATTAAGTGCTAATATCACTCATTATCATATATTTGAGCTGTATGTACCTTTGGTTTGGATTGAAAATGGTTGACACAAGTTGTCCACAGCAAAAATGCATTTCATGGCACCAAGGAACACATACCATCGAATTTTGAAATGGAGGAAGAATTTCAGAAAACTAAGCGCACTATATTGTTCCTCATATTTTTCTGGTCAATTTGCATATAAATTTCATCGCGTTTGGTTAAGAATCGAGAAAGTTACGAGTGAAAACGTAAATCATATTTTGAGTGTTATTCTTGCCCAGAAATTCAAAGTGAACATCCCATATGTATTTATGGGGTGGCTTTCATTAACGGATGTATAGCCACCCCAGTGGTAAGACCATATGCCAAAACGCGCCTATCACCTTGCAAGCCTGAGTTCGACCCCTAAGGAGGGCAACTCTTTTATTAATTTTTGTCATTTTTAACCAAAATTCAAAAAATCATATCTCTCTCAATTTTAATCATTTTTCACCCATTCTTTTTTCATTGTGTTCATCTTGATGTCTACTTTCATATCACATTTTTTATTTTCATGTTTGCATAATTTTTCATCTCTTTTGACTATGTGCAAGTTGTGTACTTTCTGTGATCGTTTTGACAGATGCAGAGGAATTTTCTCTTGATGTACTTATGATTATTTGTGATACTTGTTTGCATTCTCATTCTTAAATGTTTGTTAACATGTTAAGACTTCATCTTTGGTTGTCACCGTGTTCATGTTACTTCATCTGATAGCTTAATTAAACTCGATATGTCGTCACAGTTCCTGTTAATTCATCTGCCTTGATTGTCATCAATGCACCTTCATCTTTATCATTCCACATGTTTATTTAATGGTTGTCACCATGAATATGTCTTTATGATCGCGACTTTCTATGTCTAATACAATTTAACTGCAAGTGCACAGTCTATCGCGTAGTAATAAAAGATATCGATCCCACAGGGACTCGTAATCAAACTAGTGTTCTCGGGAGTTACTATGTTTAGCTAGGTAGATAATATTTAAGGGAATAATTTTTGTCACTAAAGGAAACTAAAAAGGTTTCTTGAATTATAATTACGTGAATCGATATGCAGTAATTATGTTCTTCGGGGATTTGACAAGTTACCGGTATATGAAATATTTTTCAGAGTTTATTTAAGCAGAAAATAGTGATCTGAAGACTCTCGTCTCACGATGGTTATTGACGCTAATCATAATTCTAAGGGCCAAACGTACGCTTTCGTGTCCCATTCGGGGTTTAAACTATTTTTTGGAAATCTCTAAGTTCTAATTCATTTTAAAGTGCTTTCGCTGTTATTAAAACAAATGACTAGTGTTTACTATCTGGTCTTGCCGCAGCTTTCGCTTGTTGGTTCGTACCTTAATTAATTTCCCACTTTCGTGGCAAAACTACTTTTAAATAAGTTCTCGCTTTCGCGACGAAGTTTATTCAGTAAATAAATTTAAACACTCAGACCATAAACAACTTTTGAAAAAGGAAAGTTTTCAACCGGTTATTATCAAATCCCTTCCGAATTATTATTACATATCGATTACTTTGATTTAGCTAGACATGGATTTGGAAAAGATAAAACATAAATAAAAACAATGAATAATAACATGCATCATAATGAAAACGGAAATTGCGATTAAAATTAGAAACCTGTAAATATTCCAATTGACCTTTGGGCAGATCCTCCACAAATGTTGGCAGGATTCTGGTCTTTATGCCAATTGATCGTACAAGGGAAATAGAAATTGCAGAAGAAATGAAAGGCAACAAAAAAATAGAAAAGAAATAAAACTGAACTTTTGCTCTGGAAATGAAATTGGGCAGCACTTCGTTGTCTGAATGCGGCCCCCTTTCTCAGCTCCCCTTCTTCCCTTTTTATAGAAATAGAATTCTAACGGTTATAACTTGAAGAAGGTGGACTTTGAGGCAGAATTATCAGGGAGTAGTGGTCCACTATTTGGGACTTGGAATTGCTTCTTTCACGTGCATTTGAAGTGGGGCGTTTTTGCCTGCATGACGGTCGTCACAGTGTGTGACGGTCGTCACAGCAGCAAAATCTGCATTCTGCGCTTTTCATGTTGTTTTCATCCGGTTTTCGTCCATATTTCATCTGTGATTGCTTCTTTTCTTCATATTGCCTTGTTTAGACATGATCATCAAATACCTGCAAAGTATCAGACAAATAACACGGAAATAACCCGAAATCGGATCGAAAACGGTTAAACATCAGTTGAATTATGCATCAATATATATATATATATATATATATATATATATATATATATATATATATACGATTTCGTGTTATCAAACTCCCCTAAGCTTGAACCTTTGCTTGTCCTCAAGTAAAACAGGAAAAAGTCGGCAAGCACGAGGCAGCTTCTTCGTTCGCAAAGTTGGGAAAAACCGGGATTCTTAGTAAGAACAAAACGAGTACGGTGACGACACTGGACTACAAGTCTTCGGAGGTCTCCTTCTTATGCAAATCGGTCCCAGTCATGCTATTGTAGCTTGGTGTCAAGGTTCTCGCGTCAAGTTCACCCTGTTTGTTCTAGCGCAATCACATTAAGCCTGTTCTCCATACACTTTCATGGCAAGTCGACCTATTAGTTAATATGATCTCATTTCTATTTTTATATTTTTCATTGATCATAAACTTATATCATTGATTTTTCAATGAGTTTTCGTGCCGTTGGGCTAAATGCTCGGGTGAGGAGCACCTAACTTAGAGGGAACGCGTCTTTATATATGGGCTAAATGGCTTTCTTTTCATGATTTTTTTCATCTTTTTGGAGATCATACACTTATTTGCATTGGTCGCTCGCTTAGAAGTGTTTTAGGATGGTGCTGACTGCTAGTATAAACTACTTGGGGCTGAGTTTGCGTAGACACTTGAAACTTTGGTACACGTAGGTAGTGAAACCGACTCGCATAAACCGGAGATCTAAGGTGTTAGGGCGGTACTGGTTTTGTTAGAATTGTCGTCTCCTCGGAGTTTCAAAACTTGGTTTGAACTTGGGCGCATTCTCGTGATGCTTTTGCTTTTGAGGAACGAACGAAAATTTTTTGTTTACGTCGAATAACGTGGGGATGTTTGCGTAACGGAAAAAGATATATAAAAGAGCTTTTATTTGCTAAAACGTGAAAATGTTCGAATAGAAATTACGGAATTCAAAGTACAATGGAATGGGAAATAAACGCTCTGCTCCCACACTATCTCAATCAGTGTCCCCACTGATTTGAAAGAATGCGAGAGGGAGATACAACGGAAATGAAAATACAAAGAAACTGAAAATATAGTAAACAAATAAGGAAAATGGTAACTAATCACAGCCTCTGCCTCGGTCACGTCCTCTAGCTCTGACTTGGTCGACTCGGGTCTCAAAGTTCAGTGCTCCGGTATGATAGACATAATCTCGGAGTCCTTCGAACTGTAAGGTAAGATTCGCCAAGTTCTCAGTGATGGTATCCTGGCCGGTTTGGAGTTGTTGCATTTGGGTCCGATGCCAAGCTTCGAACTGCTCTGCTCGCTGATTCTGCTGCTGCGTCATAGCGAGGATCTGGGCCTGCTGGTCGAGAGAACGACGGAGGTCCTCTTCTGAGTAGTCGGGCTCTGGACGATGGCGGCGGCGGCGGTAGGATGTACCTTCGGAAGGAAGTGGTTGCGATGCCTCCGGTTGCTCTGGTCTGTCCAACTCAGCTTGGATTTCATCATCGGAACCTTGGGTGTGGTCCTGAGTTGGAGCAGCGGCAGCAGGAGGGGCAGTGAGGTCAAATAGCCAGTTGGTACGATCCTCTGGGTGTATCCGGGTGCGTGATGGAAGGATGATGCTTCGGACGGTTTTGCCACGCACTACCGGGTGATACTTGCCATCGGCTCTGGAACGGATGAGGTGAGAGGCTCGGCAGTGGTCGGTGTCAAGGAACACCGAGGGAATGGTGTGGAGGTGTTGGAGGCGGTCACCGAGGTTCAGCCCAAGTGTAATGGCAGTGACAATCCCGCCAAAGTAAAATGGCTTGGAGCCACGGTTATAGTTGGCCTGAATGTGGGCCAGGAGGAACGGAGCGGCGTTGATAGGCTCGTTGTTGAAGACACAGCGGAGAAAGAAGAGCTCTTTCGAGTTCACCTTGTGGTTGCTATCCCGGGCGAAGATGGTGTTGCTCAGTGCTCGGTGGAAATACCGGATGGTCGAGTTGTGGATATGCGTTGCGTGCAGAGAATCCCAACCATCGGCATTGATGCCGGTTAACTTGTACCAGAGCACGAAGGCTTCGTGCTGAAACTGATCGGTGAGGCGACGGTGAGCATTGTCGCCTCGTGGGAATTATAAGATGGAGGCAATCTGGTTCAGGTTCACTTGATAGTTCGTGCCGAACATCCGGAAGCATGCGGCACCGGAGTGTTGGCTGAGGTCGCCGCTGGAAGTGACATAGGTGAACGAACTTAGGAACTCGAGGGTGAGTTGTTCGTATGTCGGCAGCGGATTGGTGCAGAGGTTCCAGATGTCGGCTCTTTGAAGCATCCAAGTGACGCCTTCAAGGAGTCCGAGCTCCGTGAGCGATGGGATATGTGGATAGTGGGTCGGTTGGAGCGACCGTTGGTGGAAGGCGATAAAGTTGGTTCGCTGTCTCTCTCCGGAGTCACCGTCGCTGAACACAATGTTACTGAGGTCTGGGGTTTCGTTGTTTCTCGCCATTGTTGGAGGGTACGGAGGAAATGTGGATTGAGGTGGTTCTGTGGAGTGGGAAAAATATGACAGAAGTGTAGTAGAAAGTTGAGATGGGAGTTGGGATATATGGTGCAAGGTGGGGAAAACGAAAATTGGGAGTGGGGTGTGAGTTTCTGATGATTGGAAGTTGAAAGGAGATGAGTGAGAGAGAATGTGCAACCCCTGTTATATCAGATAACAGTTTTGGGCTCGTGACGGTCGTCACCCGCGTGACGCTCGTCACGCTTCTGTGACGGTCGTCACACCAGCAAAATCTGCAGAACGCAGAGTTTTTCTTTGAGGGTGTTATTGCAATGATTTTTAGGCCTATAGATGATATGGCAATGTATTATAGCAGCCAATAAACAAAGAAATAACGTAAAAACAGAATAAATGATTTAGGAATATAATTGAAATAACAAGTAATAAAAATGATTGTAATGTAATACATAAAGAAATTAACAATGCAAAAATCAAAATAATTGAAAACGGACGGAAAGTAGAAAAACTAAACTAAACTAAACTAAAACTAATATCTAGTCTTTTCGTGCCTTCAATTCATCGAACTTCCGTGCGTAATAGTCGAGCTGGTCACAAACTAAGTCCATGAAGACTACGAGTTCGCGGTGTATGCCTGCGATTTCGTCTTTTACAGTAGTCAGAGCTGCGTCAACGTTGTCCAATCGGAGCAGAACAGTATCCATTTTATCAGTGGTCTCCTCAGGAATGGGCTCAGGATAAGTGTTTTAGTGCGGAGGAGTTGTAGGGTCTACTTCAGCTTCTGATACAGCATCCTCATAGTACATATAATCGTGTGCTTCAGAGATGTGATCACTGTCATACATGTAGTTCTGTGGTGTTGATTGAGGTGAAGGAGGTCCCATAGGCTCATCCAATTCATAAAGCCAGTTGTCCTTGTTGTGGATACTTGTTATCTGATGATTTGGCAATGTGAATAGCTTGACAGGTTTTTCATTGATGAGGTACTCGTAAGGTCCAGGTCCCATAGTTCCTAAAATGTGCCTGTTAAAGCAAAACTGGATATTCATGGGTCGGATGGTGCCAAAACTAGTGCTTGCATTCAGGTGGAATCTAAGGCCAAGCTCGTGGGCAATCATCGTCACAAGGCCTCCTATTAGAATAGGTGATTGTGGGTCCTGAGTGAGGCGTCAGAAGGATATCGTCATGAAAGGTACTGCATTCACTGTACGTCCCTGAGAAGCACAGAACATGATAAATAACTCCTCTTTAGATACTGTAGTAATATTTTCTTCTTTTCCAAAAAGGGTGTGAGCTAGTATCTTATGAAAGTATCTGAAAGCTAGGTTATGAATCTCATCATTATACATTCTGTCTGGTTCAGGGTGATAGTCGCCTGTGATTCTACCCCAGAATTGGTCGAGTTCAAAATCAATATCGTCATCTTCTGCACTAATGAACACATGCGGTCCGCTAGGAAATTCTAGGAGGTTAGCCAATGACATCCGGCTATGGGTTTGGTCCATTCCAAACATCCTAAAGGTGATCAGCTCTGTGTTGGATCCAAAACCATAGTTGGGTAGGTATCTGAAGGAACTAAGGAATTCGCAGGTGAGGTCCTTATAGGTAGAAAAACGGGTTTTCAAAGCAGTGTTCTCCCAGCCTAGTTGATTGAACAGGTATTGGATGTTATCCGTGATTCCTAGTTTCTCCATGGTAGACTTATCGTAATACAGCGTTAAGGTTATTTCTCTTTCAGTTAATGCTGTAAATCTTGCCTTTTGAGCTAGTCCTCGAAAATGAACCTTGGTGAAGTCGTATGCGGCCATACTCGCAAGTAAATCGGAAAAAAACAGGAGGAAGGTTTGAAGACTTTTAAAATCCTGAAAAGTTTAAAACAGAAATTTGAAGTCAGGATTTTTAAAAACTAAAGGCGGTAAAAACAAAAGATAAAAGAGAAAAATAAAATAAAATATGAAAATAAAAGAAAGTAAAAATAGTAGCAATTTTAAGTTTAGAATTTTTGTTAAAGTTTCAAAGTAGAATTTTAAATAAAAATGAAATACAGTAACGAGGAAAATGCGGGAAAAATTGGGTTGCCTCCCAGTAAGCGCTGTTTTTAACGTCTAAAGCCTGACGATAGCTTGGTGACAAGCTATTCGGGTGTTTGAGCTGGAAGCTCAAGCAATGCTATACTGCAGACTTGAGGGCTGTTTTCGTTCTTATTATAATGTTTTAGACGTTACCCGTTTACGATAAACGGTGCATTCGTCTTATCGGTAATTTCAACAGCTCCACTCTGAAGTACTTTAGTCACTTCATAAGGTCCTGACCATCTAGATTTTAGTTTACCTGGGAAGAGTTTTAATCTTGAATTAAATAGCAATACGATGTCTCCCACACTGAACTGTTTCTTGACTGAACGTTTATCATGCCACTTTTTAGTTCGTTCTTTGTAGATACGGGCATTTTCGTAAGCGTCTAATCGAAGTTCTTCTAATTCGTGTAAGTTCAAGATTCGCTTTTCTCCTGCCTCGGTGTAGTTGAAATTGAGTGTCTTAATGGCCTAGAAGGCCTTATGCTCTAATTCTACAGGGAGATGGCAGGATTTACCGTAAACTAATTTGAAGGGTGTAGTACCTATTGGTGTCTTAAAAGCGGTCCTATAAGCCCATAAAGCTTCACGTAGCTTTGATGACCAATCTTTCCTTGAGGTAGCGACAGTCTTTTCCAATATCTGTTTTATTTCCCTGTTCGAGACCTCTACTTGTCCGCTAGTTTGCGGATGATAGGGTGTAGCTACTCGGTGTCGGACTCCATATTTAGAAAGAAGTTTATCAAATATTCGCGATATGAAGTGAGATCCGCCGTCACTAATGACGAGTCTGGGTACACCGAATCTAGGAAAAATTGTGTTTTTGAAGAGTTTGATTACTACTCGTGCGTCATTTGTTGGAGCAGCAATGGCTTCTATCCATTTAGACACATAGTCTACAGCGACGAGTATGTAGTTATTACCAAAAGAAGGTGGGAATGGTCCCATGAAATCTATTCCCCATACGTCAAAGATTTCTACCTCTAAGATTCCTTTCTGAGGCATTTCATCGCGTTGTGAGATGTTGCCAGTTTGTTGGCATCGATCACATTTTAGCACAGCGATGTGAACGTCTTTCCAGAGGTTAGGCCAGAATAAGCCGGCTTGGAGAATCTTAGCGCATGTCTTGGATGTACTAGCATGACCACCATATGGTGCTGAATGGCATTGGGAAATGATATTTTCTATTTCTTCCTCTGGGACACAACGACGATATATGTTGTCGGCCCCTCTCTTGAAGAGTAGAGGTTCGTCCCAATAATAGTGTTTCAGATCGTGGAAGAATTTCTTCTTTTGCTGATAAGTGAGATCCGGTGGAAGCACGCCTGCAGCTAGGTAATTAACGATGTCAGCATACCAAGGTAATGTGACTTGGACATAGACGGCTTCTACGGCTTTTTCGAGTTCTGGATCTTCTGAGATTAAGTTAGGCATGTCACTTTCTAATTTGGCTATCAGATGTTCGTACGGGAAATCGTCATTTATCGGTACTGGTTCATGTTTGATGCCTTCTATTCGGGATAAGTGATCTGCAACAACGTTCTCGGTTCCTTTCTTATCTTTAATTTCTAAGTCAAACTCTTGCAGTAACAGGATCCATCTCAATAATCTTGGTTTGGCATCCTTTTTGCTTATTAGGTACCTAATGGCAGCGTGGTCTGTGTATATGATAATTTTTGCTCCTATTAAGTAAGAACGGAATTTGTCAAGCGCAAATATAACTGCTAGAAGTTCCTTTTCCGTTGTGGCGTAGTTCATTTGGGCAGGATCTAAAGTTCTACTGGCATAGTAGATGGCATGGAGTTTCTTGTCCTTCCTTTGTCCTAGAACTGCGCCTACGGCATAATCACTCGCATCGCACATGATTTCGAACGGTAGTCGCCAATCGGGTGGTTGCATAATCGGTGCGGTGATAAAGGCTGATTTTAATGTTTCGAATGCTTTTAGACAGTCGTCGTCGAAGACGAACTCAACATCTTTCATCAACAGGCCGGTCAGGTTTTGTGATTTTTGAAAAATCTTTTATAAATCTTCGGTAGAAACCGGCATGTCCTAGAAAACTCCGTATTTCTCGTACGGATTTTGGAGGTTGGAGGTCTTTTATAATCTCTATTTTAGCTTTGTCGACCTCAATTCCTTTATTTGATATGACATGTCCTAGAACTATCCCTTGTCGGACCATAAAATGACATTTTTCCCAATTTAGGACGAGGTTCACTTTTACACAACGTTCTAATACCATTTCTAAGTTTTGTAGGCATCCTTCGAAACTTTGTCCACATACCGAGAAATCGTCCATAAATACTTCCATGATGTCATCTATGAAATCTGCGAAGATTGCCATCATGCATCTTTGGAAGGTTGCTGGGGCATTACAAAGTCCGAACGACATTCGGCGGTATGCAAAAGTACCATAAGGACAGGTGAATGTAGTCTTTTCTTGGTCATCAGGATGAATGGGAATTTGGAAAAATCCTGAATAACCATCTAGATAGCAGAAATATGAATGTTTGGCTAATCTTTCCAACATTTGGTCTATGAAGGGTAACAGGAAGTGATCTTTTCGTGTGGCTTTGTTAAGTTTCCTATAATCAATACACATCCTGCTTCCAGTCATGACTCTTTTTGTTATTGATTCTCCTTTTTCGTTCTTAACTACTGTGACTCCTCCTTTCTTAGGTACGACATGAACTGGGCTGACCCATTCACTATCGGAGATTGGATAGATGATTCCTGCGTCTAGCAATTTCTTTACTTCATCTCTGACTACAGTGCTTAGGATGGGGTTCAGTCTTCTCTGATGCTCTCTAGAGGTTTTTGAGTCTTCCTCTATTGTAATTCGATGCATACAAATTGAAGGGCTTATACCTTTTAGATCGCTTATGTTATAGCCTAACGCGGTGGGGTACTTCTTTAGGACTTCTAATAGTTTTATGGTTTCTAGTTGTCCTAATTCGGCGTTGACTATCACTGGTCTTTTTAGTTCATCGTCTAGGAATTC
Source organism: Lathyrus sativus (assembly GCA_963859935.3). NCBI lineage: Eukaryota > Viridiplantae > Streptophyta > Magnoliopsida > Fabales > Fabaceae > Lathyrus > Lathyrus sativus. The sequence goes on from OZ012739.1 coordinate 660,608,124, forward strand.
ATATCTAAGGTTTTTGGGTAGTGTTTTAAGTTCTAAAGATGGGTTCTTCGGACCTGGCATATGGTTTGGGGTCAGTGCTAAGCTTTCGCTTAGACTGTCGTCTTTATACGGTTTACGCCAATCATCGTCTTCAGAAATATCGGGTATTTGAATCTTTATTATTTCTGAATACGTGGTCTCTTCATTTTCAAGTTCTCTTATGCATTCGTCAATTTCATCTACTAAATAGCAGGTATCGTCTATGGCTGGTGCCTGTAAGAACTTGGTGAGAATGAACTCTATCTTTTCCTCTCCTACTTCGAATGTTAGCCTTCCTTTCTTTACGTCTATAATAGCTCCGGCTGTAGCTAGGAACGGTCTTCCTAGGATAATTGGGGTAACAGAGTCCTCTTTGATGTCCATGATTATGAAGTCGGTTGGGATGTAGAATTGTCCTATGCGTACTGGAACGTTTTCCAGTATTCCGACGGGATATTTTACCGATCGGTTAGCTAATTGTACGGACATTTTGGTTGGTCTTAGGTCTCCCATATTCAGCTTTTTGCATATAGATAAAGGCATAACACTGATACTGGCTCCTAAATCGCATAGAGCTTTGTCTATTACGAACTTTCCTATGACGCAGGGTATGGAAAAACTACCTGGGTCTTTTAATTTAGGAGGCATGCGGTTTTGAATAATAGCGCTACACTATGCAGTAAGTGTAACTGTTTCGTTATCCTCGATCTTTCTCTTATTTGACAGGATTTCTTTGAGAAATTTAGCAAATGACGGCATTTGAGTTATCGCTTCTGTAAAAGGAATAGTGATATTCAATTGTTTAAGGAGCTCTACAAATTTCTTAAACTGTCCTGAAGTTTTGGAGTTTATTAATCTTTGAGGATAAGGGATAGGTGGTTTATATGGCGCTGGAGGTGCTTGAGTTTTTTTACTTGCGCTATTGTTGCACCCCAAAATTTGACCAACATTTCTTTACCTAGCTTGTGTTGCATCTCATTCACATTAGCATTATCATTTGCATCTCATTGACATGTATGCAGGAGATCAAGAGGTATGACTACCAATCATGAGTACTAATCAAGACTTTGAAGATGGCCAAGAGGGTTATTCAAGTGTTCAAGGGTTGATACCTTTGTCAGAAAAGTTAAGAGATTCTCAGAGAGATTGGTTGAAACCAAGGTTGTGTGCCTCCTAACTTGAGATTTGTGTGAGTTCCTCAAATGATTCTGAAGCCATGAATGTGAAATGGAATCCTTGAGAGAGATTATGAGATGTCTTGAAAGCCATCATGAAGCCTAGACAGGTTATTGTGCAAGAATAAGAAGCCTCAGCCATGAGTGGTGTAATTAGGGTTTGACTGGGTCAACCCTAGGTCAACTGATGATTTGAAGGAGGTTAAGACCTAATTCAAGAGTCATGTGATCATGGATTGATGCATTGAGATGCTATAGGGATGATTCCAAGGTCAACTCATCATGATTGAAGAGTTTGAGAAGTTTCAAGCTAGGGTTTCTAAGGCTTGACAGTGTAAAATCCCCTAGTTTGACCCCTATCTTCAAGACAGTTTAGCTCAAGATGTGATTGTCATCTCATCTTACCCCCAACATGAATGTTGTAGGGCTTGTTCTTAGATTTAATTTGAGTGCTAGAAGTCCTTGATAGGATTTGTAGGGCTCAAGTTATGACTTTGACAAGTTACAGGTCATCTGAGGTATGTGAATCTGAGACCTTGAAAGTTACCCAACTTGCATCCAACTTTTGCCCAATAAGGATGATTCCTATGAATTTTTGGTAAACATTAATGTTGTTCCTTATCCTCTTAGCTTTCCATAGAGTACTATAAGTCCTTGATAGGATTTGTAGAACTCAAGTTATGGCTTTGGCAAGTCAAGGGCATTTTGGTCATTTGGAGATTACAGGTCATTTCAAGCATAAGGCCATAACTCCTATTTCCAAGCTTCAAATGGAAAAATCTTCAACATCAAACTTTCTTAAAATGATGTTTTAAGGCTAGTAAGGAGGTCATGAGATGTTGAAAAGGCTTGTAGCAAAAAATGTAAAAATGACCTAAAATGAAGGCATAAGTTAAATAAGTCCAAGTTGGAAATTGAAATTTCCAAGCTACACATCCAAACCATGGCATGTAATAGGTCATTTTGACTCTAAAAAGCATTTTAGAAACAATGGTTCAGCCACATTTTTTATTTGAGGATTAGATCATGGACTTGCTTTGGAAAATGGTTGCTTGCATATTAAGGCACAAATGCAAAACACAAGGAAAGGCAATGTACAAGCTAGTAAAGTATCCCAACATGTCATATATCTCATCTAGGGAGATTTTCAAGTCAGTTACAAGTGCTGCAAGAGGCATAGCATGAGATGATACATGAGATGGATGGAAATCATAAACTCATGACATGAGAATCCCAAATTCTCATTGGATGATTCTAGAAGGATCTAGAGAGGTCCAATGCATTCTATATAGTGTTTAGAACTTGCTCAGATGCAAGGTTGGTGAGAGATTGGAGAGGAGAGTGAGATAGCCATTTCAATTGCTTCCATTGCAAGTTGAAATCAAATTCCATATTCCACACCATTTCCATTGCTTCTTTCAATCCCAACACCTTCCATTGATCACACTGAATGTGTGCATACCAAATTGAGAGCAAAACCATGGAGAATTGAGGAGTTAGCTTTTGGATTTTGAAGGTTGCAAGTCACAATCGAGTTTGGAGATTCAAGCTTTCTTGGTCCAATCTTTTGCAAACAGAAGCTTTGTCATCAATCAAGGAAGGTTTCTGAAGAGTTTGAGAGGCTGAAGTGGAGCTTTGACCTATATGATATTCAAGATTTAACAGGTTTGTAACTTTTCCTCTACACCATAATTTAAGCATAATTAGGCAGAATTGTTAGGTTAGAATGGTTAGAGACAAGTAGGAGATGGATTCTGGGAAGTTTGAGATCGATTGGTGAATATTGAGTTGATGACACCATTTTTGTTTCGATCAAGAACACGATGTATAGTGAGCTATAGCATGAGTTTGAAATCAAGATTTAACCAGTGTGAGGTGGTGATCATTCTGAGCCAATTAATTTCAAGAATTGTTAGAACTGAAGTTTGAGCATGATTTTGATCTTGGATCGGGTTTAGAGATTGAGGATGATTCAATTGATTTTAAGGCCATGGTTGTGATCAACATGGAATTTAGAATGGATTAGGGTTTTGAACCATGAATTTTGGGTTAGATTTGAGGTGATACGATTGTGGTGAAGATTGAGCTTGAAGCTCTGTTTCCATGGCTTCCTCATTTGAACCCTAGCTAGAGGAAGAAGATGAAGACGTGGCCGTTGGATGAGGCAAGACTCGTTGACTGAGTGGAGATCCAAAGGCTGTGATTTAATTTCATTTGAAGAGGGAAATCTGAAGATACAATGAAACGCGGCGTTTCATTTAAATTCGTTTTGGGCTTAAGTGATAAGATTGATATCCACACCCTCATCCATGGCCCATTGCATTTTTGAACTGAATTTTGTTACTTATTGCACCGTTCCTTTTTCTTTTTCTTTATAATTTTTGAATTGATTTTATGATTGAATAATTGGGCCTGGCACGCATTGATATCCCCACCCCCATTTTGAGCCCACTCATGAATTGAACTGCACTGAATTGCTATTCACACCATAGTTTTCATATTTTTATTTTCTTTTTCTCCATTTTTCTTTAATCTTTGGAAAATCATAATAAATAGAAAAATGATAATTTTTGAATGGGGTTTTTTCTCCCATTTCATGTTAATGTCTAGAAAATTATAATATCAAGATATTTGCATTTCATGCATTTTTAATATTTTTTGTATATTTTCTCTTTTAATAGCATTTTAATTCATTTTATGTTGATGCATAGATTTGTAGAATTTTGTTTAGCTATCTCCCTTTATATTTTTATGCCATTCTTTTTAGGATAGTTATATTAGGACTTTAGCTCCCCTCTGGATTTATTCCATAATTTTGTGATTAATTTTTGATTATTTTTGCTTAGATGACTTTAGGTTGTGTAGAATTAGGTCAATCCTTAACATAGGTCCACAATAACACTAGAATTTTGGGTTTCTAGGTCAAGATAGATATTGGGACATATAGGGTATTAAGGGTAGGTATATAGGATCCCCTATAAATTATATTAGATTTTAATATAGTAGTATACTATTTTTAATTGATTTTTGTAGTTGATGGTTGTTTGTGTTGCCCTTGTGGGCTTGTATTTTGTTTTGCTTTGCTTTGTTGGCTTGGTGAGCTTGGTCTTGTTTTGAGAGGCATGGAGAAGTATAGTAGAAGACTTGAAAGTTGAAGAAGGAGCTTGAGATCTTGAGAGCCTTGTGTGTTTTGTTGTTGTTTTAGGGTTAGGGATTAAGTAGAGCTTAGACCTAGCTAATGTCTTTCTTAAACATGGATGGTATCTTTCACCTCCATTCTTCCCCATGATTCAAAGTCCTTCCATGGTATTCACCTATCTCCTTTGGAGGGATAAGTGATAGTATCTAGGAAGTAGAACCTTTGAGGGAACCATTCTGTTGATGTTGAACCCTTATAGGTTACCTTTGGTGGTCAATAAGCAGTTTAATATCCTAGCTTATCCAATTAAGTGATTTCTCCTGGTTTGAGTATCTTGAGAGATGTTGGGCTTGAGTGTGAAGATGAAGACTTCATTGAAGAGTATGGAAAGGGATGAATCCCTGAGTATTGCCATTTCAGCTGAAGCTTGTAGAGCAAGAGCAACAAGTTGATACTTGAAGACCCAGTGAAGATTGAAGATTGAGTTGATACTTATGAAGAGGATTCAATTGAGATTGGGTGCAGAGCTGAAGCTTGAAGAAGGAGGATAAGTTGAAACTTAGGTTGAAGGGTTGAAACCTGGAGAAGCAAATTGATATTTGTCAAGAGTGATTGAAGTCTGAAGACTGGTTTGCTGTTAGAAGAGCTGAAGCTTGGAATTAGTTGAGAGAGGGAGTTGTTGATCTGCTTTCTTCTTTGTTTCTTTTCTGTATTGATGTGCCTTGTTTGACTTGCTTGATGCATTAGAATAAGTCCATATCTAGACTAGCTTTAATATAGGAGCATGATTGCACTAGAGGTTGAGTTGCTCCCTCTGCTTGTATTGTTACTGTATGGCTTTGCTTGCGGGTATTCGGTAGAGCCCAACTCCCTTGCCCATGTGGTTTATTTTGCTTGATAGCATGATTTTATTTTATCTGTATGATTGCAGTTTACTGTATTGCTTGATAGCATGTTTTACTTCTTCAGTATGATTACTGTTATTCATATCTAGCTTGAGGTTGAGATGAGCTTGTGGAGGTTGCTGCCCCACACACATTTCCTCCCTCACTTGCATTGCATGCATTTTACAGTCGTTTACTGTATTACTGTTTACTATTTAAGCTGATGCTTTATCTGTTTCTGTGTATCATTGACATGATCCCTTAAGACTCTCATTTCCTTTGATGGGGAGGTGATGATTAGAACCTTTGGTTGAAGCCTATGCATGATAACTTCTAGTAGTTCACTGTTTCAAACCTCAACCATATGATGAATCCTTGGCATGACAACAGTAGGACTTGATAGTCTCCCCATAGTTGAGCCTGTTCTCTTCTCATCTCTAAAACAGCTTAAGATACAGTAATCATGAATGATTTCTTTCGTACGTTACGAGCCTTAAGCTATCTGAGAAAGGATTGTTGGAGAGTTTCTTTCCAACAGTCTGGATGTTTAGTATGGTACCCTTTGGGTGACATGCGACGCATTCACTCTCAGGTCATAGTCTTTAGTGCGATTGAAATTGCAAACACAATAAAAAACACTTCTTCCGTAAAAGACAGAAAACAAACTTCAAACCTTTTTGCCCCGTGGGCCCGTAACTCAAAGGAAAGCTTTTCTAAAGAAAAGAGTGTCGTTAAACTTCAGCGCCACCGCAAACAGGCTTTGTCCCTAACTGCTGGAACTGTTGTTTAACCCTTCTCGATAAAACAGATGAATCTGAATTCCCGTAAGCCGTAGTTTCCCGAACTACGTAAGCTCTGATCTCTCATACCTGTTGAGAGTACGTAGGCACAATACTGATGTATTGGCGAGCTACCTTCCCCATAACCCGTAGGTCGAACTATGTTGACTATGATTTCTCATTCTCTGATGAGAATACGTAGGCATAAAGTGCGACGCTTTGCCGAGTCATTTTCTTTTCTTTTTAGACCAGCCTTGATAGGTAGATAGATAAAACCAACCCGTCCAGTAAACAAAACAAGCGTGGATCCCATCGAGTACGATGGACGTGAGGGGTGCTAATACCTTCCCCTTGCGTAACCGACTCTCGAACCCAGACAACGGTTGCGACGACCTTGTCTTATACCTTTTTCGTCAGGTTTTTCCGATCGTTTCCTTTCCCGCTCCGAGGGATAAATAACGAGAGGTGGTGACTCTTCTGTTTTGCCGGCACCTCATTTTCGCGAAAGCGACAGCTGGCGACTCTGCTGGGGATCGAACCCAGAATCTCTGGTTCTCCGGTTCCCCATGCGAGTCAATCCTAGCGCTTGTATGATTACTTGTTGGGTTGTGTTTATTTATCGCATTTTATTTCCCGCACTTTACTTTCAGTATGATATGATTATCTGTGCTATTGTGGGAGGGGCATTCTGATGAGTGAGAAGCCAGACCCAGGCTTGAGTGAACATAGCATTAGTTGTGGAAATTAGTGGGCGCGTGCTTGCTTGGCAGGCACTAGTGTCTCATGAAATCCACGCTCAGACGAGGTTCTCCCGGTTGGCTTCTTTTTCAACCCTTTGGGTTGAGGGGGTTGCTGGTTTGGAGGATTGTCGACTCTGGGGACCGATCATTTGTGATTCAGCCGAGTGAGGCCGCTTCATGAGTTGGTGATGCCACACCTTCTGGGTATCGTATCACCCCTCTTGAATGTCTGTGACGCTGATGAACGCATATGATGCCAAACTTGAGTCAGTTTAGGTCCATACCTGTGAGCAGGGTTGGGTTTATTGCAGGAAACTTTGACCTTCAGACCACCTGGTTTTCTTGACAGTGGATCAGTTTTGTTGGGATCTGAGGATCTCATCTGCAGATATATGATTGTTCTTGATAGAGCAGGTTTTGATCAGAGGATCTTATCATCAGATGTGTATTTGTTCTTGATAGAGCAGGTTTTGATCAGAGGATCTTATCATCATATGTGTATTTGTTCTTGATAGAGCAGGTTTTGATCAGAGGATCTTATCATCAGATGTGTATTTGTTCTTGATAGAGCAGGTTTTGATCAGAGGATCTTATCATCAGATGTGTATTTGTTCTTGATAGAGCAGGTTTTGATCAGAGGATTTTATCATCAGATGTGTATTTGTTCTTGATAGGGCAGGTTTTGATCAGAGGATCTTATCATCAGATGTGTATTTGTTCTTGATAGGGCAGGTTTTGATCAGAGGATCTTATCATTAGATGTGTATTTGTTCTTGATAGAGCAGGTTTTGATCAGAGGATCTTATCATCAGATGTGTATTTGTTCTTGATAGAGCAGGTTTTGATCAGAGGATCTTATCATCAGATGTGTATTTGTTCTTGATAGAGCAGGTTTTGATCAGAGGATCTTATCATCAGATGTGTATTTGTTCTTGATAGAGCAGGTTTTGATCAGAGGGTCTTATTATCAGATATTTGTTCTTGACAGAGCAGATTTATGACTGGGGTCTGAAGATCTCATTATCAGATGGTTGTTCTTGACAGAGCAGATTTCTTGGTCCTTATTATCAGCTGTTTGTTCTTGACAGAGCGGATTTATGGTACTATATGTGTGTGTTCTTGACAGAGTAGACTTGTGGTCCGATACCAGGGTTTTCTTATTATCAGATGCAGTGGTTGTTCTTGATAGAGCGGGATTATGGTTTTGTTGATACAGAATCTCCACGGTACAGTTGCCTTGATCTCCTGCTGCATGATTGCATTTTACATTGTTTGTATACTCATTTGCATTTCATTAACGTGTGTCTGTGTTGCAGGTACCGTTTTCCCCGATCCAGGATTTCTTGCCTCCTATTGTATTGTTATGGGTTCTCTGAGGAAGACCGTGGCTTACAAGTTCCCTACCCTTGATGTGGTTCGGCTGACCGGTTTGATAGCTTTAGCAGATGATTCTGTGAGGGATGAGTTCAGAAAATCTTACGGCAAATTGCTCAGTTTGGTTCGTAAACCTTCTGCGTTCGAGTTGAATGGGTTGCACGCTCTGCTGCAGTTCTACGACCCTCCGTTGAGATGTTTCACTTTCCAGGATTTTGTTCTTGCACCCACGCTAGAGGAATATGCTGATTTGTTAGGTGTGCCTATCAAAAGGCAGATGCCTTTTGTTCATATGGATGTTGAGCCTGATCTGGATGGTTTAGCTCCTTCACTTCATCTGGATGCCTCCGAGTTGGTATTGACTAGTTGGAACAAGGTCTCTGGCTTCTCCTTGCAGTTTTTAGTGGGAAAGGCTCAGCAGCGTGCCAAAGACGGATGTTGGGTCGCGTTCAACGCCATTCTCGCTTTGTGCATATATGGCATCATTCTGTTCCCCTATATGCCCGATTTTGTAGACTTCGATGCATTCCATATCTTCGCATCAGGGAATCCGGTCCCTACCTTGATAGGAGATGTCTACCATTCTATCCACTACAAAAACGAGAACAGAAGGGGCAAGAACGTCTCATGCTGTGTACCCTTGCTTTATAAATGGCTTGATAGTCATCTACCCAAGAGGGGTCCATTTGTTTCGTCAGCAGCCACAACTGAGTGGTTCGAGCGTCTGATGAGTTTATCTGCAGAGGATATTGACTGGTTTGACAGAGATAGGTTAGGTACCGAGGTTATCTTCAGCTGCAACGGGTTTCCAAATATGCCTTTGATAGGCAGGAAGGGCTGTAAAAACTATAATCCATCTTTGCTGGTCCGACAGTTCGCGTACGCTTTGAGAGCTCCGCCGAAGGATGAAGAGGTGCAGGAATCTCTGTACCTCACTGGTCTTCTAGAGGGGGATCTGCTGTCCAAGCTTCAGCACGCATGGAATGGTATCAGTAAGAGGGGAAAACCATTGCTGGGGAAAAGTAACAATCAAGCCTACCCTCCGTATGTGACCTGGATTAGAGCTAGAGCAGATGCTATAGGGATGCCGTTTCCTCAGGCCAAGCCGGAAGGTCCTCCAATGATTGAAGAGCCTACCACCGTGCCTATTCATCAGCATAATCAGGTGTTAGCCGAGCAAGATGAATTGAAGCGGGCAAACGAAGAACTGGAGAAAGAATTGGCTCAGCTCCGAAGCGAGAGGAACGAGGCCGTTCATTCCTTCAGGAGGCAGACAGAGCTGGTGAACCAGCTAGGTACAGACCTGACTAAGCAGATAGCCGAGCGTGAGCGCATGGGTCAAGACTTTAAAGCTGTCAACGACGTACTGGCTACGAAGAAGCAACACTTGGACGAAGCATATCAGAGGATATCCAAGTTCAACCAGCACTGGAAGGCTTCCCTAGCCACCAGGAAAGAACGGGAGGACAAGCTGATGCTACAGATCTCCAAGCTGAAAGCCCAGGTGAAGATCATTGAGAAGAGGTTTGATGAGGAAACCGCTCGCAGATACGCCGCCGAAGGCCAGCTCAACAGAGCTCTCGCTAACTTGAAGGAGCGCAAACTGACGTTTGAATCCAAGAAGCGGAAGCTAGAAGATTGTTTCGGCGAAGGAGCATGGGAAGATTCGGTCGAAGGTCTTTAGTACACCATTGTGCAAAGGGAATTACTCGTCGAAGGGTTACTCACTCTGCCTGATCATCCCGAAACGAAGGAGTTGTTAGAAGAGTATCGCGCCCGTGGCCGTACTTGACTATTTGTATTCTTTTGTTTTGATCATTGTTGTATGCTGACCATCACCAGGCTTGTTGGCTGAGGTCACACTGTTGATTCATCTTGTACTCGCTGATGTTGTGTACTTCCTTGAGGGGCTTTCCTTATATATGAGATTGTTATTTCCATGATTGGACTCGGACTTCTTCTTATTATCAGCACTAGCACTCAGGCACTAGGATCGGGGGAGATCTCCCTAAAGCACAGACACACGTTTGCATTTGCATGAAGCATTTGCATAACGAGCACTTTGTTGTTTTTCCTAATCCTTTTGTGTTTAACAGGTTGTTTCAGGTTGTTTCAGGTGGTTCCAGGATTGATCAGAGACCTATTCACCGCTATCCGACTAGAGCTAATCAAACCAGAATCATGGAGCAAGTGCAGACTGAGGTTCAGGAACTCCGCGAAAGAATGGATTGCTTCATGGAGCTCATGCAAGCGGTCGCCAATGGCCAGGATCAGCTCAGAACTTTGGTTCAGCCTTTGATTTCAAGGGTCGATAGCAATGGCATACTCCATGGTGGGACTGTGTCTACTCCTCCACCAGTTGAAACTCCACAGAATGGTATCCCCGTGACCGGGGTGAATGGCAGTGCCAACGACAATGTGGTGGCCAACATGAGACTCAATACGACGGGCGTCGGTAATGGGAGTCTGGGAGCTAATGTCAATGTCGGGTTGGGCAACGACAATGCAGGTGTTGGGAATCTGTTTGTGCCTCAGCCATGGTTGGAAGATCGTCAGAACGACGTGTTCTCTCAGAAAGGTGCTGAAGGTGAGCTGAACGCTGAAGCGCGGTTTAGATTCAAGGCACTTGAAGATAAGATGAGAGATATCGAGAATCAGAATACTTTGGGCGTTGATATGTCCAAGTTGGGATTGATTGCTGATTTCAAGGTGCCTCCCAAGTTCAAGGTACCTGACTTTGAAAAATATAAGGGCACCACTTGCCCTCGCGTCCACCTGAGATCGTACTATAGAAAAATGTCTGCTCATTCTGAGGACGAGAAGTTGCTGATGCACTTCTTTCAAGACAGTCTTTCCGGGCCATCCCTCGAATGGTACATGAGTCTGGAGCCTACCAGTGTGCACACGTGGAAGGATCTTGCTGAAGCATTCGTGCACCATTACCAATACAATAGCGACTTGGCCCCGAATCGAGTCCAGCTGCAGAATCTGTCGCAGAGGAACAACGAAGGGTTTAAGGAGTACGCCCAGCGGTGGCGTGAGTTGGCAGCCAGGGTTCAGCCACCGATGGTTGAACGTGAGCTCGTGCAGATGTTTGTAGCCACCCTCCCGGGGGTTTACTATGAGAAGTTGGTCAGCGGTATGTCTGGGACGTTCTCAGATCTCATTATCACGGGTGAACACGTCAAAAATGGGATCAAGATCGGGAAATTCAAGGTGAGTTATCCTCAGCTGGAGGAGGCGGAAAGAAATCGTATAGTGGCAAAAGACGGGAAGGAGAAACGAGCGCTGTGTCCAACGCTCGAAGAAAGGCTAAAGGTCCTCACCAGCAGGTGGCCAGTATAACTATCCCGGCAGTTCAACAGCCACAGCAGCAGCAGCAACAGCAGCAACCGAATCAACAGGGATATAGAAGGTATCAGAATCGGGCACCTTTGGCGAACCGTCACCTCGAGACACCGCCCATGTCGTACGCTCAATTACTGCAGACTTTGCTTCAACTACAGTTGATTCAGAAGAGAACGCTGGCTCCCTTGACAGGGGCACCTCCGCCAGGTTATGACGCAAATGCAACTTGCGAATTTCACTCAGGGGCACCAGGCCACACAATCGAGAATTGCAAAGCCTTCAAGCACAAGGTGCAGGACATGGTGGACGCCAAGATCATCAACTTCTCGGATAATGTGCCAAACGTCACGAAGAATCCTATGCCGAATCATAGGGGAGGCGGAGTGAACGCCATTATCGAGGACGAGGATTTGGATTTGTTAACTGACGTCAGAGATCTGAAGACGCCGCTTAGCTTCGTTAAAGCTAAGTTGATGAAAAGGGGTTTCTTCCCAGGTTGCGGAGAGCTATGTATGGACTGTGCCACACGTTCTGATGGATGTGAGCAGTTGGTAGAAGGAATTCAAAGTCTGATGACTGAAGGGATTTTACAGTTTAGCCGGAGGGCTGAAAATGAATCAGGGGAGGTAGTGCTGAAGCAAGATGATGAGGTTGCCACCATCACCATCCCTCTCCGGACGATAACTATTTCGGCGCCCAGACCGCCCACAATTACCATCACCAAAGCTGGGCCGACACCCTTCGAAAGCACTAATGCTGTCCCGTGGCATTATGGGGCTGAAGTCTACTGCAACTGACAGAGGTTGGAGCTAGAACCGTTTGGGACGACTGTGGAGAACCTTGCGGGAATCAGTGGAATTACTCGCAGCGGAAGAGTGTTTGCACCACCAGAGGTCGTGGCGGACAAAGCAGTCAGAGCTGATGCGGCTGATAAAGGGAAAAGTAAAGTCGTTGAAAGGATCCCGTGTGGGGTAGAAAAGGACTTACTTGTTAAAGACGTCGAGGAGTTTATGCGGTTGATCAAAAAGAGTGACTACAAGATTGTGGATTATCTCCATCAGACGCCCTCGAAGATTTCCATTCTGCACTTGTTGCTGTGTTCTGAAGCACACCGCAACGCGCTGCTGAAGGTGTTGAACGCCGCATATGTACCGCAGGAAATATCGGTGAATCAGCTAGAAGAGGTCGTAGCCCACGTAAATGCTGGAAATGGGCTAGGTTTCACTGACCTGGAGCTAACGCCGAAAGGGAGGAATCATAATAGCGCCCTGCACATCTCGATAGAGTGTAGAGGCACGATTATGTCGCACGTGTTGGTGGACACGGGTTCGTCGCTTAATGTTCTTCCGAAGAAGGCATTAATGAAGTTGGATACTCGTGGAGTGATTTGCACACCCAGTGATCTGGTGGTGAAGGCGTTCGATGGAACTAAACGCCATGTTTTCGGGGAGGTGACCCTGCCAATCCAAGTTGGTCCGGAAATGTTTGACGCGGTCTTTTACATTATGGACATCATGCCTGCCTACAGTTGTCTATTGGGCCGGCCATGGATCCATGCTGCTGGTGCCGTGACCTCCACGTTGCACCAAAAGCTCAAGTATGCCGTCGGAGGTAGCACCGTGACCGTGTGTGGCGAGGAAGACATAATGGTGAGCCATTTGTCGTCCTTCAAGTATGTGGAGATGGATGGCGAAATCCATGAAACTCTATGCCAAGCGTTCGAAGCGGTCAAAGTGAAGGACGTAGCTCCTGTAGTCACCGAAAAGCCAGAGATGACTCTCTCCTCATTCAAGGAAGCTCGGGCCGTTGTCCAAGCCGGATCTACCCCAGGCTGGGGGCGAATTTTGGAGATACCTAACAAGCAAGATAAGTTTGGGTTAGGATATTCTCCTGGAGCTAAAGCTTCTTCTTCTAGCGGTGCGTCGTGAGGTAAAAGGCCGATCCAGTTTACCAGTGGTGGGATGATTTTCGAAAGCATCAACGCGGTGTCTGAAGACAGCGGAGATAGCGACTGCGACCTCGACTCTTGGATCCAACCAAGCAAACCAGGCGAGAGCCTCAACAATTGGTCCGTCAAGGATATCATCCAGATGACAAGTGAAGAGTAATGATTTACTTTTTTCCAATCATTGTACAACCCTATGTCCTACCCGGGGTATAGTGGTTTTATTGTCAGGGCCTTGTTGGATTATGTACATGCATTTTGTTAATAAATCAAAGGCGTTTTTCTTCGTATTCAAATATTGTGATCTCTGTTATTCCTGTTTTATATTTGTTTTGAAAAACAATAAAATGGCAATGAGGTTTGTGCTAACCTGCATATTCTTGTCTTAAGCTTAACCCTTGTTATTGCAGGATCCACATAACAGATGACATCGACTCTGGACCTTCTACGACTCACTTCGACTTCGATTGCCCGATCTATCAAGCCGAAGAAGAGATTGATGAAGACGAAGACCTTCCTGAAGAGTTGGCTCGCTTGTTGAAACAAGAAGAGAAAGTTATCCTGCCTCATGAGGAGGAGATTGAGATTGTGAATCTGGGTTCTGAAGAACTTGTCAGGAATGTCAGGGTAGGGGCTGCACTGCAGAGTGACGTCAAGCTGAGATTGGTCGAGATGCTTCGAGAGTATAGTGACATCTTTGCTTGTTCATACGAAGATATGCCCGGACTTGACATTGACATCGTGGTCCACCACTTGCCGCTGCGAGAAGATTGTCCTCCCGTTAAGCAGAAGCTTAGGAGGACGAGACCAGATATGGCCGTTAAGATCAAAGAAGAAGTGCAGAAGCAGCCTGATGATGGCTTCTTAGCGGTCACCACTTACCCTCCGTGGTTCGCCAACATAGTGCCTGTATCGAAGAAGGACGGTAAGGTACGCATGTGCGTCGATTATCGGGATTTGAACAGGGCGAGCCCTAAGGATGATTTCCCGCTGCCTCATATTGATGTGTTGGTCGACAATACAGCCCAGTTCTCCGTGTTTTCGTTCATGGATGGCTTCTCCGGTTACAATCAAATCAAGATGGCGCCGGAGGACATGGAGAAAACTACGTTTATCACTCCCTGGGGAACATTTTGCTATAAGGTAATGCCTTTCGGTCTGAAGAACGCAGGCGCCACTTACCAACGAGCAATGGTAACTTTGTTTCATGACATGATTCATCATGATATTGAAGTCTATGTTGATGACATGATTGCGAAGTCCCAAACGGAGGAGGGACATCTGGTCAATTTGCTGAAGCTTTTTGAGAGGCTTAGGAAATTCAGGTTGAGGCTGAATCCTAACAAGTGTACTTTCGGAGTACGGTCCGGAAAGTTACTGGGGTTTATCGTGAGCGAAAGAGGCATCGAGGTTGATCCTGCAAAGATAAAAGCAATACAAGAGATGCCAGCGCCAAAAACAGAAAAAGAAGTTCGTGGTTTCTTGGGCAGAATAAACTACATTGCGAGGTTTATCTCTCAGCTCACGGCCACGTGTGAACCGATGTTCAAGCTTTTAAAGAAAGATCAGGCGATTACCTGGAATGAGGATTGCCAGAAGGCATTCGACAAGATAAAGCAGTATCTGCAGGAACCTCCAATCTTGATACCCCCAGTGGCTGGACGGCCATTAATCATGTACTTGACAGTTCTTGAGAATAGTATGGGGTGTGTTCTCGGTCAGCACGATGAGACGGGCAGAAAGGAGCATGCCATTTATTACTTGAGTAAAAAGTTCACAGACTGTGAATCTCGTTACTCGATGCTGGAGAAGACGTGTTGTGCACTAGCCTGGGCTGCCAAACGTTTACGACAGTACATGCTCAATCACACCACCATGCTAATTTCGAAGATGGATCCGATCAAGTACGTCTTCGAGAAGCAAGCGCTTTCGGGCAGGATTGCCAGATGGCAAATGGTGTTGACGGAATATGATATTCAGTACGTTTCCCAGAAGGCCATCAAGGGAAGCGTATTGTCTGAATACCTTGCCGAACAGCCGATAGAGGATTACCAGCCGATGAAATTTGAATTCCCTGATGAGGATATCATGTTTCTCAAAGCGAAGGATTGCGATGAGCCGTTGCCCGACGAGGGGCCAAATAGGAAATCCCAGTGGAAGTTGATATTCGACGGGGCGGTTAATTCTTATGGAAGTGGTATTGGGGCGATCATCACGACTCCCCACGGATCCCACATCCCGTTCACTGCGAGACTGACGTTTCCAGTCACCAATAATGAAGCGGAGTACGAAGCATGCATTATGGGTCTAGAAGAGGCAATTGATTTGAGAATCAAGAACCTAGATGTATATGGTGACTCGGCGCTTGTGATCAACCAGATTAAAGGGGAGTGGGAGACTCGTCAATTGAATTTGGTGCCGTACATGAGCTATGCCAGAAGGCTGCTCCCGTTCTTTGATCGAGTAGAACTCCATCATGTGCCCAGGGCTGAAAATCAGATGGCTGATGCCTTAGCCACGTTGGCTTCGATGTATAAAGTCAATTTTTGGAATGAAGCTCCGAGTATTGTCATTTCCAGTCTTGATAGACCTGCATTCGTCTTTGCAATCGAGGAAGCCGCCGACGGCAAGCCATGGTTCCATGATATCCAGACTTTCCTTATGACTAAGGAGTATCCTGCGGGTGCGTCAACCCAGGATAAGAAGACTCTGAGGAGGCTGTCTGGAAATTTTTATCTCAATCCTGATGGAGTTTTGTATAAAAGAAACCACGATCTCGTGCTACTCAGATGTGTAGATGAGAAAGAAGCGAGTATGCTCATGGAAGAAGTCCATGAAGGCACATTTGGTACGCACGCCGGCGGGCATGCTATGATGAGAAAGATCCTGAGAGCAGGATACTACTGGCTGACGATGGAATCGGATTGCTTTAAATTTGCGAAGAGATGTCATAAATGCCAGATTTATGCTGATAAAGTTCATGTGCCGCCGTGCCCGTTGAATGTCATGTCCTCCCCGTGGCCGTTCTCCATGTGGGGCATCGACATGATAGGTAAGATCGAGCCTACTGCATCTAACAGTCATCGCTTCATTCTAGTAGCTATCGACTACTTCACCAAGTGGGTGGAGGCAACCTCCTATGCTAATGTGACCAAGCAGGTGGTGGCTAAATTCATAAAGAGGGACATCATCTGTCGTTACGGAATTCCCGAGCGGATCATTACTGATAATGGTTCGAATCTGAATAACAAGATGATGAAGGAGTTGTGCCAGAGTTTCAAGATTGAACACCACAACTCATCTCCTTACCGGCCGAAGATGAATGGCGCCGTTGAAGCGGCCAATAAGAACATAAAAAAGATTGTTCAGAAGATGGTTGTGACCTACAAAGATTGGCACGAGATGCTGCCATTTGCATTGCACGGTTATCGTACCACGGTGCGTACGTCAACAGGGGCAACTCCTTTCTCCTTGGTGTACGGTATGGAAGTTGTCCTACCGTTAGAAGTGGAGATCCATTCTTTGCGAGTTTTGGTTGATGTGAAACTTGACGAGGCAGAATGGATTACGAACCGACTAAACCAACTCAGCCTGATGGACGAGAAGAGATTAGCATCGATTGCATATGGTCGTCTGTACCAAAGCCGAATGAAGAAAGCTTACGATAAGAAGGTGTGTCCTAGAAGCTTTCAGACGGGTGATCTCGTCCTGAAGAAGATTCTTCCTCCACACTCCAATCACCGGGGCAAGTGGACTCCCAATTACGAAGGTCCGTACGTCATCAGCAAGGTCTTCTCGGGAGGAGCTTTGTTGCTATCCACGATGGATGGTGAAGATTTTGCATCCCCGGTGAACGCGGACGCGGTTAAAAAATACTTTGCTTGAAAGCGACCCGCTGGACAGTAAAAAGAGAGTCCAGGCAAAAATGGGGCATCCCGGCGAACCATAAAAAAGGAAAAAGGTTCGGGAAAAAATTAGGGATATAATTTGGAAAAATGTACACCCGCAAAGTCGAAAACCCGGATGGGCGACTTTGGCAAAAAAGGGTATCCCGGTGAACTGAAAACCCGCAAAGGGCGGTTCACGCAAAAGTTAGGGATTTGAAAAAAGCAAATGACTGCGTTCCGCGTGTGGACTTTCATTGTTTAGTGGTTTGGAAGACCTGAGGGCCGTTTATCTGAATCAATCTCTTCTGAAGCTGAAGCGTCGAAGAAGTATCGAAGTCGAGTGGGTCATAGAGGGATCAACTCATGGTGTTCGTCTACGCCTCGTTGCCGACATTTGTATATACTGATGTATATTTATGTTTTATTTTTTGCGCAGCTTCCTCATTCTAGGAGCTTGCATCTGTTGTAAAACATTTTTACCCATTCAGGGGTTCGTTATCAATAAAATGTATACTATTCAGCAATTCTGTTTGCCTGTTTAGCATTTATCTGTTTTGTTTGCGAAAAAGAACGCCGATGTTTTTAACAAAATGCGCATACATAAACTTACTGGCCTAGGCCACTGATTGTTGAAACAATGGATTACTTGAACATTGCCACAAGATGATAACCTTGATAGGTCCCTTTGAGAAGGGTATCTCGTCTGTTTGTTTGTGTTGTTACATGTGTAGCAGATTCCAGGCAGTACGCCGTACGCGTCCCCGAGCAGGATGATTCCTCCCTTCCAACAAAGTTCAGCAACCTCTCCCCGCAGAGTCTGAACGTGAGATCATAAGCATTGATATGTTTCCCCAGGCAGAGAAGATTCTCTCCCCAATCAGATGCATCCTGAAGGAGCGGCATCTCCCTAGTTGAGTCAGGCGCCGAAGCGTGTGTTCATTCCCCCAGCACCGGGTCACAAGTGCAGGCCTCGTAGTAGACCATCCACTGAAGCGTGCAGCAATTGATAGCTCAAGACTGAAGTCTCCATCGGAATTGAGATCCCCCACAGAGTCGTACTCTCCCCAGCAGGCAGAATGATTTCTTCTTCCTCAGCCGAGTTTGCAGATCCCCAAGAGAGCCGAGTCCTTGGAAGCCGTTCAGGCCATGATTGGTTCGCCCCAGTAGAGTGTTGAATAGCTGATGCTGTATTTCCCCACCGGAGTCGTTATCTCCAGGAGGGTCTGGTTGCGAATACCGGGCAGTTTATCTCTGCGATTGACATCGCTTTCCTTAGCAGGTCCAGGTTCTCATAGAGCTTCGTTCCCCTGCAGCAGTCAACTGAAGTTCACTTCCCCATAGCGCCCGATTGAGATTGGCGTGACTTTTTCTCCTCAGCAGGATGATTCCTTCCCCCTATCAGAGTGCTTCTTTCTCCTCGACAGGAGGATTCTCCCTTCAGCATTTATTTTGCTGACGGGATCGTAGCATTTTGCATGATTGCATAGCATTTATCATAAACGTGTAGCATTTCCACCGTGTGGAGCATTGCACCATTGCCTAAGCATATGCATACTAAACATGAGCTAGGTCGTTACCGTTCTTGTTTTGCAGGTGTTCCTCCGCAAAGCCGCTTGCCCAAGATGATTCTTGAATCCCTCGCGGAGCCGCTTGATCAAGATGATTCTTGAATTCTCCCCAACGAAGTCGCTTGCTCAGGATGATTCTTGAATTCCCCAACAAGGTCGTTTGCTTAAGATGATTCTTAAAATCCCCAGTGTAGTCGCCAGAGTTGGTTGCTCAAGTTGACACTTAGAGTCCCCAGTAAAGGTTGCCCAGGATGATTCCTGAAATCCCCAACAGATTGTTCGCTCAGGATGATTCCTGAAATCTCCAGCATAGTTATCGGTTCAGGATGATTCTTGAAGTCTCCGGCAGAGTTATTTGTCCAAGATGAGTCTTGAAGTCCTCAGCAGAGTTGACTCATCCAGAATGATTTCTGATCCCAGAAGCAGAGTTACTTGATAGTTCTCCAGAATCCCCAGCAGAGATGCGTCATCTCCAGCAGGTTGCTGAACAATGAAGTTGAAACTTCCCTCGAAGACTTGATGATTGAAGTCCGACCGTGTTAACGAAGCAGTCCTCTCAGCTGATGTGGAGTGCCTGATGGCATAAATTTGGATATCCCCGAGCGGTTCATGATTGACCGAGAATTCTATCCCCGACTTACTGATGGAGTCCAGCTGATGCCCGAAAGTTCTCTCTGAATGCCCGATGGCATGATTAACTTGATCGTTGATCTGATGAGTCCCGAAGAATCCTGATGCCTGACGGCATGATCGACCATGTATCACCGGTTACCGTGTGACCAATTCCCCAGCTAGTTGCCGTGTAACTAATATTTCAGTTTTCAAAGATTTGTTCCCATCAGAGTACCGTGTACTTGTGCAGTTGGCAAATTTCCGGGTTTATCGGTATTCAACCGTCTTGCACCTTGATTGGTTGAGAGCCGTTCGCTTCTCACCCAGTCAGGTTCAAGCCGTTTGAATAGGGGCAGCTGTTGCACCCCAAAATTTGACCAACATTTCTTTACCTAGCTTGTGTTGCATCTCATTCACATTAGCATTATCATTTGCATCTCATTGACATGTATGCAGGAGATCAAGAGGTATGACTACCAATCATGAGTACCAATCAAGACTTTGAAGATGGCCAAGAGGGTTATTCAAGTGTTCAAGGGTTGATACCTTTGTCAGAAAAGTTAAGAGATTCTCAGAGAGATTGGTTGAAACCAAGGTTGTGTGCCTCCTAACTTGAGAGTTGTGGGAGCTCCTCAGATGATTCTGAAGCCATGAATGTGAATTGGAAGCCTTTAGAGAGCTTATGAGATGTCTTGAAATCCATCATGAAGCCTAGACAGGTTATTGTGCAAGAATAAGAAGCCTCAACCATGAGTGGTGTAATTAGGGTTTGACTGGGTCAACCCTAGGTCAACTGATGATTTGAAGGAGGTTGGGACCTAATTCAAGAGCCATGTGATCATGGATTGATGCATTGAGATGCTATAGGGATGATTATAAGGTCAACTCATCATGATTGAAGAGTTTGAGAAGTTTCAAGCTAGGGTTTCTAAGGCTTGACAGTGTAAAATCCCCTAGTTTGACCCCTATCTTCAAGACAGTTTAACTCAAGATGTGATTGTCATCTCATCTTACCCCCAACATGAATGTTGTAGGGCTTGTTCTTAGCTTTAATTTGAGTGCTATAAGTCCTTGATAGGATTTGTAGGGCTCAAGTTATGACTTTGACAAGTTACAGGTCATCTGAGGTATGTGAATCTGGGACCTTGAAAGTTACCCAACTTGCATCCAACTTTTGCCCAAGAAGGATGATTCCTATGAATTTTTGGTCAACATGAATGTTGTTCCTTATCCTCTTAGATTTCCATAGAGTACTAGAAGTCCTTGATAGGATTTGTAGAACTCAAGTTATGGCTTTGACAAGTCAAGGGCATTTTGGTCATTTGGAGATTACAGGTCATTTCAAGCATAAGGCCATAACTCCTATTTCCAAGCTTCAAATGGAAAAATCTTCAACATCAAACTTGCTTAAAATGATGTTTTAAGGCTACTAAGTAGGTCATGAGATGTTGAAAAGGCTTGTAGCAAAAAATGGTAAAAAAGACCTAAAATGAAGGCATAAGTTAAATAAGTCCAAGTTGGAAATTGAAATTTCCAAGCTACACATCCAAACCATGACATGTAATAGGTCATTTTGACTCTAAAAAGCATTTTAGAAACAATGGTTCAGCCACATTTTTTATTTGAGTATTAGATCATGGACTTTCTTTGGAAAATTGTTGCTTGCATATTAAGGCACAAATGCAAAACACAAGGAAATGCAATGTACAAGCTAGTAAAGTATCTCAACATGTCATATATCTCATCTAGGGAGATTTTCAAGTCAGTTATAAGTGCTGCAAGAGGCATAGCGTGAGATGATACATGAGATGGATGGAAATCATAAACTCATGACATGAGAATCCCAAATTCTCATTGGATGATTCTAGAAGGATCTAGAGAGGTCCAATGCATTCTATATAGTGTTTAGAACTTTCTCAGATGCAAGGTTGGTGAGATATTGGAGAGGAGAGTGAGATAGCCATTTCAATTGCTTCCATTGCAAGTTGAAATCAAATTCCACATTCCACACCATTTCCATTGCTTCTTTCAATCCCAACACCTTCCATTGATCACACTGAATGTGTGCATACCAAATTGAGAGCAAAACCATGGAGAATTGAGGAGTTAGCTTTTGGATTTTGAAGGTTGCAAGTCACAATTGAGTTTGGAGATTCAAGCTTTCTTGGTCCAATCTTTTGCAAACAGAAGCTTTGTCATCAATCAAGGAAGGTTTCTGAAGAGTTTGAGAGGCTGAAGTGGAGCTTTGACCTATCTGATATTCAAGATTTAACAGGTTTGTAACTTTTCCTCTACACCATAATTTAAGCATAATTAGGCAGAATTGTTAGGTTAGAATGGTTAGAGACAAGTAGGAGATGGATTCTGGGAAGTTTGAGATCGATTGGTGAAGATTGAGTTGATGACACCATTTTTGTTTCGATCAAGAACACGATGTATAGTGAGCTATAGCATGAGTTTGATATCAAGATTTAACCAGTGTGAGGTGGTGATCATTCTGAGCCAATTAATTTCAAGAATTGTTAGAACTGAAGTTTGAGCATGATTTTGATCTTGGATCGGGTTTAGAGATTGGGGATGATTCAATTGATTTTAAGGCCATGGTTGTGATCAACATGGAATTTAGAATGGATTAGGGTTTTGAACCATGAATTTTGGGTGAGATTTGAGGTGATACGATTGTGGTTAAGATTGAGCTTGAAGCTCTGTTTCCATGGCTTCCTCATTTGAACCCTAGCTAGAGGAAGAAGATGAAGACGTGGCCGTTGGATGAGGCAAGACTCGTTGACTGAGTGGAGATCCAAAGGCTGTGATTTAATTTCATTTGAAGAGGGAAATCTGAAGATACAATGAAGCGCGGCGTTTCATTTAAATTCGTTTTGGGCTTAAGTGATAAGATTGATATCCACACCCTCATCCATGGCCCATTGCATTTTTGAACTGAATTTTGTTACTTATTGCACCGTTCCTTTTTCTTTTTCTTTATAATTTTTGAATTGATTTTATGATTGAATAATTGGGCCTGGCGCGCATTGATATCCCCACCCCCATTTTGAGCCCACTCATGAATTGAACTGCACTGAATTGCTATTCACACCATAGTTTTCATATTTTTATTTTCTTTTTCTCCATTTTTCTTTAATCTTTGGAAAATCATAATAAATAGAAAAATGATAATTTTTTAATGGGTTTTTTTTCTCCCATTTCATGTTAATGTCTAGAAAATTATAAAATCAAGATATTTGCATTTCATGCATTTTTAATATTTTTTGTATATTTTCTCTTTTAATAGCATTTTAATTCATTTTATGTTGATGCATAGATTTGTAGAATTTTGTTTAGCTAGCTCCCTTTATATTTTTATGCCATTATTTTTAGGATAGTTAGATTAGGACTTTAGCTCCCCTCTGGATTTATTCCATAATTTTGTGATTAATTTTTGATTAGTTTTGCTTAGATGACTTTAGGTTGTGTAGAATTAGGTCAATCTATAACATAGGTCCACAATAACACTAGAATTTTGGGTTTCTAGGTCAAGATAGATATTGGGACATATAGGGTATTAAGGGTAGGTATATAGGATCCCCTAGAAATTATATTAGATTTTAATATAGTAGTATACTATTTTTAATTGATTTTTGTAGTTGATGGTTGTTTGTGTTGCCCTTGTGGGCTTGTATTTTGTTTTGCTTTGCTTTGTTGGCTTGGTGAGCTTGGTCTTGTTTTGAGAGGCATGGAGAAGCATAGTAGAAGACTTGAAAGTTGAAGAAGGAGCTTGAGAGCTTGAGAGCCTTGTGTGTTTTGTTGTTGTTTTAGGGTTAGGGATTAAGTAGAGCTTAGACCTAGCTAATGTCTTTCTTAAACATGGATGGTATCTTTCACCTCCATTCTTCCCCATGATTCAAGGTCCTTCCATGGTATTCACCTCTCTCCTTTGGAGGGATAAGTGATAGTACCTAGGAAGTAGAACCTTTGAGGGAACCATTCTGTTGATGTTGAACCCTTATAGGTTACCTTTGGTGGTCAATAAGCAGTTTAATATCCTAGCTTATCCAGTTAAGTGATTTCTCCTGGTTTGAGTATCTTGAGAGATGTTGGGCTTGAGTGTGAAGATGAAGACTTCATTGAAGATTATGGAAGGGGATGAATCCCTGAGTATTGCCATTTCAGCTGAAGCTTGAAGAGCAAGAGCAACAAGTTGATACTTGAAGACCCAGTGAAGATTGAAGACTGAGTTGATACTTATGAAGAGGATTCAATTGAGATTGGGTGCAGAGCTGAAGCTTGAAGAAGGAGGATAAGTTGAAACTTAGGTTGAAGGGTTGAAACCTGGAGAAGCAAATTGATATTTGTCAAGAGTGATTGAAGTCTGAAGACTGGTTTGCTGTTAGAAGAGCTGAAGCTTGGAATTAGTTGAGAGAGGGAGTTGTTGATCTGCTTTCTTCTTTGTTTCTTTTCTGTATTGATGTGCCTTGTTTGACTTGCTTGATGCATTAGAATAAGTCTATATCTAGACTAGCTTTAATCTAGGAGCATGATTGCACTAGAGGTTGAGTTGCTCCCTCTGCTTGTATTGTTACTGTATGGCTTTGCTTGCGGGTATTCGGTAGAGCCCAGCTCCCTTGCCCATGTGGTTTATTTTGCTTGATAGCATGATTTTATTTTATCTGTATGATTGCAGTTTACTGTATTACTTGATAGCATGTTTTACTTCTTCAGTATGATTACTGTTATTCATATCTGGCTTGAGGTTGAGATGAGCTTGTGGAGGCTGCTGCCCCACACACATTTCCTCCCTCACTTGCATTGCATGCATTTTACAGTCGTTTACTGTATTACTGTTTACTGTTTAAGCTGATGCTTTATCTGTTTCTGTGTATCATTGACATGATCCCTTAGGACTCTCATTTCCTTTGATGAGGAGGTGATGATTAGAACCTTAGGTTGAAGCCTATGCATGATAACTTCTAGGAGTTCCCTGTTTCAAACCTCAACCATAGGATGAATCATTGGCATGACAACAATAGGACTTGATAGTCTCCCCGTAGTTGAGCCTGTTCTCTTCTCATCTCTAAAACAGCTTAAGATACAGTAATCATGAATGATTTCTTTCGTACGTTACGAGCCTTAAGCTATCTAAGAAAGGATTGTTGGAGAGTTTATTTCCAACAGTCTGGATGTTTAGTATGGTACCCTTTGGGTGACATGCGACGCATTCACTCTCAGGTCATAGTCTTTAGTGCGATTGAAATTGCAAACACAATAAAAAACACTTCTTCCGTAAAAGACAGAAAACAAACTTCAAACCTTTTTGCCCCGTGGGCCCGTAACTCAAAGGAAAGCTTTTCTGAAGAAAAGAGTGTCGTTAAACTTCAGCACCACCGCAAATAGGCTTTGTCCCTAACTGCTGGAACTGTTGTTTAACCCTTCTCGATAAAACAGATGAATCTGAATTCCCGTAAGCCGTAGTTTCCCGAACTACGTAAGCTCTGATATCTCATACCTGTTGAAAGTACGTAGGCACAATACTGATGTATTGGCGAGCTACCTTCCCCATAACCCGTAGGTCGAACTACGTTGACTCTGATTTCTCATTCTCTGATGAGAATACGTAGGCATAAAGTGTGACGCTTTGCCGAGTCATTTTCTTTTCTTTTTAGACCAGCCTTGATAGGTAGATAGATAAAACCAACCCGTCAAGTAAACACAACAAGCGTGGATCCCATCGAGTACGATGGACGTGAGGGGTGCTAATACCTTCCCCTTGCGTAACCGACTCCCGAACCCAGACAACGGTTGCGACGACCTTGTCTTATACCTTTTTCGTCAGGTTTTTCCGATCGTTTCCTTTCCCGCTCCGAGGGATAAATAATGAGAGGTGGCGACTCTTCTGTTTTTCCGGCACCTCATTTTCAAGAAAGCGACAGCTATCCTCCTTCTCGTTGTCTTCCTTCTTCTCTAACTCGGATTCCTTATTTGCTTGTTCAGTTGGTTTTCGTTGCATGGCTGAGTTTTCGGTCCTCGGATCGATCGGTTCGTCCAATTCTTTTCCA
Organism: Lathyrus sativus; assembly: GCA_963859935.3. Lineage (NCBI taxonomy): Eukaryota > Viridiplantae > Streptophyta > Magnoliopsida > Fabales > Fabaceae > Lathyrus > Lathyrus sativus. Next base: position 660,633,646 of record OZ012739.1, read on the forward strand.
CTTCTTAATATTACAGCATTTGCTTGACCTTTTGGATTCTGTTCGGGTTGTCCAGGAAATGTGCCAGTGGGTGCGGCAGCAGAGGCTTGTTGTTGAGCCACTTGTGATATCTGTGTTTCTAACATTTTGTTGTGGGTGGCTAAAGCGTCTACTTTTCCGGTCAATTGTTTAATTTGCTCGCTAGTGTGTACGTTTTGATTCAGGAATTCTTTGTTTGTTTGAGCTTGAGTAGCTATGAATTTTTCCATCATCAACTCGAGGTTTGATTTCCTAGGTGCAGTCTGAGCAGCAGCTGGTTTCTGATATCCTGGCAGAGCAGTAGGCATTTGCAATGCATTTTCGCTTTTGTAAGAAAAGTTTGGATGATTTCGCCAACCTGGGTTATAAGTATTTGCGTAAGGATTTCCTTGAGCATAATTTACTTGGTCTGGTGGGATTCCGGCTAGCAATGGGCATTCGGGCGCATTATGAGTGGTGATCCCACATAACTCGCAATATGAAGCTACGGCGGCTACATTGGCTGGTGGCGTTACGGTTAAATTATCGATCTTTTGCGTTAAGGCATCTACCTTAGCGTTAAATTTTTCAAGGCTACTTATTTCGTACATTCCAGCTTTAGTTGCGGATTTCTCTGCTTGAGATCTTTCGCCTCCCCATTGGCAATGGTTTTGAGACATATTTTCGATAAGTTGATAGGCTTCCTCGTATGGCTTATCCATAAGTGCACCGCCCGCGGCAGCGTCTATTGTCAATCTGGTATTGTACAGGAGCCCATTGTAGAAAGTATGGATCGTCACCCAGTTTTCTAAACCGTGGTGAGGACATGCTCTCATCATATCTTTGAATCGTTCCCATGCTTCGTAAAGAGATTCTGTATCTTTTTGTCGAAATCCGTTGATTTGAGCCCTAAGCATAGCAGTTTTGCTTGGCGGAAAATATCTCGCTAAGAAGACGTTCTTCAACTGTTCCCACGTCGTAACAGAGTTGGATGGTAAGGATTGTAACCATGTCCACGCTCTGTCTCTAAGAGAGAATGGGAAAAGACGAAGTCTTATCGCGGCTGGAGTTACACCATTTGCTTTCACTGTGTCTGCGTATTGTACAAACTTCGTTAAATGTTTGTTTGGATCCTCAGTTGCATTTCCTGAGAATTGGTTTTGTTGTACAGCTGACAACAATGATGGTTTCAGCTCAAAATCGTTTCGAGTAATAGCTGGGGCAGTAATGCTACTTCTAGGCTCCATCTGAGATGGAGTAGCGTAGTCTTTCAGAGGTCTGTTCTGAGGTCCTTCGGCCATCTTTGGTTCTTCTTCTGATTTGGGAATGTGAGTGAGAGGATCGGGAATGTTATGTTTGAGTTGATACTCAATGATTCGGCTTCTTAAATGTAAGAAGCGCTCTAGTTCTGCGACTGAAGGTTTTAAGATATCGCCTTGTGGGCGATTACTTGGCATACAATCGACAACACTAGTAAAGGAAAAATGAGAATAGTTAACCTAGTCTATACGGCGTAACAGAAGGTTACACTATTGACTAAACGGGTCCCCGACAACGGCGCCAAAAACTTGATCGCGACTTTCTATGTCTAATACAATTTAACTGCAAGTGCACAGTCTATTGCGTAGTAATAAAAGATATCGATCCCACAGGGACTCGTAATCAAACTAGTGTTCTCGGGAGTTACTATGTTTAGCTAGGTAGATAATATTTAAGGGAATAATTTTTGTCACTAAAGGAAACTAAAAAGGTTTCTTGAATTATAATTACGTGAATCGATATGCAGTAATTATGTTCTTCGAGAATTTGACAAGTTACCGGTATATGAAATATTTTTCAGAGTTTATTTAAGCAGAAAATACTGATCTGAAGACTCTCGTCTCACGATGGTTATTGACGCTAATCATAATTCTAAGGGCCAAACATACGCTTTCGTGTCCCATTCGGGGTTAAAACTATTTTTTGGAAATCTCTAAGTTCTAATTCATTTTAAAGTGCTTTCGCTGTTATTAAAACAAATGACTAGTGTTTACTATTTGGTCTTGCCGCAGCTTTCTCTTGTTGGTTCGTACCTTAATTAATTTCCCACTTTCGTGGCAAAACTACTTTTAAATAAGTTCTCGCTTTCGCGACGAAGTTTATTCAGTAAATAAATTTAAACACTCAGACCATAAATAACTTTTGAAAAAGGAAAGTTTTCAACCGGTTATTATCAAATCCCTTCCGAATTATTATTACATATCGATTACTTTGATTTAGCTAGACATGGATTTGGGAAAGATAAAACATAAATAAAAACAATGAATAATAACATGCATCATAATGAAAACGGAAATTGCGATTAAAATTAGAAACCTGTAAATATTCCAATTGACCTTTGGGCAGATCCTCCACAAATGTTGGCAGGATTCTGGTCTTTATGCCAATTGATCGTACAAGGGAAATAGAAATTGCAGAAGAAATGAAAGGCAACAAAAAAATAGAAAAGAAATAAAACTGAACTTTTGCTCTGGAAATGAAATTGGACAACACTTCGTTGTCTGAATGCGGCCCCCTTTCTCAGCCCCCCTTCTTCCCTTTTTATAGAAATAGAATTCTAACGGTTATAACTTGAAGAAGGTGGACTTTGAGGCAAAATTATTAGGGAGTAGTGGTCCACTATTTGGGACTTGGAACTGCTTCTTTCACGTGCATTTGAAGTGGGGCGTTTTTTCCTGCATGACGGTCGTTACGGTGTGTAACGGTCGTCATGGAGCTGTGACGGTCGTCACAGCAGCAAAATCTGCATTATGCGCTTTTCATGTTGTTTTCATCCGGTTTTCGTCCATATTTCATCTGTGATTGCTTCTTTTCTTCATATTGCCTTGTTTAGACATGATCATCAAATACCTGCAAAGTATCAGACAAATAACACGGAAATAACCCAAAATCGGATCGAAAACGGTTAAACATCAGTTGAATTATGCATCAATATATATATATACGATTTCGTGTTATCACTTTATCATGTTGTTAATTTTCTTGTTGTTTTCTTTCCCCAAGTGATGAAGCTTGTTAGCTCTCATCCAATTGCCTCTCCGTCTACTTCCAAAAGGAAAAGTCTGTCCATTTGACCCTCATGTCATGAATACATCCCTCATCTCTCTCTTGACTTTGCTAAGTCACTTTAACCCTAGATTAGAAGCCATTAGACTTTGCTTCAAGTCTAAGAAACCCACCTGTACTAGGAGTGTTCTTCAACTAGAACCCTATGAAAGAGTTTGTCAACTCTGTGTAAGAATCATTGTCATGATTTCTTACTTCCTCTTTTGAATATCACAACTTAGATTAGAGATTTTTGTCAAACTCCACACAAACATTGTCATGTTTGTTCCCCCCTGAACCTTGATCATAATCAAGTGTTCTTCTCCCCTTTGTGAGGTGAACTACGATTGCTCTAATTCTATCCTAGTTAGGATACGTAGGCAGAAGACGCGATGTCTTTGCGAGCAAACTTAGAAAACCAATTAGGCCTTTTATTTACACTCAACTTCCCTCATCCCAATCCATAGTACATATTTCACACTTAGCAATCAATCCAACAAAAGGTTCCTGTAGAGTACTAGAGATGCTTAGGGTGCTAACACCTTCCCTAGGTGTAACCAACCCCCGATCCCCGAATCTCTTAAGTGTTGTCGTTACATCGTGAAAAAAGGTTTTTCCTTCTTTAGACCTTTCCTTTGGATAAAATAAAGTCCGGTTGTAAAAAGAATTAAGATTCAAGTTAATTTAATAGCTTGGTATCCAATTTTCACCGCAACACGTTGCAACTCGACTAAATCTTAAGGATGCTTGTCTCAACATGGCTTTTGTGTCTCAAATTGAACCAACCAAGATTGATGAAGCCTTAGGCGACGACCAATGGATTGTAGCGATGCAAGAAGAACTCAACCAATTCGAAAGGAATCAAGTTTGGAGTCTTGTACCAAGACCGGACCATAAGCACATCATAGGAACAAGATAGGTGTTCAAGAACAAACTTGACGAGAATGGGATCATAGTTCGTAACAAAGCAAGATTGGTCGCACAAGGCTACAACCAGGAGGAAGGAATTGATTTTGATGAAACATTCGCTCCGGTAGCAAGGTTAGAAGCAATTAGATTATTACTTGCTTACGCTTGTTCTATGAATTTTCAGTTGTTCTAGATGGATGTCAAAAGCACTTTCCTGAATGGCTACATCAATGAAGAAGTCTACGTCAAACAACCTCCGGGTTTCGAAGACTTCAAGAATCCCTCGCATGTTTACAAACTGAAAAAGGCACTCTACAGACTAAAACAAGCACCAAGAGCATGGTATGACCGCCTTAGCAATTTCTTATATGAAAAGGGATTTACAAAAGGAAAGGTTGACAAGACATTGTTCATAAAGAAGATCAAATAAAACACTTTATTGGTTCAAGTCTATGTCGACGACATCATCTTCGGATCAACAAACAAAGAGCTTTGCGAAGAATTTTCACTTATGATGCAAGGAGAATTCGAGATGTCCATGATGGGAAAATTGAATTATTTTCTTAGACTACAAATCAAGAAAACAAAGGATGGCATCTTCCTCAACCAATCCAAGTATTGCAAGGAATTGTTGAAGAAATTCGATATGGATAGTTGCAAGGTGATGTCCACTCCTATGGGATCCGGAACGTACGTTGATCAAGATGAATCCGGTACTCCAATTAATATAATAAAATATCGAGGTATGATCGGTTCATTACTATATTTGACGGCAAGCCGTCCTGACATTATGTTTAGCGTTTGTTTGTGTGCACGCTTTCAAGCAAGTCCGAGGGAATCGCATCTCACCTCCGTGAAGAGAATTATAAAATATCTCAAAGGGACAACAAACGTCGGATTATGGTATCCTAAAGGTAGTACTTGTTCTTTAGTTGGTTATTCTGACGCTGACTATGCAGGATGTAAGACCGATAGAAAAAGCACAAGTGGTACGTGTCACATTCTCGGGAATGCATTAGTGTCATGGGCCTGCAAGAAGCAAGCGTGTGTGGCACTCAGTACAGCCGAAGCGGAATATATTGCAGCAGGAAGTTGCTGTGCACAAATTCTGTGGCTCAAGCAACAACTCCTCGATTACGGTGTAGACCTAGGTTGCATTCCTCTTCGATGTGATAATACAAGTGCCATCAACATTACAAAGAACCCGGTCATGCATTCAAGAACAAAACATATAGATATCCGACATCACTTCCTTCGAGATCACGTATTGAATGGAGATGTAGATGTTACTTTCTTCGGCATGCACAATCAACTCGCCGACATCTTCACCAAACCCTTGGCGAAAGAACCGTTCTACAAAATTCGGCGAGAACTTGAGATTCTTGATGAAGGTAACATATGACCTTTTCTATAATATGTGTATGCATTATTTGTGTTGTGTTTTCATGTGTATACATTCTGTTTTTAAGCATTTTTCAAAAATTCGCATGTGTTAATCGATTAACCATATGGGTTAACCGATTAACACTGTAAGTTTTTCTGTAAAAATTAAATTTTTTAATATGCTAATCGATTAACCTATATGGTTAACCGATTAACACTGTTAAAATGGGTAAAAATCAGAAACGAAAAATCCTTTTAAAACTTGGAAAATTGTGTGGTTTAAATGTTTTCTTATGTGGTCAATATTTTCTTAAGAATTCCAATTCAACATATCCTTGGAATCCTACTTTCTCTTCTTTGACTACAAGAGTGTTTGAACTTCCCTCTTCAAACCCTAACTTAAAAAACCCATTACCTCTCTCCCACTACTTATTTGGATAACTCCTCACTACCATCTCCATCTCCTCCCAAACCCTAAAACTGCCTCAGCATCCCCAACCTTCAGTTCCATCAAACTCATCCACGGCTTCAGCATCAAACCGCGACAAAGGAAAGCTACCGAAACACCATTCTGCGTCTGATGAAGAAGATATCCCTATGGAAACAACCAAGAAGCGCAGAATGGATTTCAAAGTCCGAGTTCGTCACATCCTCCCGGTAAAATATGTAAATCATAAAGCTTTTCTGGCATCGTCTTTTGATTTTCCTGCTTTGCTCAAATATCAGAGGATCGATAAATTTGTGTCTGACTCTGGTAACTGCTACCCGGATTTGGTTAAGAATTTCTTGAATAAGCTTTCTGTTTATTTGAATGGTAATGGTGACCATATTCTGGAAACAGTTGTTCGCGACTGTCTGCTTAAGGAAAAATTGTCTGATATTGCTTCGAATCTGCAAATTCCATCTACCGGATATTTTCTTCGAAAAGGGGTTAACCACGATGAAGGACCGTGGGCTAACTACGACAAAATGGAATACTATTACCGAATTTGCAGGTTTCCAAAAGAAACGATTATCGCTAATCAGAGGACTTCCCACATGCTGTGTTACGCAAAGAATTTGACGGTATCTGACAGGATGTTACATTATATCATCTGCTACGTTCTCATTTCAAAAGACTCCAATCACGCTCAGATGAACGACTTGGAAATGCAACTTCTGTTTTCTATCAAGAACAAGATTCAGGTAAATTGGATTCTAACTATAATGTATCATCTTCGGCAACAACTTGATCTTCAGACGCGTCTTCCTTGTGCTCGGCTGGTGTTAAGAATTCTTGAATTGTCGGAATTGGATCTTAAACGAGAACCTTGTATCAAGATGAAGTCTACAACAAATGAAATTAATGAGATAACAATTGTAAAGAACACCGACATCATCAAAGACACTGATGGCACCTACAAGTATGCTGATGAAGGAGCAACCCCAAACCAAGCCTATCCCGTACCAGAAGGAGGTATTACCAATGAGTTTCTCTACCAAACTATGATGACCCAACATAGAGAAACCTCCCGAGTTATTGCTTCTCTCCGAAACCTTATCCTTACCTCTCGCCGTACCAACACCAGCAACGACATTGATGAATAGGGTGAAGAAGAAGAGGATATGGATGATGAAGATTTTTAGAAAATATTTGCTGATGTTGTTTATTTTCGTTTTCATTCCGTATTATGTTTATTTTGCTTAGTTTCAATTATATGTGTAATCGTACAATATGTTTTGTCGCATTTTATGTGTGTGCTGCACTTTTTATATATGATATTTGCTTTCTTGGTTACTTGATTGCTTGTTGCCATATATGCTGCTATCTTGTGTTTGTTTGAAAGCTCTTCCTTTTTGCTGATGTCAAAGGGGGAGAAGAGCTTGGTTCTTTTAATGTCTCTCTGTGCAGAATTTTTTTTGCCTCTGTTTAGATAGGGGGAGTTGCTGGACATAGGGGGAGAAGCATACCAAGAACCAAAAGATATCGCGCAGACGCTTTTTGATTGCCATCATCAAAAATGGGGAGAATGTAGAAGCATGCTTCAATCTTAAGTTTTGATGATGTCAACACTACTCAAGCTCATCTCTTGGTTGCAAAAAGTCAAGTCTTTCAAAGTTATCAAGACTATGCAAAGTTATCTTTCAAGTCAAGCTACGTGTGCAAATATTTTTCTACATCTGTCAAGACTTGGACACAAGGCTGGTATATCAAAGTTCCATCTCTAAATTGATATACAAGTGTTCAATACTATCAATTATTTTTTGCATACTACATTGACATGTTTTGAAACTATGTGGAATTGGTATAACACTTTTAACTTAATTATTTTTCAAAGTTTTTACAGTGTTAACCGATTAACCATATGGGTTAATCGGTTAATGCCCTCAAATTTTAAATTCTTTGGGCTAACGTTACAGTGTTAACCGATTAACCTATATGGTTAACCGATTAACACTGAACATTTTCTGAAAAATTGTTTCCTTTCAAGTTCAAAAATTATTTGAATGTTATACCTTTCCATGTGTTAACTCATACTCAATTATACCCTTTTGAAATGGTGTTTTGGTTCATATAAAATATGATAATTTCAAATCAAAAAACACCTCCTACAATTTTCAAAAAACCATCATTGAATCAAATTCACTCTATTCAAATATGTTCAAATATTTTTCAAAAAGTGTTCATCTTGTTCATACTATTTCATATCCAGAAATTTTAACACTTGTATTGACATTAAAGAAGTGAATTCTGATTAAAGGAGAAGATCAATCTGTGTATTGATATTATTACTCATTTCTCTCAAAACAAAAATTACAGTATTATCTGTGTTGTAACTTGTGATCCAGGATTGTTGGACACAAGGGTAAGTGTCTGCAGGAGGATTGTTCTTGCACACTTGTGATTGTATAGTTGTTAGAAAGTAGGCCTCACTGGTTGATGGTGTGATAGGTTGTACAATTCTAAAACTATAGTAAATTCTATTTCATGTTGAAAGGGGAGTGGAGTACTCTCGGATTGTGAGGGGAACCACTATAATTCTCTGTGTCCTTTTACTTTCTGCATTTACCACTTTCATCACCATCAATCATAACCAAAGAAAATTCAAGAATACCGAAAAACCGGAAAAAGTCCCTAAAGCCTAATTCACCCCCCTCTTAGGCATACTCTGTACTTACATGTATTTGGTTAAATTGGATTAAAAAGATAACAAAAAGGTTTAAATGGATATGTGGGAATTGAAGTGGATAATGCTAATGGACTTAAAATGTGAATATGAATTTTGATGTGGTCTTGATGGATATGGATAAAAATGGATTTGAACATCAACAAATGGACATTTGACCTTGAATTTGAATTTGATGAACTTGAATAATCTTCCACCAATATCATCCACTAACACGCACCTTGACTGGATTTAATCCAAAAAAAACCACACTTGAATCGAATTCACAAATGCACTATGGACCGAATTCCAACAATCCTTGATTTAAAATGAATCGGTCTTTGATGATCTTTAACCATTAAGCATTGCCACTTGACATAGCCTAATAACCTGACCCATACACCAACTGATCTGACTTGGCACCAAACTTAATTAAAGCCTCAAGTATCTATCACTTGAATCATGCACACCTTGATCTCGATCAGGAAACCAACCCTTTTCCCTGACCAAAATCATGTCAAAGCATATGATCTTCAACACCCACTTCTGACTTGATATCCTCAAATGAATCTTGAACTTAGGCAAAAGAAGAACAACATATTTTGGATTTTTGAACAATCGCTAGTAGACGAATATACATATGAAGCTTATTTTTAGATTCCTGCATTGTTTCCTTTCTGTTCTTCTTTGCTTCTCTTTATTTCAAAAGCATTCTATACCTTTATTTCTTGCCAAAGTAGATTCCTGCCGATATTGTGGAGGGCTACTCAAGGATTCGAGATCAGTATAATTTGCAGGTTTTTATTAATAGAATTATTACTATATTTTCTATTAAAATGCATATTATGTTATTTTGCTGCTGTTGTTTATTTACGACTGCATTAAATTCCATGTCTAGCTAAATTGCCATCATTGGTATGTAATCGGACTAGTAGGATAGGATTCGATAACCTCCGGTGCCATCACCCTTTTTACAAACAATTTTCTGGCCTTAGTTTTTAATCTAATTTTCTAAATAAACCTTCGTCACGAGAGTGAGAAATTATTTAAACGGTTTTGCCACGAGAGTGGGAAATTTATTAAGGTACGAGCCGGCACGTGAAAGCATGGGGTTTGGACCGGATAGTAAAAACTAGGCATTTACTTTAAACACCGGGAAAGCGCTTTCAAAGAAATCAGAATCTATTTGTTTTCAAAAAGTGATTTTAACCCCGAACGGGACAGCGAGATCGTACGTTCCACCTTAGAATTATGACCCGAGTCAACAACCATCGTGAGACGAAGGTCTTTAAACGAGTATTTTCTCCTGAAAACCATTTGCAAAAACTGAAAAAGCATCGGCGACATGTCGAATCCCCGAAAACTAAAAGTATTACATACTGATATCTTCCATTCATATTTTCTTTAAAACTTATAATTTTTCTTTACTAGCCTTTACTTTTGCATTTACTTACTAAAAACACTTTCCGCCTTAGCTAAACATAGTAACACCCGATAGCATTAGGTTGATTACGAGTCCCTGTGGGATTGATATTTTTACTACTACGTGATAGACTGTGCACTTGCAGTTAGTTCTGTTAGACTTAGAAAGTCGCGATCAGTAGGCGCGAGATGCAACGTCTTGGTGAGCATACTTAGCGTATATACCCTAGGTCTTTACCTTAGCACCTTTTTCTTAGCACGTAAACTATAACATAACACGAAATACCACACAAGAGGCTCCTGTGGAGTACTGCAGATACTTAGGATGCTAACACCTTCCCTTAATATAACCAACCCTTGAACCCCACAATCTCTTAGCTTCGTTGTTATGTAGCACACTTAGGGTTTTCTTAGATCTTTACCCTTTTACTTTGGATAAATCAAAGCTCAGTGGTGAACTTCAATGATTTGTGATTCAAGTTAATTAATAGTTTGATATCCGATTCTCAGTGCAACACAACACTATCAGCACCCTTCATGTTTTTATCAAAAAATTTGTTGTGTTCAACACAAACTTTCGGTTGCATCTTAAACTTGCTTTAATATTTATCTATGACTTTAAAATCAAACCTTTCCTCCCCGCACTTATTTCTGTCAAAAACCCCTTCGTCATTTATAAGACTACATGTATCAAACGCTGAAGAATCATAGTTGTAGCTTGAGAACTAGTTTCTGATGTTTGGAGGCTCGAAGAAGAGTGAACATGAACTGCAAGAATCCATATTCTTGGTGAAACACGGATCTTCATTATGATTATCAATTTTAACATAAGTTTCCTTACATTGTACTAGCTTCTCTCGAACAACCCCTTATCGTTCTTCTTCTATATGCGGGGATTTGCACTTTCTAAAAGATGAATCTTCGAGAGTGAAATTGGAATCCAGATTGGGAGGCTGATATTCATAGCTTGAGAACCAATTTCCAACAGCAGGAGGCTTATAAGGGGACGAAAGTGACGACATCCACGAACTTGGAAGCTGAAAGAAAGGGAAATGATGGATTTTGAATCTAAAATGTAAACAAAGTGGTTTAATGGACTTGTATCTTGAATTCTACGTAATCCACATGAATCCTTTCCACACTCTGTATGCTTAAAACACTTGACCAATTGAACATCTTTGATCCCAAATCAAACTTCAAATCCAAATCAAACTTGCATTCATTGTGAGTCCCCCAATTTCGATCTCAAATCTACATCAATTTGCATTACGAGCAACAAGCAATAAGCACTGAGAGAACAAAAATGTCTTGACCATAATAGGAGTCCACAACTTGATCTCTTTCACCTTGACCCAATGCTTTATAATTCAATCCATAAGATATCTTTCCTTTATGACCAATGATCTCATCACAAGAATAATTCACTGAGGGAACCTTGAAGATATAAGACATGAAGTGTAGAAAGAAGCATGACAACCAAGATGTCCTTGAAATGAAAACCTTAATCCAATGAACTTCAACTGATAAAAATCCACAAGCTCAATCATGAATAAGAAACCCTAATTCTCCTTGATGTACACTGATAATGATGAAATGACTTGAGTTTTAAGTTGAATCAATGATGAAACCTTAGGCACCTGATGATATTGAGGAATATATCTTGATAAATCTGGACAAAGATGCCTATGATGGTGAGAAATCAGCCTCTTGCTCAACTTGAGTGAAATAACCAAATGAATCACCTCTGAATATGGAAAACCAATATCACAAGAAACTTTTGATCCTGTGTCTTAGGACCTCCATAAAATGTATGATTATGAATTTATGACTTGATGAAACATGCATATGAATGAGATGCAAAGCATGTTAAGGTTAGAAACAATAGGACAAATTTTGGGGTGCAACATTTATCTCTATGCTTTACTTGCTTTGTCTTTATGTTATTTATCACATTTTTTTATTGCTTTAAATATTCATTTTTTGTATACTCTGGATATCTGTTATATTCTCCGTCGTTGGGATGGGCTGGTGTTACATGAGAGAAGCTCTATACCTGAGCTTGAGCACATACACATGATAGACTCGTGGATAGTCGTGTTGACATGCGTTTCGTGCGTTGGGTTGGCATGAGACCCACACCCAAACTAGATTCACTTGGAAGTACCTTTGTCTCGCGTTGAGTTGTGAACAAGAGTGTGAGATACAGAGGAAGATCCAGTTATTCATCCTTGCAGGATTCCGATTCATGACTTCAACTAATAATATTGATGTCCTAATTTCATATAATCGATCATTGAATATTTTTACTTACAAAAACATCTCAATTGTGATCATTTCAGCTTCTTGTAAATGTCAACACAAAATTATTACAACCTTACGAGTTTCACTTTGAATTCAATAACGGACCATCTTCTATATACAATGTTTAAAGGGAAATAAACAAAAACAAAAAGAAAAATTTCTCAAATTCTTAGTTTTTTACAAATCTAGAATTTTTTTAAATTATAAGTGATAATACAAAATTCACACTTCTTTAACAAATTAATAATCTTTTTGATAAATAGTAAAAACTACAATACTGGGCTTTTTTTCATTAATAAATATATTATATTAAGTATTATATTAAGAGTACAAAAGGTACTCAAACAATATAAAATAGAGAAAAATAGGAACTGTCAAATGAATCAAAGACTAAAGCAAACTAGAACAGTGATTCATAAGACATTCCACTGGGAATGAACACCAGTCAATCCAACATAAACTCACAACATCCTTATTTCTTGCGTGAAACCAATTCCAACCCAAAACTTTAGTCCGATTAACCACATCAACAACGCGAACAGACAGATTATGAAAAACGACCTCGTTTCTGGCCAGCCACAAAGCCCAGGAAACTACCAACCATATGACCAAGCAAACCTACTTATGGATTCTACGATCGAGCAAACTCGCAAAGCTACTGCAATTAGTATCTGACGCGTCTGCAACGACTTGAAATGGTAAATCTAGCCAATTATAAATGTGTTCCCAGACTTGTGGAACGAACAAGCATTCGAGAAATAGATGACCATGGCTTTCTCGACATCAGAACAGAAGACACATGCTAAATTTTCACTACCATTAACGATTCCCCTCTTCGCTAAAACGGTACGCGTCGGCAGCCGGTTCAATATCAACCTCCACCCGAAGATTAAAATTTTGCTAGGCATATTTGTAGTGCAAAGCAATTTCAAAAGCTGAAGAATATATGTCTTTACCTGTACATCATCAGTATGGAGTACTGCTTGAAGAACTTGGTAACTGTTTTTGACAGAGAAACCATGCTTGCCCCTCCACCGTTTCAGATTGATATCTTGCAAGATTCTTGACTTGATAAACTTCTCACGCTAGCTTTCACATATAAGTAGCTTTTCTACCAAAATGAACTTGTCCCTTTGCATGAACAATGATATGACACAAGCATGCATTGTATCCTGTATTAGAGATCTAAAAATTAGTTGCAGATATGGCACAAGCATGAACGATCTTTCATATTGTTAACTTTGAGTTTTATTGTAAGCCTAAGATTGACCCCTACAAAACATAGCACACTGTATAAAATTCAGTATTTAGTTGGAACATCGAAAATGAGGCCTCAGATTATGGCATTGCAGTTCATAGTAATTCATTTGTTTAACCAAACTACTGTCACTTCCACAATGTGTTTTTATAATGAGTACAATCAATGAGAAACGATTAATTTGTAATGTGTTTCGTACCTACGGGACGAATCTGCCAAAAGATAAACAGGAGAATATTTTCTGCACAATGGTTCTAAAAATAAAACACTATATCTTCCTAAGACACAATCGTTCATACATGTTCATAAATTAAAATTTTAAAATTTACACACAATGTAAAAAGAAACTTAACTCTAAAAATTAAATGCATTACCCATGAGAAGCAAAATAACAAGACAATAACATTGAGAACTCAAGATATAACTGATAGAAGAAGAGAACACAAGTGTTGCAAATAAAGGCGAGAGTTGAAAAAACCGTCGTGCAAACTGTCACAATATGTGAGGAAGGGCGGCTTTAATAGAACCGCCGCAACTTAAGTGTCGCAAATTAATTTATTTTGTTGTAGTGTTATGATTTGTATTTTGGTTTATTTGAGTTCTCATTTCATTTATTTTTTTGACACAAAAATTCTTAAATAAGTGCTTATTATTTGTCTTGATAATTATTAAATAATGAATTTTGCTTAGTTTATTTTATTTTTGGAATGCTTCCATTGATAAAGCTACTGACTTTAATGTTGTTGACCCAATGACAGCAATATCAACCGAAGCTTCATATGTTTACGACATAGAAAATGATTGATGAAGTGTTTGTCATGGAACCTTTAAAATTGATTTTTTGTTGTTGGTTCTTGGTTGTCTTTATTTAACTTGTGCTAATTTGTTTTGTTGATTTGTGTCTCTAAATGTTTTTAACTGGTTTGTGCTTGTTGATTTTTTTGAACCAAATGAATTATTTTAGGATTTTAACGTGTTTGTTTTAAGTTTTTGATATTATATTTACGTGGTTTTGTTTATATTGAAAAATATAATATTTTTATTAATAATTGTTAAAGTTTTATTATGAATTATTAAAATTTGTCGATCGCTTTAATAATAATTAACAATTTTGTAAATTATATAGTAAATTAAATTGTAAAAAAAAATAAAATAAAAATTGGTGGATCGATCTGCTAACTCATCAACTCGTTAGTAAATAGGACAAATTTGACTTTTAAACTCTGATGTCTAAATTAGTCTGCTCCGTCTCACCTCACTTGTAAACGAATTTAAACGAGACATATTTAAACAGAATGGACCACCCGTTTTATCTCACCTACCGGAACCAATCCTACAACAATATACATAAGCAAGACATATCACATACCATGTGAAAGATATTTTCAAAATCATATTTGTAATGTTTAAATTTACTTTAAAGTATTGAATCTCAACTATAGAAATATGATAATAGTGTATAACAATTAAGCAACAACAACATGCATCAGCAATACTAACTTTCAATGAAGTACAATGCATAACAATTAAGTAACAACAACAAGCATCAGCAATACTAACTTTCAATGAACTACAATGCATCAATACTAACATTTTTTTTCCACTGAACCGCCTAATCTAATTTGAGATCAGTTCTGACATCAAGTACTTCCAGCTCCTTCCCAATCACAATTGTGAGGAATCCTAACAACATTTTAAGTTTAAAGAAAAAACAATAACAACATCCAGTACTCCTCAAAAACCTTCGTTCTGGGCTTAGGCTAGTTAATTATAAACTCTCTCAATGATGAGAACTAGGAGGTGGAGGAGAAAAGAAGTAGAACGCCGCCGGCGGTGGTGGAGGAATCTTACGATGCCTATATTTTGGCGGCACATGCTGGTGGCACCCGGGTGGTGGTGGTGGCTGTGGAAAAGAGTGAACAAGAGTAACACTTGATGAAATGTTGAGTAAGAAAGCCAATAGAAACGCAATCAGCAAAAGAAAGTTACTCATGTTTTTATCTTTCACTTCTTAAACACACACTTTAGTTATAAACGGTTACAACTTTAAATCAAATAACAGAGACATATGGTACTTATAGAGGTAAAATAAAGAGTCAAAACTTATGAGATTAGTTTCACATTCTAAAACTAATATAAAATTAAAATGGAGCAGGGTTAGTTATTGTTTGGTTAGAGAAGGTGCGAAACAACAACTAGTATAAAATAATAAGATTAATAATGATTTTGAAAAAATGTACCAACCCACCCAACAAACTTTATTGGCGTGTTTAATATCTTTCTTCATTGGAGTAGGCAGATGTTGATTTTTTTGTGCTCTCTGTCCCACCAATTGTTCAAAATTTGTAGCAAGAGAGTTTTATAATAAATGACTTGAGTTTCTCTTTCGGTTTCAACATTTATCCAGAAACACATTTATGGCAGCATTTATTATTAATTATTTAAATATATTTTTTAACAATTATATATCTTTTTATATATTTAATCAAAATAAAGAATAGTATTTATAGTTAAAAAGTATCTAATTTTTATTCAAATTAAATATACTACGTCTCGACGGACACTTGAGTGCCCGTCTGTCCGCTTTTTATAATACTCACACGTGTAAAATATAAATTATATTATTATTTTTAATTAATTTTTTTATTATTTATTATTTTTAAATTAATAGTAACAGATAATGGTATAAAAGTTAATAAACCGTCATATAACTATCATTTGTTAAAAAAAAAGTTAAGATTTAAAATTAAAACTGAAAAGAGTATATTTGGAAAAAAAAAGCTACACCAAAATCGTGTTTTTCCTTTATATATAAGTATGGATTAACTATTTAATAAATCTAAAAAGATGAAATGTTTTAAGAAAGAATCGCAAAAAATATTAGTTTAGAAGATCAATTTTTCTTATACAACAATTCAAATTTTACATTTTATTTTAGATCATTTATTTATTACTTATGCAATTTGGAGGGATGCCCTAGTTTTAGTCAAAATTTATTTAAAAATATTTTTTAATGTATATTAAAATAATAATATAACAATAAAAATTGAATTATATATATATATATATATATATATATATATATATATATATATATATATATATATATATATATATATATATATATATATATATATATATATATATATATATATATATATATATATATATATATATATATATATATATATATATATATATATATATATATATATATATATATAATGTTTTGCCTTGGGCCCAGCCCAATAACGCACAACCAAGGCCCAATGAGTTGAGTAGCCTGTCTGGGCACTCGCCCCCCGACGGGCAGGACATGCTCCTTGCCGAGCATGACGACGTGCTTCTAAGCGTCCTCGGCGCTCCCCCTAGCCGGATAGAACAGCCTCCATGGGCAGAATCTTCTTGCCAACGAGCAGGACGATATGTCTCCCCCGCTCTCCTGTGCTCCCCTCCACGGGGAGAATCACATACCGCGCGGGGAACCTCCTGAGCTCCCCTCCGCGAGGAGAACAACGTGTTGTGTGCACGTTCTCTACGTGCTCCCTTCCGCGGGGACACGTCATCCCCCAACTGCCCACCTCCGAAAGAGCAGGTCAAACCCACTTTCCGGAGACCACGGGGCAGTTGGACTAGGGCGAAGACCACGTCCTGGTCTTCACTACGCCACGTAAGCCCTAACAGTCACCTGAGTTGGGCCTGGCCATCCAGCCCAACGCATGTGACCGTTGGCCCAGCGTTGGGGTCTCTCTATAAATACCTTCTTCCTCAAGAGGGTCAGGTAATTCACTTCTTACCCACTTTTCTGTACTTTGCTCCCACTCTGCCCAAATTCTTACTTTGGCATCGGAGCGTCTTGCAGGTACACCCTCTTTTCTCCTTCTCATCACCGGTGAACAGGTAGCAGTCCAACAGCGTGTGGCCAGCCCGTGATCCCCTTCTGATCAGGTCAGATCAGTGGCGTTGTCTGTGGGAACAAAAACTTCCCCGTTACTCCGAGTAGAAAACCAAAGTTTCACCAACACTCCACGATCATGGCTAGCCCACACCGCGACGATACCATGCACGAATTCGTGCTCAACGCCGCCGCCAACGGTAGCAAGCAGACGGAGACGTCCCAACTAGCAGAGACCGACGAAAGAGACGGTCGACGACATCCCCGTCATCCACAGAACTGGCGCATCAGGCTGACCACCGGCCCCCGAGCCCAGCGGCGTTCCAACCCGTTCCTGTCCCGGCAGGAGCGGACCCAACGGTGGCCGCCCTCTTTGCGGCCATCAACCAGACGAACCAGCTATTGTTTCAGCAGAACGCACGAATTGGAGCGCTGGAGCGGGAGGTCCCCCCAAGGTCCCCTACGCGGGAAGACCAGAATGGGGGCTCGAGGAGTCCCTCGCCTCAACCTAGAAATCGACGACCTCGGCTGGAGAGGCCCCAAACGGAGGTAGTGCGGGAACGCACCAGATCCCCGACGAGACAAGTTTGCGGGAGGCGGCAAAACACGACAGCAAACCCGACCAGGCCTTCCCGCGTCGAACCACCGGTCAGAAGGCCGAGGACCCGAAACCAGGTGCCTGTACCAAACGGCCCATGTCCTCCTCGGTCGCCCGCTTTTAGTGATGAAGATGACTACAGGACTCCCTTGTCCCGGGAAATCATGGCCGCCCCCATCCCCCACGGGATGGAGAAGCCCCCGACACTCTCGACGTACGACGGTACCTCCGACCTGGACGATCACCTGGAAGACATTGAGGCCATGCTCGATTACCAAAACGTCCAAGGAGTTATCAAGTGCAAGTTGTTCCCGACAACCCTAAGGAAAGGCGCCATGACGTGGTACAAAAGTCTGGAGCCCGAATCGATTACGTCGTGGAGGGTCCTGAAGGACCTGTTTTCAAAACACTTCACAGCGTTCCGACGCCACCCGAAGACGGAAGCCGTCCTCGGCGCGATAATCCAAGCCCCCGACGAGCCTCTCCGAAAGTACATCGAAAGATTCACCCGGGAAGCGTTGCAGGTAACGTCGTCAGACGAGATGAAGCGTTACCTAATGGAGCAAGGTCTACGCCACGACTCCAAGTTCTGCGAGGCCGTGGGCATACACCGACCAACCTCCCTGCAGGATTTCCTCGACAGAGCCGCATATTATATCCGGTTCGAGGAAACTCAAGCAGCCAACTCCGCACGAGACACCCGAGACAGGGAGGCCCCCCGTGGGCACCGAGATGACAGAGCCTCTAGCCAGCGGCGGGGAGGTGACCGACATCGGGAAGATCGCCCCCACGAACAACGCGAACAACACGGCCCCGCCGATCTATTCACGGAATACACGGCCTTAGTCGCTTCCCGCGAGTGCATACTGGCCGAGTGCGCCAAAACCGAATTTGCCCAAGGAGATGTCCGCTTCCCCAGGCCGACGCCCCCCAAACCCAATGTGGACAAATCGAAATACTGCCGATTCCACAGGAGCCACGGGCACGTGACTGAAGACTACATCCATCTCAAGGACGCGATCGAAATCCTAATTAAAGACGACCACCTAAAGAGATACACCCGGGGGGTGAGGCCCCGAGGCCAAGAAAGTCGAAGAGCTCCCCTCTTTTGACAGCGACAACAGACTCCAGGTCACGTTGTGTGTCAGCCGCCCCGAGGACTGGTTCGCGGACAAAAAGTTCGGCCTTCCCGACGGTCCCGACCTACCCAGCGAGCCGGTACGGCCAACCAGCCGGTGGGAATACTTTGCTAGAGCCATGGTCATCTCGGGCGGTGCCACAAGGAGCCTGTCCATAGGATCGGTGAAAAGAAAGTTTGACGAGCTTATCACGAGCAACTCCGGTAAAATGAGCACGCTCAAAAGATTTCGCGGTCGATCCAATCCAATCACATTCTACCTCGAGGAACTCCCCGGGGGATCCCCTAACTCCAACATTCCCCTGCTCATGGCACATGTGTGTTGACTATACCGACCTCAACCGGGCATGTCCTAAGGACGCCTACCCCCTCCCAAACATCGACAAACTCGTCGACAACTCCGCGGGCTTCAAGCTCTTATCCTTCATGGACGCATACTCGGGCTACAACCAGATCCGATGGCCGAGCATGACAAACAGAGCACGACCTTCATGACGGCGTTGGGCAACTATTACTACAACGCAATGCCCTTCAGCCTAAAGAACGCCGACATGCTCGAAGTGTACATGGACGACATGATCGTCAAATCCTGCACGGAAATCGACCACACGGCCCATCTCAGAAAGGTCTTCGATACCGCGAGGACCTGCCGAATGCGCTTCAACCCGGAGAAATGCACCTTCGGTGTCCGCGCAGGAAAATTCCTCGGCTACTACCTGACCAAGCGAGGGTCGAGGCAAATCCGGAAAAATGCCACGCCTTTTCGGAAATCACCACACCCACCACAAAGAAGTCCATCCAATCCCTCAACGGCGTGCTCGCCTCACTTTCCCGATTCATCGCCAAATCTGCACAACACGCCCTCCCTTTTTTCAAACTTCTCAGGAAGGAGACCACGTTCGAATGGACAGAGGAATGCAAGCAAGCCCTCCGCCACCTCAAACGCGTCATGTCCAAACCACCGGTGCTGACACGACCCGTGATGGGCGAAACCCTATGCCTCTACCTGGACGTAGCTAACGAAGCCGTCAGCGTCGTTCTCATCAGAGAAACCGAAGAGGGGCAAAAGCCAATATACTTCACGAGCAAAGCCCTCCACGGTCCCGAAGTCTGATACCAGTTGATCAAAAAAGTCGCCCTAGCCTTCATCACCGCCGCACGACGGCTCCGACATTACTTTCTAGCACACACCATCGTGCTCCGCACCGATCAACCCATCCGCCAACTCCTCGGCCGGCCCGACATGGCTGGACGCATGCTGAAGTGGTCGTTAGAGCTATCTGAGTTCGACATCGTCTACGAAGGCCGAAACGCCATCAAAGCCCAAGCCCTGGCCGATTTTGTCGTCGAGATGATCGCCTCACCCGACCCTACCACGGGGAACCACGTTTGGACCATTTTCGTGGACGGCTCCTCCAACTCCACGGGCAGCGGAGCAGGCATCATCCTCGACAACGAAGAGGGCACCACCATAGAGGTTTACCTCACGCTGGCCTTCCCGACGACTAACAACCAAGCCGAGTACAAAGCGTTCCTGGCCTGAATTCGCCTGGCATCAGACCTTGGGGCCAGAGATATTAAAATCTACACAGATTCCCAGCTGGTCGCCTCACAAGTACGAGGGGAATATCAAGCAAAAAATGACAACCTCGCCGAATACTTAGCACTTATCACCGAAAAACTACAAGGTTTCGACTCCGCAGAGGTTCAGCACGTCTTGCGCGAGCAAAACACCCGAGCCGATATTCTCTCCAAATTAGCGAGCACCAAAAAACGAGGAGGCCACAAGTCGGTCATCCAAGAAGTCCTATCGCAACCGAGCACCAAAACAGCCACCGCCCACTCGACATCAATGCAATAGGAGACACCGACTGTTGGATGACACCGCTACGCACCTACCTCAGCACAGGTCGCCTACCAACTGACCCTAAAGACGCAAGCGCGACTAAGCGACGAGCCTGCTCGTACGTCCTCCTTGAGGGCAAATTATATCGCCGAGACTTCACGATCCCACTCCTCAAATGCATCGACAACTCTCAGGCCGTCGTCGTCCTAGAGGAGATCCACGAGGGCATCAACGCGCAACACCTCAGAGGACGATCCCTAGTTAGGAAGGCCTTACGAGCAGGATACTACTGGCCTTCGATGCAAACAGACGCGAGGGAGCACGTCAAGCGATGTGACAAGTGTCAAAGACACGGGGACATGCACCTCGCTCCACCGACCGAACTAAAATGCCTCTCCTCCCCGTGGCTGTTCGCCTGGTAGGGGATGGACATCCTCGACCCCTTCACTCTAGGATCCTATCAGAACAAGTATCTCATCGTGGGCGTGGACTACTTCACCAAATGGATCGAGGCCGAAGCCCTAGCCAAAATCACGGCCCACAACATACTCCGATTTTACAAACGAAACATCCTCGCGAGATTCAGGGTCCCGCTCGCCACCGTCACAGACAACGGCACACAGTTCACGGACAAAAACTTCCGAGACTTCGTCACCAAGCTCGGAACCAAACACCATTTCACCTCAGTCGAACATCCCTAGACAAACGGCCAGGCAGAATCTGCAAACAGGGTCATACTCAAGGGACTAAAACGACGACTCGGCGACGCAAAGAGGGCATGGGTCGAGGAACTCCATAGCATCCTCTGGGTGTACCGAACTACGCCCCATTTAACTAAGGGGGAGACCTCATTCCGCCTCACGTATGGAACCGAAGCAGTGATCCCGGTCGAGATACGCGAGCCATCTAGACGAACTGAAGCTTCCCTCGACACCGAAGGCAACGACGACGCCTTACGAGAGGAGCTCGACCTAGTCGAGGAGATTCATTCAGAAGCAGCCCTTTGGGAAGCCCGACTGAAACAGCAGGTTGCACTCCGCCACGACAACAAAGTCCTCAAATGCGACTTCCAAATTGGCGACCTAGTCCTACGCAGAAACCAGAAAGACTCACACGAGGGTAAACTAGCCGCAAACTGGGAAGGCCCCTACCGTGTCCGCGACAAGACGGAACACGGGGCCTACTACCTCGAAAACCTACACGGGGAACAACTAGCTCGACCATGGAATGCCAAGAAACTTAAGCGGTACTACAGTTAGACACTGCCCGCGACGATCCATCATCGCGACCACTGGGGGGGCGACATGGTACCACCGTACCTCCTCGCGTCTACTAACGACCAGAGAAAAAGCAAGCCCCGCCTCATGTGTGCGCGGGCAGAAGGCGTTGCTCGGCAGGGAACACCTCGATCGAGATTCCCTACTGCCATACCAACACCGGCAGGACACCCAGCTCGCGATGGGACATTCACGCCACGGGGAGAACTACCCCCGATCCGGTCAGGCAACAAAGCCGGCCAACCGGCCAGTTTCCCACACTGCCGGAAACAATTATTGTCGAGCTACCACCCCGAACAGGCCCAAAGGCATAACGAACATGCATTTCCAACATACAAACATATATTTCGAGCATACAAAAGTGCAGAAATAAAACGAGCATAAACAAACATGCAAAAAACGAAACCGAGCGCACACTAAGAAAATTCTCAGAAATATATTAATGAAAAGCGGGCACCAGCTCATTAGTCAATATTACACAAACCAGGGCACGCAGGCCCGACAAAGAAAACAAGAAAATTACAAAACATCGGCGCACAGGCCAGGAATCTACGAGCACACAGGCCCGGGAAAACCTACACATCCTCACCCTCCTTCTCAACATCCACGGGGACGGCGTCGGGGACGATGAGCTCTGGATCGACCACCTTCCCATCAATGATCTCATGATAGGGCCCAATCCCGTCTACGACCAGAGCAGCGCCAGGGTTGACAATTTGGAGCTGCACAACAACACTCTTGAACCCGACCTCAACAGCGTCCAGGCAATCGCTCTCCAGCACCCGAATCCGTGCAACCAAATAAGCACGCGTAATCATCCGCCGGTCTTCCTCAATCTTGTCCTCGGCCGGACGAAGGGCACTGTCCAGAACGTCCAGGCGAACTGTCAGCGCCTGCACATCGGCCTCCGCCGCCACCAGTTTCTCCTCGACCGACGTCGCCTTCTCCTCGACACCTTCCGCCCGCTTGCGCTGGTCAGCAGCGTCCTTCTGAGTCTTCTCCAGCTCCTCTCTGAGTTTGTCCAGGCGCGACTGCATGAAGGTGAGATCCCCCCGCAACTTGGTCATCTCGACAGCAGAGCAGCCCTCCTCGTTCAGGACCATTGCCGTAGTAAAGGTCCGTATCATCACAGCCAAATCCTCCGCCAAGATGCGACGACGAGACTCTCGATCGGCATCCCGGACAACCTTCACTTTGCCAGCAGAGATAGTGGGGGACCGGGCCCCGTGAAAATAACCGGGGTGTTGGTGGCACGGTGGGACGACGTAACCCTCCTCGGATGAACCAGTCGTCAGATCAATCACGCCACTGGGCTCATCGGTCCTTGGCCTCTTCGCAGTTCCCTGAGACGAGGGAGACTGACTCTCCTGGGGAGATGAAGACGAACTCTGACCACCCTAGACCACAGCTTCCTGCCCGACCAATTGACTCACCCGCGTCTTCGGGACCACGGCAACCCTCGAGGCACGCAGCTTCTTCACCCGCTCTTCGATGGAAGACATGTTCGCTGCAAAAAACAAAAAGAGTCAGCAACATACAAAACATACGGTCGCGAGAAAGATGAAGCGTCCCTACCTAGGTATTCCAGAGTGTCCTCCCCCGAGGCGCAACCAAGCAAGGTCTTCGTATTAATCAGCCTTTTCTTAGTTCGCACATTCCCCTGCGCATCGAAGATATACCGACCATCAGGCGTCACCAATTTCGACGAGGGAAGGCCCCGCACAAACGCCACTATTTTCATATAAGCGGCCATGTCCCTCTCGTTGAGAGTCCTGACCCGCACTATATACCGGTTGGTACCGCGGTTGCAGTGCTCCGAGTTCCACAGCAAATGCACCTTTGGGAGCCACGCGACGAACCGTTGGTCGTCCACCACTCGCTCCCCCTCGGTAAAAAGAGAATCCGACCCTTCCCGGGTGATCGGCCGCACGAGGAAGAACCGACCCTTGAAGTCTCAGACAGAGTCGTTGTACGTCTTAAAAAGCGTGGTCGGCTGTTTAAACGAGACCCAACCCTGACGACCATTCACCGATTGACGTTGCAGGTGGAAGATGCGGAAAAATAAGGGCACCGTGGCCTCGACCTCGAGAAAATGGCACACCACCTCGAATGCACGGATAAAGGCCAGGGCGTTGGGATGCAGCTGGGACGGGGCCAAACGTAACCAGTCGGAAAGACCCAAATGGAAGGCAGAGAACGACAATCTAAGTCGAGCCTCTTTAAAATAGAACTCGTGCATAGGAAACATCCGCCGCCCATAGCTCGAGCAGATGCGATGGTGCTCCTTGGGACGATACACCTGCCAGTGTTGCGGATCCCCCTCCACCCGATCCTCCACAGTAGCATAGGCGCCGGACGCATCGAGCGCGAAGCAAGAAGGGGTGGACAGGGGCTCTTCGGCCATCCACTCCTCGACGGGGAGAACCCGCTCATCAAACTCTGGGATCTCGGGATCACTGTCTTCGACCATCGTCCCCGGTATCAAGGCCGACATGTACACCTGAAAAGCAGAGGATAACGGTGAATTCGATAGCCAGGATCAAATCCACCCTTCCACCGCAGGTCAAGTGAAAGGGCGACGACGACGGCGAGCGAATAAAAGATGAGCACCCGGGAGGGCCCCGAGGCACACTCCCCGCCACTTTTCCACGGGACATTCAAAGCTAACTTATCGCCCCTCCCCGGGGTACTCATCGGAGAAGGCGCCCGTCCTCGGGGCATTCATCGGAACAGTCGGTCCTCCCTGGGGAATTCATCTAAACAACCCTAAAAACCACCAGATACGGCGGAAACTCGCATCTCTCCTCGGGGCATTCATCGTGCCCCGACCATAGACCCAAATTTAACGGCGAAAATAAAAGAAGAGAAGAAGAAAACTCACTTTATAACGGCGAGGAACGGAGTGAAAAACTAACGGCGCGGCGGCGATTCGCAGCAATGGCAGAAGGGGAGGAATTACAGAACTTCGCAGGTGAGAAAGTAAGGTGAAAAGTAAAAAAATGCTCGGGGACCCCCATATTTATAACCCGACGCAGAACTCGAAGCAACACTAGGCCTTTGAGTGCCCTAGGGTAGCCGCCCTCGCCCCCACTCGGCGCGTGACACGTGGCGGTATGCTGACAGTCGCGTCCCTTCAGATGCCTTTGCCCCGCGCACCCGGCGACCGGGAGAGACCTTCGTGCACACGCGTCCCGCCGAGCGCAAACCGGCGAGCCACCCACCTCGCTGCCTCTTTCCCCGAAGCAACGACCTTAAGTCCTCACTCTCTCGCCAAAGAGCTTCGACTTAGGGGGCTCCTGTTCTGGCCTAGGCCCAGCCTCACCTTGCGGCCCAGCCCAATAACGCACAACCAAGGCCCAATGAGTTGAGTAGCCTGGTCGGGCACACGCCCCCCCGACGGGCAGGACATGCTCCCTGCCGAGCAGGACGGCGTGCTTCTAAGCGTCCTCGGCGCTCCCCCTAGCCGGACAGAACAGCCTCCACGAGCATAATCTCCTTGCCAACGAGCAGGACGATATGTCTCCCCCACTCTCGTGTGCTCCTCTCCGCGGGGAGAATCACACACCGCCGGGGAACCTCCTGAGCTCCCCTCCGCGGGGAGAACAACGTGTCGTGCACACGTTCTCTACGTGCTCCCATCCGCGGGGACACATCATCCCCCAACTGCCCACCTCCGAAAGAGCAGGTCAAACCCACTTTCCGGAGACCACGGGGCAGTTGGACTAGGGCGAAGACCACGTCATGGTCTTCACTACGCCACGTAAGCCCTAGAAGTCACCTGAGTTGGGCCTGGCCATCCAGCCTAACGCATGTGACCGTTGGCCCAACGTTGGGGTCTCTCTATAAATACCCTCTTCCTCAAAAGGGTCAGGTAATTCACTTCTTACCCATTTTTCTGTACTTTATTCCCACTCTACCCAAATTCTCACTTTGGCATCGGAGTGTCTTGCAGATACACCCCCCTTTCTCCTCCTCATCACCGGTGAACAGGTAGCAGTCCAACAGCGTGTGCCCAGCCCGTGATCCCCTTCTGATCAGGTCAGATCATATATATATATATATATATATATATATATATATATATATATATATATATATATATATATATATATATATATATATATATATATATATATATATATATATATATATATATATATATATATATATATATATATATATATATATATATATATATATATATATATATATATATATATATATATATATATATATATATATATATATATATATATATATATATATATATATATATATATATATATATATATATATATATATATATATATATATATATATATCATAGTTTTAAAGTCAAATATGACCTAATAATTAAATCAATATTTTATTTAGTTAAATATTCGATTAAATCTAATTTAAAATAATTTTTGGCTAATATATTTGTCCAACCAAACTCAAAAGATAACAATGTTAACATTTATTTCTTACATTACATTTTGAATATGACTATGTTCCAAATTGAGTTTTTCACATTTTAAAACAAAATAATAATGAGAAATATAGTTATATTTATAAAATTAATATATGTATTCCAAAAATAATATCTTTATAATCAAAGCAGGTGGAGTATTAACTTAGAAACATTTTTACATGAAAGTGTATCTATGTTGAGTAAGAAAAATGTAAGTGTCTTGAAATATTTATTACTTGATCACCTCGTTTAATTTACTATTGTTTTTTGTTTTTTTTGTTGTTGTCATTTTTCCATATATTTAGAAGATACTTGTTGTTTTATAAGTACATATTTTGAAGAAATAAAGTTCTTTGAATCTTAAAGTATTGTATATTTTTTTCGAGTTTTTAAAATCATCAACCTCACCTATATTTTTTATTATAAAAAATATTTAAAAAGTGTCTATTAGTATTTTCCACAATTATAATCTTATTTATTTTAATTCAATTTACTTAATTAATTAATTAATTTTTCTTATAAGCAAAGAGAAGTTATATTAAGGAGTAAAAGGGGTATTCAACACAAAAAAAAATACAAAGGCTTTGAAACTATAAGTAACTAGGGGTGTTCATGGGTGTGGGTCGACCCGCAAACCCGCCTACCCAAACCGAATCAACCCACTAATTATCCGGACTCATTCATTTACGGGTATACCCGACCCAACCCGTATAGATTTGGTTCGGGTATTGGGTTTTAACTTCTAAACCCATGAACCCGTTGACGTGGTATAATTAATTATCATTATTATTATTATTATATTATTATTTATAAATTTTAAAGTTGCTATAACTTTGTAAATTGTAACGTACACAAAGATCTTTTGCACTTTCCTTCCAGTTTCCAATCACACATTAAATTATTATTATTATAATTAAACATTATTATTAATATTAATCATGTTTGCTTGACTTATGCACTTCTAGTTTACACTTTACTGCCTTTTTATTTTTTTAATGAATCTTTATTAACTAATAATAATTAAGTATATGTTCTAAAGCATTGGTAACACTAGATGTAGAAACCAGATGGAACTCTACTTATTTAATGTTGAACATCGCTGAAAAGTATGAACATGCATTTTACCGCTTAGAACATGCTGATGTTGCATTTTTAACTAATCTCCGTATTGAGTCGAAAGGATGTCCTAATCGAGCTGATTGGGAACGAGCTCGTATTTTTGTGAAGTTTTTGAAAACTTTTTATGATGCCACACTTTCTTTTTCTGGGTCATTGCATGTTACTGCTAACTCTTTTTTCAAACAGTTGATGAATATTAAAAAAACGTTGAATAAATGGAGGCACAATGTTAGTGATCCAATTTTGAAAACCATGACAGCAAATATGCAATTGAAGTACAACAAGTATTGGGAAAGCAATACAATAAATTATCTTCTCTTTGTTGCTATTTATCTTGATCCTCGTTATAAGCTTGACTATATTGAATTTTGTTTTACTCGGATGTATGGTGAAAAATTGTCAGAGGATATGTTAAAGAAATTGAAATCTCTCATTGCTAAATTGTTTGAGCACTATTTATTTTTGTATCCTGTTTCTCATGATGGTGGTTCCAATGCCTCATCTTCAAACATTGCCTCTCATTCTAGAATTGAAAATGGTGAAGATGATGAAGATTGAGACAATTTGTTTAGAATGAATATGAAGAAAAACAATGTGAAGTGCAAAAAAATGAGTTGGAAAGGTATTTGGAGGATGGTGTTGAGGATGATTCTCCTACATTTAATATTCTCACTTGGTGGAAAGGAAAAACAAATAAATATCATGTGCTTTCCCGCATAGCTAGAGATATATTGGCTATCCCTGTATCCACTGTATCTTCTGAATCCGCTTTTAGTACAGGAGGTCGTGTCCTTGATTCATTTCGTAGTTCCTTGAATCCCTCTACCGTTGAAGCTTTGATTTGTACTCAAAATTGGATCAAATCTCCTAAGGTCATTGATTTAGAAAAAGAGTTGGTTGAATTAGAAAAGGTTGAGTCAGATATGAATTATATGTTTGAATTTTAAAATCTATTTTATTTTAGTATTACATTACATTATTCTTATTAGTTGTTTGTGTTTACATATATAGAGTTAGCTGGATTAGTTTCTATTGATGTTGACATTACTGCGGTTGAGCTCAATACAACTGTTACTACTAGATTTTAAGGTATTTTCTAGTGTTGTTTTTTTTCTTCTTCTTTTGACTATTGTTGCTTAAACTTTTAACTATTGTTGCTGGATTTTATGTTGTTGCTAAACGTTTCATTGTTGTTGCTGGAATCTTTTACAGCTACTGTTGTTGGATTTTCTGTTGTTGCTAAACCTTTCACTACTGGTGCTGGAATCTTTTATAGTTGCTGTTAGATTTTGGTGCTATTAGACCAATATTGGACCAATACATCTATGTCATTTTAAGACTAAGTGATTTTTATTTGCTTTTGAATTATTTAGAATTTATGAATTTTATGGAAATGATATTTTATGGAATTTTATATATTATTAAGTGTTAATATATATGATAGTTTACGGACCTACTTTTAAGCATGTGCTAGAAAAGGTAACATTTGAGTATTAAAACAACTAATATATACTGTATATTATTATATATTTGTTTTACATATGTTGATATATATTTGTAATGGATAACATTTGAGTATCAAAATAACTAATAAATTTTTATAAATTAAGGTATATTAATGAAAATATATAAATAATTAATGGTGTATATGTATCTTAATATTTTTTATGACAAAGAAAATACATTTCAAAATTTTAATTGTTATATTTTTAATTATTCTATTTTATATGTAGGATTTGTCTCCACTACGTAAATAATTTAATTGTTTGAAATATGCAAAATTATATTGAATTGTGTTATAGATTTTTTAAATTGAAAATAATAATTATTATATACACAACCCTTGGACCCAACCCTACCCAACCCGTAAATATCTGGGTTGATTCGGGTCGGTTTTTAAAGTAGAATTACGGGTTTGATGATAAACCCAACCCATTGAAAGTTGAACGGGTTGGGTAACGGGTTAAGGCGAACCCGGTCCAACCCAACCCGCGTACACCCCTATAAGTAACGAGAAAGAAAAAATTGTAAAGGGAAAAAGAAGTAAATTATCCAACAAAAAAGTAAGAAGGATTGGTTTGTTAAATTAACTAAGTCATTTCTACTAGTCTATTATCTTTAGTTAAAAATCAATATTTAGTGAGAGATTTTATCTGCCCCGTGATATCCATATGCTCTAAGATTCTATCATTAAACAAAATAAAAATTCAGCTCCATGACGAAATCAATGTCAAGTCAAGAACTCACTCTCGACCAAATCGAGGCAGCCACCACACAAGAAAAAAACAGATGAAAGACATTTTCCTCTGCATCAAAACATAAGGGACAAATGATATTATGATTACCTTGAATAATAACTCTTCTGACCAAGTTCAGTTTTGAGGGTAACCTATTCAAGAGAGTTCTCCAACCAAAAAATGTACTTTACTCGGTACCTTGGACTTCTAGAATTAGCCAAACCTTTTAACGCCAAGGGTTCAATGACGGTTCCACCATCAAAGTAAGAATGATCTGCTTATAGCTATTAGCAGTAGATAAGCCATTAACATTATTCCTCCACACGAACGTGTCCTCAACAAATTAAATTTGCTGAAACGAAACAAGAATCTGCTTCAGCTCATTGAATTGATCTCCCTCCTACATATTGAACGCCTCCCTTCTGTTAGGAATATTCCACGACCAGACATTTCCTATCCAGCATACCATAGCCTTGATTTTTTCCAGACCAGTAAAAGTGCAAGCATACAAATCGGGAAAGATTCTTACCACCGGTTTTGCCCCAATTCAACAATGCTGCCGAAAATCAAGAATCTTGTTGTTAGGTTTTATGGTTGGCTGCATTTTTTAAAACAAGTATTCTAGCGAGATGTCGTACCAGATGTCGTGACATGTTGGTGCAGTACTGAAGCTAATCTTGTTTCGTGTTTTGGAAGATTTTGTTTTATTAGTGAAGATTCTTTGAAGATTTGATTCCAGTATATTACAGTCCAAGAAGCATCTGTTTTTAGAAGCTCAAAGTTCGGTTCCAGCTGTGAAATATTTCCTAAGAATGGTTGACATATAATTTAAGGAAACATGAGATTTGGTGATATTTGATTTGATTTATTTCTACAGAAGATTTGATTTGGATATGAAATTTAAGAAATAATATATTATGGATATGCATTTAATAATCTATTATCTTCCAGAATATTATGGATGTGCTATTTAATTTAGCCCGATTTGTTCAACAATTCCATACTTTTCGAAGGCTATTTATAAGAAGACTCAAAACCTATAGTGGGTGTGAGTCGTATTTTTGTCAGAGTTCTTTTTAGGGTTTTGTTTGTTCATTGTTATTTGCGACACTTTTGTATCACCTTTCTACTAGAGATGGAATGTTTTAGTAGAGTTGTAATTGTGAATCACTTTTAAGCTTTTAAGCAAGAGTGCATTTTGTTTCTTGAAGTGTGTCTTCTTCTTTGACTATTTGTTTTAAAATCATTGTTGTGTCATTGAGGGGGAGTGAGAGAGATCTCTTATCTAAGAGTGTCTTGGATAGAAATTTCACGGGTAGTGATTAGGTGCGAAGATTGTAAAACAAATGTTGTTTACGTAAGAGCTTCAAAATAATACTATTATAGTGGATTTCCTTCATGGCTTGGTAGCCCCCAGATGTAGGTGACATTGCACCGAACTGGGTTAACAATTTCCTTGTGTTATTTACTTCCTACAATTTTGTTTAAATTGTTCATTGTTAATTCTGCTATCACAACATCTTGATATCACATTCGACATTTTGGTGTTGTGGTATCATATAAGACATATGTCCTCTTAGTGCTAGAATTTCAATTGACATTAGAGCAGGCACCATATTCTGTTTTGGGTGAGCTCCAGTGAAGATACTTTCTGGTACTATGGACAAGAAACAAGGATTTATCAACAGACCACCTATTTTAGATGGCACCAACTATGATTACTGAAAGGCGCGTAAGGTGGCTTTTCTAAAATCTATGAATAGCAAAATCTAGAAAGCAGTTATCAAAGGTTGGGAACACGCTGTTGTAAAGGAAAAAGTTGGGAAGGAAACAACTTAATTGAAGCCAGAAGAGGACTGGTCTAAGGAAGAAGACCATCTTGCTCTTGGAAACTCCAAAGTCTTGATTGCCTTGTTCAATGGGGTTGACAAAATAAAATTTAGGTTGATAAACACATGTACCGTGGCCAAAGATGTATGGGA
The DNA here is from genome assembly GCA_963859935.3 of Lathyrus sativus. NCBI lineage: Eukaryota > Viridiplantae > Streptophyta > Magnoliopsida > Fabales > Fabaceae > Lathyrus > Lathyrus sativus. The sequence goes on from OZ012739.1 coordinate 660,665,691, forward strand.
AATCTCATAACCACTCATGAAGGCACATCAAAAGTAAAGATGTCAAGACTTCAACTTCTCATCACCAAATTTGAGAATCTTGGGATGGAATATGACGAGTCCATTCATCATTTTCACATGAATATTCTTGATATTGCCAATACATCTAGTGCCTTAGAAGAAAAGGTGTCAGAGGAGAAGCTGGTTAGAAAGACTCTCAGGTCGTTGCCTAAGAAGTTTGACATGAAGGTCATAGTGATTGAAGAAGCCCGAGACATTAGCAACATGAAAGTGGAGAAGCTTCTTAGGTCACTTCAAAATTTTGAATTGGCTATCAATGAAAGATATGAAAAGAAGAACAAGAACATAGCTTTTATCTCCAACACTAATGATGAAGAGGTCCAATGTGACATGGAGACTGATGAAGGAATTTCTAATGCTATTGTGTTTCTTGGGAGACCATTCAATAAGGTGCTGAAGAGTATGAATAGTAAGTCAAGGCCATATGTCAAGAACATGTCATTCGACATCAGAAAGAACAATGATTTTCAAAATAAAAAAACAAGAACAGAGAAGAAGCCTAATCAAGGAAAAGGTACTCACTGTCATGAATGTGAGGGTTTTGGTCACATTAGATTAGAATGTCCCACATACCTCAAGAAACAAAATAAGGGTGTGTCTGTTTTTTTGGTCTGATAATGATTCTAAAAGTTAATATGATGTTGAAATTGTTAAGCATGTTACAAACCTTACTGGCAGATGTGAATTTGATGAAGAATCTTGTGATAAGGATGTCTCTTATGAATAATTGGTTATTTCCTATATAGAGCTTTGTTCCAGAAGTGAAGAGATTTTTAAGTTAAGAGAAAATCATAAGAGTCTTATAGCTCAACTGTAGTCTGAGAAAAAGAATCTTTTATCTATTGTCTCTGGTCTTCAAGATGAGGTAACCCTATTGAATTCTAAACTTGAAAACACGACCAAATTAGTGAGAATGTTGAACAATGAGGTTGATATGTTAGATGAAATTCTTAAAATTGGAAAAGAGGCTGGAAACTTAACAGGTATAACTTTTAATTACCAATCTCAAAATAAACAAGGAAACAGTTCTATGACAAAATTGATTTCTGCTGAAAGGAAGTTTGAACGTACAATGTCAGACCAAATGTTTCGACATCCTGCTAGACATCAGGAAACTCAAACTAAAGCCAAGTTTTTGTCGTGGAAGTATCACTATTATGGTAAATATGGTCACATCAAACATTTATGTGATTGTATGGTTATCCTGGACACCCCAAGCAACCTAAGACTAATCATGTGATGACTAAAACTAAAAAGGAATGGAAACCTAGGGTGGTTAATGTTGGTCTTATAGCCTACACTTCTTTTAGAGCTTCATCTAGAGAAGACTGGTACTTTGACAATGGATGTCCTAGAAATATGACTGGGGTCAAGAAGTATTTGGTGGACATTAACTCTTATTCTACTAGTTTTGTCATGTTTGGTGATGGAGCTAAAGGTGAAATTAATGGAGTAGGAAAGTTAGTATGTACTGGACTTCCTAGACTGAATGATGTTCTTCTTATGAAAAGATTGACTGTAAATATGATCAATATCAGTCAGTTATGTGATCAAGGTCTAAAAGTAAATTTCATCAAGTCAGAATGTTGGCTAACAATGAGAAAAATGATGTTCTAATGAGAGGAGTCAGGTCAAAAGACAATTGCTATTTATGGGTACCACAAGAAACTACCTATTATTTCTCATGTTTAATGTCCAAGGAAGATGAATTCAAGTTGTGGCACCAAAAGATTAGACATCTGAATCTCAAAGGTATGAAGAAGATTATGCCTGAAGAAGTTGTTAGAAGTCTATCTAAGTTCAGAATTGAGGAGGGCAAAGTCTGTGGTGAGTGTCAAATTGGGAAGAAAACCAAGATGTCACACCCGAAGTCACAACATGAGGCTACTTCTAGAGTTCTAAAACTTCTTCATATGGACTTAATGAGGCCAATGAAGGTTAAAAGTCTTGGTGGAAAGAGGTATGTCTTTGTGGGTGTTGTTGATACTTCTGGTTTGAATGTTGGTGTTTTAAATGTTTCAAATGTTGTTACCTCTGAAACTGTGAGTTTAGATAACCCTAAAGGGGAAGAAACCCTAAGCCAATCTAGTTTGAATGTTTCTATTAATGACACTATTGATACAAGTGTTCATATGTATCTTTCTAAGATCTAGGTTATTGACCCTGAGTCTGATGTTGTGTCGGATGTCGCAACATGTTTGGCCCAACCTGATCATCCTGTTGAAACCATACAAGAAAACTCTCATAGTGAGTCTCCTGAAAAATCTCAAGAGAATATGGATGAAGATGATTATGTTGGTCGTAAAAGAGGTGATTTTGATGATAATAGTATATCTGCTGAAGAGGAGAAAGATGTGTCTGACAAAGAATATAAAAAGAGATTGTTGGTGTGAAAAAGGATTAGTATACTGACATTGTCAATGTAAATGGTCTAGATTCTAATGATGAGCCTACAGGAAAGAAATTGGCTCCTGATATTGCTAAAATATTGAGGAACGGAAAAGGGAAGGTTGTTGTGTCTATAAGCAACCCTTCTAAGGCATCCAAGAAAAGTACTAAGATTGGACCTGACAAAGGATGAAGTAAAGTTATGGCTCGCGCTACCTGTCGCAACTGCGAAAAAGGGCCGGCAAAAAAAAAAAAAGAGTCGCTATCGAATGTTATTTATCCCAAGGAGAGGGAAAGAAAACGATCGAAGAAAATCTGAAAGAAAGTAGAAGACAAGGTCATCGCAACCAAATCTTGTGTTCGGGAGTCGGTTACTCAAGGGGAAGGTATGAGCATCTCTCACGTCCATTGTACTCAACGGGATCCACGCTTGTTGTATAACAAAAGGGTGTGTTATCTAAAAGCTACTGCTAAACGGGAGTGGAAAAGGAAAAGGAGATTCGATAAGACATCACCGCCCTATGCTTACATATTCCCTCATGCAATGGGAAAGTCAGAGTCAACGTATTTCGGAAAACTACGAGTGAAGGGGGAAGGTTGCTCGCCAAGACATCGTCGTCTTGTACCTACGTATCCTCATTTGATATGAGAAGTCAGAGCAAACATAGTTCGGGTACGAAACTACGGGTTGGTTAAGTGTTTTTTATGAGTGACATTAAGTTCTCATTCCAGCAGTTAGGGTTGATGCCTGTTTGCGGTAGAACGGAAAAGTAATGTACTCTTTTGGAAAATGATTTTGAAACAATTCTAAAGGATGAAAAGATTTGAATTTGGTTTAAGAGTTTTTAGAGAATTGAATTGAATTTATTTGAGATTTACGTTGCACTAAAGACTATAGCATAGGAGCGAATGCGTTGCATATCGCCCAAATGGCATACACTAAACACTCTAGACAAGTGGGGAGAAACCCTTCACTCATCATTTCCCATGTACTTAAGGCTCGTGGTGCACAATGTTCATCGTTCTTTATTAAGTGTCTTAAGATTGTTAGGATGGAAGGGAAGTCTACCTAATGTTATCATACAAATGATGGAACTAAAGTTGAGGTAAAAAGGGATTATCCTAATTGTTATCATGCAAAGGATTGAAAGCTTAATGTCTCTCCTACTCCCATCTTAAATAGAGGGACTATGAATCCTAAGGAATCATGTGAGAAAAAACAAGTAAACACCATACTAATCAATCAAAAATGAAAAAAAAAACTCAAGACTTAATCAAGTCTCAAGAAAAGAAAAAGAAGAAAGAAGAATGAGAGATGAAGGAGAAAATGCAATAACACGTAAATAAACAAGAAGTTCACTCCATAAGAAATAAGTGTCACATAAACAGAAACACTAGGTTCAAACATACAAAGTAAACATTAACATCATGTCAAAGTAGCAACATGTGCTCACATGTCAAACCATAACCGAAGATTAAAAGTCAAAACAAATAAGCAAAATAAAGCACTAATGCATACACAAATAACTTAAAATCAATCAAGAAGCATTTTCAATCATCAAGCATAGTGAAACAAGGTCAAATGATATGAGAACAAAGGTAGGGCAGTAGCAATGTCAATATGTATTCAACTCATGTCAATGGTCAAAGGATGAGTAAAAAGATTCAAATCATGCATCAATATCCAAACACAATCAATTGTTACACAAACAAATCATGTAAAGACACATCTCAAAGATGTTAACATGTAAACTCGAGATATGAATCCAAATGGGGAGAAACACGTACATGCATATCAATATATCAATAACACACTAATCACAAGAAGAAGTCTCAAAAATCAAACTCAAAGTAAACACCAAGACTAGGCAAGCACATACCAAAATTATCCTTAAAGAAAAGGAAATGTTCAAGCAAAACACAAGGCACAAATGATCAAGCAAGGAACACCATATCATCAAAGTCAGAACTAAAAACAAATGATGCACATAATATTCATATCCAAGTCATTAACCAAACTCAAAAAGGATCATGTTCAAATTATGCTCAAGAAACCACTCGGAACACTCATTCGAAGGAAACACAAAATCAAGTGAAGGAATGGATGAGAAATGGTCATACAATGGATATAAATGTTGGTGTAAGCCCTAGAGGCCAATATTTTTTGGTACTTGTATCGGATTATTCGTTTAATAATAAAAGGCATTTCTTTATTATGTTTGTCTTTCAGAATAATAAAGTCCCTAGAATAGTTAGTTTGTTTAATGAAATGTTAAGTGTGACTTAATCATGAGATCCCATTAAACATAAAGACATTATTCTTAAAATATCCGTAGTCAAGCTTTATTGCAAAGTGGGATAACATTAAAAGCATTGAGACTATTATGAAGATAGACTGATGATCACATCTCATGGATCATGGATAAAGAGTTATCAAGTCTTGACATAGGTATAAATATTAGGAGTAATATTTATACCGGATTGACCCGCTATGAGAATACTACATAGTATGTTATGCAAAGTGTCATAAGTTATTCTCATGGTGATAATGGTGTATTACCACCCTTCGACCTGAAACCACTATGGACCCTAGATGTAGAGTCGGGTGCTTTATTGCTGATCAAACATTATCCGTAACTGGATGATCATAAAGACAGTTGATGGGCACTCCACGAAGCATGCTGAGGGACATGAGTGTCCTAGATGGAATTTGCCAATCCTGCATAACAGGAGAAATGTCTAAGGGCCCAATATTGAACTGGACAAGGATGACACAGTGTATGCCTTGTGTTCAATATAGACATAGGGGCAAAAGGGTAATTGTACAAACATATATTATCACGAAAAAGGTTTTGTCAGATCACATGACATTTTCGTGACTTGGGTAGCAGTGATGTGTTGCTAGATACCGCTTACTGTTTATTATGTTAAATATATAATTTAATATAATTACCAACGTTACGAAATCCTACAGGGTCACACACATAAGGACAGTTTGATGAGAGATAGAGAAATCAAAGGAACACCGTAAGGTACGGTGCACTTAAGTGAAAAATAGAAATTCGGATAATATAATAATAATTATTGTTATTTTATAATGGTTATAAAATAATAATAAAATAAATATATTTATTATAATAATAGTTATTATAATAATATATAATATTATTATGGATCATGTGAATTGGGTTTTTAGCCCGCAGCCCACAAGAGAGTCTATAAAAGGAACCCTTGTGATGAAGCTTTCACTTGATGCAATTTCGTTTTTGATTCTCTTTTCTCACTCAAATAATTCCGTTCGTAAGCAGCTAGCACTGTGACCGGAAGCTGTTCGTGTGGACTGAGTAGAGGCGTTGCACTTCATCAACGCTTGTGATCGCTGCATCAAAGATCTGAATCGCCACAAAGAGGTAACGATTCTATCACTGACCATGCTCATTCGTAAGGATCACTAAAGGAAAATTTTGTTTTCCGCTGCGTTTAGATCGCAATTTTCCTTCAATAAAATCATGGAAATCAAACACTCAAACATGTCATTTAAAACCTATAAGAAATCATAATTATCCCTTTGGCCATACAAGAAAACATCTCAAAGAATTAGGCTAGGAACACCGAAGGAGTGAGGCCAAAACATTATTAACTTGGAAATTCAACCATAAATTAAGAAAATAATCAAATGAAGATGAGACCAACGCTCAAACCAACTTAAAACAGTCAAGATTCATCATGAAAAAGATCTCAAAGAGATTGTTCCAATATATCACCAAACCAAGCCAAACAAAATCGTGTGTGCAAATAATCGGGGATAAATCAAAAGTCAAATGAAACCACATGAAAATTAATTAAAATATGAACACTATAGCATCAAAGCCACACTCAAACAATCATCAAACAAATTTCCAAACATGGTAAAAAGATTGCACCAAGAAGTGTTTCAAAAGTCATCAAACAACAAAGTCTTGTTCAAGGGGCAAACATGTAAAAGCACTTGTCAAATTAATCAAAAATAAAATAATAAAATAAATTATAAAATAAAATAAAATTAGTCAAAAAAATAAATAACATAGAAAAAATTAATAAACATATTTTTGTGGAATTTTATCATATTTTTATCCATTAAAATAAAATGCAAACAAAAAGAAAAGAAAAGAAAAGAAATGAATAAAAGAGCACAAGAAAGGAGGGTGCAACAGCAAGTCTGGAAAGGACCACGAAACTAGACCCAAGGGTGCAGAAAGTAAAAGAGTTAGGCCAAAGCTAACTAAAGTTGTGAAAAAATAAAGTAAAAGATAGTAACATTATTATGTAAACATAATCAATTGGTCACATTCACTTAAGTCACTAAAAATAAAATAGGGAAAAGACAAAACAATACTTCATCTTCTCCAAAGCAACAAGGTCTAATTGGACCACCCTCCCCCACCACGGCCAGTCACCAGAGCCACCGTGGGGCTCGCCGGAATGGCACCGGCCTCCGCCACCGGTAGTAGAAGTTTCCAGTGGCGGCTTTTCAAGACCCCCCCCCCCTCGTTTTTCCGCATAGAATCCAAATATCCTGTCAAAATTTCCAAAAAAAAATGCCTCTAAGCTCAAAAAAAACCACCATGAAAGTGGTGCACTCAAATTTCCACTTCAACAAATCAAGACAACATGGGTACCATTCTCGAGGATTTTCATGTAGATTTCAAATATGTCAATACTTTCTAAAAACAACCATTAAAAACTCTAGAAAACAAGCAACAAAGTGTGCATCCAAAAAATGAAAAATCACATATTCATGCACAAACAGAGCCTACACGAAGTAGGACTTCATCCTATGTCCCAACATGCTTCTAACAATCAAATGAGCTTAAAATGATGCAATATAGTAAGGATAAAAGTTTGAGTTGTCACCTAATGGAAAAAAATTCTAGTGGCTCTTTAAATCTTGAACAACTTGAGTCAAGCTTGAAGAAAATCTTGTATTCCTCCTCTAGAGACCCGAAGGATGGTAGATAACTCAAAAGAAATGAGAAAACTTGTATAGAAAACATAAAACGAAAATGAAAGCTCACTAGAAAAAGAGAGACATTTTGCCCTAGAATTCTGAAAAATGAAGCATCTATCTTCTCATCTAGAGCTTATAAGGTATTTATATGATGGGTTGAAGTGATTTGTGGCCCAAAACAAAGAAATAAAGTTGTTTGAAAAATTGGCCATTTTGAGTGGGTGTGAGGTGGAATCCAAATTTGGAATGCATGGGGTGGTTTTGTTGTGTTCTTGGTGAGTGGATATGAGGGGGGATAAAAATCATAATGAAAGGGTGGAGATAACACACTTGTTGTGCAAGTTTGAAATTTCTCTTATTATGGTAATATGGTGAAAAAAGTATGCATGGTACATGATTTATTTGGTTCTTTTGGGCAATGATTTTGTGAGAAAAAGAGAGGTGTTATGTGTGTGTAAATTAGTAGCAAGCCATGCTGCAAGAAATGTCCAAGTTTCATGCAAGAAAAAAATCATGAATAGTGCATTAAAACCAAATTCACATAACCATCTTTGAAGCATAATATCTTGATGAACTTTGGCTCAAATGATGAGTTCATGTATTCAATGCAAAGCTGAGACCATAATGAACAATTTTTATGTTGAGGGAAAGGTGAAATAAGCCTTTGAAGTTTGAGAAAAATGGAGTGTAAGTCATGTATAAAATTCTTCCCAAGATAACTTAGAAAAAATCCAAATTATGAAATTTTTGACATCATTGACATCTCGACTTTAAAAGCACACAACTTGAGTTCTACACATCTAATGGAAGAGTTCTAGTACTGAAAAGAAAGCTTATAGGATGCTCTAGAACTTTCATGTTCAGGGAAAATTCATTTGAAACTTGTATCATCATGAAAGATGGGCTTGAAAGTAGACACTTTAAGCTGAATTTCTACACTTAGAAAAAACTCTAAGTGTTGAAATGTTAAAATATCCATTTTCTCAACTTTAGTTCATCATATCTCTTAAACTATGTATCTTTTGGACATGCCTCCTTCCACAAATTTATATTTCGTGATGTCCCTTTTAATTTGATAACAAGTTTGCCTCCATTGGATCAAGGACGAGAAAATTACGAAAGTTGCAAGATGGCTAGAATTGGGGTTTTCTACACTTAGAAAAATTTCCACCAAAACCCCAATTTTGTCAAACTCTTAGTTTTATGTTTCTCCTTGATTCTCCTTGTTCCAAACATACGAAATCACTTGAAAACATCTATCATGCTCTTAATTGACCTTGAGATCCAAGGTTTTTGACCCCATTGAACCACAGTTGATTTTTGTTGACCAGATGAAACCCTAGGACTATTTCCATTGACTGAGGCTCTTGCGGTGACTTGTGATGACACATAATCCATGTGGAAGACCCTCAAGGTGTGTGTTGAGCTTTAGAATCATGTTCTTCCCAAATCTTCTTTGAACCAAAAATCCTAATCAGTTATCCATGAGATAAGAGGAGGAGAATCAATCCTTGTGCTCTTGATTTAAGTGATTGTGAGAATTGTCTTGAGGATGAGGGAACCGTATGACTTGAGATTTCCACAAAGTTGAGCATGAACTATTGGTTGATCTTTGAAGAGTAAGTTCTTCTCTTGATTGTTGGATAAGATACATTGATCCCCTGTCTAAGATTAATGCCATATGCAAATGCCAATGCAAGAATGATATGAAACGTAAGCCAAGAAAGAGGAAAATGATTGGCAAATTTTTGGGTGTTACACTACCAATAAAATGTCATTGAAAAGAAAGGAAGTGGCCTTAAATGACTCTGAGTATAATGTTGAATAATATGTTCAAGACAACATGCCTTCTACTAAGAATAAAGGTATTGATATGGATCAAAGTTTATACAAGAGTATGATTGGTAGTCTGCTGTATCTTACAACTATCAGACCAGACATCCCTTTTGTTGTAGGAGTTTGTGTTAGATATCAGGCTGAGCCTAAAATGAGCCACATTACTCAAGTGAAGAGTATCTTGAAATACGTCAATGGTACTAGTGATTATGACATGTTGTATTCTCATAGTACTAATTCAATGCTTGTAGGGTATTGTGGTACAAATTGGGCATGTAGCGTTGATGATAAAAAAACACTTATGGAGGATGTTTCTTCTTGGGAAACAATCTTATCTCTTGGTTCAACAAGAAGAAAAACTATGTATCCTTGTCTACGTATGAGGCTGGGTATATTGTTGCAAGAAGCAGTTGCTCTCAATTGATTTGGATGAAACAAATGCTAAAATAATATAATTTCGAACAGAATGTCATGACATTATATTGTGACAATCAGAGTGCAATCAATATATCCAAGAATACCATCCAACATAGCAGGATAAAGCATATTGACATTCGTCATCATTTTATTAGGGATCTCGTTAAGGACAAAATTGTTACTCTTTAGCATGTGGCCAATGAGAAGCAACTGCAGACATATTTACTAAGGCTTTGGATGCACATCAATTTGAAAAGTTAAGGGGCAAATTGGGAATTTTCACATTTAAGGAGTTATAGCAATTACAGGTGTGGAGGAGTGTAACAAATACTTTATCTTACCTCTATTCCGTGTGAATCTTATTGAGGATGTTGGTTTGACGAGAAGTGTTGCTGGTTTTGGTGACTGTTATGAGATGCTGGAGAAGAAATTTATTGTACACATTTCTAAGGACTGTGACAATAAGATGAGCTAGGAGTATAGGAAGGTTTATGACAGAGGTAAATGTGTGGAGTTTTCTCCTGAAATCATCAACAGGTTTATGGGTAAGAGCAAAGAGGAGTAAACAAAGGTGGAAGTGACTGATAAGGTGTTTGCAAGTAATAAGGAATCCCCTCTTTATTTGTGCTATAGATTATTTGTAGGGACACATGTCCCACACATTATTGTGACATTTGGTAAGGTGGTGATAAATATGAGGAAACAGGTAGCAGTGTTGTCATTTGTTGTGCCCTGTTTTTTTTTTTTATTTCTTATGTATCTGCTACAGAGGTTGTTTTTCCTCATGGTGAATGTATGGCTGTTTTGACTAATTTGTGGCTAAAAGGGGGGAGTAGTTGGTAGAATTTATTTATGCTTGATCTACCCTTAAGGGGAACTACTACTTTAGGGGGAGCATGATGTTTAGGGGGAGCATGACTGTGACATGCTTGAGGTAATAACTGATGTCTTAACATCCTGACTCGAGATGATTATGTGTTTTATGTCATACCTGATGTCTTGACATCCTGTATGGGAGAAGTTATTTTTCTCTACAGAAAGTTTCTTTTGTGAAAGTTTATTTCTCTCTGATGTTGTGCTTTGTGAGGTTAGTTTTTTCTTGTTTTGTTGTGTATGCCTCTGATGTGTCTTGGTGAAGTTCCAAGTTTGTTTCTTGTGCATATTTCTTTGAATAAGTTCTCTTGAGTTTATTAGTTGTTACATGATATATTTTGAAAAGGTTCTTTTAGCCAAATTTGCCAAAGGGGGGGATTGTTAGGTTTTATGGTTGGCTGCATTTTATTAAAACAAGTATTCTAGCGAGATATCGTACCAGATGTCGTGACATGTTGGTGCAGTACTGAAGTTGATCTTGTTTCGTGTTTTGGAAGATTTGGTTTTATTAGTGAAGATTCTTTGAAGATTTGATTCTAGTATATTACAATCCAAGAAGCGTGTGTTTTTAGAAGCTCAAAGTTTGGTTCCAGCTGTGCAACATTTTTTAAGAATGGTTGACATATCATTTAAGGAAACATGAGATTTGATTTGATTTGTTTCTGCAGAACATTTTATTTGGATCTGAACTTTAAGAAATAATATATCATGGATCTGCATTTAATAATATATTATCTTCCAGAATATTATGGATGTGTTATTTAATTTAGCTCGATTTGCTCAACAATTCCATACTTTTCGAAGGCTATTTATAAGAAGACTCAAAACCTAAAGTGGGTGTGAGCCGTATTTTTGTGAGAGTTTTTTAGGGTTTTGTTTGTTCATTGTTATTTGTGAGTCACTCTTGTATCACCTTGATACTAGAGCTAGACTATTTTAGTATAGTTGTAATTGTGAATTACTCATAAGCTTTTAAGCAAGAGTGCATTATGTTTCTTGAAGTGTGTTTTCTTCTTTGACTATTTGCTTTATTATCACTGTTGTATGATTGAGGGAGGAGTGAGAGGGATCTCTTATCTAAGAGTGTCTTAGATAGAAATTGCATGGGTAGTGATTAGGTGTGAAGATTGTAAATCGTATGTTGTTTACATAAGAGCTTCAAACTAAAACTATTATAGTGAATTTCCTTCCTGACTTGGTAGCCCCTAAATGTAGGTGACGTTGCACCGAACTGGGTTAACAACTTCCGTATGTTATTTATTTTCTGCAATTTTGTTTAAATTGTTCATTGTTAATTCTGCTGTCACAACGTCTTGGCATCACATTCGACATTCTGGTATCGTGACATCATATGCGACATATGTCCTCTTAGTGCCAAAATTCCAGTTGCATTCACAAAGTTTGTCACTAACAGCCTCATTAAACCAATTTTGATTTGGGATAATAGGTTATCCAAAAGCATCGATGTCTCTCTACCACTACGAATGTTTTTGGTTTGGCCTTGGCTCTATACTTAAATTTACAAGAATTTTGTAATTTAAATCACCATATCTTGATGTCAATAACCCCCACCACAAGTTATCCTTCTCTACCAACATCTGCCAAAGCCACATGCTGAGTAAGGTGGGATTAAACTTCCCAGTATGCTTCACTCAGAGCTCTCCAAGATATTTAGGCTTGAAATTACGATTCTGTCTAACCAAAGATGCATCCTGAAAACTTAGCGAATTGTCTACATCTAAGGTATAGTAATTATAGTTCTACCAAAAACTTTTAACGGGCTAACATAGAAAATTGTGAATCCTTTTTTTCCCATTTTGCTTCTTATAGTTTAGTAGTATATATTGTCTATATGATGACAAGTTTTCATTTTGAAAGCTTCAGCCATGGACTTGCTTTTTTTCAAACTGTTATAGCATCCCAAACTGATTTGTAAGTTGTTATTAGCTTTTAATATCATGAGCTTTGCATCCTTTTTGCCATATTTATCTGATTTTGTCTATTATAATTTTTTATTATACATTCTCCATCTAAAATGAACTTTTGTATTACAAGTATATATCAATATATTATTTTACAATACCAAAATACCGCACAGATATTTTAAAGATTTTTTTATATAGGTTTTAATTATAATTTTTCGATAAAATGAGTTATACGCCAACATATTAAGAGTTCAAGATGTTAAGCTGAATTAGGCACATATAAAATTGATTACTTCATTTATCTTTATATTTTCAAATGGACTTTAATTAATTTAAGAATAAACTAATTTGAAGTACTTGAGTCACATGACCCTTATTGGACCATATAAATGGACCTACAAAGCACACATCTTCCGGATTAAAAGGTTGTGCTTTTATAGAGGGACCATTTATGTTTGTACAATCTATCTACACTTGCATCGATGCATTAATTATATATAAGATTATTAATATCCAATTTTCTTATTTAATTTGTCCCAAATCTGAAAATGAACCATCTAAAAAAAATAGTAAGCAATTTTGATGATATGACACCAATATGTTGAGTTTGTTGATGTTTAGATGAAAGAGAAGAACATGGATCATTTAAAGATTTTAGGGTTTTAATTGTTTCAATAATTTTTTTTGTTTCATTTTTTAATTTAACTGTCACATAGATTAAAAAATTATTTTTTAAATCTAAAATATCAATGTCATGATATTAAAATTGTTTATTGGTTTAAATAATAGGTCAAAATGAAAAGAAATATAATATTAAAAGAGGAATCTTAGACTTTGATAAAATAACTATGAACGAACCAAATTGATAGTGTTTAAATCATTTTTTAAAGGACGTCGTGTGATAGATATAGTTTGCGAGCTCAACATATATTAGTCGTACTATGTGGAGAAGGTTCTGATGTTGCATAAGATCATTTATATGCAATCACTAGAGTTGTTAACTTATGGATGAGAGGAAGATGTCTTGTGAGTTTGGCAGAGTTTGTTGTCACTTCACCTTTGATGTCGTTATTAAACTCTGATGGTAGGATACGATTAATTGTTGTGGGTTATATCCAAAGTTGTTATGAAAATGGTCAGTAAAGATGTGACACATCATCTCAATGATTTCCAATTTGGAGTTCGAGTATCAGGTGGTGCTAAGGCCATTTTAAAAACAGTTCTAACGAGGTGCTAAGCAAGTGACACGTAGATGGTTCTTTGACTATACTCATGGTAGGTTTCTTGAATGCTTTCATCATGGTAGAGCGATCAGCTCTATTGCGCGAGGTGACGATGAGATGCTTATATATTGCTTTGTGGGTTGGTTTTCTTTATGGTCAGAGAGCAAGATTGTTCATTGGGGATGAACATATTATGTCAGTCACTGGAGTTCAATAAGGTGACTCATTATGGCAGCTCCTTTTTGCTCTTGTGTTGCACCCACTCATTCAACATATTAGAGACAATTGTAAGCTTCGTCTTCATGTCCGGTATCTTGATGACAAGACCAGTATAAGGGGTTCATAGGAGGTAGTTAAAGCATTTAACATCATTTGGAAGACAGGTTCATGATTAGGTCTCAAATTGAATATTCGTAATACCGAGATCATTTTGCCTTCATATGATGGTAGTAAATTTCGCGGAGATTTGTTTCTACATGACATTCAGAGGCTGATATTATGGATGAATTTGATTTGAAGGGTCGTTAGTTGATATGAAGGCTTTATCAAGGGGTTGTCCATGAAGAGAGCTTCCAGAGTTGTTGAGTTAATGCATCTTCTACCACAACTAATGAATCCTCAGAGTGAGTTTCTTCTACTTCGATCCTGCATGAGTATTGTCAGGCTGTTTTTTTTTGTCTAAGGATGTGTCAACCTAATCATATAGAGGAAGCAACTACTTGGTTTGATAAAGAGTTGTGAAGGGAGGTTGAAGACATCGTGGTTGACAGAGGTCCTTTCTTCAGGGACCTTCAATGGAGGGTGACTTATTTACCCATTATAGTTGGGGTTTGGGCTTGTACTCGAAAGTAGAGACCACCTCATATGTTTTTTGACTTCTAGGTCCCAATCTTAGGTGTTATAGGGTCATATGTTGAGATATGGTGGGATATATGGTATGGACTCTGATTTTGATAGAGCTTTAGATGGTCTTTGATAGACCTAAAATATGTTGTTTATTTGACTCGATTTGCGCACGTTATTTAGGATTTTATTTCTGTTTTCTTGTATTATGCCTTTGTGTTGTTTATTTTCCAGGTTTTTGTATTTTCAAAGCTACTCGAGAAGAAATGAAGAAAAACGAGCTAAAAGACCTACATTCTGAGGAATTGTACACATGGCTTCCACCATGGCGGGCGCCATAGGGGATGCCACACATTGGATAGAAAACAAATGCTGACAACTGCCACGTCTCCCACTCCTTTCCACCCTAGTTCATGTGGCGGACACCACAAGGAGGTGGCGGGCGCCACCTTCACAAACTCATTTCCCTCCCAAAAGGAGTTGGGGGGCATTCTTGTCCTTACTTGTACTTTCCTACCATTATAAATAGAGGAGTTCTGTTTTATTTCTAATCATCCAAGCTTAGTTACAGAACTCAAGCCATAAATTTCACCTATTGTAAAGTGATAAACTTATCACATCGAGGGGTTATCACACTGTCTAATCGAGTCTGTAATCAGGTTTGGAGCACTTGGATAGAAGTTAATTCTGTCGCCATTTTATTTCTATCATTTACTTCCAGTTGTATAAGATTTTAAAGCCTCTCGTTTAGAGCAGATTTCTGTTTATTTATCGCCTTTTATTTATCCGATGTTATTTCCCGCACCACTTTTATTTCTTGCACCGTTTATTTATCGCACCTTTTACCGCACTTTATTTATTTACCCGCACTTTATTTACTCGCATTTATTTACCATGTTTATTTACTTTACCATGTCCGGCTAAATCTTAAAGGCTAGGATGCAAGGATTGTAGTTATAATAGTATTTCATGCGGCTGTCGATAGAATTACTTAGGGGTTATTTTAACTTTTAACACTTATTTTCTGTACTTAAAATCTGTTGGGTAAGATCGAAAGCCGTCCAACCTTTAGATAAATTTGGTTAGTTTTAATTGTTCCAAGGAAGCGAAAGCGCTTGGCTCAGTTAATTAGGAATCTTTAATGTTTAAGAAAATCGATTTTAAAACTGTTTTCGGACGCGTTTATGAATTTAGAGTCCGGTTCGCAAGAACCTCTTTTTGTTAGAAATTCCAAGTCAAAATACTTTTCAACTAAGTCAAGAAACTATATTTCTTAAAAATATATTTATTAAATTAGTTATTTTCATGAGTAGAAAACATTACCCCATAAGGCATCCTATCTGTACACATTTGGAATACTACGTAGCTATGTGAATTGCATCTATGCTTGTTGTTTTATTACTGAATTTATTTACTGCATTTATTTCTGCACTTTACTTTTATTTTGCACAACTCAACCTTTTATTTGACTTGCCTTAGATAAACACCATAACACTAGCGAACGATAGATTGACGTTTGGTCTCTGTGGGATTGATAATATTTTATATTACTCTGACGCTACTCGTGCACTTGCGAATCGCCCATCAAGTTTTTGGTGCCGTTGCCGGGGATCAATTACGTCAAAATTTCATACCCTATTGTTACACCGTCTAGACTAAGGCTATACCCACCGGTTAATGCGAAGAACTCGCAGCACCAATACCCTTATAGATCCTTTAGAGGAACCTGAATGTTACACTTGAGTGCGTATCTTATTTTGTAGAATTAAGAGAGCTATGGATGAAGACCGTAACCAAAGACCCCTTAAGGATTTCGCCCAACCATCTAATGATGAACCTAGTTCTAGTATTGTAAACCCCAATATTCCTGATCATAATTTCGAGCTAAAATCTTCCCTATTATAATTAGTGCAACAAAACCAATTCGCGGGACTCGCTATCGAGAACCCGAACCAACATTTAAAAATCTTTATTCAATTAGCTAACACTTTTAAAACCAATGGTGCTACCCCTGAGGCGATTCGGTTAAGATTATTTCCCTTTTCCCTCAGAGACAAAGCCCTTACCTGGTTAGATTCCCTTCCAGCCAATTCTATAACAATGTGGGAAGACCTTAGGAGAGTTTTTCTCGCTAGATATTTTCCCCCGAGCAAAACAGTTGTTCTTAGAAACCAAATAACCAAATTTACCCAAAACCAAGGTGAATCACTCTTCGAGGCTTGGGAAAGATATAAAGACCTGTTGAGAGTATGTCCACACCATGGCCTGGAATCATGGTTGATCATTCATACCTTCTATAATGGACTTCACTATAACACAAAGATGACCATCGACGCCGCAGGTGGCACTCTGATGAATAAACCTTACCCTAAAGCTTGCGCTCTCGTCGAGGATATGGCTCAAAACCATTGTCAATGGGGGATAGAGCGAACAACGGTGGAGAAGAAAGAAGCCCAAGGAGGAATACATGAGATAAGTTCTATAGACATGATGCAAGCCAAAATGGACGCCTTGGCCCTTAAGGTCGAACATATGTACCCAAACCTAGTGGCTGCAGCAGCGGTCTCAACTGAGTGTGAATTATGTGGAGCCAAAGGACACCAATCGACGAAATGTAATCTGCTGAACGAAACTTGTAACACCCATTTTAATTATTTAGTCTTTTTGGTGTTATTTTATTTCGGTGTGTCTTTATGTGGCGGTGTGTCTGAGTGCGTTGGTGGGTGCCCTTAAGTATAGAGATCATTTAATAAATTATAGAATTTAATATTAATACAATATAATTAATAATGATAACAATTTAATAATTAATAGTAATATTGTTATTCTATTTTTATTATTATTATTATTATTTGTATTATTATTAGATTAAGTGAAGAAAATATAATGGAAGGAGGAGGATAGAAATAACATAAGAGAAAGTGGATTGGAAAAGAAAAAGAAATAGAAAGAAAGAGAAAGAAGAAGAAGAAGAAAAGAGGAAGAAGAGGAAAAGGGGAGGAAATTAGAAATAAAAAAAAGCTTGGATTCTTCGAGATCAGCCCTGAGGAATCAATTAATCGAGATAATCCAGGTACACAGTGAGCTTGGATAGTGGTGTGCAGGTCGAGTCTTAGGATGCTCTGATACGTAACACGGGACTTGGGTGTTTACTTTTATTATGCTGAACTTGTTTTGTTCCTGTGACGTATCATATTTTGGTGAACCTCGTTAATGAACAGTTTTATTTAAATTGGGCGGATGGCCGAGAATATTGGATTAATGATTATTTCCGCTGTTTATTTTGAAAATCAACTAATGAAGATTTATGTTGAACTATTTGATGTGATATCCCACTTGTGAGGGGAAACTCTGATGTTTATTTGAAATAATTGTATTTTAGTTTAGTTTTGGGATGTGGGGTGTTACAATTGGTATCAGAGCAGGTCGGTCCGTCCGGCCAGCGTAGTAGTTGAGTCTGTCCTTAGGATAGAGATTGTGTACCTTTTAACCTAGTGTTGTTATGGTTGAGCAGTATGGGAGGAAGGAATGATGTTGCTTTAGCTGCAGCTATGCAAGCGATGGCGCAGGTGGTTGCTAATCAGACTCTAGCTACGGGTGCTCAGTTTAGAGATTTAGCTCAGTTTTGGAATAACAAGCCACCGACGTTTGAAGGAGGAATTTTGGATCCTGAAGCTGCACAGAAATGGCTGAAGGCAATTAAGAAAATTTTCGGGACAATGGGTTGTAATGATGAGCAAAGACTGAAGTTTAGTACTCACATGTTGGAAGGTGAAGCCGAGGCTTAGTGGGACAACAGTCGCCATAGATTGGAGATTGCAAGAACTGCAATTACTTGGGATGTGGTTCGAACTGGTTTTCTGGAAGATATACGAAGTGCTAAGGAGATAGAGTTTTTGGAACTGAAGCAGGGTAATCTGACTGTAGCAGAGTATGCTGCTAAATTTGAAGGGCTGGTACAGTATTGTCCTCATTAAAATATTGAAGTGGCGATGACCTCCAAGTGTTTGAAGTTTGAAAATGGGCTGCACCCGGAGATTAAAATGGGGATCGCTTGTCAGAAGATCAAGAATTATCCTGAGCTGGTAAGCAGAAGCAGAATTTATGATAATGATAATCGGGCCAGGATTGCACACTATAAGGCTGTGAATGACCGTAAAGGTAAGTAGAGATTTGGTGGTACTCCTTACAGTGTTCCTGCTGATAAGGGAAAACATAAGGTTGTTGTTGATAAGAAGCCCAGAGAAGGGAAAGCATCTGCTGATTTGAAATGTTTTCGGTGTGGTGGCGCGGGGCATCGTGCTAATGATTATCCTAATGAAGTGAAGAAGTGTTTCAAGTATGGTAAGCCAGGCCATGTGATGGCGGATTGCAGGGCTACTATGCCTACCTGTTATAACTGTGGTGAGAAAGGTCATATCAGTACACATTGCGAGAAGCCGAAGAAGTCTCAGGCGCCTCAGGCCAGCGGTAAAGTATTTGTTGTGGTAGGAACTCAATCGGCCAGCAAGGAGCGTTCTATCAAAGGTACTTGTTTCATCAATAATATTCCTTTGACAGCTATGATTGACACGGGTGCAACCCACTCGTTCCTTTCTGTTGATTGTGTGAAGAGATTAGGATTGGTGTCGCCTACTCTTGAACGACGGATGACTATCGAAACTCCCTCTATTGGTTCGGTGACTACTTCTCTAGTGTGTTTGAAGTGTCCCTTGACTATTTTTGGCAGAGAATTTGGGGTGGATCTGATTTGTCTACCACTTGGTAATTTGGATGTTATTCTGGGTATGAACTGGTTGGAGTTCAACTGAGTCTACATCAATTGTTTTCGGAAGGTGTTGTTGTTCCTTACTCCAGAAGAGGAAGCGTTGGCGAATTCCTTGTCCAATAAGGAATTGAGGACCTTGTTGGAGGACGAAACTAAAATGTTTGCTTTATTTACATCGTTATCTGTTGACAGCAGAACGTTAATGGAAGAGTTGGCAGTGGTGAATGAATTTCCCGAAGTGTTCCCTGATGATATTACAGAATTACCTCCGACGAGAGAAGTTGAATTTAGCATTGATCTTGTTCCTGGTACGAGACCTATATCTATGGCGTCGTACAGGATGTCGGCAGTGGAATTGGCTGAATTGAAATCTCAGATTGGAGAATTGTTGGATAGAAAGTTTATCAGACCGAGTGTGTCACCGTGGGGAGCTCCAGTGTTGTTGGTAAAGAAGAAGGATGGTAGTATGCGCATGTGCATCAATTACCGTCAGTTGAATAAAGTGATCATTAAGAATAAATATCCTTTTCCAAGGATTGATGATTTGATGGATCAGTTGGTGGGAGCTCGTGTGTTCAGTACAATTGGCTTGAGGTCGGGTTACCATCAGATCAGAGTGAAAGAAGGTGATATTCAGAAGATGGCATTTAGAACTCGTTATGGACATTACAAATATATTGTAATGCCTTTTGGAGTATCTAATGCGCCAGGAGTGTTTATGGAGTATATGAACTGAATATTCCATTCTTATTTGGATCAGTTTATTGTTGTGTTTATTGACGATATACTGATTTATTCTAAGTCTGACGAAGAGCATGCAGGACATTTGAGAATTGCTTTGCAAGTGCTGAAAGATAATAAGTTGTTTGCTAAACTATCAAAGTGTGAGTTCTAGATGAAGACGGTGAGTTTCTTGGGGCATGTGATATCTGGTGACGGTGTAGCGGTGGACCCATTGAAAGTGAGTGCAGTTTTACAGTGGGAACAACCGAAGACAGCAACGGAAATTAGAAGCTTTTTGGGTTTGGCAGGATATTACCGAAGGTTTATTGAGGGGTTTTCTAGTTTGGCGTTGCCATTGACCCAGTTGACGAGGAAGGATCAAGTTTTTATGTGGGATGCTGCTTGTGAAGAAAGCTTTGAGGAACTGAAAAAGAGATTGACCATGGCACTGGTGTTAATATTGCCAAATCCGAGTGAACCATTTGTGGTGTACTGTGATGCGTCTAAGATGGGATTAGGCGGGGTTCTTATGCAGAATGGTAAGGTAGTGGCGTATGCTTCGCAGCAACTAAGGGTGCATGAAAGAAATTACCCTACCCATGACCTTGAATTGGCTGCGGTAGTTTTTGTGTTAAAGATCTGGAGGCACTATTTGTATGGTTCAAGATTTGAGGTGTTCAGTGACCATAAAAGTCTGAAATATCTGTTCGATCAGAAAGAGCTAACTATGAGACAGAGAAGATGGTTGGAATTCTTGAAGGATTACGATTTCAGCTTGAGTTATCATCCAGGAAAGGCGAATGTAGTAGCTGATGCTTTGAGCAGAAAAACAATTCATATGTCGACTTTGATGGTAAAAGAAATGGAACTAATTGAGCAGTTAAGAGATTTGAGCATGGTTTGTGAAATTACGGCAGGTGGTGTGATGTTGGGCAAGTTGAAAGTGAATAATGATTTCTTGGATATGATTAGAGAAAACCAAAAGCTAGATGTGAAGTTAGTGGATTTGATGATGGAGGAGGAAGTGACTCCGATAGTGATTTTAAGTTGGATAGTAGAGGTGTGCTGAGATTCAGAGGCAGGATTTGTGTGTCGGATAATGATGAACTGAAAAAGTCAATTCTGAGTGAAGGACATCGTAGTAGTTTAAGTATCCATCCGGGAGCTACGAAGATGTACCACGATTTAAAGAAATTATTTTGGTGATCCGGTATAAAAAGGGATATAGCTCAATTTGTTTACGCCTGTTTGATATGTCAGAAGTCGAAAGTGGAACATCAGAGACCTTCTGGATTTATGCAACCGTTGGAAATTCCGGTTTGGAAATGGGATTGTATAACCATGGATTTTGTTACGGGTTTTCCGAATATGGCGAGAGGATTTGATGCTATTTGGGTAATTGTGGATCGACTTACAAAGTCTGCGCATTTTGTGCCGATCAATATCAGTTTCCCATTGGAGAAGCTGGCAGAGATTTACATTCGGGTAATTGTGAAGCTACATGGTGTTCCGTCGAGTATCGTGTCGGATAGAGATCCGAGGTTTACTTTAGACTTTTGAAGGAGTTTACAGGAAGCTTTGGGTACTAAGTTGAAGCTGAGTTCAGCTTACCATCCGCAAACCGATGGTCAGTCAGAAAGGACTATTCAGTCGCTGGAGGATTTGTTAAGAGCTTGTGTGTTGGAAAAGGGTGGTGCGTGGGATATTCATTTACCGTTGATCGATTTTACGTACAACAATAGTTACCATTCTAGTATCGGAATGGCACCATTTGAGGCTTTATATGGTAGGAGGTGTAGAACTCCTCTGTGTTGGTATGAGACTGGTGAGAATGTGGTATTGGGACCAGACATTGTGCAGCAAACTACCGAGACAATTCAGATGATTCGTGAGAAGATGAGAGCGTCTCAGAGTAGGCAGAAAAGTTATCATGATAACCGAAGAAAAGAACTGGAATTCAATGAAGGTGATCATGTGTTCCTAAGAGTTAACCCAGTGACTGGTGTGGGTTGTGCGTTGAAGTCCAAGAAGTTGG
Organism: Lathyrus sativus; assembly: GCA_963859935.3. NCBI lineage: Eukaryota > Viridiplantae > Streptophyta > Magnoliopsida > Fabales > Fabaceae > Lathyrus > Lathyrus sativus. The sequence goes on from OZ012739.1 coordinate 660,687,769, forward strand.
ATCCTAAGTTTATTGGACCGTATCAGATTTTGCAAAGAATTAGTGTTGTGTCTTATAGGGTGGCGTTTCCTCCTGAACTGTCGAATTTGCATGACGTGTTTCATGTGTCGCAACTTTGAAAGTATGTCTCGGATCCATCGCATGTGATTCAGAGAGATGAAGTTCAAGTCCAAGAGAATCTTACCGTTGAGACGATGCCAATGAGGATCGAAGATCGTAAGATGAAGCAACTCCGAGGAAAGGAGATATCTTTGGTGAAAGTGGTTTAGGGAGGTGCTGCAGGAGGCAGTGTGACCTGGGAATTGGAAAGCAGGATGCGGGAAGCGTATCCGGAATTGTTTCCATCAGGTAATTTTCGAGGACGAAAATAATTAAAGTGGTGGAGAGTTGTAACACCCATTTTAAGTATTTAGTCTTTTTGGTGTTATTTTATTTCGGTGTGTCTTTATGTGGGGGTGTGTCTGAGTGTGTTGGTGGGTGCCCTTAAGTATAGAGATCATTTAATAAACTATAGAATTTAATATTAATACAATATAATTAATAATGATAACAATTTAATAATTAATAGTAATATTGTTATTCTATTGTTATTATTATTATTATTATTATTTGTATTATTATTAGATTAAGTGAAGAAAATATAATGGAAGGAGGATGATAGAAATAACATAAGAGAAAGTGGATTGGAAAAGAAAAAGAAATAGAAAGAAAGAGAAAGAAGAAGAAGAAAAGAGGAAGAAGAGGAAAAGGGGAGGAAATTAGAAGAAAATAAAGCTTGGATTCTTCGAGATCAGCCCTGAGGAATCAATTAATCGAGATAATCCAGGTACATAGTGAGCTTGGATAGTGGTGTGTAGGTCGAGTCTTAGGATGCTCTGATACGTAATACGGGACTTGGGTGTTTACTTTTATTATGCTGAACTTGTTTTGTTCTTGTGACGTATCATATTTTGGTGAACCTCGTTAATGAACAATTTTATGTAAATTGCGCGGATGGCCGAGAATATTGGATTAATGATTATTTCCGCTGTTTATTTTGAAAATCAACTAATGAAGATTTATGTTGAACTATTTGATGTGATATCCCACTTGTGAGGGGAAACACTGATGTTTATTTTAAATAATTGTATTTTATTTTAGTTTTGGGAAGTGGGGTATTACAAAACTCATTCAGGAGAGGTCAACTATACCCAAGGAAACCCATTTTCAAACACTAATAACTCTATCCAAAACCCTGCACCCCCGAAACCCAGATCTCTCAAATAGCTTTAAAACAAGCTCCTGAAACTACACCCGGAGGACAATTCCCTGGTCAACCTCAACAAAACCCCCGAGGGCAAACCAACGCAATTACCTTACGGAGTGGGACCGCTTACGATGAACTGGTTAACCCGACATTGAGCTACCCCAAGACTCCTAAGGAAGGCATGGTGCCTACGAGCGAAGTAGAGGAACCAGTAGGATCTGAAAAGCAGAAGGATAAGGACAAAACTAACGAACCACCTCCACCTTATAAACCTCCCATACCCTATCTGCAAAGACTAAAACAAACCAAGATCAATAACCAATACCAGAAATTTATTAAAGTCATAGAGAAACTTCATGTGGAAATCCCTTTCATAGAAGCCATCACCCAAATACCATCATATGCAAAGTTCCTCAAAGACATCATTACCAATAAACGTAGACTTGATGATCTAAAACCTTTAGAGTTCAATTCCATTTCCGAAAATAAACTTTCCAAGAAGGAGAAAGATCCTAGAAATTTCTCCATGCCTTGTATTTTGGGAATTCATGGCATCAATAAAGCTTTCCTAGATTTAGGAGCTAGCGTAAGCCTCATGCCTCTGGCAGTTTTTGAAAGGTTAAAACTAGGAGAATTACAACCTACAAAGATGTCACTTCAATTAGCCGACAGATCCGTCAAGTATCCGATTGGCATAATGGAAGACGTCCCCGTTAGGATCGGTCAGCTATTCATCCCGATCGATTTTGTCGTCATGGACATTAAAGAAGATGATGACATTCTAATCCTTCTAGGAAGACCATTCTTATCAACCGCTGGAGCCATAATAGATTTCAAGAAAGGGAAGTTGACTTTTGAGGTAGGTGACGAAAAGATAGAATTCATTCTATCAAAGTTTCTTATGGCATCAGTATTAGGAGATGCATGTTATGCCATAAGCATCATTGATGAATGCGTTAGTGAGCTAGAATTTGAAGAAACCATCAAACTGCCTTCAACCTTCATAAAGCAAGATGATGGATTTATAGAACCCTACATTGATGATAACCTGTACGAATGTTTATCCCTTACCCCAGATCCTATACCATGCCTAAAAAAACTAGCTTTAAAACTTAAGGAACTACCTAAGAATCTAAGATATGAGTTCTTGGACGAGGAAATGAACCGTCCAGTTATAGTCAGTGCCACCTTAAACCAGGGAGAAACAGACCAACTCTTATTTGTCTTACGCAAATATCCCTCTGCCTTAGGATATAATATCTCTGATCTAAAAGGTATAAGTCCATCAGTGTGCATGCACCGGATCTCGCTTGAGGAAGACTCAAACCCCTCTAAAGAACATCAGAGAAGGATAAACCCTATAATGAGTGATGTTGTAAAAAATGAAGTTCTCAAGTTACTAGGAGCAGGTATAATTTATTAGATCTCAGATAGTAAGTGGGTAAGCCCTGTGCATGTAGTACCTAAAAAGGGAGGCCTCACGGTCGTGCGAAACAAAAAAGGAGAACATGTAGCAAAATGGATAGAAGGAGGATGGCGTATGTGTATAGATTATAGGAAATTAAATAAAGCTACTAGAAAAGACCATTTTCCCTTACCATTTATAGACCAGATGCTGGAACGTTTGGCCAGACACTCCTATTTTTGCTATCTGGATGGATACTCAGGATTCTTCCAAATCCCGATACATCTAGAAGATTAAGAAAAGACTACCTTCACATGCTCTTATGGAACTTTCGCCTACAGACGAATGCCTTTCGGTCTCTGTAATGCATCAGCAACCTTCCAACGTTGCATGATGACAGACTTCGCCGATTACCTTGATGGAATTATGGAAGTATTCATGGATGACTTCTCGGTGTGCGGATTTGATTTTAACAACTGTCTCGCAAACCTTGAGAAAATCCTAAAAAGATGCGTTAATGTCAACCTGGTGTTGAACTGGGAGGAATGTCACTTTATGGTCACCGAAGGCATAGTTTTAGGACATATAGTTTCTGAGAGAGGTATCGAAGTAGATAGAGCCAAAATAGAAGTGATTGAAAACCTTAAACCCCCTAACACTGTCAGAGAAGTCAGAAGTTTTCTTGGACACGCTGGTTTCTATCGGTGTTTTATTAAAGACTTCTCTAAAATAACTAAACCTTTAACCGGCCTCCTAATGAAAGATGTCGAGTTTAACTTTGACGAAAAATGCCTTGAAGCATTCAACTTTCTAAAACAAGCATTGATCTCGGCACCCACTATTCAACCTCCAGATTAGGACCAACCGTTTGAAATCATGTGTGACGCTAGCGACTATGTTGTAGGAGTTGTTCTAGGGCAAAGAAAGGATAAGAAATTACATGTTATATACTATGCCAGTAAAACCCTAGACGCCTCTCAGCTTAACTACGCCATCACAGAGAAAGAGCTTCTTACCGTAGTTTTCTCTATGGATAAATTTCGATCCTATCTGGTAGGAGCCAAAATCATAGTTTATACAGATCGTGCTGCCATCCATTACTTATTGAGCAAGAAGGATTCCAAACCTAGGTTACTTCAATGGATCTTCCTATTGCAGGAGTTTGATCTGGATATTAGAGACAAGAAAGGCATGGAAAATGTAGTTGCCGACCACCTTTCTAGGCTTGAGTATCTAAAAGCAAACCCACTCCCTATTAACGATGATTTTACCTATGACAGGTTAATCGCTAGGATAGAAGCCATAGAAGAAAGCAACCTAGAACCTTCTAAGAACCCTAAGAGATCTCTGGCAGTAAGGAACGTACCTTGGTACGCAGATTTTTTAAATTACCTAGCTGCCGATATTGTACCCAATGATCTTAACTACCAGCAGAGAGAGAAGTTCTTTAACAATGTAAGACACTTCTATTGGGACGAACCGCTCCTTTTTAAAAGAGTCACGGATGGTATTTTCCGTTGTTGCGTCCCATAAGAAGAAGTAAGACAGATAATAGAACACTGCCACTCTGTACCTTATGGAGGACACTCTAGCACATCTCAAACTCACGCCAAGATTCTTAAAGCAGGCCTGTTTTGGCCTACAATATGGCGTGATATACACACCTATATAGTCAAATGTGATTAGTGCCAGCGTACTGGAAACATCTCAAGACGTGACGAAATGCCTTTAAGAAACATTCAAGAGGTGGAACTCTTTGATGTTTGGGGCATAGACTTTATGGGACCATTTTCGTCTTCCTTAGGAAACAAATACATCTTACTTGCAGTTTGTTACGTGTCTAAATGGATTGAGGCCATAGTCTCTCCCACCAACGACACAAGTGTAGTCATTAAGTTGTTTAAGAATTACATATTCCCTAGATTTGGAACCCCCCGTCTTGTTATCAGCGACGGTGGATCGCATTTCATATCAAGAATCTTCGAAAAACTTTTAAGAAAATATGGAGTTAAGAATAGGATAGCGACACCTTATCACCCACAAACTAGTGGCCAAGTAGAAGTTTCCAATAGAGAAATTAAACAAATCTTAGAAAAGGCGGTCTCTATATCAAGAAAGGATTGGTCTTAAAAGCTACAAGATGCGCTATGGGCCTATAGGACCGTCTTCAAAACCCCTATTGGAACAACTCCTTACCAACTAGTCTATGGAAAATCATGTCATCTACCCTTTGAATTAGAACACAGGGCCTATTGGGCCATAAAAACCCTTAACTTTGACTATTTGACTGTTGGACAAAACCGCGTCCTTGATATACATAAACTAGTAGAACTCCGCCAATCCGCCTATGAAAACGCCATTATATATAAAGAAAGAACTAAGGCCTTGCATGATAAGAAGATCGTAAAGAAAGATTTTCATATAGGAGACTCTGTTCTCCTGTTCAACTCTAGATTACGACTCTTTCCTGGAAAGCTTCGTTCAAGGTGGACATGTCCCTTTACAGTTACTAAAGTTCTACAGTTAGGAGCAGTCGAGATCCAGAGCCAGTCATGTAGCCCATTTGTTGTAAACGGGCAGAGATTAAAATTCTATGAAGGAGGGGACATTCTCGACGATTACTCCAGCCATACCTTGATTGATCCATCATTGCCTACTTCAGACATATAGGTTCTATTCGTCAAGCTACAACGTTAAACAAGCGCTGCCTGGGAGGAAACCCACGGTTTTCTTTATTTTCCTTTATCTTTTATTTTATTTTATTTTTATTTTATTTTGTTTTGTTTTCTTTTATGTGTCAACTAACAGTTTATGATGATTGTGCTTTCAGGTTTTGTTCTCTGAGTTTTATTTTTCAGGATGCAGCAGCATGATGACATGCACGTCGCCTTCAGAGACAACAGGTAGAGAGAGAGGTACGCAGTTCTTCGATAACGTCTAGGGGTCGAACCCATCGTACAATTCCTCTGTCATCAGCTCTAATGGCGCGAATATGCTGACCAGGTGAACCAGACCTACAGGCACCTTACATTGGAATTTCTCATCTCATTCCACGATGAGCCATACGCCGATCAGGATGGACTAGCCACATTCATAATTTTTTGGAAAGAGTATGCATTCACCCACAATGGATTCAGCGACCTACTCGGATTTTCGACCACCCCAGATTCTATTCCTGACCTCCCGATGGGCTATTTCATGAGCAGAGATATCGATCAGTTTTGGAGAGAGATTACAGGCGGAGGAAGCCTAGGCCCATCGTCTCAGCTATCTCCGATCATCCACAACCCGACTATGAGGTATTTTCAAATGACCCTGGCTCACACCTTTCTTGGAAAGGAGGACTCTGTCATGCATGTTAGTGAGGAAGAGATATTCTTCCTGTTCTGCACAAACAGGTTACACCCAGTGGCATGTGGAAACTTCTTGCTGCATAATCTTGAGGGTACAGCTAGATCCTCCGAAGGGGTTATTCATGTGGGAGGCACAATCACTCATATAGCCACTGCATTAGGACTCACCAGCCAGTTACTGCATCTGACTCCGTATTGTGGATACACCATGTTGGACATTAATTTCTGTTTGGACAGAGGGCTGATGAGGAGATCATTTTTTCAGCCTGATGCTTTCAGACTTCTGATTGACTACCAGATTGTCCACTATTTTACATTACCTGACTCAGTTGTGACTAGTGTACACGATCCTTCAAATTGGAGTTACACATTGGAAGGGTATGGAGAGACGATTGATGTGCCACATACACCGCCCTCAGCAGAATACCATCCTTCACCGCCATCTCCAAGGACGACAATGTATTCGAATAATCATGCATTGCGAAGGACCGACTTGCACACCCAGATAGCAGAGTTGCGTCTAGAGATAGTTCGACTCCAACAGACAGTAGCCGATCTCACCTTACAGGTTCAGATATCAGACATGACCCATGCAACTGAAGCAGATGTTTTGTATAAGGAGATATCGGATCTGCACAGAGAGCTCCACTCACTCCGTCATCCCGATCAGTCAGACGAGCAGCCAGTTCCTTGATGACACTATTTTATTGCTTTTCATTACTTGCTTCACTTTCATTTTCATTTACAGACTTATTGCATTCGCTTACATTTTATTTCATGACATTTTACCGTTTATATATGTGTGTGTGTGTGTGTGTGTGTGTGTGTGACAATTAGTATTTCACGCAATTTATTTTAATTTTAATTTTTATGTTTTCTGATTTTTTTTATGTCGAAATATGGAAAAAGAAAAAATTATATTTACAGAGAAAATTAGTGTGCCAGGACATATGATTTCTACTGCCAGCACACCCCCAAAAATCAAGAAGGAGCACCAAAGCCTAAACGAAGCACACAAATCTGGCCCAACCACCTTTTACAAGGATGGCGCCCGCCATGGGGTCTGGACTATATGCAGGGCAGAAGTTACAAAACCACCATTTTTGCATCCAAAACCTCCAAAACTCTATTTTTGGCTACACGAAAATCTCCCCCAAAGAACCAAAAGTTCCCAACTTCATCTTCCACTCACCAACCCATTAACCATTCCAACTTCCATTTTCACTTTCCCTCACCAAAATCCATCAAAAACCCATTTTTACAAAACTCCAAAAAAAATACCCATTTTCCATCATCTTCCATCTCAAGAGTTCATCCATGGAGTACGAATGTTACATCTTGTGCCAAGGGAAGCCCGGAGAAAGACAACGGAAAATTCTCGACAAACTACAAAGTCGGGGCATCGCTTTGACAGGGTACGTGGACGATAACTGTCTCTATTCTTTGGGTATTTACCATAGCGTTTATCACTTGTTAGACACTCTAGGACTGCATGAAATATTTTCCAGGCGTGATCCTACTTTTGAGAGGCTGACCAGGGAATTCTTGAGTTCCCTGATTTATATTTGACAAAATGTTTAATATGGAGTACACCTTTAGTATCGATGAACTCGCAGAGAGGCTAGGACTGCCTTTTGGTGCGGGTGTTATTTGTGAAGCACCTTTGGATTCTGAATGGTCTGTGGAAGCATTTTCCTTTTGGCACATATTGTCAAATTTTACTATTACATCTTTCGAAGGAATACATGCCTCTAGGATCCATAACCCTGCCATCCGCGTGTTTCGCTACATGCTAGCATGTACTGCCTTTGGTCGGGAGAATCCAAACAAGGTAAATGCAAAAAAGTTACTATTTTTGCAGGGGTGCCTTACAAATAGGAGATTTAATGTGGTTTCGTTCATGATTGCCCATATGAATGCCTCAATCAAGGGCACTGGGACCATTGCCTTTGGAGGACTTATTACGTCCATTGCAAAGGCTCTGCACCTAGATACTGAGATAGCCACTTTAGAACTCCTTCCTCCTCGCACAATTAATTTGAAATTTTTAAAAGATATGAAATTGTGCAAGGTCAGGAAGGAAGGGGGCTTTGAGCATATGATCTATGCGAGGGTTATCCCATATATCGTTTTTCCCTGCGCTAGACGCACAGATGTGACTATCGAGAGGAATTGGACCTACGATTTAGATGCACCACCTATTACAGGTCCAGTACCCCCAAATATTCCTGTTGGTGACGGCGATGATACTGATGACGAGTATGACCGACAAGAGCGATCTCCCAATCATCCTATGCCGCCTCACCATGTACCATAGACACACACTGCACCGTCTTCCTCTTACCATACTGTAGGTACCGCTCCTGGTCTTTATATATCTGAGCAGATGTGGCGAGAATAATTATCCAGAGAGGAGAGACGCGACAACTTGCTCACCACCATTCAGCAACAATTAACTGAGAATATGAGATTCATGCAAGAGTCTCAGCAGCAGATGAGCCAGTCCATGCAAAGCATTATGCAATCTCAAGCTGCCCTGACCACCCGATTTGACGCGTTCGATGCTTCTCAGACCGATCGTCGCAGACGATCTCGCCGCCCTAGGTACTTGTCACACGCTGGCGACAGCACTGGCAGCATGCCTTAGGCCACTTCAGGTACCTCGTCCCTTGCTTATTTTGAAACATTGGGGACAATGTTCAATTTAAGTGTGGGAGGACACTTTATTTATTTTCCCGCTTTTTTATTTCATTTATCGCTTTTTAGTTAATTTCCCTTCATATTTTTCTTCTTATTTTTAGAATATACTTGTGCTTAACGAGTCATACCGCAGTATACCCTTATTCTCTCATTACTTTTTCCCACCAAAAATTTTATTGACAAATAGTGTACCATCCTGAAAAGTTTTTGGGCTTTAAGGCAAGTTCGAGTTAGGATGCGGATGATTTGGAAAATTCTCTTTGAAACATCGGTATCACTATAACACCTTAGGCTTCGCAAATGCAGAAATCAACCCCGATACTCTGTGTACCATGGCCTTAATAGAATGTCCATAGTAAGTCCTTAGTAGTTTATCCTAGCAGTCAGCTCCGGCCAAAGCGTTATCTAAGTGAAGGATCGATGAAAATAAGTGAATAATCGGTGTGCTAAAATAAAATAATTACAACCCGGGTATAGGTAACCCTCACAAGGTCATTTAACCCAAAAAGTTGTAATTTCGGAAAGAAAAAAAAAAGGAAAAAAATGATAAAGACAAAACAAAACAAAAATATCTTCCTATTGTCAGTTGGTTCAGAGGTATCTGGTACTGAACTCGGTAGGACGGATTACGATCCGATCCCCCACAGCTGCAAGTGGGCCAATAAAAAGGGTTACACCACTTTGTGTACCAGAACCCCATGCTTAAGATCAGAAACACTAACTGTAACGCCCATTTTAATTATTTTTGGTTTCTGATCGCGACTTTCTATGTCTAATACAACTTAACTGCAAGTGCACAGTCTATCGCGTAGTAATAAAAGATATCGATCCCACAGGGACTCGTAATCAAACTAGTGTTCTCGGGAGTTACTATGTTTAGCTAGGTAGATAATGTTTAGGGAAATAATTTCTGTCACTAAAGCGAACTAAAAACGTTACTTGAATTATAATTACGTGAATCGATATGCAGTAATTATGTTCTTCGGGGATTTGACAAGTCACCGGTATATGAAATATTTTTCAGAATTTATTTAAGCAGAAAATAGTGATCTGAAGATTTTCGTCTCACGATGGTTGTTGACGCTAGTCATAATTCTAAGGGTCGAATGTACGCTTTCGTTGTCCCATTCGGGGTTAAAACTACTTTTTGGAAATCTCTAAGTTCTAATCCATTTTAAAGTGCTTTCGCTGTTATTAAAACAAATGCCTAGTGTTTACTATCTGGTCTTACCGCAGCTGTCGCTTGTTGGTTCGTACCTTAATTAATTTCCCACTGTCGTGGCAAAACTACTTTTAAATAAGTTCTCGCTTTCGCGACGAACGTTTATTCAGTAAATAAGTTTAAACACTCAGACCATAAACAACTTTTGAAAAAAAGAAAGTTTTCAACCGGTTATTATCAAATCCCGTCTGAGTTATTATTACATATCGATTACTCTGATTTAGCTAGACATGGATTTGGGAAAGGTAAAACATAAATAAAAACAGAAACTTAAAACATTCATATTACTGAGAATTAAAGTTACAATTAACGAAATAATGAAAAAACATGTTACGTATCCAATTGGCTTTTGGCCAAATCCCAACGATGTTGGAAGGATTATGTCTTCAAACCAATAGAGCGCACAAACGAATATTGTCGAAATGGAATACATGAATAAGGAAAGGAAACAAAAACAGAAAGAATAAAACTAAATTTTTGCTCTGGAAATAAAATTGGGCAGCACTTCGTTGTCTGAATGCGGCTCCCTTTCTCAGCTCCCCTCCTTCCCCTTTTATAGAAGTAGAATTCTAACGGTTGTAATTTGAAGAAGGTGGACTTGGAGGCAGAAATATCAGGGAGTAGTGGTCCATTATTTGGGACTTGGAACTGCATTTTGCACGTTCAATTGAAGTTGTGCGTTTTTGCCTGCATGACGGTCGTCATGGTGTGTGACGGTCGTCACCCGTGTGACGGTCGTCATAGAGGTGTGACGGTCGTCACAGCAGCAAAATGTGCACTCTGCGTTTTTCATGTTGTTTTCATCTGGTTTTCGTCCATATTTCATCTGTAATTGCTTCTTTTCTTCATATTGCTTTGTTTAGACATGATCATCAAGTACCTGCAAAATATCAGACAAATAACATGGAAAGAACCCGAAATCGGATTGAAAACAGTCAAACATTAGTTGAATTATGCATCAATATATATATATACGATTTCGTGTTATCAAACTCCCCTAAGCTTGAATCTTTGCTTGTCCTCAAGTAAAACAGGAAAAAGTCGGCAAGCACGAGGCAGCTTCCTCATTCACAAAGTTGGGAAAAACTGGGATTCTTAGTAGGAACAAAACGAGTACGGTGACGACACTGGACTACAAGTCTTCGGAGGTCTCCTTCTTATGCAAATAGGTCCCAATCATGCTACTGTAGCTTGGTATCAAGGTTCTCGCGTCAAGTTCACCCTATTTGTTCTAGCGCAATCACATTAAGCCTGTTATCCATACACTTTCATGGCAAGTCAACCTGTTAGTGAATATGATCTCATTTCTGTTTTGATCTTTTTCATTGCTCATAAGCTTATACCATTGATTTTTCAATGAGTTTTTGTACCGTTGGGCTAAATGCTCGGGTGAGGAGCACCTAACTTAGAGGGAACATGTCTCTATATTTGGGCTAAATGGCTTTCTTTTCATGATTTTTCATCTTTTTGGAGATCATACACTTATTTGCATTGGTCGCTCGCTTAGAAGTGTTTTAGGATGGTGTTGATTGCTAGTATAAACTACTTGGGGCTGAGTTTGCATAGAAATTTGAAACTTTGGTACACGTAGGTAGTGAAACCAACTCGCATAAACCGGAGGTCTAAGGTGTCAGGACGGTACTGGTTTTGTTAGAATTTTCGTCTCGGAGTTTCAAAACTTGGTTTGAACTTGGGCGCATTCTCGTGATGCTTTTGCTTTTGAGGAACGAACGAAAAAGTTTTTGTTTATGTCGAATAAAGTGGGGATGTTTGCGTAACGGAAGAAGATATATAAAAGAGCTTTTATTTGCTAAAACGTGAAAATGTTCGAATTGAAATTACGGAATTAAAAGTACAAGGGAATGGGAAATAAACGCTCCACTCCCACACTATCTCAATCAGTGTCCCCACTGATTTGAAAGAATGTGAGAGGGAAATACAAGGTAAATGAAAATACAAAGAAACTGAAAATATAGTGAACAAATAAGGAAAATAATAACTAATCACGGTCTCTGCCTCGGTCACGTCCTCTGTCGCGTCCTCTGGCTCTGACTTGGTCGACTCGGGTCTCAAAGTTCAGTGCTCCGGTATGATAGACATAATCTCGGAGTCCTTCGAACTGTAAGGTAAGATTCGCCAAGTTCTCAGTGATGGTATCCTGGCCGGTTTGGAGTTGTTGCATTTGGGTCCGATGCCAAGCTTCGAACTGCTCTGCTCGCTGATTCTGCTGCTGCATCATAGCGAGTATCTGGGCCTACTGGTCGAGGGATCGGCGGAGGTCTTCTTCAGAGTAGTCGGGCTTTGGACGATGGCGGCGGCGGAGGTAGGATGTGCCTTCAGAAGGAAATGGTTGTGATGCCTCCGGTTGCTCTGTTCTGTCCAACTCATCTTGCATTTCGTCACCAGAACCTTGGGTGTGGGTCTGAGTTGGAGCAGCGGCAGCAGCAGGGGCATTGAGGTCAAAGAGCCAGTTGGCACGATCCTGTGGGTGCATCTGGGTGCGTGATGGCAGGATGATACTTCTGACAGTTTTGCCACGCACGACCGGGTGGTATTTGCCATCGGCCCTGGAACGGATGAGGTGAGAAGCTCTGCAGTGGTCGGTGTCGAGGAATACCGAGGGAATGGCATGGAGATGCTGGAGGCGGTCACCGAGGTTCAGCCCGAGTGCAATGGAGGTAACAGTCCCGCCAAAGTAAAATGGCTTAGAGCCACGGTTACAGTTGGCCAGAATGTGGGCCAGGAGGAACGGAGTGGCGTTGATGGGCTCGGAGTTGAACACACAGCGGAGAAAGAAGAGCTCTTTCGAGTTCACCTTATGGTTGATATCCCGTGCGAAGATGGTGTTGCTCAGTGCTCGGTGGAAATACCGGATGGTCGGGTTGTGGATGTGCGTTGCATGCAGAGAATCCCAGCCATCGGCATTGATTCCGGTTAACTGGTACCAGAGCGCAAAGGCTTCGTGCTGAAACTGTTCGGTGAGGCGGCGGTGAGCATTGTCGCCGCGAGGGAATTGTAAGATGTCAGCAATCTGGTTCTGGTTCAGTTGATAGTTCGTGCCGAACATATGGAAGCATGCGGCGCCGGAGTGTTGGCTGAGGTCGCCGCTGGAAGTGAAGTAGCTGAAGGAACTGAGGAACTCGAGGGTGAGTTGTTCGTACGTCGGCTGCGGATTTGTGCAGAGGTGCCAGATGCCGGCTCTTTGGAGCATCCAAGTGACGCTGTCAAGGAGGCCGAGCTCCGTGAGGGATGGGATATGCGGATAGTGGGTCGGCTGTAGCGACCGTTGATGGAAGGCGATATAGTTGGCTCGCTGTTTCTCTCTGGAGTCGCCGTCGCTGAACACGATATTGCTGAGGTCTGGGGTTTCGTTGTTTCTCGCCATTGTTGGAGGATGCTGAGGAAATGTGGATTGAGTTGGTTCTGTGGAATGAAAAATGTCACAGAAGTGGATTAGGAAGTTGAAATGGGAGTTGGAATATATGGAGCAAGGTGGGAAAACGAAAATTGGAAGTGGGGTTTGAGTTTGTGATGATTGGAAGTTGAATAGATAGGAGTGGGAGAGAAAACGCAACCTCTGTTATAGCAGATAACAGTTTTGGGCTCGTGACGGTCGTCACCCGTGTAACGGGCGTCAGGCTTCTGTGACGGTCGTCACACCAGCAAAATCTGTAGAACGCATAATTTTGCTATGGGGGTGTTCTTGCAATGGTTTTAAGGCCTAGGATTGATGTGGCAATGCATTATATCGGCCAAGAAACATAGGATAACGTAAAAACATAATCAATGAATAAAGAATACAATTGAAATAGCATGTAATTAAAATGATTGTTTGTAATGTAATACATAAGGGGAATTAACAATGCAAAAATCAAAATAATTGAAGACAGACGGAAAGCAGAAAAACTAAACTAAACTAAACTAAAGCTAATATCTCAGGCTTTTCGTGCCTTCAATTCGTCGAACTTCCGGGCGTAGTAGTCGAGTTGGTCGCAGACTAAGTCCATGAAGACTACGAGTTCGCTGTGTATGCTTGTGATGTCTTCTTTTACGGTGGTCAGAGTTGCGTCAACGTTGTCTAATCGGAGCAGAACAGTATCCATTTTGTCGGTGGTTTCCTCAGGAATGGGCTCAGGATAGGTGTTGTAATGCGGAGGGGTCGTAGGGTCTACCTCAGCTTCTGATACAGCATCCTCATAGTACATATAATCATGTGCTTCAGAGATGTGATCACTGTCGTACATGTAATTTTGTGGTGTTGATTGAGGTGAAGGAGGTCCCATAGGCTCACCCAATTCATAAACCCAGTTGTCCTTGTTATGGATACTTGTCATCTGATGATTTGGCAATGTGAATAGCTGGACAGGTTTGTCATTGATGAGGTACTCGTAAGGTCCAGGTCCCATAGTTCTTAAAATGTGCCTGTTAAAGCAAAACTGGATATTCATGGGTCGGATGGTGCCAAAACTAGTGCTTGCATTTAGGTGGAATCTAAGGCCAAGCTCGTGGGCAATCATTGTCACAAGGCCTCCTATTAGAATAGGTGATTGTGGGTCCTGAGTGAGGCGTCGGAAGAATCTCATCATAAAAGGTACAGCATTCACTGTACGGCCCTGAGAAGCACAGAACATGATAAATAACTCTTCTTTAGATACTGTAGTAATATTTTCTTCTTTTCCGAAAAGGGTGTGAGCTAGTATCTTATGAAAGTATCTAAAAGCTGGGTTATGAATCTCATCATTATACATGTTGTTTGGGTCAGGGTGATAGTCGCCTGTGATTCTACCCCAGAACTGGTTGAGTTCAAAATCAAGATCGTCATCTTCGGCACTGATGAACACATGTGGTCCGCTAGGAAATCCTAGGAGGTTGGCTAATGACATCCGGCTATGGGTTTGGTCCATTCCAAACATCCTAAAGGTGATCAGCTCTGTGTTGGATCCAAAACCATAGTTGGGTAAGTACCTGAAGGAACTAAGGAATTCGTAGGTGAGGTCCTTATAGGTAGCAAAACGGGTTTTCAAAGAAGTGTTCTCCCAGCCTAATTGATTAAACAGGTATTGGATGCTATCAGTAATTCCTAGTTTCTCCATGGTAGACTTATCATAATACAGTGTTAAGACTATGTCTCTCTCAGTTAATGCTTCAAATCTTGCCTTTTGAGCTAATCCTCGAAAATGAACCTTTGTGAAGTCGTACGCGACCATACTCGCAGGTAAGTCGGAGAAAAAACAGGAGGAAGGTTTGAAGGCTTTTAAAATCCTGAAAAGTTTAAAACAGAAATTTGAAGTCAGGATTTTTAAAAACAAAAGGCGGTAAAAACAAAAAAATAAAAGAGAAAAATAAAATAAAAATCTAAAATAAAAGAAAGTAAAATTAGTTGCAATTTTAAGTTTAGAATTTTTGTTAAAGTTTCAAAAATAAAAAAAAAATGAGAATGAAATACAGTAACGAGGAAAATACGGGAAAATTGGGTTGCCTCCCAGTAAGCGTTGTTTTTAACGTCTAAAGCCTGACGATAGCTTGGTGACAAGCTATTCGGGTGTTTGAGCTGGAAGCTCAAGCAATGCTATACTGCAGACTTGAGGGTTGTTTTTGTTCTTATTATAATGTTTTAGACGTTGCCCGTTTACGATAAACGGTGCATTCGTCTTATCGGTAATTTCAACAGCTCCACTCTGAAGTACTTTAGTCACTTCAAAAGGTCCAGACCACCTAGATTTTAGTTTACCTGGGAAGAGTTTTAATCTTGAATTAAATAGCAGTACGATGTCTCCCACACTGAATTGTTTCTTGACTGAACGTTTATCATGCCACTTTTTAGTTCGTTCTTTGTAGATACGGGCATTTTCGTAAGTGTCCAATCGAAGTTCTTCTAATTCGTGTAAGTTCAAGATTCGTTTTTCTCCTGCCTCGGTGTAGTTGAAATTAAGTGTCTTAATGGCCCGGAAGGCCTTATGCTCTAATTCTACAGGGAGATGATAGGATTTACCGTAAACTAATTTGTAGGGTGTAGTACCTACTGGTGTCTTAAAAGCGGTCCTATAAGCCCATAAATCTTCATTTAGCTTTGATGACCAATCTTTCCTTGAGGTAGCGACAGTCTTTTCCAATATCTGTTTTATTTCCCTGTTCGAGACCTCTACTTGTTCGCTAGTTTGCGGATGATAGGGTGTAGCTACTCGGTGTCGGACTCCATATTTAGAAAGAAGTTTATCAAAGATTCGCGATATGAAGTGTGATCCGCCGTCACTAATGACGAGTCTGGGTATACCGAATCTAGGAAAGATTGTATTTTTGAAGAGTTTGATTACTACTCGTGCGTCATTTGTTGGAGCAGCAATGGCTTCTATCCATTTAGACACATAGTCTACAGCGACGAGTATGTAGTTATTACCAAAAGAAGGCGGGAATGGTCCCATGAAATCTATTCCCCATACGTCAAAGATTTCTACCTCTAAGATTCCTTTCTGAGGCATTTCATCGCGTCGTGAGATGTTTCCAGTTTGTTGGCATCGATCATATTTTAGCACAGCGATGTGAACGTCTTTCCAGAGGTTAGGCCAGAATAAGCCGGCTTGGAGAATCTTAGCGCACGTCTTGGATGTACCGGCATGACCACCGTATGGTGCTGAATGGCATTGGGAAATGATATTTTCTATTTCTTCCTCTGGGACACAGCGACGGTATATGTTGTCGGCCCCTCTCTTGAAGAGTAGAGGTTCGTCCCAATAATAGTGTTTCAGATCGTGGAAGAATTTCTTCTTTTGCTGATAAGTGAGATCCGGTGGA
Organism: Lathyrus sativus; assembly: GCA_963859935.3. NCBI lineage: Eukaryota > Viridiplantae > Streptophyta > Magnoliopsida > Fabales > Fabaceae > Lathyrus > Lathyrus sativus. Next base: position 660,704,487 of record OZ012739.1, read on the forward strand.
AGCACGCCTGCAGCTAGGTAATTAACGATGTCAGCATACCAAGGTAATGTGACTTGGGCATAGACGGCTTCTACGACTTTTTCGAGTTCTGGATCTTCCGAGATTAAGTTAGGCATGTCACTTTCTAATTTGGCTATCAGATGTTCGTACGGGAAATCGTCATTTATCGGTACTGGTTCATGTTTGATGCCTTCTATTCGGGATAAGTGATCTGCAACAACGTTCTCGGTTCCTTTCTTATCTTTGATTTCTAAGTCAAACTCTTGTAATAACAGAATCCATCTCAATAATCTTGGTTTGGCATCCTTTTTGCTTATTAGGTACCTAATGGCAGTGTGGTCTGTGTATATGATAATTTTTGCTCCTACTAAGTAAGAACGGAATTTGTCAAGCGCAAATATAACTGCTAGAAGTTCCTTTGCTGTTGTAGTGTAGTTCATTTGGGCAGGATCTAAGGTTCTACTGGCATAGTAAATGGCATGGAGTTTCTTGTCCTTCCTTTGTCCTAGAACTGCGCCTACGGCATAATCACTCGCATCGCACATGATTTCGAACGGTAGTCGCCAATCAGGTGGTTGCATAATCGGTGCAGTGATAAGGGCTGATTTTAATGTTTCGAATGCTTTTAGACAGTCGTCGTCAAAGACGAACTCAGCATCTTTCATCAACAGGCCGGTCAAAGGTTTTGTGATTTTTGAAAAATCTTTTATAAATCTTCGGTAGAAACCGGCATGTCCTAAAAAACTCCGTATTTCTCGTACGGATTTTGGAGGTTGAAGATCTTTTATAATCTCTATTTTAGCTTTGCCGACCTCAATTCCTTTATTTGATATGACATGTCCTAGAACTATTCCTTGCCGGACCATAAAATGACATTTTTCCCAATTTAGGACGAGGTTCACTTTTACACAACGTTCTAATACCATTTCTAAGTTTTGTAGGCATCCTTCGAAACTTTGTCCACATACCGAGAAATCGTCCATAAATACTTCCATGATGTCGTCTATGAAATCTGCGAAGATTGCCATCATGCATCTTTGGAAGGTTGCTGGAGCATTATAAAGTCTGAACGGCATTCGGCGGTAAGCAAAATTACCATAAGGACATGTGAATGTAGTCTTTTCTTGGTCATCAGGATGAATGGGAATTTGGAAAAATCCTGAATAGCCATCTAGATAGCAGAAATACGAATGTTTGGCTAATCTTTCTAACATTTGGCCTATGAAGGGTAAGGGAAAGTGATCTTTTCGTGTGGTTTTGTTAAGCTTTCTATAATCAATGCACATCCTGCTTCCAGTCACAACTCTTTTTGTTATTGATTCGCCCTTTTCGTTCTTAACTACTGTGACTCCTCCTTTCTTTGGTACGATATGAACTGGGCTAACCCATTCACTATCGGAGATTGGATAGATGATTCATGCATCTAGCAATTTCTTTACTTCATCTCTGACTACAATGCTTAGGATGGGGTTCAGTCTCCTCTGATGCTCTCTAGAGGTTTTACAGTCTTCCTCTATTGTAATTTGATGCATATAGATTGAAGGGCTTATACCTTTTAGATCGCTTATGTTATAGCCTAACTCGGTGGGGTACTTCTTTAGGACTTCTAATAGCTTTACGGTTTCTAGTTGTCCTAAGTCAGCGTTGACTATCACTGGTCTTTTTAGTTCATCGTCTAGGAATTCATATCTAAGATTTTTGGGTAGTGTTTTAAGTTCTAAAGATGGGTTCTTCGGACCTGGCATATGGTTTGGGGTCAGTGCTAAGCTTTCGCTTAGGCTGTCGTCTTTATACGGTTCACGCCAATCATCGTCTTCAGAAATATCGGGTATTTGAATCTTTATTATTTCTGAATACGTGGTCTCTTCATTTTCAAGTTCTCTTATGCATTCGTCAATTACATCTACTAAATAGCAGGTATCGTCTATGGCTGGTGCTTGTAAGAACTTGGTGAGAATGAACTCTATCTTTTCTTCTCCTACTTCGAATGTTAGCCTTCCTTTCTTCACGTCTATAATAGCTCCGGCTGTAGCTAGGAACGGTCTTCCCAGGATAATTGGGGTAACAGAGTCCTCTTTGATGTCCATGATTATGAAGTCGGTTGGGATGTAGAGTTGTCCTATGCGTACTGGAACGTTTTCCAGTATTCCGACGGGATATTTTACTGATCGGTCAGCTAATTGTACAGACATTTTGGTTGGTCTTAGGTCTCCCATATTCAGCTTTTTGCATATAGGTATTACGAACTTTCCTATGACGCAGGGTATGGAGAAACTACCTGGGTCTTTTAATTTAGGAGGCATGCGGTTTTGAATAATAGCGCTACACTCTGCAGTGAGTGTAACTGTTTCGTTATCCTCGATCTTTCTCTTATTTGACAGGATTTCTTTGAGAAATTTAGCGTATGACGGCATTTAAGTTATCGCTTCTGTAAAAGGAATAGTGATATTCAACTGTTTAAGGAGCTCTACAAATTTCTTAAACTGTCCTGAAGTTTTGGAGTTTATTAATCTTTGAGGATAAGGGATAAGTGGTTTATATGGCGCTGGAGGTGCTTGCGTTTTTTCACTTGCGGTATCCTCCTTCTCGTTGTCTTCCTTCTTCTCTAACTCGGATTCCTTTTCTGCTTGTTTAGTTGGTTTTTGTTGCATGGCTGAGTTTTCGGTCCTCGGATCGATCGGTTCGTCCAATTCTTTTCCACTTCTTAATATGACAGCATTTGCTTGACCTTTTGGATTCTGTTCGGGTTGTCCAGGAAATGTGCCAGCGGGTGCGGCAGCAGAGGCTTGTTATTGAGCCACTTGTGATATCTGTGTTTCTAACATTTTGTTGTGGGTGGCTAAAGCGTCTACTTTTCCGACCAACTGTTTAATTTGCTCGCTAGTGTGTATGTTTTGATTCAGGAATTCTTTGTTTGTTTGAGCTTGAGTAGCTATGAATTTTTCCATCATCAACTCGAGGTTTGATTTCCTAGGTGCAGTCTGAGCAGCGGCTGGTTTCTGATATCCTAGCGGAGCAGTAGGCATTTGCAATGCATTATCGCTTTTGTAAGAAAAGTTTGGATGATTTCGCCAACCTGGGTTATAGGTATTTGCGTAACGATTTCCTTGAGCATAATTTACTTGGTCTGGTGGGATTCCGGCCACCAATGGGCATTTGGGCGCATTATGAGTGGTGATTCCGCATAACTCGTTGTTTGGAGTTACGGCATCGACGGTTGCAGTGGGGTTAACGGTCAGACTGTCAATCTTATGTGATAGAGCATCTACTTTAGCGTTGAACTTTTCAAGGCTGCTGATCTCGTACATCCCACCTTTCGCTGCAGGTTTCTCTGTTGGAGTGCGTTCACCTCCCCATTGGCAGTGGTTCTGAGACATGTTTTCGATTAGTTGATAGGCTTCGTCGTATGGCTTATCCATAAGTGCACCGCCCGCGGCAGCGTCTACCGTCAATCTGGTGTTGTATAAAAGCCCATTATAGAAAGTATGGATTGTCACCCAGTCTTCTAGACCGTGGTGAGGACATGTTCTCATCATATCTTTGAATCGTTCTCATGCTTCGTAAAGAGATTCAGTATCTTTTTGTCGAAATCCGTTGATTTGAGCTCTAAGCATAGCAGTTTTGCTTGGCGGAAAATATCTCGCTAAGAAGACGTTCTTCAACTGTTCCCATGTCGTAACGGAGTTGGATGGTAAGGATTGTAACCATGTCCACGCTCTGTCTCTAAGAGAGAAAGGGAAAAGACGAAGTCTTGTTGCGTCTGGAGTTACTCCATTTGCTTTCACTGTGTCTGCGTATTGTACAAACTTCGTTAAATGTTCGTTTGGGTCCTCAGTTGCATTTCCTGAGAATTGGTTTTGTTGTACAGCTGACAGCAATGAGGGTTTCAGCTCAAAATCGTTTCGAGTAATAGCTGGGGCAGCAATGCTACTTCTAGGCTCCATCTGAGAGGGTGTAGCGTATGCCTTCAGCAGTTTGTTTTGAGGTCCTTCAGCCATCTTTGATTCTTCTTCGGATTTGGGAATGGGAGTGAGAGGATCGGGAATGTTATGTTTTAGTTGGTATTCAATGATGCGACTTCTTAAATGTAAGAAGCTCTCTAGTTCTGCGACTGAAGGTTTTAAGATATCACCTTGTGGGCGATTACTTGGCATACAATCGACAGAACCAGTAAAGGGAAAATAAAATTGTTAACCTAGTCTATACAGCGTAACAGAAGGTTACACTATTGACTAAACGGGTCCCCGGCAACGGCGCCAAAAACTTGATCGCGACTTTCTATGTCTAATACAACTTAACTGCAAGTGCACAGTCTATCGCGTAGTAATAAAAGATATCGATCCCACAGGGACTCGTAATCAAACTAGTGTTCTCGGGAGTTACTATGTTTAGCTAGGTAGATAACGTTTAGGGAAATAATTTCTGTCACTAAAGGGAACTAAAAACGTTACTTGAATTATAATTACGTGAATCGATATGCAGTAATTATGTTCTTCGGGGATTTGACAAGTCACCGGTATATGAAATATTTTTCAGAATTTATTTAAGCAGAAAATAGTGATCTGAAGACTTTCGTCTCACGATGGTTGTTGATGCTAGTCATAATTCTAAGGGCCGAATGTACGCTTTCGCTGTCCCATTCGGGGTTAAAACTACTTTTTGTAAATCTCTAAGTTCTAATCCATTTTAAAGTGCTTTCGCTGTTATTAAAACAAATGCCTAGTGTTTACTATTTGGTCTTACCGCAGCTGTCGCTTGTTGGTTCGTACCTTAATTAATTTCCCACTGTCGTGGCAAAACTACTTTTAAATAAGTTCTCGCTTTCGCGACGAACGTTTATTCAGTAAATAAGTTTAAACACTCAGACCATAAACAACTTTTGAAAAAAAGAAAGTTTTCAACCGGTTATTATCAAATCCCGTATGAGTTATTATTACATATCGATTACTCTGATTTAGCTAGACATGGATTTGGGAAAGGTAAAACATAAATAAAAACAGAAACTTAGAACATTCATATTACTGAGAATTAAAGTTACAATTAACGAAATAATGAAAAAACCTGTAACGTATCCAATTGGCTTTTGGCCAAATCCCAACGATGTCGGCAGGATTATGTCTTCAAACCAATAGAGCGCACAAACGAATATTGTCAAAATGGAATACAGGAATAAGGAAAGGAAACAAAAACAGAAAGAATAAAACTAAATTTTTGCTCTGGAAATAAAATTGGGCAGCACTTCGTTGTCTGAATGCGGCTCCCTTTCTCAGCTCCCCTCCTTCCCCTTTTATAGAAGTAGAATTCTAACGGTTATAATTTGAAGAAGGTGGACTTGGAGGCAGAAATATCAGGGAGTAGTGGTCCATTATTTGGGACTTGGAACTGCATTTTGCACGTTCAATTGAAGTTGTGCATTTTTGCCTGCATGACGGTTGTCATGGTGTGTGACGGCCGTCACCCGTGTGACGGTCGTCATGGAGGTGTGACGGTCGTCACAGCAGCAAAATGTGCATTCTGCGTTTTTCATGTTGTTTTCATCTGGTTTTCGTCCATATTTCATCTGTAATTGCTTCTTTTCTTCATATTGCTTTGTTTAGACATGATCATCAAGTACCTGCAAAATATCAGACAAATAACATGGAAAGAACCCGAAATCGGATTGAAAACAGTCAAACATTAGTTGAATTATGCATCAACATATATATATACGATTTCGTGTTATCAGTTTCTGAGATTATTTTATTCGCGGATGTATTTTGAGAATTATTGTGGAAGGTCAAGAGCTCATAATATTAATAAATTGTGATAAAATGTGATAATTGATAGTAATGTAAAAATTATTATTAATTATTATCATTATTATTGCTAATATTAATATAAATGAGAAAATGTTATAAATTGGATTTTTGAATTAAAGGAATTAAGAGAATTATATTTATTTTGGATTAAAAAGAAGATTATTTGGGATGAGGGGTAACATTGCCATTTTGGAAAAATAGAATTGGAAAGAAGAGGAGAACACGGTTTGAGCAAGAGAAAGAGCACGATCAAGAACAGCAACTTAGCAAGCGGATTTCGTGTGGATTGAGGAGCTTGTTCATCGTCAAAGCTTGATTTGAGGTAAGGGGGAGAATAATCGGTTAAATTGGGTAAATGCATGATTAATCGGTAGAAAGGGGGAAATCCCTAATCCCCATAGATTTCTTGATGTTTGATGTCGATTGCATGCTGTTATTGATGTGAATGTTGAGTTGTTTGATGATTAATTCGTTTGCATGTGCTGAGAATATTGAGTAGAATGAATTTGGGATTTTTGAGTAGTTTCGGAGTTATGCCGAAAGTCGGTAAATTGAGCAGATGATACGTTTTAGCGGATAGAATCGGGAATAGACCCGTAGCTTCGTTGTAGTGTGTTGTTAGTTGAGAGTTTTCGATTCAATCGGGCGGAATCGGGAGTGGATGGGGATTCTGGTGCGCAGAATTTTTCTGAATACGCAGGTATTCACTGGGCGAATGGGGGCGAGCCTTCGTCGGGAGAACTAGCCAGCGAGTGCTGGCAGAAGCTTCTGTTTGGCTTCGCCAGAGGTTTCGCCAGGCGAATGGTAGCGAGTGTTCGCTGCGGGCCTTCGTCGGGCGAATGTGCCAGCGAGCCTAGCAGCAGTTTTGTATTTTGCTGATGTTTTTGTGTTGTTCCGCTGGGGACTTGGACCCTCGTTGGTCTTGTGCGATGAGAGGCTTGTTGGAGATGGTGGTGCGAGCGTATGTTGGTGGTTGTAGGGCTGTTTGGCCGACGCATATTTTCAAGAGGCATAATTGGTGGATTACGTATTATGTATGAACCATTATGGATGTGCACGTGAGATGTGTGCACCGTATGCATGTTGTGTGTGAGATGTGAGGATCATGATGATCGTGGCGCCTTGAATGCGTTTTGTTGGTGTGTTGTGGTGAGTGGATCCGTGAGGATCGATACGCTTATTATGTGTTGCTTATGTGTGCCGTTATGTGATGTATTTGGGTCAGTAAGACCGACATGCCTGGTGTGCATTGTGTGTGATAAGCTGTGTGGTGAGCGGATCTGTGGGATCGACGCACTTTGTGTGCCTGTTATGTATGCATTTTGTGATGTGAATGGATCCGTGGGATCGGTACGCTTTGTGCGTCATGTATATATATTGTGTGAGGGGTGGATCAATAGGATCGGTTTGCACTTGTTGTGCTAGATGTATGTTGTGTGGGAATATGGTTGTGTGTGCTCCCGTAGATGAGGGTGATGGCCCAGTGACCATCGGTGTTGTTGGTGTGCTCCCGTAGAGGAGGGTGATGGTCATGTGTCCATCAATGATGATGGTGTGCTCCCGTAGAGGAGGGTGATGGCCATGTGTCCATCGATGTTGATGAGGGCTCCCGTAGTGGAGGGTGATGGCCAGCTGTCCATCGGTATTGTTATGGTGCTCCCGTTGTGGAGGGTTGATGGTCAGTTGCCCATCAGTGTGGTGTGTTCCCTGAGTGGAGGGTTGATGGCCAAGTGCCCATCGTTGATATGTGCTCCTGTGATGAGGGTTGATGGCCTGGTGCCCATCGTGGATTGTGAGACGGTACCGTGTGTTTAGAGTTGTGTGAGTACATTGTTGCGTGATAGTGTGTCGTGGTTGATGGTGGGACCGTGAGTCCGGATGTTATGTATATGAAATAGTATTATTATTGATTTCTGCCTTTTATTTCATGTACTATTATACCATTATTATTTAATCGTAATTCTCACCCCTTTGTTGTTGTTGTGGTCTGTGCTTCTTCGGAAGTGCAGACAACCCAGGTGTTTAGCTTGTCGGATTATGGTGTCTCCGTAGGGCTGCTCTGATACGTAACACCGGGGCGTTTTGGGGAGTTTTTCTATCGATGTCTATATGTGTGCCCCTGTGGCGTATCTGTATTTTTTGTATATGTGTGGTGATGGTTGTTGATGTGCGTATTTGGGGCAGATGGTCGTTATTGTATATATGATGATGATGGATATGGATGATGTATGTATATGATATTTTGTGTTATGACAGACCGTATCTTTTCCGCTGCAATTTTATTGAAGAATTCAGTTGAATTATTTGGGAAAAATATTTGTGGAAATTTTGACGTATATTGTGGCATCCCGTTTGGGAGAGAATCTCTGATATGTGTTTTATTTGTTTGTTTTATTTTATTTTGGGAATGGGGTGTTACACTAACCGGTCACTTCACCATGATTTCGTACGGATAACAGGCTTAATGTGATTGCACCAGAATGAAAAGGACTCAAAAGGAGATTTGAAAGTAGGCCTAGGTACAATAGGGTAGTATGGATTGATTTGTGAAGAATGAAACTTATGTCCGTATTTACGGAGAAGTGTCATTGTGATACCCGTGGTTCACTGAGTCATCACCTATCGCTTCATCCCAGCTTAAACTTATAAGACCTTTTTGCCCAGATCATTTATGGATATCACCCTGTTTTCTGTTATGATGATTTGCTTGAGGACAAGCAAATGTTTTAGTGTGGGATAATTTGATAGACCTAAAATATATTTTTTAATTGACTCGATTTGCGCACGTTATTTAGGATTTTATTTCTGTTTTCTTGTATTATGCCTTTGTTTTATTTCTTTTTCAGGTTTTTGTATTTTCAAAGCTACTCGAGAAGAAATGAAGAAAAACGAGCTAAAAGACCTACATTCTGAGGAATTGTACACATGGCTTCCACCATGGCGGGCGCCATAGGGGATGCCACACATTGGGTAGAAGACAACTGCTGACAACTGCCACGTCTCCCACTCCTTTCCACCCTAGTTCATGTGGCGGGCGCCACCTTCACAAACTCGTTTCCCTCCCAAAAGGAGTTGGGGGAAATTCTTGTCCTTACCTGTACTTTCCTACAACTATAAATAGAGGAGTTATGTTTCATTTCTAATCATCCAAGCTTAGTTACAGAACTCAAGCCATAAATTTCACCTATTGTAAAGTGATAAACATCTCACATCGAGGGGTTATCACACTGTCTAATCGAGTATGTAATCGGGTTTGGAGCACTTGGGTAGAAGTTAATTCTGCCGCCATTTTATTTTTGTCATTTACTTCCATTTGTACAAGATTTTAAAGCCTCTCGTTTAGAGCAGGTTTTTGTTTATTTATCTCCTTTTATTTATCCGTTCTTATTTCCCGCACCGCTTTTATTTCTTGCACCGTTTATTTATCGCACCTTTTACCGCACTTTATTTATTTACTCGCATTTATTTACCATGTTTATTTACTTTACCATGTCCGGCTAAATCTTAAAGGCTAGGATGCAAGGATTGTAGTTATAATAGTATTCCATACGGCTGTCGATAGAATTACTTAGGGGTTATTTTAACTTTTAACACTTATTTTCTGTACTTAAAATCTGTTGGATAAGATCGAAAGCCATCCAACCTTTAGATAAATTTGGTTACTTTTAACTGTTCCAAGGAAGCGAAAGCGCTTGGCTTAGTTAATTAGGAATCTTTAATGTTTAAGAAAACCGATTTTAAAACTGTTTTCGGACGCGTTTATGGATTTAGAGTCTGGTTCGCAAGAACCTCTTTTTGTTAGAAATTCCAGGTCAAAATACTTTTCAACTAAGTCAAGAAACTATATTTCTTAAAAATAGGTTTATTAATCCTAACGCAATACGCGCCTTTTTATAAGTGACAATAAGAGGGATCGATTAGGGATAAACTCGGTTCTGATTACGCGAAAGCGACAGTTCCCATTAAATTAGTTCTTTTCATTAGTAGAAAAAATTACCCCATAAGGCATCCTATCTGTACACATTTGGAATACTACGTAGCTATGTGAATTGCATCTATGCCTATTGTTTTATTACTGAATTTATTTACCGCATTTATTTACGCACTTTACTTTTATTTCGCACAACTCAACCTTTTATTTGACTTGCCTTAGATAAACACTGTAACACTAGCGAATGATAGATTGACGTTTGGTCTATGTGGGATCGATAATCTTTTATATTACTCTGACGCTATTCGTGCACTTGTGAATCGCCCATCAGTCTTACTGTTACAATTCCAAATTTTTACCTTAGCAATTTTACTAGAAAGAAAACAGTCTCTTATAAAACACAACATGTTTTGATGAGTGCCATAAAAAAATGTTCATGACATGGATGTAAACTTTGACATGACTACAAGACAAAAAGTAGTTTTTGGTTGTTTGCAAGTCGCACGTGCTCAGGACTTTCTCCTTGATACTTGGCTAGGCCACCATATATCATTGATGGAGTACCGTACTATCCTGATATATCGCCTTATGATGACCTTATTTTCTATTGATAAGGTTTGCTCAACTTTTCGCAAGGCGTGTTTGGATATATTTGGGGAACAAATGATTCATTATATGGAGCTTACAAGTTTAAATACTGACATGGCATTGTAAGGAATGTCCTATTTGACATATTTCATTGGGCGGAGTATTTGTGAAGAAAGATACGCATGTGAATTTTTTGACTGATCCACATGAGAGAAGATTAACACTTAGATCAATAGATGTTCTAGTGTACATGTAGGTTAAAAGGGAAACATTCATGTGCAAAGTTGATTAGAGTTTCTCCACTACTGATATTGAGGACTATAGGTTTTAATGTGGGATATATATTACTCAAATCCGCTTTAAGTAAAATGATCAAACATAAGAAAATGTATTCTGACAATCAACATACTTTCATGTAATTCGTTTTTTACACTTTTAGTTTCCTAACATCAAAAATAATGAATTTTTATGTGAGATTCAAAGGACTTATACATATCAATGTTGTATCCCCTAAACTAATAAGTATAATTTTTAATCATTTTTAAGAGAATTAATTTTATCATTAAAAAAATAAATAGCAACACCATATTGTTGCACATTTGTCTTCTATTCCTACATAAACTTTATAATGACATATGAATTTTACATATTTAATTAATAAATAAATAAAAATATTATCCCTATAAATTTTACATATTTAATTAATAAATAAATAAAAATATTATCCCTATAAAAAAACAATGGTTTTGATAGCTGAAGTGTTAGAACTATGTTTAAAATAGTAAAAAAGAAAAGTTGTTACTAGTAGTAGTTTGACTATTCTCACTATTAGCAATGACCCTACCATAACCTAAGGAGGCAATGACCATTAACATTGTCTAAAACATATTAGTAGTATTGAATTAACTTTATCTAAAACATATTAATTATGTCTTTCAGAAGTTACAAATTTGATACTATATAATTTAATTTAATTTCAATATTCAAATTTGATAGTACTGTGTAATTTAATTTAAGCCTTTACTACTATTGAAACAAGTTCACGGCTTTTGCATGTGTTAATGGGTCCCGTTTTGATCCGAAAATCCTCTTATTTTGACTCACTAGGGGATGATGGGTATGACAAATCATATATATATATATATATATATATATATATATATATATATATATATATATATATATATATATATATATATATATATATATATATATATATATATATATATATATATATATATATATATATATATATATATATATATATATATATATATATATATATATATATATATATATATATATATATATATATATATAAAGAGGAAAATGATGTCACGGCTTACAGTACCACGACCCTCTTTACCCATAAGGTTTGAAATTTGAAACGACTTCAAAACACAACGACAAAAATAATTAATATGTAATAGATGATAGGACAAAAAGAAAAAAATAATAAACTAGAGAGGAATATTGTAAAAGTCATATGGTATTAAATAAATTAACAAATTTTTTTCATTTTTCAATACATCTTTACTATTCTTCTAAACCCAAATTTGTTTTACTCTCTTTTTTATATCGGATATTAATCTTGATCTTTCTCATGCCTTAACTTTCTAGGGCGACTCACATTTTGTCATAATTAAAGAATACTTCAAAGTTGTTAGTGCGGTATTTTTATTTTTATCATATGCCCCACAAAATAAGTTATCACTCCAATCAAAGAATATTATTTTGTTGCAAATAAATGCTAGAATTTCTTTTGTGATGTTAAGAATGTAAGGATTTTAAATATTAAAACATAAATTTAAATATTGATACAAAATGTTACACATCTTTCTATTGGAGAGAATGCTTTTGATGAATTTTTTTTATCAATTATTTTAGAAGAGTATTAGAGTATGATGGATTGGGTAAAACTTCAATCACAAGTATAATGGTGAATAATTGAGACATTAAAAGAATGATAGAATTATAAAGAATTATGATGAAAATATGACATTCTAAGATTAATGATCTAACAGGGATATTTAAATCACCAACAAAATAATACAGCTAATCAATTAATCAAAAAAATAGTTTTTTTTTCAAACTCGCAATCAGTTAAACATTTAATACAATTGATTGCTGTAAATCTTTGTCTCAGAAAATACACATGTGCAATCGGTTGCATATTTGGAGCAACTTATTGCTCCAAATCTCTATCTTGTAATTAACGCTGATGCAACTTATTGCACTTCTACTACTACCTGTTGCACTGACTTGAATTACACTACTTTTTCAACACACTACCTTAATTCAAATCCCTTAAGTCCTCCTTACTTGTGTGTTCGTTCATAAGACATCTATTTTGGATCACTTAAGGTCTCCTCAGTTTTCACGGATTCAGATTCAACCATGAGCTCAAAATGGACAAGATCACCATTACTATCCGGGAATAACTCATAATCATGTAGTCTTGTTGGCATGCCTCTTTGCCTAGTAGATCTTCTCACATTTTCTTCAACTTGAACTTCATTGGAGAAACAATTCCAACATCATTTATGTTAAATTTTGCACGTTGTTTGTCCTTCAATTCATCAAAAATCACATATGTACTGATTACGCTTCTTTAATTGACTGCATCATAGATTTTGTATCTAGCGGTAAAGTGATACCCAACAAGTATCATTTGTTCTCCCTTGTCATATAACTTCTTTCTAACCTGATCCAGAACATGTATATACGCTACCGAACTAAATAAATTCAAGTGACTCAGGTTTGGATTGAATCCTGACCAAGATTCTTCAAATGTAATATTTTTCAGCTTCTTCGTTAGAAACCTATTCAACAAATATGCACCTGTAGACACCGTTTCTCCCCATAAATCTTTTGGTAAGTTCTTTCCTTTCAACATGCTTCTCACCGTGTTCATAATTGATCGACTCTTTCTCTCAGCGTCTCCATTTTGTTGTAGTGTATATGGTGACACCACATCATGTACAATGCCCTCTTGATCACAAAATTTCCTAAAATCATTTGAGACATATTCACCTCCATCATCTATTTGTTGAGTTTTGATTTTTTGATCACTTTGTGTTTGCATCATTGATTTGAACTTCTTGAATACTTCCAGCACCTCATCTTTTGTATAAATCAAGTAAGTTCACAACTTTCTACTAAAATTATCAATCAAAGTGATAAAGTACCTATTCCCTTTGATTTAGTTAACTTGCACCGGTCCATAAACATTCGAATACACCAAATCAAGATGACACTTGGTTTCGCATCATGCATCTTTGCTAAATCTACCTCAGTGTTGCTTGGCATGCACACACTTTTCACATACTTCAGTTAGCATATCGGTCGACGGCGGTCCCGTAACCATGTTGTTTTTGTGCATAACATTGAGATCCTTGAAATTCAAATGCCTAAGCCTATAGTGTTATATCCATTCTTCTTTACTAGCAGTCATTGTAAGACATTTATGCTCCATTACTTTTAATTCAACTTTGAAAGTTATGTTTTAATCCATAAGGGCCTTTAGGATCAAACTTTCATTTGCATTCATAACTTTCAGCACTTTGTTTTCCATGTGAATCTTGTAACTCATTTCAATTAATTGGTCAATGTTTAAAACATTATATATTAATTCTCAGAATATATAACACATGATTAATCAAGGAATGCTCAACATTATTCCTCTTTATTAATACATCGTCAATATCTTCTGATGCAAGTATGTTATCATCCGTAAATTTCACCTTGTTCTTCACTACTTGATTGATTTTAACAAACCATTCATTCCTTTCTGTCAAGTGCGTTCAACACCCATAGTCAAGGTAGCATTGATCGTTGTATTATGCGTCATCTCGCGGAGTCCCCATCACGTTTCAAGTGATTGTACCCGACTTTGACTGCATGTTTCTACATTGTTTTCTGCTTCAACAATCACCATTAACAATGTGCTATCATCATCATCTTTCCTTGCAAAATTTTCTTCAGCTTTTTGTCGATCATTTTTGTTGGCATGACATTCGCGAGCAAAATGTCCAATCTTTTGGCAGTTGTAACATTGAACGTTGCTCTTGTCGTTCTTCCATCTACCTCCCTTTCTTTTATTCTTGCCACCTCTATAATTGCTTGATCGACCACCTTTGTTGTCGCTACTCTTACCCTTTTGGAATGTTGAATTGATGAAACTTTGGGAGTCTCTCCCACCATTGTTGTGGTAGTTTCCTCTACCTCTACGCATGGACCACTTTCGCTTCACTTTCTTGTCCTTTCCAATGAAACGAGCTTGCAAAGCAACTTCAACCTTTGCTTTGTCAACATTTCTCTCCTTCATTTTTTGCTCACAAGCCCCAAGAGAACTTTGCAACTCTTCTTTGCACATAGTTGAAAGATCCTTGGACTCTTCAATGAAAACCATTATGTTATTGAATCTTGACGTCAATGATATCAAGATTTTACCAACCATATACTGCTCAGTAATTGATTCGCCAATCTTGTGATTTTTATAGTAAATTCACTAATGGATTTCTTTTCCTCCATTTAAATTAACTCCAGTTGCCTCTTGTGAGTTTGTAACCTCACCACCTTTGCCTTATTAGCTCCTGCATAACTTTTCTCCAATAGTTCTCAAGCTTGCTTTGAGGATGTGCAGTCACCATCCTTCTAAAGTTGTTAGCATCAACATATTGATGAATGAGATACAAAGCTTTGAAATCTTCTGTCTCCTCCTCCTTGTATGTAGTTCTTTGTGTAGCCACTGTACATTCTACAAGTGGATAAACTTCGTTCTTGATCACTTCAAGAACATCTTGATAACCAAACATCACCTTCAACTGTTTGCACCACTTGTCATAATTTTTCGCATCGAGAATCAGGTGATTTACAAGGATACGTTCATTGAAGATGGAAAACATTTTCGACACTAAGTCTTTGATCAAAGAACCCGACTTTCGATGTCAAATGTTGGGTAAAATCTCAATCACAAGAACAAAGGTGAATAATTGAGAGATGAAGACAATGACAGAATTAGGGTGAAAATATGTCATTCTAACATGAATGACTCAACATAGATATTTAAACCATCTTACAAAATAATACACCTAACTAACTAACTAATGAGAAAAATAAACTTTCCAATTGCACATTTAGTGCAACCAATTATTCTAAAACTTTGTCTTAGACAATACATAGGTGCAATCCGTGTTGCTCCAAATCTCTACCTTAAAAATTTGTCTAAAAAACTAGTGTAACATGTTGCATTGACTTGAATTACACTAATTTATGAACACAATATATGAACACAATAGAGGTTGCTTAGTAAATTTATAAGTTCCCAAACTTAATATTTTTAGCATGCGTTATTTAAAATTTTTGTGTAAGTTGTTTCATGAAACAATGAAAAAGTGTGTTGTTTATCATTAAAGTTTATTAATCTTATAGATTGTTTATTAAAATCACCATTAAAATAAAACTGATTTAAATTACTTAAGTGCAATGTGGCAATTAATTTCACACAAAAATAACTCAAAGAATTAAAAATTAATTCTCCCATTATATATGCTCTTAGTCTCTTTAAGGAAAGGATTCCCTCAAATATAAATTTTACTAGAGATTTTAGAGAGGGAACAGTGATCATCCTCACCATTAAAACATCATCTTTTTATATTTCTTATATTTTTAGTAGAGGACTGGGAGAGAACCCACTCCCATCTCCTAGACAGTAACAACAAAATGCATTGAAATTGATACCGACCAAAAAGATAGTACTCACTACCAAACAACAATCATGATAATGACAATGGTGGAGAGTGTTAGATATCATCCTGTTGAAGAGTCTTAGAAAGTCGAGAACAATAAAATCAATACTATTGATTATCTTAAATATAGTTGGTCAATGGTAAATTACTAAAGCTCAATTGGTCATGTCCCTACTCCATACAAAATCTCACTCCCTCAGCCATGTTCCAGCCCCACTATCTTACTTTCTTGAATAGCTTTGTTTGGAATCGAGGACACTTAACTAAGAGAGATAATTTCCTTTTGAATAGATAATACAAATACAAATAAATGCAAATGAATGAAAGCAAGCAAAGGGAGAGAAAAAGAGCGCAAAGTAGAAAGGAAATGAGAAAGCTTGAGAAAGTTTGTTTGATTCTCTTCCTAAAGAGAGAAAAAAAACAAACAAAAAAAAAGCTTATTATTATATTCTAAAGTTATCCAACATTGTTCAATCACAAAATGTTTCCAGTTCGCAATTTTTTCATTTATAATGAACTAAGAAAAAACCTAAAACTCTTTGAACAATCTTACCTTAGGACGGTGCAGATTGGCATGAACAAAGAAGAAATTCATCTGATCAGAAGAATCGAAGTTGAGAGAAACTAAAATATTTATATATACAATAAGGTCTCTAAAAGCTCACTTCCCAGGTCAGCAATACATTGAGTCAAACTTGGAAAGGAAAGCCTTGAAGATCGACTTCCCTAAGGTCGCATATATCTACATAATAACTGGGGTGGCCACACAGTAATTAGTACCTCTATAACCTTAAACTATTAACCTAATATACTATATTAGAAAGACACAGATTCCCGATAAGTATGTTACATAATTCAAAGGGAAGTGAACACTAGATACATTTTATCTCTGTTAGCATATAATTTACCATAGCTCGTCATTTCTCGCATCACCCAAATCTCATTTGCACACGGTCTTGAGCCTCTTCGCAGCATTGACAAATCCCTTAATCACCTGCAACTCGTCCAGTATTTGCTTCACGAGAAAGAAACACAATTTCAGGACAAAACTATGATAACAGCCAAAAACTTCATCAAATTCTACATCATACTCCCACGCACACACGCAAGCACACCACTATTCATGCATCTTTATGTGGCATACTTGCCCCGTCATCAAATAAACTATAAATTAGGCGTAATTTGTGAAAAAGATAGAAACATGATATGATATGCAGCTCAAAAATACAAAAGCATCAATTACAAACATCACAATATTTTATAAAAAAAAAATTGAAGATAGACATTGATGAGATTATTTTAATGTTATTATTCTAATGAGCACATGCTCCTGAAGAGTAGTACTTTATTTCCATGGCAACTAGTAGTAGTTACCAAAAACAAATAAGCAAACACCAATTTTAAGGTACCTGGGACATAAAATGTCTCTGAACAACATCTAGAAGCTGCTCTCTAGATGGATTTGGGACGACATCCACCTGCAAAATGCAAATCCATTTATGAATTAAGTACCAAAAACACTCTCAGACTGCAATAAGCATCTTCCATAGGGGATTAGAATTTACAAGATTAAAATGTCGCCAATATCTCCACAATGCAGCCATTTCAAGCTTGCTCAAGTCAACTTTCTGCAGAAAATATACAAAAAAATAAAAAATAAAAACATAAATAATTAAAAGTTACGTATCAAGGAATAAATTATCTCATTTGTCAGTGGGTGGAGAAATAAATTATGAAAAAGAAGTAAAGCTGATATGATATATACCATGGACCCATGAGGCATAGTAACGGACCCCTTAGACTGTGAATCACCAGAGAAGGACCTACTCATTGTCTTGTGACATGATCCCAATGATCTATGCATTCTGTGCCTCGATTTGTGAGACTTGTGTGTGTCGTCCGATGCTGAAAAAATCAAACAAGTACACACTTTTATTTATTTCAAAAAATAGTGGTGTGGTGGGGTCAATAAAAAATTAAGAAAAAAAAAAGCAAGACACTAACTAGAGCCTTTTGATATATAGAGCAAAAAAAAAAAGAAAAAGGAGGTACACATAAAGGATCCAATGTTACCAAACTCTGTCAATTTGAAAAGTCATGGAAGCAAAAACAAACATTCATAAACTAACAGTAAAACATCACAGCATTCTAACTTGTGTACTAGGTGCAGAAACAGATAGGAATTAATTACATTGAAGGAGAAAACAAAATGATAAACTTAATTCAGTCAATATTGAGATGGTCTTGTCAGAATTAACAAAGGTAGAAGGTGTAAAAAGTGTAAACTCACCCATATCTGATCCATTCCATGGTACATTGTCAAATTCAAGGTCATCATCTTCCTCATTACCAGTTGGTGCTTCAATCACACTAAGAGCATTCCTTTGTAGCTTCACTTCAATACCATTTGTAAGAACCTGCATTCATGTATACCAATATAATAACAATGTAAAATAAAATAACCATCACTACAATAATTTAAGTTCTTGGCCAATTTTCATTAGATTTTTCAATTTTGCAATAAAAGCAGTGTGAGAGAACATGCATGTAACTACTTTTCACCATGAAAAACAATAAAAATGCATATGAAGAACATGCAAGAATCTGAATAAAATCTCCATTAGATTCAGAAAATCCACAAATATGATTTAATAAAAAATGGAAAATTATACCAAAGGAGGTAATATACTCAATTCAGAGCTCAAACCCTAAAATACAAAATTTCTGCATATATGAATAAAACTTAAGAAAAAAAACTAATTAACAATTGATCCTGGGAAACACCAGATCCAGCAATTTAGAAAAACATGCAATAGAAAATTTAACTCAAAATTGTGATTCAAAATTATAACTCAAAAATTCTATTCAAATTTCAACAAGAAAACCCCAACATTTTGAGAATCCAAATTGAAAATTATGAGGTTTGAATGATTTGGATAAGAATTCAAAGAGTAGGGTTTAGAACACATTTAATCAATTAAAACCTCTCGAATTAATTTATAAAAAAAAATAATAAAACCGTAATCAATTATTTAATGCCTTAAAAACGATTAAATTTAAGCATATGATTAAAGGAGTGCTGTAATAAAATTATAAATATTTTTTGAAAAAATTGACCGACAGAGGAAAATTGGTTGAATTCATGAAAATGCAAATAAAAATTTAAAAACACATTAATTATCGAAAATTAAATAAAAACGAAGAAATTGAGAATTTGCGTTGAAACTTACCAGCCAATGCCATCCACCTAATCCAACGGCTTTCTTAACAACACCTTGAAGACCGACGAGCACCGATTTGGTACGGTTGTTTCCGGTGACCACCACTTTCGTATGGCGAGGTAGCACCGATAGCTCTTCTTCACTACTATCACCACCACAGCTTTGCAAATGAGAGAATCCACCACCATTCACTGAACTTTCCATCGCTTGAAGCATTTCCAATTCAGAAAAAAAAAACTAAAATTGCGTTTTATGGAAGATCGTGCATTGTTAGTTACGTATTGGAGAATTTCAGGGGAAAAAGGAGGTAGAATGAGGAAGAAAATAGGGGAATTGTGGGAGAAGAAAACACAAAATGAGAGAGAAAGTGAAGAGAGAGAGAAAGAGGAGAGAGAGTAGAGTGAGAATGACTGGCAACGTTTATTGGTTTGTTGGTATGAATCCCGACGAGAGGGAATGGACCAATGAGAGAGTGACACGTAGGATTGGGAAGGTGGGTTCTTTAATCATGCGCTCGGAAAGAGAGAGAGGTGATTCTGGGAATAGAATGGAATGCAACTTGTTGTTTCTTGCTTGGTGTCATTGTAATTCAAAAAGTTTAATAGTAAGACAAAATTAAATTAAAATTACGCAAGTTTTTTTGAAACGGATTCATGGGAGGTGGAGATTATGAACGTGAATTATGCATTGAAGCATCAGCAGCGGCACATAGGTTATAGCTTGGTGACCTTGCTTGGTTGGTTTTCAAATTTCAAGAGTTGTTTTGTTTTGCTTTGCTTTTTAAACACGATTCATGAAGAGTCATTTGTAATAACTTGTTACTAAACACATGTTTTTTTCATCTCTACTACTTCCTTACAAATTTTTTATTCAATTAATTATTTTTTATATCATACATGTCCATTAAATTATTTTCTATATGAAATATGTCCATTAAATATATATAAAACTCTTCTCATTTGTCTATTCTTATTAATTGGAGTTAACAACAAAATTTCATTGATACACAAGAAAAAGACGAAGATTAAAAGAATTGGAGAAAGAGAGGAAAAAAACTATGTACCTGCTGTGAATTTTTAAGAATAATTAAAATATAATAAAGATTGAGTTTTTTAAACAAATACAAATTTTTTAATTAAGTTTTACAAAAGAGAGAGAAGAAGAAAGAAGAAGAATCATGATTGGTTATAATTGTTTTAATATTTATTTTCTCATTAAGGATTCAAAGATTACAAGTGAATAATAACAATTAACTTCTCTCTCAACAACCTGAGAGAACTAGTCTATTTATAAACTATTAACTTATGCTACAAGTTAACTTAACAATTGAGCTTACAAGCAAGGTCCAATTCGACATGCTAACAATCTTAGCATTTCGCCTACTGCATGCTTGAGCATACTTCGACTACAGCATACATGATTGACATGTGAGCAAACTTCGACTACATACTAAACTTTTTTGAACCATGAACCTAACCCCGTCGAGACTAGAGTTCGATCCAAAACACCACAAATCTCCACCTTGGAACAAACTCTACACTAACAAGGGAACAAACTAGCTTTCATCATGAAGCTTTTTCAATTGCATACAATGGAAGAACTTGCAACTTGGCAATGTCTTGGTATTCATATCAATAATATTGTCATCAGTCAAAATCTTCAGCACTTGGACTTCTCCACACTCGATTATCTCTCTAACGAAGTGCACCCTCATATCAATGTGCTAGGTTCGCTCATGATAGGCTGAATTCTTCGACATATGTATTGCACTTTGACCATCACACTTAACAGTGATAACTCGACCTTGAAGTTTCAGCTCCTTAGAAAAACCTTCAAGCCATAATGCTTCTTTCACAACTTCAATGAGGGTGATATACCCCGCTTCAGTGGTTGATAAGGCAACAACCTTCTAAAGAGTTACTTCCAACTGATTGTCCTGTCAAACATAGTGAGGACATATCCATAAATAGATATTCTAGAATCCTTACAACCTGCATATTCAGAATCGACAAATCCTTCGATTTCGACTTTGTTATCATCACCACAGACTCCATCATAAATTATGACTATACTCAGAGACCAATTGATGTACCCAAGATTGGCCATATACTTGCTTACAAGGCTCACTGCATATGTTATATCTGGCCTCGTACAAACCATAACATACATCAAAGAACCTATTATACTAACATATGGAATGTTATTCATATATGCCCTTTCGACTTCAGTACTAGGACTTTGAGTCGTACTCATCTTGTACTGAGGATTAGCTGGTGTTAGAACATGCTTTGAATTCGATACACCAAACTTGTCGAGAATCTTCTTCAGATATGTCTCTTGAGATAAGCATAATTTTGACTTCTTTCTATCTCTCTGGATGTCAATCCCAAGAATCCTGGAGGCAGCTCGCAGTTCCTTCGTGTCGAACTCCTTATCGAGTTCAGCCTTCACCTTCATGACATCTTCAACATTGTTGTTTGCTATGAGGATGTCATCCACATAAAGAAATAAAATAACAAGTAAATTTCCAGGTCAAAATATGAAATTAACACATTGGTCGAACTGGATCCTAGTGAAACTGATGTGTGCCATAAACTTGTCGAATATCTTATTCCATTATTGAGGAGATTGTTTCGGGACATACAAATAAAGGTGAGGAAAATACATAAGAAAGGGTGAGTTATGTATGCCCAAAAATATTTTTTCACTTCTGATTTGGAAACATCAGATTCTAAACCAAGTTCATAGTTTGGTATCATAGTGAGTAACAACGGTGAGTTTAATTCCTTTTCTTAACCCTATTTCAGAACTAAGGTGTCAAGCTCAGATTCTGGTCCAAGTAAAAGGTTGAATCAAATTGAATTCTGACTTCAAAGCTTGTTACACAGCAGGATGTAAATGTAGAAGTAAATAAAGACACACACAATATATCATGGTTCCTCTCAATTGAGAGTAGTTCAGTCCCCTTGCAGCACAAGAGCTTTTAACTATAATTAATCAGACTACAATTGCTTAAGCTAGCAACTTAAGACTTCCTTCTTAAACCTTCGGTTCAAGACTTCTTGCTCAAGCCCTCAAGCATGAGACTTCATTTCCTAAACAACCTATTTAAGACTTCCTGCTCAATCTATCTAGATTGAGACTTCCTTGCTTAAACCATAAGTTCAAGACTTTCTTCTCAATCATACCAAATCAAAACTTCCTGCTCTGCCCTCAAGCATGAGACTTTAATGCTCAATCACACTGATTGAGACTTCCTGCTATGCCCTCATGCATGAGACTTCAATGCTCAATCTACATAGAATGATACTTCCGGCTTGAACCCTTGGTTCAAGACTTCCTTGATCAAGCACGCAGGTAAGATACTTTTTCTACTTTAAACACTATTTAGTAGACAAGATAACTACTATACTTTAATAAACAATCAGAAGTATAACAGTTGTGCAACAATCACAAAGGTTTATAAAGTTTCTAAGATTTCTAAGATAAATCTAAGATAAGAAGTCTTAAGATCTTATACTATAACAGTTACAATAATAGCTCAGAGTTATGTTAAGATCTTTCAATGTGTTATAATGTTGTAACCTTCATTTGAGTGTTTAGCTTCCTTTTATAGAGATAGAAAAAGAGTCTTTAGAGGTCTGAACAACAACAAACTTAATGAAGAAGTATGCCAAGAGAGACGTTGGAGACTTGCATATGGTCAGAAGCTTTATCCACTGAATAATAGCATTGCCCACAACACCTTTTGAGTAACTAGGTATCTACCAAAAGGTTGTACAAAATGAAGAGGTCACATCGCCATCCTTGAGCCTCACAAAACTAAACCCTAGTTGACTCTGTCCAGAAATCTGGGGCTTTGATAAGTTAAATATGTTTTGGTGCAGTGTACAGATCAACTGCTCTCCACGTCTTCAGAAACTAAGTTGTCATCAGAAGTTGGGTTATGTGACCAGAGTTTGACGCCTTTAGAGTCTGATGAACATATTCAGATTATGATCATCCAGAATCTGAGTATTGCTTCTTCACTTATGCTTTAAATATAATTAATGATGAATTCTTTAGTTTATGATCATGCATACTTTAACATATGTTAGGAAATCCTATTGTTCTTTAAATACTTTGTTATCATAAAAACTATTTAAGGGTATGAACAAATCTTTTTCTGAAAACAAAGACTTTTTCAACTTGCACACATAATCTTCCTTTCCATATTCTTCATACCCCTCAGGTTGCTTCATCGGGATTGTTTCATCTAGATTATCATACAGGAAGGTTGTCTTCACATCCATTTATTCAAGATCTAGTTCGAACTTTGCCACCATGGGTAACAATATTCTAATGGATTTATGATTTATAATAGGTGACATCACATTATTGAAGTTGACATCTTCTTTTTGAGTGAACCCTTTAGCAACCAACCTTGCCTTAAATCGCTTCAACATCAATCTTCGATTCCTTCCTTAACATTGAAAATCCACTTACAATACACTAACATGGGCCCTGTAGGTTTCTCGATCACCTCCCAAGTGTTATTATCATGAAGAGATTTCATCTCATCATCCATGGATTTCAACCATTCAGTCTTGTCTTGACTCCTCATAACTTCCTTATAGTCTCTAGGTTCTTCTCTAGAATCTCACTTGCAGAAATTAAGGCATAAGTTATGAGATATGCACAACCAAGTCACTAAGGTAGCTTGATGACTCTTTTCAACGTGTCTCTTGCTAGAAGATATTCATTATCAGTCTCCTCATCTTCATTAGCAACTTCTACTTCTTATTCGACTTCATCTGGGTTATGCAATTCAACATAAGGCTCCACCTCAACAGAGATCTTTGTACTTCGACCAACGTCATCAATTTTCTTGAAAGTCATCTCAACTTCATTGAAAACTACATCTCAACTTGTGATACACCTTTTGTGACCTGGCTCTAGGCACCACAGCCTATAATCTTTGACTCCTTCAGGGTACCCAAGGAACATACATCTCAGAGCTCTTGGTTCGACCTTGTCTTGCCTAATGTGAGCATAGGCTAAACAACCAAATACTCTAAGTTTGTCGAGACTAGGTGAATTTTCTGACCAGACTTCTTTAGGTGTCTTCATTCCCGATGCAGCCAATGGGGACCTATTTATCAGGTATGATGCAGTTACAACAGCTCTTTCCCAAAGCACCTTCTTCAATCCTATACTAACCAACATGCATCTAAACCTTTCTAGAATGGTTTGATTAAACCTTTTAACCAAACCATTTTGTTGGTACCTGCTGTATTCTGCATCGTGCAATTTGAAACACAACATAATAGTTGTCGAAAGCCTCATTGCAAAATTTAAGACCATTATCATCCCTCAACCTCTTGACCTTCTTGCAAGTTTGGTTTTTAACCAGAGTATTACAACTTTTGAAATTTTCAAAAGTTTCATCCTTAGTCTTCTGGATGAATATCCCTAATTTTCTTGAATAATCATCAACTATGGATAGGAAATACTTTTCACCTGAGTGTGAAGGATTCCTCGCAGACCCACATAGATCAACATGAATGTAATCAAGGGATTCATGTGTTATTTGTTTACCTTTATTAAACTTCACCCTACAGGATTTACCAAATACATAAGGTTTACAAAACTCCAGTTTTTTGACATTGTCACCATACAATAGATTTTGTTTCAACAATTCGATCAGGTCTCTTTCACTGACGTGGCCAAGTATCTTATGTCATAGCTCAACCTTTGACATAAGTTTTTTGGATGCCACATCCGCGGAACCATTTACAATCTCAACCTCAAGGGTATACAAGCCCTATTTCTTCACGCCTCTCAAGATTTACTTCGAACCCTTCATTACCCTTAGGATACTTTGCTCTCCTGTGAGAACATATCCTTTCTTGTCAAATTCACCAAGAGAAATCAGATTCCTCTTAAGATCAGATACATACCTTACATCAGTCATGTAAGTTCTGTGTTAGGTGTATTTTTGCTAAAACAGGGTGTTGCAACTATGTGTTATGCAAGATGTCTTGACATGTGTGTCAAACATATTAGCAGGTGGTTTTTCAGGTGGTGCAGAGTTCAAGTTCATGATGTCAAGACTGATGTCCTGACATGTTACTATAGAATAAAACAACATTCAGTTAAAAATGTTATGATTTGGTTGTTACACTTTGTGTGATATTCTTTGTGTGTTTCTAATGAGATATTGTTGGCAAAAATCATGGTGGAGTTTTTATTTGAACTAAAAGTGTTCTGCAACATTTTTAGTGGAACTAAATATGGAATCGTTTATTGCTATTTTTGTGGCTATAATTGTGAGAAGTATTGAAAAGTGATTTTATTTGATTGAATTAAATATGATTTATTTTCTTTACTATTGCTCAAGCCCATGAAGATTATTCTCTATATAAAGACTTGTCAATCCTATTGAAAAAAAAGAAGAAGCTAGGGTTTGTGTGTGTTATTGCTTAAGCTTTAAGTGTTTTAGTATTCTGCGTGTTTTGTGAGTCGTTCATTCATCACTTAGATGCTTGAACTAGACTGAGTGTATTGAGTTGTAAGTGTTCACTCTAAGCTTTTAAGCAAGAGTGTATTTATTGGCTGAAAAGAGCCAACTAAAATCATTGACAACAAAGGGATCAATGTCGACGAGAAGTAGGAAGAAACGTCCCAAGCCGACAATGCTTGTTGGCTGGGAAAAGTCAATAAAGAGATTGGCAGCAAAAGTGTCGAAGTCAATGAGGCTCAAGAGGACGCATCCTAAGTCGACAGCACAGAAAAAAGCGCATGGTTGACTAGGACGTGGGCTGATCGACCAAGACGACAAAAAGTGCAGCTGACAAAGGGGTTCGTTTCATGGCGGGAAATAAATTTGAAAAAAGGGGAACATGAGGGAAGTTACAAAAAGTAGTAGCCCGACACGTGGCAGCACTAGAGGCGATCTGACAGTTATTTCACTTGCCTATATAAAGCAAGGCTTGACTTCAAGAAAGGGGTGTTTTTTGTCAGCATTTTAAGAAAAACACTTTGATTACCGCACATTGAGAGAAAAAAGTTCCCCATTCCTTACAAATGTACGAACACGCTCATTTGTATTTTCCTTTTTTAAGTTAAACTTACCAAGTTTTATGTTATGAAAACAATGCCTTTACTGTTATGTCATTTTTCTATTTTCTCTTTGTTCTACTAGAAGCATCGTTGTCTCCATGTATTTAAACTTCATCATATCCATATTTAAAAACTGTCAAGTGTATCACAAATTCAAAGTATCTCACGAGTAGACGTATCCAGAACCAGGAGTCCTAGGACAAGTTTGGCCGATCCCGCAAGCAAACCTACGCCGAGGTCAGAGGTTGTTCGTGCAAAAAACTCGTGCGAACAAATTGGCACACCCAGTGGGACCAGAAGGTTTGGGTATATGCATTTACGCAGTGGAAAAATGGTGACACCACGACAAAACGAAGAACCGTCTTCGCAGGAAAATTTGGTCTTATCATCGGTGACGGTTGTGAGCATTGAGTCCACAACAGTAACTTTGACCGCTCATAGCAGACTATTCACAACTTTGTGTCGACCTTAGGCAAGTCCAGTGACGACAGGAGTCGAAGGGAAATACTTGCCCAGTTTTACTATGTCGACACCCTAGCACTTGGGAATGCCGACAGAGTTCATGTCAACGTTACGCTATAGTTGGCTAGGCACGGGAGAGAATTCTTCACCAATTATGTCGCGGTTATGCGACAACAGATGCACGAAAGCAATCATGAGATGGTGCATCTGCTGACCCGATAAATGGGCACCATTCTGAGACCCTTAATACAAGATTTGACTTAGAGTTACCAACAACTGACAACTCAGATGACACGAACAGGAGGGCCCCAGGAAAACAAACACTTCCCAATCGTCCTAATGCGCCTGTCCGACAGAATGATCATGTCGAATAAAGAAACGACTTACAGGCGCCTGAGTACGAGCACATACACAGGGTGGTCCAAAGGCCCCCCATTGTGATGGTTCAAAGGAGCCAAGACTAGTATCAAATCGAAGCTGGGGAAATAACAAATAATGAAGACCTAAAAATGAAGACCTAAAAATAGCAAATAATGAAGACCTAAAAATGAAATATTTTCTTAGTTCCCTAACCAATAATGCGTTCACATGGTTCACCTTATTGCCCCCACAATTCGTCCATACGTGGACACAATTTGAAAAATTGTTTCACGAGCAATTTTACATGGGAAAATCAAATATCGGTTTGAAAGAACTAGCCAGCATCAAACAAAAGGCAGTGGAGTCTGTAGACTAGTATCTAAACAGGTTCAAACTATTGAAGGCTCGATGCTTTACACAAGTCCCTAAACACGAGTTGGTCGAAATGGCCGCAGGAGGTTTAGATTATTCTATTTGAAAAAAGCTAGACACACAATACCTTATGGATATGGCATAGTTGGCCGACCGCGTCTGGAAAGTCAAACGTTTAAGGAGTGAGAAATCTCAGGCTAGTCGATACCGTAAGAAAGAAAAGGTTGCGTTTGTGGCCACCGACGGATGTTCATCTGACAACGAAGAGCTCGTCGAAGAAAATGCCGTCAACGTGGCCGAATTAAAACCTGGGCCCTCATATGCATGTAGAGTCCTAAAACCGTCGAACGGAAAAAATATGGTCGACACGGAAAAGATGGACAAATATGTTGCGTAAACATACTCTTTCGGCGTATCCAAATGTGATGAGATATTTGATTTGTTGGTCAAAGATGGTCAAATTGTCATCCCGATTGGGACAAAAGATCCCCCTCTGGAACAAAAGAAAAATAAGGGATTTTGCAAATTTCATAATTTCCTTGGTCAAAAAATAGCTCAATGTGTTCTTTTCGTGGATTTGGTGCAGAAAGCTTTGAAGGAATGACGGCTCCAATTTGGTGAAAGACCGAAGATGCAAGTGGACACAGACCCTCTAAAGATGGAAGAAGCATTGTATGCTGAAGTGGCATAATGCATAATGATCGAGGCTTCTGAGGGCCTTGAAGAATAGGTGACAACCCCGACGCTCGAAGGCATGAGGATCGAGGCTACTGAGGGCCTTGAAGAACAGGTGACAACCCCGACGCTCGAATGCATGATGATCGAGGCTACTGAGGGTCCCGACAAGAAAGCAGAAAGGAACTTTGAGGGAATCTAACCTCAATCTGGAGAAAATTTAGCTGAGTTTCAAGAAAATGCAGAGTTAGCGGCCCTAAAGCCGCCCTTTGTCCCAAATGCCATGTTGTGTTCGACCAGAAAGCAGCAAACAGATTCGAGTTGGGCAAGTCGTCGGTCCCAAGGTTCGTGTTCGACAAAAATAGGGCTCCTCGACGAAACAAGGAGTACAAGAATTTTTTCCAACAGGCAAGCCGCAAGACTTTTGTGCCCCCGTCAGATACCCCACAGGATAAATGGGTGGCTCCCGTAACCTAGAAAGGGAGCAAGAGGCCAAAATGGAGAGTGCTGGATCTGGAAAGAGAGGTAAAAGCCTCTGACAAGAACGCTGAGCCTAAGGGATATATGGTGTCCCCCAACTACAAAGGCAAGAACCCAATGACAAGGACCCAGTGGAGGCGCCATCAGCGGAACAAAAAGGCTGCCAAAGAAGCACCGACTTTGCAACTATGGCCTGTCGGGAATCTTGGATCGAAAAGGCAATCCCCGAAGACCATATGGGTTGAAAAATAGAAGATAGTGGCAAACCAAATCACATAAGTAACCATGGGAGTCTCTGGAGGAAATGCGATGGTGTCAACCCATAATTCAACGTTTACTGTTGGAACAGAAAGCAAGAAGGAGCCATAATACACCCCTTAGTCAGATGAGGACGAACCTGAGTATACACCTCAATCAGACAAGGAATATACACCATCTCCGAAAGACGATTTGGATGAAGACATGTACGATGAGACATATGACGACACCTATGGTGAAGACTTTGTGGTAAACTGTGGGATTATGTCGATACTGCCGACAGAATATGATAGGGTATTTGAAGTCTCGGAGTCAGAGGATGATTTCTTGCCAGATGAAGCTGCAGAAGATAAGTTGTTGTGCTATTATGTGATGAACAATGGTGTGGTAGAAGAGCAAACTGCCATGTTCGAAAGATCAAACCCAGGTATGATGTATCATTTGAAACCGTTGTTTATAAAGGCGAAGGTCGATGACGTGACCATGAATAAAGTATTCGTGGATGGAGGGGAAACAATTAATCTAATGCCCCAAACCTTGTTTATGAGGATTGGGAAGACTGAATCTGATCTCAAGAAACACAACATGGTTTTATCCAACTATGAGGGTAAAACTAGCAATATTCTAGGAGTGGTCAAAGTGGACATGGCAGTGGGAACCACCACCAGGTCGACACTCTTCATGGTTATAAATTCAAAGGCAAATTTAAACATTTTCTTGGGATGTGAATGGATTCATGGAATCAGGGCGGCTCCTTTGACTCTACACCAAAGGCTGACTATTTGGAGGAAAGACGGCGTCGGTGAGAATGTCGAGGTCGACCAGAGTTATTATAGGATCGACGAAGCTAAGGGGACAAAGAGGTCTTTCGACCAGCACCTGACACACGTAGCACCATGTGACGACGAGTCAGGATCTTATACCTCCGCCAACATCGGTCGTGTCCTAAATTTAGACCCAGATTATGGTTTTGTATGGGACTCACCCGACACCCCAGCGGAGTCATCATAGAGTTGCCCACCCATAGGGTTCCCCCTCATAGATAAAGATGGCTATTGAGTCGAAAAGTCTAACTCGAATTTTGGCCTATTTGACTGAAAATAAACGAAAAGCAGTGCTCGAAGAGGAAAAATACAGAAATACCTCCAGTAATACATGTATAATTGGCCGACAAGGCCAGACAACAGCTTCAGAAAGCTGAAGGCTCGACTGCATTTACGACGACGAGCCTTTGGGGTTTGAGAAAAACCCAACCTACGACGTGTAGAAAATACAGGCGTAAGATCCACTCTAAGAGATTGATTTAGGGGAAGCAACCACAAAGAGACCTACATACGTAAGTACCAAAATTGTCTAGAAGATGAGAGTCAAGCTGATTGAGATATTGAAAGAGTACAAGGATTGCTTCGCCTGGGATTACGTTGAAATGCCAGGGCTAATTCAAAAGGTTGTAGAACACCGATTTCCCATCCAACCAGGGAGGAAACCAGTTAAGCAACAACCACGTAGATTCACCCCAGAAGTTACGCTGAAAATCAAGAAGGAGATTGAAAGGTTGCTACAGAGTCGGTTCATCCGCACAACAAGGTATGTTGAGTGGTTTGTGAACATAGTCTCGGTTGTCAAGAAAAATGGCAACTTGAAAGTTTGCATCGATTTCAGAGACTTGAATAGTGTCACCCCTAAAGATGAGTATTCAATGCCCGTGGCGGAGATGCTGGTTGATTCACCCGCTGGTTTTGAGTATCTAAGCATGCTTGATGGATATTCTAGATATAACCAGATCTTCATAGCTGAGGAAGATATTCCTAAAATGGTGTTTCGATGTCCAAGGGCATTGGGAACTTATGAATAGGTGGCAATGTCATTCAGTTTGAAGAACACTAGAGCAACATATCAAAGGGCTATGAATTCTATTTTTTATGATTTCATTGAAAAATTCATGCAGCTATATATTGATGACATAATCATAAAATCATCGTCAAAGGTTGGCCATTTGGACCACCTTCGACGCTCATTTGAGAGGATGAGGAAATATGGATTAAAAATGAATCCACTAAAATGTGCTTTTTGTGTACATGCATGAGATTTTATGGGTTTTGTGGTCCATAAGAAGGGCATCAAGATAAATCATTACAAAACAAAGGAAATTCTGGACCTCAAGCCTCCTTCGATGAAAAAACAACTCCAGTCATTGATGGGGAAGGTTAACCTCTTGTGAAGATTCATAGCAAATCTAAGTGGCAAGATGAAAGCATTCTCGCCATTATTAAGAGTCAAGAAGGAAAGCGAGTTCTGCTAGTGACGGGAGAAACAAGAGGCTTTCGACTCCATTAAAGAATATCTCACAAAGCCTCTTGTCTTCTTGCCACCAAGTCCAAATAAAAACATGAAGTTATACATTACAGTGTCCAACATAACTATAGAAAGCATGTTAGCTCAGGATGACGATAATGGTGTCGAAAGGCCCATTTATTACCTTAGTCGAATGTTAGTTGATGTTGAAACTAGGTATTCCATGATTCAGAAGTTATGCCTGTGTTTGTATTTTTCACGTACGAAATTAAAACAATATATTAAACCAGTCGAAGTTTACGTTTCATCACATTTTGATATTATCAAACATATTTTGTCTAAACCCATTTCGCACAGTCGAATTGGAAAATGGGCCCTGGCACTAACTAAATTCTCCTTTACCTATGTCCCTCTGAGGGCTATGAAAGGGTAGATAGTGGCGGACTTTATGGTCGACCACTGCGTGGTCGAACAACCGCTTTGCATAGTCATTAACAAAACCTTGGAAGT
Source organism: Lathyrus sativus (assembly GCA_963859935.3). NCBI lineage: Eukaryota > Viridiplantae > Streptophyta > Magnoliopsida > Fabales > Fabaceae > Lathyrus > Lathyrus sativus. Next base: position 660,736,288 of record OZ012739.1, read on the forward strand.
TATACTTTGATGGGTCGAGCCACAAAAATGGAGCTGGAATAGGCGTCCTAATAATCTCCCCTCAGGGTCATCTGACCTAGTTTAAGTGTAGGGTTGAAGAAAGATGCTCCAACAACGAGGCAGAATATGAAGCTTTGATTTCCAGATTGAGAATTCTCAAGAGACTAGGCGCCAAGAGCATCGAAATTAAGGGCGACTCCAAACTAGTCATCAGACAACTCACCAAAGAATATAAATGCGTCAAGGAACATCTGGTGATGTACCTCACAATGGCAAAAAGATTGTTGGAACGCTTTGAGGTGGTCAGTATTGCGCACGTTCCTAAGATAGACAACCAAGAAGCAAACGAGCTGGCACAAATTACCTCTGGGTACAAAGTCTCAGAAGACAGGTTGAAAGATTTCATCGAAGTTAAAGAAAAAGTAATATCCAAATCATTTGGTGTGCATGAAGATGGAGAAATGGGTGACCCAACATAAATTTGGAGCAACCATGGGGTGAGTGGCACAGTCTGTATGGTGGACGACTTATCCCCGACGGATTGGCGAAGGCCGCTGGTCAAATATCTAAAAGGACCAACGGCGGCTACAGATAGAAATACCAAGTATCAAGCATTAAGTTACGTTCTAAGGGGGAACGAGTTGTTCAAAATAACACCAGAATGGGGGCTACTTAAGTGTCTAGGGGAAGCAGACGCATACTTGGCAATATCAGAGGTGCATGGTGGGACATGTGGAGCCCACCAAGCTGGACAAAAAATGAAGTGGGTATTGTTTCGACAGGGAGCCTACTGACCAAGAATGCTCAAAGACTGCATATAATTCGCAAAAGGTTGCCAAGATTGTCAAAAGCACGCTGGCTTACAACGCGTGCCAGCTGACGAACTACACGCGTGTAGTCAAGCCATGGCCTTTCCGAGGGTGGGCATTGGATGTAATTGGAGAGATTCGACTAGTCTCCACCAAACAACACAAGTTCATCCTTGTTGGAATAGATTATTTCACAAAATGGATTAAGGCGGTGCCATTGTTAAAAGTAGACCAAGAGGTCGTCATCAACTTCATCTAGAAACATATTTTGTACAGGTTTGGCACCCCTGAGACGATCACTACGGATTAAGGCTCAGTGTTTGTCAGTCGAAGATGTAATAATTTGCAGCAGATGAGGGGTTTAAACTTGTTACCTCCACACACTATTATGCACAGGCGAACGCCCAAGTCAAGGCAGCCAACAAGGTGGTAATTAGGCTCAGTAAAAAACACATTACCCAAAAACCCAAGAACTGGAACTAGACATTGGACCAGATATTGCGGGCTTGTCGAACATCTCCTAAGGAGTCTACCAGTTCGTCCCCTTTTTGTTTGACATTTGGACACGATGTTGTTTTGCTAGCGGAGGTTCGCCTCCAATCAGTGTGCATCCAGCATCAACACGGCATCCCGTCGAAGCGATATTGAAGTATGATGATGGACGAGATGGTGGACCTACACGAAGAAAGGATGGAGGCACTCGACACGCTGTTGCACCAGAAGGCTTGAGTAGCTTAAACATACAACAAGAAGGTTGAGAAGAAGGCCTTCATAGTTAGTGACTATGTTTGGAAGGCCATACTTCCGACGGATCGAAAGGACCAAAGGTTAGGGAAGTGGTCCCCAAATTGGGAAAAACCATTCCAAGTAATCCAAGCATTTAGCAACAATGCTTATGAGGTCCAAGAAATTAGGGGAGATCGGTGTGTCATCAAGATAAATGGGAAGTATTTAAAAAAGTACAGTCCTATGCTACAAGAGATTCAGATTAAAAAATAATATTTCATTAAACAACCGACGGTTATGGACGACCAACACAAGATACATAGAAATAAAAGGAAAATATGGTTACTCTGGAAACCTTGCTTTAAAACTTTCAAGCAAGGTCCTTTCATGGTTCATCCGAATCTCCAAGACAAACTTCCTTTGACGCATTTTGCCAATGGCCTTCTTAATCTTCAAGGTGGCTTCGACATGAGCAATCCCTTTTGCCACATCCTGGTCGATAGCTTCCCTAGCTGGTAAGGGTGCTTCAGCATCCAGAGAAGCCTTCTCCTTTTCGACGTCAGCAATTTTTTGTTCCAGCTCCGCTATTTGAGCACGATAGTCAGATATTTGCTGGTCGAGGGCATGATGTCGATCAGAACGTGTCCTCTGAAAAGCCTCGTAATCTTTTAAGTTTTTCTTACAAACAGAGCTGAGATACCATTCACGTTTCATCTCGATAGTTTTAGCTCGAATATGGGCGTCAACTTGTTTGCATAAAGACACGTCCTTCGCCAATTGAGTGAAGAAGGCCTTAAACTCAATCAAATATTTGGCTGTAGAGGCAGGCATGTCGAACTTAGAAAGCACATCTAGAATCTTGAAGATATCACGGGCCACAAGGTCTTCAGCGACTGCTTCTACAAATTCGTCCTCTAACAAGTAGGACCTTAATTCCTGGAGTTTGAGGGTGAAAATGCTATCCTCGGTTGGGTCAATAGTGTTCTTCGATCCAGCAGGGGTAACGGCCTCGACAGAGCCGCAAAGCTTGAGGAGGGCTTTAAATGTTTCTGCAGGCTTCGACGCTTTTGAGGCCAAAATCTCCTATGAGGCAGCATTAAGCGTATCTTCGATGACACCCTTCGGAGGCGATGAAGTGTCAGTTGCATGATAAGAGTCCACACTCTCTTCACTATGAATGGGAGCATTATTCTTGGTATTTGCCTCAAGATTAATAAAAACAACAGGGTTTTATTGGGGAGTTTCTTCCGTTGACGTCCCATGGAATTCATCAACCTTCTGAGGGCTTAAAGGAGGTATAATCTCAGTAGATTTACCAATAATGTTGGCAATAATGCCAGCCAATGTTGGCAAATCTGGGTCTTTTACGTCCTGCAAAACAACCAAGGGAAAGGTTGATAAGAGAATGTAGGGAGAATATCGACAAGAGGGCAAAAAGAGGGATACCTCAGTAGTTTTTGGCGATGGAGGGGTTTCAGTGACCACTTTATGGAAAACCTCAGTCAGGTCTTCAGGAACAGCAGGTTTGGGGGTCGAAACAGCCCCTTTAAGAGGCGTCTTCTTTGCTGGAACCTTTTTCTTTTGCCTCAAAGGTGTAGTCGGAGGAGAGTCTGACGCCTCGTTAGAAGAAAATCGAGAGTGGCTACTCTCGTCCGACAATAGGACGTCATGAATTATTTGTTGCTCAGGGGCCTAGCCAGAACAAATTGTGTAAGTGGACAAGCAGAGATAAGCAAAACAAGTGCAATAAGCGACATGTCATACCTGAGCACTAGAAGTTTTTTGTTTTTTAGTTGGTTGGGTTGAAGTCGATGCCACAGGTGGGTCTCTCTTGTGACCCTAAAGAGATAAGTAACCGTCATAAGAACAATACCAAAACTCAGGTATAAGAAAATAGTGACAAGGAAAAAGGGGTTTACCTTTTTTGATGCATCCCTAGGGGCACCAGTTGGCCTTACATCCCCCAAAGGCGTCGACGGACCAGGGGTTTCTCCAGATAAAGCTGCAAAGGCGTCGACCACGTTATCTAGGAAGAGGTCATGATTGAAATTTTGGGCTTGGTACTCCGACCACCAGACATTGAAACTTTCAGTGGTGAAGAATGAGGGTTTGTAACAGAAGACGGGCAACTCCAAATGCTGGGTCGACCAAGCGAACTTAAGGCAATTCCTATGTCCCACCAAGTTAAGTCTTTGACCAGCCCACACGACGTCAGCATGATGTCGAAATAATGGTTTTGGTAGCATCTGGCTCAGGCCAAATTGTCGAGCAACTAGGTTGGGCTGGTAGTTCATGAACCTATAACCAGTGTTGCTCGGATCAATTCAGAATGATAACATTGTGGGAGTTAAAAAAGCTCTCCATATAGAGTTTGATAGTGAAGCCATCCTGGGGGAAGCACCAGGGAAGGGGTTTTGAAACCAAGTCGACTCAAATCTTCGATGCGCGAAGGGGGCCATTCCAGGAACAAAGGTGTTTGCCTCAGCAAACATAATAAGATACTTCATAAAGAGTGTTTTGTTGGGGGTCTCCTGTGTGGTCAGAAGGACAAGTTGAACCCCTTCCATCGGTCGATCCTTGTTCAAGCGTTGCATCATGGCCGATGCAGGATAACCCATTTGATATTCAAAGGTGTCATTTAGCCAATGTTGCAGCAACCACATAGGCCCGACACATTTAGAGCTTTGGTGGTTTCATAAAGTTGAGAAATTTTCAGAGACGACAACCCCACAAAATGATCCAGAGAGGCCAAAATAAGTTTGTCAAGGTCCACCTATTGACCCTCATGAATTTAAATAGCCAAACTAGTGTAGCTTTTGGCTATTTGCAAGGATCCTGTGAAAAAGAGATAATATGATAGCTACAGGGTCAAGAAAGTAATGTGTTCCTCGTCTGACACTTCGACCGTATCTTTGTCATGATGATCTTCAATAAAAATTCTGAAAGCCAGCACGGTCGAAGTCGAAGGATGCCTCAGTTTCTATGGTGGGGTCGAAGGTTTCACCCAAGGAGGAAAGACCAGTAATGGCCTCCATATCGAAAAGGGTAGGCGACAACATCCCACAAGGCAACTGAAAGGTGTTTGTCGAGCCTTCCTAAAAGAACATTGACGCCAGTAACAGACAGGGGTTGACCATGCGAGCATTCCTTGAGAGTTAGATGGCTTAGAAGATGTCATATCTTTTCCATTGGTCCTGGCGTTTTTTCTGGACCTTGTTCAACCAGGCAAGATAGTTGTTGTTGCCTGGGGTCGACATCGAATAGAATATCCTGGCCTTTAGCACCATGAACTTCAAATCGAGGGTGCCACCCTTCCGGAAAGCTGGGGGAATGGCTTCCGGAAAACCAAGAAAGAACGTTTGCATGTTGTTGCGGTGAGAATAGGATATCAAATTATTAATTAATTTGAATCGCAAATCTTTGATTCACAACCGACTTTGATTTATCCGAAGGAAAAGGTCAAAAGAAGGAAAACCTAATTTTGCATCGTAAACAATGTAGGGAGAGACCTAGTTAAGGGGTTGGTTAAGCTTAGGGAAGGTGCTAGCACCCTAAACTCCTGTAGTACTCTACATGAACCTTTTGTTTAAGTTTACTATTTTGCTTTATTTATTTGCTTGAAGATATATATTGAGCTGAGGGTTAAGAGTGACAGAGAGACCTAAGGGTTAGTCCTAAGTTTACTCGGCAAGATTCGCATCTTGTGCCTACGTATCCTAGGTAGGGAATGGAATCAGAGTAATCATAGTTCCCCTCGAAAGGGAGGTTAGAAACTTCTTGACTGTGGTCAAGGTTTCAATGGGGAGTAAGCGTTCTTAAGTAAGCGCTTACGTGAAGTTCGGCGACTCCTATTTCTACGTTGTAAAGAGTTGAAATTAGGGTTAAACTAAATATTCCACGGCGGGAAACCCTAAAACGGAGTGCGGCGACTTCTCGACCTAATGCTAGGGTAAGGGTATTTTGGTCCACGGCGGGACACCTAGGCAAATTAGGGTTTGAAATATGTCAAAGGAGAGGACTACTGACTCGGCGGTCAAACTGTTAGACCTAATCCTTCGGAGGGTTAACGGTAAATAAGGTCATGCAAAAGTAAATAAAGCGGAAATATGAAAATATGGTAAAGTGCGAAAACGTAAAAAACGTGCATGGCAACGATATACTCACATAAGTTACAATCCCAAAACAAACAAGTAAGAATAGTAACGACGACGATGTCCTCGCCCAATTACAATCGAAAACATGAAGCGGAAAGTAAAGAGTGAGAAGAAGCGAAATCCAAAACGTTAAATTTCTAAACTTTTTAACGGTTACGTTTTAAAGGATGTTCTAAGTAAATAAAAAAATTAGCTAGTTTTAAAATGTTTTAATTAATTAAAAGAAAATATTTTTATTTCAAGAATGCTTTGATTTGAAAAATGTTGATGATTTTTAATAAAATAAAAAAATTGTTTTAATTTTGTTTTAATTAAGAAAATTGTTTCAATTTTAATGTTAAATTAAAAAATGCTTTGGTTTTAATGCTTAATTAAGAAAATTATGTTAATTATAATGTTAAGTTAAGGAAAAAAAGTTTTTGTTTTAATGTTTGATTAAGAAAGAAAATCTAGTTTTAATGTTAAATTAAGAAAAGAAAAAAAAGTTTAGTTTAAATGTTAAATTAAGAAAAGAAAAAAATTTGTTTTAATTTTAATGTTTCTAAAGTTTTAATAAAGAAAATTGTTTTTTTTTCTTAATGGCTTTTATTCCAAAAAAGATTTAATTACAGAAAACAATTTTAACTTACATTATGATTTAATTAACATGATTTAATGAAATTGGTTTATTTTACATGGTTTAATTAGTACTTATTAAATTATAAAATAACGATACAAATTAATAAAGGAAAACAGAAATGAGACAAAAAGGGGAGGGGCAAATGAATCCGGGTTATTTTTCCCATAGGGTTTGAAAAAACCCTTTTCCTTCTTCTTCTTCACATGGCCGGCGGCGCCGCCATTGAAGAGCTCTTCGAAGCTCTGTGTCTTCCTTATTCTTGCATGACCTCGTATTCATTTCTCTTATGCTTGGTTCATCTTCTTCTTCCCTTCACCTGAAAAAGAAAACCGAAAAGACCAAATGCTTTCAATCAAACCTTACCCTTCAGTTTATTGATGGTGGTGTTGATGCTTGCTTGGAGGCGATGATGGTAGAAGCTGAGCCTCCGTCGGTCGCTTCTTTCTGCTTGGACGATGGTGTTGGCCACGACTGAGTCGCCCGCCGTTCCCCTTGACGAGCGACGATGGTGGCTTCGCTTGCGGATGGTGATGATGATGAGCTTTTAGCTCTTCTGAACCTCCAAAACTCTTTTTCGGGTTTTGTCAGCCGTTGGTTCGTCTACGGTTTAAATGATGATTTTTCGATGATGAACTTTGGTGACGGTGCTTTTTCGCATGAGCTTGTGGCCACCTATTTGAAACGGAAAAGGTGTTGGTATGGCCGCCGATGATGATGAAAGTCTGAGGCGTGACGATGGGTTTGTTCTTGGGGCCGCTGTTCCTTTTCCCCTCTTCCTTTTATTTTTTAGCGTTTATATATCTGTTGTATTGTGGGTTTAGGTTGCGATTTGTGATGATTTATTACGGTTTTTCAGGGCAGTTTGTTTTGTTGGAGCATAATTTTTGCAGATTCACGGTTGGTTTGCTGAGTTTGGGTGACCGCGTTGAGCAGTTTGTTGTGTGATGGTTGCGAGATTGTTGCGTTTGAATCCGTTTAGATTGGACTTTTATGGAAATTGCTGTTAAGGCCGCGTTTGGCAAAAATCACTTTTTGAATAAGTGCTTTTTTCAAAAAGCACTTTTCTAGATAAGAACTTATTTGATAATCACTTTCTCTCTCTCTCTCTCTCTCTCTCTCTCTCTCTCTCTCTCTCTCTCTCTCTCTCTCTCTCTCTCTCTCTCTCTCTCTCTCTCTCTCTCTCTCTCTCTCTGGTTGCCTCGAAAATAAGAATAGAAGTTGCCGGATTTACCGAGGTTGAGAATAAGTCGGGAGTTGGCTTCGACTTCGTCGTTGTCCTCCTGACACACCTGATGATGACACTCGTTCTGAGGGTGTCGGACGAAAAATTCTAACCGATTAAAATTGTTTATTTGCTGTTGATTTTACAGGTTCGAAAAATCATAAGTTCAGAATCAGAATGAAGACATTTAGGATAATTAGAATTTTTAGGAAAAATGTAATTTATTATTTTTTTTGTAAATTTACTTATTTATTTTTTTGATATCGTAAAGAAATTCATTTTTGATATTATAATAAAATTACTCATTTTTGGATTAATGAAATAACATTATTATTCTTTATTTTTCTTTTGATAAAAATGAAATAAGAAACATTATTAAAATGTATATTTTTGATTTTAAAATGAAATGAAAACACCAATAAAATTCTATTTTTTATTAATTCAAAATTCATCCAATTCATCCGATTAAATCTCGTTTCCGATACAACTTCCGATTAATCCTTCCGGCAATTTAAATTAACAACCTTATCAGAATAAATCCAATTTGTTCGATTAAACTCAAATGACCTCGCTTTTCCGACTAACTTCATCTAAATAAATTGAACTGATCTGATTCACCTGACTCGAATCCTCCATGATTAAACTATTCCAATTGACAACCTCGGCCTCGATTCACCCCAATAAATTCAAATGGTTCAAATTCCCTGTCTAACTACGTCCGATGACGTTCCAATTATGACATTGACAAATGCTCGACTAGCCCGATTTAAATTTGACAATAACCGTCGGGCTCAACAGACTTTCGGACTCGGAGAGGGAAACCCTGACCATCTGAGAAATTCCTGATAACAACTCAGATTCATAAGTTGGCAGTCAGCTGCAAATAAATGACCATTTTACCCTTCATAAGTTAAAGAGCGCGCAACGTGATTTTCCCTACAGAATCAAACAACTACACAAACCCATTAGTGGTTAGCTAACTGTAATGCAAAACGAAATGGGATGCAAAATGAACCTACTAATCTTAGGGCAAAATTTGGGGTATTACACATGTCCTCATGGCTAGGTTTTTCAGTAGGATATGGGCCATGAAACACATGCAACTTCCCAGCTCTCGCGAAAGGGATGATCATCTGTCGCTTCTAAGCAGCCACCACAGCTTTATCAACAGAAGTGGGGTTGGGAAGAGGTTTATGAGAATCCGCCTCTGAGATGATGAATGCAATAGGGTTGTTACCCATTGTGTGGGTTTGAGAAGCAGTTGAGAAATCCATTATAGGTAGTGTTGAGAAGAAATGAAATGTTTTTGAGTTTTTCAGAGAAAGAGAAGCAAAAGAAAGAGTATTGGAAAAAGTTCAAAAGTGAGGCAGAGGGACTATTTATAGCTGAAGTTTGCTGGAGACGAAGAGGCTAAAAGACTTTTCAGTTTCTCATTTGTAGGAAAAATAATGAGTGGAAGTTGGTTTTGACATGGGAAAGTGGGAGAAATGATTAAGAATCCTTGAAAATTGTGGCGCAGAAAGGCACCATCATCACGTTAGGAGGCGACTGACACGTGTCTGATTTGACAGGAGACAATGGTGGCACAGACAACTGCTACACGTCAAAAAAACACCAAGTCTATCAGTCGACAAGATCCTCTGTCGAGATTTGGGTTTTGGTGGGGGCATCTTGTTGGCTGAAAAGAGCCAACTAAAAGTATTGACAACAAAGGGATTGACATTGACGGGAAGTATGAAGAAATGTCCCAAGCCGACATTGCCTGTTGGCTAGGAAAATTCAATAAAAAAGATTGGCAGCAAAAGTTTTGAAGTCGACGAGACTCAAGAGGACGCATCTTAAGTCGACAGCATAGGAAAAAGCGCTTGGTCAACTAGGACATGGGCTGATCGACCAAGACGATGAAAAAGGTAGCTGACAAAGGGGTTCGTTGCCTGGCGAAAAATTAATTTGAAAAAAGGGAAACATGAGGGAAGTTGTAAAAGTAGTGGTCTGTCACGTGGCGGCACCAGAGGCGATCTGACGGTTATTTCACTTGCTTATATAAAGTAAGGCTTGGCTTCAAGAAATGGGCGTTTTTTGTCAGCATTTTAAGGAAAATGCTCTGAGTATCGCACATTGAGAGAAAAGAGTTCCCCATTCCTTAAAAATGTACGAGCACACCCATTTGTATTTCCTTTTTTAAGTTAAACTTACCAAGTTTTTATGTTATGAAAACAATGCCTTTACTGTTATGTCATTTTTCTATTTTCTCTTTGTTCTACTAGAAGCATCGTTGTCTCTGCGTATTTAAACTTCATCATATCCATATTAAAAAGCTGTCAAGTGTATCACAAATTCAAAGTATCTCACGAGTAGAAGCACCCAAAACCAGGAGTCATGGAACTAGTTTGACCGGTCCCACAAGCAAACCTGCGTCGGAAGGTAAGAGGTTGTCTGCGCAAAAAACTCGTGCGTACAGTATTATCCTTGATTGAAGATTTTAAGCAAGATCAAGTGTGTCTTTAAAGTGTGACTTCTTTTGTTTTATTGTTAAATCTTATCACTGCTGTTGTGATTGAGGGAAGTGAGACGAGTCTGATATCTAGAAGAGTCCTAGCTAGAAATTTCACGGGTAGAGATTAGGTGAGAAGATTGGAAACCTAAGCTTATTTGCTGAGAATCTTCAGACTAATTTTGTTTAGTGGATTTCCTTTCTAGATTGGTAGCCCTCAGATGTAGGTGTCTTGCACCGAACTGAGTTAACAATTGCTTATGTTATTTACTGCTTTCTTATTGTTTATTTACCTTGTTCTTTATTTAATATTAGTTCAAATATTAGTGTCGTGACATTGCCTTTGACATCTCATATCTATATCAGAATTTCAATTGGTATCAGAGCTTGGACATCTTTATTTAAAGGGCATGAAGAGGATTATCTCTATGGAAGTTGTTAGAGGGATTCCAAATCTGAATATAGAAGAAAGAAAAGTCTGTGGGGAGTGCCAAATTGGGAAACAAACCAAAATGTCATATCAGAAGCTCCAACATGTGACTACTTCGGAAGTGTTGGAACTTCTTCATATGGACTTGATAGGACCTATGCAGGTGGAGAGCCTCGAAGGAAAAAATTATGCATATATGGTTGTGGATGATTATTCAAGATACACCTGGGTGAATTTTATTTGAGAGAAGTCTAAGGTGTTTCAAGTATTCAAAGATCTGTGTCAGAAACTTGAAAGAGAAAAGAAAAGTAACATCATTAGAATCAGAAGTGACCATGGGAAGGAATTTGAAAATAACAAATTTGCATAATTCTGTTCATCTGAACAAATTGGTCATGAATTCTCCTCTCCCATCACTCTTCAGAAGAATAGAGTTGTGAAAAAAAAAATAGAACTCTCCAAGAGTCTGCTAGGGTTATGATTCATGCCGACAAATTACCCTACCACTTTTGGCCTGAAGCTATGAACACTGCCTGTTATATTTATAATAGAGTGACCTTAAGGAAAGGCATGTCTGCTACCTTATGTGAAGTGTGGAAAGGAAGAAAACATATTGTCAAATACTTTCATGTATTTGGAAGTAAGTGTTACATCTTGGCAGATCATGAACAGAGGAGAAAAATGGATCCAAAAAGTGATGAGAGAATATTCGTGGGGTACTCTACCACCAATAGAGTTTATATGGTGTTTAACTCCAGAACTAAAGTAGTGATTGACTCTATAAATGTGGTGGTTGATGACACATGTGTGAATAAAAAAGATGATGATCTAGAAGATGTTGGAACATCTGTAAGTGAACCTCAAGAAGATGATACTGACATCATTACAGGTGTGGAACGCAACACCCCAATTTTAGGAATTATTTATTTACTTATATTATATTAATTAATTAATTGAGTGATTTTGTGCATAATTGATTTATTTGATTTAATTGAATTAATTAAATTATTTGATTTAATTGAACTAATTGAATTATTTAATTTAATTGATATATTTTATTTGGTGGAATAATATGTGGAAATGGTAGAAATAAGTAATTGGGCCTATATTGGAAGTGTGAATAATAAGTGAGAGAGTGGGTTAAGTAAGTTCATTAGAATAATGAGAAATTGTGAGATTTAATAAAATAAGAGAAAGAGATAAAATAGGGTTAGAAAGATAGAAAGGAGGAAAAGAGGCAAAGAGGGAAGTGGAGGAGAGGAGGATAAAAACACAAGAACAAGAGCTCTAGAATCCAAGGAATCAAGGTAAGGGTGGGTCTTTACATGGTTATGGGAGTGTATGATAATGTATGATGGGTAATATCATATTTAAGATAAAAATCCCTAATTTCTTTTGTTTTTAAATTGATAATTACATGATGTATTATGGTCGGATCCTTAAATATGTGTTGTGGGTTGTTATAATTGTCATATAATGGTAGTATTTCAAATTCTGGAACTGAAACTTTTTACGGAATCGAATTCAGAGGTCTGGAAGGCCTCTAAACTACAAAAATCGCACTTTTCTAATTTTCTGTTTTGGAGAGTTTGCATAGAGACGTCGCGATGCAACCTGTATTTCGCATAGCAAAAGTCGCGACATGAGTAGTAGTGAACCTGTAGAGTGATGGCAGAATGGATGTAACCTTTGATCTGTAAGTCTGTTTTGGTCTCCGTTTGAAGCGCCAGAAAGCTAATGAATAGAGCTATATCATAGTATAGTTAAGAGAATTGGTTGCAAATATTTTTTTATCTAATTTTTTGGGGGAGTCAATTGTGTATATGTTCTATTAATGGATTGTTATGCTGCTTGTTGTCGGTTGTGAAATTATTTGTGGATAATTTATCGAATACTTATGTGTGTTCTTATATAAGTATATTTGGGTGTGACAACATGAAATACATAATAATTATTGCTTGTTGTAATGATAATACATTTATGATTGTATTGTAAAATATGTTGTATACCATTTGAAAGTGAATTGTATGTGGATAATTCATAAAAATGTGCGAGTATGTTTAATTGTGTGGTAATTCATGTGTGATGAATTATTGAAGATATGTATGAATGTTAAGGTTAGATAATGATCTTAATTGCATGTCGTTGTTGAACTTGAACATGCATCATTTGTTGTCAAGAGGCAATGCTTGTTAGTTCCGTGGGAACTAGTGACTTGTACCAAACCTAGAGCGGGGTTTGAAAGCTTAGGGAGTGGGATTTTTGTGTGTTATTGGTCTAGGGAGTAGACCCAGTTTAATGTAAAAACTGAAAAATAATAACAAGTGATTGGTACCACATGCATGAGTTGCATTAGAATCTTGCATTGAGTCACGTCATACATATGTTTGCAATATGAGATAATGTGAAATATGTGAAATTGATGAGTTGACAAATTATGGAATTGTGAGTATGTAATTGTGAATAGCATGGTCACTTGAGTGATAATATGTTGATGAAGCTTTTGGAGTGTGAGAATAATTATGTTATGTTTGTATTCCATAAATTATATTTTATCTTATGATTTCGATAATTATGTGAATTCTCACCCTTATGTTGGAATGATATTTTGTACAACATCGCCTAGGTACCGAGGAATAGAGTTGCTTCTAGCCCGAGGTAGCTTATTTTTGTTTCTCTATTTATATTAGGTTGAGTCATGCTCTGATCATGTAACACTGGGAACATTTCAATTCATGTTTTCAGTGATACTTTATGTACTCTACTTTACTTTGTTATTGTTATTTAAATTATGTGGAGTATCAACTTTTATTCCTAAGTGATGATTATGAATGATTTGATCTCGAGGCTTTCATTATGTTAATTTACGATTGAAGTAATTTTGCTGCTATATGATATGTGAAAGTATATGAAAAACATGAATTTGTTTTAAGTGTTATTAAGCATGACAAGTATATGTGTGATGTTTTGAATTATATGTGACACCCTGTAGCACCCCAAAATTTTCTCATCTTCTCTTGTGTTCTTGGCTTATGTTTCTTTTCATTTTCATATTCATGTTTTCATAACATTGTTCTTGACAGGGGATCAAGGTATCATGGTTTGTTTCTCAAGCAAGAAGGTTGTGTTTCTTCAAGTTCAAGCAAGGTGTTCTCTATGACTTGGTGGGTTTCTCAACTCTAGAAGTCCCTCATCATCAAATGTGGTTCAAGGCAAAATCATTCCAACATCACATGTGTTTCATCATGGCTTATTGTGCAAGAAATCATCAAGAAATTCAAGTTTGGTGCAAGGTGTTTGACCTAATATGGAAATTTGTGGATGCTATAATCAAATAAGCATATCTCCTTCAATTTTCAACATCTTGAAGTGGTTATTTTTCTAATGAACTCTTCTCATCATTCCTAACAAGTCCTCTTTGCAAGGAAAGATCAAACTATGCTTGGAAAGTCATCAAAGGTTTCAAGACATTATAGGTCATTTTGAGGTTTGGAAGGATTTTTTTAGTCAACTTCAAAATGGCATAACTTGGCCAATTTTTATCATTTGGAGCCCATTATTTTTCTAGAATGAACTTGAATATCTCCTCTACAAATTTGATTCAACATGGAAGAGCTAAAACCCCATGGAAGGTCTTGGTTTTCATCAAAACATTATAGGTCTCTTTTTGGTCCCTTAAAGACTTGAAAATTTTCTAAGTGTTTTATGATTTTCACTTCTTTCATGGAGGCTACTTTGAAAGACCATATCTTTCAACTCAAACTGTTAAATCAATACTTTCTTTTCAGATTGCAAAGATTGCGTCTCCCTTTATCCAATGCAAGAAGAATCATCTCAAAAAGCCTCATACATTGTTAGAATCATGGCTGCAAAAATTGAATTTCAAAGATAGATTTCCACTTCAAGTCAGAATTGAAATTATTTGAATTGGCCTCTAATCACCAAATTAAGCCACAAATTCAATTTAAACATGATTAACCAATTTTCCTGGGTTCATTACAGCCTTGAAACACAAGTTTTGAGTGAGTTTTGCCAATTATCAAGTCACACTTTGCTCATGCTGCAGGTTACACGAATTTGTTGAAAATCACATAATTCACCCTCCCTCTCCATTCAGAAAGTTTCTCCTATAAATATGGAGTCATTTCCACCCATTTCCACAAGCTTTTGATAGCCAAAACCCCTCTGCTAAGATCCCATTTGAACTCTTAAGCTTGAATTTCGAATTTCCATTTCCACACCTTAAACACTCAAATTCTCCATTCAGTTAGCTTCACTAACATTCAGTGAAGCTAACCAAATCAAGAACTTGAAGAATTGTGGCCTGGATCAAGCTAGGGAACTCCATTTTCAGAGCTTCAAGGTTGAGGTTCAACAGGTATAATTCTCAACCATTTTGATTCAAATTGTTGTTAAGATGTAGCCCTTGACATGCTGATGTTGTTTGTATAGTTAGTTTTTAGTTGTAGTTGAGTTTTGTTGCTGAATTTTCAAATTCGTGTTTGAATCTTGTTTTGGTTTTTCTCAAATCGAGTAAGCTATGATTTAAAGAAATTTTGCGCGATGATATGGTTGAGATCGTCTTGAAAAGACGCATCAGATGAAACCAAAATGAGCTCCATTGGTAATGGTTTGAGAGATGCATGATTTTCTGCAATCTCTAGGATTTTTCAGTGGCTGGAGGTTGAAGATGATGATCTCACCGTCCATCATGCCACTTGTTTTAATCCTGTGTGTTTTGACCTTTTTGCTTTGAAATGATGAGGTTGACTCAGATCCATCGTGGATACGCGTTTTTCGGCCTTTGGATCTGACACGTCATTTAATGAACTCAGATCCAACGCGTCTTGTTATTTCTGCTTTATTTTCTTTTTCTAATTTGTTTTTAAATTTATTTTATTTTTAGAAATTCATAATAAATTCATTTTTTATCAGAAAAGTACCAAAATATTTTCTAAAATTCTATTTTGTTTTTCTCTTTCTGATTTATATTTTTGTGCATTTTTATTTTGAACTTTGGTATTTTTCATGATTTTTATTTGTTTTGCATGATTTTAATTGGTCTAAAAAAAATAGTTTTGAGCCATCTAAAATTATGATTTTTTCCTCATGATCCTATGATGGTTTTGAACTTATGGTGATTTTCTTGGATTTTTGTCTTCTGTTTTGGGTATTTTCTTGTATTTATGATTTGTTTGCATGATTTTAATTAGTTTAAAATTATTTTTGAGCATTAGAAAATGTTGAGGAAATTTTCACATGATCCTGTGATGGTCCTAGACCTATGGTGATGCCTTTGAATCTTCACTCATGCCTTGTTTTTCTCTTCTTCTTTTTTTTAGGGTTTTTCTTTCTTTTTTATTTGTTTTTGTTTTTGATATAATTGTTTATTTTGCTGAATAAATGATCTTGATCCTTTATGAGGTGATTCTCTTGACTTCTCCTTATTCCATTGGGATTTTTGATGTTTGCCTTGGTGTTCTCTCAGTTGTGTTTGTTGATGATGGTTGATTCACTTTGAAGTTTGACTTTGATTGTCTAACTTAAGTGATCCCTCTTGTGCACTCATGATTGGATGTATACTTTTTGACCTTGTTTTATTGCTGCCCCACCTTATCTTTTGGTTCATTTGATTTCTTGATGATTTGCTTCTTGTTTGGTTCATTTGATTGGGTATTGTGTGATTTGCTTTGCCTTTGGTGTTTTCCTAAACACTTTGGATGTGTTTTGGATTTGAGAGGCACCTATGATATGTTGACTTGAGGTGTTCTTATCCATCTTGTTTGGGTTTGACCCTTTTTGTGTTTGTTCTTCATCTTTCTTCTTCTCTCCTTTTGAGACTTCTTTTATCTGTGTTTTCATTTGTGATTGAATTTGATATTGTTTACTTGTGTTTGCTCACACGATCCCTTAGAATTCCTAGTCCCTCTGTTTAAGATAGGAGCAGGAGAGACACTATGCTTTCAATCCTTTGTATGATAACAATTAGGATAGTCCCTCTCATCTCAACTCTAGGTCCATCTTTTGTATGATAACATTAGGTAAACTTCCCTTTCATCCTAACCTTAGGACCATTATGTATGATAACATTAGGGCTTTTCAGTTTCCCTTTTAGTGTTTTCTTGTGTCTTCTCTTCTCATCTTAAACTTCTCTAAGACACTTAATAAAGAAAGACAAACATTGTACGCTACGAGCCTTAAACACATGGGAAATGATGAGTGGGGGGTTTCTCCTCACTTGTCTAGAGTGTTTAGTGTATGTCCTTTGGGTGATATGCGACGCATTTGCTCTTATGTCATAGTCTTTAGTGCAACATAAGTCTCAAACTAACTCAATCCACTTATTTAAAACTAACAAACCAAATTCAAACCTTTTGATCCTTCGAGATTGTTCTTTCAAATCATTTTTAGAAAAGAGTACGTTACTTTTCCGCTCTATCGCAAACAGGCATCGTCCCTAACTGCTGGAATGGAAGCTTAATTTCACTTATAAAAAACACTTAACCAACCAGTGGTCTAGTTTTCCCAAACTACGTTTGCTCTGATTTCTCATACCAGATGAGGATACATAGGCACAAGACACTGATGTCTTGGCGAGCAACCTTCCCCTCATCACTTGTAGTTTTCTGAACTACGTTGACTCTGACTTTTCCATCACACGAGGGAATATGTAGGCATAAGGCGGCGATATCCTATCGAGTCTCTTTTTCCTTTTCCCTTCCCCGTTTAGCAGTAGATTTTAGATAACTCACCTTTTTATAGACAACAAGCGTGGATCTCGTTGAGTACAATGAACGTGAGGGGTGCTCATACCTTCCCCTTGCGTAACCGACTCCCGAACCCAAGATTTGGTTGCGATGACCTCGTCTTTTCCCATTCTTTTAGGTTTTCTTTGATCGTTTCATTTCCCACTCTTTGGGATAAATAATGTTCGGTGGCGACTCTTCTGTTTGTTTCCGCCGGCCTTTTTCGGAGTTGCGATAGCTGGCGAGTCTGCTGGGGACTCTGGTTCCATATGCGAGTCAATCCTAGTGCTTATCTGTTTTACTTTCTTTGGGTGTGTATTTGTGTATATGCATGTATGTTACTGTTGTACATCTTTGCATTTATTTTCAGCACTTTATTTTTGTTATTATATTATACTATTATTGTTGTGCTGTTGGGTGGGTCGTTCCACTGAGAGATAAACCCAATACCCAGACTTGAATATACACCTAGTATTAGTATGGAGAGTAGCGCGGGCTTGCATGTTTGGCATGCACGAGCCCTCATGAAATTTGCGTCCAGATGAGGTTTTCTTTGAAGACATCCTATCATGTGCATCTTAGATAGTTGAGGGGGTGTTGGACTCTGGAGACCGTTCATTGGGAAGTCAGTTGAGACCTCCTTGATTGATCATGATGCCAAACCAGAAATGGTGAACGTATCATCGTTTCTCGACCTGAGAGTCCATGATACTGATGACCTGCATAGGATGTCGTACCTCTTCAGAGCCTAGGTCCTACTTATGAGTGGGGAGGGTTTTACAGGAAACCTTAACTTTCAACCAACCCGGTCTTCTGTCAAAGCAGAATTTTGATCTTGAGTGTTCTGGTATTCTGGATTTCTTATCAAAACAAAGCTTGGGTCAACTCAGTCAACAACGCAATAGTTTTAGATACCTTGATTCCCTGTTTGCATTTGCATAATCATTTTGCATTAGCATGTATGTGTGTTCTCAGGTTCTTATTTTCCTTTTGATTCTAGTGATCTGGTTGGTTGCTGAGATGGAGGTTGAATTGAAGAAGACCATCATCTACAAGTTTCTGCTACCAAAGTTAAGGCCTTTATTTGATCTTATTTCCATGGCTAGTGTTGGTGTCATGGAAGATTTCAAAAGAGATTATGGGAAGGTTCTGAGTTTCTTCCACAAAGTCACAAGTTATGAACAAGGATATATTCATACTTTGCTATAATTTTATGACCCTCAGTTACGCTGTTTCACATTTCCTTATTACATTCTAGTTCCTACTTGGGAAGAGTTTATTTTTCTGATGGGAGTTTCAGTCCTAGAGGAGATGCTTTTCTTTCATTCTGAGGAGGAACCTGATTTGGAGAAATTGGCCAGTGCTCTTTATTTGAGCAAGTTTGATTTGGTGGGTAATGTGGTCAGTAGGAATGAAGTCTCTGGTTTTCCTTTGTCCTTCTTGGTGGGTAAGGCTTAGTATTTTGCTAAGGAAGGTTGTTGGGTAGTCTTCAATGTTATCTAGCGTTGTGCATATACGGTATTATTTTATTTCCCAATATACCAGACTTCGTTGATATGAATGATTTTCACATCTTTACTTCCAAGAACCCTATACCCACTCTCCTAGGAGGTTTATATCACTCAGTGCATTACAAAAGTGAAAAGAGGAGAGGGAAAAATGTTTCTTGTTGTGCATCACTGTTCCACAAATGGTTTATGGATCATCTTCCTCGCATTACAACTTTTTTTGATACAAAAGATACATATGATGGTGAGAGAGGCTTATGGGCCTGACATCTAAGGATATTATTTGGTTTAATCGAGATCTACTTGGTATGAAGATTATATTTAGCTATGGGAGTTTTCCTAATGTACCTCTGGTAGGGAGAAAAGGTGGGATTAACTACAACCCTTCTCTTGCTGTCAGACAGTTTGGTTATGCCTTGAGGGGACCCCTGAAGGAAGAAGAAGTGGAGGAATCTCTGTACTTCACAGGTGTAGCTAATTTTGATACTCTGGCTAGGATAAAGGAAGCTTGGGGAAGAATTCACAAAAGAGGGAAACTTTCTTTGGGTAAAGGTGATTGCAAAGCTTATGACCCTTATTTGGATTGGATCCAGAAGAGAGTAGAGAAAGTGTTGTTGCCTTTTTCTGTCAGAGAATCCTTATATCCTTTAGTCATTGAGGAGCCTACGACAGTTGACATCATGATATATAACAAGCTTTGGACAAAAAAAGGAAGAATTGCGCAAAAAGAATGAAGAGTTGAAACAAGAGATTAGCTAGTTGAAGCGTGAAAAAGGAGAAGTTATTTATTTGGCTAAGAGGAAATCAGAGTCTATTGTTAACCCAGAGAAAGAGTTATCTGAGCACTTCAAAATGCGAGAGTGGATTGGTCAAGAATTAAAAAGTAATTGCAGCATTTTGAAGCATAAGAAGGAGGATTTAGAGAGAGCTTATCTGGAGATATCCAAATTCAACCAGCAATGGAATGCTACTTTGGCTGCTAATAAAGGAAGAGAGGATCAACTTCGTATTCAGATTGACCAGTTGAAGACACAACTCAAAGTCAAGGAGAGAGAGATAGGGGTGGAGTCTTCCCATAGATACAGGGCAGAGCAAAAACTTGATGATACCTTATCATCCTTGGAGGAATTGAAGATTCAAGCATAGGTAAAGAGACCCAGGTTGGAAGATGCATTTGGTTAAGATGCTTGAGAGGATCTTTGTCTTTATCTTAGGGAGGTGATATCCAGAAGGAGCATCCTTATCAGAGAACTGGTTGCCAGACCAGACCACCCAGATACAAAGGCAATGCTTGTGGAGGCCTTGGCTTGGAGCAAGGAACATGATTGTTAGGGTTTTTTGATATAACATTGTCATTGTATCCTAATCATCACCAGACTTGTTGGATGAGATTAGTACTTCTGTATTCAGATGTTTCTTATTGTTGTTTCATGTTGTCTCAACCTTATTTGATTCATGATTTGCCCATAATTTTCTTATTCATCTCAACTATTTCTTATTTTCTTGGAAACTAGTATCAAAAGGGGATATTTTCCTATAAACACATGTGCATGCTTGCATCCTTGCATCCTGCATTTTTATTTGCATAACAGGTGTGCTTGGTGGTTCTTGTTCTTATTTCTGCTCGATTTTCAACATTTATAGGATTGAAGAACCCAGTTTTCACAGGTATTCAACAAGGGGGAATCAAAAGAGAATTATGGATCAAGTGCAAGCTGAGTTAGAGGAGGTCAGAGCTCGTATGGCCCTAATTCATGGAATTAATGCAGAACGTCGCTAGTGGGAAAGAACAATTGAGAACTATGGTCCAATCGTTAATAGCACGAGTGGATGAAGAAGGAGTTGTGCATGGAGGGTATGGTGTATACCTCCACCTGTAGGTGGTTTTATTCTAGTAAGTGGTCCTACTGTTGTTATTCCTCTGGGTGGAGGTAGGGGTGACCAGAACCCAACCCAACCCGAAGACTCATCCCAACCCAATATAGGTGGGATGGGTTCGGGTTGACCCTCGGGTTACCCAACTCGTCCTAATATTATAAATGGACATGTGATACTATTTATTTATTTATTTAATTTATTGGTATATTTAGATTATTCCAAATTTTCAATGGACTTTTCCACTTTTTACCTCATAATTTAATATATGCACTAAGTAAATACTAAGTACACATCTGTTCTCTTACATCATGTTTTTTTATTTTACATCTTCTTACTATGTTTTAGGGAAAAAAAGGTGATGACATGTTATCGGGATTTTTACGGGTTTAGGTACGGATGGGTTAAGGTCATTAAAATAACCCGATCAAAATTTAGGACAGGGTTAAGGTTAGTTATAACCCATCCCGACCCGTCCCTTGCTCACCCCTAGAAGGAGGTGTTGTAAATGAAAATGGTAATGTTACGGGAGGAAATGTGTATGCTGTACATGGACCTATTGGTCTTCAGTGGGAAGATAACCAAGATGACGTCTTTTTAGTGAAGGATACAGAAGTGGGTTACCATATGAAGCAGACAAGAGGTTCAAGTTAATTGAAGAGAAGATGAAGTCCTTTGAAGTGCAAAACTCTTTGGGTCTAGATATGGCTGATCTTGGCTTGGTTCCAGGGGTTAAAGTTCCCTTAAAATTCAAAATACCTGATTTCAATAAGTACAAAGGGACAACATATCCTAAAGTACATATTCGGGCATATTAAAGATAAATGTCTGCTTATTCTGAAGATGAGAAGCTTTTGATGCACTTCTTCTAGGATAGTTTGGTTGGAGCGTCACTAGAATGGTATATGGGATTAGAAAGGACTCACATTCATAGCTGGAAGGAGATGGCAGAGGCTTTTGTTCGCCATTACTAATATAATAGTGACATGGCGCCAAACAGGGTGCAATTGTAAAGTTTATCACAAAAGAGCAATGAGAGTTTCAAGGAATACGCCCAGAGGTGGCATGATCTGGCTGCAAGAGTTCAACTTCCCATGGTAGAGAATAAACTAATTGATATGTTTATGGCTTCGTTACCAGGGGTGTACTTTGAGAAGTTGATAGGATGCATGACTGCTGGGTTTTCTGATCTAGTGATGGCTGGAGAGCGTGTAGAGAGCGAAATCAAGTCCAGAAAGATCTCAAATGCTGATGGGTCTTCTGCAGGAGGAGCGAAGAAAGTATATTCTGCCAATCACAAGAGAAGAGATGGGGATAAAAACGCCATTTCATACAGAGATAGGGGCAGAACACAACATCAAGTTGCCACTGTGGCAATTTCGGCCGCACCTCAACAACGAGTTAACCCTCCATGTCCTTACGTGGCAAGGCAGAGAATGGCTGATAGACAATTTGAAACTTCACCCATGCCATATTCTCAATTAGTAGAACATTTGTTACAACTGCATTTGGTTCAGAAAAGGACTTTGACGCCCCTTACTGGCGTGCCACCCCCAGGGTATGATGCAAATGCCAAGTGTGATTTCCATTCCGGTGCTCCGGATCACAGTACCGATAACTGCAAAGCTTTTAAGTACAAAGTACAGGATTTGCTTGATTCCAAGGCCATTAATTTTACTAATGACAGTCTGAATATAAATCAGAATCCCATGCCAAATCATGGGGTGGCAAGGACTAATGCTATCATTGAAGGAGAAAAGCTAAATTTGATAACTGACGTAGAGGAGTTGAAGACTCTGTTGAGCTTTGTGAAGGTCAAATTGTTGGAAGGAGGAGTGTTCCCAGGATGTTTAGATAATTGTTCAGGGTGTGAGGAAAGACCTAAGGGTTGTGTTTTATTGAAGAAGGGAATTTAGAAGATGATCGACGAGGGTTATTTATAATTTGATAGGGTGATTGAGGAGAATGAAGTGAATACTAAAAAGGACGAAGTTGCTACTATATCTATCCCATTCCGGACAATCAATATTTTAGCGCCAGCAAGGCCAACACCAGTGATTATTACTACTCCTAGAACGGTACCTTATGAGAGCACTAAGGCCATTCTGTGGAATTACGAGGCTGAGGTATTTTGTAACGGTTAGAAGCAAGAATTAGTGAGTTCTTCTTATGAAGGTTCTCCCGTGGAAAACATAGTTGGTACTGGTGGCATCACAAGAAGCGGCAGGGTCTTTTCCTCACCACAAAATATTATTGATAAGGGAAAGGGGAAGGTTGTGGTAAAAGAAGAGATTCAATAGCAAGGAGAGAAAGACTTTTTGGCTAAATATATTGAAGAATTTATGAGGCTTATTCA
This sequence comes from Lathyrus sativus, assembly GCA_963859935.3. Lineage (NCBI taxonomy): Eukaryota > Viridiplantae > Streptophyta > Magnoliopsida > Fabales > Fabaceae > Lathyrus > Lathyrus sativus. The sequence continues at coordinate 660,759,227 of OZ012739.1, forward strand.
TAAAAGTGACTACAAGATCGTAGATCACCTGCATCAGACACCTTCTAAGATTTATATTCTATCATTGTTGTTGTGCTCAGAGGCGCACATAAGTGCTCTGTTGAAGATCTTGAATACGACATTTGTGCCACAGGAGATTTCTGTTAACCAATTGTAGTGAGTGGTGGCTCACGTAAATGCTGGTAATGGTTTGGGCTTCACTGACTTGGATTTAACTCCTGCCAAGAGAAACTATAACCATGCTCTTCACATATCCATAGAGTGCAGGGGAGCTATTTTATCCCATGTGCTAGTTGATACGGGATCCTCACTTAATGTGTTTCCGAAGAAAGCACTAATGAAGTTAGATACTCAAGGCTTAATCTGCACGCCAAGTGATTTGGTGGTGAGGGAGATTGATGGAACCAGGAGGTCGGTATTTGTTGAGATCACGTTACCAATACAAGTGGGACCAGAGGTTTTTGATGTAGTCTTTTATATCATGGACATCCAACCAGCCTATAGTTATTTGCTCAGCCGACCTTGGATACATGCTTCTGGGACAGTCACCTCGACTTTGCATTAGAAGTTGAAGTATATGGTGGAAGGGAAGGTTGTTACAGTCTGTGGAGAGGAAGATATTATGATCATTCATCTGTCAACATTTAAGTATGTGGAGGTAGATAGAGAGATTCATTAGACGTTGTGTCATCCTTTTGAAACAGTACAAATTCAGGAGAGGTCTCCTGTAGAAGACAAAAGTCCAGATATTTCAATGTCCTTGTTTAAGGAGGCCTGTGCTATTGTAGAATCTGGTTCTTCGTGGAAGTAAGGCCAAGTTCTTAATGTTCCTAATAAGAAAGACAAGTTTGGTTTGGGTTATAAGTCTTCCAACTCTTCTCAAAGTGCTTCGAGGTACAAAGGACCAGTACAGTTCACCAGTGGTGGCGTTATCTATGATAGATTAATGCTATTGGGGAAGACGAAGGAGACAGTGGTTATGATATGGATGCTTGGATTCATCCGTGTACCCTCGGACAGAGGCTTTGCAACTGGTCTGTGGAGGAAGTCATACAAGTCACATCGAAAATGTAAATTTTCATCTTTTTTATTATGTTTGGTCCTGTGTTCTGCCCAAGGCGTAATGACTTTGTTGTGGGTCTCTTTTCTTGAAATTTAACTTTATCATGAATAAAAGACGTCCTTTTTGCATTCAAATTTTGTGATCTCTGTTTTTCTTGTTTTATTTTTATGCATTTTTATAAACAGAAAAATGGCAACGTGTTTTGTGTTTGTTCACATATCATGATCAGCATAAAATATCAATCATGTAGGTTGTATATCTCAGATACCATTGATCCTGATTCGGCTATGGCTTCGTATGACTTGATAATCCTATTTATCAAGCAGAAGAAGAGATTGATGAAGACTGTGACCTACCTGAGGAACTGGCTAGACTACTTAAACAGGAGAAAATGATCATTTTGCCTCATCAAGAGGATATTGAAGTTATCAATATGGGTACCGAGGATGATAAGAAGAAAGTCAGAGTTGGGGCTGCATTGGAAGATGATGTCAAGAGAAGATTGCTAGAAATGCTCCGTGAGTATAGAGATATCTTCACTTGGTCGTACCAAGACATGCCTGGACTGGATACAAATATTGTGGTACACTGTCTACCTCTTCGAGAGGAATGCCTACCTATGAAGCAAAAGTTGAGGAGAACCATACCTGATATGGCAATCAAGATCAAAGAGGAAGTTCAGAAGCAGTTAGATGCTAGTTTCCTTGCTGTTACCACTTACCCTCTGTGGGTCGCTAACATTGTTCCTGTTCCTAAGAAAGATGGAAAGTGTTGCGGTGGAAATATGATATCAAACTATTAATTAGTTTGAATCACAATTCTTAATTCACAACCGCTCTTTGATTTATCCGAAGGAAAAGGTCAAAAGAGGGAAAACCTATTTTTACATCGTAAATACAATGCGGGGAGAGACCTAGGTAAGGGGTTGGTTAAGCTTAGGGAAGGTACTAGCACCCTAAACTTCTGTAGTACTCTACATGAACCTTTTGTTTATTGTATGCCTTTTATTTTTATTTATTATCTGCTTTAATATATATTGAGCTAAGGGATAAAGTGACCTAAAAGACCTAAGGGTTATTCCTAAGTTTACTCGACAAGACGTCGCATGTTGTGCCTACGTATCCTGGATAGGGAATGGAATCAGAGTAATCGTAGTTCCCCTCGAAAGGGAGGTTAGAAACGTCTTGACTGTGGTCAAGGTTTCAAGGGGAGTAAGCACTTCTTAAAGAAAGCGCTTACGTGGAGTCTTAAAACTCCTATTTCTACGTTGAATTTGTTAATTAAATTAGGGTTGAAATTAGGGATTCCACGGCGGGAAACCCTAAAACAGAGTACGGCGACTCGTTGACCTAAAAGCTAGGATAAAGGGTGTTTTCGTCCACGGCGGGACGCCTAGGCTAATAGGGTTTGAAAGGGTCAAAAATTAGGGTTATTGACTCGGCGGTCAAACGGCTAGACCTAATCCTTTGGAAGAAAAATAACGGTAAAAACATGCAAAATACGGCAAAATACTATACGGCAGAAATTAAAGTGCGGAAAGTAAGAAGGCGTCGCGACGATCACTCGCGTAAATTACAAATCCCAAAATGCAAAAATAAATAACTGCGACGATAGCCTCGCATAAATTACAACCCAAAGAATGTAAAAATAATAACGAAATAAAAGCGACGATGTCTTCGCATAAATTACAACCATAAAAATAAATGTGAAAAAAATAAAGGATTAGTAGCCACGGCCAAAATGAGAGCCAATGAAAGTCAGATGACAATTAACGGGAATGCTGGGAATTTTTATTTTAGACTTTTAGGTTAGAAATTAGAATGAAAGAGTTTGTAAGTAACTGAACATAATTTTAAGTCTAGTGTTGAAAAATGTTAGTATTGATTTATTTAAAAAGTTTTAAAATAAAAAAAGGTTTTAATTTTAAAAAGGGTTTTGATTTTTGAAACACAAAGGCTTTCATCCTCAAAAAGGAGTTTTAGTTTAAGAAAGATTTTAATTTTAAAAAAGGTTTTACTATAAAAAAAAAGGTTTTACTATAAAAAAAAGTTTTAATAATAAAAAGAAGGTTTTAATAAAAAGAAAAGGTTTTAATAAAAAAAGATTTTAAAAATAAAAGAAGTGTTAGTAATAAATTAAAACATAATGTAATTATTAATTATAGTTAAGAAAAAGAAAAAAAGAAATAATAAGATAATATAATAATATAATAAAAATGAAAATAAATAAAAATAAAAGGAGTGGAGTGGTGGCATTGTTTTTTTTAGGGTTTGGGAAAAAACCTTTTCCCTTTTTTTAGGGTTTGGGAAAAAACCCTTTTCTTTCTTATTTCCAACCGGCGGCAGCTGTCTTCCATGTTTCAGAGTCTTTTCTCATCTTTCCTTGCATGTCAATGGTTTCTTCTCTATTTATTCTTCCCCTTAATCTACAATCAATGAACAAAACAACATAGAAAAATTGTAAAATGATGTAAATCGAAGGAAAAAGAAAGGTTACGGTAACGGTGATGATTTTGAATGAACTGAGCCTTCGCCGTTGGAACTTTTTGCTCGCCGGTAGCGCTTGGCCGATGATGAATTCAAGCCTTTTAGGGTTCTTCCGAAAAATTCCCTCTTATGTTTATATAGGTAACAAATTAGGCTTAAATTTAACCTAATGCCCATTTTAAAGCCCAACTTAAATTAATATTAGTTAAAACTAAATAAAATTTAAACAAATTAAAATAAACTTAAAATTCTATTTATTTATACTAAACATTAAAAATATTATAAAAAGAATAAAATATTTTCTAATATTTTTAATTTTATGATTTTTGGATGTTTTTATGAATAATATGGAAAAAGTGAAAAAATAATATTTTTTAAAAAATAATTTAAATAAAATACGAAAATAATAATTAATTGTTATTTTTTTTATGAAAATAGAAAAGTTAGAATAAAAATAAAAGAAACAAAACAAAAAGTGAAGAAGGTGGGATTCAAACTCTCGACCTCTCACACTCACAACTCCTTACACAGGGTCTCTTGCCAATTGTGGTATTTTATTCATTCAAAATAAAGTGGCACTAGAAACTCTGTAAACTAAAAGAGCGCGCCACATGATATTTTCCTGCAAAAATCAACCACTTGCACAACCCGTTAGTGGTTAGTTTAAACGTAATGCAAAATGAAATGGGATGCAAGATGAAATGACTAATCTTAGGGCAAAATTTGGGGTATTACAGTTTCCCCTATTTAAATAGCTTTACCGGATGATTTGAGTGACGAAGGCTCGAGAAATCATGGTGGAGGGATTTAAATATAGATAACCGAAAATTTTGCCCTTAGATGCAGTGATATGCAATGCTATGGACAAGACGAAAATAAACTATAATACTGACAATGCCATGAATTTAGTATGGTGCGTATGATGGAATGGTAAATGCAGAGATGCAGACGACACGATGACATAGGGGACAAACGCGACGAATGAACCACACTGGGAATACGACGCACTGGGTGACAGCATGACACTGGGGAATTCTAAAGTGATAGTCAACTGGTGCGAGTACAACCAATTATCACTTTAGGAAAAAGGAATAGTAGAATGGGATACTCAATGAAGATGGCACCAGCGAGACGGCCTCCACTAGGGAATATGTAAGAGTAAATATAAAAATGGATCTGCACGACTGTAGGATCGATTAACAAGATGCTGGAGCATTGAGCAAAGAATAACATCCGAGCTTCTGGAAACTCTCCCTCATGACAAGATTAGACGAAATTTAGGAACCCGTAGAAAATATACAGGGTAAAACCGGCTGTATGCCAAACTAAATGGTCTTAAATGGGAAACGCCCTGATAAGCTTTCTCGAGGGAGAACTGCCACTTATCGTTGGAATGGACTTAAATGCCAAACTGGATAAGCTCTCAAATAAAGAGATTGTTGCTTATCTGTGGGTAATAGCTGAAAAATGGATTGGTTGATGAGCTCCGCTGGAGGGATTGTCACTCATCTGGTAAATAACCCTCTTCATATCTAAGGTCGACGCCCGGAATACGATTCAGATTCTTCTTTTACTAAAGGATAAACAAACTTCTTCATACTTCAAAATTTTGTGCTCTCCTGAATATGATTCAGATCCTTATTTTACTAAAGGATAAAATGAACTTTCTCATACTTTAAGATTTTGTACTCTCTTGAACATGATTCAGATCCTTCTTTTAAAGGATAAAATGAACTTCCTCATACTTCAAGATTTTGTGCTTTCCTGAATATGATTCAGATCCTTCTTTTACTAAAGGATAAAATGAACTTCCTCATACTTCAAGATTTTGTACTCTCTTGAATACGATTCTGCTCAAACCTCCCCGCATTTCACGATAAAACGGAAAATGGAAACCAAGTTGCTCGATGGAGATGGCCATTTGCTGCAAGTCATAACGAAGATAGGATAATCTCCTCAGGCGAGAAATACCACTTTGATAGGCTTCTCGGGTGAGAACTGCTTGTGGAGGTGGTAACAGGTAATGTAAATTGTAATGAAGATTGTAATGAAGGTTGCAATATAAATTGTAATGAAGGTTGTACTGAGCTCCTTGTACGAGAAGATCAATTGTAGAGTGTAATGAAAAATTGTAATGAAAATTGTAATGAAGGTTGTAATGAAAGTTGTAAGGTAACATAACTGGGCTAGAAAGAACTGACGAACAAGTCTCCATTGAGGAAATGAACTCGAACGGGACTATCTTACCTAATGTGGAAAGGTAACTGAAATAATCGTCCACGAGGGATGAACTCGGTGGGGAAACTAGAAACAAATGAGTATTTTGTGCTTAGGGCTGACGATCTACTTGGAGAGAGCGGACAAACCCAGTTACTCGGCGGTAATGATAAAGGATGACGATAAATAGCAAGCATGCACATGCTAATGCGTATGTCAATGTGTATGCGAATGTGTATGTTCATGTATATGAAACTATCATGCAACGAGTATGCTTATGCATATGCTGACAAAGCAAGCGAGAGAGGAGACATGAGATGAAATAAACATCTCGACGAGAATACCCGGGGACCTCTGCACAGTACATCTATCAGGGGATAGGAAGAGTTAATGGTAGAACCAAATCTTGCTTCAATTGCCTCAAGGTTCTAACTTCCCTGGGGAGAAAAATCTCATGAATTCCGTATGGGGATACGACCTCACTGGAGAGTACGATATCATGACTTCAACTGAGGATCCATGACCTCCGCATGGGGATACAATGTCATGACTTCACGGGATGGACTGCTATCATGAACCATAATCAGCCAAAGAACTCTTGGATCAGAGACTTCCGGGGATAAAATAAAAATCTGCTTCGTGGGGAAGATGAGGAGCTAGGCAGTCTCATGGAGATAGTGTAGCAACTTCCTGGAAATAATACCTCGGCTTCCTGGGGACAGGTACATCCGACTGGGGATAAGATATATGAAGCTTCCCTGCGGAGAGTTCATCAGACCTACTGGGGAGAAAATCAACAGACATTCCTGAGAACAGTATCTTGACTTCTTGGTGAGAATATGGCAATCTCCTGGGAAGTATTCTTGAGGCAGGTAATGCAATCTCACTGAGGAACAAACGCTTCCACTGAGAATGGGTCCTCAAGAGCATATCACTTGGAGGATACCGGGGATATCTCTACAGTCTTGAAAGTCACTAGGGATTTATTTGATGGATCCCAAAAGTGTTGTCAGCTTAAAGTCTTGCTGGGGACTATTACTGGGAAGATGCTGGTATGATCTCTGTAGTCTTGGAAATTACTGGCTCGGCCTACAGTGTTGTCAGCTTATAGTCTCGCTGGGGATTGTGTCGGCTTAAAGTCTCTCTAGGGACTGCTCTGAGGCAATGGTTGATGAGATTTACTGGGGAATGAAGACCACCGGGAGTAAGATCCATGGGGTGCATGAAGAATGTCGTGAAATAAGCTAGTTTTGATCTTAATGGACTTTGGGATAGTCGCCATTTTGAAAAACAATATGCCCTAGAGTACTTGCTGTATGAGAGAGTCATCTTAAGAGGATTTTACAGAGAACATAGGGTTCGATTGCCCCACTGTTTTCAAACTCTTGGAGAGATTTGTCAGATCTCGACGTAACTAGCACGGATTAACCGTGTTACGACTGAGTCTACAAGAACAGCTCTTAAGTACGTCATGCTCGCATCAGTAAGTGAGTTGGAAATCACCTGCCCCTGTTTAGTAGAATCTTCAAGTTCCATTGTGGATGTATGTATGTAAGTTTCTATGATATCAAGCACAATCAACACGCGCGAAATGTTATCCTGAAACTATCAATGCAACAATATTTTTCTTGAATTTTTTTTTTCATTTTGAAAAAAGATATCGCTATAACTCGCGACCGAAGTTGCATAGCTAGGATATGAATTTAACTTGTAATGCCAACGGTAAATTAAGCATAGCTCGTAGGAGTCAGGAAACGTTATCTCGTCGAGTATGCTTCCAAAAGAATTCCTACTTCAATTAGGTCTTTTAAAGGTTGTATCGTGGCTTGGTGCACAGTTTAGGAAACAAAGGATAAAGGCTCAAAGTTACTTGTACCCACCCCTTTCTTCGTGATGTTCTCCAATCCTAATTCAGTTAATCGGATACGAGCGCTCGTATCTCAGTCGGATTTGATATGGTCGCGAACTTATCAAGGCTTTGGACATGGCAGTCACTCACCTATTTCTAATGGTGATTGGTCACCCAACTTTGTTCTTTATTAGGGATTCTTTATTGTAATCCCTTGTTTTTGTTATATTTTTTCATTCCCTAACTTTTGCCTGGACTACGTCTTTTGATTTGATTTTGGAGTCCAGCGAGATGCCCCAGTTTTGCCTAAGTCTCCTTCATAGGTTTTGACTTAGCGGGCTATATTTTTTTTTATTTTTGTGAATGAGTCGTGTGACTCTTTCGAAGGTTTGTGATTGCCCCACTCTTTAGGTAGTAGAGGAATAGTCGTTGCATTTTGACTTCTTAAGATGCTAAGGATAGATTCTCGACGGTTTTCTCCTCCTTTTTTGAGGGTTTGAGCGCTCGATTGGTTGTACTGAAAAAACTACCCTGCCCCAGGTTAAAATAAGGGTTTTAATTTGGAAAAGAAGAAAACTCTGACTTCAAGGCTCAAAGGGGGTAAAGGGGGGTTATCATCCTTATATCTCCAGTGTTTGGGATTTGAAGCAATGTCTTACATCATCAGCGGGTTTCAATCGGAAGCATACGACAAGAGATTTGATGTTTTTGGTTCATCCTCCTCCTCCCAACTCTCTATCAAAGCAAGAGATTGGGTAACGTTGGAATTATAGTTTATGAAAAAAATATTTTTCATGAGTGAAACGAATGGATTTATTCAAGACAAACATATGCATTGCATTAATTAATCAAAATAACAAGTTCGTACATGCTAATTATGCTTAATCAAAGAAAAAAAATATAAATAAACAAAATGAATTGTATAACAAGTCCTTCAACAAGTGTTCATGAAGTCTTCGCATCTGAGACCGGCATGGTAGTGGTTTCCTCTGGCGGAGCCTCACTGGAAGGAGTCGTCTTGCTTGCCCCAGCCATGTTGATCTGAGCTACCTCAAGAAGAAGACCTTTCAACGGACGAGTCGTCAATAGAGCTAACATCCCCATGGTTAGGCAGAGGGTTGCTTTTGATATTAGGCTGTGGATCGTTGAAAGACAAAATCTTCTTTTCCATCAGCTCTCTGACAATATCCTTCAAAGCATAGCAATCTTCCAAATCATGTCCGGGCGCCCCCTCATGAAATAAACAATGAGCGGCGGCGTTGTAATTAGTAGGTAAAGGATTACGAGGAGGACCCATTGCTCGGGTAGTAACCAGACCTCATTGCACTAAGTAAGGAAACAACTCGGTGAACGTCATTGGAATCGGCGGACACGGCTTGTATTGTCTCCTAGTCGGAGCATTTTGGCGAGGTGCCTGATTCCTCTATTGTTGATTAGCGGGAGGATTGGTCGCTTGCTGATAGTTAGGCGGAGGTTGTTGGTAAACCGGAGGCGGATAAACAGGAACCTGCTGCATAGGCTGGTAAGCAGGAGCTTGAGGAGCTTGCTGACTAAAAGATGGTGCGACAGGGGCTACATATGGAGGTGGTGCATACTGAACCGGGTAACCCTGGGGTTGGGCGTACTGTGGAGGATATTGATACTGCATATTCCTTCTCTTATCTGAAGACACAACATGAGTCTCTCCTTCCTTCTTTTTCTGAGGATTGACGGAAGTCTTCTTGGCTTGGTCCTTCGAACTTGTACTGCTAGAACCACTAGACATCTTTCCACTCTTCATAGCCATTTCAACCTTTACTCCAACAACAACAATATCAGCGAAATTCGTGGTTACACTACCCACTATCCTTTCATAGAACTCAAGACGAACCGTGTCAACAAACCAATATGCTAATTCCTTGTAGGTCAATGGAGGCTCCACCTGGGAAGCAATTTCCCTCCATCGCTGGGCATATTCCTTAAAGGTCTCAGTACCTTTCTGCGTCATACTCAAAAGTTGTCTCCTGTCAGGAGCCAAGTCCATGTTGTACTTATAGTGCTTAATAAAAGCATCGGACAAATCCTGAAAGGACTTGATGCATGACTGGTCCAATGTCAAATACCACTTCGACGAGGCACCTTTCAGACTATCTTGAAAACAGTGAATCATCAACTTGTCATTTTCCACATGGGCAGCCATCCTACGGTAATACATTATCAAATGGCTTTTCGGACAAGTAGTCCCTTCATAGCAGTCAAAATTCGGAGTCATGAACTTTGGCGGAATAACTAAGCCGAAAACCAAACAGATGTCTCTAGCGGTAGCACCGAAGATCTGGTCCCCCTCCATCTTTCTCAATCTTTTATCAATGGTAACAACTTCCTCGCGAAGCCTATCACGTGGTTGGTACCCTCCATCATCATCATCCAGAATTTCATAAACAGGCTCATTAAAATAAGGTTGCACATGAGTGCGGACATTAGCTTGTGTGAAAGTAGGGACCACCTTGTGAGGCTCAGAAACCAAAGGCACGGTCTCTTGAACGTTCTGTATAACGGGCACAACTTGTTGAACTGATGCGGCAACAGGAGTAGCTTGCTGAGCTGATGTAACGACAGGAGGAGGTACGAAACCGGTTGTTAAACCATAAGGAAATGCATTCTCAATAGTAACAATCGGTGGAGGATCTGCAATAGTAGCGGCAATCTCAGAGACCCCGGTAGGTTGAGTATCCATCTTTGCATTGATAATCTGGAGCAACTCCATAATTGTTCCTACATTCCCTCAAAGGTCTGCTAGCTCGTTGTCGACACAATCAAATTCTCGAGCTTGGTCTTTCATCCTCTTTCAAGCTTGAGCTCTAGTGTAGTACTGGTGCTGAGAACTCAGGGTGACGAAACTGGAAGGCGAGAGAACCGAGTATGAGAAATCGGGAGACACATAGAATGCAAAAAATATGATGCAAGATGCGAATGAAATGATTTCATGGAATTCAAATATTTACGAATATTGCAGAATAACAAAGAAATTTTATTATTTAAATTGAAAATGGATTACAAATAATATTCTTAGAAAAGTCTTGGCATAATAGCTAAATAAAAGCTAATAATGACCCTAAGGAAGCTTCCTGTTCTGCCCCTTGATCTGCTCTTCTAGCTGGGCCTTCAAAAAGGTAGATCGAGAATCAGAGGAAAATAAAATCCTCCATCAAAACCAAGCAAGGGTATGTTGGAAAAATCTTCACAATTGTTGGTGATCATACGGCCCTTGATATCAGATAACTTCGAGCATATGGCTTTAGCAACGATCTTGTTCTTTAGGGTTCACCTCCAAGAAAAGGAACGAAGATTCCTTCAGAATAGGTAACCCCACCAATGGAGAGCACTCTTCTAGGGTAGGCAAGAGCTGATACTAGAGGGATGTAAGGAAAAGATAATCTGGATCCTAGCACTGTAACAAAGTCGAAAGGAAACCTTCGCCTACTTGAGGTTTCAACAAAAATAACGGCCTTCCATACTTGTTTCTGGATCCTTTGTTGATCTTGAACCAAAGCTCCTAGCTTCCTTAGGTCATCTAACTTAAGTCCTTTAGAAGAATATATCAATGTTTTTTTTTGTTGTAATCCATGGTATCCTGCAATATTCATAAATAAAATTTGAATTTCATGACATGTGATGCAATGTGATGTCTTATGGATGCAATGCATATATACAAAGTCCTAGGTTAAAGGTATAAGGAGTTAGGGTCTACCCATCCCAATAGGTATGTACTAAGGTTAGTCGTACCTGCCGAACAAGGTTCTAAAAAGTGCCCAAAGTCATCAGTCCATCTTTTGGATATTATCAATTTCCCAATTGACTCGGTGGTTAATAATATCCTCAAGAGAATCTCTTTTGAGTGTAGTATCGCATAGCAACCATTTTGGAATTACTCCCTCATAGTTCCCGCACTACGTCCTAGATAAGGCCAAGGTGGTGTTAAGGTAACTACGGTCCCCAGTATCACAGAATCCAATCGACAATAGTAAAAGTTTTCACGGTTACTCGTTCAACCGAACCATTTTCGAAAGGGTCTCAACTGAGCGGTGATTCTCAAGTCAGCTTGGTCGGGATTCCACTCCCTATAAGCCTCGTCGAATATATCACCTTCCTATAATAATGTCACTCAAGTCCGGGTGTAGGACTTATCTCACAACAAAGATACCCCCCAAGCAAGGTACAATATGAATATATTATATACAAGCAAACAAATAATAAAGTGGATAGCATGCAATAAACAAGGTAGGGATAACCCTTCAAAGTTATGGCACTCCCCAGTGAAGTCGCCATTTTCTGTTGCGGTGGAAATAGGATATCAAACTATTAATTAGTTTGAATCATAATTCTTAATTCACAACCACTCTTTGATTTATTCGAAGGAAAAGGTCAAAAGAGGGAAAACCTATTTTTGCATCGTAAACACAATGCGGGGAGAGACCTAGGTAAGGGGTTGGTTAAGCTTAGGGAAGGTACTAACACCCTAAACTTCTATAGTACTCTACAGGAACCTTTTGTTTATTGTATGCCTTTTATTTTTATTTATTATCTGCTTTAATATATATTGAGCTAAGGGATAGAGTGACCTAAAAGACCTAAGGGTTATTCCTAAGTTTACTCGGCAAGACGTTGCATCTTGTGCCTACGTATCCTGGATAGGGAATGGAATCAGAGTAAACGTAGTTCCCCTCGAAAAGGAGGTTAGAAATGTCTTGATTGTGGTCAAGGTTTCAAGGGGAGTAAGCACTTCTTAAGGAAAGCGCTTACGTGGAGTCTTAAAACTCCTATTTCTACGTTGAACTTGTTAATTAAATTAGGGTTGAAATTAGGGATTCCACGGCGGGAAACCCTAAAACAGAGTACGGCGACTCGTTGACCTAAAAGCTAGGATAAAGGGCGTTTTCGTCCACGGCGGGACGCCTAGGCTAATAGGGTTTGAAAGGGTCAAAAATTAGGGTTATTGACTCGGCGGTCAAACGGCTATACCTAATCCTTCGGAAGGAAAATAACGGTAAAAACATGCAAAATACGGCAAAATACTATACGGCAGAAATTAAAGTGCAGAAAGTAAGAAGGCGTCGCGACGATCACTCGTGTAAATTACAAATCCCAAAATACAAAAATAAATAACTGCGATGATAGCCTCGCATAAATTACAACCCAAAGAATGTAAAAATAATAACGAAATAAAAGCGACGATGTCCTCGCATAAATTACAACCATAAAAATAAATGTGAAAAAAATAAAGGATTAGTAGCCACGGCCAAAATGAGAGCCAATGAAAGTCAGATGATAATTAACGGGAATGCTGGGAATTTTTATTTTAGACTTTTAGGTTAGAAATTAGAATGAAAGGGTTTGTAAGTAACTGAAAATAATTTTAAGTCTAGTGTTGAAAAATGTTAGTATTGATTTATTTAAAAAGTTTTAAAATAAAAAAAGATTTTAATTTTAAAAGGTTTTAATTTTAAAAAGGGTTTTGATTTTTGAAACACAAAGGCTTTCATCCTCAAAAAGGAGTTTTAGTTTAAGAAAGATTTTAATTTTAAAAAAGGTTTTACTATAAAAAAAAGTTTTAACAATAAAAAGAAGGTTTTAATAAAAAGAAAAGGTTTTAATAAAAAAAAGGTTTTAATAGAAAGGTTTTAATAAAAAAAGGTTTTAAAAATAAAAGACGTGTTAGTAATAAATTAAAACCTAATGTAATTATTAATTATAGTTAAGAAAAAGAAAAAAAGAAATAATAAGATAATATACTAATATAATAAAAAAGAAAATAAATAAAAATAAAAGGAGTGGAGTGGTGTGGTGGCATTGTTTTTTTAGGGTTTGGGAAAAAACTTTTTTCCTTTTTTTAGGGTTTGGGAAAAAACCCTTTCCCTTTTTTAGGGTTTGGGAAAAAAACCTTTCCTTTCTTATTCCCAACCGGCTGCGGCTGTCTTCCATGGTTCCGAGTCTTTTCTCCTCATCTTTCCTTGCATGTCAATGGTTCCTTCGTCTATTTATTCTTCCCCTTAATCTACAATCAATGAACAACACAACATAGAAAAATTGTAAAATGATGTAAATCAAAGGAAAAAGAAAGGTTACGGTAACGGTGATGATGTTGAATGAACTGAGCCTCCGCCGTTGGAACTTTTTGCTAGCCGGTAGCGCTTGGCCGATGATGAATTCAAGCCTTTTAGGGTTCTTCTGAAAAATTCCCTCTTCCTCTGATGACCTGCTCTTGATTTTTTGATGTTAATGAAGTTTTCTCCCCTCACTTATGTTTATATAGGTAACAAATTAGGGTTAACTCTTTACACAAATTGTGCATTTATCAGAATTCTTTCCTAAACTACTGGGATCCTAGTTATTAACTATTTCATATTAGCTCTTCATAACACAATTACTATATCATAACATAATCAAATAAATACAAAAAAAGATAGAATATCCCATATTTATTTGATATTCTAGTATATAGAATATGATACAAATCGGAATCATTTAAAAATACGAATCCAAATTATTTTCATTACCAATTACCTAGAATACTCTTTTTATCCATTTATCTAATAATTAATAACTTATCCAATATTTTTGGATCCATAAAAAAAGAATTGGATAAAAAATAATTTTCATCCATATCATATAGTAAGATTCTCTTTTTTTTTTTTTTTTAAGTTTTGAATTCCATTTTGGAATATTTGGATTCTTCCAATTTCTATTATTTATCTATTTCGATTATTAATAATTCATATTTATTATATGTATTTATCCCGATCCTTATTATTTTTATTTATATAATTTGAATTATGAAAAGTAGAATGGAATTCGATAGGAAGATTATTTCTATGTATATCTTCTTTATATATTCTTTAATATTCTAGAATACTTTCTATTTCATTCTATCTAGATTAATAGATATAATATATCTATAGAAAATAGTAAAGAGTATATAGAATATTATCTTTAATATAAAAAAATATTACTATAAATAAATATTTTAAGATATATATAATATTCTTTCTTAATATTATTTTATTGAATTCAATAATGACTAATTAGATTACAGTTATTTATATTCAATAATGATTATGCATTAAGATGAAATATGTATAATGTATTTTATACATATAATATAAAAATATGGATTTATACATATCCATTTGAATTCTAAAAAATTGGATGGATTATCCAAAGAAATTGGAT